>CM038670.1:832570573-834044509 GCA_021605145.1 Aegilops bicornis
TTGCAACAAGAATAATGTTGCAGAAGTTTCTCCTCATGGTGATTGAGATTGGGGACGGAGTGTTGATGAATGGATAAGGTTGCTTGTCCTGCGAGATGTTTCTAGATATTTATCATGTGTAGCTTTTGAGCACTATACGATAACTTTTGATCGAACAACCACTTACCCAGCGGATGCATGCGAGCGATCGGTCGACTGAACCGAACTTTTTCCCATGTTTCAGAAACATGGAGGATGTTGCAAAATCCTGAGATTTTCTGTGTGTGGGACGACACGTGGTTGGCTCTCCATGCGGCGGACGCAAGGAGTAAAATAGGCCAGATGATTGTAATCATTTCCCATATCACAAATACTTGTCTTTTGGGCATGTCTTAAGTCAAAATTTTAATAGGTCGAGAACTTGTAAATTATATGTTTAGATTACTTTCTAGAACTACATACTTGATATGCTATAGTTTTGCTTTTTAGGGTGTTTCTGCCATGTTCCCTTAAAAGACGGCCAGTCCAATGTAGAGTTTGTTACCATCTTTTTCTTCCATATGAAAAGGCAGTGCTCCTCCCGGTTTCTCAAGAAAAAATTGGTATAATAAAAATTAGTTGTCAAAGTTAAATTTTGAAGACTGTGTCTATATCCAAAACGGCATGTATTTGTGATATGGAGGTAATTCTTATAAAGTTTAGAATCGACCGACGGTCAACCAATCTTATCCATACATTATAATCAAATCCAACTGCAGAGAAGGAAATTTACAACCTTACCAAATTACAAAACAGAATAATAAAGGTTAATCTAATCAACATTTTATGATGGCTTATCAATGAGAATTAAAAATAAAGTTACAATTGTATTAATTTTCTAAAATTATCAAAATGTGCAAAGGTCGGAAAAAGAATATTTTGAGCCAATCCTCTTTGTCTTTTCTATGGTCTTCTAGAGCATCCATGTTTTTCATACTAGCTTCATCGTGTAGGCGGTGGCGGAGGCAGTACCCGGCGACCCGGGGCAGCTGCCCGGGCTCAGCGGCAGGCTGACGTCTAATCGAAGCTATTAGTCTTTTTTTTTTGAAAGTAACTAGGGATTTTATTGAAAGTTCAACACCTCCGGAATACAAGCAATATCAGGAAGGATACCTAGCCACACGTGGCGGCCCACCAGCAGAGATGCAGCTCCTTTTGCAACCGAGTGGGCCTCAAAATTATTTTCTCTACGTTCAAAACGAAAGTTAACTGAATTGAAAAAGTTCCTAGTAACTTGAATCTCCTGCAGAACCGACGCGTACACTGGTATTGCATTTTGATTTATGTTGGAGATCACTTCTAAACAATCTGATGCAATCAGCAGGTCCTGCAGGTTCAGATCATTAGCGAGGGCAAGGGCCTCACTGCACGCATGTGCCTCCAAGCTCGCCGGGTCAGTCAAACCCTCGAGAACTAAAGCTGAAGCGCCAAGAAACTTGCCAGTCTTGTCTCGACACACCACGGCCGCCGCTCCCTTGTCGCCCAGAGTTGATATGGCGCCATCACAGTTTAGCTTCACTACTTCTCCATCGGGTGGTAGCCATGCCCGTGCTCTGGGAGCCGCCGGTGCTGGTGTTGAACGCGATTTTTGGGCTTCGACTATATCCAGCTCCTCCAAAAAACGTCTTATAAAGTTCATGGTTGACAGTGGACTTTGAAACTCATTGTCATGGATTGCCTTTCTGCGAGCCCACCAAATAGCCCACATTGTAACAAGAACTCGCGTTAAATCCTGTTGGGAGGTCGATTCAAACAGCCAGAACAACCATAGCCTTGCGTCAGCGTTTTGATTTGAGATTACATGCTCCAGGAGCTCCTCGTCCCCCAATGCCCATACGCATCTAGCCATGCGGCAACTCAGTAATAAGTGACGCCAGGTATCTTCCACGGCTCCATAGATTGAACAAGCCGGTGTGTCCGCCATGTTTCTCTCGTGACGGACTAGCCCCGTAGGGATTGATGTGTGTGCTAGCCTCCAAACAAAAACCCTGATCTTGGAAGGAACCCGAACTTTCCAGAGCTGCGACCAGGAGCTTCTGTCTGCTGAAATATTGGAGTGCCCCGGTCGGTGATCAAGCCAGTCCTCCCTCTATGCCTTAACTGCAGATATCATTCGATAAGCCGAACGCACCGAGAAAACTCCCCTCTTATCGTAATGCCACGCCCAGAAGTCTTCATGAACTCGTGTGCTCAATGGTATTTTCAGAATAACTTCGACATCGGGGGCAATAAAATGATCCATTATCACATGCTTGTTCCACGATCTGGTAGTGGAGTCAATTAACTCAGAGACTAGTATTGGTGGAGTGGCCGACCTGGCACAAATTGGTCGTAGTTTGTAGTCCCTCGGAAGCCAATTTTGTTGCCATATGTTGGTATGTGTTCCCGACCCAATACGCTTGATGAGGCCCTGCGACAGAACATCTCTCCCCTCCAGTATGGAACGCCAGACCTGGGATGGACCTGCACCCAAAACGGCATCCAACAGATTGCAATCTGGAAAGTTCATGGCTTTTAGGATGCGAGCACTTAGCGCCCCTGGATCCTGCAGGAGCCTCCAAGCTTGGCGCGCAAGTAAGGCAAGATTAAACAGCTCCAAATCCCTGAAGCCAAGCCCTCCCATAAACTTCGGTTTGGACATGGTTTTCCATGACACCCACGCAGTTTTCCGTTGGCCATCCTTGCTACCCCACCAGAACTTCCTAATGATGCCATTGATATGCTCACACAAGCCCCTTGGAAGTTTAAAACAGGACATAGAGTAAGTCGGGATAGATTGGGCCACAGACTTAATAAGAACCTCTTTCTCACCAGAGGATAAGCACTTCTCCATCCACCCTTGCACCTTCTTCCAAATTCTGTCTTTTATGTATTTAAACGATCCTTCCTTTGCTCTCCCAACATCCGAAGGCAAGCCAAGATATTTCTCCGTCAGAGATTCATTGTGAACAGCAAGTATGTTTTTGATTGCATCTCGAGCATCGTTCGGCACCCCTTTACTAAAGAAAATGGATGACTTCTCCATATTTAGTCTATGACCCGATACATTACAGTAGATCCGTAGTAACTCCTCAATCCGTATGGCACTTCCTTCTGTTGCCTCAAAGAAAAGTAGGCTGTCATCCGCAAAAAGTAGATGATTAACTTCCGGTGCATTTGGCCCAAAGGCTGTGGGCTGGGTCTAGTTCTAAGCCCATCTAGTAAACTTCCTAAACCTAGGCCCAAAGGCTGCACGCATGCATCGCAAATCCTACCGCAGTCGCCGGGAGGGTAACAAGTCGCTAGGCAAACCACGTCGCCCCGTTTCGTGCTCGTCGCCTTCATCTCGATCTGTTGCGACAGCTCGAGTCGCCCGCTAGCAGCAATTTTGCACATGCAGTCGTCGGGAGCTGGCGCAGCGCCTCCCATGAAAGGCGGCAGGCCGGCAGTCAACGGTGCCTCCTCCCATCCATTCGTGCCCAGAGATTGATGCTTCGAGTTTTCAGGTGACTGATCCTGCTTAGCCTGGATTGATGCGTACAATTTGTGGCACCGGATTTCACTCTTCGGATTTGGGGGATTTTTTTAAATATTTGTAACTTGCAGTAATGTAGGCAATTGGGGATCTCACCGTTGATCGTTCCAAGCAGCTTCACTGAAGAAAATCAATCTCCGCTTTGCTTAGGTTTTTTTTTCTCGATTCCTCTATCATATTCATTGTTTGTTAGTTCAATTATTCCAAATCATTGAATTTTAATTTTAACCCTCCAATCCATATTAATTGTGATGTCACGTAAGAAAGTTTTTTATTCATGCATCAAGTATTGAGAATTCAAATGTTGTATAACCGAAACAAACTCTAAATTTATGTTGCCAACAATAGTGAGCTCATTCCAATTAAAATCTATGGTTCTCTAGTTTAATGCTTATAGGTACATAATATGTATCCAATTATTCGAGGAAGATGATTTGTAGCACCGGGGTGTTCCATCCCCCAATATGAACATTAAGCTTAAAAATATATCGAGAAATTTGAAAAAAAAAAGGGACTTTGGGATACCAAACTTGGGAGTACAATCTACTTTCGTGAGAAATTTTGTGAAAAAATACCACAAAATGTATCCGTGGCAAAAAAGACAAAAAGTTACTATGTACAGGAAAAAATTGTTTGGATGAATTTTAGTTCAAGCTGTATTGTATTCGCAACATATAAGTTTAGATTGGGCACCCATGTTTGATATCCTCAAATTCCAGATATTTTTTAAGAAAAATGGTATTTTTAAAAAATTAATATTTGTATAGGGGTATGGAGCATCTAGAAGCTCATGTCTAATTCCCATTATTCGATTGCAACTCGTTGTATTTTAAGTTAGCTTGCAGTCCGCCCGGCTCCTAATTTTTCCTGGCTCCGCCACTGCATCCCACACACATGTGTGACACGTTTGCAGGCGTGGTGGGGCATCCTGCACGGGGTGCCTAGTTGGCTGGGTCAGCGTAGCTATCCCATATCAAAAAATAAGAGATGAAAGCTCCTACATGGCTCCTTAGAGATCAGCGACTCTCGGCCGTCGGATCGTTCCCCTTGATGCGTTTTTGTCCGTCCGATCGAGATCTGGAGCAAACACTGCTGGAATGAATAGTAATGGCAATAAAATGTGTATACCATGCCCCCACCAGGGCATTTCGGTCATTTCGCGTATTGGGGGTATAAAAGGGGGCCACGCCCGTGTTGAAACCCTAGCCGGCTCCTCCTCCCTCCCACAGCCGCCTCGCTCCCTCCCACACACCCGCCTCCCTTCCTCTTCCTCTCCCCCACCTCTCCCTCCACAAGGCCTCGCCGCCCCACCCACTTCGCTGCCGCCGACGCCCCTCAGACGTCGCCGTCGTCGCTCAGCCATCTCCCCGCACGCTCCTCCCCTTCCCCGCTCCTCCCCTTCTCCACTACAGCCACCGCCGCGGCCCTCCCCTTCTCTACTGCAGCCGACACAGCGCTCGTACGGGGAGGATAGGCAGACAGAAGCATTCTCCCTCCGTGTGGCCGTCACGGTGCCCACCCGCCTCGTCACCGCCGATGACGACGGCCGGCTCCCGCTCCTCTTCCCGGGCCGCCGGGGCCGAGGAAGGCGACGAGGGGCCCGCCGTGGACCGGTTCGACCTCGGCGCGCCGCCGCCGTTCGGGCTGGCGGACACCCGCGCCGCCATCCCCAAGCACTGCCAGATGCGATTATCTGCAGGTTCATTTCTTCTCTCTTTCTTTCCTCTTCTTTGACCCCCTCTTGCTGCCAGCTCCTGACTGTGTTCCCTTCTCCTCAAGGTCAGTCAGCTGTGTCGGCCTCATGTACCCACCACGAGATGAAAGATGGATTTAGAGAAGGGAGGAAGCAGGAGGAGAAGAGGAAGAAGACACCGTACCACCTCCATGCACCTCCAATTTCTCTATCCTTTTCTTGCAGGTACCCACACTTCTCTCTTCCTCCTGATTAGCCCGATCTCTTATCTCATGTACTCGTCTTCTCATCTTTGTTTGTGCATAGTCTTTTCTGTACATGCGTACAAGTTGTTCGATGAAAATCAAAGCAAGCTTTTGAGTGATGTTCTGTTCTTTGCAGAATATGGATGGACAATTGGTCAATATACTGAACGGATACATTCACTGGAAATGAGGGGTTGTTGATGTTGTGGGCTTGATTGGCTTTGCAGGTTCCAACCAGATTGCTCTGCAGGTATTATGCAAGAATTGTTTTCTTTATTATGAGAAAGCTCAATATTTTTTTGCTGTGAATTACATATGTAAGTGTTATGTGTGATCGTTAGATTGTAGCAGAGATACTATATACAGGGTGTTAATTGTTCAGTTTGCTTGCTTGTCACATATCTACACAGTTATATAGGGTGTTAATTGTTCAGTTTGCTTGCTTGTCGCTTATCTACACAGTGATGCGTTGTTTTTAGTTTTTCTGCTTGCTTAGTTGGCTAATAAGAACATAAGTGTACATGATTGCTGCACTACATGATATCCTATAGTATTGTTGTTCAGTGATATTAATCACAATTTGCAAGAACAAAGATAAATGTTGGTCCCCTTTTAGCTAATAATAGGGACTCACTGATTAGTAGCAAAAAACGGGATCAAGTGCAGGCTTAATTTTCTTTTACAGGTTAAGGATGAGGCCTCAATTATTATTCTTTTATTATGATTATTGTGTATAGCATGTCCTTTATTCTCATCCTATCTGATTGTTGAACTGCACTTGATCATGGTTGTTCATACTCTTAATTATAATAATTGTTGATCTGTAGGCCCATGTTTGTTGGTGCCACGAAACGGCCGTGCCACCGCTTGTGTGAGCCACGACGGCGCTGCCCGCACGCCTGCCCCAAAATGCTGCCCCGACCCGAGCCGCCGCTGTTCGTCCGGAGAAGCGCGGGAAGAAGAAGCTCCGGAAGAAGAAGATGGGTAAGCTCCACTTGCTCTTTTATTGCCTAGCTTGATTTAGTTCCTCTCCCTTTACAAGTTAATACGATGTAATGTGTCACATATTCAGAAAGCTAATGTAGTGACACATATTTCAGAAAATAAGCAATATTAATAGAGCAGAATAAGAGGCTGGTGAAATGATGGTACTCTTCTAATGTTTAATTTTGTGGAGAAATAATGGCTGCAAGAACATCTAATCCAAAGTTTGATCCTGACAGAAAAGGCCGAGCACTCTCCTTAAATCATTAGGCTTTGTGCCTGTCAGTGTTATATTGTCATCACATTTTTAAGACCAAGGAAATAAAAACATTGTTTGTTTAACTCGTAGGTAGTAGAGCATGGCAACAGGGAGAGACTCATAGCATTTTGTGAAGTTGCAGCGACACTGGATGGTTTGGCTGGTCCACAACACCGTCTCAGGTAATCTTGATTTTACATGGTGAATGTTCACTGTTGCATCATGATGAACTTGTTCTTGCCCTCCTGAAACAAATTATTCCTAATAAATTGCTTGGGACTACCAGGGCAACCTTTTGATATAATGCATGAACCCAACTTGGCAAAAAGAACCTTTAACTTGAACACATGTTTTTGACAGGAGTAATGAATATGGTTTATGGTTTTGACTAATTAACTTTATATTTGCTCTAGCTGAGTTATCACTTGTCAGGCCACAAGTTTGGTCTGACTTTGTAAATATCGCCAAAAGTTCAGTTTTGATATATCATCTACTGAACTATCATTTTTGTGCACCTGTTTTTGTTACCTCTGTTTCTGAACCAAGTGCATCAGTGTGTTTAGTTGGGATTAGCATTTTATTCTGGTGCTTAAAATGCCTCTGTTTTTGTTACCTCTGTTTCTGAACCAAGAAATAAGAGATGGATGTTCCTACAAGCCTCCTCAGAGCTCAGTGATTCTCGGCCGTTGGATCGTTCCCCTTGATGCGTTTTCGTCCATCCGATCGAGATCTGGAGAAGGATGGGCCGTTGGATCTGGGGCATACACTGCTGGAATGAATAGTTTCACTTCGTTTCGTGCCACCACGCGTTATTTTGGTGCCCCGCCGAGGGTATTCTCGTCATTTTGCTTTGTCTGTGGCAGTGGCGTTCGTGCTAGGGCGATGATGATTAACTATGGCTGAAATAAGTGTGCCTTTGAGCAATCGAGGTACCTGTGGGTATCAAGTTGGATCCTCCCTATTGTCTCTAGAATCCTTTTTGATCCTATGATACCTATTGATCTGTCCTTGGATGGTCATTCTTGTTGATTGATAACCAGGGCAGCTCCATTGTATAAACAGATTGATCTGGTGATAAGAGATGATGGGGGTAGGTTATATGATCGAGGAAAGGCGAATCTGAGCCCACTATGCACTGAACATCAAACCCTTTTTATTTGTATTTAAAGGCGTTGCTTACTTATGCTCCAGCGTTTATAGCCGTCTTGTGTAAAGATTTATTCCCACTTATAACTTTATTGCATATAAGTTGTTCTTGATCTTTTATTGTTCGTTGTTGGTCCTTGATTTAGTCTGGTTAGGAACTCTTCTGTCTCTTATGTAAAGATTTCTTCTCTCTCATACCAATGTTTGTCCATGTAGTAACATATATATATTTCAAGCATGACATGAATAAACCTGAATGGTCTTTGAGATGAGATGCATGGTTGTACACTATAGGGTACTAAGTTAGAGATCGGCTGTCCCTATGAATGCAAACTATTGTTAGCTATAAACATGTTTGACTCCTATAGTGTTTGGCCTAATTAGTTATTGGGTTGATTTTGGTAGTTCTACTTTTTTGTTGCCAACAATATGTAAGTTAATGTTCAGGGTGTGCTTTGGCCTTGGGATTATTTACTGTTTTTATTCTAGATGTGGTGGTCTTATTCAGGGTGTGCTCTGAACAAAGACATGTATAGACTTTAGATTTTAATACCTATCTCTGTCATACAAAGTAATGTATGGTCCTGTGTTTTATCTCTGGTCGTATGAAAGCACCGAGCTTGATTCTGCCTTATAACCTGATGTCATCTTCAGTCTCATTATGTTTTGCTTCTAACACAATTGGTTGTCTACACATGCTATACTTGGGTTCCTACCGACAAATTGTTACATGCTTTGTAAAAATGTTGTGACCGGCACCCTTGCGCCAAGGCGCGAACCCCCGTGCCTTGCGCTTCTGGCAGCTCCTGGAGGTCATCGTGCCCTACTCCAGGGCCTCCATGGCACAGCTACTCGGCAAGGTAAACACACCCACATACTCTCGAACTCCTTTGGACTTTGGAGCCATCACGTTTGACACACCCTAGGCACTCATCAGACTGACTAACCGACCATGCTTTTGGTTTCCAGTTGCCCCTGCAGTTCAGGGGCAAGCAGGTCGTAGAGGACATGGCACTGGCTATGTTCAACCGTGCCCTGAAGCTTTCTGGACCGGGTCTGTGGCTCTGTGTGTGTCTTCTCTAACTTCATATCGCTGGATCTATGGATCATTCTGCACACGAGCTTACAGTTTGCACATAATGTCATCTGTGTTTGCTCTAAATTTAATTAATTGGGTGAGAATACTCGCAGGTCTACAAGTCATGGGTGTTGGATTTACTGGGTCACTCGCTAGCTCACACCCAAAACATGGTGACCACAGGTATGCCTCGCGCACTCCCCTTTACATCGCGCACTCCCCTTTACAGTAGCAATAATTTGATGAATCTCTCTGGATGGATGTTTCCTTGTGCCCGTTTCGTGTTCCTGTCCTACAAAACCACCACAGTCGCATAGCCCATGTAGGATAGTCAAGGAAGAGGATATAATAAGTAGATAAATAAAATGTAGCAATACTGATTATCGGTTTGTGTTCTTTTCTCTTCTTGCGATTTTGTTTTTCACTGGATCGAGATGGCATTTTCGTGATGTTGACGTATCCTCAAAAACGGTATTTCAACCAATAGTCGTCGTGCGGACAGTTATATTTTGTTTACGGAGGGAGTATATGTTATGAAAGCATGTTCATGATAGATCTTGTGGTTTCTTTTCTTTATAGTTTGTCGAACTTAGAAGCTTTTGCCTAAGACAAATTTGAAAAGGGCTTGCATGATGGATCAGGTGTGGTGATATTTTAAGACATTTTCCAAAATAAACGAACAATGTTTCCTCCATATATGAATGACTCAATGACACAATGAATTTTTTCCAGTTAACTGATCATCCTAAGCCTCATCCTGTATTCAATACATTTATGTTCCATTGCTAACCAACGTTCATTTGTGATGTCTTTTCTCAGGATGGAAATGTTCCTTGGCACCATGACGAACATCAACGGAGGAACAACCTTTTTATTTTATTTTCTGTTGCCTCTACTGTATTGTTGCTGCCACAAAGATTTACCTGGACATGGAGCCATCATGATGTGTTTAAAAATGATTACATATCCTTTTCTAACCTGTTGGTGTTAGAGACATCTTAGCATTCAAGCAGGTTTAGTTCATTGTTTATTAATTCCTATTATGTAAAAAAAATCACTGATCATCGCTTGACAGAAAATATTTTGATATGCAATCATGTGCATGGGCGAAGAACGTGGATGTTATTTACAGGTTTTGGATCATGGATGATTGTTTTGAATGAAAAAATATCAGATAAAAGAAAGCATGTAATCTTTGTAATCCAGCAAAGCCTTGAAACCTTGATGCTTCTAAATTTGTGTGAGCTAAATGATAATTTTGGCAACATCCAAAACTGTATGTTGCCTTATAGTTTCATGACGATGCTGAACTTAACGGTGCTTTGCTCCAATTACATGTGAGTGTTTCTTCTTCCTCATGTTTTGTTATATCCTATTTGAATACATACGCTAAACTTGATTTCCTACTAAATTGAGCATTCACTACCTGGTTATAGCGCTGTGACCGGCACCCTCGCGCCAAGGCGTGTTGCCGATCTAGTTAAGATGATGACTGGTCATGATGATACTATACGTGTGCTTTGTCATTATGATCGAAGCACTCCAGTCTACATATAACTTTTTTTGAAGTCCAATTATGTAGCGTTTGACCAACTTTATATAAACAGGCACCGATAATATTAAAGTTATAGATGAAAATTAAATTCATGCCACTTTTAATGATATTGATTTTGTGTTGTTGATGTTGATATTTTTTCTATAAAGTTGATCAAACTTTATGAAGTTAAACTTCAGCCGAATCTTATATGTAAAGTAAAAAGGACAGCAGGGAGTGCCACGCTGCAGAGTACTAAACATAGATAAAATTTAGTTGTTCAGTGAAGAATTAAGCAAGGGAAGCACATCAATGAAGTACTCCCTCCGTTCCAAAATAGATAACCCAACTTTATACTAACTTGAAAGTTAGTATAAAGTTGGGTCTTCAAGTTAGTATAAAGTTGGGTTATCTATTTTGGAACGGAGGAAGTAACAGGTAACTGAGTGTGCACGTGAGGCCTAGACAAAATGTTCCACGGCCGCGGGCAGGGCTGTCCCTAGCATTACGGAGGTCACAGTGCGAATTAGCCACAATGAACCCAACAAGTACAATAGAGTAAAATAAATACTTTCATTGTTAAGGCATAAACATCAAAATTATAAAAAAATGTGTGGGGGGTCAAAATTATAATTTAATTAGAAGATAAAGCATTTTTAATATAGTACAAATACAGGCGCTTAGATATACGCGCATACACTTATTCTTATGAACACATACGCACACTCTATCCCTATTAGCATTTTTGAGAGGCTAAGCCGACATATAATTTTGAGATTGACGCGCGTAGGTGGCTCCTCCCGGGACGCCGTTCCAACCCCAGTGCCGACGCTGTGGAGCTTGTCCAGGTATCATCATGTGTTCGCCTTCTTCTACCTCTTTTGTCTCTACCCATCTTCGTTTTCCTTTTGGGCGGCATGGTGGTAAGTGGATCAGGAACAAGACAGAAATAAACACAGACGTTGATAGAAAATCTTCTGTGGCGATTGAACAACTAGTCTTTTTTTTAGAATAGAAAAGAGAGGGAGAGAGAGATCAAAGTGTCCGAAAAGGGGGAGAAAACGAAGCGACCGTCCGTGGATGAAACGGCTGGCCTTGAAGGAAGGAAGGATGAATCTCGTCGTTTCTTGTTTGTTTCTTTGGCCCTGCGTTTCTTTCTCTCTTTCTTTCTTTCTTTCTTTTTTTCTTTCTTTCTTAAATGAGATGAGTAAACAACAACAACAACAACAACAACAACAACAACAGGAAAAAAAGGTAGAGTAGAGCAGAGCAAGAAAATAAAAACAGAGAAAACCGAGCGAGGAGCCTTTGATTTGCCTTGCCTCACGTCCGCGCGCGATTCTTTTAAAGTTCTTTTTTTTATTTCTTTAGTGATCATTTGTACCTAATTATTCACATTTGCTTTAGCCGAGTGCTACCCCTTGTAGTTATTATACTTTTGTTGGAGAAATCAATATTTTTCTCCTTGCATTTCGAAAAATGTGGAAACATTGCATTTGTAATATTCCATTTTTATTTGTTGTTTTACCTATACTTCTCGGTGTTCAAATGAAAAACTTGATCTGCTACACTTTTTTCCCCCGAGTTTCTATAAATTTCTTGCATTTTTTTCTTACTTTTCGTATTGGCGGTCTACTAGAACTTTGCTGATCTACAAGAACTTTGTTCGCTGTGGTTGCCCATAAGAACGGCAACTCCGCTACGACCGGCTATTCCAGATCGGTCGGGGAAGAGGTGAAATTGCAGGAGCAGACCATGTCCATGACCGGCAACCCTGGCGGTGCTGAGTGGCCTGACCGCATCAGCGCCACACATCTCTCCCACTACTTCATCAACGCCACCCCTTGTGATGCCCAACCAGAGCTCCCTGCCTGGATTCGCATCTGGCATGCCCTGCCCACCCACCCAACGATATGCGTGTGTGATTGTCGATAATACCACTAGTAGAAAACGGAGCTTTAAAACCGGTTTGTAAGGGCCTTTAGTGCCGGTTATGGAACCGGCACTAAAGTGTGGGCACTAAAGCCCCCCCCCCCTTTAGTACCTGTTCGGCACGAACCGGCGCTAAAGTGTCACCACGTGGCGTGAGCTCGCGCCCTAGTATGGGGGACCTTTAGTACCGGTTGGTGTTACCAACCGGTACTAAAGGTTTTTTTTTTAAATTTTGGAAAAAAAATTGATTTTTTTTCGATTTTTAATTTTTCTGAATTATTTGATGATTTAGTCTCTAATCACCTCTCTTAACTGCTCAAGTGTGGATCACTCATTTCAAATCATCTAACTTCCCGACTGGTCACCCATCCCTCTCACTACTCCAGCCCGAGCACGCTTAACTTTCGGGTTCTATTCTCCTTCGTTTCCGAGTCTGCACTTGTTGTTTTCCTGACAATAGTAAGATGTCAATCCTATTAACTCTCAAGAGTTTAGCTTGAGCATGAAGTCACACATTTCACCTTTTGAGTTTGAAACTATTATTCTAAAAAAACAGTAATTATTTAGTAACGCTAATATTTCTTGAATAAGTTTGACCATAGTTTGACCATAGTTTGAAAAAATTGAAATAATTATTTAGTAACACTAATATTCTTAAATAATTATGTAGTAACATTAATACTTCTTGAATAAGTATTTTGACCAAATTTAACCAAATTTTTTAAAAAAACTGAAATTTGACCATATCTTTTTTTTTCCTTTTCAAATTTGAGGATTCTAAAAAATTCCAAACAGGCCGTAGGCGGTCTCCATCGGATGCGGATTTTCGTGCTGAATTTTTTGATATATTATACATTTTTTTCCGACATCGTATGCAAAAGTTATAGCCGCTTTTACATTTTCCCTACACTTTTGCAAAACATGTCCAAATTTAAGTTTTCAAATTTTCCTAACTAGTAGATATAGTAATATAACTCCCTCTCGAAGGATTTTATTTTTGAAGTTTTATCATTTTCTTTTGATGTTTTCAAAACTGAAATGGCGTCTGAGGGGGTGGAGTTTGAAAATTGGCCCCTTTCGGACCGGGTCGTGGCACGAACCGGTACTAAAGGCTGGTCCCCTTTAGTACCGGTTCGTGGCACGAACCGGTACTATAGGTTAGACCTTTAGTACCGGTTGGTTACACAAACCGGTACTAAAGGGGCTCGTGGAGGACCCGGCCCGACACCAGCCTGCCACTACCCCTTTAGTACCGGTTCGTGGCACGAACCGGTACTAAAGGCTCAACACGAACCGGTAGTATTGATCACAGCCACGAACCGGCACTATTGATCACATTAGTGCCGGTTTTTTTACAAACCGGCACTAATGTGCTTCACATTTGACCCTTTTTCTACTAGTGTACCACAAACATTTTGAACCCGTGTGCGTGTGTGTTATCGGACGAAAAGAACACGTTTCACATGTGAAACGCATGTGTGATAGGAATACCTAGCGCACACACTTATGAAATGGACAGATTGGCGATACTAGAGGCACCGCACACATTTTGCAGTTTTTGACAATGTGTGATATTGTACCTATCGCAAACAGATCGGTAGATTAAATGTTTGTGATATCCATCTCTTGCACATGAGTATCTCTAAGTAATCGTTTGGGATGCCTGACGGATTGCAAACATAACGTCAAGTTGTATGTGGGTGATAGTCCACGACTTCGCATACGATTACTTTAGAAAAACGTCACCAACCGCTCCATCTATCCCAGACGATTTATCTGGGTTGTGTGTGATGGACCCCCCAATCGCCTACACAGGCAAAACGACGGTTTATAACTGTGTTGCGGAAATGGGGTAAAACCGGTTGTATAAGAGTTAATTGTACCAGTGTTTCCTTGTACTATTGGTAATTATTGTAGATATAAATAATCTAAAATTAATTTTATTTCACCATCAATTTGTTGTATGTCATCCCCCGCAAAAAAAATTGTCGTATGTCATTATTATAAATGTACACAGTAGATCTGTAATTTGCAAATTAATTTAAGTCATTTTAGGCTTAAAGATATGTATTGAAAGAAGTCAAGTTAAGGTATTCTAGCTTCTCTAACTTTCCTTCTGTATGTTAGAGGATCTAGTTGCCTCGTGGGTGTGTTAGCGAGTTACTCTAGAGTCATGTTGTCTTTATATGCCTTTGGTTCCCCAATTTATGTTTTCATTGCTCAAGAAATAAAATTATTTTCATGCATTCCTGGCAAGCAAGCTAGATAATCCTGCTATGGTATGATAATTATTTTTGTTAAGATAATAAATGCATGCTTGAATGCCAATGATTGCTTTGCTTGTTGTATAATTGTAAGATACATGTACTCAACCATAAATAACTATTGAGTAAATACAATTTGATAAAGTGCACACCGGGGAAGGGGGGCTAATGCCCCCTTTCCACCCCATAACAGTATTAACGATATGTTCTGCAAATCATATTTTTTGTCCGTTTGACCACCAAAACGATCAAAAGTCCAATAGCCCAAAAGAAATATTAATTGTATTGAACGAGAACAAATGCACGTGGTAAACTATTCTGCCCTTTGTTTAATACATTCTTTACTTTACTTTCTGATAAGGGACATTTTCATTCAGTTGACTTGATATTACCAAACTAAGCAAATGCCCGGCCTCTGCATAGAACGATGCATACAAATATGTCCAATAGAACAGAACCAAAATGATAATACTATTTTATACCAAAAATTTAAAAAGGGTGTCCGAAAATGGGCAATGCCATATACGAAGAACACACCGTCATCTGTGATGGGAGAAAATCTCCCTAGCCGTATGCTCCATCTCGGTATACGCCATCATAGAAAGGTCTCAGTCCTCCGGCTTATGCATGATAACCGAGTACGGAGCCATCACGTACATGCATCAATAACCTGCACAAGAGGTGAAACACATTTTTCTAATTAAAAACTACATAGTTCCTGGTAAGCCACATAACCCAACATAAGACTGCCGCTCCCACAAGAATGTGTTGTACCCTGCAACCAGTTGTTGAACATATTACACACACTGCAACCCGGGGGGGTGTAAAGCTACTTGAACAATGGCCCAAACTACACAAGCAAAATTACACAAAAAAAGGTGTTTAATAGACACATCGTGTTGCCAAAAGACACAGGTCATGTTACCTTTCCAATTGTTGTGTGCCAGCTTATCCCTAGTCAAGATCAGACCTTTGTTTAAAAGCCAGAGGAATACCTTCACTCGAAGAGGTAGTTTGAGATTCATTTTATTATTATTATCAGCAGGAAACACCGATGTGGGCAGTCGCCTCATATAAGGACTTGACTGAAAACCTACCATTATGATGCAAGTTTCCTCAAAACCCGTCTGGTTCATTTGATAGCTGAGTGTGCTCCAAACGTGCGAGGCGACGCCCTAATAGGACAGAGAGAAATATCAGTGTTTGCTTGACCCAAGACCTATGCGATTGTGAAAAGCTTATGACTAGCAATCCGATACAAGCTCGGGTATTGCACCATAAGTGAAGTGGCATCAAGCAAATTATCCCCCTAGAACCTAACTCGAAAGCTGCCCCTAACCGAAAAAGTGCCAAATTGGAAAAAGCTAAAAACCTATCCTTGACCTTCATCATGGCATACCAAAAATGTGAATCACGGGGTTTTGTTGGAGTTGAGAAATGGCTTTGGTACCCACATACTTTTGACGAACGTTTTCCTGCTACACTCCATTCTCAGATAGTAGTTTACATACCCATTTACTGAGAAGGGCAATGTTTTTAATCTCAAGATCTTGAATTCCAAGACACCCCCCACCCACCCACCCACCCCCTCCCCCGCCCCTTCACTTTTAGGACGACGCAAAACATTTGACGTAGCTACCTAATATTTTTTCGATTCATTATCACACTGCCAGAAAAATCTGGATCTAAAGTAGTCCAATCTTTGGAGAACCCCTTTCGATAGGTGGAAGAAGGATAACATGTATAAAACCATATATTTTTAGGAGGGAATTGATCAAGACCAACCGACCCGATAAGACAAGAGTTTGGCTTTCAACCGGCGAGTCGTTTCTCAAGTATCTCTACCACATATTTTCACTCAACGACAGTTTAGATGCCGATAGTAAATGGAATACCCAGGGATAGAATAGGGAACTGTTTGAGCTGGCAACCAAAAATCTCAGCATACTCAAATGCCAAAAGTGTGGCCTCACCGAAGTAGAAAAGTTTACTCCCATGGAAATTAATTTTAAGACATGAAAGCTCCTCAAAAGCACATAATAAGAGCTTGAGGTTTCTAGCTTTATCTAGGTCATGATCCACAAAACGTATGGTGTCATTTGCATACTATAGAATAGACAAGCCATCTTTTTTTTCCGAAAAGGAGGATTACCCCGATGCAGACAACCATCTTTATTACATTATTCAACAAAGCCTTACAAAATAAATTCATAAATTAATCCAATGCCACCTTCCTGGCAAAAATTGTCGTCCTACCCATAAAATTGATGATTAAACCCATAAAATTGATGATATGCACACCAAAAAATCTGGTGGCCTCACCAAGCCGCTCGCCGGCTAGTCGGGAGCACCAACCAGTCTACCAAACTCTCAGCGTGCACCGCATACGCACGCTATAGAATCCGTCGTCGCCTTCTTCCGCAGTCCCATCTTCAGGAGCAATCAATGCACTGATATTGCCTGACCCTTCTGCCGTCGAAGCCATCATGACGCTGGACAAGCCATCTTCTACTAAGTGATTATTTACAACACTAATCTGACAGGCCACTTCACGTTCAACAAGAATAATGAACATGTCAGCCACAATTTTTTCTTTACTTCATTGGGGTGAATTTGTTTCATTTCTCTTGAAAAGTTGGTAGCCGTTTACCACGACATACATGTATAGCTTTTGAACAACATGTAAAATTTTGATCAAATTACTGCTTCATCAAATAACAATGTTACAATGTAATTATCAAACTCAATTTGTCATGTCATGGCATGAACAAAAAATCTTCTTGAACACTTGAAAACACAGCACGCACGCACACGCACACTTCACTTCACACATTCCAAATCACCAGTAAACAGAGCATTTGTTTCAACTTTCAGAACAAGGGAAGCCACATGAATGTGGGCGAGTAGCACTTGTGGTGTCTAATTGACTCCCGCCTCTGATCCTCCTGACACACCGGGGCCTCTCGGTCGAATCTCGACATGCTGCAAGAGTAATGAGCGGCACGGTGAGTTCTCTAGCTACACAACTGCAACTCTGTAAGTTTTGTACAGTAGAAAACACTGTCGAATTGTGTTTTCCCGCCTTCCGGGTAAAATGTGAACATACCTCCTGCACGGCCGGCGCCGGCGCCGACTTGGTGGTCTCCTCCCTGACCCCGGCGCGGCCGCAGCCGGCGACACGGTCGACGAGGCCGAAAAACCTATCCTTGAGCTGGGCGGCGAAGTTGGCCATGGTGGTGGAGGTGGAGTTAGCCGAACTGAACAGAGTGCACCTGCACGCTGCTACTCTCTCGTCAATCTGAACCACGCAGGTAGCTGTAGTGCTTGATTTTGGTGGGGGTCTGAGTTCTGAGAGCGATGCGGAGGTCTCATTTATACACGACGCCGGGCACCAAACGCGTCAGCTTTAGTGTTGCACCTCCATCTATCATCATGCTTCATGCATGTGGGGAGGCCCGCACGCCGTAGGTGCATGGATATTCAGATCAACACAGCATCGTTTACCACGCAGACCTTGTGCAGAGTTGTTGAGTACCAACTTGCTGTCCTACAGCTGTATCCATTGCTTGATATGATCACTACCAGACTAAAGGCATCTCCAATGCGGACTGCTAATCGCATCCGTCCGGACCGTGATGTCCCGACCATAAAAGTCATTCAACGTGAGTATGTATCCGGACGCGTTTTATTTTGCAGATTAGAGACAAAGTGGAGGAGATTTGCGGGAGTCCGGACAACGAATACTTAGGACTCCGACACCTCCGGCCATCCAATCCCCCTCCCGGTCCCATTTCCTTTCACTCCGCCTCTTCTCCCTCTTACTTTGCATCCGCACCCTACACCTCCCCCTTACTTTGCATCCGCACCCTCCACCTCCGCCCCTTCTCCCCTTTGCTCCGACCGTCACAGAGGGATTGCCGGACGTCCGCAACCAACACCGACACGTGTGCTCGCATTTACAACGGAGTTGTCCACCTTGAAGCCGTTTGTACTCAGGTATACTCCACCCCCCTATCAAAGACCTCCATGACGGACACCACGCCCGACAGGTGTTCGGTCAAATGCCATTGAGCTTATTTTCAAATGCTATGTTGTTTTCTAGAGTACGAAGGATGGTGAGCTACTCGGCCATAGAGGATGAGTTGTTGTGCCATGCGTGGTTGGCCGTATCCGAGGATTTCGTATGCAGGAGCAAAGGGGAGGCCTTCTGGCAGCAACTACATGAAAAGTTTCACGCACGAAAGCACATTGCACCCTACGACATGTACATCATTCAACAATGCAACATGAGGCCGTTGTTGTATCGCTGGCACACTATCCAGACCAGCATCACCATGTTTTGCGACGCGGTACGTCAACTCGATGCAAGCTAGCCATTGCATGCGCCAAAGAACGAGATCATAAGTTTTGCTTCCTCTTGCTCAATTTGTTGATTCATTTATTCACTCAATGTTTGTCTACACTTTATATGTAGCCCGCACACGCTACCGTGGTGTACCACAGTGCGGAGGGACGGCCACTTACGTGCACACACTGTTGGAAGAAGCTGAAGGGGGAGTATGTGTTGAAAGACATGATCTGCCGATGAAAAACTTGTTGGACATCTGAATCTAGTCGAATTTGAGACATCGTTTGTACTAGACTTAATTTGCATGCTATGTATGGATGCTTTGTGCTATTTTCTATCCGATCTTTGATGAATATTGGTCAGTTTGCAAAAATTTCGTTCGGTTTGTTTAAATGCGGAAAATGTATGCGTCTACAGTTGGTTGGTGGCCTCCCGCACCAGTGTCCATGAATTGGCCCCCCTGTCCGCAAACGGATGTGGGAAAAAATTTGCGGCGTGTCGTTGGAGATGCCCTAATGCTAGCTGCAATTTGCATGGATGGCATGATTTGCCGGGCCGGCCGGGTCGGGAATCATGTTATCCGATCTCGTGGGCACTTTCTACCTATTCTCTCGAGATCTCAAACCAGGGCCAGCGTGAAAAATGCCTCGTTGTTCACTTACCATACCTTTGCGAGCAACGAGCATATTATACAAAGTACAAACCATGTATGGTGCAGAGGATGGTATGGCTAGAGCAGGTGTGGTGTTGTGAGATGATAGAGGTAGCATTACCTACTCAGCTTGTAGACAACTCTTTTCATGTCGGGAAGTACTTGAAGCTGAACTTTGTGCTTGCATGGAGCCATTCAGAGAAGTGACTTGCAAATTATCATCGAAATGGACTCCATCCTGGCAATCAAGCTGATTTAAGCTACGGATCTTGATAGATCGATTTATTCTTCCATAGTTAGAGAGATTAGGCACCTTATGTGTCTTCGTGATTCTTGTGTCACTCATGTAAATCACAATCAAAATAAGGTTGGTAATAACTTAGCTAAATTTTTTAGACTTGAGAGAAGGACGGTGACCTGGGTTGGTTCTCGCCCAGTAGACTCTTCGGAGCTAGCCAAAACTGATTGTATGGACAATGTGACTTGAGTAATGCAAGACTTTACCCGCAAAAAAGTACAGTGTACACACCAAACAATACAAATATGAATAATAATGGCAAGACAAATAAGTAGATAAGTAAAAGCAATCTCTCATGACCTAGCACGAGAAGCGTGCATGCGATGAGCTATTACAACTTGACAAGCCATATTATCGGTCCTAATTACAATGGTTTGAGTTGGTGATGGTTGTTTCTATTACTAGATGATGCCCCGCACGTTGCTGCGGGTATATTTTGCAATATTTGAATGAGGTTTTGGTTATATGGAACATGAATACTTGAAATGATAGTTCTTGAAAGTATATAAGAATCAAATGTAAATAGCATAATAGAATGTAATTTATGCAAGCATGTTTGAATGTTGAAGTGAATTTTTAATATGCATAGTTGTATGTTGAGGTGGGCCTTTTCCTATGCATGTTGAGTGATGAGGTGGCATGCTTGCATGTTGAGATAAATATGTTAGTGGGGGCTAGCTATTTAGATATAGAAGATTACTCTTACAAATTACTTTTCATGTTTTTCTTTCTTTTCTGAAATATTTTAAAACTATATTTGGACTTTTTTATTTTCATACATTTATAAAATTGTTTGAGATGCATGTAAAAATTATTCATCGTGTATTCTACAAAATAATTTCATCATGTATTTAAAAATATTTATAGTTTTAATAAGTAACTTGTATTAAAAGAATGCATGTTATTGAAAACATATTCATATATTTATTAAAAAATGCATTTTTAATGTGTGCTCGATAAAAATCACCATGTATTTAATGAAAACATTGATAGTAGTAAAAATACTTTTCGCATACAAATATCTTTTAGTATTTACATATATTTCAAAAAAAATCGACTACTAACTTAAAATCATTAATAAATTTCTAAAATTGTTTTTAAACATGTTCAACATATATTTAGATTCCTTAAAAGAATTAGAACAAGAAAGAAATTAAAAATAAAAGAAAAAATTAAGAATTCATACACATAAGAAACATAAAAAGAAAAGGAAAATTCATATACAAAAATAATTTATAAAGAAAAAGACAAATGAAAACAAAAATCAAACCAAAGAGAAAGTAACTTGCAGAAAATCCATAAAAAAAAACGGCTCGGAAAACAAAGGCCGAGAAAACCGAAGCAGAAATCTGGAAGAAAGAAAAAGTATGGCTGCATGTGCCTGCCCACAACCGAAAAAGCACTATCGATGTTCGTTTTGCCTGTTGGTTTTGATGAAAACAAAAATCTTCTATCTATATATGCATGTCTGGATTGCAGGTATAATGTGACTGATTGGTTGTTGCTTGGATTTTCTATTTGCTGAGATGCATGTTGGTTGTACTGTTTTTTTTCGTTTGCTCGCCTCAGTTCTAGTTATGGTTTGCAAGGAATTTAACATTAATAATACAAGAAGGCATATCCTGAACTCGGGTACATATGAAACCGCTTTTCAAAAAGATATTTTAAATGTGTTTTAAAATTTCAAAACAAAATTTCATGTGTACATGTTTGCAAAATATGACTGTGGCGCAAAGTTTTGCGGAAAAAAGTTGTTTTTTGTGTTGGCCAGAAAGACAAATTTCAGTGGTCCTAAATAGCTTTCCGCGACAATTTATTTTGTCCATTTTGCACAGGCCAAAAGAACAATTATTTTCCCATGAAATTTTCTGAGCACTCATAGAACGTGTTTTCCAAAGTGGATTCATGTATATCTGGGTTCATCCATGTATTTTCCGAATTAGTACCGTCTATGTTCCTTGCTAGTTAGAGCATCTACATCCGAACTTTGCAAATCCGGCCATTCAAACGCCCGCGGACGCGCCTGGGCATGTCTGCGGGCATTGACTGGTCACACCTCAAATTAGTCCCTTTGCATCTGCCTCTCTCATATTTCATCCTCTAGATCCATAGAAAGCATGCAAAAGAAATCATACGTACTACCCTAACTACTCTTCGTTATCGGATATGTCCATGACGATGGTGTCCGGCGCCGGCTGGACGGGCGGGTAGGAGGGCTCCGACTCATCCTCCTCCTGCTCGACCTCATCCATGTAGGCGAACATCTCCACCTCCTCCGCGGCCTCTTGCGCCTCCATCTCCTGCCACCGACGGTGTCTTGCCTCCGCAGCCAACTCCGACCGGAGGGAATCGATGATGGCTTGTTGCTCCGCCTGCAGATCCTCATCACCGGCGTCCCCCACATCCTCCTCCTCCTCCGGCTCATCCCCCTCCTCCTCAAAGTCCTCCTCAAAATCCTCCTCCTTGTCCTCCTGCTCCACCACCACCTCCTGTCGTGGTACTAAGACTGACAGTAGAATAGGGGGGTAGGTATGAAGAGGCAAGATCCTAGCTATGGCAAAGTTGTACACACGAGTTTTACGAGTTCCGGCCCTTCTCAGAAGAAGTAATAGCCCTACGTCTCGGAGCCCGGAGGCGGGCGACTGGATTATATATGTGTGTGTTTACAGGGGTGCGAACCCTTTTCCCACGGGAGAGGGGTGGCTTATATAGAGTGCGCCAGGACCCCAGCTCCCCTCCGTTACACAGGGTTCAATGTACATAAAGAGAGCGTTATAGGTAACGTCTGTGATAAAATGCTATTAATAATCATTAAGTATATGAGTAAACGCCCAACCGTTGCCCCGCGGAGTGGCTTTAGGTCTTCTGTACGTCGAGTGGTCTAGTGATCGAGTGACCTAAATAAGGAGGGGTCTCCGAGTGTATGGTAGGTCGAGTGGATTGCACTCGACACCTTTGTTGGGCCCTCTCAATTTATTCTTGAACTTCTTTTCTTCTAGGGCAAGGACCTTAGGTAGGATGTATAGGTTAGGCCTATTACCCTACCCCAGGTCTATGTCCTCATCATTAGCCCCCGAATGGATTGAGGTCCGAGTGAAAAGAAGATTGAAGTTGACCTTGCTTTGGCTCTTGCCTTTCTCAAGAATTCATCTCCGATTGGAGGCCAATTGTTGGAACTTTGGCTTCATTTCAGTCGCCTTGATCGATTCAGAAATTGTTGATTGGTTTTTATAACGTAATCCGTCGAGTGTTGTCCTTGACATGGAATCTTTGGCGTGATCGGTTGTAGAGGATTCCAGATTTCACGGGATTCGAAATTTCGGTGGAAGCGCGCCAGGCGGAGCGCGCCGCGGTAAGCGGAGTAGATAAATAGGACGTTTCGATTTCTGCGCCACCTTTTTCGCCACATATCCCGTGTGCAACTGTTAAGGGATTTGACTGGATCGCCTGGGCCCACGCGTCAGCCACTCGGAAGCAGGCCTTTAAAAGCGGCGAGGCCGAGGAGTCCGCATTGTGCTCCCTTATCCCGCCCAGCTTCTCCACTCTCGACGCCGCTACTCCGCCGCCATGGGAAAGGAGAGAACGGCGGCGCTGGAACGCGTGAAGAAGGCGACTGGCGCAGCGAAAAGCAAGAAAACAAATCGGGGATCTTCATCGTGCTCGGGGCTGCCGTCGGGTTGGATCCAGGGAGACTGGATCCGATCTTCCCTTCGGCGGGAAGACTTGGACGATATGGCCGAGTTCGGGCTAATCGTCCACGAGTCTGTGCGGTTGCCGGAGGGGGAAACGGAGCCGCAGCCGCGACCGGGTGAGTGTGTTTTGCTCGCCACTCATGTCGACCGCGGCTTCTCGCTTCCTCCACACCCCTTCTTTCGAGGTTTCTTGAATTTATTCGGGGCTCAACTCCATCATTTTACTCCCAACACCATCACATATCTTGCCGCATTCGTATCCATGTGTGAGAATTTCCTGGGGTGTCGACCGCACTGGGGACTTTTCAAGCATATTTTCACCATCCGCTCCCAAACAGTGAAGAAAATGAACTCGAACGACGAGAAAACCCATGTTATCCAGATGTGTGGGGGCCTGGGTATCCAGAAGAGGAAGAGGAGTTCCTTCCCTGCGATGACTCTTCCTAAGTCAGTCGGGGGCTGGCAGTCGACCTGGTTCTACTGCCAGGATATCGTGACCCAAGGCCAGTCGACTGGACTTCCCCCCTTTTTCTTTTGATCGTGTTCAGACTCCATCTTCGTTGAAAGTGACCGCCGCGGAGAAGGCGGAGACGGGCATGCTGGTCGAGAGGGTGGTTCAACTGATCAACCAAGGTGTCACCGGTATGGATCTGCTGGAGGTGTTCCTCAGTCGGCATATTCAACCACTCCAGGCTCGTGACCACTCCATGTGGATGTATTCCAGGGCAGGTGACACTGCTCGGGTTCGTCCAAAGGAGGTGGCGGCCAAAACAGTGGCCCGGTGGCTGAGGGGCATCACGGGGAACAAGGACAACCCCAGGGGCGCCAGGAGAGTCAACCCTTTCAGCGACAGCAACCAGCCAGACAAGGTTTGGCCGCTATAACTGATTGAATTTGGATGTGTTTTCCGGTTGTTTGTTAATCCGACTGATTTACACTCGGCTCCTTGTCTTGTAGATTTACACAGAGATGTACTCAATGCCCAATGGCGAACACGCTCTAGAGCGGGACCATAAGGGCGAGGACAGCACGGAGGAGAGTGGCGAATGGGAGTCACCAACCGACGATGATGAAGATGAGAGCGACGAGTCGGACGATGAGGAGGTAGTCGACTCACCGCCTCGTTCCGAACGCCGATCCAAGCAGCACCATGATCCCGCGGGCAGGCGCGGTAAGGCATTGGCCTCGAGCGCTCCATCTCAAAAGCACGCTCGGTCTTCGACTCCAGAATTGGCTGAGAAAGTCACCAAGCAGCCCAAGATCAATCCCTCAAAGGCTCGGAAGACCTTGCCTAGAATCAAGATGGATGTTCCTGTTGCTTCTGGGTAAATGTTCTTCCCTTATTTTCTTGTTCTGACCGATGCTCTTGTACTGACCGAGTGGATGATGAACTCTTACAGCCCGGCCTCAGCCACAACTGATATGGATATCGACAAGGTCCCAGACGACGAGGAAACCGACGACGCAGCTACTTCCAAAGCCAGTAAGTCAGCCCGACTCAAATTTATTTAGACGACTGGATTGTTTGTCAGCTATTTCTCTGACTTTCTCTATTTGTTGCAGCTCCACGGGACGTTGTTGTGCTCCCGGACGATGAGGAAGAAGTACCGCTGAGGGGAAGGAGGAGGAGGAGGGACAAGGAACTGAGCGGGAAAGCGCCTGAGGTTCAGGTTCTTCAGTCGATCGTGATGCCTGGGACGGCGGTCGAGCGGTCGACAGATCCGGCTCGCACCAACGTCACTTTCTCTATCCCGCTGTCGACTGATTGCACATCAGGATCAGCTGCTCAGACTTCTGTTGCACAAATACAACTCCACACATCAGACCCAGTGGCTGCTTCGACTGCTCTGCCATCATCGCTTTTCACTGCGTATCAAACTCCGGACGACCCACGGAGTGCTTCCAAGGAAGCTCTTCTTCAGTTGAACCTTGTGATAGGGCAAATAAAAGTGGTGCATGAGGCCAGTCAGGTGACCTTCAACGCTGGAGCTGCTCTGCAGACCAATGTCCACGTTAGTTGATTTCCGATTGATCATATTTCTCGTCCGATCACCCACTGGGGTGTGACTGTTTTGAAGTTGCATAAGTCAATTTGGGTCGACTTGAATTGAATATTTGAACTAGTGGGGGCACTCTGAGTGCACCCACTAGGTGTAGTCCCCGAGACCATAGTTGACTGCGGCAGTCGACTGTGGTTTGAGAATCTGAATTTCGTCACTCGGCCTAGGCGGCCCAGGTCGAATGGAACCAGGACCAGTGGGGGCACGCTAAATGCACCCACTAGGTGTTGTCCCCGAGACTGTGGTTGACTGCGGGCAGTCGACTATGGTCCGAGAACGACCCTTTTTTACAACTCGCGCTGGGCAGACCTTGCCGAGTGTTTACTCAAACCAGTGGGGGCACGCTAAGTGCACCCACTGGGTGTAGTCCCCGAGACTGCCGTTGAATGTTTGATTCGGCGGTAGTCTTAGAGTAACTGTCACTTTGATGTCTTTTTTATTTCAGTCGATTGATATGTCTTATGTATTGACCGTAGAAATCTTGTGATCTGGGTGCTCAACTTTCTACACTGAACAAGCAACAAATCAGCCTCAACCTTGATCTGGAACTAGCCAGGAAGAATCTCAAGACTGCTCGTGATGAAGTAGCTGCCATGGGAGGTAACCAATCGTCAACTGTCTATCTCACTACTGGCACTTTTCCTTTCTATTTTTTGAACCTAGTGACTCCACTCGAGCAGATGTATGTAGTAAAAACCGTCAACTCCAAGCCCGTCTGAAGAATGTTATTTCTTTAGAGAAAATGAAGCAAGCTTTGGAGAAGATGGCACGGAATCTTGCTGCTGCACAGAAGGAAGCGCGAGAGAAAATGGCACTTGCTGACAAGAAGCTTGCTTCAGTCGGCAAGTTAGAAGAAGAGAAATCCAAACTGAAGACTGATGTTTCTGACGCCAATCGGGAGGTCGAGCGACTGAAGAAAGACAAGGACAAGCTGACTGACGAGCTTGGGAGCCTCAAGGCCAAGAAGGGCGAGCTGGAATCTTATCTGGGCCAGCTTGCTGCAAAGCTGGTCTTAAAACTTGAAGGTACTGATGATTGATTGACTTATTACGATCGACTGTCAGGCCTGATTATATCGTCGACTCACCATTTATTCAACTGTGCAGAGCTTTGCCAAGACTTTGAAGCGGAAACTTGGCGGGTCGAGACAGGTCTCAATCCCATCAATTGCCCAGTCAAGGATGATGTTGCAATGAATGTGTTGCGGTTGGAATCTCGCATGACCAGTGCGGTTGCTTATCTTGCCTGACTGAAGGCAGCGATGACTCGGGTTGATGCTGAACTTTGGCCTCAGGCGGAACTGTCTCAAGACCTCGAGTCTCTGATGGCTCGACTGAATCAAATACCTGACCGAGTGCAAGAATGGAAGAAGTCATCTGCTCGCTGCAGCGTGCTACCTCTTGAGCACTGCGTTGGATTTCCCCGAAGAGGAGAGGATGGTGCAGCAAAGTAGCGTAAGTATTTCCCTCAGTTTTTGAGAACCAAGGTATCGATCCAGTAGGAGACCACGCACAAGTCCCTCGTACCTGCACAAAACGATAGCTACTCGCAACCAACGCAATTAGGGGTTGTCAATCCCTTCACGGTCACTTACAAGAGTGAGATTCTGATAGAGATGATAAATAATATTTTTGGTATTTTTGGTATAGAGATGCAAAGTAAAAAGTAAAAGGCAAAGTAAAAACAAAGCAAGTATAAAAGTGATGGAGATTGATATGATGAGAATAGACCCGGGGGCCATAGGTTTCACTAGTGGCTTCTCTCAAGAGCATAGATATTCTACGGTGGGTGAACAAATTACTGTTGAGCAATTGACAGAATTGAGCATAGTATGAGTATATCTAGGTATGATCATGTATATAGGCATCACGTCCATGGCAAGTAGACCAAAACGATTATGCATCTACTACTATTACTCCACTCATCGACCGCTATCCAGCATGCATCTAGAGTATTAAGTTAAAACAGAGTAACGCCTTAAGCAAGATGACATGATGTAGAGGGATAAATTCATGCAATATGATAAAAACCCCATCTTGTTATCCTCGATGGCAACAATACAATACGTGCCTTGCAACCCTTTCTGTCACTGGGTAAGGAAGGACACCGCAAGATTGAACACAAAGCTAAACACTTCTCCCATTGCAAGAACTGTCAATCTAGTTGGTCAAACCAAACGGATAATTCGAAGAGACTTGCAAAGATAACTCAATCACACATAAAAGAATTTAGAGAAGATTCAAATATTATTCATAGATAAGCTGGATCATAAACCCACAATTCATCGATCTCAACAAACACACCGCAAAAAGAAGATTACATCGAATATATCTCCACGAGAGAGGGGGAGAACATTGTATTGAGATCCAAAAAGAGAGAAGAATCCATCTAGCTACTAGCTATGGACCCATAGGTCTGAAGTAAACTACTCACACTTCATCAGAGAGGCTTTGATGATGATGTAGAAGCCCTCCATGGTGGATGCCCCTCCGTGAACTAGAACAGGTCCCAAGATGGCATCTCGTGGATACAGGAAGTTCTGGCGGTGGAATTAGGTTTTTGGCTCCTGCTCGATCATTTGAAGTGCGTAGGTATATATAGGAGGAAGAATGCGTCGGTGGAGCAACAGGGGCCCACGAGGCAGGCACGCCCAAGTGGGGGGCGCCCCACCCTCGTGACCGCCTCTTGATTGCCTTAAGCGTAGGGTCCAAGTCTCCCGGATCACGTTCGGTGAGAAAATCACGTTTCGAAGGTTTCATTCCGTTTGGACTCTGTTTGATTTTCCGTTTCTTCGAAACACTGAAATAGGCAAAAAACAACAATTCAGGGCTGGGCCTCCGGTTAATAGGTTAGTCCCAAAAATAATATAAAAGTGGAAAATAAAGCCCAATATAGTCCAAAACAGTAGATAAAGTAGCATGGAGCAATCAAAAATTATAGATACGTTGGAGATGTATCTGGCATCCCCAAGCTTAATTCCTGCTCGTCCTCGAGTAGGTAAATGATAAAAAGAGAATTTTTGATGCGGAGTGATACTTTGGCATAATTTCAATGTAAATCTTAATTGTGGTATGAATATTCAGATTTGAAAGATTCAAGACAAATGTTCATATTGACATAAAAATAATAATACTTCAAGCATACTAACTAAGCAATTATGTGTTCTCAAAATAACATGGCTAAAGAAAGTTATCCCTACAAACTCATATAGTCTGGCTATGCTCCATCTTGCCCACACAAAACATTTAAATCATGCACAACCCCGATGACAAGCCAAGCAATTGTTTCATACTTTAACATTTTCAAAAGTTTTTCAACCTTCACGCAATACATGAGCGTGAGCCATGGATATAGCACTATATGTGGAATAGGATGGTGGTTGTGGAGAAGACAAAAAGAGGGAAGATAGTCTCACATCAACTAGGCGTATCAACGGGCTATGGAGATACCCATCAATAGATATCAATGTGAGTGAGTAGGGATTGCCATGCAACGGATGCACTAGAGCTATAAGTATATGAAAGCTCAACAAAAGAAACTAAGTGGGTGTGCATCCAACTCGCTTGCTCACGAAGACCTAGGGCATTTTGAGGAAGCCCATCATTGGAATATACAAGCCAAGTTCTATAATGAAAAATTCCCACTAGTATATGAAAGTGACAAAATGAGAGACTCTCTATCATGAAGATCTTGGTGCTACTTGAAGCACAAGTGTGGTAAAAGGATAGTAACATTGTCCCTTCTCTCTTTTTCTCTCATTTATTTTTTTTATTTGGGCCTTTTCTCTTTTTTTATGGCCTCTTTTTTTCATTTTTTTATTTTTTTTATTTTTCATCCGGAGTCTCATCCCGACTTGTGGGGGAATCATAGTCTCCATCATCCTTTCCTCATTGAGACGATGCTCTAATAATGATGATCATCACACTTTTATTTTCTTACAACTCAACAATTACAACTCGATACTTAGAACAAAGTATGACTCTATATGAATGCCTCCGTGATGTGCAGGATATGCAATGAAACATGAGTGACATATATGAAAGAATTATGTAAGGTGGCTTTGCCACAAATACAATGTCAACTACATGATCATGCTAGCAATATGACAATGATGGAGCATGTCATAATAAACGGAACGGTGGAAAGTTGCATGGCAATATATCTCGGAATGGCTATGGAAATGCCATGATAGGTAGGTATGGTGGCTGTTTTGAGGAAGATATATGGTGGGTGTATGATACCGGTGAAAAGTGCGGTATTAGAGAGTCTAGCAATAGTGGATGGATGGGAAAAGTGCGTATAATCCATGGACTCAACATTAGTCATAAAGAACTCATATACTTATTGCAAAAATCTAGAAGTTATCAAAGCAAAGTATTATGCGCATGCTCCTAGGGGGATAGATTGGTAGTAAAAGACCATCGCTCGTCCCCGACCGCCACTCATAAGGAAGACAATCGATAAATAAATCATGCTCCGAGTTCATCACATAACGGTTCACCATACGTGCATGCTACGGGAATGACAAACTTCAACACAAGTATTCTTTAAATTCACAACTACTCAACTAGCATGACTCTAATATCACCATCTTCATATCTCAAAACAATTATCAAGCATCAAACTTTTCTTAGTATTCAACGCACTCAAAAGAAAGTTTCACATATCTGGAATACCAAGTATATTAACATTAAGCAAATTACCATGCTATTAACGACTCTCAAAATAATCTAAGTGAAGCATGAGAGATCAATAGTTTCTTTAAAAAAAATCCACCACCGTGCTCTAAAAGATCTAAGTGAAGCACTAGAGCAAAAATTGTCAAGCTCAAAAGATATAAGTGAAGCACTATGAGCAAAACTATCAAGCTCAAAAGATATAATTGAAGCACATAGAGTACTCTATCAAATTCTAATTCATGTGTGGCTCTCTCAAAAGGTGTGTACAGCAAGTATGATTGTGTTAAACTAACAAGCAAAGACGCAAATAATACAAGGCGCTCCAAGAAAAACACTTATCATGTGGTGAATAAAAATATAGCTCCAAGTAAATTACCGACGGAAGTAGGCGAAAGAGGGGATGCCTTCCGGGCATCCCCAAGCTTTGACTTTTGGTGTCCTTGGATTATCTTGGGGGTGCCATGGGCATCCCCAAGCTTAGGCTCTTTCCACTCCTTGTTCCATAATCCATCAAAAGAATTTACCCAAAACTTGAAAACTTCACAACACAAAACTCAATAGAAATCTCGTGAGCTCCGTTAGAGAAAGAAAACAAAAGATTACTTTAAGGTACTGTAATGAACTCATTATTTATTTATATTGGTGTTAAACCTACTGTATTCCAACTTCTATATGGATTATAAACTATTTTACTAGCCATAGATTCATCAAAATAAGCAAACAACACACGAAAAACAGAATCTGTCAAAAACAGAACAGTCTGTAGTAATCTGTAACTAACGCAAACTTCTGGAACTCAAAAACTTCTACCAAAACTATACGACCTAGACAATTTTTTTATTGATCAGCAGCAATTGGAATCAGTATTTTATCAGGTTCTGGTGATTTTTAATAATTCGGGCACTGAGCGCAAAGTTTCTGGAAATTACAGCAAGATCAAATAACTATCATCCAAGAAGATGGATTATTTATTCCTAAACCGAAACAAAAACAAAAATATCTAAAAATAAAATTGGGTTGCCTCCCAACAAGCGCCATCGTTTAATGCCCCTAGCTAGGCATAAAAGCAAGGATAGATCTAGGTATTGCCATCTTTGGTAGGCAATCCATAAGTGGCTCTCATGATAGATTCATATGGTAATTTTATTTTCTTTCTAGGGAAGTGTTCCATGCCCTTCTTTAATGGAAATTGGAATCTAATATTCCGTTCCTTCATATCAATAATTGCACCAATCGTTCTAAGGAAAGGTCTACCAAGAATAATAGGACATGAAGGATTGCAATCTATATCAAGAACGATAAAATATCACGGGCACATAATTCCTATTTGCAACAATAAGAACATCATTAATTCTTCCCATAGGCTTTTTAACAGTGGAATCCGCAAGATGCAAGTTTAGAGAGCAATCATCAAAGTCACGGAAATCTAGCAAATCACACAAAGTTTTGGGAATAGTGGAGACACTAGCACCCAAATCACACAAATCATGGAACTCATAATCTTTAATTTTAATTTTAATAGTAGGTTCCCACTCATCATAGAGTTTTCTAGGGATAGAGACTTTCAACTCAAGTTTTTCTTCATAAGATTGCATCAAGGCATCAACAATGTGTTCGGTAAAGGCCTTATTTTGACTATAAGCATGAGAGAATTTAGCACGGATAGCAACAAGGAAATACAATCAATTAAAGAGCAATTTTCATAATTAAATTCCTTGAGATCCAAAATAGTGGGTTTAGCAACATATAGATTTTTATTTCTTTCAATCCCACATTTATCAATTTCATCATCAAGATCTAAAAACTACGAATTCTTAGAATGCCTTCTAGGTAAAGGAAGATCATATTCAGTTTCATCAAGATTCATATTGCAAAACAAAGATTTAATGGGTGACACATCAATAACTTATATATCTTCATCTTGATTTTCATAGGAATTAGAAGAACACGCTTTAATAAAGGCATCTTTGGAAGCACGCATCCTAGCGGTTCTTTCTTTGCACTCATCAATGCAAATTCTCATGGCTTTGAGAGACTCATTGATATCATGCTTAGGAGGAATAGATCTAAGGTTTAAAGAATCAACCTCAAGAGAAATTCTATCAACGTTCCTAACCAAATCATCAACTTTAAGCAATTTCTCTTCAAGCAAAGCATTAAAATTATTTTGTGAATTCATAAACTCTTTAACACTATTCTCAAATTCAGAGGGCATCTTATTAAAATTTCCATAAGAGTTGTTGTAGGAATTTCCATAATTATTAGGAGAAGTACTAGGATAAGGCCTAAGATTAAAATTCCCTCTATACGCGTTGTTACCAAAATTATTCCTACCAACAAAATTCACATCCATAGATTCATTATTATTCTCAATCAAAGTAGACAAAGGCATATCATTAGGATCAGAAGAAATACTCTTAGTAGTAAATAATTTCATAAGTTCATCCATCTTTCCACTCAAAACATTAATTTCTTCTATCGCATGCACTTTTTTATTAGTAGATCTTTCAGTGTGCCATTGAGAATAATTAACCATAATATTGTCTAGGAGTTTAGTAGCATCTCCTAAAGTGATTTCCATAGAAGTGCCTCCCGCGGCCGAATCTAAAATATTTCTAGAAGCAAAATTCAATCTGGCATAAAAGTTTTGTATAATCATCCACAAGTTCAAACCATGAGTAGGACAATTACGTATCATTAATTTCATTCTCTCCCAAGCTTGTGCAACATGTTCATGATCAAGTTGCTTAAAATCCATAATATCGTTCCTAAGAGAGATAATCTTAGCGGGAGGAAAATACTTAGAGATAAAAGCATCTTTGCACTTGTTCCAAGAATCAATACTATTTCTAGGCAGAGATGAAAACCACGCGTTAGCACGATCTCTAAGAGAAAAAGGAAATAGCTTCAACTTAATGACATCATTATCGACATCTTTTTTCTTTTGCATATCACATAAATCAACGAAGTTGTTCAGATGAGTAGCGGCATCTTCACTAGGAAGGTCGGCGAACTGATCTTTCATGACAAGATTCAACAAAGTAGTATTGATTTCACAAGATTCAGTATTAGCAAGAGGAGCAATCGGAGTGCTAAGGAAATCATTATTATTGGTATTGGTGAAGTCACACAATTTGGTAGCATCTTGAGCCATTGCGACAACAAGCAATCCAACACACGAGCAAACAAAGAAACGAGGAAAAGGCAACGGAAAGAGAGGAGGAGATTGGGAAAGAGAGGGCGAATAAAACGGCAATGGTGAAGTGGGGGAGAGGAAAACGAGAGGCAAATGGCAAATAATGTAATGCGAGAGATAGGGATTGTGATGGGTACTTGGTATGGTTGACTTGCTCTTGCGTGAGCCTCCCCGGCAATGACGCAAGAAATTCTTCTTGCTACCTCTTAAGCACTGCGTTGGATTTCCCCGAAGAGGAGAGGATGGTGCAGCAAAGTAGCGTAAGTATTTCCCTCAATTTTTGAGAACCAAGGTATCAATCCAGTAGGAGACCACACACAAGTCCCTTGTACCTGCACAAAACGATAGCTACTCGCAACCAACACGATTAGGGGTTGTCAATCCCTTCACGGTCACTTACGAGAGTGAGATCTGATAGAGATGATAAATTATATTTTTGGTATTTTTGGTATAGAGATGCAAAGTAAAAAGTAAAAGGCAACGTAAAAACAAAGCAAGTATAAAAGTGATGGAGATTGATATGATGAGAATAGACCCGGGGGGCATAGGTTTCACTAGTGGCTTCTCTCAAGAGCATAGATATTCTACGGTGGGTGAACAAATTACTGTTGAGCAATTGACAGAACTGAGCATAGTTATGAGTATATCTAGGTATGATCATGTATATAGGCATCACGTCCATGACAAGTAGACCAAAACGATTCTGCATCTACTACTATTACTCCACTCATCGACCGCTATCCAGCATGCATCTAGAGTATTAAGTTAAAAACAGAGTAACGCCTTAAGAAAGATGACATGATATAGAGGGATAAATTCATGCAATATGATAAAAACCCCATCTTGTTATCCTCGATGGCAACAATACAATACGTGCCTTGCAACCCTTTCTGTCACTGGGTAAGGACACCACAAGATTGAACCCAAAGCTAAACACTTCTCCCATTGCAAGAACTACCAAACGGATAATTCGAAGAGACTTGCAAAGATAACTCAATCACACATAAAAGAATTCAGAGAAGATTCAAATATTATACATAGATAAGCTGGATCATAAACCCACAATTCATCAGTCTCAACAAACACACCGCAAAAAGAAGATTACATCGAATAGATCTCCACGAGAGAGGGGTGAACATTGTATTGAGATCCAAAAGAGAGAAGAAGCCATCTAGCTACTAGCTATGGACCCGTGGGTATGAAGTAAACTACTCACACTTCATCGGAGGCTTTGATGATGATGTAGAAGCCCTCCGTGGTGGATGCCCCTCCGCAGAGCTCGGAATAGGCCCCAAGATGGGATCTCGTGGATACAGGAAGTTCTTGCGGTGGAATTAGGTTTTGGCTCCCGTTACGATCATTTGAAGTGCGTGAGGTATATATAGGAGGAAGGAGTGCGTCGGTGGAGCAACAGGGGGCTCACGAGGCGGGGGCACGCCCTGGGGGCGCCCCCACCCTCGTGACCGCCTCTTTGTTCCTTGGAGTAGGGTCCAAGTCCCTAGATCACGTTCGGTGAGAAAATCACGTTTCGAAGGTTTCATTCCGTTTGGACTCCGTTTGATATTCCGTTTCTTTGAAACACCGAAATAGGCAAAAACAGCAATGCAGGATGGGCCCCCGGTTAATAGGTTAGTCCCAAAAATAATATAAAAGTGGAAAATAAAGCCCAATATAGTCCAAAACAGTAGATAAAGTAGCATGGAGCAATCAAAAATTATAGATACGTTGGAGACGTATCACGGCGCTGATGTTGTGTTGTCCCTGGTCCGAGTGCACTGCAAAGATGTCAAAGAAGTCAAGCTGGCGGAGCTCAAGGTTGCTAACACAAAGAGACACACTTTCCTTTCCTTCATGGACACTTTCCTTGACGCCGCCACTCGCATTGCAGACAGCATAGACCTTGACAGTTTCTGCAACCCATCCAGTCCTTCTCCTGACGAGTGACCGAAAGACATTATGCTCCACCTTTATTTGCCTCGGAATGGCGACTGATTGTGTAATCGTTAAACTTCTTCGGTCTTGATGCTCGAATACTTTTGATCCGTTGTCCGGAACCTTAGGATTTATCTGAACTTGGTTTATCTCTGAATATGTCTGTGTTTGCCTTCGACTGGAATTTGTTCTTCACTCGGAGTAATTTTTATACTTGAGTGCAGTCCTGAGGAGGAGGTTCCAGTCGACTTGCACCTCGTCGCCCTTGCGGATAGGGATGAAGCGCACGTTTTACGTGTGGTGCAGCTTCGAAGGAGAAGGTTGCAGTCGACATGCACCTCGTCGTCCTTGCGGATAGGGATGAAGCGCACGTTGTACTTGTGGTGCAGCTCCGAAGGAGAAGGTTGCAATCGACCTGCACCTCGTCGTCCTTGCGGATAGGGATGGAGCGTACGTTGTACTTTTGGCGCAGCTCAGAAGGAGAAGGTTGCATTCGACCTGCACCTCGTCGTCCTTGCGAATAGGGATGGAGCGCACGTCCGAAGGAGAAGGTTGCAGTCGACCTGCATCTCGTCGTCCTTGCGGATAGGGATGTAGCGTACGTTGTACTTGTGGTGCAGCTCCGAAGGAGAAGGTTGCAGTCGACCTGCACCTCGTCGTCCTTGCGGATAGGGATAGAGCGCACGTCCGAAGGAGAAGGTTGCAGTCGACCTGCATCTCGTCGTCCTTGGGGATATGGGCGTGTTTCAAACTTAGGTGAGTACTGGACTGCAACTAAGCCCCCGAGTGGGAGGGTTGCTCACCCCTCGGTAGGATTTATTAAACTTAGGCGAGTACTGGACTGCAGCTAAGCCCCCAAAAAGGAGGTTTGCTCACCACTCGGTAGGATTTTTTAAACTTAGGCGAGTACTGGATTGCAGCTAAGTCTTCGAGTGGGAGGGTTGCTCACCACTCGGTAGGATTTTTTAAACTTAGGCGAGTACTGGACTGCAGCTAAGCCCCCGAGTGGGAGGGTTGCTCACCACTCGGTAGGATTTTTTAAACTTAGGCGAGTACTAGACTGCAGCTAAGCCCCCGAGTGGGAGGGTTGCTCACCACTCGGTTGAATTTTTTAAGCTTAGGTAGTCTTGGACTGCAGCTAAGCCCCAGTGGGAGGTTGCTCACCACTCGGTAGGATGTTTTAAACTTAAGTAGTCTTGGACTGCAGCTAAACCCCGAGTGGGAGGGTTGCTCACCACTCGGTGGGATTTTTAAACTTAGGTAGTCTTGGACTGCAGCTATGTCTCCGAGTGGGAGGGTTGCTCACCACTCAGTGGGATTTTTAAACTTAGGTGAGTCTTGGACTGCAGCTAAGCCCCGAGTGAGAGGCTTTCTCACCACTCGGTGGGATTTTTAAACTTAGGTAGTCTTGGACTGCAGCTAAGCCTCCGAGTGAGGCTTGCTCACCACTCGGTGGGATTTTTAAACTTAGTAGATCTTGGACTGCAGCTAAGCCCCAGTGAGAGGCTTGCTCACCACTCGGTAGGATTTTTTAAACTTAGGCGAGTACTGGACTGCAGCTAAGCCCCCGAGTGAGAGGCTTGCTCACCACTCGGTAGGATTTTTTAAACTTAGGCGAAACAGATTTGCAGCTAAGCCCCCGAGTGAGAGGCTTGCTCACCGCTCGGTAGGATTTTTTTAAACTTAGGCGAAACAGATTCGCAGCTAAGCCCCCGAGTGAGAGGCTTGCTCACCACTCGGTAGGATTTTCTAAACTTAGGCGAAACAGATTCGCAGCTAAGGCACCCACTAGGGGATTTCAAACACAAATATAAGTAACGACAATCATTTTAGAATACTGTAAAACTCTTGTCTTTGATAAACAAACTACGAAGGTACTTCTTATTACATCTCAACAGATTGAGTGCTTAAGTATAAAAGGGGCGGAGCAATTCCGCATGCCAAGCGCGCGGCTCATCTTTCTTGTGCTCGACGTTGTAGAGGTGGTACGCTTTGTTGTGGAGCACTCTGGTGACAATGAAGGGGCCTTCCTAGGCAGGAGCAAGCTTGTGTGGTTTCTGCTGATCCACTCGAAGAACCAAGTCTCCCTCTTGAAATGCTCGGCCCCTCACGTTTCTGGTGTGGAATCGACGGAAGTCTTGCTGATAGATGGTCGACCGGATCAAGGCCATCTCTCTTTCCTCTTCCAGGAGATCAACTGCATCTTGTCGTGCCTGCTCTGCTTCATCTTCTGAGAAAAGCTCAACTCGGGGCGCATTGTGGAGCAAGTCACTCGGAAGTACAGCTTCAGCTCCATAAACTAAGAAGAATGGAGTTCGACCAGTTGACCGATTGGGAGTTGTCCTCAATTCCCAAAGCACTGATGGAAGCTCATCGATCCAGGCGCCTGCTGCATGCTTGAGGTCCCGCATCAGTCGGGGTTTCAGTCCTTTGAGAATCAAACCATTTGCTCTTTCAGCTTGTCCATTCGACTGGGGATGGGCAACTGAAGCATAGTCGACTCGAGTACCTTGGGAAACACAGAAGGTTTTGAACTCATCAGAATCGAAATTCGACCCATTGTCAGTGATGATGCTGTGCGGAACACCATATCTGAATGTTAACTCTCTGATGAAGCTTTCAGCAGTACTGGCTTCAAGGTTTTTGATACGCTTGGCTTCAATCCATTTGGTGAACTTGTCGAATGTCACGAGTACGTGAGTGAAGCCGCTCCTACCAGTCCTCAGAGGTCCAACCATGTCCAAACTCCAAACAGCAAAGGGCCAGACGAGTGGAATGGTCTTTAGGGCTGATGCAGGCTTGTGAGACATGTTGGAGTAAAACTGGCAACCTTCACATTTGTCAACTATTTCTTTTGCCATCTCATTTGCCCGTGGCCAATAAAATCCCGCTCGGTATGCTTTGGCCACAATGGTCCGAGAGGACGCATGGTGACCATAGGTCCCCGAGTGGATATCATTGAGGATCACTCAACCTTCTTCTGGTGTTATGCATCTCTGGTGGACTCCAATCACACTTTCTCTGAACAACTGTCCTCTTATCATTGTAAAGGCTTTGGATCGACGGACGATCTATCGAGCCTCTTCTTCATCCTCTGGGAGTTCCTTCCTGAGAATATATGAAATATAAGGCACTGTCCTGTCGGGAGTGTTGACCAAAACCTCCATGATCAAATCGACCATGGCTGGAACTTCGACTTCAGTCGGATCTGTGGCACTCTTAGGCTGTGGGGGCTCTTCAGTGAAAGGATCTTCTTGGACTGAAGGTGTATGAACGTGTTCCAAAAACACGTTGCTGGGAATGGCCTCCCTCTTGGAACCTATCTTTGCCAAATCATCAGCTGCTTGATTTTTTAGTCGGGGTATGTGATGGAGCTCTAACGCCTCGAACTTCTTTTCTAACTTTCTCACTGCATTGCAATAACCAGTCATAGTTGGGCTTCGGACTTCCCACTCCTTCATCACTTGATTGAACACTAAATCCGAGTCGCCATAGACCATGAGGCGACGGACACCGAGTGAAATGGCCATACACAACCCGTACAGAAGTGCCTCATATTCAGCTTCGTTGTTGGAGGAGTCAAAGTGAATCTAGAGAACATAGCTGAGTTTGTCACCACGGGGGGATACCAACACCACCCCAGCACCGAAACCATTCAGCATCTTGGATCCATCGAAGAACATGGTCCAATGCTCCGAGTGAATCTGAGTCGGCAGTTGCTGTTCGATCCACTCGGCGAGGAAATCTGCCATTGCTTGGGACTTGATAGCTTTCTTTGCCTCAAACTTGATATCCAAGGGAAGGAGTTCAATCACCCACTTTGCCACTCAACCAGTTGTATCTCTGTTGTTCAAAATTTCTGGTAATGGAGCGTCGCTGACGACTGTAATGGCATGATCAGAGAAATAGTGTGTAACCTTCTTCGTAGTCATGTAAATCCCATAAACCAGCTTCTGCTAATGTGGATATCTTTGCTTTGATGGAGTCGGAACTTCAGAAACATAATATACTGGGCGTTGAACTTTATAGGCTTTTCCTTCTTCTTCCCGCTCGACCGTGAGTACTGTACTGACAACTTGTCCAGTGGCTGCAATGTAAAGCAGTAAAGGCTCTTTGCTGATTGGGGCAGCAAGCACCGGCTGGGTGGAAAGCAGGGCTTTGAGCTCTACAAACGCTGCATCAGCTTCAGGAGTCCACTCGAACTTATCAGACTTCTTCATCAGTCGGTAAAGAGGCAATGCCTTTTCACCGAGGTGAGAAATGAATCAACTCAAGGCGGCCAAACAACCAGTAAGCTTCTGGACATCGTGCACACGCACAGGGCGTTTCATCCGGAGTATAGCACCAACCTTCTCTGGGTTAGCGTCGATCCCTCATTCGGAAACGAGGAAACGGAGTAACTTTCCAGCTGGAACTCCGAATGTGCACTTTGATAGATTAAGCTTGATATCATACCTCCTGAGGTTGGCAAAAGTTTCAGCAACGTCAGCCAGCAGGTCGGAACCCTTACGTGACTTGACCACAATGTCATCCATGTATGCTTCCACATTACGACTGATTTGAGTGAGTAACACTTCTGAATCATCCTCATGAATGTGGCTCCGGCGTTCTTCAGGCCGAATGGCATGGTGACGTAACAAAAGCATCCGAATGGAGTGATGAAAGCTGTTTTTATCTCATCGGGTCCATACTGTCGGATCTGATGATACCCGGAATAGGCGTCCAGGAAAGACAATTGCTCACACCCCGCAGTCGAGTCAACAATTTGGTCGATGCGGGGGAGAGGAAAATGATCTTTCAGGCAGGCCCGATTGATATGTTTGAAGTCAATGCACATGCAAAGTGAATCATCCTTCTTGGGGACCATGACAACATTGGCGAGCCACTCGGAGTGGTAGATTTCTTGGATGAACTCAGCTGCCAGGAGCCGAGCCACTTCCTCAACAATTGCTTTTCTCTTCTGTACGACGGACCGCCGAAGATGTTCCTTGACTGGTTTCACTTTCGGTTCGAATCGCAAACGGTGCTCTGTCAGAAGGTTTCCATGCAAAGATGTCCCATTTCTCACGGAGGAACTGGCTGAGCGCTTCTTCCTATTTGCTGTCGAGTGTTGTTGAGATATGAGTCAGAGCAGCATTGGGACCGGTCGGGTGAATATGAATCGGCTTCGTTTCACCGGACGACTGAAATGCAGAGTCTGTGGCAGGCTTCTTGGCTCGCAACAAATCACTCGGATCTGCATTTTTCTGGTACTCTTGCAATTCTACTACTGCCATTTGTGCATCGGCGATTTTTGAGCCCTTCTGGAAGCACTCTTCTGCCTTCTGCCGATTGCCAGTGATAGTGATTACTACTTTGGGACCAGGCATCTTCAATTTGAGATACACGTAGCATGGTCGAGCCATAAAACGTGCATAAGTAGGCCTTCCCAGAATAGCATGGTAAGCACTCTGAAAATCCACTACTTCAAATGTCAACTTTTCCTTGCGGTAATTCTTGGAATCACCGAAAACCACATCAAGGGCGATCTGGCCGAGTGATTCAGCCTTCTTGCCAGGTATGACACCATGGAAACTCATATTGCTTTCACTGAGCTTGGACATCGGAATGCCCATTCCCTTCAAGGTCTCCGTGTAAAGGATATTTAGGCCACTACTGCCATGCGCACCGGCACTTTAGTCAGTCGAGTGCCTTCGACAACTGGGTCGACCACCAACGCTTGCCTCCCAGGGGTGGCTATACTGCTGGGTGGTCAGACTGGTCGAATGTGATGGCAGTCTGGGACCACTTCAGATAACTTGGTGTTACCGGGGCAACCATGTTCACCTCTCTGTTTATAACTTTCAGTCGACTTTTGCTTTCAACATCAGCAAAAATCATCAGAGTGGAATTGATGTTGGGAAAACCATCATCATCTTCTTCCGTGTCATCACCCTTGTTTGACTCCTCCTCTTTCTCCTTGGGTTGTTTCTCTCGGAACTGCTGGATCAGGAGCCGACAATGTCGAGTGGTGTGTTTAGGGTAAATGAGATTACCCTCTTCATCTTTTTTGGCGTGAATGTGGCATGGCAAATCCAACACATCATTTCCATCTTGATCTTTTACCTTCTTAGGGTTCCAAGGCCCTTTGGGCTTCCCCTTGAACTTTCCTTGAGCCACAACTAAAGCCTCACCAGGAGCAGCTGGTTCAGCCTTACTCTTCTGCTTCCGATTGGAAGTCCCTCCTCCAGTTTGTTGGGCGCCTGTTTTATGCTTGCCACTCCGGAGTCGGTCTTCTTCTTCACCGTTAGCATACTTGGTGGCAATCTCCATCATCTGAGTGAGGGACATATCTCCTGTCCGACCGAACTTTAGATTCAACTCTCTGTACTTAACACCCTCTTTGAAGGCACAAACTGCTTGGTGATCTGACACATTCTCCATTGTGCGGTGCAATGTGATCCATCTCTGGATATAATTTCTCAAGGTTTCATTCGGTTTCTGCACACAGGACTGCAACTCTGTTAACCCTCCTAGTTGTTTGCACGTACCTTCAAAGGTTCTAACAAACACTCAGGCTAGTTCCTCCCAACTATATATGCTGCCAGGTGCCAACTAATTCAACCACACTCTGGTCGAGCCTTCCAACATCAGAGGAAGATGTTTCATGGCCACTTCATCATTGCCGCCACCGATCTATACAGCCACTCGGTAGTCCTCAAGCCAAGTGTCAGGCTTGGACTCACCAGTGAACTTGCTGACTCCAGTCGCCAACCTGAAATTGGGAGGGGGAAATCATCGCCATTGTCATCACCAATGCTCCTTTCCTCGGGAGAGGGCAATCTCCATCAACATCTTCACCAGCACCATCTCCTCTCAAAACCCTAGTTCATCTCTTGTATCCAATTCTGGTCTCCAAGTCCGGGATTGGTACTAGTAGGTTGCTAGTAGTGTTGATTACTCCTTGTAGTTGATGCTAGTTGGTTTATTTGGTGGAAGATCATATGTTCAGATCCAATATGCATATTAATACCCCTCTGATTATGAACATGAATATGCATTGTGAGTAGATACCTTAGTTCATCAGGACATGGGAGAAGTCTTGCTATTAATAGTCATGTGAATTTGGTATTAGATTCGATATTTTGATGAGATGTATGTTGTCTATCCTCTAGTGGTGTTATGTGAACGTCGACTACATAACACTTCACCATTATTTGGGCCTAGAGGAAGGCATTGGGAAGTAATAAGTAGATGATGGGTTTCTAGAGTGACAGAAGCTTAAACCCTAGTTTATGTGTTGCTTCCTAAGGGGCTGATTTGGATCCATATGTTTCATGCCATGGTTAGGTTTACCTTAATACTTTTGTTGTAGTTGCGGATGCTTGCAATAGAGGTTAATCAGAAGTGGGATGCTTGTTCAAGTAAGAACAACACCCAAGCACCGGTCCACCCACATATCAAATTACCAAAGTACCGAATGCGAATCATATGAACATGATGAAAACTAGCTTGACGATAATTCCCATGTGTCCTCGGGAGAGCTTTTCTCTATATAAGAGTTTGTCCAGGCTTGTCCTTTGCTACAAAAAGGATGGGGCCACCTTGCTGCACTTTATTTACTTTTGTTACTTGTTGCTCGTTACAAATTATCCTATCACAAAATTATCTGTAACCACTTATTTCAGTACTTGTAGAGAATACCTTGCTGAAAACCGCTTATCATTTCCTTCTGTTCGTCGTTGGGTTCGACACTCTTACTTATCGGAAGGACTACGATAGATCCCCTATACTTGTGGGTCATCAAGACTATTTTCTGGCGCCGTTGCCGGGGAGTGAAGCGCATTTGGTAGGTGGAATTTGGTAAGGAAAAATTTATATAGTGTGCTGAAATTTACTATCACTTGTTACTATGGAAAGTAATCCTCTGAGGGGCTTGTTCGGGTATCTTCACCCGACCAGTGAAACAAAGAGTTGCTCCTCAACCTACTGAAAATGAAAATATTCCCTTGAAGTTCCTTGGGTATGTTAGAAAAACTGCTAGCTAATCCTTTTGTAGGAGATGGAACGAAGCATCCTGATGAGCACCTAATATATGTGGATGAAGTTTGTGGATTATTTAAGCTTGCAGGTATACCCGATGATGTCATTAAGAAGAAGTTCTTCCCTTTATCTTTGAAGGGAGATGCATCGACATGGTATAGGCTATGTGATGATACGGGATCATGGAACTATAAACGATTGAAATTGGAATTTCATCAGAAATTTTATCCTATGCATCTTGTTCATCGTGATCGCAATTATATATATAGTTTTTGGCCTCGTGAAGTAGAAAGCATCGCTCAAGCTTGGGGGAGGCTAAAATCAGTGTTATATTCATGCCCCAATCATGAGCTCTCAAGAGAAATAATTCTTCAAAGTTTTTATGCTCGGCTTGCTGATAACAATCGCACCATGCTCGATACTTCTTGTGCTGGCTCTTTTATGATGAAGACTATTGAATTCAAATGGAATTTATTGGATAGAATTAAACGCAGCTATGAAGACTGGGATCTCGATGAAGGTAAGGAGTCAGGTATGACACCTAAGTTTGATTGTGTTTCTTTTATGGATACCGTTGTTTTCCGTAAATTTAGCACTAAATATGGACTTTACTCTGCGATAGTAGCTTCTTTCTATGAATCTTTTGCTAGTTATGTTGATCTCCCCAAGAAGAAGTGGTTTAAATAACATCCTCCCATAGAAGTAAAAGTAGATGAACCTACTAAAGTTGAAGAAAAGACTATCACTTATAATGATCCTGTTGTTCCTACTTATGTTGAGAAACCACCTTTCCCCGTTAGGATAAAGGATCATGCTAAAGCTTCAACTGCGGTTCGTAAAAGCAATATTAGAACTTATACACCTTCTGAGCAATTAAAGTTGAACCTAATATTGCTATTGTTAAAGATCTCTTGGCTGATAATATTGATGGGCACGTTATTTATTTCTGCGGTGAAACTGCTAGAATTGCCAAACCTTGTGCTAAAGATAAACATAGACCTGTGGTAGGCATGCCTGTTATTTCTGTTAAAATAGGAGATCATTGTTATCATGGCTTATATGATATGGGTGCTAGCGCTAGTGCAATACCTATTGACTTATACAAAGAAATTATGCTTGAAATTGCACCTGCTGAGATAGAAGGTATTGATGTCACAATTAAACTTGCCAATAGAGATACTATTTCACCAATGGGAATTGTTAGAGATGTTGAAGTCTTGTGTGGGAAAACTAAATATCCTGCTGATTTTCTTGTTCTTGGCTCCCCACAAGATAGCTTTTGTCCCATTATATTTGGTAGACCCTTCTTGAACACAGTTAATGCTAGGATAGACCGTGAAAAGGATGTTGTTACTATAGGCTTGGGTGATATGTCTCATGAGTTTAATTTCTCTAAATTTAGTAGACAACACCGTGAAGAAGAATTGCTTAGTAAGGATGAAATTATTGGTCTTGCTTCTATTGCCGTACCTCCTAGTGATCCTTTAGAACAATATTTGCTAGACCATGAAAATGATATGTTTATGAATGAAAGAAGGGAAATAGATGAAGTGTTCTTTAAACAGGAACCTATCCTGAAACACAATTTGCCGTTTGAAATCCTAGGGGATCCTCCTCCACCCAAGGGTGATCCCATGTTTGAGCTCAAACCTTTACCTGATACTCTTAAATATGCTTATCTCGATGAGAAAAAGATATATCATGTTATTATTAGTGCTAACCTTTTAGAGCATGAAGAAGAGAGACTATTGAAAACTCTGAAGAAGCACCGTGCTGCTATTGGATATACTCTTGATGATCTTAAGGGCATTAGTACCACTCTATGTCAACATAAAATAAATTTGGAAGAAGATGCCAAACCAGTTCGTGATCATCAACGACGGCTGAATCCTAAGATGAAAGAAGTGGTAAGAAAAGAAATACTAAAGCTCCTGGAGGCAGGTATAATTTATCCCGTTGTTGATAGTCAGTGGGTAAGTCCTGTCCATTGTGTCCCTAAGAAGGGAGGTATTACTATCGTTCCTAATGATAAAGATGAATTGATTCCGCAAAGAATTATTACAGGTTATATGATGGTAATTGATTTCCGCAAATTAAATAAAGCTACTAAGAAAGATCATTACCCCTTAACTTTTATCGATCAAATGCAAGAAAGATTATGCAAACATACACACTTTTTCTTTCTAGACGGCTATTCTGGTTTCTCTCAAATACCTGTGTCAGCCAATGATCAATCAAAAACTACTTTTACTTGCCCTTTTGGTACTTTTGCTTATAGACGTATGCCTTTTGGTTTATGTAATGCACCTGCTACCTTTCAAAGATGCATGATGGCTATATTCTCTGACTTTTGTGAAAAGATTTGTGAGGTTTTCATGGACGACTTTTTCGTCTATGGATCCTCTTTTGATGATTGCTTGAGCAACCTTGATTGATTCTTGTAGAGATGTGAAGAAACTAACCTTGTCTTGAATTGGGAAAAGTGCCACTTTATGGTTAATGAAGGTATTGTCTTGGGGCATAAAGTTTCTGAAAGAGGTATTGAACTTGATATGGCCAAGGTTAATGATATTGAAAATATGCCATGTCCCAAGGACATCAAAGGTATAAGAAGTTTCCTTGGTCACGCCGGATTTTATAGGAGGTTCATTAAGGACTTATCCAAAATTTCTTGGCCTCTGACTAATTTGTTACAAAAAGATATACCATTTGTCTTTGATGATGATTGTGTAGAAGCATTTGAAATACTTAAGAAAGCATTGATCTCTGCACCTATTGTTTAGCCACCTGATTGGAATTTACCCTTTGAAATTATGTGTGATGCTAGTGATTATGTTGTAGGTGTTGTTCTAGGGCAAAGAGTTGATTAGAAATTAAATGTTATCCAATATTCTAGTAAGACTCTAGACAATGCTCAAAGAAATTATGCTACTACTGGAAAATAATTCTTAGCAGTCGTATTTGCTTGTGATAAGTTCAGGCCTTATATTGTTGATTCTGAAGTAACTATTCACACGGATCATGCTGCTATTAAATATCTTATGGAAAAGAAAGATGCTAAACCTAGACTTATTAGATGGGTTCTCTTGCTACAAGAATTTGATTTGCATATTGTTGATAGAAAGGGAGTTGAGAACCCCGTTGCAGACAACTTGTCTAGGTTAGAAAATGTTCTTGATGACCCACTACCTATTGATGATAGCTTTCCTGATGAGCAATCAAATGTCATAAATGCCTCTCGTAGTACTCCGTGGTATGCTTATTATGCTAATTATATTGTTGCTAAATTTATACCACCTAGTTTCACATACCAGCAAAAGAAAAAGTTTTTCTATGATTTGAGACATTACTTTTGGGATGACCCACATCTTTATAAAGAAGGAGTAGATGGTGTTATTAGACGTTTTGTACCTGAGCATGAACAGGAACAGATCCTACACAAGTGTCACTCTGAAGCATATGGAGGACACCACGCTGGAGATAGAACTGCACATAAGGTATTTTAATCCGGTTTTTATTGGCCTACTCTCTTCAAGGATGCCCGTAAGTTTGTCTTATCTTGTGATGAATGTCAAAGAATTGGTAATATTAGTAGACGTCAAGAAATGCCTATGAATTATTCACTCGTTATTGAACCATTTGATGTTTGGGGCTTTGATTATATGGGACCTTTTCCTGCCTCTAATGGTTATATACATATTTTAGTTGTTGTTGATTACGTTACTAAGTGGGTAGAAGCTATTCCAACTAGTAGTGCTGATCATAACACCTCTATAAAAATGCTTAAAGAAGTTATTTTTCCGAGGTTTGGAGTCCCTAGATATTTAATGACTGATGGTGGTTCACATTTTATTCATGGTGCTTTCCGTAAAATGCTTGATAAGTATGATGTTAATCATAGAATTGCATATCCTTATCACCCACAGTCTAGTGGTCAAGTAGAATTGAGTAATAGAGAGCTCAAATTAATTTTGCAAAAGACTGTCAATAGGTCTAGAAAGAATTGGTCCAAGAAACTTGATGATGCATTATGGGCCTATAGAACTGCATATAAAAATCCTATGGGTATGTCTCCATATAAAATGGTTTATGGAAAAGCATGTCACTTACCTCTCGAACTAGAACACAAGGCTTATTGGGCTATTAAAGAGCTCAATTATGATTTCCAACTTGCCGGTGAGAAGAGGTTATTTGATATTAGCTCACTTGATGAATGGAGAACCCAAGCTTATGAAAATGCCAAATTGTTTAAAGAAAAGGTTAAAAGATGGCATGATAAAAGGATACAAAAGCGTGAGTTTAATGTAGGTGATTATGTATTGCTATACAACTCTCGTTTAAGATTTTTTGCAGGAAAACTTCTCTCTAAATGGGAAGCACCCTTATGTTATCGAGGAGGTCTATCGTTCCGGTGCCATAAAAATCAACAACTTCGAAGGCACAAATTCGAAGGTGGTGAACGGTCAAAGAATTAAACACTATATCTCAGGTAATCCTATAAATGTTGAAACCAATGTTATTGAAACCGTAACCCCGGAGGAATACATAAGGGATATTTTCCGGAATGTTTGAGACTCGAAAAGGAATAGGTATGTAATGCGGTAAGTAAACCGACTCCAAAACAGTTTTTAAGGCAATATTTCTCCGTTTTCGAATATTTAGAAAAAATAGAAAAATAAGAAGCAGTCCAGGAAGGACACGAGGCCTCCATGAGGGTGGAGGGCGCGCCCTACCCTACTGGGCGCGCCCCCCTACCTCATGGGCACCTCGTGCGCTCTCCAGACTCCGTTTTCTTGCACGATACGTATTTTGGTTGGTAAAAATTTATTATATAATCTCCCGAAGGTTTTGACCCCTGTATCATGCGAATATCCTCCGTTCTTGTTTCGAGCTATTCTTCTGACAGATCTAGATTATCATGACGTCTCCAAGTGCCCCCAAGGACAAGTTCTTCGAGAAGGTCATCAACCCTTACCTCGCGGAGGTGCTGCGACACCCTCAAACCATTGAGATGCGTGATGGGTTGCTGCACATCCGCGATGTTGAGGGACCGAAGGGGACCGGAAGCGTGGAGGCGAGGCTCGAAGCAATGGAGCAACAAGTTTTCAAGTGCCAGGGGATGGTGGAACATGGACTCAACTCCAACCACATGATGATCGTGGAGTTCACCAACAACCACAAGCTGGATGCCGGCAACATCGGGGAGACCATCTTTAAGCTTCACGAGAGGATCGAGCACCTTCAAGCCCAAATCTATGACCTTCAAAACCAAAACTGTGAGTATGAATATAGATTCAAAAGGATGAGTTCGGCTTTAGATTTGAGGATCCTGGAGACTCGATCATCCTTCTATGATGGTGAGCCTATGCCTTGGAAGATGGACGACAAACCCGCATCATCAACAACTCCACCTTCTTCACCAACAAAGAAGAAGATATAATCACATGGGTATGGGCACTCCCCTTGGCAACTGCCAAGCTTGGGGGAGATGCCCCGTGTATCGTATCACAACCACACTCCTATCTTTACCGTTTTTCTTAGTTCGATCCTATTTAGTAGTATCTTGATCTAGTAGAATAAAAGTTTTGGTATGATCTAGTTTTGAGTTTTGCTTTATGACCTCTCTATGTAATCGAGTCCGTGAGCTATATAATAAAGATTAGTGTTGAGTCAAGGTCTTGATTATCTTGCTATGATCTTGAGTGAATAAAAGAAAAGAAAAAGAATAAAAAAGAAACAAAGATATCATATTGATCTTATCGAGAGTAATGACTTCACATAGACAGAGTATGATGATTAAAAGTTGTTGGGAGTTGGCAAACATAGCCTTGGTCATTGTTGCAATTAATAGAAAGTAATAAAGAAAGAGAGGTTTCACATATAAATATACTATCTTGGACATATTTTATGATTGGGAGCACTCATTAAAATATGACATGCTAAAGAGTTGATGTTGGACAAGGAAGACAACGTAATTGGTTATGTTTTCTTATATCTAAGATAAAGTATATTTTCATGGATCATCCAACATGTTGAGCTTGCCTTTCCCCCTCATGCTAGCCAAATTCTTAGCACCAAGTAGAGATACTACTTGTGCTTCCAAAAACCCTTGAACCAGTTTTGCCATGAGAGTCCACCATATCTACCTAGGATTGAGTAAGATCCTTCAAGTAAGTTGTCATCGGTGCAAGCAATAAAAATTGCGCTCTAAATATGTATGATTGATTGGTGTGGAGGAAGTAAGCTTTATACGATCTTGTGATGTGGAAGAAATAAAAGCGACAGACTGCATAATAAAGGTTCATATCACAAGGGGAAATATAAAGTGATGTTCTTTCGCATTAAGATTTTGTGCATCCAACCCTGAAAGCGCATGGCAACCTTGCTTTCCCTCTGCGAAGGGCCTATCTTTTATTATTATCTTCTACCTTATGCAGGAGTCATGGTGATCTTCACCTTTCCTTTTTACATTTTATCCTTTGGCAAGCACAGGGTGTTGGAAAGATCCTGATAGATATATCTAATTGGATGTAAGTCAGCATGAGTTATTATTGTTGACATTACCCTTGAGGTAAAAGGTTGGGAGGCGAAACTATAAGTCCCTATCTTTTTCTGTGTCCGATTAAAACTCTGTAACCACAAGTATTGCGTGAGTGTTAGCAATTATGAAAGACTAAATGATAGTTGAGTATGTGGACTTGCTAGAAAGCTCGACATAGACTCTTTACGATGTTATGATAAATTCCAATTGCTTCAATGACTGAGATTATAGTTTGTTGGTTCTCAATAAAGTTTATGATTCGTACTTTTGCATTGTGAATAGATTATTACTTGAGCATAAGAAATCATATGACAATATCCTTATATGTTGCTGTTATGAAAATAATCATGATGCCCTCATGTCCGTATTTTATTTTTATCGACACCTCTACCTCTAAACATGTGGACATATTTATCGTTATCGGCTTCCGCTTGAGGACAAGGCCGGTCTAAGCTTGGGGGAGTTGATACGTCCATTTTGCATCATGCTTTTATATCGATATTTATTGCATTATGGGATGTTATTATGCATTATGTCACAATACTTATGCCTATTCTCTCTTATTTTACAAGGTTTACATAAGGAGGAGAATGCCGAGCAATTTGGAATCTGAAATTTGGAAAAGGAGCAAATATTAGAGACCTATTCGCACAACTCCAAAAGTCCCGAAACTCCACGAAAGTTATTTTTGGAAAAATAAAAAAATATTGAGCGGAAGAAATGCGTCGAGAGGGGCCCACACAGCCACGAGGGTGGGGGGTGCGCCCTACCCCCCAGGGCGCGCCCGCCTCGTGGGCCCCCTGTTGGCTCTCCGGTGGCCATCTTCTGTTATATGAGGTCTTTCGTCGAGGAAAAAATCATAAGCAACCTTTCGGGACAAGACTCCGCCGCCATGAGGCGGAACCTTCTGGGGCTCCGGCAGAGCTGTTCTGTCAGGGACACTTTCCTGTGGGAGGGGGAAATCATCGCCATCGTCATCACCAATGCTCCTCTCCTCGGGAGAGGGCAATCTCCATCAACATATTCACCAGCACCATCTCCTCTCAAAACCCTAGTTCATCTCTTGTAACCAATTCTTGTCTCCAAGTCCGGGATTCGTACTAGTAGGTTGCTAGTAGTGTTGATTACTCCTTGTAGTTGATGCTAGTTAGTTTATTTCATGGAAGATCATATGTTCAGATCCAATATGCATATTAATACCCCTCTGATTATGAACATGAATATGCTTTGTGAGTAGTTACATTTGTTCCTGAGGACATGGGAGAAGTCTTGCTATTAGTAGTCATGGGAATTTCGTATTCGTTCGATATTTTGATGAGATGTATACAGTCTATCCTCTAGTGGTGTTATGTGAACGTTGACTACATAACACTTCACCATTATTTGGGCCTAGAGGAAGGTATTGGGAAGTAATAAGTAGATGATGGGTTACTAGAGTGACAGAAGCTTAAACCCTAGTTTATGCGTTGCTTCGTAAGGGGCTGGTTTGGATCCATATGTTTCATGCTATGGTTAGGTTAACCTTAATACTTTTGTTGTAGTTGCGGATGCTTGCAATAGAGGCTAATCATAAGTGGGATGCTTGTTCAAGTAAGAACAGCACCCAAGCACCGGTCCACCCACATATCAAATTATCAAAGTACCGAACGCGAATCATATGAACGTGATGAAAACTAGCTTGACGATAATTCCCATGTGTCCTCGGGAGCGCTTTTCTCTATATAAGAGTTTGTCCAGGCGTGTCCTTTGCTACAAAAAGGATTTGGCCACCTTGCTGCACTTTATTTATTTTTGTTACTTGTTGCTCATTGCAAATTATCCTATCACAAAATTATCTGTTACCACTTATTTCAGTACTTGCATACAATACCTTGCTGAAAATCGCTTATCATTTCCTTCTGCTCCTCGTTGGGTTCGACACTCTTACTTATCGAAAGGACTATGATAGATCCCCTATACTTGTGGGTCATCAGTCTCCACGCCCCTCACGCCTCGGAGGCGATCTTGGGCTGTGAGCCAACTGAACTGTGTCTGCCATCACAGATCTACTATGGATCCTATTCCGCGACTGAGACACTGTTATGTTTTGCTCTCCCGCTGCCCGGAGTAAAGGCAGGATCTGCATCAAACCTCTGCCAGCTTCCGACTGGGAAGGCTGAATTGACTCTGCTATTCGGGCTGCAGCTGTGAGATTCTGAATCGAAGTTCAGTATACCTGAGTTGGAGGCAGAAAAAGTTGTCGTCGACTGGACTCAGGAATCCGCTGCCGAGCACGCTCGTCGAGTGCGTGCTGGAGGTTCTCCAGTCAGGTGCACTCAGCCAAGTTGGCCAGGCGTGCCTCCTTCAAGGCCCGGGCCTCGGGGGTTTCTCCAATGATAGGAGTGTGAAGTGCATCCATATTGCGGAGGCGAAGCTCTTTCCTCTGCTGCGAAGAGAGGGGCTCGGGGTGGTACTCCTCGTGAACGCGCGACAGATCGCCACCACCATCGCCACAGTCGCCGCGGGGGAAGCCAGGAGCACTGCATGGCCCGTTGACCATCAGACCTTCTGCCGCAGGATCGCTGCTGTCGCACTCGGATGCAGTCTCGACGGAGCCAGTCGAACATGCCATAGAGAGTTTCGTCGGGATCGATCGCCGCGACTTGTGGGGTGGCCGACTGATGGGCCACCGAGTGCCTCACCCACCACTGGAGCCGCGACCGACCAGAATGCTTGCGCCGGCGGCCCGCGGGGAGTGAGGACGCCACAGGAGCCGACCGATACTGGGTCGACGGATGCCGGAGAAGGACGCCGCGGACGCACGCGCAAAAACGCGTCGCCCCGCGGATGGGGAACGCCTCGACGTCGAGTGGAGCCTCTTGGAGCCAAGCGGAGTCGTCGGCGATGAAAACGAGCGCACCGAGACGGATCTCACGGCCCTCAACCATTCTTCCACTGGAAACTATGATGATGGGAATCAGAAAAATTGCAACCTCACCAAAAAGTCACTAAGACGCCTGCCCCATGGTGGGCGCCAACTGTCATGGTACTAAGACGGACAATGTAGTAGGGGGGTAGGTATGAAGAGGCAAGATCCTAGCTATGGCGAAGTTGTACACACGAGTTTTACGAGTTCCGGCCCTTCTCAGAAGAAGTAATAGCCCTATGTCTCGGAGCCCGAGGCGGGCGATTGGATTATATATGTGTGTGTTTACAGGTGCGAACCCTTTTCCCACGGGAGAGGGGTGGCTTATATAGAGTCTTGAGGACCCAGCTCCCCTCCGTTACACAGGGTTCAATGTACATAAAGAGAGCGTTATAGGTAACATCTGTGATAAAATGCTATTAATAATCATTAATTATATGAGTAAACGCCCAACCGTTGCCCCGCGGAGTGGCGTTAGGTCTTCTGTACGTCGAGTGGTCTAGTGATCGAGTGACCTAAATAAGGAGGGGTCTCCGAGTGTATGGTAGGTCGAGTGGATTGCACTCGACACCTTTGTTGGGCCCTCTCTATTTATTCTTGAACCTCTTTGCTTCTAGGACAAGGACCTTAGGTAGGACGTATAGGTCAGGCCTATTACCCTACCCCAGGTCTATGTCCTCATCATTAGCCCCCGAATGGATTGAGGTCGAGTGAAAAGAAGGTTGAAGTTGACCTTGCTTTGGCTCTTTCTTTTCTCAAGAATTCGTCTCCGATCGGAGGCCAATTGTTGGAACTTCGGCTTCGTTTCAGTCTCCTTGATTGATTCAGAAATTGCCGATTGGTTTTTATAACGTCACCCGTCGAGTGTTGTCCTTGACATGGAATCTTTGGCGTGATCGGTTGTAGAGGATCCCAGATTTCTATACAAGGTTTGACCCAGTCATACACATAGTAATGGCGCACTTTGTACAGGTGCGCCATTACTATGTCAAACTTAGTAATGGCGTGCGCCATTACTATGTCAACTAGTAATGGCGCACTATCCCCTCGTAAGCCAATGCACCCCCCCCCCCCCCCCCCCGTGGACCGCCTTTTCAGTTTTAAGAAAATGATGGAGATGTCAAAAAAAATAAAAGAAAATAAGTTTCCCACGTGATATCTGGTCTAGTTGTTGGGAAAATTTACAAATATGAATTTCGACTTTATTTGCAAAATCTCTCTGGAATTTAGTAAAATGGGCATAACTTCTGCATACGAACTCGGATTAAAAAGTTTTTTATATGAAAAAGCATCTACTCGAAAAGTTACATCCGAATTGAACTGGGGGAACTTTATTCAAGATTTTAAGAATCCCCAAAAACTTAACAGAATAAAAGATACTGGGCTTTTAAGATCAAGAGGGGGGAAAACGGAAAAAAAATTCAAACTTACTAGTGGCGAACCATTTGCTAGGTGCGCCACTAGTAACAGAAAAAAAATTGGTTTCAAAATTTTTTTTTGGATTTTTTTTCAAAATATGATACGTAATATGACCGGGAAGTTTGAAATATTTTTCAAAATTTCATCACACTCATGAACATGAACAAAGTCCTAGACATCAATAAGGTCTAATAGGATTGATATGATAGATATATCAACAAGTGCCTGTTAAGTGAGGTGGCGCTGGGGTTGGATAGAACTGCGAAGTTAAGCGTGCTCGGGCTGGAGTAGTGTGAGGATGGGTGATCTTTCGGGATGTTTGACCAATTAGTGCGATTTGACTTGAGATTAAGCATATTGACGCGCTATTAAGCCATAGTGACCTGAGATTAAGAAAAAATCTGAAATTTTTTAAAAATATATTCTAAAAAAATTGTTAGTAATGACGCACTTCTATGTGGTGCGCCATTACTAAGTCAGATAGTAATGGCGCACTTCTACGCATACTAATGGCGCACTATAGGTGCGTCATTACTATCTATGATAGTAATGGTGCACCAAATGTTCGCCATTAGTATTTGTTACTAGTGGCGTGACAATAGTGGCGCACCTGTAGTGCGCCATTAATGGCCAAAATAGGTGCGCCACTAATTAGCCTTTACCTAATAGTGAGTGTTGGAGGTCACCACTGGGTCATGGTGTATTACCCAAATGGTGGTGTGATAACCCACAAGTATAGGGGATCAATTGTAGCCTCTTTCGATAAGTAAGAGTGTCGAACCCAACGAGGAGCTAAAGGTAGAACAAATATTCCCTCAAGTTCTATTGACCACCGATACAACTCTACGCGCACTTGACGTCCGCTTCACAGGAAAAAAATATGAAACTATAAGTACTTTGTAGGTGTTTTTGGATAGGTTTGTTAGAAAGTAAAGAGCGAGTAAATAAAAGCTAGGGGCTGTTTAGATGAAGACACAACTAAATCAGTTTTAGTATAGAGCTTTTTGTTACGAGAAAGTTATTTGTCCCTAGGCAATCGATAACTAGATGATGTCTACTACGCAACCTTCTTCTTGTAGACGTTGTTGGGCCTCCAAGTGCAGAGGTTTGTAGGACAGTAGCAAATTTCCCTCAAGTGGATGACCTAAGGTTTATCAATCCACGGGAGGCGTAGGATGAAGATAGTCTCTCTCAAGCAACCCTGCAACCAAATAACAAAGAGTCTCTTGTGTCCCCAACACACCCAATACAATGGTAAATTGTATAGGTGCATGCTACGTCTTGAGCGTTGGTTTTCCTCGAAGAGGAGAGGGTGATGCAGCAAGTGTAGTGTAAGTATTTCCCTCAGTTTTGAGAACCAAGGTATCAATCCAGTAGGAGGCTCCTCAAAAGTCCCACGCACTTACACAAACAAGCGAGAACTTCGCAACCAACGCAATAAAGGGTTTGTCAATCCCTTCACGGCCACTTGCCTAAAGTGAGATCTAATAAAGATAGTATGATAAGATAAATATATTTTTGGTATTTTATAATATAGATGCAAAAAGTAAAGATACAAATAAAAAGTAGATTGGGATCAAATATGATAAGAGATAGACCGGGGCCATAGGTTTCACTAGTGGCTTCTCTCAAGATAGCATAAGTATTACGGTGGGTGAACAAATTACTGTCGAGCAATTGATAGAAAAGCGCATAGTTATGAGATTATCTAGGCATGATCATGTATATAGGCATCACGTCCATAATAAGTAGACCGACTCACCTGCATCTACTACTATTACTCCACACATCGACCGCTATCCAAAGCATGCATCTAGAGTATTAAGTTCATAAGAACAGAGTAACGCATTAAGCAAGATGACATGATGTAGAGGGATAAACTCATGCAATATGATATAAACCCCATCTTGTTATCCTCGATGGCAACAATACAATACGTGCCTTGCAACCCTTTCTGTCACTGGGTAAGGACACCGCAAGATTGAACCCATAGCTAAGCACTTCTCCCATGGTAAGAAAGACCAATCAAGTAGGCCAAACTAAACTGATAATTCAAAGAGACTTGCAAAGATAACTCAATCATACATAAAAGAATTCAGAGAAGATTCAAATATTATTCATAGATAAACTTAATCATAAACCCACAATTCATCGGATCTCGAAAAACACACCGCAAAAAGAGATTGCATCGAATAGATCTCCACAAGAGAGGGGGAGAACATTGTATTGAGATCCAAAAAGAGAGAAGAAGCCATCTAGCTAATAACTATGGACCCGTACACAAAAAAAGACACATCCGTGACATTTTGGGCCGAACAAAAAAAAATTCTATCATACATATGACACTTCTATGATGATAATTGTGACAAAACCCGGTATCATCGTAGATGTGGTGGGCTCTCTATGACAAAAAATCATGACAGAAAATGGGTTTTTCATCCTGGGCGGGCCGGAGACGCAGCTGCATGACATTCTTTGGGCCGTCCATGACGGAAAAACCATGGTAGAAGCGAGGGGGAGGAAAATTTCGGGGAGTTGCCGGTTACGGTGGGAGGTCGGGGGCCGAGCGATGCGCGTTTCTCTCGTACGTACGCGCGTGTGTGTGAGGCGTTCGCTCTAACTGAACCTGAGCGAGGCGTTGGGCTCTAACTGAACCCGAGTGATTGCACTGCAGGCTACGCGTTACTGAACCCGAGTGATCGATCGATGGCTGTTAACTGAACCCAATCGAGCGATTCTTTCGCGATTGCTTGCTAATCAAGCCGATCGATTGGATGAGCGATGGCGTTCTTTGGGGTTTGGATGAGCGGTGGCGGTGGCGTTGCCCTGGATGAACAGGACCCGTGGTGTGGAGGGCTGGATGAGCGATGAGACGGTGGAGGGGTGGCCGTGGAGGGGTGGTTGAACAGGACCCCGTGGTGTGGAGGGCTGGATGAATAGTAGACGGTGGAGGGGTGCCCGTGGAGGGGTGGTTGAACAGTAGCCGGTGGAGTAGCACGCGGTGGAGGCTGGATGAACAGGAGCCCGTGGAGGCTGGAGGAGGTCGACGGTAGCCCATGGAGGCTGGAGGAGGTCGACGGTGGAGATGAACAGTATCCCATGGTGTCCCATTTTGCGGTACGCCACACCCCTCCCGATGAACATGACCCCTGTTTCGACCGTAGCGCTCCGACACAGGTCCGTTTCGTTTGTTTTGCGGTACGCCACACCCCTCCCGATCAACAGGACCCCCGTTTCGACCGTAGGAGGTCTGTTTCCTCCGTTTTACGGTACGCCACACCCCTCCTGATCAACAGGACCCCCGTTTCAATCGTAGGAGGTCCGTTTCCTCCGTTTTGCGGTATGCCAGACCCCTCCCGATGAACAGGATCCCGTTTCGAACGTGGCCGGTCGAACACAAGGCCGTTTCCTCCGTTGTGTGGTACGCCAGGCCTCGTTTCCATCGCCTGTTCCGTCCAAGCCCTCCCGATGAACACGACCACGCATTCCGTTCCGACCCAGCCGGTTGGCTCCCACGCAATCTGTTGCCTCCCGATGAACACGACGCATTCCGTTGCCTCCCATGAACACGACGCATTCCGTTGCCTCCCCATGAACACGACGCATTCTGTTGCCTCCCCATGAACACGACGACGATGCTGTTTCTCTGTTCCGACCCAGCTATGTACGTATGTGCGAGTAGGCGTTCGAGACCCTTCCCGTATGTACGGGCGTGGCCGTATTTTCTTTCTTGCACCCTCGCCGCTGTACGTACGTGTACATGCTACGTGCGCGCCTCTACTATGACACGCGTGCGCCTCTACAACGACCAGTATGTACATACATGTTCACGACCAGAATGACAACGCTACGTATGCTTCGACCAGGTGGGTCCCGAATGTCAGGCACTTCCTTTCCTGTGAAGATGTAGCTGGTGGGTCCCAGCAGTCAGGGGGGCGAATCGTTTTTTTTTGCCCGGACGCACTTCCTTGCGTGCGAAGGTGTAGCTGGTGGGTCCCAGCAGTCAGGGGGGAAACCTTTTTTCGTGATATACGGTGGCCTGTCCGGTGGGTCCCCGCTGTCAGGTGGAGGAATAATTATTTTTCGCGTAATAAGGAGGCACTTCCTTGCTACGGCCGTGGACCCAGCTGTCAGCCTCTCCACATACATTCCACGTCCGATGGAAGTCGTTCCTTGACCATGTTGACCACGCCGCGCCGAGAGCACCTGGGCGGTGGACGACGGCGAGGCCTAGGAAGGGGACGATGGGGAGCCGGGCAAGACGCGACAGTGGAAGCCCGTGCCGAGAGGAGTACGAGGGTTCACTGGTTCGGCTGCGGTGTGAGGCTGCCGTCGCCGCAGGGCCTGGCCAGCGGTGGAAATAGTAGGGGGCGGTGAGGCCTCCGCGGCAAAGACATCCGCCACGGGAGGCGTGGAGCATGCGGCACGACCGGCGCTGCTTTGGGCGGTGGAGCAAGAAGACTAGAGGTTGAAGAAGCACTACGGCCGTTGGATGGACATCGTCTGATCCTTTGGAGCTAGAAGCGTTTATATTGACTAAGTTGACAAAGCCCTCCGTCCCGTCAACTTAGTAGGTCCTAAGTCAGCCTCCCACCAAGCTGGGTCCCGGCTAGCGGGGGTATTCATTTTTGTGCGTAATAAGGAGGCACTTCCGGTCGGTCCGAGCTGACAGCAGGGGGAACGTTTTTTTCGTGAAATACGGTGGCCCGTCGGGTGGGTCCCAGCAGTCAGGGGCATACGTTTTTTTTGCGAAATACTGGTGGCCCGTCCGATGGATCCCTGCTGTCAGGTGGAGGAATAATTATTTTCTGCATAATAAGGAGGCACTTCCTTGCGGCTGCCGTGGACCCAGCTGTCAACCTCTCCACGTACAGTATTCTTCCGATGGAATTCGGTCGCTGACCACATTGACCACGCCGCGCCGAGAGCACCACGGCGGTGGACGTCGGCGAGGCCTAGGAAGGGGACGACGCGGAGCCGGGGAAAACGCGGCAGTGGATGCCCACGCGGAGAGGAGTACGAGGGTTTACTGGTTCGGCTGCGCTGTCGTCGCCGCAAAATAACAGGGGGTGTGGGTGAGTGGAGTGGAGTGGAGGGATGGCCTGGCCAGCGGTGGGAGTACTATGGGGGCGGTGAGGCCTCCGCGACAGCACAGCCGGCCACGAGAGGCAGGATCAGGCGGCACGACCTGCGCTGCTTTGGGCGGCTGGAGTAAGAAGACCAGAGGTTGAAGAAGCACTACGGGAGTTGGATGGACATCGTATGGTCAGTCGAGCTAGAATCGTGCATATTGACTAAGTTGACAAAGCCCTTCGTCCCCGTCAACTTAGTAGGCCCACTATACTGGGTCCCAGCTAGCAGGGGAGTATTCTTTTTTTGGGCGTAATAAGGAGGCACTTCCTTGCGTGCGAAGATATATTTGGTGGGTCCGAGCTGTCATTGTGATAACGTTTTTTCACGAAATGCAGAGGCCCTTTCGGTGGGTCCCAGATATCAGGTGGAGGAATCATTATTTTGCGCGTAATAAGGAGGCATTTCCTTGCGTGCGGTCGTGGACCCAGCTGTCAGCCTATCCACGTACAGTCCACTTCCGATGGATGTCATTCATTGACCACGTTGACCAGGCCACGCCGAGAGCACCAAGGCAGTGGACGACGGCGAGGCCTAGGAAGAGGCGACGGAGCGAGGAATACTCGGTAGTTGTTTCCCACGCCGGAGGAGTACGAGGGTTCTTGGTTCGTCTGCCGTCACCGGAGAATAACAACATGTGTGGGTGAGTAGAGAGATGGCTAGGCCAGCGATGGGAGTCTGATGGGCGGTGAGGCCTGCTTGGTGACCTGCCGGCCGACATGAGGGATGAGGGAGCATGTAGTCCCGGTGCTTGTTTTAGCAAATTTGGAGCAGGAAGAGCAGAGATTGAAGAAGCCTGACGGCCGTTGGATGGACATCCAACGATTATCTGAACCATCTGTGGAAAGCCTCAAATCTGTGGAAAACAACATACATCCCATCTGCCATTATTTCAAATAGTTTATAGCCCATTTGCTAATTCTTACGGGTTTTTTTGGAGCCCATATTCTTTTTGTTAGCATTACAGCCCATATTGTGGCCACGGTTAAAAAATTATATGAAATTTTGCATATGTCGGTACGGTCTGAACTGTTTTTAATCCAGAAATTTCGAGTCACATTCAGACTGATTTTAAAATTAAATGTATATCAATATAAAATCCAATAAATTGTCCACGCATAAAAATCAATGCAATTTAAAATCTCGAAATGAAAAAAAGATATTTGAAACTAATTGCCGGTTTGATGTGTTTTAAAAATATACAGCCCATTTCTCATTACTGATAGGCCATTTTTTCGGCCAGCCGAATGAAGCTCTCCTCGTCTTGAAAGATTTGCAGCCCAACAGGCCTGATATAGTGACTTACTTGACAAATATCAAAAAAACTGGGCTAGCCATTTTCAAAAAGGAAAAAAACTACTGGGCTGGTCTGTGGTAAACATAAAAGAAAAGGCTGTCTAGACAGGCCAGAGTGTCCCCCACAGCCCAGTTGACACCCTGCTTCCGTCTCAAAAACAAATTAGATAAATGCCACTCAAATTATGGCGATTCATAAAAATGCCACTGCGATTTCCAAACTTTGAAAAATGCCACTGCAATTTTTGCAAACTTTGAAAAACGCATACTGCAGTTTGCAAACTTTGAAAACGCCACTCAGAGTTAAAAAATGCCACTAGAAATGGCATGAAATGGCATTTTCAAAGTCTGGAAATTGAAGTGGCATTTCTGAGGCATTTATCAAATTAACCCAAAACAAAATAATCGGGCGACTCTTTGGGTCCACCGTGTCACCGCTCGTTGTGCAATTCTCTCGTTTATTGACTACGTTGACAATGGCATGGGACCCAGATGTCAGAAATCCACTAGGCGGAACCATTTTTTTATTGGCCTGAAATAAGGAGGGACTTGCTTGCGTACTGCCATGACCTTGGCGGGTCCCTGCTGTCATCCTCTCCACGTACAATCATCTCCTGATTGTGTACGCGTCAACTTGCTAGGCCAACAAGTCAGCCTCTAAACCCGTGGAGGACAAATACAACCCATTTAAAAAAATAACAGCCCATTCGATACGTTCAAACAGAAAGTTCAACATTCAGAGCAAAGTAGCAGGTCTGATCCACATATAGAATACTGAACTTCCACGTTGACAACCGTCATAGCCAAGTTAACTATCTACTCCCACTAGACAAGTACTAACTTACTCTTAGCTAACTAGACGATGCCAGCGGTACACGCTAAACGCCGGCACCAGTGTCCTGCGCCTCGCCTCGGACTTGCCAGAGGTGCGATAGGGCGCGTTGCTTGCGCGTGTTGGCCCTTTCTATGCCGGCGTGGTCCACCGAAGCTTCGGCTTCCAAGCGGGAAACCCACTTGACGAGCTGGTAGTAAAAATCGGCGTCGCGAACGCATGCGTGCCCGACAGCCTCCAGGGCTATTTGCCGGGCGCCGGCCTCCACATAGTCAGCCTAGTTGTGGCGCTCTGCTCGCGACTCAGAGCGTCGGTGCACTGCTGCTCCATGTCCCGCTGGCGGCACAAATCGGCGACACGCTGCTCCTCCGCCAGGCGGTCGCGCTCCAACAACTCCTGCTCCTCCGCCATGCGGTCGCGCTCCAACGACTCCTCGATCTGCGCATTGCCATCTAAAGACAGATAGAATGCCTCCTCCCTCCATCTGCCTTCCGGTGAAAACCCGAGCACTAGTTCTGGCGGTGACCACCTCCGGCGTCGCCCACCACGGACAGGCGGGGGCATGGCAGACGTGGCGAGCGACGTCGGGCCGGTGGGGGCTTATGAGGATATGGCGAGTTGGGTCACAGTGGCACTGGAGAAGGCCGGGAAACAGTACTTATAAGGGGAAGGTAGCGCGACGGTCATCGGAAATCAATGCATAATGGCTTAGCATGCCAGCCCGCCGTGGAAAACTAGGGAAACTGAAATTATTACTATGTCGTCCCGTCCCGTCTGGGTCGCACGCCGGCAAGGCGGTCAAACGAGTGCACTCGAATCATCTCCCTCCTTGTCAATAATGATTTCACGGATTTAAAAAGCCCGCAACAATTAAAGCGTATCTTTTTTTGCATCAGTTAGCTGCCTTAATTACGGCCAGCTGCATGCAGGCACTCAGAATCGCTCGCAGGCAGTATGCGAAGCAGCATGCAATGAGTCGCAGCCGAGGGCACGCATGCAGCCACTTAAATCGCTGGAATTAATTAGGCTTAAACTTCTGCATGCCGTTAATTATTGCCATGCCTTGGTCTTGCTGCTTTTCTCACGGGACTAATAAACCCGGACGGAGGGAGTACCTTGGTTGGTGAGAGGTTTGAATTAAGCCCTGTAAACCGGAAAGGAGGTACTAGTACGTGCGTGATCCGCTATTTATTCGTGTAGGATCGAGTAGGTCGTTTCTTGAATTGAGCCCTGCAAACCAGAAAGGAGGTAGTACGTGTGTGATCCGCTATTTATCCGTGTAGGATCGATAGTGTAGCTTGTCAGTTTCTTCAGAGGTAGGCATTTTTATCCGTGTAGGATCGATAGTGTAGCTTGTCAGTTTCTTCAGAGGTAGGCATTTTTATTCAAAAACTGCCACTTCGCATCTTGCGTCATAAATAAAACTGCCGAGGCGCATTTGTAGCCTAGCTAGTGATCGATCAAGAACTTGTAAACACCGAGCAAACAGAAATAAGTAGCATTAATGCATCTCAATGATTCACGGATCATATACAAATATGTAGCTCCAAAAGCAAAGATCAGCCACTTCGGATCTTGCGTCGCAACTAAAACTAACTAGTACGATTCCCATACATAAGATCAACATGTTAATGCATCTCAATGATTCACGGATCATATACAAATATGTCGCTCCAAAAGCAAAGATCTAGAAAAACATCTGTTCTTCCTACTAACATGGATGCTTCTCTTGGCCAACATTCAAGATGCATTGAAAGACAAATTTGTTTGTGAAGTCTACAATTCCTCTTGCAAGCGTAAGTGGTTTCACCAACAGCTAGAACCATGAGAATGAACCACACATGATGGAGGAACATCCTTTGCAATATGATTTGGTCTTCTCTCGATCACACCTTGAGACTATTTTCGAATACAAACTTTAACTTAGGGAAAATGATGCCCATTGTATAATCGGACCAAAGCAATGAAGCACCTAGTGTTGGCGATAAATAGTACAGTACTACTTTTCTGCAGTCCATGAAGTGACTATCCAATCTTTATGTCTATTTTCAAATGGCACTGCATGCAGTGACTATACTATTCTCTTGTGCAGTTCAACCAAAATTGCAGACACTTTGTTTGTTCGCCAAATAGCAACGGGTAGACATCTCTGTCTGCACAAATATCAAGCAGCTAGTAAACATATACCACACCATGTTCGCAGTGATGGAAGAGGTGAAATCGATACAACCGAAATTGAGCATCCAATCATTGAATCCATCCTGCACCTCCAATGTAGGTCCACCATGCCAATAAATTCACATGCAAACCACTAGTATTACTATCTAATGACAGTACAAAAAGAGTAGCAAGATAGTAGCAAACCATGTACCTTCGTAATGAACAACTCATAGTGCCACCAATTGGATATAAAGGTTTGGAAAAATACATGCTCCTAATTTTGAACCAGTTGGACTTTTTGTGCAGCTCCACTAAAATCGAGCATCCCTGTTTGCATAGATATTGAAAGTGTGATTACTATAAAAGTGGCACGTTGAAGCATAGACTCACAAATATAAGCATTCCAATTTCTTAATGGAAAAGGTAGCAAGACTGTTTCTAACCACATGTTTGAAGGAATAAATAAAGCAACAGCGGCTGATGTCAGGAAGGCATACATAGTTTTTCACGAAAAACTAAGCCATTCTGACCTTTCCTCTTCTTTTAAGCAAATTTTGTGCAGCTCTACTAAAGTAAAATGCCATCACCGCCTTGACAATTTAGTGACACTTTGTACAAAAGGAAATGACTTAACATTACATCATGATGTCGGGTATGTTGTAAGCGGGCATTAGAGACAAACATATGACCTCCTCCGATAACATAATGAACATTAATTTTAACAAAGGTGTGACTAGCTTTACGGGATAATTTGAGTGAACTCTACACCCTCTGTTCCTTAATATAAGGCGTTTTGCGGTTCAATTTAAAGTACCCAAACATCTAGTATTTAGAAAAACAGGTAGTAGTTTTCTTGAGCACATATCTGGGAAAGCTTGCCACACTTTATTTATGTCCATATGCTAATGCAACACCATTCGAATACTACAAAAATACACTAATCCAGTGGCTAGTGCAACAGTAGAGTAGTTAGTTTATTATAGGGTGCAGTACAATGGTTTTCTTGAACAGATTTCAATAAACTCTAACCTTTGGAAGGTTTCTATAAGAATTAACAATACAAAATGTAAAGGTAACAAGTTTCAGCATTGGTATACTAGCTGTGCATGAGCATTAAACCAAATACAGAAGTCTGAAGGTAACTAGCATTACTAACTAATGACAGTATAAAAAAATTGCAAACCATGTACCTCCAAGGTAAATATCATTTCGAACTCGAGGGGACCTTAAAAATTGTTATCCCAATCTTGATAATCTATCAAACATAAAAACTTGATCGAACGAATCAAGAGAACAGCCGGAGGAGGAGGAGGTGCCCACTCTTGACCTTTCCACTTGTCTTCATAATTATGCATGCGGTTTAACCAAAATAAAATAACATCAAGCGCCTTGGCATTTTGGTGACCTTTGTACAAAAAAAATTAAGTTATCTCATGAAAGTGAGGTATGTAATCTATAAGCATTAACGGTGCAAAAATCTGAAGGTAGTAACAAGTTTCATCGTTGGTATCTTGGCTGTGCAACAACATTAGAATGCCTTAGCTGAAAAATCTTTAATACATCCACAATCAACATTAACCACGAAATGATCCAAAGGTGACATTAAATGGCACATGCTTAAATTTATCCGTGGCATTAGACCGAGAGCGACATTAGTTAAATGTGGCATCACTTTAGCGATAGCATTGCTTGACTTGACTTTGGCGTTTACTAACAACAAAAAGTGGCAATAAGAGCATGGGAGGCCCATTAGGACGGTGCGCACCAAGACAATGTACCTCCACGACCTTGAGTGGTGAGGGAGGTATGGTTGCCCGAGCAACAAATATCCAGCAGCATATGTGGATTACGTCCCATTTTTGTTCTCTTTAGCCACCTTTTTCCTATGTGAGGACAACAAACCGATCGACCTGTCATTCTCTATTGTGTTGTCATGCCTTTCTACCCTTCTTCAACCAAGAGACACGAGACTCGTTCCTTAGCTACTGATTTTTCCCTTTTCAACCTAGATGCGGTTCGATGCCTACTCTCTTGGACAGTACAGTCTCTCTTCCTTTCCTTATTCAACCCAGACATGCATTAGTCTGCATGAATAGGGTTTCCTTTAATAGTGCAAATTATGGTTTTAAATGCGTGGCCAGTGAGCGAGAGGATAGCAAATTGGGAAGATGGTGGAGTGGAAAAAGATCCATATGCAACGACGTGCCAGATGGGGCAATAGAACAAGGGTATGGTTCAAAAAGAGGTAGCATACCTGAGGGTCAGCGGGAAGTAGCTTCGCTCGTGGTCGTCGTCCTCCGCCTATGGTAGCGAGCTTGGGGACGGAGGCCATCCCGCGCGGGCGCTAGGTCTGAGAGCCCGGCCTTGTCGTCAGTGCGTGACCTCGCTCGCCGACGACGAGTGCGTCAACGTTGCACGTCCTTTTCTTCCCCGGCGGATCTGTGACCACCGGTGAGGAGGGAGAGAGGGGTCGTCTTTTTTAGATCTGGAGAGAGGGTGGTAGTGTGAGAAGCAAGTGGGCAGCCCTTGGCAAGAAAGCGCTGAAGCTCCAGCCTATATATCTTCTTTATACTACTAGTACTGGAGGTGGAGTAGTGGTAGAGTAGTTTATATTTTCTCTGCGTACAGTACCAGTTAGTCGTGCTTCAAAACTGAACGGCACGCCATTAAAAAAATAAAGGTCGATAAGTAATGCGGCACCTCGGGCCAACGTGGCTAGATCGCATTTTGCACGAGAAATTGCACACCATGTTCGTTGACATGTGGTCCCATTCCACATATCAGTGAGACGACGGCGAGTAGTAGGAGTATTTCCGAACCGACGTGTAGGCCGGGGCGCCCCTTCATGAACCGTGGCAAGCTGGCAACCGTCCACCGACTCTTCGCCTTTCCCTCTCGATTTGGAACTACCTTCGCACGCTCTTCCTCTCCCTCCTCCATTTTCCTTCAGCCCTTCACCCTTTCTTCTACCATTGTTCGATCGTCTTCTCCATGGAGGGAACAGGACGGAAACGACCCCGTTATTCTTGCCCCGATCTGAAAGATGGCGTGGTGGAGGAACTCATTGATCGGTCTTGACGTCGTCACCTCGGCTAGCATGGCAGGTTCGTTCAAGCCCATTCTCGACTCAACTAATAACATCATTACAAGGAACCCAAGAGTCAAGGAGCGGTTTGATCTCCCTATCTTCTTTGCCGTGACCACGATGATCGGCGCCGTCATGACGGAGGCCTCGCCTATGCAAGTTGATGCCGCTTGATAATGATACGTATGATGTTAAGATGCCATCGCTTGAGGGCAAGGATTGGGCAGGCGCAAATGGAGATTGGGTTGTTTACATTGGGTCCAACTGCGAGTGGGAACTTGTGAATGTGTACACTCGTGACCGGGTTCCACTTCCAAAAATCTCAGCAGACTGCCCAGAGTTGAGCACACCGTTATTGTACGCACGTTCAAATACCATCATGGTGACTGTCTTCTAAGGAAGATAGCAATTTCTCGAGTCCCCAACCGCTCTTGGAATTACAACAACTATGAAGTTGTTGCTATCTTCGACAAGCTTGTTGCCATGCTCAGTGGTTTGACTGGATGGATATTGCTCAAAAATCATTTTCTGTACACGGATGATTACTATGATGCAATTCAATACGAGGGCCTTTTGTTTGCTGCCACCGCTCGTGGCACTATTTTTGCATGGCATCCTCGTTGTTTCGGTACGGTTGTCTTCCACCGTAATTATAATTGTTTCATCCACATGCATGCAGGTTAGCAAGTTTCCCTTTAGTGCGTAGTATCTTAGATTAGTATCATAGGTGGTCTCATTTATTGCCATGCATGACACATAGTAGCATCACATTTATTATGTTACGGTATCTACCTATGTTACTATAACCATCTCTCTCTTCCTTAATTGCCTGCCACATAAGCATGTTTGCGAGTCCCAAGTGCATGATACTACTTATGTTACCCCCACTATGGCCAACTTTACTGATTAACCTTCTTCTTGTGTTTCCAAGGTCCTGTGAACATTCCACCACCTATACTTGAAGATTTTTATAACCAAGGGGGAGATGATGATGGTGATGATCACGAGCATGAGGACGAGCAGCGCCCAGATACTATTTGGCGCCTGGCAACTAACTCCGATGGATCACCTCTTCTCGTGTGTATACAGCCCACTGATGATGTTACTGCTAAGGAAGCATGTGTAGTCTCCCATGGTCGCACTCTCCGGACCTATTCCAACACCCGTTGCATGGTATTCGGGATGGATACTAGTGTGCTAGTGCCAACTCCTTCTCCACTGATGCAGAATTGATAGTCTTGGAGAAAACTTCGCTCTTCCTTGGACAAAACTATCCACTGATGGTGAAAGGCGATCCAACTGCTGTTGACACAACGTTACTACCATTTATGAGAAGCAACTATGTCTATACCTCGGACATTTGGGTGGTTCCCTACCCTGGTACTAATATAGTAGGCCACTTCAGCGGATGATCGATCCTGCGTTGGTCTCGGATCGACAATGGATGGCCCGTCCCAAAGAATCACTTGTGGTTCAAAGCAAGCGTTTCAACGCCGAGGAATGGTTGAGTTGAAGTTCATTTCATTGCTTGTTATTTGTTGTGTGGTGAAAACTTTAGTATTTATAATGTATCCTCATTGTCGATGTGGGTTGATGACCTGTTGTATGTAATAAAATGATATGCCTGTGATAAACTTACTAAATTTATGAATGGCTTTCGAGTTGCTTCGTGAGTGAGTGGTGCGACGAGGCAAAAAAATATTTTCTGAATACATAATTGTACGTGCATTGCAACAGGTTATCGGATGAGGCCAATCAACAATAGTAGTACACTATTTGTACTAGCTTCACATGCTTCGTGCGTCATGCGGGTCTTTTTACTGTAGCCATATTGTACTACGTAACCAGCACCTTGAATCCTCGATTCTAGTAGTACTATATAGTAAGTAGTAGGAGTAGTAAGGTGGCATGGGTCAGAACAAGCATTCACGTCCAGGAGTACGGCACACGCCACCAAAGACAACTTCCATCGACACCATATTTCTTGGAGTCCGTGCTAGAGCAATCTCTTCAACCTCATCGTTTCTCTAACTCAGCCATCGCGCGGCGGGCGAGGCGGGGGTTTGCCGATAGTCGTTTTCCTTAACTGCGGTCCCACTTGTAAGGCCAACTGCAACGCACAACCCCAAACAGACCTCCATTTTGCACGAACTCCAACGATAATTTTGACTAGAAAAGCAAGACCAACGAAAACAAGAACCACAAGAATACATTTTACTACTCCTGTAAGTTGGATTAGTGCCTTCTCGATGCATTCATTGTTGATCTGCGGAGGCTCGATCTTGCGTGCTTCTTTCTTCTTCGAGTGTAAAGAAGTAGACGTTGCTTCCTCGCATCTAGTCTCATGTCTAGCCTCTATTCTAGTACTCTCTCCAGTCCGTTTTTCTCTCCGTCTAAGCAGCAACACGCATACCAAGTAAGAGTATCAACAAGTGCACTAATCTCATCTATAGCCTCTGTGCTAGCTAAAAGTGATAGAACATCTACTAAATTGCGCTCTATCTATATATGGATGTACTCTTCTTCCCAATACAAAAACTGCATCCATTCTACTCCCTCCGTTGCACAATACATGCCTTCTATTTGTCAAAATATATATGTATCTAGACATGTTTTAGTATATAGGTACATCCATTTTTGGACAAATGGAAGTCAAGTATTTTGGAACGGAGGGAGAACACAATAAAATTTTTAAGTTAGCACAACTAGTCTAATCCGAGAGCACAACTGAAGATTTGGGTGGGTTCTTCCTCCTTTTGCCGACACGTGGGACATCCAGCATCCAGGTCGTGTCATGAAAGAAAATAGAGTGGTAGTTGAAGCCACGAGATGTGCATCTTGGGTTAAACTGTAAATAGAATCTTACTACTCTTGAGTAACTCCAAAAGCAGCCACAAAAGATCTTTCTTGGATTTGTTTTTCATCACCAGCACATCGAGGTGAAAGATGTGCAGGTTCAGTGGGGCCGCTTGCGTTTTCACTGACATGTGGGAACGCATGTGAGCAAACAGACGATGGGCTCCGCGCGTCCGCTGGCTAGCTGAGAAGAGAGATACAGGAGTGCTGAGCACGGACTGCAGGAAATTTTTTCTACGTACCTCGATATAGGCTCGATATAGTGGGGTGGCATGGGCCATAACTAGCATTCACGTCTAGCAGTACGACACACGTCACCCACACGAGTCCCATCCAACACCAATTTTCTTGGAGTCCGTGCTACAACCATCTCTTCTCCCTCCTATTTTCTCAGCCATCGCGCGGTGGGCGGGATGGGGGTTTGCCGATAGTCGGTTTGCTCAACTACGATCCCACTTGTAAGTGAAAATGCAACACCAAGACGCATTCCCGCTTGAGCGGGCGTGCGGACCAACCGTGTGGGGGTGCGACGTGAACACGGCAGGCTTTTCCTTTTGAGCTCATAACTTGTAAAATTTGGTTCTGCTCCATGGCGCGATCGATAGAGCAATGAGAAGTTTGGTTCTAGCGTCGTTCATGCATGGAGTACGTACGAAAATTATGAAGTTGATGCGAAAGGTAAGATAATTACTGTAGTATCATATACTACTACATGGATTTGACGGAAAGATAAAAATACATACGGATCCATCAACAACATCCTCACGCCTGAAGGAAATATGCCCTAGAGGCAATAATAAAGTTATTATTTATTTCCTTATATCATGATAAATGTTTATTATTCATGCTAGAATTGTATTAACCGGAAACATAATACATGTGTGAATACATAAACCTGCTGAGTGTCACTACTATGCCTCTACTTGACTAGCTCGTTAATCAAAGATGGTTGTGTTTCCTAACCATGAACAAGGAGTTGTTATTTGATTAACGGGATCACATCATTGGTTGAATGATCTGATTGACATGACCCATTCCATTAGCATAGCACCTGATCGTATAGTTTGTTGCTAGTGCTTTTCTTCATGACTTATACATGTTCCTATGACTATGAGATTATGCAACTCCCGTTTGCACGAGGAACACTTTGGGTGCTACCAAACGTCACAACGTGAATCGGGTGATTATAAAGGTACATTACAGGTGTTTCCGAAGGTACATGTTGGGTTGGCATATTTCGAGATTAGGATTTGTCACTCAGATTGCTCGGAGAGGTATCTACGGGCCCTCTCGGTAATGCACATCACATAAGCCTTGCAAGCATTGCAACTAATGTGTTAGTTGTGAGATGATGTATTACGGAACGAGTAAAGAGACTTGCGGTAACGAGATTGAACTAGGTATTGGATACCGACGATCGAATCTCGGGCAAGTAACATACCGATGACAAAGGGAACAACGTATGTTGTTATGCGGTCTGACCGATAAAGATCTTCGTAGAATATGTAGGAGCCAATATGGGCATCCAGGTCCCGCTATTGGTTATTGACCAGAGAGGTGTCTCGGTCATGTCTACATAGTTCTCGAACCCGTAGGGTCCGTGACGCTTAACGCTTCGATGGCGGTTACTATGAGTTGTTATGATGTTTCTGTACGAAGGTTGTTCGAGTCCGGATGAGATCACGGACGTGACGAGGAGTCTCGAAATGGTCGAGACATAAAGATTCATATATTGGAAGTCTATGTTTGGACATCGGAAGTGTTCCGGGTGAAATTAGGAATTTTACCAAGTACGGAGGTTACGGAACCCCGGAATACTAATGGGCCAACATGGGCCTTAGTGGAAAGGAGAGAAGGGGGCCCAAGTGCTGGCGCACCTTCCCCCTTCCCTAGTCCTATTAGGACTAGGAGAAGGCGCCCCCTCTCTCCCTTCCCACTTGGGGAAACCTAGTTGGACTAGGATTGGGGGAATCCTACTCCTAGTAGGAGTAGGACACCCTGGCGCACCTCCCTTGGCCGGCCAGCCCTCCTCCTTCCCTCCTTTATATCTGAGGCAGAGGGCACCCCATGACACACAAGTTGATCCTTGAGATCTTTCCTTAGCCGTGTGCGGTGCCCCTTCCACCATATTACACCTCGAGAATACCGTAGCGAGCTTAGGCGAAGCCCTGCGCCCGGTGGAACATCATCATCGTCACCACGCCCGTCGTCTTGTGAAACTCTCCCTCAACACTCGGCTGGATCGGAGTTCGAGGGACGCCATCGAGCTGAGCGTGTGCAGAACTTCCGGAGGTGCCGTGACGTTCGGTACTTGGATCGGTTGGATCGTGAAGAAGTACGACTACTTCCTCTACGTTGCGTCAACGCTTCACTGTGGGTCTCACGAGTGCGTAGACAACACTCTCATCTCGTTGCTATGCATCACCTTGATCTTGCGTGATCGTAGGAAAATTTTTTAATTTACTACGTTTCCCATCAGTTGCATCCGAGCCTGTTTTTATGCGTAGATGTCTTATGCACGAGTAGAACACAAGTGAGTTGTGGACGATACAAGTCATCTTGCCTACCAAAGCATGTCATACTTTGGTTCAGCGGTATTGTTGGAAAGACGATCCAGACCAACCTTACAGCGTACTCTTACGCGAGACCGGTTCCTCGGCGTGCTTTGCACATAGATGGCTTGTGGAAGACTGTCTCTCCAACTTTAGTTGAACCGAGTGTGGCTACGCCCGGTCCTTGAGAAGGTTAAGCGGAGTCTATTTGACGAAGTATCGTTGTGGTTTTGATGCGTAGGTAAGAACGGTTCTTGCTCAGCCCGTAGCAGCCACGTAAAACTTGCAACAACAAAGTAGAGGACGTCTAACTTGTTTTTGCAGGGCATGTTGTGATGTGATATGGTCAAGGCGTGATGCTATATTTTATTGTATGAGATGATCATGTTTTGTAACCGAAGTTATCGGCAACTGGCGAGAGCCATATGGTTGTCGCTTTATTGTATGCAATGCAATCGCCTGTAATGCTTTACTTTATCACTAAGCGGTAGCGATAGTCGAGAAGCATAAGTTTGGCGAGGCGACAACGATGCTACGATGGAGATCAAGGTGTCGGCGCGGTGGCGATGGTGATCATGACGGTGCTTGGAGATGGAGATCACAAGCACAAGATGATGATGGCCATATCATATCACTTATATTGATTGCATGTGATGTTAATCCTTTATGCATCTTATCTTGCTTTGATTGACGGTAGCATTATAAGATGATCCTTACTAAATTATCAAGAAGTGTTCTCCACAGTATGCACCGTTGCGAAAGTTCTTCGTCTTTGAGACACCACGTGATGATCGGGTGTGATAGGCTCTACGTTCAAATACAACGGGTGCAAAACAGTTGCACACGCGGAATACTCAGGTTATACTTGACGAGCTATGCATATAAGATATGACCTCGGAACACGGAGACCGAAGGTCGGCGTGAATCATATAGTAGATATGATCAACATATTGATGTTCACCATTGAAACTACTCCATCACACGTGATGATCGGTCATGGTGTAGTTGATATGGATCACGCAATCACTTAGAGAATTGGAGGGATATTTTTCTAAGTGGGAGTTCTTAAGTAATATGATTAATTGAACTTTAATTTATCATGAACTTAGTCCTGGTAGTATTTTGCAAATTATGTTGTAGATCAATAGCTCGCGTTGTTGCTTCCCTATGTTTTTATATGTGTTCCTAGAGAAAATTGTATTGAAAAATGTTAGTAGCAATGATGCGGATTGGATCCGTGATCTGAGGTTTATCCTCATTCTTGCCTGAAGAATTATGTCCTTAATACACCGCTAGGTGACAGACCTATTGCAGGAGCGGATGCGGGCGTTATGAGCGTTTGGCTAGCTCAATATGATGACTACTTGATAGTTTAGTGCACCATGCTTAAGCGGCTTAGAATCGGGACTTCAAAGGCGTTTTGAGCGTCATGGACCATATGAGATGTTCCAGGAATTGAAGTTAATATTTCAAGCAAATACCCGAGTTGAGAGATATGAAATCTCCAACAAGTTCTATAGCTAAAAGATGGAAGAGAATCGCTCAACTAGTGAGCATGTTCTCAGATTATGCAGGTACTTCAATCGCTTGAATCAAGTGGGAGTTAATCTTCCAGATAAGATAGTGATTGACAGAATTCTCTAGTCACCAACACTAAGTTACTAGAACTTCGTGATGAACTATAGTATGCAAGGGATGACGAAAAGCGATTCCCGAGCTCTTCGTGATGTTGAAATCGTGAAGGTAGAAATCAAGAAAGAGCATCAAGTGTTGATGATTGACAAGACCACTAGTCTCAAGGAAAAGGGCAAAGGGAAGAAGGGGAACTTCAAGAAGAACGGCAAGCAAGTTGCTGCTCGAGTGAAGAAGCCCAAGTCTGGACCTAAGCCTGAGACTAAGTGCTTTTTCTGCAATGGAACTGGTCACTAGAAGCGGAACTACCCCAAGTATTTGGCGGATAAGAAGGATGGCAAAGTGAACAAAGGTATATTTGATATGCAGATTATTGATGTGTATTTTACTAGTGTTCGTAGCAAACCCTCGGTATTTTTGATACCGGTTCAGTTGCTAAGAGTAGTAACTTGAAACGGGAGTTGCGAGAAACTAGTTGAAGGGAAGTGACGATGAGTGTTGGAAGTAGTTCCAAGTTTGATATGATCATCATCGCACACTCCCTATACTTTCGTGATTAGTGTGGAACCTAAATAAGTGTTATTTGGTGTTGAGCATAAATATGATTTGATCATGTTTATTGCAATGTCTGATTATTCATTTAAGTAAGAGAATAAATTGTTATTCTGTTTACATGAATAAAACCTTATATGGTTACACACCCAATGAAAATGGTTCATTGGATCTCGATCATAGTGATACACATATTCATAATATTGAAACCAAAAGATGCAAAGTTAATAATGATAGTGCAACTTATTTGTGGCACTTTGCCGTTTGATGACTGAAACTCCGTTGTTCGAACAATGGAACAAGCAACAAACTTGTTGGAAATAATACATACCGATGTATGCGATCCAATGAGTGTTGATGCTCGTGGCAAGTATCGTTATTTTCGACCTTCACAAGATGATTTGAGCAGATATGGGTATATCTACTTGATGAAACATAAGTCTGAAATAGTTGAAAGGTTCAAAGAATTTCAGAGTGAAGTGGAAAATCATCGTAACAAGAAAATAAAGTTTCTGCGATCTGATCGTGGAGATGAATATTTGAGATTCTGAGTTTGGTCTTCAATTAAAACAAAGTGGAATAGTTTCACAGCTCACGCCACCTGGAACACCACAACATTATGGTGTGTCCGAACGTCATAACCGTACTTTATTTTGATATGGTGCGATCAATGATGTCTCTTACCGATTTACCAATATCGTTTTGGGGTTATGCATTAGAGACAGCTGCATTCACGTTTAATAGGGCACCATCTAAATCCGTTGAGATGACACCGTATGAACTATGGTTTAGAAGTAAACCTAAGCTGTCGTTTCTTAAAGTTTGGAGTTGTGATGCTTATGTGAAAAAGTTTTCACCTGATAAGCTCGAACCCAAATCGGAGAAGTGCGTCTTCATAGAATACCCAAAGGTAACTATTGGGTACACCTTCTATCACAGATCCGAAGGCAAGTTTTTCGTTGCTAAGATGGATCCTTTCTAGAGAAGAAGTTTCTCTCGAAAGAAGTGAGTGGGAGGAAAGTAGAACTTGATGAGGTAATTGTACCTTCTCCCTTATTGGAAAGTAGTTCATCACAGAAATCAGTTCCGGTGATTCCTACACCAATTGGCGAGGAAGTTAATGATGATGATCATGAAACTTCAGATCAAGTTGCTACCAAACCTCGTAGGTCTTCCAGAGCAAAATCCGCACCAGAGTGGTATGGTAATCGTGTTCTGGAAATCATGTTACTAGACCATGATGAACCTACGGACTATGAGGAAGCGATGATGAGCCCAGATTCCGCGAAATGGCTTGAGGCCATGAAATCTGAGATAGGTTCCATGTATGAGAACAAAGTATGGACTTTGATTGACTTGCTCAATGATCAGCAAGCCATGTTGAATAAATGGATCTTCAAGAGGAAGATGGACATTGATAGTAGTGTTACTATCTACAAAGCTCGACTTGTCACAGAAAGGTTTTCGACAAGTTCAAGGGGTTGACTACGATGAGACTTTCTCACCCGTAGCGATGCTTAAGTCTGTCTGAATCATGTTAGCAATTGCCGCATTTTATGATTATGAAATTTGGCAAATGGATGTAAAAACTGCATTCTTGAATGGATTTCTAGAAGAAGAGTTGTATATGATGCAACGGAAGGTTTTTTCAATCCTAAAGAAGCTAACAAAATATGCAAGCTCCAATGATCCATCTATGGACTGGTGCAAGCATCTCGGAGTTGGAATAAACGCTTTGATAGTGTGATCAAAGCATATGGTTTTATCTGAGACTTTTGGAGAAGCTTGTATTTACAAGAAAGTGAGTGGGAGCATTACAACATTTCTGATAAGTATATGTGAATGACATATTTGTTAATCGGAAATAATGTAGAATTATTACGCAAAGCATAAAGGAGTATTTGAAAGGAGTTTTTCAAAGAAGGACCTCGGTGAAGCTGCTTACATATTGAGCATCAAGATCTATAGAGATAGATCAAGGCGCTTGATAAGTTTTTCAATGAATACATACCTTGACAAGATTTTGAAGTAGTTCAAAATGGAACAGTCAAAGAAAGAGTTCTTGCACGTGTTACAAGGTGTGAGATTGAGTAAGACTCAAAACCCGACCACAGCAGAAAATAGAAAAAAGAATGAAAGTCATTCCTATGCATCAGCCATAGGTTCTATAAAGTATGTCATCTTGTGTACCGGACCTATTGCATACCCTACCACTATGCTTGGCAAGGAGTGCAATAGTGATCTAGGAGTAGATCAATGGACAGCGGTCAAAATTATCCTTAGTAGAATAAGGATATGTTTCTCGATTATGGAAGTGACAAAAGGTTAGGTAAGTAAAGGGTTACGTCGATGCAAGTTTTGACACCGATCTGGATGACTCTAAGTCACGATCTAGATACATATTGAAAGTGGGAGCAATTAGCTAGAGTAGCTCCGTGCAGAGCCTTGAAGACATAGAATATTTGCAAAATACATACGACTCAGATATATGAGACCCGTTGACTAAGCTTCTCTCACGAGCAAAACATGATCATACCTTAGTACTCTTTGGGTGTTAATCACATAACGATGTGAACTAGATTATTGACTCTAGTAAACCCTTTGGATGTTGTTCACATGACGATGTGAACTATGGGTGTTAATCACATACAGATGTGAATATTAGTGTTGAATCACATGATGATGTGAACTAGATTATTGACTCTAGTGCAAGTGGGAGACTGAAGGAAATATGCCCTAGAGGCAATAATAAAGTTATTATTTATTTCCTTATATCATGATAAATGTTTATTATTCATGCTAGAATTGTATTAACCGGAAACATAATACATGTGTGAATACATAAACCTCTGAGTGTCACTAGTATGCCTCTACTTGACTAGCTCGTTAATCAAAGATGGTTGTGTTTCCTAACCATGAACAAGGAGTTGTTATTTGATTAACGGGATCACATCATTGGTTGAATGATCTGATTGACATGACCCATTCCATTAGCATAGCACCTGATCGTATAGTTTGTTGCTAGTGCTTTTCTTCATGACTTATACATGTTCCTATGACTATGAGATTATGCAACTCCCGTTTGCACGAGGAACACTTTGGGTGCTACCAAAGCGTCACAACGTAAGCTGGGTGATTATAAAGGTACATTACAGGTGTTTCGAAGGTACATGTTGGGTTGGCATATTTCGAGATTAGGATTTGTCACTCAGATTATGGAGAGGTATCTACGGGCCCTCTCGGTAATGCACATCACATAAGCCTTGCAAGCATTGCAACTAATGTGTTAGTTGTGAGATGATGTATTACGGAACGAGTAAAGAGACTTGCCGTAACGAGATTGAACTAGGTATTGGATACCGACGATCGAATCTCGGGCAAGTAACATACCGATGACAAAGGGAACAACGTATGTTGTTATGCGGTCTGACCGATAAAGATCTTCGTAGAATATGTAGGAGCCAATATGGGCATCCAGGTCCCGCTATTGGTTATTGACCAGAGAGGTGTCTCGGTCATGTCTACATAGTTCTCGAACCCGTAGGGTCCGCACGCTTAACGTTTCGATGGCAGTTACTATGAGTTGTTATGATGTTTCTGTACGAAGGTTGTTCGAGTCCGGATGAGATCACGGACGTGACGAGGAGTCTCGAAATGGTCGAGACATAAAGATTCATATATTGGAAGTCTATGTTTGGACATCGGAAGTGTTCCGGGTGAAATTAGGAATTTTACCAAGTACCGGGAGGTTCTGGAACCCCGAATACTAATGGGCCAACATGGGCCTTAGTGGAAAGGAGAGAAGGGGCCCAAGTGCTGGTCACCTTCCCCCCTTCCCTAGTCCTATTAGGACTAGGAGAAGGCGCCTCTCTCTCCTTCCCACTTGGGGAAACCTAGTTGGACTAGGATTGGGGGAATCCTACTCCTAGTAGGAGTAGGACACCTGGCGCACCTCCCTTGGCCGGCCAGCCCTCCTCCTTCCCTCCTTTATATCACGGGCAGAGGGCACCCCATGACACACAAGTTGATCCTTGAGATCTTTCCTTAGCCGTGTGCGGTGCCCCTTCCACCATATTACACCTCGAGAATACCGTAGCAGAGCTTAGGCGAAGCCTGCGCCGGTGGAACATCATCATCGTCACCACGCGCCGTCGTCTTGTGAAACTCTCCCTCAACACTCGGCTGGATCGGAGTTCGAGGGACGTCATCGAGCTGAGCGTGTGCAGAACTCCGGAGGTGCCGTACGTTCGGTACTTGGATCGGTTGGATCGTGAAGAAGTACGACTACTTCCTCTACGTTGCGTCAACGCTTCGGCTGTGGGTCTCTGAGTGCGTGAACAACACTCTCATCTCGTTGCTATGCATCACCATGATCTTGCGTGATCGTAGGAAAATTTTTGAAATTACTACGTTTCCCATCAACGCCCTAGTGCGCCGGGTCACCAACCGACATGTGAGGAGCAGCGGTGTTGGTGGCGAGCTCAACGTGCTTCTGAACAGTGTCGTCCAAGGTTGCCATGTGGTCCAAGAAGGCCAGCGTCCTATCGCCCTCCTCTTCCATGCGTGTAGACGTGGGTGATTATGTCGATGGTGTCTTGTTGCGCCAGGCACTGCGCGGCGAGCGCGACCTCGAGGTGGACATTCTCCGTATGACGGTTTGGCGATCTCAGGCCACCAAGGTCGTCGAAGAGGTTGTCACCATAGTGGCCGTTGAGGGTGGCGAGCATCGCAGAGCGTGAGCACGTCGGCTGGAGGCTTACGTCAAATTCGTCGCGAGCTTCTTGTGACGGTGAACTTGTCAAGGAAACCGGCGAGGACCCCGTCGAACAAGGAGACGTTTGTCGTCAAGCGGCCCCTACCTGGCGGCCTCAAGCAATACTACCTGGAGATGTTCCTCGTTGCCGGGCCACAGGCCGGCATCGTGGACCATCTGGCATAGCCAGCTGATGCTCGCGCTCATTGCCTCCATGGGTCTAGCTTAGCTTCTACTACCTTTGTCCTGGTTTATTGGTCCCCATTGTAATCCGTGTCAAATTTTGACCACACATTTAACTAACAAAATGTTTACGCATGTTACTAAAAATTATATCACTGAAAACTATGTTCAAATACGAATCCAAAAATATTTTTTTTGACATGCATCAACATTTTGTTAGTTAAATCTTTGGTCAAAATTTAGCACAAATTACAACGGAGACTAATAAACCAGGACGGAGGTAGTAGTCAACTGATCTTGCGATTCGAGTGATCACTCTTGCCCTCGGTTAGCGTGCGTAGGTGCGTAGAATTTTGTACTACTCCTCAGCCCTCTACTACACCTGCCTTTGGCTGTATGATAGGTGGGCCAGCCACCCCCTGGGCCCACGTGTCATTCACCCAAAAGGCAGTTACCCATCAAGTCAATGAAGCTGCGCCCCCTCCGTGCCGGTGCAGTATAGTCATCTCACCGGACCTCTAGTTGGGGCCAAGCGAGAGAAGTTTGATGTTTAGTGGTTTATTGGTCCCCTTTGCATTTCTTGTGAAGTTTTGACCTTTGATTTAACTAATAAAATGTTAATGCATGTAAACAAAATGTTGTGTAAGTCACATTACGAAAACCAAATAATCCCAAAACACTTAGGCACGGTGCATTAACTCCCTCCTTGTTTCTTATTTCGTGACATATCAACCAATGAGAGATGTGGGCCGTGCATGCTTTCAATGACTTGAGACTACCAAACATGACATGCAGTGTTTATTTCATTGCATGTAATCCTATTAGTACTCTAGTTAGCAAAAAAACATTAAGTTCTCTCGCCGATACGAATAAAACACCATGTATTTATTTCTGAGAGGAGTAGTACATTTTGTGACATGCATTACTAGATATTGCTAGTCAAATACTAAAATCCAGATGGACGTGGTAGTACTCCTAAATCCAGATGGTGGTGCTACTAGTACTAGTAGTATTACTACCAATGTAGTACTCCTAGAGGTACTAGCACTGTACTACCCGTTGGTCAAATTATTACGTGTTGCTGCTCACAGTGAAGTGAAAAGACCCTGCGCCGGAGATGACATCTGAGTATAGGCACCGTGTTCGGCATACCATAGTCAGCCTCACCGTCTGCAGTCACTATCATCATGGTTGTAGAGCTAGCCTGCTTACAACTAGCCCTGTTCGACATAAGTTCCCGTGCGTAGATGCCCGTGCATTACACGGAACACCAAGATTGGGGGTGGACTGCTCCGGCAGCGGCCATCGCGCCAGATTTTTCCACGGCCTTCTAGATGTGGTGGGGAGGAGATAAGGCTGATTGTGAGAGAAAAGGAGTTGTTTGTAAATAGGGAACAAGTGCGAGCATCTTTCTGCAAAAATGGAGAAGCTTGGTTTGTATGCGCCAGATCTAGATCCGACGGCTATTGGTGAAAGATGGGAGGCACAACATCATCACAAACTCGGGACCTGTTTGATTTGCAGGATTTTGAAAACGCAGGAATAGGACACGGCAATATTACAAGTTTCAAACTGATATTACAAATGTTAGGAGTAATGCTGCACCTAGGAAGAGAGAACTACTAGGAAGTTTACGTAAGAACTTTCGTTACTTTAGGTGGATGCAGCGTTATCGTACAAACTAAAATCCACCACCCTGACAAGTCACTTATGGGCAAATAAGTTTTCGAGTCTCTGGCCACTTGATGTTTCAAAAACAAATTCAGCTTCTGCGAAGACTTTTTCATTTAGGCTTAGACGCTTGCGGTGATCAGCACGCCATTCATTGTTGCGCCAGAACGCCAAACCTCATTACCTTGAGCACACTTGCCTCGGAACAAAGAATCAGGCGAATTTAATCTTAGATGTGCTGCCTCGGTAGTCGATCAAATCAATTTCTGTAAGATGGAGACCAAGGCATTCGATGAGATTGTTATAGTGCAGCACATTTTTCACTTTCGGGTCTTTTTTTATCTGCAAAAGAAGAGAACATATTAGAGCAGTTGGCTGCATAAGATTGACGTGTCATCAAGAGGTACCAATATCATTCGCTCATACGATAGGGTTGGCTGGCTAGTGATATTTTTTCACTCTCTCTCTCTCTCCCTCTCTCTCTCTATCTTTCTGTTTCCTCTCATTTAACTAGGAGCACGTGAAGAGCTTGGGCATTTGTTGCCTTCCACTATGTGGCCGATGCCATATTTCGCAAATGTATGCCACATAATACGCATCGATGTCAAATCAAAAGATTTTGGCACCGCTCTCGTGATGTGCGAGAGTTGGCACCGCTGTGCACACAGACCCACATGTATAAACAAATCAATCAAACCAACTACACCAGCCTCTCACTCTCCCAAACAAGTTTTTTTATTGCCTCGGTCCTTTCTCTCTCTCTCCCACGCAGTGTTTTTTCATTGCGTGAGTTAATTTGGCACCGGAACAAAGTAGGTGATCCAGATTGGGGCACCAGGTGAGCAATGGAGGGGCATCGATGCCAAATGCATCACAAGTGAATTTGGCACGTGTTTTGGCCTACATAGCCCACTTTTGTATTCCCTCCATCCCAAAATTCTTGTCTTAAATTTGTCTAAATACGGATGTATCTAGTTACATTTTAGTGGTAGATACATTCGTATCTAATCAAATGTAAGACAAGAATTTTGGGACGGAGGGAATACTACCTCGTATTTAGTATAAAATTTTGACCATTGATTTACCTAATAAAATGCCAATGCATGTCATTAAAAATTACACCATTTGAAATTATGTTCAAATACGAATCCAACGATATAGTTCTTAGTGACATGCATTAACATTTTGTCAGTTAAATCTATGGTCAAATTTTGATACTCTGAAATTGGAAGAGTAAACCAGAGACAGAGGTAGTACTTGCCCTTAGGGTAACCATCAAATTCTTTGGAGTAGTCTAAGTTACTTTCCACTATGACTAGCCTAGGCTACTATAGTAGTATGACATAAAAATGATGCAGGTGATCACGTGAGAAAAAATACTAAAAACATTTCTTTCGGTGCAGTGCGTAGATGTAGTTTTGAACACTAGACTTGTCATTGTAATTTGGGAAAATTACGAAAAAATTGAGCTACATTGTGATTACCGTTTACTAATAGGAAAGAAGTTTCACCTCGATGAGTAGCTTCTCCGTGCATGGAAAGCATGTAAGGAATCCAACAACTTGATCCAGATTGGGGCCGATAGATTTTAGTGCTAAGATCTTCACTGCGCATGGACTGGGTCAAGCTTGTGGGAATCATTTTACGGAAGACGGTCGTAAATACATCAAGAAGAAATTTAAAAATGTGAATTTCAAGAAGGCAGAGAAGAAGATGAGTGTTGTACCTGAACGATTACGGATCCAATAAAGAGTTCGGAGAATTTGGCAGACGAGTACACCAACGCTGTCAATTTCGGCGCGTCAATGACCCTAGATCCGATACAAGCAATCTCTCAAGGAAAGGCGCATTCTCAATGACCATAACGTGGAACAGCTGGAGTGATCTCTTCCCAATTGATGTCTTGTTGCGGGGCCAGCAAGACACATAAATCCATCGGAGATTCATCGAGGCGATGTGGAGGCTAATGAACCCGTGGATCTGCTCAAGACGAAGGTACTCGAGCGCAGTACAGCTGCGGAGCAGGTGCTCCATAGCCTTCTTCGAGATGACAACGTCGAAGAGGTCAAGCTGCTTGAGTTGAGGAGAAGAAGAAGCGGGCACGACATTAACTGGGAAGATAGCAGGAGCTGAAGCTGGCGTGGCGCGGCGTTGGCGCGAGGCGGAGCGCGGACGGTGGCAGAGAGCGGCATCGTCCAGCTTCAAAGCTGAGATCGTCGAGCTGATCTAGGGCGGGGGATAAGAACCACTCGTCGAACTTGGGTTGGACCTTGCGGTCGGTACTGAACATGCGGATGTCAAGGCGTCTGGCTGGCCCAAGTGCGATGAAAGGATCTTGGAGGCTATGACCATGCGTTTTCAATCCCGTCGCAGAGGCGGTATCGACGGTGAGGTTGAGGGGGACGAACGCCAGAGGGGCGCCACCGCCCGGGAGAGCAGAGGCGGTCCGCACGGCAGATTTGGTGGGGAGGAGGCCGATGATGACGAGCAGCATGTCGTTGGGGAGGCTGCTGATGAAGTCCAGGCTCGCCGGATGCGGTTTTGGCTCGAGCGGCCTCCGCTTGTTGGCTGCCTCGCCATCCGTCTCAACCGGCGGCGACGCTGGTGTACATGTGTGCTGGTGTGTGTTGTGTGCTGGGTGTGTGCGAGTGCGTCCTTCTATGCATGCCGCCGCACAGTGGTGAATTGTGCGCGAGTGTGTCCTTCGCGCGCAGGAAGTTTGCCCTCTAGTTTAGTTATTTTCACCCACTACCACATGGGCTAGCACACCAAGATACAGAACACGAGCGGACAACACAACATGTGGATTGGTTGACCGGTCAACTAAACAATATACGGAGCTATACGCTGACACAGTGAGCGTATAATCCGTCGGTATAGAGAGTTCGAGTGAGAGGGGAGGCCCGTGAGAGAGATAGCAGAGAGAGAGAAAGAGCTACTCCCTCCGTTCGATAATGTAGTTACAACATTTTTTTTAAGTCAAACTTTTGAAACTTTGACCAAATTTATAAAGAAATTACTTATATCTGCAATACCAAAGATAAATGATAGTATGAAGTAAGTACATGTTGTGATGAATCTAATGATCATTCCAGATGTAAATGTTTTTCTCCACATATACCTGGTCAAACTTTTCTAAGGTTTGACTTTTCAAAACATCCATATGCTTATGGGCGTGACAGAGTCCCTAACGAGAGAGAGAGAGAGAGAGAGAGAGATTGAGCAAAAAAAGTGTGTGTGCGTGTGTGAAAGAGACATGGACAACACACGATGAAAGTGGAGAAAAGGCGTGCGTATCTTATGCAAACATATCACACATGCATCTTCGACAACGGAGGCAAGGTGAGGAGATAGTGTGTGGTTGTTTGGAACCGAGAGAGGAAGACCCCTAGCATGTGGCCAAGAGGGGTCTGACAAACAAGGGAGGGAGGTCGAGAGAGACGTACGGAGAAAATGCAGACATGGGGAGGAGAGAGTGTATGTTTGTCATAGAGAGATCCCCTAGAGATCGTGATGGGACTACATGGGTGGGAGATCGAGTGACAAGGTGTGTGCGCGATAGAAGATGCCCGAGAGATATCGAGATAGACGTATGGATGGAAGGAGACAATACGTGTGTTCACGATGGCTAGTAAGAGATAATCATACTTAGGAGGGGGGAGTGCTTGCGCCTATGGCCCTGTTTGGATACTCTAACTCAGTTAGAGGTTAGAGTTAGATTCTAACCCTGAACTAACTCTAAGTAAAGAGGTGTTTGGATGGCAGGGTTAGATGGAGTGCGGATACGGCGAGGCACCTTCACGGGCGGTGCGAGAGGGAGGGAGGGAGAGGATGAGAAGCTTCGAGGAAGTGGGGAGGGATCTGCTGCGGGGAGAGCGAGAGAAAAAAGTGTTTATTAGTGGTCCCGAGAAGAACTAACCCAAATAAGCACCTCTTGGATGGGTTAGTTTTTTGGATGGGTTAGATGCATCTAACCAAAACTAACCCTCCTGTTTGGATCTTTTTGAGTTAGTTGACTCGAAACTAACCCAAACTAACTCTAACCCATGGATCCAAACAGAGCCGATGATGGAGTGAGGGATTATGGTACTTAGGGGGGTGTGTGTCACATGGAGAGAGAACAAGTGCGGAGAGTGTTGGATGGGTCTATATGTATAGCGCGAGCGAGACATGTGTATGTGTGAACCAGGGAGATATAAGGCCAGTTTGGCTTGCGTCGTGAGCATCTTTTGCGTGGCCTAGGGTTGTGGCTGGATTTCATGCACGCTTGTTTGGTTGCTACCGTGTGAAAAAGAAAGCCCGCTTTGAGCTGGGTTCCTTGCACTTTAATTAGCTTTGGCTGAACTCCGGACCTTTGCAAGTAGCACAGCCCAAGCGACCGATTTGAACGCTGGTGCGTGCACTGATGCGTGACCACGAGGCTAACAACAACATGGATGGATATTAGCATTAAATAATTGATCCATGGATTGATTGATGGGACGTTGATGCTTGGCCTGGCCCAATCATGAACCAAACGCTTCAGCACCACACAAGCCTGGCCAGGCAGAAATATTTTACATCTCACGTCCACACCAGGCAGTACCGGCCATCAAGGCATGAGGGTCAGGTCACGAACCAAACTGACCAATAAAGTTTGAGAGAGATTGAGGAGCCCGATAAGGCTGAGTGGTGCGTCGAGATAGCTGGGGGAAGAGATATTCCATCCGCTCGATAATGCAAAGGTTGCATGTAAATTTTTAGAAGTCAAACTTTGGAAACTTTGATCAGGTTACGCAAATGTTATTTATATCTACAATACCAAAGATACATCATACAAAACTACATCTCATGGTGAATCTAATGGTATATGTTTGCCGTACTAGATGTAATTATTTTTCTCCACGTACATGGTCAAACTTTGTGATGTTTGACTTTTCAATAAATCTATGTTCTATGGATGGAGGAGAGTGCCTCAGTCGAGACAGATCAAGTGCGTGTGAAGGAGAATGAGTAAGTGTGCAAAATAGTATGTGTGTGAAAGAGAAAGTGACAACAAACGATAAATTAGAGAGAGAGTGTGTGTTTTCGTTTCTTATGCGAACATATCACGCATGCATCTCCGAGATGGAAAAGCGAGGCGAGGAGATACACGAAGATAGCTAGTGTGTGATTGTTTGCAACGGAGAGAGACACCCCTGTAGCACATGTCCAATAGAGGTCTGGATGGCATGGACGCATGGGGAGGCAGAGAGGGTGTGTTTGTGATAGACAGATCCCCTCGAGATCGTGAGGGGACTATATGGGTGGGAGATCGAGGTAGTGCGTGTGCAATAGAAAGATGCCCCGAGAGAAATAGAGATAGACCATGCACATGTTTGTGATGGAGACTAAGATTAGCTAGTCATATACATATAGGGGGGACTGCGTGTGCCTACAATTGAGTGAGAGACCATCATACTTGGCTAGCTGGGCATGAGATTGTGTGTGTGTGTGTGTGTGTGTGTGTGTGAGATGGAGAGAGAACGAGGGAGAGAGATAGATTTTTAGATGGGCCTATCGAGTGCGAGTGAGATATGCATGTGTATGTGTGACCCAGGTGGATGGAGAGTTTGAGAGAGGGGGAAGAGCTACGAGGCGACATAGTGGTGCATGAGAGAGTTCTGGGCAAAGAGCCAAGGAATTTGTGTGCGTCTGATGAGTGCACCCAAGATATCTTGCTTGGTATAGCTAGAGTATCATACATAGTTTGCGAGAGATACCTTTATATGGTGTATATATGTATGCGAACTAGAAAGACCCCCCCCCCACACACACACAGACACACAAAGAGAGAGAGAGAGAGAGAGAGAGAGAGAGAGAGATAAAGGGAGAGGGACTAACAAGGGTTTTGTGTCGGATGTGTGCGACAGAATTGAAGATTGTCGGCGAGAGAGTGAGAGAGAGAGAGAGAGAGAACAGGAGTCCGGGAGAGGGGGAGGTCGCGTTTTACGGATCAAAGACTGATATAAACCATGTTTCAATATAAACTTACATTCAAATATTTAAATTGGAGAACATGTTGTCTGCAATCCACACATGAACGGATATATGCATATATCAAACAAGTTCATTAATTTGACTTTCAACATGTTCATGGAGTACTATAACACTTGTACAACATGCTACTCGATTGAGGTGTTCAATTTTGGATTTAGTTCACTATTTTGACCCTCTTGAGCGAGCTAGTTCATTGAATCGAGATATTTCATTTTGGGTTTGATTCGCGTTTTTAGTGGGTAAACTATTTGTCATATAGTAAATCGCTAGCAACGAGCATGTAAAAACACATTACTCCCGAGCATCATCTCTCCATCTAAAAAAGAAGTGGCAAGCTAATATTTCAAAATTTGATTCAAATCGACTTGGTAAGGTAGACGTGGATGCTCGTTCTCCCAAAATTTGAATGAAACTTAAACATCCTCTTTGCTCGGTGGAATTCGCCCGAGCAACTAAATGGGAGACGCGAAATTACCGTCCTATGTGGGACACGCATCAATTGGCCCGTTGTACATCAAGGGTAGGTTCGTAACTTCATCCAAGCGCGCCTTCTCCTTGGCCGAAATGACATGTGCCGAATAATTTATAAACCATGGTCGGCAAAACACGCTCTCCTCACCCGAAATAGCTCGCGCCCACTATTTCAAAACACGCTCTCCTCGCCCGAAATCGCTCGCGCCCACTATAGTTCAAAACACGCCCTCCTGCTTGAAATCGCTCCGCCCACTATTTGGGGAGAATCAAAGTTACTCTACTATCCCCGACCCTCGATTACACAGACCAGGCTGAGAAGCCTATAGGCAAGGGTAGAACTGTAACCCCTCACATTTCGAGACAAATCGTCCGTAAGACATGGTTCCACTCCCATCCCAATCCCCCCCCCCCCCCGCCCGCCCACATTCATACCTCGTGTGCGCCAAATCACCTTCTCCCGAGCCGCGAAACCTCAGCCCCACCTCCATGGCACCCCCCACCGCACCAATTTCACAACCGCCCACCTCCTTAATGCTGGAGACGTTGTCCAATTGCCGTCGTGCACTGGGCTGTGTGCCTCTTACTCCGTGCTGCTGGTGCTACCTCGACGACGGCCGCGTGAACCGTACCGGAGACGATTCACCCCCGCCGTTGTTCACGGTACCGGAGCGGCTCCAACCTCGGATCGGTCCAGAGTCCTGGCGCTGCTTCCGCGTAGCCGTCGACCGTGGCGACATCGCTCTTTCCCTGCCGCCGGTCGCCACCGCAACCGCGCCGGCCTCACCGACTCGGCATCTAGACCTGCCTACTTCTCCATGCCGCCAGATAGGTCGCACCCTCATCTGAAATCACTTTATTTAGGCGTCAGTTGTCTGAATTTTTATTCTGGGCCAATCGATTCCCAATGGGAAGCAGCACCCCTCGAGGCGGCGGAGCTCCTAGGCTACCGGTTGGCTGGTGCCTAACTGAGGGAGTCCTGGACTAGGGGTGTCCCGATAGCCGAACTATCATCATCGGCCGGACTCCAAGACTATGAAGATACAAGATTAAAGACTTCGTCCCGTGTCTGGATAGGACTTTCCTTGGCATGGAAGGCAAACTTGGCGATACGGATATGTAGATCTCCTACCATGGTAACCGACTCTGTGTAACCCTAACCTATCCGGTGCCTATATAAACCGGAGGGTTTTAGTCCGTAGGACGAACAACAATCATACCATAGGCTAGCTTCTAGGGTTTAGCCTCCTTGATCTCGGGTAGATCTACTCTTGTACTACCCATATCATCAATATTAATCAAGCGGGGTAGGGTATTACCTCCATCGAGAGGGCAGAACACAGGTAAAAACATCGTGTCCCTTGTCTCCTGTTACCATCCGCCTAGGCACGATTCGGGACCCCTTACCGAGATCCGCGGTTTTGACACCGACATTGGTGCTTTCATTGAGAGTTCCTCTGTGTCATCACCGATAGGCTGATGGCTCCTTCGATCATCAACAACGGCAGCGGTCCGGTGAGACTTTTCTCCCGGATAGATCTTCGTATTGGCGGCTTTGCCTTTGTGGGCCAATTAAGCAGCCATCTGGAGCAGATCAAAAGCTACGCCCTGGCCATCAGGTCAGATTCGGAAGTTTGAACTATACGGCCGATATCCGCGGAGACTTGATCTTCGACGGATTCGAGCCGCGGCCAAGCGTGCCGCACTGTCTCGATGGGCATGATCTAGCTCTGCAGCCAAACAGTGCCTTGGAGGCCGCACCCGCATCCGCTCCGACCCTTAATCCGGAGCCGGATTCCCCGATCGAGGACGAGTGGTTGGACACCGCCTCGGGGGCTACCATCTCTGCGGTGATTGAGCCGAACTCCATCCCTGTCCTTTGCGAAGACCTCGACTCCGGTGCGGACTCCGAACCCTCGCGCCCCTGCCAATTGAATCCGATTTGGCGCGGTCATGGAGTTCACTTTGCGCGGACAGCTTTCGGCACTCGCCCTTTGGCGACATCCTGAATTCACTAAAGTCTCTCTCTTTATCCGGAGAGCCCTGGCGGACTACGGTCGGGAAGGTTGGGATGCAGACTGACGAAGAAATTCAACGCCCACCCACCACCCACTTTGTAGCCCGCCGATGATTTAACCGACATGCTAGACTTCGACTCCGAAGACATCGACGGTATGGACGACGATGCCGGAGACGACCAAGACCCAGCGCCTACAGGGCACTAGAAGGCCACCTCGCCATACGACATATACATGGTGGATATCCCAAAAGATGGGAGCAGCGATGGAACAACGGAGGATGACCCCTCAAAAAGCAACGAAGCGCCCGGCGTCGTGGCGCCGCTCTAAATCCCGCCACAGCAAAAAGCGGTGATTCGATGCGGAGATAATAACACCGGACGATGCGAAGACAACCCCCTCCAGCAGGACTCGGCGGAGGAGGAGGGAGAAGCAAGTCCACATGATAGTGCGGCAGAAAGAGAGGTCGAGGACGATAATTACGCGCCTCCCTCCGAAGATGAGGCAGGCCTCGACGGCATTTAAATTTGTCGTGCACGAGGATCCCTTGAACAGGAGCCTTTCAAGCGCAGGCTTATGGCCACGGCAAACAGCCTCAAGAAAAAGCAGCAACAACTTAGAGCTGACCAAGACACGCTGGTGACGGATGGACTGAAGTCCTTGCGGCGAAGAGTATGAACTTCGAGCGCCCTCGAAAAGCTACCCCAAAGCGCAGGCCGTTGCCTCGATCAGAGGAAGCACCCAAGTCACCAGCGTACGACATGGCAGACCGGCCACCTCGTGGCCGCGATAGAGAGGCCTCTAGACCCTCCGTTCAAGCCATACCCCGACGCCGTTCAAAAAATACCAGGGCACGGGAAAACGCACCGAACTTGAGAGATATATTAGAGGATAAGGCAAAACATACAAGATTGATCTATGGATCACGTGGGCGCCCCACGACACGTGATGATAACCGTCACGCCGGATACATAAACTCCGGCAGGGCCGAACACAATAGACAAAGCTCATTTGAGCTGCGTCGTGATATAGCCCAATACAGAGGCGCCGCACACCCACTAGCTTCACAGATGAAGTAATGGATCATCAAATCCCCAAGGGCTTTAAACTCGTAAACATCGAATCATACGATGGTACCACAGATCCTGCGGTCTGGATCGAGGACTATCTCCTCCATATCCACATGGCCCGCAGTGATGATCTACATGCCATCAAATACCTCCCACTCAAGCTTAAAGGACCAGCTCGGCATTGGCTCAACAGCTTGCCAAAGAATCAATTGGTTGTTGGGAGGACACGGAAGCCGCATTTCTTGATAACTTCCGGGGCACATATGTGCGACCACGGCGCCCGATGACCTTAGCCACATAATTCAGCAACTAGAAGAATCGGCGGACAATTACGGACACGGTTCCTCACAAAGAAAAAATCAAATCGTCGACTGTCCGGATGTAGAGGCCCTTGCAACCTTCAAACATAACATCCGCGACGAGTGGCTTGCCCGGCACCTAGGACAGGAAAAGCCGAAATCTATGGCAGCCCTCACAACCCTCATGACTCGCTTTTGTGCGGGAGAGGACAGTTGGCTAGCTAGAAGCAATAACTTGGCCAAACACCCTGATAGTTCGGATACCAAGGACAACAATGGCAGGTCGCGTCACAACAAGAACAAGCGCTGCATTAAAGGCGATAACACTGAAGATACGGCCGTCAATGCCGGATTCAGAGGCTCTAAACCCGGTCAGCCGAAGAAGTCGTTCAAAAGAAATACCCAGGGCCCGTCCAACTTGGACCGAATACTCGATCGCTTGTGCGGATACATGGCACCCCAAAAACCAGCCAATCACACCAACAGGAATTGTTGGGTGTTCAAGCAAGCGAGCAAGTTAAGTGCGAACTCAATGACAAGGGGCTGCATAGCGATGGCGAGGAAGAGCCCGGCCGCGAACAATAGAGGACAGAAGGGTTTTCCCACACAAGTGCGGACGGTGAACATGATATACGCAACCCATATACCCAAAAGGGAGCGGAAGCATGCACTAAGGGACGTATATGCGATGGAGCCAGTCGCCCCGAAGTTCAACCCATGGTCTTCCTACCCGATCACCTTCGATCGAAGGGACCACCCCACTAGCATCCGACACGGCGGTTTTGCTGCATTGGTTCTTGACCCAATTATCGATGGATTTCACCTAAACGAGTCACGATGGGCGGCGGCAGCAACTGAACCTGCTTTATCGTGAAACGGTCGCCAAAATGGGCATAGACCCTCAAGGATTAAACCTACAAAGGCGACCTTTAAAGGCGTCATACCGGGTGTAGAGGCCGGTTATGCAGGCGCGGTTACACTCGAAGTGGTCTTCGGATCCCGGATGACCTCCGAAGCGAAGAGTTAATCTTGACATCGTCCCATTCATGATGGCTATCATGCCTTTGCTTTCGGACGAACCGCATTTGCAAAGTTCAATGCGGTGCCGCACTCACGCATACCTCAAGCTCAAGATGTCAGGCCCTCGAGGAGTAATCACGGTCAATGGAAACACCGAGCGCTCTCTCCGAGCGGAGGAGCACACGGCTGACCCTCGCGGCGGAGGTGCAGAGCAGCCTCTCACATCAACTCTCGAGTCCGGCCATTAAGCGTCCGGACACTTTGTCAGCAGCGCCGGAGTAACCTACAACAAGACCGCCTGCACGATTCAAGCACTGCGTCGCAATCCGGCTAACCCGGCCCTCGCGAAATTGCGAAGCTAGTGTTCTGGCGTACATAATTACGCTCTGGAGATACCATGGGCATATGGGGAGGGGCAAGACCACGCACGCCAAGAATGCGGCTCGACCGCACTGGGAGCTCCGATTGTGTCATTCTTTTCCTCTTTTCTTTTCTTCCTTTTTCTTACTTTCAGGACTCCGTCTTTCAGAAGTCCTGTCCGGCACTAGAATCGCCGAACTCACGATGCAACAGCCAGGGAAGCAGTAAGCCACGTCGAAGTGTTTAGGTGGTCTCTATTACGAGCATTATACCTGTTTTACATACCATCCCGCAGCTTACACCTGGAGGGGGACATGTTAGATAGTCCTATCCCTTGCTTATCGCACTATTTGTATCGTTCTGCTTTCATTTGCAGTACCTTTTTGAATAAACAATACATAGCTTTTGCTTATTATTGCTCTACTTCCTTTATCTATACATATGTTCATTTCACGACATGTTGCAACCGTACACTTTGGTACGGCCAATACCCCAGGGGCTTAAGTATCCCAAAATTATGGTGTGATAAGTCCGAACACTTTCACAAGTGCGGCACCGAACTTATAGCATTATATGAATCGGCTCGAATCATGTCTTGGGTCAATAGTTGGGTTTGCCCGGCTCCCGTGTTTTGGTACCTTACGTTCCGTTATATCGGCTAAGGTAGCACTGGGAGAACTACTGCGATTGTGCCCCAGTTGAGCTGGGTCGAGCACCTCAGTGGAGAAAGCTAAAACTGACCGTCATGATAGGGCGAGAGTCGATCGCTGTTCGAGAGGTTTTTTCGGGTCCCTAAAGACTTATGCCGCTTAGAGCGAGGAACCGGAATTGTCCGGCCAAGGCATGGATAGCGCCCCGAACTCGGTCTTCCAAATACTAGGGGCTTCGCCGAAATTTATAATTATAGAATTCTATGGCTAAGTGAGAGTGTTCAAGCATTATAAGTCCGGTTGCCTTGTTCGTTGTGTTGAGCGCCTCCCTAGATGGACCCAAGAATGGGAACAAGAGTGCTCAAGTTTATCCGAACACCCCAGCACTTTCGTGGCATGGGGTTGAAGCCAACAACTTGCCATCTCTCAAATTTGATAAGCGGCCGCACAAAAGGTAATATTTTAAATTAACAAGCGTTGCTTAGCGCATATGAACAAGTTTTCAGCGTCAGGATAACAAATGCGAGCCTATTCAAAAATTACATCTTTGGAGCACTCATCCGCTATTCGGCGGGCACCCTTGAGGAGGCCCTCATAGTACATTTCGGTGCGATGCTCATGGCCCTTGATTGGCCCGTCTGTCACAAGCTTCTCCGCATCCAGCTTGCCCAGTGCACTTTAGAACGGGCAAGGGCCGACGGACACCTTCAATGCAGGCGGAGCGCTTGATGACTTCAATCCGTGGACGAGGCATCCACCGGCCGCTGCACCAAGCCAAAATAGCTCCGGGCATGGCCTCCAATGGCCACAGCGCTTATAAGGCCCTTCATGGCCTGTTCGGCGACCTTGTGGAGCTCGACCAGCTGCTTCAGCTGGTCGCTCGAGAACACCGGATGTTCGGCCTCGACATCTTGAGACGAGAACACCTTTCGTCAAGCTCCCTCCTTGGCGCGGTAGAATCACGGCGACATCAGACACACTACGGGGCAAATCTGCGAATGCTCCTGGAGAGCTCCGAATCCGGGTAAGTAATAGGTAATTCACTTTCACATGCTTGCTTTGCATAAAGAATGCCTTACCTACCGCTATCTTCTTTAACGACTCAATTTCTTGGAGGGCTTTTTGGGCCTTGGCCTTAGCAGCTTTGGCACTCTCAAGAGCCGAGGCGAGCTCGGACTCTCGAGTCTTCGAGTCATGCTCCAAACTCTCGTGTTTTTCCACGAGAGCTTGGAGCTCTTGCCGCACCTTAGCCAGCTGAGCCTCCCCCTTCTCTCGCTCGGTGCGTTCCTTGATCGCTTTGTTTTCGACCCACGGACACCGCTTCCTTGAGGTCACCACCTCGTTCGTGGCCCTGCGGTACCCATGTTATTCCTGTTATCTTTTGCAACGAAACCTTTCTATATGGTATTTCTTTAATAAGGTACTCATTACCTTCCTTGTCCTCGAGCTGCTTCTTGGCTTGGCCAAGCTCGTTCTCGGACCGCTCGAGGCTCTGCTTTAACGCATCGACCTCCATGATCGGTCGGCAGAGGTCGGCAGCAAGCCTGCATTCCCATATTGACATACTTATGTTAGACTTCTGCGTATATCTTTTTAGATCCTTAGTCCGGCTTTTCTTTCCGAACACCGAACTAAGCATCGAGAACTCTTGTCTATGCGGTAATATTTTTACATATTCTAAACTTACCTCAAAGCCTGTTAGAAGGCTGGTACAGGCTTCGGTCAGTCCGCTCTTGGCGGACTGAACTGTCCGGATCACCGCACTCATAACAGTGTGGTGCTCCTCCTTGATGGAGGCGCCGTTGAGCGCCTCCAGTAAGCTATCCGGTGCCTCTGGTTGGATGGAGGACACCGGCGTCTTGCCCTTCTTGCAAAGGGACCGCTTGCCGGACTCCGGAACCACTGAAGGTTCCGGCATGGAGTCCGGACAAGGGTCGGGCTTAGAAACCCACAGGGTCTTGGCCCCAGCGCTGGAGTCCGGGAGGTTGCCTTGTGGCACCTCTGTGCCACCTCCTCTTGACAAAGCCCCTTGGGGACCCACCATGGCGTCGTCCATGGCGTGAGGCGAGGAGGCGGTCGGAAGCGAAGTACTCTCCATTTCCGACGAGCCCAGGGACCCGCTCGATGAATCGGCGAACTCGCCCTTGGGCGGGCTGCACGATTGTTCAACATTAGAGAACACTCTGCAATAATAAAAAGCCATGGGTATTCGGACACTTACGATCTCGCCAGGGGCTTGGCCGTTGTAGGCCAATCCTCCTCGTCGTCGTCGACGTTGGTGGAGTAGTCTGGAGGAAGGGTTCTTCCCTTCTTGGACCCTCCGGCCTCCCGGTTAGGCGGCCTTCCTTCCTCTCCTCCCGGCTGGGAGAAGCTTCTTCTTCCTCCTCCTCGTCTTCAGGAGAAGATTCTGCTTCGGAATCTGCAGCACCTGGCGTCGGGAGCTCCTTCGAGTTCCCGTGGCCTCCTTCTTGGCCTTCTTCTCCGGAACCACATGGGGTTCCGGAGCCAGCAGCCCCGTCAATCGGGCGTCCGCTGGGTCTTCTGGCAAAGGTGCCGGACAGTTAATCTGTCCGGATGTCTTCAGCCAGTCCTGTTAAAGAATAGGGAGTTTTTAGATCCCACGTAGAGTCAATCTATGAACAAAGAGTCCCGTAAAGGGTAAAATAACTGACCTCGCCGGCTTGACGCCGCTAGCTGTATCCGCGATCTTTGTTAGCAGATGCGGGGGCTTCGGTGCCCTTGAACAGCACCTTCCAGGCATCTTCGTACATAGTATTGAAGAGCCGGCTCAAGGTTGATCTTGTCTTGCGGATCGAACTCCCACAAATTGAAGGCCCGTTGTTGGCATGGGAGAATCCGGTGGATGAGCATCACCTGGATTACGTCGACAAGCCTGAGATTCTTGTCCACCAGGTTTTGGACGCATGTTTGGAGTCCGGATAGCTCGTCTGAATCCCCCCACTTCAGGACCGTCTCTTTCCATGACGAGAGCCGTGTGGGGAATCCAAATCTGAATTCGGGGGCTGCCACCCATTCAGGGTCGCGTGGCTCGGTGCTGTAGAACCACCCCGATTGCCACCCCTTTATTGTCTCCACAAAGGAGCCCTCGAGCCATAGGACTTTGGCCATCTTGCCGACCATGGCGCCTCCGCACTCCGCTGGACGGCCGCCCACAACCTTCGGCCTGACATTAAAGGTCTTCAGCCATAGGCCGAAGTGGGGCTGGATGTAGAGGAAGGCCTCGCACACGACGATAAACGCCGAGATGTTGAGGACGAAATTTGGGGCCAGGTCGTGGAAGTCCAGGCCGTAGTAGAACATGAGCCCCCGGATAAATGGGTGAAGTGGAAAACCTAGTCCGCGGAGGAAGTGGGGGAGAAACACCACCCTCTCATGGGGCCTGGGGGTTGGAATGAGCTGCCCCGCGTCGGGCAGCTTTGTCTGTGATATCGGGACAAGTATCCGGCCTCCCTTGATCTTGTGATGTGCCCTCCGTCACGGAGGAGGCCATCCATCTGCCTCCGCTCGACATGGTTGGAGAAGGTTGAGGAGGAATGTGCGGGCTTGGGTGCTAGAGCTCGAGTCTTGTGAAATGGATGAGCAAAGGAGGAAGAAGGCGTGGGTGAAAAGGTGGATCCTTATCCCCTTATATGGACGAATGACTATCGTCCCCACCCGACTGGTAAAACTCGCTTATCTCCCAAGCGCCGTAATCAATGGCGCGGATGGGTTACCCACGTCCATATTGATGAGAATCCTGGAATAAGGGGGCATGATCTATGCTTTGATAAGACGTGCCAAGGAAACCGCATCGCTAAATGCGCTAAGGCGGAACGGTAAAAAACGATTCATAGAAAGGCCTGGCCGTGGTGTGATGTCACGCAGCGGAATACGTCAGCAGATCTGTGCAAAAGTTATTCTCTCTACGGTGGTATGTGGAACTTGTTTTGCAGAGCCGGACTCTATCCTGGTGTTCAAAACCTTCTAAGAAGTATTCGGAGGAGGAACCCGCCTTGCAATGCCGAAGACAATATGCGCGTCGGACTCGTCGTCATTGAAGCCTGGTTCAGGGGCTACTAAGGGAGTCCTGGACTAGGGGGTGTCCGAATAGCCGAACTATCATCACGGCCGGACTCCAAGACTATGAAGATACAAGATTGAAGACTTTGTCCTGTGTCCGGATGGGACTTTCCTTGGCATCGAAGGCAAGCTTGGCGATACGGATATGTAGATCTCCTACCATTGTAACCGACTCTGTGTAACCCTAACCTATCCGGTGTCTATATAAACCGGAGGGTTTTAGTCCGTGGGACGAACAACAATCATACCATAGGCTAGCTTCTAGGGTTTAGCCTCCTTGATCTCGTGGTAGATCTACTCTTGTACTACCCATATCATCAATATTAATCAAGCGGGAGTAGGGTATTACCTCCATCGAGAGGGCCCGAACCTGGGTAAAAACATCATGTCCCTTGTCTCCTGTTACCATCCGCCTAGACGCACAGTTCGGGACCCCCTACCCGAGATCTGCCGGTTTTGACACCGACACTAACGTAAGGGTGCGGGGCCGCAAGTTCGCCGCGGAAGCAGCGCTTAGATGGCTATCTTTTAGAGTTGGGTGGGTTGAAGGTACTGCCGCCGCCGGATCTGGATGACGGGGAGTCTTTGTGGATTGGCCCGGGGGCGGCGCAAGCACGGCAGTGCGGTGGGGCGGGGAGCGGGGTTTTGGCCGGGGCCATGGACGGCGGAGGCAGGCTGCTCTGCCATTGGTCGTTGGCTTTTCGGGGAAGATTCCGAACAGTGTCAGCCGGGAGGCACAAGACGGCCATCAAGCCATCCGGCGTAGATCGGACAGTACCAAAATAAAATAAAATCGTGTGACCCCAATTTAGTCTTCAGTCAACAGATGTGTGACCACTCTCGTACCTTGCTGTTGATCTCTTAGTGTATTTCTTCGGATCAAAGAGATATGTTGTTCTTAACATTATGCGTTATCTGCATCTTTAGACACACCGTCTTCCGACTCACGCAGCTGCTCCAACAAGGGAAGCATACACCAGAAGGGAGCTATAGTCCCCACTCAACAGTTCCCTGCATCGAATGCGCATGCCCGACATGGACAGCCACAACAACTGCAGGGCCATCGACAAGTCAGCACATGATGCTCACTCCTATGGATGGCAGCGGATAGGTTGTACCCTCATCTTACTTGTGTGCAACATTTATGGCTTTGTTATTCATTTAAGCACGGAAAATAGATCATCACATTTCACTTTGTATGTTCATGCTGATCTTTTACGGTCTTGTTCAGGAGTTCACGTTGTTCCATAGTTCAGCTAAGATACTTGTTCTTTAGGTAACGTTGTTCCATAGTTATCATCCATCAGCCAATGCTATCCCACATGCTGGTGATTATAGTATTATACCACTTCTAGTATTACCTATGTTGTTCTTTAATACTTTTGTGTGCCATCTAGTTAATCTCGAGTACAAACGATACATATTCTGTAGCTTTCATACATGTTCTCCCTTTAGTTTATGAGACCTGTTGCTGCTAGTTAACCCCAGCCCTACTATTTATGTCGTCTCCTACAGGCACTCATTTACATAAATCTAACTACTAGTTATCTTCCATGCATGTCAGATATAATTGCACACACTGATATATCCACAAGAACCTCATGGAGCAATGTAAAGGCCAATAAACTTGATGTCAATGATACCCAATATGATGGAACATGTAAAGGCAGTTCTTCAGAAGACTTGCAGAAAGATGATGAATCCTCTTCACCCCACAAGGTCCTTGCTCTAACTTGGCCTGTGATATGGGTACAACATGCATATAATGTCCTGGAGTGTATCTACTCTGTTGCAATGCCATGTGCTTAGCATGCTGATCATGCATGTAAATATGTCATGCCTTCCTATTTTTCAGTACCTATTCCATTCATGATAACATGTTTTCAAATTCAAGTACTGTCATTCTACTCTATTGCAATGCCATCTGCTTAATTTGGACATTATGCTTCTGAATATCTTATGCATTGTTATTCATCAGTATGTTCTTCATCCGCTACGCCATACCATGTTTTTTACATTGAAGTGTTGTTCTAGTGCTTTCTGTTGCAATGCCATCTTATTTTCCCAATCATACACGTGTATGTTGCCTTAGTTATTTCTGTACGTATTCCGCTAGCATATAGTTTTACATTCAACTAGTGTTTTTTTGATGTGTTGTCCTGTCGTATCCATAGCTCTTACACCATACTCCCTCCATCCTGATTACATGTTGCCGAAATGGATAAAAAAGGATGTATCTAGACTTGAAATACGCCTAGACCCATCCATTTTTTTCCGGATGGAGGGAATACATGTCAATATGTCATGCCTTTCTATTCTTCAAGACCTATTCCATCTCTCTGTTTGTGCATGTTTTATAATTAAATCATCATTCTTCTATACAAGGCATGCAAGGGGAAGGCGACTATGTTAGAATCTAAAGGGTTACAAACAAGGCCTTTGCAAAAGATCCAAACGCCAGAGGAGATAATAAACCAACTCCAGTTTTTATAGATACTGCTCCAAAGACAGAGAAACCCAACTCCTACGGATAATAAGCAGATTCCAGTGGCCAAAGAACTAGTCCGCTCCAGTCGAGCAAAAATATGTCAACTCAATTCTAAGAAGCATGTGCGTATCATTGCATCATGAAATTTTATAGCATGTTGATCATATTTTCTACATGTTTCTTACCCATCTCTCTTTTAGAAAATAAGCTTAACAGATAGAAGAATTTCTGCAATGGTATCGTTTATGAGGAAAGATTCTTGCAGGAATTCTCTGTGTGCTCAAATGTAGATGTAAGTACCTGTTGTATATCACTATATTTTTACATCAGCATGTATTTTGTTAATCGGCGTGAATCCAACCTTTATGTGATCTAAATTTAGTTGTAGCAAAATGTATGATTAAAGGCCACAATGTTGATTTTTGTAAGGAAAACTGCCTGGTAGTTTTGCATCCTGAGCTGCATGAGTGTACTATCTCACGTCAGTGGGTTTGAATACTTTGGTTCTGCAATGGGTTTTTCAGTGTTTTTTACTGTGTTGTCCTGTCGTATCCCTAGCTCTTACATCATACTCCCTCCATCCGGATTAAATGTCGCAGAAATGGATAAAACTGGATGTATCTAGAACTGAAAAACGCCTAGACCCGTCCATTTATTTTCGGATGGAGGGAATACATGTCAATATGTCATGCATTTCTATTCTTCAGTGCCTATTCTTCAGTGCCTATTCCATCTCTGATGTAGCATGTTTTATAACTGAATCACCATTCTTCTATATAAGGCATGCAAGGGGAAGACGGCTATGTTAGAATCTGAAGGGTTACAAACCAGGTCTTTGCAAAAGATCCAAACGCCAGGAGATAATAAACCAACTCCATTTTTCATAGAAACTGCTCCAAAGACAGAAAACCCAAGTCCCCGATAATAAGCAGATTCCAGTGGCCAAAGAACTAGTCCGCTCCAGTCCAGCAAAAGAATGTCAACTCCATTCTAAGAAGCGTGTGAGTATCCTCGCATCATGAAATTTTATAGCATTCTGATCATATTTTCTACATGTTTCTTACCCATCTCTCTTTTAGAAAATAAGGTTAAACGATAGAAGACTTCCTCCATTGGGATTGTATTCGAGGAAAATATCTTGCAGGAATTCTCTGTGCTCCAATGTTGATGTAAGTACCTGTTGTATATCACTATATTTTTATATCAACATGTATTTTGTTAATCGGCGTGAATCTAACCTTTATCTGATCTAAAATTAGTTGTAGCAAAATGTTAAAGGCGCCAATGTTGATTTTTGTAAGGAAAACTGCCTGGTAGTTTTGCATACTGAGCTGCATGAATGTACTATCTCATATCGCGCACATTACTGAATTGTAGTGCTTCTCTGGTTGCCCGTTCATTCATTGTGTCAATGTTGCTTTCGTACTACCTTACCTGGCTGATGATAGTTGTGCCATACTGTGTTAATTTGGTGTAGGCTAGTTGCCCAAACATTCGTTGTGTCAATGTTGCTTTCCTATTATCTGATTTGGCCAATGATAGCAATGCTAGTGTGTTAATTTTGTGCAGGCTGCTAAAGATAAGAAGACAAACTCTGAAAACAGCAAGGCAACCCCATTGTTTCTTTCCAGTAAATCTAGGCTAGGTAATATGGCAATAACTCATGATTAATCTATTTGGTTACCGTCCTAATTTATGTTATGATGCAGTGGTCGAGACACTCTCCACTATCAATAATACAAGCACCAAAATCGCCATCTGAATCTCATTAGGTATCCTCTCGTCTCGAATGCAAGCTGAATAAATGTATGTTTGTGAACCAATTAATGGTTGAAGCAATGATGGAAATGGTGGATGAATCGAGAGGTGCAGAGTCGTATGCGACACAACAACCGATCAATGTTTTGAGAGAAAGTGTAGCAAAGCGAAAGAACTTGCCTACATGCTTATGGGCGTCATCTGTGCTGAATTTGCAGATTGTGACGTTGTAGATGGTTAGGTTCTGCTCATTTATTTGCACTGGCATCAATCTTTGATTGCCCAATGGATGTAATTTCCTGTAGTATATGCTGGATGTGCAACGTTATTCCCTATATGCCGTACCTTTGCGTGATCGGTTTTGTTCTTGTGCATAATTTCTCGTCGTAATGGGCTCAAATTATCTAATTTGGCCTAAAGACATGTACGAACTTTAGTGGGCCCATTAAGTTAATGGGCCGTTACTAGGCCGAAAGTTAATGGTCTGCCCTCTTACCTCCCGGGTCGTTAACAGGCCGACATCGAAGCGGGCAACAGGTGGCCCCAGTTTATTTCAAGGGTCGTTAACAGGCCGTTACTAAGTTTGGGCTACATATGGCCCAACTATACTGTAGGCCTTTAGCAGGCCGAAAGACGATGGGCTTGTATCTTGGACCATGAAGACCATGGGCCGCTAAGAGGCCGAAAGTCGTATTGTAAATGGCCCAACTGTGTTGTGGGCCTTTAGCAGGCCGAAAGAGAAACCGGGCTGGTATTGGACCATGAAGGGCATCGGCCGTTAAAAGGCCAAAACTAAGGTCCGACTACAAATGGCCAAACTCATTTATGGTCCGTTAACGGGCCGAAGGCACACAGGGGGAATTGGCCCAACACTTAAATGGGTCGCTAAAAGGCCAAAACTCAGGTCCGACTACAAATGGCCCAACTGATTTATGGGCCGTCAACAGTGAAAGTGACACCGGGCGTAAAAATTGGCCCAACACTTAAATGGGCCGCTAAAGGTCAAACTCAGGTCCGACGACAAATGGCCCATCAGATTTATGGGCCGTCAACAGTCGAAGACACACCGGCGATAAACTAGCCCAACATTTAAATGGGTCGCTAAAAGGCCGAAAGATGTACACCCTGAAAATTGGCCCATACATTAAATGGGCCATTAACAGGCCGAAATCTCATCGCCCCGATATTGAGCCCAAATGTATAGTGGGATGTTAATGGGCTAGAACTCACGATGGGCTGCAATGGTGTCAAATCTTTAACGGGTCGTTGACGGGTCGAATTGGCACATGTCGTATGGGTCGTGGGCTTAAATGGATCTGGCACAAGTAGGCCTTCTATGGGCTGGCCTGCTAATTTTTACTGGGCCGGCCTTTTCACAGGAATGGGCCTCTGTTGGGCCGTGCCACATGTCGACGTATCATAGGCGCCTTCCGTCCAATGAGTGGATGACATCTGTCCCAACGATGAGCCGACACGTGTTTCCTCCAGCCAATGATGATTTTACACGTGGAAAATCCCCATTGTTTGGGGCTGTTAACGGGTTATCGGATCCAAAACCCGACCCGGTAGCTTAACGACGTTCCGTTATGGTGGATGCCACGTGTCGGTCACCCTTGACGAAAGCACTTCTATGACGCGCAATTTATCGTCATGGAAGTGGACACTTCTGTGATGATAATCCACTTCCATGAAGATAATTTTGGTAATGTCATGGAACACTTCTATGACAGCACAGGTATGACTATCTTGATTCTGTCATAAACTTGTCATGGATGTACATGCATGACAAAAAACGTGACCTACTGTGACAAACACGTATCATCACGGAAGTGTATTTTTTGTAGTGGTAGGTGCGTGGTAAACTACTCACAACTCATCGGAGGGGCAAAGATGTTGATGTAGAGGCCCTCCGTGGTTGATTCCCCTCTGGCGAGTGCTTGGCGAAGGCTCCAAGATGGGATCTCGCGGATCTGAGAAGGTTGTGGCGGTGGAAATTGTGTTTCGTGGTGCTCCTGGATGTTTTCGGGGTACGTAGGTATATATAGGAGGAAGAAGTACGTCGGTGGCCGCCCGAGGGGCCCACGAGACAGGGGGCGCGCCCTATAGGGGGGGCGCCCTCCTATCTCGTGGAGGCCTCGGCTGCTTCTTGACTTGCACTCCAAGTCCTCTGGATCACGTTTGTTCCAAAAATCACGCTCCCGAAGGTTTCATTCCGTTTGGACTCTGATTGATACTCCTTTTCTTGAAATCAAAAACAGGCAAAAAAAACAGCAATATGGGCTGGGCCTCCGGTTAGTAGGTTAGTCCCAAAAATGATATAAATGTGTAAAATAAAGCCCATAAACATCCAAAAGGGGTAATATAATAGCATGGAACAATCAAAATTATAGATACGTTGGAGACGTATCAAGCATCCCCAAGCTTAATTCCTGCCGTCCTCGGGTAGGTAAATGATAAAAGAGAATTTTGATGTGGAATGCTACCTAGCATAATTCATAATGTAATTTTCTTTATTGTGGCATGAATGTTCAGATCCAAATGAATATAAAATAAAAGTTCATATTGATAAAAGAAATAATAATACTTCAAGCATACTAATCAAAGTAATCATGTCTTCTCAAAATAGCATGGCAAAAGAAAGTTCATCCCTACAAAATCATATAGTTAGGCTATGCTTCATTTTAAGTCACACAAAGATGTTCCCAACTTATATACCCCGATGACAAGCCAAGCAATTGTTTCATACTTAAATAATCTCAAACTTTTTCAACCTTCACGCAATACATGAGCGTGAGCCATGGATATAGCACTATGGGTGGAATAGAATATCATGATGGGGATTGTGTGGAGAAGACAAAAGGAGAAAGTCTCACATTGACGAGGATAATCAACGGGCTATGGAGATGCCCATTAATTGATGCCAACATGAGGAGTAGGGATTGCCATGCAACGGATGCACTAGAGCTATAAATGAATGCTCAACAAAAGAAAACTAGTGGGTGTGCATCCAACTTGCTTGCTCATGAAGACCTAGGGCATTTGAGGAAGCCCATCGTAGGAATATACAAGCCAAGTTCTATAATGAAAAATTCCCACTAGTATGAAAAAGACAACTTATGAGACTCACTATATGAAAAACATGGTGCTATTTTGAAGCACAATATATGATACTCACTACATGAAAAACAAAGTGATACTTTGAAGCACAAGTGTGGTAAGAGGATAGTAGCATTGTCCCTTCTCTCTTTTTCTCTCATTTTTTTTATTTGGGCCTTTTCTCTTTTTTATGGCCTCTTTTTTCGTCCGGAGTCTCATCCCGACTTGTGGGGAATCATGGTCTCCATCATCCTTTCCTCACTTGGGACAATGCTCTAAAAATGATGACCATCACACTTTTATTTTCTTACAACTCAACAATTACAACTCAAACTAGAACAAGATATGACTCTATATGAATGCCTCCGGCGGTGTACCGGGATGGTGCAATGAATCAAGAGTGACATGTATGAAAAATAATGCATGGTGTCTTTGCCACAAATACGTCAACTACATGATCATGCAATGGCAATATGACAAAAGTAAACTGTGTCATGATAAACGGAACGGTGGAAAGTTGCATGGCAATATATCTCGGAATGGCTATGGAAATGCCATAATAGGTAGGTATGGTGGCTGTTTTGAGGAAGATATAGGGAGGTTTATGTGTGATAGAGCGTAGCATTATCACGGGGTTTGGATGCACCGTGAAGTTTGCACCAACTCTCAAGGTGAGAAAGGGCAATGCACGGTAATCAAGAGGCTAGCAAAGGTGGAAAGGTAAAAGTGCGTATAATCCATGGACTCAACATTAATCAAAAGAACTCATATACTTATTGAAAAATTTAGAAGTCATCAAAATCAAGTACTACGCCAAGACGCTCCTAGGGGATAGATTGGTAGGAAAAGACCATCGCTCGTCCCCGACCGCCACTCATAAGGATGCACAAGCTGTACACTTCATGTTTCAAATTTGTTACACAACTTTAACCATACGTGCATGCTACGGGACTTGCTAACTTCAACACAAGCATTCTTTAAATTCATAATCACCCAACTAGCATGACTTTAATATCACTACCTCCATATCTCAAAATAATTATCAAGTATCAAATTGATCATAGCATCCAATTCACTTCCTATGATAGTTTTTATTATACCCAACTTGGATGCTCATCATTCTAGGACCAATTTTATGACCATAGAAAATACCATGCTGTTCTAAAAGACTCTCAAAATAATATAAGTGAAGCATGAGAGACTAGCAATTTCTTCAAAATTAAGACACCACCGTGCTCTAAAAGATATAAGTGAAGCACTAGAGTATTCTAGCAAATTCTAATCAAATAGGCTTCTCCCAAAAGGTGTGTACAGCAAGGATGATTGTGGTAAACTAAAAGCAAAGACTAATATAATACACGACGCTCCAAGCAAAACACTTATTATGTGGTGAATAAAAATATAGCTCCAAGTAAAGTTACCAATGAGCGAAGATTTAAAGAGGGATGCCTTCCGGGCATCCCCAAGCTTAGGATTTTGACTATTATTGAATATCTTGGGATGCCTTGGGCATCCCCAAGCTTAGGCTCTTGCCACCCTTTATTCCATAGTCCATAAAAGCTTTACCCAAAACTTGAAAACTTCACAACACAAAACTCAACCGAAAATCTTATAAGCTCCGTTAGTGAAAGAAAACAAAACCACCACATAAGGTACTGAAATGAACTCATTATTTATTTATTTTGGTGTTAAACCTACTGTATTACAACTTCTCTATGGATTATAAACTATTTTATTGGCCATAGATTCATCAAAATAAGCAAACAACACACGAAAAACAAAATCTGTCAAAAACAGAACAGTCTGTAGTAATCTGTAACTAACGCAAACTTATGGAAATCAAAAAATTCAGCAAACATAGGACGACCTAGGAAATTTGTTTATTGATCAGCAGCAATTGGAATCACTATTTTATCACGTTCTGGTGATTTTTAACAATTGTTTTCATGAGCCGAAAGTTTCTGGAAATTACAGCAAGATCAAATAACTATTATCCAAGAAGATCATATAGGTTTAACTTGGCACAAACACTAATTAAAAGATAAAACCACATCTAAACAGAAGGTAGATGGATTATTTATTCCTAAACAGAAACAAAAACAAAAACACAAAGAAAATTGGGTTGCCCCCCAACAAGCGCTATCGTTTAACGCCCCTAGCTAGGCATAAAAGCAATGATAGATATAACGAGTGCCATCTTTGGCACTCGGAGAGGAGGATCTCCTTTCTATGGCATTCATTCTTCTATTTAAGTTAGGCACATGGCCATTAATGGAAGAAGTAAGATTAAGCACGTTACGGAAGTTTGCCTCTAAACTAGACTTCATCTCTTTAATAATTTCATTTTGATAAAAGCACAAAAGAGTAGTTGATTCAACCTTATCATTCATAGGGTGCCCAAATATAGTTTTCATTTTTTCATAGGTGTCTATAGCATCCCCTTCAAGAAAATCTCCTTCAAAAATAGAATCTAAAACTTTTTTAAAAGAAGCGGGCAAGCCAACATAGAAACTTTTTAAGTAATCTTCAATTTGATATTGTGGCACATAGCTAGCCCGAATCCTTAATAACCTATCCCAAGCATCTTTTAAAGACTCATCAAGTAAATAGCGAAAAATTCCAGAGTCATCCTCATCAAAATTATTCAAGCTCTCATTGGAGACCCCGGTGGGTCTTTCTATAGCATCATTATTCATGAGCTTAGAGAGGATAGAGGAGTCATCCAAGGTACTAGAACCTAGGAAAGGGCCCTTAGTTCTTTTTGATTCGGCCATGGCAACGAGAAGGCAAACGAAAAAGAGAGGAGGAGATTGGGAAAGAGAGGGAGAATAAAACGGCAAGGGTGAAGTGGGGGAGAGGAAAACGAGAGGCAAATGGAAAATAATGTAAATGCGAGGGAGATGGGTTTTTGATGGGTACTTGGTATATCTTGACTTGAGCGAAGACCTCCCTGGCAACGGCGCCAGAAATCCTTCTTGCTACGTCTTGAGCTTGTGTTGGTTTTCCTCGAAGAGGAGAGGGTGATGCAGCAAGTGTAGCATAAGTATTTCCCTCAGTTTTGAGAACCAAGGTATCAATCCAGTAGGAGGCTCCTCAAAAGTCCCACGCACCTACACAAACAAGCGAGAACTCGCAACCAACGCAATAAAGGGGTTGTCAATCCCTTCACGGCCACTTGCGAAAGTGAGATCTAATAAAGATAGTATGATAAGATAAATATATTTTTTGTATTTTATAATATAGATGCAAAAAGTAAAGATGCAAATAAAAGTAGATTGTGAGCAAATATGATAAGAGATAGACCCGGGGGCCATAGGTTTCACTAGTGGCTTCTCTCAAGATAGCATAAGTATTACGGTGGGTGAACAAATTACTGTCGAGCAATTGATAGAAAAGAGCATAGTTATGAGATTATCTAGGCACGATCATGTATATAGGCATCACGTCCATAACAAGTAGACCGACTCACCTGCATCTACTACTATTACTCCACACATCGACCGCTATCCAAAGCATGCATCCGAGTATTAAGTTCATAAGAACAGAGTAACGCATTAAGCAAGATGACATGATGTAGAGGGATAAACTCAAGCAATATGATATAAACCCCATCTTGTTATCCTCGATGGCAACAATACAATACGTGCCTTGCAACCCTTTACATCCTTTGGTAAGGACACCGCAAGATTGAACCCAAAGCTAAGCACTTCTCCCATGGCAAGAAAGACCAATCTAGTAGGCCAAACTAAACTGATAATTCAAAGAGACTTGCAAAGATAACTCAATCATACATAAAAGAATTCAGAGAAGATTCAAATATTATTCATAGATAAACTTAATCATAAACCCACAATTCATCGGATCTCGACAAACACACCGCAAAAAGAGATTACATCGAATAGATCTCCACAAGAGAGGGGGAGAACATTGTATTGAGATCCAAAAGAGAGAAGAAGCCATCTAGCTAATAACTATGGACCCGTAGGTCTATGGTAAACTACTCACAACTCATCGGAGGGGCAAAGATGTTGATGTAGAGGCCCTCCGTGGTTGATTCCCCCTCCGGCAGAGTGCTGGCGAAGGCTCCAAGATGGGATCTCGCGGATACAGAAGGTTACGGCGGTGGAAATTGTGTTTCGTGGTGCTCCTGGATGTTTTCAGGGTACATAGGTATATATAGGAGGAAGAAGTACGTCAGTGGCCGCCCGAGGGGCCCACGAGACAGGGGGTGCGCCATATAGAGGGGGCGCGCCCTCCTATCTCGTGGAGGCCTCGGCTGCTTCTTGACTTGCACTCCAAGTCCTTCCGCACGCTTTGTTCCAAAAATCACGCCCCGAAGGTTTCATTCCGTTTGGACTCTGTTTGATATTCCTTTTCTTGAAATAATGAAATAGGCAAAAAACAGCAATATGGGCTGGGCCACCGGTTAGTAGGTTAGTCCCAAAAATGATATAAATGTGTAAAATAAAGCCCATAAACATCCAAAAGGGGTAATATAATAGCATGGAACAATAAAAAATTATAGATACGTTTGAGACGTATCAGTGCACTAGTTCGGCGAAGAGATGGTGATACAAGTGCAATATGGATGGTAGATATAGGTTTTTGTAATCTGAAAATATAAAAACAGCAAGGTAGCAAGTGGTAAAAGTGAGCGTAAACGGTATTGCAATGGTAGGAAACAAGGCCTAGGGTTCATACTTTCACTAGTGCAAGTTCTCTCAACAATAATAACATAATTGGATCATATAACTATCCCTCAACATGCAACAAAGAGTCACTCCAAAGTCACTAATAGTGGAGAACAAATGAAGAGATTATGGTAGGGTACGAAACCACCTCAAAGTTATTCTTTCCAATCAATCCGTTGGGCTATTCCTATAAGTGTCACAAACAGCCCTAGAGTTCGTACTAGAATAATGATGACCTACAAGTATAGGGGATCTATCGTAGTCCTTTCGATAAGTAAGAGTGTCGAACCCAACGAGGAGCAGAAGGAAATGATAAGCGGTTTTCAGTAAGGTTTTCTCTGCAAGCAATGAAATAGTAGGTGATAGATAGTTTTGTGATAAGATAAATAGCAACGAGCAAAAAGTAAATAAAGTGCAGCAAGGTGGCCCAATCCTTTATGTAGCAAAGGATAAGCTGGACAAATTCTAATAATGAAGAAGGAGCTCCCGAGGACACATTGGGAATTATCGTCAAGCTAGTTTCATCACGTTCATAAGATTCGCGTTCGGTACTTTGATAATTTGATATGTGGGTGGACCGACACTTGGGTACTGTCCTAACTTGGACAAGCATCACACTAATGATTAACCCCTATTGCAAGCATCCGCAACTACAAAAAGGAGTATTAAAGTAAACCTAACCACAGCATTAAACATATGGGTCCATATCAGCCCTTAACGAAGCAACGCATAAACTAGGGTTTAAGCTTCTGTCACTCTAGCAACCCATCATCTACTTATTACTTCCCTATGCCTTCCTCTAGGCCCAAATAATGGTGAAGTGTCATGTAGTCGACGTTCACATAACACCAGTAGAGGAAAGACAACATACATCTCATCAAAATATCGAGCGAATACCAAATTCACATGACTACTAATAGCAAGACTTCACCCATGTCCTCGTGAACAAACGTAACTACTCACAAAGCATATTCATGTTCATAATCAGAGGAGTAATAATATGCATAAAGGATCTGAACATATGATCTTCCACCAAGTAAAACCAACTAGCACCAACTACAAGGAGTAATCAACACTACTAGCAACCCACGGTACCAATTTGTGGTTTTGATACAAGATTGGATACAAGAGATGAACTAGGGTTTTGAGAGGAGATGGTGCTGGTGAAGATGTTGATGGAGATTGACCCCCTCTCGATGAGAGGATCGTTGGTGATGATGTTGGTGATGATTTCCCCCTCCCGGAGGGAAGTGTCCCCGGCAGAACAGCTCCACCAGAGCCCTAGATTGATTCCGCCAAGGTTCCGCCTCGTGGCAGCGAAGTTTCGTACCGTAAGCTTGCCCATGATTTTTTCCAGGGTAAAAGTGAAGATATAGCAGAAGATGGTCGCCGGAAGCCCACCAGGGGGCCCAGGAGATAGGGGGTGCGCCCTATAGGGGGCGCCTGTCCTGGACAGGTGCGGGCCCCCAGCCTATTTCTTTTGCTCATAAATTCTTATAAAATCCAAAAAGTTATTTACGTGGAGTTTCAGGACTTTTGGAGTTGTGCAGAATAGGTTTCAACGTTTGCTCCTTTTCGGCGAATTCTAGCTGTCGTCATTCCCCCTCTTCATGGTAAACCTTGTAAAATAAGAGAGAATAGCCATAAGTATTGAGATATAATGTGTAATAACAGCCCATAATGCAATAAATATTGATATAAAAGCATGATGCAAAATGGACGTATCAACTCCCCCAAGCTTAGACCTCGCTTGTCCTCAAGCGGAAGCCAAAATTGAGAAATATGTCCGCATGTTTAGAGATAGAGGTGTCGATAAAAATAAAATACGGACATGAGGGCATCATGATCATTCTAATAACGGCAACATATATGGATTATGTCATATGATTTTCTATGCTCAAGTAATAAGCAATCCACAATATCAAGTATGGTTCAAAAACTTCATTGGGAACTAACAAACTATAATCTCAGTCATTGAAGCAATTGCAATTTATCATAACATCGGAAAGAGTCAATAATAGAGCTTTTCAGCAAGATCACATACTCAACTATCTCGTAGTCGCCTATGATTATTAACACTCACGCAATACTTGTGGTTATAGAGTTTCAAATGGACCTTTGAGAAAGATAGGGGCTTATTGTGTTGCCTCCCAACATATTCACCTTTAGGTGATGTCAACAATAATAGCCTATGCCAACTTACATCCAATTGGATATATGTATCATGATCTTTCAAACACGAAGAGCTTGCCAAAGGATAAAAATAAAAAGGGAAAGGTGAGCATCACCTTGACTCAATGTATAAAGTAAAGCATAAAGCGAAAGATAAGCCCTTCGCAGAGGGAAGCAGAGGTTGTCATGCGCATTTAGGGTTGATGCATAAAGTCTTAGTGCAAAAGAACGTCACTTTATATTGCCCCTTGTATGTGGACCTTTATTATGCAGTCTGTCGCTTAGTTCGTACAAAGCTTATTATGTGTGCACTAATAATTCATACATATTTAGGGAGCAATTTTTATTGCTTGCACCGATGACAACTTACTTGAAGGATCTTATTTAATCCATAGGTAGGTATGGTGGACTCTCATGGCAAAACTGGGTTTAAGGATAATTGGAAGCACAAGTAGTATATCTACTTGGTGCAAGGAATTTGGCTAGCATGAGGGGGAAAGGCAAGCTCAACATGTTTGGAAGGTCAATGACAATATACTTTAACTGAGATGTCGGAAAACATAAACCATTACGTTGTCTTCCTTGTCCAACATCAACTCTTTTAGCATGTCATACTTAATGAGTGCTTCACAATCATAAAAGATGTCCAAGATAATATATTTATATGTGAACCCCTCTTACCTTATCACTTCCTATTAATTGCAACGATGACCAAGGCTACGTTCATCAACTCTCAACAATTTTTATGCCTCATACTTTCTATGTGTGAAGTTATCACTATCCATAAGATCAATATGAACTCTTTTGTTCTTTCTACCTTCTCAAGATCATAGCAAAGACCTTGACTCAACACTAAACTTTATTATAGATAGCACACGGACTCGCTTACATAAAGAGATCACAAAGCAAAACTCAAAACTACTTGATATCAAAACTTCAATCTACTAGCTCAAGATACTGCTAAAAGGATCGAACTAAATAAAGCGGTAAAGATAAGGGTGTGATGGTGATACGATACCGGGGCACCTCCCCCAAGCTTGGCAGTTGCCAAGGGGAGTGCCCATACCCATGTGATTATTTCTTCGGAGGTGATGGAGTAGGAGTTGTTGCATTTTTCTTCTCTAGCTTGCGTCTGAGGCTAAATTTTTCCTCCCTCGGATCCTCATTCTCGAGCTCAAGTGTCATTATCTTTTTGCATAGTGCTGCCGTGTTGTCCTACAAACAACGTTGTGAGATAGATTGGACCTTTGGGAAGCTTGAATTCTTTAACTCCACATGCATATCACTAGGTTGAGGTAGTGGATCGTCCTCTTCATCTGAGACTTGTCTCCTCCTTCCTCTTTGGATCATAGTCTTCCTCTTCTTACGTGGTCCAGCCTTAATGTTCCACATCCCCATATACTTTTGGGTTTGCAATATAATCAGCCATGTAGCTCTCTCCTTGAATCTTGGGGCGACATCTTGTTCCAAATCTACAACAGGAACAACTCAAACGAAAACAGAAGATATTTGCGTGATACGGTGGTCAAAACCTTCGGAGTATATATAATGAATTTTACCGACCAAAATATGTAACATACAAGAAAAGCGAGTCAGGAGGCACACGAGGTGCCCACGAGATAGGGGCGCCCTACTGTGGGGGCGCGCCTCCTCTCTCGTGGGAGCCTCGTGTCCTTCCCGGACTACTTCTTCTTCCTAAAATTCTTAAATAATCCAAAACTGATAAAAATTGCCATTAGAGTTGTTTTGGAGTCGTTTTACTTACCGTACCACGTACCTATGCCTTTTCGGAGTCTGGAACATTCTGGAAAGTGTCTCTTATGTATTCCTCAGGAGTTATGGTTTCAATAATATTAATTTCAACATTAATAGGATTACCTGAAATATAATGTTTAATTCTTTGACCGTTTACCATCCTCGGATTTGTGCCTTCGAAGTTGTTGATTTTTATAGCACCAGAACGATAGACCTCCTCAATAACGTAGGGACCTTCCCATTTTGAGAGAAGTTTTCCTGCAAAAAATCTTAAACGAGAGTTGAACAATAACACATAATCTCCTACGTTAAACTCACGCTTTTGTATCCTCTTATCATGCCAGCGTTTGACTTTTTCTTTGAAAAGCTTGGCATTCTCATATGCTTGGGTTCTCCATTCATCAAGTGAGCTAATATCAAACAACCTCTTCTCACCGGCAAGTTTGAAGTCATAATTTAGCTCTTTAATAGCCCAATATGCTTTATGTTCAAGTTCAAGAGGTAAATGACATGCTTTTCCATAAACCATCTTATATGGAGACATACCCATAGGATTTTTATATGCAGTTCTACAGGCCCATAATGCATCATCAAGTTTTTTGGACCAATTCTTTCTAGATCTATTCACGGTCTTTTGCAAAATTAATTTGAGCTCTTTATTGCTCAACTCTACCTGACCACTGGACTGTGGGTGATAAGGAGATGCGATTCTATGATTGACATCATACTTAGAAAGCATCTTACGGAAAGCACCATGAATAAAGTGTGAACCACCATCGGTCATAAGATATCTAGGGACTCCAAACCTCGGAAAAATAACTTCTTTAAGCATTTTAATAGAAGTGTTATGATCAGCACTACTAGTTGGAATAGGTTCTACCCACTTAGTAACGTAATCAACAGCAGCAGACTAAGGCATAGCCTAGTGGTGGGAAGGGGCTGATGCCTTCCCACCCACCCAGGTTCAAGGCATGGTACTTGCAATTTGGGTTTGTTGCACCAATTATACTGTAAGGGGTTCCCTTACAGTCTTTCTGTCAAAAAAATGTAATCAACAGCAACTAAAATATGTGTATAACCATTGGAGGCAGGAAAATGTCCCATATAATCAAAGCCCCAAACATCAATGGTTCAATAACAAGAGAATAATTCATAGGCATTTCTTTGACATTCATCACAAGATAAGACAAACTTACGAGCATCTTTGAAAAGAGTAGGCAAATAAAAACCAGATTGTAATACCTTGTGTGTAGTTCTATCTCCACTGTGGTGTCCTCCATAGGATTCAGAGTGACACTTGCATAGGATTTGTTCCTGTTCATGCTCAGGCACACAACGTCTAATAATACCATCTACTCCTTTATAAAGGTGTGGATCATCACAGAAGTAATGTCTTAAATCATAAAAGAACTTTTCTTTTGCGGTATGTGAAACTAGGCGGTATATATTTAGCAACAATGTAATTAGCATAATCAGCATACCAAGGAGCGATATGAGAAGCATTGAAAACCGCTAATTGTGCATCGTGAAAACTATCATTAATAGGCGGTGGGTCATCAAGAACATTCTCTAACCTAGACAAGTTATGCGCAATGGGGTTCTCAGCTCCTTTCTATCAATAATATGCAAATCAAATTCTTGGACCAAGAGGACCCATCTAATGAGTCTAGGCTTAGCATCTTTCTTTTCCATAAGATATTTAATAGCAGCATGATCAATGTGAATAGTAACTTTGGAATCAACAATATAAGGTCTAAACTTATCACATGCAAACACAACTGCTAAGAACTCTTTTTTAGTAGTAGCATAATTTCTCTAGGCAATATCAAGAGTCTTACTAGCATCTTTGGATAACATTCAATTTCTTATCGACTCTTTGCCCTAAAACAACACCTCTGACATAATTACTAGCATCACACATAATTTCAAAAGGTAAATTCCAATCAGGTGGCTGAACAATAGGTGCAGTGATCAAAGCTTTCTTAAGTGTCTCAAATGCTTCTACACAATCATCATCAAAGACAAAAGGAATATCTTTTTGCAATAAATTAGTCAGAGGCCTGGAGATTTTAGAAAAGTCCTTAATGAACCTCCTATCAAAGCCGGCATGACCAAGGAAACTTCTTATACCTTTTATGTCCTTGGGACATGGCATCTTTTCAATAGCATCAACTTTGGCTTTATCAACTTCAATACCTCTCTCGGAGATCTTGTGCCCCAAGACAATGCCTTCATTAACCATAAAGTGACACTTTTCCCAATTCAGGATGAGATTAGTGTCTTCGCATCTCTGCAAAACTCGATCAAGGTTGCTCAAACAATCATCGAAAGAGGATCCATAGATGGAGAAGTCATCCATGAATATCTCACAAATCTTTTCACAAAAATCAGAGAATATAGCCATCATGCATCTTTGAAAGGTAGCAGTTGCATTACATAAACCAAAAGGCATACGTCTATAAGCAAAAGTACCAAAAGGGCAAGTAAAAGTAGTTTTACATTGATCCTTTGCTAACACAGTATTTGAGAGAAACCAGAATAACCATCTAGAAAGCAAAAATGTGTGTGTTTGGATAGTCTTTCTAGCATTTGATCAAAAAGGGTAATGATCTTTCTTAGTAGCTTTATTTAACTTACGAAAATCAATTACAATCCTATAACCTGTAATAATTCTTTGCGGGATCAATTCATCTTTATCATTAGGAACAATGGTAATACCTCCCTTTTTATGGACACAATGGACAGGGCTTACCCATTCACTATCAGCAACGGGATAAATAATACCTGCCTCAAGGAGTTTTAGTATCTCCTTTCTTACCACTTCCTTCATCTTGGGATTTAATCGCCTTTGAGGATCTCTAACTGGTTTGGCATCTTTCTCCACTGAAATTTTGTGTTGACACAATGTGGGACTAATGCCCTTAAGATCATCCAGTATATCCAATAGCAACTCGGTGCTTATTCAGAGTTTTCAATAATCGTTCTTCTTCTTTCTCGGAAAGGTTAGCACTAATAATAACAGGATATATTTCTTTTTCATCAAGATAAGCATACTTAAGATTATCAGGTAAAGGTTTGAGTTCAAACACGGGATCACCCTTGGGTGGAGGGGGGTCCCCAAGAATTTCAACAGGAAGGTTATGTTTTAGCATAGGTTCTTGTTTAAGGAACACTTCATCTATTTCTTCCCTTTCCTTCATAAACATATCGTTTTCATGGTCTAACAAGTAATGTTCTAACGGATCAGTTGGAGGAACAACAATGGAAGCAAGACCAATAATCTCATCCTTACTAGGTGGTTCCCTTTCACGAGGTTGTCTTTGAACTTAGCAAAATTGAACTCATGGCCATACCATCTATGCCAACAGTGACTACCTTCCTTTTACAATTAATCTTAGCACTAGCAGTATTCAAGAAAGGTCTACCAAAAATAATGGGACAAAAATTATCTTGTGGGGAAGCAAGAACAAGAAAATCAGCAGGGTATTTAATCTTCCCACACAAGACTTCAACATCTCTAACAATCCCAATAGGTTTAATGGTGTCCCCATTAGCAAGCTTAATAGTAACATCAATGTCTTCTAATTCAACAGGTGCAATATCGTGCATAATTTCTTTATAAAGATCATAAGGTATCGCACTAGCACTAGCACCCACATCACATAAGCCATGATAACAATGATCTCCTATTTTAACAGAAATAACAGGCATGCCTACGACAGGTCTACGTGTTTTAGTATCGGGTCTAGCAATATTAGCAGTCTCACCCAAGAAAGAAATAACATGCCCATGTAAGTCCTCCTCCAAGAGATCTTTAACCATAGCAATACTAGGTTCAACATTAATTTGCTCGGGAGGTGTATAAGTCCTAGTATTACTCTTACGAACAACAAATAAGCTTTAGCATGATCTTTTATCCTAACAGGAAAAGGAGGTTTTTCAACATAAGCACTAGGAACAATAGGATCACTATAGGTAATGGTATTTTCTTCAACTGTAATAGGTGCAACTACTTTCACTTCAACATGAGGATTATATTTAAACCACTTCTCTTTAGGGAGATCAACATGAGTAGCAAAAGATTCACAAAAAGTAGCTATTATCTCAGAGTCAAGTCCATACTTAGCGCTAAATCCACGAAAAGCATCGGTATCCATAAAAGATTTAACACAATAGAACTTAGGTGTCATACCTGACTCCTTGCCATCGCCGGAACCCCAATCTTCAGAGTTGCATTTAATTCTTTGCAATAAGTCCCATTTGAAATCAATAGTCTTCAGCATATAAGAACCAAAGACAGAAGTATCGAGCAGGTTGCGATTATTAAGAGAAAGCCGAGCATAAAAATTCTGAATAATCATTTCCCGAGAGAGCTCCTGATTGGGGCATGAATCTAACATTGACTTAAGCCTCCCCCAAGCTTGAGCGATGCTTTCTCCTTCGCGAGGCCAGAAATTATATATGTAATTACGATCACGATGAACAAGATGCATAGGGTAGAACTTCTGGTGCAATTCCAACTTCAATCGCTTATAATTCCAAGATCCCATATCATCACATAGCCTATACCATGTCAATGCATCTCCCTTCAAAGATAAAGGGAAGACCTTCCTTTTGACAACATCATCGGGAATACCTGCAAGCTTAAATAATTCACAAACTTCATCCACAAAGATAAGGTGTAAATCGGGATGCAATGTTTCGTCTCCGCAAAAGGATTAGCTAGCAGTTTTTCTATCATACCCGAAGGAATCTCAAAGTGAATATTTTCATAAAGTTCAGTAGGTTGAGGAGCATCTCTTTTCTCTTCTGGTTGGGGTGAAGATACCCCAAACAAGCCCATCAAAGGATTAGTTTCCATAGTGACAAGTAACAGAAAATTTCAGCACACTATATAAATGTTTCCTTACCAAGTTCCACTCACCAAAAGCGCTACACTCCCCGGCAACGGCGCCAGAAATCCTTCTTGCTACGTCTTGAGCTTGCGTTGGTTTTCCTCGAAGAGGAGAGGGTGATGCAGCAAGTGCAGCGTAATTATTTCCCTCAGTTTTGAGAACCAAGGTATCAATCCAGTAGGAGGCTCCTCAAAAGTCTCACGCACCTACACAAACAAGCGAGAACTCGCAACCAACGCAATAAAGGGGTTGTCAATCCCTTCACGGCCACTTGCGAAAGTGAGATCTAATAAAGATAGTATGATAAGATAAATATATTTTTGGTATTTTATAATATAGATGCAAAAAGTAAAGATGCAAATAAAAGTAGATTGAAAGCAAATATGATAAGAGATAGACCGGGGGCCATAGGTTTCACTAGTGGCTTCTCTCAAGATAGCATAAGTATTACGGTGGGTGAACAAATTACTGTCGAGCAATTGATAGAAAAGCGCATAGTTATGAGATTATCTAGGCATGATCATGTACATAGGCATCACGTCCATAACAAGTAGACCGACGCCTGCCTGCATCTACTACTATTACTCCACACATCGACCGCTATCCAGCATGCATCTCGAGTATTAAGTTCATAAGAACAGAGTAACGCCTTAAGCAAGATGACATGATGTAGACGGATAAACTCATGCAATATGATATAAACCCCATCTTGTTATCCTCGATGGCAACAATACAATACGTGCCTTGCAACCCATTACATCCGGGTAAGGACACCGCAAGATTGAACCCAAAGCTAAGCACTTCTCCCATGGCAAGAAAAACCAATCTAGTAGGCCAAACTAAACTGATAATTCGAAGATACTTGCAAAGATAACTTAATTATACATAAAATAATTCAGAGAAGATTCAAATATTATTCATAGATAAACTTAATCATAAACCCACAATTCATCGGATCTCGACAAACACACCGCAAAAAGAATTTACATCGAATAGATCTCCACGAGAGAGGGGGAGAACATTGTATTGAGATCCAAAAAGAGAGAAGAAGCCATCTACATAATAACTATGGACCCGTAAGTCTGTGGTAAACTACTCACAACTCATCGGAGAGGCTATGGTGTTGATGTAGAAGCCCTCCATGGTTGATCCCCCCTCCGACAGAGTGCCGGCAAGGGCTCCAAGATGAGATCATGCGGATACAGAAGTTTACGGCGGTGGAAATTGTGTTTCGTGGTGCTCCTGGATGTTTTCGAGTGCGTGGGTATATATAGGAGGAAGAAGTACGTCGGTGGCTACCGAGGGGCCCACGAGCAAGGGTTGCGCCCTATAGGGGGCGCCCTCTATCTCGTGGCTTCCTCGGAAGCTTCTTGACTTGCACTCCAAGTTCTGGATCACGCTTAGCTCCAAAAATCACGCTCCCGAGGGTTTCATTCCGTTTGAACTCCGTTTGATATTCCTTTTCCTCGAAATCTTGAAATAGGCAAAAAAACAGCAATATAAATTTGGGCCTCCGGTTAGTAGGTTAGTCCCAAAATGATATAAATGTGTAAAATAAAGCCCATAAACATCCAAAATGGGTAATATAATAGCATGGAACAATCAAAAATTATAGATACGTTGGAGACATATCAAATAACACCTTAGGACACAAATCAACCAAAACCATAATGTCACCTAGATACTCCAATGTCACCTCAAGTATCCGTGGGTATGATTATATGATATGCATCACACAATCTCAGATTCATCTATTCAACCAACACATAGAACCTCAAAGAGTGCCCCAAAGTTTCTAATGGAGAATCAAGACGAAAACGTGTGCCAACCCCTATGCATAGGTTCATGGGCGGAACCCGCAAGTTGATCACCAAAACATACATCAAGTGAATCACGTGATATCCCATTGTCACCACAGATACGCACGGCAAGACATACATCAAGTGTTCTCAAATCATTAAAGACTCAATCCGATAAGATTACTTCAAAGGAAAACTCAATCCATTACAAGAGAGTAGAGGGGAGAAGTAACATAAGATCCAACTATAATAGCAAAGCTCATGATACATCAAGATCGTGCCAAATCAAGAACACGAGAGAGAGAGAGAGAGAGATCAAACACATAGCTCTTGGTACATACCCTCAGCCCCGAGGGTGAACTACCCCTCCTTGTCATGGAGAGCGTCGGGATGATGAAGATGGCCACCGATGAGGGATCCCCCTCCGTGAAGTCTTTGGAACAGGGGTCCCGATTGGTTTTGGTAGCTCTGAGAGGCTTGCGACGGCGGAACTCCCGATCTATTCTGTTCCCCGAAGTTTTTAGGGTATATGGGAATATATAGGTGAAAGAAATACGTCAGGGGAGCCACGAGGGGCCCACGAGGGTGGAGGCGCGCCAGGGGGTGGCGCGCCCCCACTCGTGCCTTCCTTGTTGCTTCCTTGACGTGGACTCCAAGTCTCTGTATTGCTTTCTTTCCAAAACTAACTTTTTCCGAAGGTTTCATTCCGTTTGGACTCCATTTGATATTCCTTTCCGGGAAACAACGAAACAAGGGAAAAACAGAACCGACCTTTGGGCTCTGGGTCAATAGGTTAGTCCCAAAAGTAATATAAAAGTGCATAGTAAAGCCCATTAAACATCCAAGATGGATAACATAATAGCATGAATACTTCATAAATTATAGATACGTTGGAGACGTATCAACATCCCCAAGCTTAATTCATGCTCGTCCTCGAGTAGGTAAATGATAAAAGAAAGAATTTATGAAGTGTGAATGCTAGCAGGTGCATAAGTTTGATCAATGGTAATTTCAATCACCTTTTCTAGCATCGTTATATGTCGTAACAGTAGTTCATATCATAAAGCTTCTCATGATCAAGTAACAAACTATTCACATGTTATAGTATAGATCATAAACTTTCTTGAAAACTAACAAACCATGTTATTAGTCATCAAACAATTACAATTCATCTTATTTTCAGGAAGAGTCTATGCGGAGCTTTGATTTAGCAAATCCCACATACTCAACTATCATATAGTCTTCCATGATTGCTACCACTCAAAGCATGTTTTTAGAATAAATAGCATCCAACAAACACAGATAAAGATAGGGGCTTAATGTTTCGCCTCCCAACTTATCTATCATATAGATAATTGTCAACAATAATAATTCATGATCAAATATATTTGAATGGCCATATATGCTCAGATCTTTCCATCACATGATGCTTGCCAACTAAAGAGTAGGTTGGAATGAGAAGGAATACTATTGACTCTTGCATAAAAGTAAAGGATAGGCCCTTCGCAGAGGGAAGCAGGGATTTTCAGAGGTGCCAGAGCTCGAAGAAAAAACAGAGATGAACATAATTTTGAGAGGTATGCTTTCATTGTCAACATAACGACCAAGAGTTCCCAATATCTTCCATACTACATACATTATAGGCGGTTCCCAAACAGAAAGGTAAAGATTTTTACTCCCTCCACCAACAATCATCAATCCATGGCTTGCCGAAACAACGGGTGACTCCAACTAACATCAATCACAGGGGAGTTCTGTTTGCAATTATTTTTGATTTGATTTCAACCTTTCGATCATGGGACTGGGCATCCCAGTTACCAGCCATTTTATCGTGAATGATGAGCGGAGTCCACTCATCGTGAGAATAACCCACCTATCATTGGAAGATACTGCTAGCCCCTAGTCGCTACATGAGCGATTCGGGCATATAAAACAGATTATTATTTGAAGGTTAGAGTTTGGCACATGCAAATTTACTTGGAACGGCGGTAAATACCGCATATAGGTAGATATGGTGGACACTCATGGAAGAAACTTGGTTCAAGGAGTTTGGATGCACAAGCAGTATTCCCACTTAGTACAGATATTTTGGCTAGCAAAGGATTCTAAATAGCAAGCACCACATGTTAGAGGATCCATAACAATATAACTTCTATACAAATATACCCAAGCATAACTCATTATGTTGTCTTCCTTGTCCAACTTCATCGTGAGAATAACCCACCTATCATTGGAAGATAATTTTGGTAATGTCATGGAACACTTCTATGATAGCACAGGTATGACTATCTTGATTCTGTCATAAACTTGTCATGGATGTACATGCATGACAAAAAACGTGACCTACTGTGACAAACACGTATCATCACGGAAGTGTATTTTTTTGTAGTGGTAGGTCTGTGGTAAACTACTCACAACTCATCGGAGGGGCAAAGATGTTGATGTAGAGGCCCTCCGTGGTTGATTCCCCCTCTGGCAGAGTGCCGGCGAAGGCTCCAAGATGGGATCTCGCGGATCTGAGAAGTATTCTGGCGGTGGAAATTGTGTTTCGTGGTGCTCTGGATGTTTTCGAGTGCGTAGGTATATATAGGAGGAAGAAATGCGTCGGTGGCCACCGAGGGGCCCACGAGAGGGGTAGCGCGCCCTATAGGGGGGCGCCCTCCTATCTCGTGGAGGCCTCGGCTGCTTCTTGACTTGTACTCCAAGTCCTCTGGATCACGTATGTTCCAAAAATCACGCTCCCGAAGGTTTCATTCCGTTTGGACTCTGATTGATACTCCTTTTCTTCGAAATACTGAAACAGGCAAAAAAACAGCAATATAAATTTGGGCCTCCGGTTAGTAGGTTAGTCCCAAAATGATATAAATGTGTAAAATAAAGCCCATAAACATCCAAAAGGGTAATATAATAGCATGGAACAATCAAAAATTATAGATACGTTGGAGACGTATCAAGCATCCCCAAGCTTAATTCCTGCTCGTCCTCGGGTAGGTAAATGATAAAAGAGAATTTTTGATGTGGAATGCTACCTAGCATAATTCATAATGTAATTTTCTTTATTGTGGCATGAATGTTCAGATCCAAATGAATATAAAATAAAAGTTCATATTGATAAAAGAAATAATAATACTTCAAGCATACTAATCAAAGTAATCATGTCTTCTCAAAATAGCATGGCAAAAGAAAGTTCATCCCTACAAAATCATATAGTTAGGCTATGCTTCATTTTCGTCACACAAAGATGTTCCCAACTTATATACCCCGATGACAAGCCAAGCAATTGTTTCATACTTAAATAATCTCAAACTTTTTCAACCTTCACGCAATACATGAGCGTGAGCCATGGATATAGCACTATGGGTGGAATAGAATATCATGATGGGGATTGTGTGGAGAAGACAAAAAAGGAGAAAGTCTCACATTGACGAGGATAATCAACGGGCTATGGAGATGCCCATTAATTGATGCCAACATGAGGAGTAGGGATTGCCATGCAACGGATGCACTAGAGCTATAAATGAATGCTCAACAAAAGAAAACTAGTGGGTGTGCATCCAACTTGCTTGCTCATGAAGACCTAGGGCATTTGAGGAAGCCCATCGTAGGAATATACAAGCCAAGTTCTATAATGAAAAATTCCCACTAGTATGAAAAAGACAACTTATGAGACTCACTATATGAAAAACATGGTGCTATTTTGAAGCACAATATATGATACTCACTACATGAAAAACAAAGTGATACTTTGAAGCACAAGTGTGGTAAGAGGATAGTAGCATTGTCCCTTCTCTCTTTTTCTCTCATTTTTTTTATTTGGGCCTTTTCTCTTTTTTTATGGCCTCTTTTTTTTCGTCCGGAGTCTCATCCCGACTTGTGGGGGAATCATGGTCTCCATCATCCTTTCCTCACTTGGGACAATGCTCTAAAAATGATGACCATCACACTTTTATTTTCTTACAACTCAACAATTACAACTCGAAACTAGAACAAGATATGACTCTATATGAATGCCTCCGGCGGTGTACCGGGATGGTGCAATGAATCAAGAGTGACATGTATGAAAAATAATGCATGGTGTCTTTGCCACAAATACGTCAACTACATGATCATGCAATGGCAATATGACAAAAGTAAACTGTGTCATGATAAGCGGAACGGTGGAAAGTTGCATGGCAATATATCTCGGAATGGCTATGGAAATGCCATAATAGGTAGGTATGGTGGCTGTTTTGAGGAAGATATAGGGAGGTTTATGTGTGATAGGCGTAACGTATCACGGGGTTTGGATGCACCGGTGAAGTTTGCACCAACTCTCAAGGTGAGAAAGGGCAATGCAGTGCAGAAGAGGCTAGCAAAGGTGGAAAGGTAAAAGTGCGTATAATCCATGGACTCAACATTAATCAAAAGAACTCATATACTTATTGAAAAAATTTAGAAGTCATCAAAAATCAAGTACTACGCCAAGACGCCTCCTAGGGGATAGATTGGTAGGAAAAGACCATCGCTCGTCCCCGACCGCCACTCATAAGGATGCACAAGCCAGGTACACTTCATGTTTCAAATTTGTTACACAACTTTAACCATACGTGCATGCTACGGGACTTGCTAACTTCAACACAAGCATTCTTTAAATTCATAATCACCCAACTAGCATGACTTTAATATCACTACCTCCATATCTCAAAATAATTATCAAGTATCAAATTGATCATAGCATCCAATTCACTTCCTATGATAGTTTTTATTATACCCAACTTGGATGCTCATCATTCTAGGACCAATTTTATGACCATAGAAAATACCATGCTGTTCTAAAAGACTCTCAAAATAATATAAGTGAAGCATGAGAGACTAGCAATTTCTTCAAAATTAAGACACCACCGTGCTCTAAAAGATATAAGTGAAGCACTAGAGTATTCTAGCAAATTCTAATCAAATAGGCTTCTCCCAAAAGGTGTGTACAGCAAGGATGATTGTGGTAAACTAAAAAGCAAAGACTAATATAATACACGACGCTCCAAGCAAAACACTTATTATGTGGTGAATAAAAATATAGCTCCAAGTAAAGTTACCAATGAACGAAGACGAAAGAGGGGATGCCTTCCCGGGGCATCCCCAAGCTTAGGATTTTGACTATTATTGAATATCTTGGGATGCCTTGGGCATCCCCAAGCTTAGGCTCTTGCCACCCTTTATTCCATAGTCCATAAAAGCTTTACCCAAAACTTGAAAACTTCACAACACAAAACTCAACCGAAAATCTTATAAGCTCCGTTAGTGAAAGAAAACAAAACCACCACATAAGGTACTGAAATGAACTCATTATTTATTTATTTTGGTGTTAAACCTACTGTATTACAACTTCTCTATGGATTATAAACTATTTTATTGGCCATAGATTCATCAAAATAAGCAAACAACACACGAAAAACAAAATCTGTCAAAAACAGAACAGTCTGTAGTAATCTGTAACTAACGCAAACTTATGGAAATCAAAAATTCAGCAAACATAGGACGACCTAGGAAATTTGTTTATTGATCAGCAGCAATTGGAATCACTATTTTATCACGTTCTGGTGATTTTTAACAATTGTTTTCATGAGCCGAAAGTTTCTGGAAATTACAGCAAGATCAAATAACTATTATCCAAGAAGATCATATAGGTTTAACTTGGCACAAACACTAATTAAAAGATAAAACCACATCTAAACAGAAGGTAGATGGATTATTTATTCCTAAACAGAAACAAAAACAAAAACACAAAGAAAATTGGGTTGCCCCCCAACAAGCGCTATCGTTTAACGCCTCTAGCTAGGCATAAAAGCAATGATAGATATAACGAGTGCCATCTTTGGCACTCGGAGAGGAGGATCTCCTTTCTATGGCATTCATTCTTCTATTTAAGTTAGGCACATGGCCATTAATGGAAGAAGTAAGATTAAGCACGTTACGGAAGTTTGCCTCTAAACTAGACTTCATCTCTTTAATAATTTCATTTTGATAAAAGCACAAAAGAGTAGTTGATTCAACCTTATCATTCATAGGGTGCCCAAATATAGTTTTCATTTTTTCATAGGTGTCTATAGCATCCCCTTCAAGAAAACCTCCTTCAAAAATAGAATCTAAAACTTTTTTAAAGAAGCGGGCAAGCCAACATAGAAACTTTTAAGTAATCTTCAATTTGATATTGTGGCACATAGCTAGCCGAATCCTTAATAACCTATCCCAAGCATCTTTTAAAGACTCATCAAGTAAATAGCGAAAAATTCCAGAGTCATCCTCATCAAAATTATTCAAGCTCTCATTGGAGACCCTGGTGGGTCTTTCTATAGCATCATTATTCATGAGCTTAGAGAGGATAGAGGAGTCATCCAAGGTACTAGAACCTAGGAAAGGGCCCTTAGTTCTTTTTGATTCGGCCATGGCAACGAGAAGGCAAACGAAAAAGAGGAGGAGATTGGGAAAGAGAGGGAGAATAAAACGGCAAGGGTGAAGTGGGGGAGAGGAAAACGATAGGCAAATGGAAAATAATGTAAATGCGAGGGAGATGGGTTTTTGATGGGTACTTGGTATATCTTGACTTGAGCGAAGACCTCCACGGCAGCGGCGCGGAAATCCTTCTTGCTACGTCTTGAGCTTGTGTTGGTTTTCCTCGAAGAGGAGAGGGTGATGCAGCAAGTGTAGCATAAGTATTTCCCTCAGTTTTGAGAACCAAGGTATCAATCCAAGGGAGGCTCCTCAAAAGTCCCACGCACCTACACACACCACCTGAGAACTCGCAACCAACGCAATAAAGGGGTTGTCAATCCCTTCACGGCCACTTGCGAATGTGAGATCTAATAAAGATAGTATGATAAGATAAATATATTTTTTGTATTTTATAATATAGATGCAAAAAGTAAAGATGCAAATAAAAGTAGATTGTGAGCAAATATGATAAGAGATAGACCCGGGGCCATAGGTTTCACTAGTGGCTTCTCTCAAGATAGCATAAGTATTACGGTGGGTGAACAAATTCTCGTCGAGCAATTGATAGAAAAGAGCATAGTTATGAGATTATCTAGGCACGATCATGTATATAGGCATCACGTCCATAACAAGTAGACCGACTCCTGCCTGCATCTACTACTATTACTCCACACATCGACCGCTATCCAGCATGCATCTGAGTATTAAGTTCATAAGAACAGAGTAACGCATTAAGCAAGATGACATGATGTAGAGGGATAAACTCAAGCAATATGATATAAACCCCATCTTGTTATCCTCGATGGCAACAATACAATACGTGCCTTGCAACCCTTTACATCCTTTGGGTAAGGACACCGCAAGATTGAACCCAAAGCTAAGCACTTCTCCCATGGCAAGAAAGACCAATCTAGTAGGCCAAACTAAACTGATAATTCAAAGAGACTTGCAAAGATAACTCAATCATACATAAAAGAATTCAGAGAAGATTCAAATATTATTCATAGATAAACTTAATCATAAACCCACAATTCATCGGATCTCGACAAACACACCGCAAAAAGAGATTACATCGAATAGATCTCCACAAGAGAGGGGAGAACATTGTATTGAGATCCAAAAAGAGAAGAAGCCATCTAGCTAATAACTATGGACCCGTAGGTCTATGGTAAACTACTCACAACTCATCGGAGGGGCAAAGATGTTGATGTAGAGGCCCTCCGTGGTTGATTCCCCCTCCGTGAGTCTTTGGCGAAGGCTCCAAGATGGGATCTCATGGATCTGTAAGGTTACGGCGGTGGAAATTGTGTTTCGTGGTGCTCCTGGATGTTTTCAGGGTACATAGGTATATATAGGAGGAAGAAGTACGTCAGTGGCCGCCCGAGGGGCCCACGAGACAGGGGGTGCGCCATATAGGGGGAGCGCGCCCTCCTATCTCGTGGAGGCCTCGGCTGCTTCTTGACTTGCACTCCAAGTCCTCTGGCACGTTTGTTCCAAAAATCACGCTCCCGAAGGTTTCATTCCGTTTGGACTCTGTTTGATATTCCTTTTCTTGAAATAATGAAATAGGCAAAAAACAGCAATATGGGCTGGGCCACGGTTAGTAGGTTAGTCCCAAAAATGATATAAATGTGTAAAATAAAGCCCATAAACATCCAAAAGGGGTAATATAATAGCATGGAACAATAAAAATTATAGATACGTTTGAGACGTATCGATTGCACTAGTTCGCGAAGAGATGGTGATACAAGTGCAATATGGATGGTAGATATAGGTTTTTGTAATCTGAAAATATAAAAACAGCAAGGTAGCAAGTGGTAAAAGTGAGCGTAATCGGTATTGCAATGGTAGGAAACAAGGCCTAGGGTTCATACTTTCACTAGTGCAAGTTCTCTCAACAATAATAACATAATTGGATCATATAACTATCCCTCAACATGCAACAAAGAGTCACTCCAAAGTCACTAATAGTGGAGAACAAATGAAGAGATTATGGTAGGTGCGAAACCACCTCAAAGTTATTCTTTCCAATCAATCCGTTGGGCTATTCCTATAAGTGTCACAAACAGCCCTAGAGTTCGTACTAGAATAATGATGACCTACAAGTATAGGGGATCTATCGTAGTCCTTTCGATAAGTAAGAGTGTCGAACCCAACGAGGAGCAGAAGGAAATGATAAGCGGTTTTCAGTAAGGTTTTCTCTGCAAGCACTGAAATAGTAGGTGATAGATAGTTTTGTGATAAGATAAATAGCAACGAGCAAAAAGTAAATAAAGTGCAGCAAGGTGGCCCAATCCTTTATGTAGCAAAGGATAAGCCTGGACAAATTCTAATAATGAAGAAGGAGCTCCCGAGGACACATTGGGAATTATCGTCAAGCTAGTTTCATCACGTTCATAAGATTCGCGTTCGGTACTTTGATAATTTGATATGTGGGTGGACCGACACTTGGGTACTGTCCTAACTTGGACAAGCATCACACTAATGATTAACCCCTATTGCAAGCATCCGCAACTACAAAAAGGAGTATTAAAGTAAACCTAACCACAGCATTAAACATATGGGTCCATATCAGCCCTTATACGAAACAACGCATAAACTAGGGTTTAAGCTTACATCACTCTAGCAACCCATCATCTACTTATTACTTCCCTATGCCTTCCTCTAGGCCCAAATAATGGTGAAGTGTCATGTAGTCGGCGTTCACATAACACCACTAGAGGAAAGACAACATACATCTCATCAAAATATCGAGCGAATACCAAATTCACATGACTACTAATAGCAAGACTTCACCCATGTCCTCGTGAACAAACGTAACTACTCACAAAGCATATTCATGTTCATAATCAGAGGAGTAATAATATGCATAAAGGATCTGAACATATGATCTTCCACCAAGTAAACCAACTAGCACCAACTACAAGGAGTAATCAACACTACTAGCAACCCACGGTACCAATTTGTGGTTTTGATACAAGATTGGATACAAGAGATGAACTAGGGTTTTGAGAGGAGATGGTGCTGGTGAAGATGTTGATGGAGATTGACCCCTCTCGATGAGAGGATCGTCGGTGATGATGTTGGTGATGATTTCCCCCCTCCGGAGGGAAGTGTCCCCGGCAGTAACAGCTCCACGAGCCCTAGATTGATTCCGCCAAGGTTAGCCTCGTGGCAGTGAAGTTTAAATGCAGTAAGCTTGCCCATGATTTTTTCCAGGGTAAAAGTGAAGATATAGCAGAAGATGGTCGCCGGAAGCCCACCAGGGGGCCCAGGAGATAGGGGGTGCGCCCTATAGGGGGGGGCGCCCCCCTGTGTCCTGGACAGGGTGCGGGCCCCCTGGCCTATTTCTTTTGCTCATAAATTCTTATAAAATCCAAAAAGTTATTTCGTGGAGTTTCAGGACTTTTGGAGTTGTGCAGAATAGGTTTCCAACGTTTGCTCCTTTTCCAGCCAGAATTCTAGCTGCCGTCATTCCCCCTCTTCATGGTAAACCTTGTAAAATAAGAGAGAATAGCCATAAGTATTGAGATATAATGTGTAATAACAGCCCATAATGCAATAAATATTGATATAAAAGCATGATGCAAAATGGACGTATCAACTCCCCAAGCTTAGACCTCGCTTGTCCTCAAGCGGAAGCCAAAATTGAGAAATATGTCCGCATGTTTAGAGATAGAGGTGTCGATAAAAATAAAATACGGACATGAGGGCATCATGATCATTCTAATAACGGCAACATATATGGATTATGTCATATGATTTTCTATGCTCAAGTAATAAGCAATCCACAATATCAAGTATGGTTCAAAAACTTCATTGGGAACTAACAAACTATAATCTCAGTCATTGAAGCAATTGCAATTTATCATAACATCGGAAAGAGTCAATAATAGAGCTTTTCAACAAGATCACATACTCAACTATCTCAGAGTCGCCTATGATTATTAACACTCACGCATAATACTTGTGGTTGTAGAGTTTCAGCCGGACACTGAGAAAGATAGGGGCTTATTGTGTTGCCTCCCAACATATTCACCTTTAGGTGATGTCAACAATAATAGCCTATGCCAACTTACATCCAATTGGATATATGTATCATGATCTTTCAAACACGAAGAGCTTGCCAAAGGATAAAAATAAAAAGGAAAGGTGAGCATCACCTTGACTCAATGTATAAAGTAAAGCATAAAGCGAAGATAAGCCCTTCGCAGAGGAGGGAAGAGGTTGTCATGCGCATTTAGGGTTGATGCATAAAGTCTTAGTGCAAAAGAACGTCACTTTATATTGCCCCTTGTATGTGGACCTTTATTATGCAGTCTGTCGCTTAGTTCGTACAAAGCTTATTATGTGTGCACTAATAATTCATACATATTTAGGGAGCAATTTTTATTGCTTGCACTGATGACAACTTACTTGAAGGATCTTATTTAATCCATAGGTAGGTATGGTGGACTCTCATGGCAAAACTGGGTTTAAGGATAATTGGAAGCACAAGTAGTATATCTACTTGGTGCAAGGAATTTGGCTAGCATGAGGGGAAAGGCAAGCTCAACATGTTTGGAAGGTCAATGACAATATACTTTAAGCGAGATGTCGGAAAACATAAACCATTACGTTGTCTTCCTTGTCCAACATCAACTCTTTTAGCATGTCATACTTAATGAGTGCTTCACAATCATAAAAGATGTCCAAGATAATATATTTATATGTGAACCCCTCTTACCTTATCACTTCCTATTAATTGCAACGATGACCAAGGCTACGTTCATCAACTCTCAACAATTTTTATGCCTCATACTTTCTATGTGTGAAGTTATCACTATCCATAAGATCAATATGAACTCTTTTGTTCTTTCTACCTTCTCAAGATCATAGCAAAGACCTTGACTCAACACTAATCTTTATTATAGATAGCACACGGACTCGCTTACATAAAGAGATCACAAAGCAAAACTCAAAACTACTTGATATCAAAACTTCAATCTACTAGCTCAAGATACTGCTAAAAGGATCGAACTAAATAAAGCGGTAAAGATAAGGGTGTGATGGTGATACGATGCAGGGCACCTCCCCAAGCTTAGCGATTGCCAAGGGGAGTGCCCATACCCATGTGATTATTTCTTCGGAGGTGATGGAGTAGGAGTTGTTGCATTTTTCTTCTCTAGCTTGCGTCTGAGGCTAAATTTTTCCTCCCTCGGATCCTCATTCTCGAGCTCAAGTTTCATTATCTTTTTGCATAGTGCTGCCTTGTTGTCCTACAAAAAACGTGGTGCGATAGATTGGACCTTAGGGAAGCTTGACTTCTTGAACTCCACATGCATATCACTAGGTTGAGGTAGTGGATCGTCCTCTTCATCGGAGCTTGTCTCCTCCTTCCTCTTTGGATCATAGTCTTCCTCTTCTTCTGTGGTCCAGCCTTAATGTTCCACATCCCCATATACTTTTGGGTTTGCAATATAATCAGCCATGTAGCTCTCTCCCTTCGAATCTTGGGACGACATCTTGTTCCAAATCTACAACAGGAACAACTCGAAACGAAAACAGAAGATATTTGCGTGATACGGTGGTCAAAACCTTCGGGAGTATATATAATGAATTTTTACCGACCAAAATATGTAACATACAAGAAAACGGAGTCCGGGAGGCACACGAGGTGCCCACGAGATAGGGGGCGCGCCCTACAGGGGGGCGCGCCCTCCTCTCTCGTGGGAGCCTCGTGTCCCTTCCGGACTACTTCTTTCTTCCTAAAATTCTTAAATAATCCAAAACTGATAAAAATTGCCATTAGAGTTGTTTTGGAGTCGTTTTACTTACCGTACCACGTACCTATGCCTTTTAGGAGTCTGGAACGTTCTGGAAAGTGTCTCTTATGTATTACTCAGGGGTTATTGTTTCAATAATATTAGTTTAAAAATTTATAGGATTAACTGAAATATAATGTTTAATTCTTTGACCGTTTACCATCCTCGGATTTGTGCCTTGAAGTTGTTGATTTTATAGCACGAGCGATAGACCTCCTCAATAACGTAGGGACCTTCCCACTTTGCGAGAACTTTTCCTGCAAAACATCTTAACCGAGAGTTGAACAATAACACATAATCTCCTACGTTAAACTCACGCTTTTGTATCCTCTTATCATGCCAGCGTTTGACTTTTTCTTTGAAAAGCTTGGCATTCTCATATGCTTGGGTTCTCCATTCATCAAGTGAGCTAATATCAAACAACCTCTTCTCACCGGCAAGTTTGAAGTCATAATTTAGCTCTTTAATAGCCCAATATGCTTTATGTTCAAGTTCAAGAGGTAAATGACATGCTTTTCCATAAACCATCTTATATGGAGACATACCCATAGGATTTTTATATGCAGTTCTACAGGCCCATAATGCATCATCAAGTTTTTTGGACCAATTCTTTCTAGATCTATTCACGGTCTTTTGCAAAATTAATTTGAGCTCTTTATTGCTCAACTCTACGACCAACTTTGTGGGGTGATAAGGAGATGCGATTCTATGATTGACATCATACTTAGAAAGCATCTTCTGAAAGCACCATGAATAAAGTGTGAACCACCATCAGTCATAAGATATCTAGGGACTCCAAACCTCAGAAAAATAACTTCTTTAAGCATTTTAATAGAAGTGTTATGATCAGCACTACTAGTTGGAATAGGTTCTACCCACTTAGTAACGTAATCAACAGCAGCAGACTAAGGCATAGCCTAGTGGTGGGAAGGGGCTGATGCCTTCCCACCCACCCAGGTTCAAGGCATGGTACTTGCAATTTGGGTTTGTTGCACCAATTATACTGTAAGGGGTTCCCTTACAGTCTTTCTATCAAAAAATGTAATCAACGACAACTAAAATATGTGTATAACCATTGGAGGCAGGAAAATGTCCCATATAATCAAAGCCCCAAACATCAATGGTTCAATAACAAGAGAATAATTCATAGGCATTTCTTTGACATTCATCACAAGATAAGACAAACTTACGAGCATCTTTGAAAAGAGTAGGCAAATAAAAACCAGATTGTAATACCTTGTGTGTAGTTCTATCTCCACTGTGGTGTCCTCCATAGGATTCAGAGTGACACTTGCATAGGATTTGTTCCTGTTCATGCTCAGGCACACAACGTCTAATAATACCATCTACTCCTTTATAAAGGTGTGGATCATCCCAGAAGTAATGTCTTAAATCATAAAAGAACTTTTTCTTTTGCTGGTATGTGAAACTAGGCGGTATATATTTAGCAACAATGTAATTAGCATAATCAGCATACCAAGGAGCAGTATGAGAAGCATTGAAAACCGCTAATTGTGCATCAGGAAAACTATCATTAATAGGCAGTGGGTCATCAAGAACATTCTCTAACCTAGACAAGTTGTCTGCAATGGGGTTCTCAGCTCCCTTTCTATCAATAATATGCAAATCAAATTCTTGGACCAAGAGGACCCATCTAATGAGTCTAGGCTTAGCATCTTTCTTTTCCATAAGATATTTAATAGCAGCATGATCAATGTGAATAGTAACTTTGGAATCAACAATATAAGGTCTAAACTTATCACATGCAAACACAACTGCTAAGAACTCTTTTTTAGTAGTAGCATAATTTCTCTAGGCAATATCAAGAGTCTTACTAGCATACTGGATAACATTCAATTTCTTATCGACTCTTTGCCCTAAAACAACACCTACAGCATAATTACTAGCATCACACATAATTTCAAAAGGTAAATTCCAATCAGGTGGCTGAACAATAGGTGCAGTGATCAAAGCTTTCTTAAGTGTCTCAAATGCTTCTACACAATCATCATCAAAGACAAAAGGAATATCTTTTGCAATAAATTAGTCGAGAGGCACGGAGATTTTAGAAAAGTCCTTAATGAACCTCCTATCAAAGCCGGCATGACCAAGGAAACTTCTTATACCTTTTATGTCCTTGGGACATGGCATCTTTTCAATAGCATCAACTTTGGCTTTATCAACTTCAATACCTCTCTCGGAGATCTTGTGCCCCAAGACAATGCCTTCATTAACCATAAAGTGACACTTTTCCCAATTCAGGATGAGATTAGTGTCTTCGCATCTCTGCAAAACTCGATCAAGGTTGCTCAAACAATCATCGAAGAGGATCCATAGATGGAGAAGTCATCCATGAATATCTCACAAATCTTTTCACAAAAATCAGAGAATATAGCCATCATGCATCTTTGAAAGGTAGCAGTTGCATTACATAAACCAAAAGGCATACGTCTATAAGCAAAAGTACCAAAAGGGCAAGTAAAAGTAGTTTTACACTGATCCTTTGCTAACACAGGTATTTGAGAGAAACCAGAATAACCATCTAGAAAGCAAAAATGTGTGTGTTTGGATAGTCTTTCTAGCATTTGATCAAAAAGGGTAATGATCTTTCTTAGTAGCTTTATTTAACTTACGAAAATCAATTACAATCCTATAACCTGTAATAATTCTTTGCGGGATCAATTCATCTTTATCATTAGGAACAATGGTAATACCTCCCTTTTTAGGGACACAATGGACAGGGCTTACCCATTCACTATCAAAGAACGGGATAAATAATACCTGCCTCAAGGAGTTTTAGTATCTCCTTTCTTACCACTTCCTTCATCTTGGGATTTAATCGCCTTTGAGGATCTCTAACTGGTTTGGCATCTTTCTCCACTGAAATTTTGTGTTGACACAATGTGGGACTAATGCCCTTAAGATCATCCAGAGTATATCCAATAGCAACTCGGTGCTTATTCAGAGTTTTCAATAATCGTTCTTCTTCTTTCTCGGAAAGGTTAGCACTAATAATAACAGGATATATTTCTTTTTCATCAAGATAAGCATACTTAAGATTATCAGGTAAAGGTTTGAGTTCAAACACGGGATCACCCTTGGGTGGAGGGGGGTCCCCAAGAATTTCAACAGGAAGGTTATGTTTCAGCATAGGTTCTTGTTTAAGGAACACTTCATCTATTTCTTCCCTTTCCTTCATAAACATATCGTTTTCATGGTCTAACAAGTAATGTTCTAACGGATCAGTTGGAGGAACAACAATGGAAGCAAGACCAATAATCTCATCCTTACTAGGTGGTTCCCTTTCACGAGGTTGTCCACTGAACTTAGCAAAATTGAACTCATGGCCATACCATCTATGCCAACAGTGACTACCTTCCTTTTACAATTAATCTTAGCACTAGCAGTATTCAAGAAAGGTCTACCAAAAATAATGGGACAAAAATTATCTTGTGGGGAAGCAAGAACAAGAAAATCAAAGGTGGTATTTAATCTTCCCACACAAGACTTCAACATCTCTAACAATCCCAATAGGTTTAATGGTGTCCCCATTAGCAAGCTTAATAGTAACATCAATGTCTTCTAATTCAACAGGTGCAATATCGTGCATAATTTCTTTATAAAGATCATAAGGTATCGCACTAGCACTAGCACCCACATCACATAAGCCATGATAACAATGATCTCCTATTTTAACAGAAATAACAGGCATGCCTCACGACAGGTCTACGTGTTTTAGTATCGGGTCTAGCAATATTAGCAGTCTCACCCAAGAAAGAAATAACATGCCCATGTAAGTCCTCCTCCAAGAGATCTTTAACCATAGCAATACTAGGTTCAACATTAATTTGCTCAGGAGGTGTATAAGTCCTAGTATTACTCTTACGAACAACAGTCGAAGCTTTAGCATGATCTTTTATCCTAACAGGAAAAGGAGGTTTTTCAACATAAGCACTAGGAACAATAGGATCACTATAGGTAATGGTATTTTCTTCAACTGTAATAGGTGCAACTACTTTCACTTCAACATGAGGATTATATTTAAACCACTTCTCTTTAGGGAGATCAACATGAGTAGCAAAAGATTCACAAAAAGTAGCTATTATCTCAGAGTCAAGTCCATACTTAGCGCTAAATCCACGAAAAGCATCGGTATCCATAAAAGATTTAACACAATAGAACTTAGGTGTCATACCTGACTCCTTGCCATCGCCGGAACCCCAATCTTCAGAGTTGCATTTAATTCTTTGCAATAAGTCCCATTTGAAATCAATAGTCTTCAGCATATAAGAACCAAAGACAGAAGTATCGAGCAGGTTGCGATTATTAAGAGAAAGCCGAGCATAAAAATTCTGAATAATCATTTCGAGAGAGCTCTGATTGGGGCATGAATCTAACATTGACTTAAGCCTCCCCAAGCTTGAGCGATGCTTTCTCCTTCATGAGGCCAGAAATTATATATGTAATTACGATCACGATGAACAAGATGCATAGGGTAGAACTTACGGTGCAATTCCAACTTAAATCGTTTATAATTCCAAGATCCCATATCATCACATAGCCTATACCATGTCAATGCATCTCCCTTCAAAGATAAAGGGAAGACCTTCCTTTTGACAACATCATCGGGAATACCTGCAAGCTTAAATAATCCACAAACTTCATCCACAAAGATAAGGTGTAAATCGGGATGCAATGTTTCGTCTCCTGCAAAAGGATTAGCTAGCAGTTTTTCTATCATACCCGAAGGAATCTCAAAGTGAATATTTTCATAAAGTTCAGTAGGTTGAGGAGCATCTCTTTTCTCTTCTGGTTGGGGTGAAGATACCCCAAACAAGCCCATCAAAGGATTAGTTTCCATAGTGACAAGTAACAGAAAATTTCAGCACACTATATAAATGTTTCCTTACCAAGTTCCACTCACCAAAAGCGCTACACTCCCCGGCAACGGCGCCAGAAATCCTTCTTGCTACGTCTTGAGCTTGCGTTGGTTTTCCTCGAAGAGGAGAGGGTGATGCAGCAAGTGCAGCGTAAGTATTTCCCTCAGTTTTTGAGAACCAAGGTATCAATCCAGTAGGAGGCTCCTCAAAAGTCCCACGCACCTACACAAACAAGCGAGAACTCGCAACCAACGCAATAAAGGGGTTGTCAATCCCTTCACGGCCACTTGAAAGTGAGATCTAATAAAGATAGTATGATAAGATAAATATATTTTTGGTATTTTATAATATAGATGCAAAAGTAAAGATGCAAATAAAAGTAGATTGAAAGCAAATATGATAAGAGATAGACCGGGGCCATAGGTTTCACTAGTGGCTTCTCTCAAGATAGCATAAGTATTACGGTGGGTGAACAAATTCTTGTCGAGCAATTGATAGAAAAGCGCATAGTTATGAGATTATCTAGGCATGATCATGTACATAGGCATCACGTCCATAACAAGTAGACCGGCCTTTGCCTGCATCTACTACTATTACTCCACACATCGACCGCTATCCAGCATGCATCTCGAGTATTAAGTTCATAAGAACAGAGTAACGCCTTAAGCAAGATGACATGATGTAGACGGATAAACTCATGCAATATGATATAAACCCCATCTTGTTATCCTCGATGGCAACAATACAATACGTGCCTTGCAACCCATTACATCCTTTGGGTAAGGACACATAAGATTGAACCCAAAGCTAAGCACTTCTCCCATGGCAAGAAAAACCAATCTAGTAGGCCAAACTAAACTGATAATTCGAAGATACTTGCAAAGATAACTTAATTATACATAAAATAATTCAGAGAAGATTCAAATATTATTCATAGATAAACTTAATCATAAACCCACAATTCATCGGATCTCGACAAACACACCGCAAAAAAGAATTTACATCGAATAGATCTCCACGAGAGGGGAGAACATTGTATTGAGATCCAAAAAGAGAGAAGAAGCCATCTAGCTAATAACTATGGACCCGTAGGTCTGTGGTAAACTACTCACAACTCATCGGAGAGGCTATGGTGTTGATGTAGAAGCCCTCCGTGGTTGATTCCCCCTCCGGCAGAGTGCCGACAAGGGCTCCAAGATGAGATCTTGTGGATACAGAATGTTACGGCGGTGGAAATTGTGTTTCGTGGTGCTCCTGGATGTTTTCGGGGTACGTAGGTATATATAGGAGGAAGAAGTACGTCGGTGGCCACCCGAGGGGCCCACGAGCAAGGGTTGCGCCCTATAGGGGGGGCGCCCTCCTATCTCGTGGCTTCCTCGGAAGCTTCTTGACTTGCACTCCAAGTTCTCTGGATCACGTTCGTTCCAAAAATCACGCTCCCGAGGGTTTCATTCCGTTTGAACTCCGTTTGATATTCCTTTTCCTCGAAATACTGAAATAGGCAAAAAAACAGCAATATGGGCTGGGCCTCCGGTTAGTAGGTTAGTCCCAAAAATGATATAAATGTGTATAATAAAGCCCATAAACATCCAAAATGGGTAATATAATAGCATGGAACAATCAAAAATTATAGATACGTTGGAGACATATCAAATAACACCTTAGGACACAAATCAACCAAAACCATAATGTCACCTAGATACTCCAATGTCACCTCAAGTATCCGTGGGTATGATTATATGATATGCATCACACAATCTCAGATTCATCTATTCAACCAACACATAGAACCTCAAAGAGTGCCCCAAAGTTTCTCTTGGAGAATCAAGACGAAAACGTGTGCCAACCCCTATGCATAGGTTCATGGGCGGAACCCGCAAGTTGATCACCAAAACATACATCAAGTGAATCACGTGATATCCCATTGTCACCACAGATACGCACGGCAAGACATACATCAAGTGTTCTCAAATCATTAAAGACTCAATCCGATAAGATTACTTCAAAGAGAAAACTCAATCCATTACAAGAGAGTAGAGGGGGAGAAGTAACATAAGATCCAACTATAATAGCAAAGCTCGCGATACATCAAGATCGTGCCAAATCAAGAACACGAGAGAGAGAGAGAGAGATCAAACACATAGCTACTGGTACATACCCTCAGCCCCGAGGGTGAACTACTCCCTCCTTGTCATGGAGAGCGTCGGGATGATGAAGATGGCCACCGATGAGGGATCCCCCCTCCGGCAGGGTGCCGGAACAGGGTCCCGATTGGTTTTTGGTGGCTACAGAGGCTTGCGGCGGCGGAACTCCCGATCTATTCTGTTCCCCGAAGTTTTTAGGGTATATGGGAATATATAGGTGAAAGAAGTACGTCAAGGGAGCCACGAGGGGCCCACGAGGGTGGAGGCGCGCCCAGGGGGGTGGGCGCGCCCCCCTGCCTCGTGCCTTCCTTGTTGCTTCCTTGACGTGGACTCCAAGTCTCCTGTATTGCTTTCTTTCCAAAACTAACTTTTCCGAAGGTTTCATTCCGTTTGGACTCCATTTGATATTCCTTTTCTGGGAAACACTGAAACAAGGGAAAAACAGAAGCGACCTTTGGGCTCGGGTCAATAGGTTAGTCCCAAAAGTAATATAAAAGTGCATAGTAAAGCCCATTAAACATCCAAGATGGATAACATAATAGCATGAATACTTCATAAATTATAGATACGTTGGAGACGTATCAACATCTAAGCTTAATTCCTGCTCGCCCTCGAGTAGGTAAATGATAAAAGAAAGAATTTATGAAGTGAGAATGCTAGCAGGTGCATAAGTTCGATCAATGGTAATTTCAATCACCTTTTCTAGCATCGTTATATGTCGTAACAAAGTAGTTCATATCATAAAGCTTCTCATGATCAAGTAACAAACTATTCACATGTTATAGTATAGATCATAAACTTTCTTGAAAACTAACAAACCATGTTATTAGTCATCAAACAATTACAATTCATCTTATTTTCAGGAAGAGTCTATGCCAGAGCTTTGATTTAGCAAATCCCACATACTCAACTATCATATAGTCTTCCATGATTGCTACCACTCAAAGCATGTTTTTAGAATAAATAGCATCCAACAAACACAGATAAAGATAGGGGCTTAATGTTTCGCCTCCCAACTTATCTATCATATAGATAATTGTCAACAATAATAATTCATGATCAAATATATTTGAATGGCCATATATGCTCAGATCTTTCCATCACATGATGCTTGCCAACTAAAGAGTAGGTTGGAATGAGAAGGAATACTATTGACTCTTGCATAAAAGTAAAGGATAGGCCCTTCGAGGAGGGAAGCAGGGATTTTCAGAGGTGCCAGAGCTCGAAGAAAAAACAGAGATGAACATAATTTTGAGAGGTATGCTTTCATTGTCAACATAACGACCAAGAGTTCCCAATATCTTCCATACTACATACATTATAGGCGGTTCCCAAACAGAAAGGTAAAGATTTTTACTCCCCCTCCACCAACAATCATCAATCCATGGCTTGCCCGAAACAACGGGTGACTCCAACTAACATCAATCCTGGGGGAGTTCTGTTTGCAATTATTTTTGATTTGATTTCAACCTTTCGATCATGGGACTGGGCATCCCAGTTACCAGCCATTTTATCGTGAATGATGAGCGGAGTCCACTCATCGTGAGAATAACCCACCTATCATTGGAAGATACTGCTAGCCCCTAGTCGCTACATGAGCGATTCGGGCATATAAAACAGATTATTATTTGAAGGTTAGAGTTTGGCACATGCAAATTTACTTGGAACGGCAGGTAAATACCGCATATAGGTAGATATGGTGGACACTCATGGAAGAAACTTGGTTCAAGGAGTTTGGATGCACAAGCAGTATTCCCACTTAGTACAGATATTTTGGCTAGCAAAGGATTCTAAATAGCAAGCACCACATGTTAGAGGATCCATAACAATATAACTTCTATACAAATATACCCAAGCATAACTCATTATGTTGTCTTCCTTGTCCAACTTCAACTAATTTGCTCAGGTTTGAAAATAATTAATGGGGATCACAATCATAGAAGATGTCCAAGATAGTATATTTATATGTGAAATATCTCTTCCTTCAATATTCTTTCATGAATTGTTCAAGTGACCAATACAATGTTTGCTAACCTTCAAAAAGTTAACCACCTCTACTTCTTATATGGGAAGGCATTACTCCCCATGGGAAAGGCATATGAAACATATATAATTTATGACATTCAAATCATTCAACTATTTACTAATAGGATATAAATGAAGCACACGAGTAAATGACAAACTACTCCAAAAAGATATAAGTGAAGATTAATGAGTAGTTAAATAATTATGTAGCCATGTGAAGACTCTCTATCATTTAAGAATTTCAGATCTTGGTATTTTATTCAAACAGAAAGCAAAGCTAAATAAAATAAAACGACGCTCCAAGCAAAACACATATCATGTGGTGAATAAAAATATAGCTCCAAGTAAAGTTACCGATGAACGAAGAAGAAAGAGGAGATGCCCCGGGCATCCCCAAGATTAGGCTCTTGGTTATCCTTGAATATTACCTTGGTGTGCCTTGGGCATCCCCAAGCCTACGCTCTTTCCACTCCTTATTCCGTAGTCCATCGAATCTTTACCCAAAACTTGAAAACTTCACAACACAAAACTTAACAGAAAATCTCGTGAGCTCCGTTTGCGAAAGAAAACAAAACACCACTTCAAGGTACTATAATGAACTCATTATTTATTTTTATTGGTGTTAAATCTACTATATTCCAACTTCTCTATGGTTTATAAACTATTTTACTAGCCATAGATTCATCAAAATAAGCAAACAACACACGAAAAACAGAATCTGTCAATAACAGAACAGTCTGTAGTAATCTGTATCAAACGTATACTTCTGTAACTCCAAAAATTCTAAAATAAATTGGTGAACCTCAGGAATTTGTCTAGTAATCATATGAAAAAAGAATCAACTAAATACCACTCTCCAGTAAAAAGTTTTAGCTAATCTCGTGAGCGCTAAAGTTTCTGTTTTTTTACAGCATGATCATAAAGACTTCACCCAAGTCTTCCCAAAGGTCCTACTTGGCACAAACACTAATTAAAACACAAACCACATCTAAACAGAAGCTAGATGGATTATTTATTCCTGAACAGGACCAAAAAGTAAGAAACTAAAACAAAATTGGGTTGCCTCCCAACAAGCGCTATCGTTTAACGCCCCTAGCTAGGCATGATGATTTCAATGATGCTCACATAAAAGAAAAGAATTGAAACATAAAGAGAGCATCATGAAGAATATGACTAGCACATTTAAGTCTAACCCACTTCCTATGCATAGGTATTTTGTGAGCAAACAACTTATGGGAACAAGAATCAACTTGCATAGGAAGGTAAAACAAGCATAACTTCAAGATTTTAAGCACATAGAGAGGAAACTTGATATTATTGCAATTCCTACAAGCATATATTACTCCCTCATAATAATTTTCAGTATCATCATGAATGAATTCAACAATATAACCAGCACCTAAAGCATTCTTTTCATGATCTACTTGCATAGAAAATTTACTACTCTCCACATAAGCAAATTTGTTCTCATCAATAGTAGTGGGAGCAAACTCAACAAAATAACTATCATGTGATTGAAAATTAAGATCAAGATGACAAGTTTAATGGTTATCATTATTATTTATAGCATACGTGTCATCGCAATAATCATCATAGATAGGAGACATGCTTTCATCAGAATAAGTTTGCTCATCAAAGCTTGGGGGACAAAAAATATCATCTTTATCAAACATAGCATCCCCAAGCTTGTGGCTTTGCATATCATTAGCATCATGGATATTCAAGGAATTCATACTAACAACATTGCAATTATGCTCATCATTCAAATATTTAGTGCCAAACATTTTAATGCATTCTTCTTCTAGCATTTTGGCACAATTTTCCTTCCCATCATCCTCACGAAAGATATTAAAAAGATGAAGCGCATGAGGTAAACTCAAATCCATTTTTTTGTTTTCTTTTATAAACTAAACTAGTGATAAAACAAGAAACAAACATATTCGATTGTAAGATCTAAAGATATACCTACAAGCACTCACCTCCCCGGCAACGGCGCCAGAAACTGCTTGATGTCTACTACGCAACCTTCTTCTTGTAGACGTTGTTGGGCCTCGAAGTGCAGAGGTTTGTAGGACAGTAGCAAATTTCCCTCAAGTGGATGACCTAAGGTTTATCAATCCGTGGGAGGCGTAGGATGAAAATGGTCTCTCTCAAGCAACCCTGTAACCAAATAACAAAGAGTCTCTTGTGTCCCCAACAGACCCAATACAATGGTAAATTGTATAGGTGCACTAGTTAATGAAGAGATGGTGATACAAGTGCAATATGGATGGTAGATATAGGTTTTGTAATCTGAAAATATAAAAATAGCAAGGTAGCAAGTGGTAAAAGTGGCGTAAGCGGTATTGCAATGGTAGGAAACAAGGCCTAGGGTTCATACTTTCACTAGTGCAAGTTCTCTCAACAATAATAACATAATTGGATCATATAACTATCCCTCAACATGCAACAAAGAGTCACTCCAAAGTCACTAATAGTGGAGAACAAACGGAGAGATTATGGTAGGGTAGAAACCACCTCAAAGTTATTCTTTCCAATCAATCCGTTGGGCTATTCCTATAAGTGTCACAAACAGCCCTAGAGTTCGTACTCGGATAACACCTTAAGACACAAATCAAGCAAAACCCTAATGTCACCTAGATACTCCAATGTCACCTCAAGTATCCGTGGGTATGATTATACGATCTGCATCACACAATCTCAGATTCATCTATTCAACTAACACATAGAACCTCAAAGAGTGCCCCAAAGTTTCTACCGGAGAATCAAGACGAAAACTTGTGCCAACCCCTATGCATAGGTTCATGGGCGGAACCCGCAAGTTGATCACCAAAACATACATCAAGTGAATCACGTGATATCCCATTGTCACCACAGATACGCACGGCAAGACATACATCAAGTGTTCTCAAATCATTAAAGACTCAATCCGATAAGATTACTTCAAAGGGAAAACTCAATCCATTACAAGAGAGTAGAGGGGGAGAAGCAACAGAAGATACAACTATAATAGCAAAGCTCGCGATACATCAAGATCGTGCCAAATCAAGAACACGAGAGAGAGAGAGAGATCAAACACATAGCTACTGGTACATACCTCAGCCCCGAGGGTGAACTACTCCCTCCTCGTCATGGAGAGCGCCGGGATGATGAAGATGGCCACCGGTGAGGGATCCCCCCTCTGGCAGGGTGCCGGAACAGGGTCCCAATTGGTTTTTGGTGGCTACAGAGGCTTGCGGCGGCGGAACTCCCGATCTATTCTGTTCCCCGAAGTTTTTAGGTTATATGGGAATATATAGGTGAAAGAAGTACGTCAAGGGAGCCACGAGGGGCCCACGAGGGTGGAGGGGGCACCCCCTGCCTCTTGCCTTCCTCGTTGCTTCCTTGACGTGAACTCCAAGTCTCCTGTATTGCTTTCTTTCCAAAAATAACTTTTCTGAATGTTTCATCCGTTTGATATTCCTTTTCTGCGAAACACTGAAACAAGGGAAAAAACAGAAACTTGCACCGGGCTCTGGGTCAATAGGTTAGTCCAAAAATTAATATAAAAGTGCATAGTAAAGCCCATTAAACATCCAAGATGGATAATATAATAGCATGAAAACTTCATAAATTATAGATATTTTGCAGACGTATCACTAGACCGGTAACCATTATTGCAATTTTATTTGAGGGAGAGGCACAAACTAACATACTTTCTCTACTTGGATCATATGCACTTATGATTGGAACTCTAGCAAGCATCCGCAACTACTAAAGATCATTAAGGTAAAACCCAACCATAGCATTAAAGTATCAAGTCCTCTTTATCCCATACGCAAACAACCTACTTACTCGGTGCGTGCTTACATCACTCACGCCACCCACCATAAGCAAATCATGAACATATTGCAAGCCCTACAATGAATCCCTCGGCGCTTATGCCGACACGGAGAGCACCATAGGATAGCACCAATAATAAAACATGCAACTCAAACCAATCTTGATCATCAAATAGCCCATAGGACAAAACAGATCTACTCAACCATCATAGGATAGCCATACATCATTGGGAAATAATATATAGCGTTGAGCACCATGTTTAAGTAGAGATTACAGCGGGCAAGAGAGAGGTTACACCTCTGCATAGAGGGGGGAAGAGTTGGTGATGATGGCCATGAAGTTGTTGGTGAAGATTGCGGTGATGATGATGGCCACAGCAGCGTTCCGGCGCCACCGAAAGAGAAGGGGAGAGGGGGGCCCTTCGTCTTCTTCTTCCTTGACCTCCTCCCTAGATGGGAGAAGGGTTTCCCCTCTGGTCCTTGGCCTCCATGGCGTGGGAGGGGCGAGAGCCCCTCCGAGATTGGATCTATCTCTCTGTTTCTACGCTCTGTCTGCTGCCCTTTCACCGTTTCTTTTATATCCGGAGATCCGTAACTCCGATTGGGCTGAAACCTTTGCCGTGATTTTTTACCAAAAATTAGCTTTCTTGCGGCCGAAGGAGGGCATCAACTGCCTTACGGGTGGCCCACGAGGGTCAGGGCCGCGCCCAGGGGTGGCAGGCGCGCCCCCTGCCTCGTGGCCACCTCGGGCACCGTCTCACGTTGATTCTTCTTCCGGAATGTTCCAAATATTCCAAAAATAAGCTCCGTCCGTTTTTATCCCGTTTGGACTCCGTTTGATATGGATATTCTGTGAAACAAAAACATGCAACAAACAGGAACTGGCACCGGGCAGTGGATCAATATGTTAGTGTAACGCCAGAATAATCATGCTACAGTAATCCCACGCTAATCGTGCCATGACACCTCGGTTACTGTTGCTATCCTCGCAATAATTCAGAACCGTTCGAAATTCAAATTCAAATTAATGATAACAATTAAAGTTTCCAAAAATTAAGACTAAAATGTTCGGTGGTTGTCAAATATTACAAAGGTAATTGTGGTGAAGTAAACACATTTTTAGAAAATGTCTAAATAATTTAAACTGATTTAAAACAGGAAAAAGTAAATAAATAAAAGAAAAGAAAAGAAAACTAAAACAAAACAAAAAAAAGAGAAAACCCCTGGGTCAGTGGCCCAACCGGGCCAACCCACTGTGCCCAAAGAACCCACCCACCCCCACTCCTTATCCACTACCCACTCCCCCACCCACTCCACCGACACCCCCACTCCCCCCACGCAAAATATCTTCCTCCCCCCTCTCTCCCGATTTGGATCGGGAGGAGACCGTCGCCGCCGAACGCCGTCGCCCGGACCCCCCCCCCCTCGTCGGCCTGCATCCGCTCCGCCCGCTTCGTCCCGTCGTCCCCCCAACCTCCCCGCGCCCGCGGCCCCGTGCCCTACGCTCCCTCGGTGAGGACCCCGGTCCTCCTTCTCCCCGTCCCCTCTCGCCGGCGCTCGCCTCGCCCGTGCTGCGTTCGGCCAGGCCGAGCCTTGGCCACGCGCCCCACGCCCCAGGCCGCGCCTTCGCACGCACCCACGCACCTGCGGTGGCCCCTGCGGTCCCGCCTCTCCGCCGGCCGCCCCGGCCACCACCGCGCCCTCCAGCCTCGCCTGCCTCGCCACAGCGGCTGCCTTCGTGCCGGGCGTGCCCATTCGCCACCCGTGCGCCCGCGCCTCGTGCGCCGTCGCCGTTGGTCACCGCGCCCCTCCGTCGCCGCACATCCCTCCGCCTGCGTTCGCCGTCGTTCCTCCGCCGCCTCCTTGCTTTGGCCCGGCGTCTTGTGCGCGCCAGCGCCCTCGGGCATGCGCCCGCACCACACGGCGCCCATCGCCCATTGCACCCTTCGAGCGCCGCACCAAAGTGCCCGATATGTGACACCGCTAGGCCAAGACCTTGACTAGGGGCCCCGCCTTGAGCAGTTTAAAAAAGGAATTAAATAAATAAATAAATAAATGGATAAATAGATAATAATAATATAGAATAAGTAAATAATTAATATTAAATTAATTAATTAACTAAATAATTAAATTAACTAATCTTGTTTAGTTGAACTAATTAAACTTGATTAACCTAATCACTTAGGTTAGATAATTAATCTGATAGGTTAATTAGCACTCAATGACAGGTGGGTCCCACTGGACCCACACGTCAGGTTGACCAGGTGACGTCACTCTGATGTCATGCTGATGTCATCATTTACTATTCTGGATAATGTTGGATTTAAATAAATAATTAAATAAAATCAGAAAATGATTAAATCTTTAGAAAATCATATCTTTTAATCCGTAACTCGGATTAAAATATTTTCAACATGAAAGTTGCTCAGAACGACGAGACGATTCCGGATACGCAACCCGTTCTTCCGCCACACCCCCCTAACCTATCGAACTCGCAACTTTCCCCCTCCGGCTCCTCTGCCCGAAAAACGCGAAACACCGGGAATACTTTCCCGGATGTTTCCCCCCTTCACCGGTATCACCACATAGCGCGTTAGGGCACGCCTAGCATCACGCTTTGCTTTGTCATGCATCGTCATGCATCTGTTTGCTTAAATATTCATTGTTTCTTCCCCTCTTCTTCCGCTGAACACCGAGGCCAAGCTGCTTTGCCCGATCACGACTACGGAGTTGTGACCCCTCTCTCTTGCGAGCAACCAGGCAAGCCCCCGCCCTTGATCACTGAGATATCGCCTACTCTCCTCTATCTGATTGCATTAGAGTAGTGTAGCATGTTCGCTTTCCGTTATTCCTATCACGATGCATAGCCTGCTTTTTGCTACTACATTGATACCTTACCTGCATTCCTACTTGCCTAGTACATGATGCTAGTATTTCCATCTGTGGCCCTACATTCTTGTCCGTCTGCTGTGCTATACTATCGGGCCGTGATCACTCGGGAGGTGATCACGGGTTTATACTATATACTTATACATGATACATGTGGTGCTTAAAGTCGGGTCGTCTCGAGGAGCACCCGCGAGTGATTCACGGATTGGGGGCTGAAAGGACCTTTGTCCCGACGGCCCTCTGGATGGATCTTTGTGGCGGAGCGACAGGGCAGGTTGAGACCGCCTAGGAGAGAGGTGGGCCTGGCCCTGTTCAGCGTTCGCGGATACTTAACACGCTTAACGAGTTCTTGGTATTTGATCTGAGTCTGGCCATTTGGTCTATACGCACTAACCATCTCTGGCGGAGTAGTTATGGGTATCCCGGCGTCGTGGTATCAGCCGAAGCCTTCGTGACGTCAGCGACTGAGCGGCGCGCGCCAGATTGGACCGCGTAACGTGACTTCCTTTGTAATGAAGGTTGCTAGGTCTGCTTCCGGTTGCATTCGCAACATGCAGGTGTGCTAAGGGCGATGGGCCGAGACCCCTGGGCGCTTAGGTTTAGACTGGCGTGTTGACCGCTCTGTTGGCCTAGGTCAGGCTGCGACGTATTGATCTTCCGCGGCCGGGCATGACCCAGAAAAGTGTGTCCGGCCAAATGGGATCAAGCGTGTTGGGTTATTTGGTTTACCCCTGCAGGGAAGTTAATCTATTCGAATAGCCGTGATCTTGATAATGAGGGCGACTTGGAGTTGTACCTTGACCTTATGACAACTAGAACCGGATACTTAATAAAACACACCCTTCCAAGTGCGAGATACAACCGGTGATCTCTCTCTAACAGTATGCGAGGAGGAGGATCGCGGGTAGGATTATGCTATGCGATGCTACTTGGAGGACTTGATCTACTCTCTTCTACATCTTTGCAAGGCGGAGGCTGCCGAGCGTAGTCTTGACAGGATTAGCTATCCCCTCTTATTACGGCATTCTGCGATTCGGTCCACCAATATGGCCCTTTACACATATATCCATGCATATGTAGTGTAGCTCCTTGCTTGCAGTACTTTGGATGAGTACTCACGGTTGCCTTGTTCCCCTTTTCCCCTTTCTTTACCCGATTGCTGCAGCAGACGATGGAGCCCAGAGCGACGCCACTTTGTCAATGGCGACTACTACTGGAGGCACCTACTACTACGTGCAGCCCGTGGGCGGCGACCGAGGAGTAGTTAGGAGGATCCTGTAGGAGGCCTGCGCCTCTTTCGTCTGTATCCCGGTTTGTGCTAGCCTTCTTAAGGCAAACTTGTTTAACTTATGTACGTATTTCGATATTGTTGCTTCCGACTTCGTCTATGATCGAGCACTTGTATTCGAGCCCTCAAGGCCCTGGCTTGTATTATGATGCTTGTATGACTTATTTATGTTTTAGAGTTGTGTTGTGATATCTTCCTGTGAGTCCACGATCTTGATCGTACACATTTGCGTGCATGATTAGTGTATGATTGAATTGGGGCGTCACAAGTTGGTATCGAGCCACTGTCAGAGGAATCTCCCTTCCACACTCATTGGCCGAAGTCGAGTCTAGACATTGCAAAAACTTTTACTAACTTGGCCGTGTGCCTTACGGGCCCATGTCGCAATCGGGTGGTATTAGGATCTTTTACTCCTCGACCTTTACTCTGGGACTCTGAACTCTCTTCTACTCGGGTTAAACGAATTTACTAACTAACACTAGGATCCCGTGACCACATTCACCCCAAAGTTGGATAAAGCCATAGTTATTCCTTGGAATTGTATTTTGATCAATTTCCACAGTGTCATTTGACTCCTTTGAAACATCTTTGTTTTCAGGTGGAACCCACGAGGCAGGTCATGCGCCACACGACGGCCATTGGTGCCTCGGGATCACCTGCCATGCTAGTTGATATGATGACCTATCTGGGTTATCGCTGGCACCCTGAGTACACCGTCTCTGAGGAGTACCAGGACTTTAACCAGGAGCAGTGTCGTGCCATCGTCCACCTCTACTCTCGGGAGTATGACTCCACTACTGTGCTGCACACCGCTCATGGTGTTGGAGTGACCATCGATATGGCAGTTCACGATGTTGCTTATGCTGCTCTTACCCGTCTTCGTGGAGAGTATCGGGAGTTGGACACCTCCCCCTTCAGGCACATTGCTATCGCATCCGATGTTGGTGCGGAGCGTTACTACACTACTGCCTACTCCACTGTCACCCGAGAGCCCTTCTACCATCGAACTTTGTTACGCATGTCGATGGGCTGGATCGAGCTAACCGAGCTCTTCGCCACAAGTTGTACACCACCCGTCGGCACCTTTACCGTGCTCGACGCTGTTGCACCCTTTGTCCGATCCAGAGCTGCCACGTTCGCAATCTACCCAGCCAGGACCGTGATGCCCCAGTGGTGTCGGATGGCGAGATGTGGGAGGCTACTCTCCAAGACTTGGCCCTCTTCTACCACCCGAAAGGCCGGGTTCTACACGAGTATCCGCGGCCCCAGTGTCACCGGCGTGGAGGACTATCCGCTGCCGCACTACCAGCTTTCGGGCTACAGCTACCTCCATGATTACCCGCGTGGGACTGATGTAGGCTTGCTTTGGTTAAGTGCTAGATGCATTCGTCATGAGCTGCGTGCCGCCTATGATGTCTTAGTCTATGTACTAAACTCTGTGTACCGAACTCTATGCATGATCCCTTTTGTATGATATGCCGCCTACTATGTAGTTTCTATCGTGCTGCTTTCATTATGCATGTTTCATCATGAATGATTCTTGTCCTTTGCAAATTTCTCAAATGCTGAACTACCCTGTTATATATTAGCAGGATGGTTAGACCAGCTGGTCGTGGTCGTGGTGGCAACTTCCCACCACCGCCTGAGTACATGGCTGGTATGATCCAACAACTTGAGATGAATCGCCAGTTCATGGAAAACATGATGGCTCAGTTTCCTCGCCCCAATATGAACCAGCAGCCAAACACAGTAACTCTGCAGGATTTCATGCGCCTCAACCCAAGTGTGTACCGCAGCTCAACCCAGCCCCTGGATGCTGATGACTGGCTCCGTGACATCACCTATGAGATGGAGTCTGCTGATGTAGCCTCGCCGGCTATGTCACCTTTGCTTCCTTCTTCCTGAAGGGACCAAAGACTCAATAGTGGGACAGCCACAGGCGTACTCGACCAGTGGAACAATCATCACTGGCCAGACTTCCAAGTTGCTTTCCGTGCCCGCTTCATCCCTCAAGGAGTCATGGACGGAAGAAGCGTGAGTTCCACAACCTCACCCAAGGCAACAAGACTGTTGAAGCTTATCAGCGGGAGTTCCTGGACTTGTCTCGCTATGCTGAAGAGGACATTGCAACTGATGCACGCAGACAGGAGAAGTTCCGTGACGGCCTTCAAGCTGACATCAAGCTCACACTTCTAGTGCACGACTTTGCTGATTTTGACACCTTGGTGAACAAAGCCATCAATGTCGAAACTGGCCTGCAGGAATACCAGAGCTCTAACAGGCGCAATCGTGACACGGGCTCATCTTCGGGCCCGTCCTCGCAGAAGCGTAAGATATGGATTCCCAACAGCATGTACCAGCCAACTGTACCTGCCCCAAGGCAGACCTATGCTGCACCTCGTCTGCCTACTCCTCCAACTAGGCAGCCAAGGCTTCCAGCTCCACCACCCGGAGCTCCTGTTCCCACTCCCATTAATGGTCTGTGCTACAAGTGTGGTCAACCAGGTCACCTTGCCAGGAACTGCTATCAGAATCAGAACCAGAATCAACTGGCCCTCCCCGCAACTGGTCGTGGAAGCAACCAGCCCCGCAACAACAATGCCAAGTCTTATGGTCGTGTTCATGCCAACCACGTTGATCTCAATGAAGCTCAAGACCAGCCTGCTACTGTGATGGGTACACTCCTCGTTAATTCAGTACCGGCATCTGTTTTATTCGATTCGGGAGCATCGCATTCATTCATATCAGCAGAGTTTGCATTCATGCATGGCATTAAATATGAAGAGATGAACACTGCGCTAGTAGTGCACACTCCAGCGGGTCAATGTCAAACCTCTATGATTAGTCACGACGTTCCCGTTGAAATCGAAGGACTGGAATTCCTTGTCTCTCCCATCGTTCTGAAGTCCTGTAGCATTGATCTCATTCTGGGAATGAATTGGTTAAAGGCGCATCGCTTCCATAGTTTGCGCCACTAAGACCGTCCATCTGCTACACCCTTCTGATGAAATAATAAGCTACAATGCTCGCCTGGTTCAGAATGCCAAGGCAAGGCTCTATGCATTGAATGCATTGAACGCCGCACCACTCGAGGGCATTGAAAACATTCCTGTCGTTCGCGACTTCCAGGACGTCTTTCCTGAAGAACTCCCAGGGATTCCCCCTGCTAGAGCTGTCGAATTCGTCATTGACTTGAAACCAGGCACCACTCCTATAGCCAAGCGACCCTACAAGATGCCGCCGCATGAACTCCTTGAGCTCAAGGAGGAAATCGACAAGTCTCTTCGCAGTGGTTTCATTCTCCCAAGTTGCTCTCCTTGGGGAGCACCTTCCCTCTTTGTCAAGAAGAAGGATGGGACAAACCGATTGGTCCAAGACTACCGTCCTATAAACCAAGCTACCATTCAGAATAAGTATCATCTTCCTCGGATCAATGGTCTGTATGATCAACTGGCTGGTTCTTGATGTTCTCTAAACTTCGACTTGAGGTTGGGTTACCACCAGATCCGTGTTCGTGAAGAGGATATCCCAAAGACCGCATTCGTGACTCGTTATGGTTCATACGAGTACACCGTCATGTCTTTCGGCTTAACCAATGCTCCAGCCGCCTTCTCTCGATTGATGAACTATATATTCATGGATTACCTCGACAAGTTCGTTGTGGTTTATCTGGATGATATCCTGGTATTTTCTAAGAACGAAGAAGAACATGCTGAACATCTTCGTCTTGTGCTGGAAAAGCTGCGAGAGCATCAACTTTATGCCAAGTTCTCCAAATGTGAATTTTGGCTTCCCGAAGTAACCTATCTTGGGCATGTCATCTCTAAGGATGGTATTGCCGTCAACCCTGAATGAGTTCAGGCTATTCTTGATTGGACTCCTCCGAAGAATGTCAAGCAAGTCAGAAGTTTTCTCGGTCTCGCCAGCTATTGCCGTCGATTCGTCGAGAACTTCTCCAAGATTGCCAGGCCTCTGACTAACCTGTTGCATAAGGGCGTCAAGTTCCAATGGATAGACAAATGTCGAAAGCTTCCGAGCACTCAAAGACAAGTTTACTTCTGCCCCAAAGATACTAGCTCCACGATACTAAGAAGGACTTCGTCATTTCTTGCGACGCTTCCGTCAAGGATTAGGCTGTGTCCTAATGCAGGAGCGCAAAGTGATTGCCTATGCCTCTCGACAATTGCACCCTCACGAAGAGAACTACCCAGTTCACGACCTCGAGCTTGCTGCTGTTATCCATGCACTGAAACAGTGGTGACATTACCTTCTCGGTAATCGTTGCGTGATCTTCACCGACCACCAAAGTCTGAAGTATCTGTTTACTCAGCCAGACCTGAACCTCCGTCAGCAGAGATGGATGGAGATTGTTGCAGACTTTGACTTGGGTATTTCCTATACACCAGGCAAGGCTAATGTGATGGCTGATGCCTTGAGCCGCAAGTCTTCTGCAACCACCTCCAGATTCACAAGGTTCAGCCCTCACTTGTTGAAGAATTGAGAAGCTGAACCTCCATATTGTTCCTCCGGTGCACTTCGCTCCCTCTCCTCCGGAGTTCATAATATGAATCTACGTGTTGTTTCCTGTGGTTCCCTCTATACCGACGGTTGTCGAACCCGATCTCGTGAGCTCCATCAAGACAATACAGGATATGACTCAAGCCCACAAGATTAAGCGCGGACTCAAAGGAGGAAAGCCCTCATTCTTCACTATTCTTGATGATGGCGCCTTGTACTTCAAAGGCCGCCTAGTGGTGCCGATGTAAGGAGAAGAACCTGAATATGACTCGGAAAGTTATGAAAGAAGCTCATGATACGCCTCTATGTATCCATCCTGGTAGTACAAAGATGTACCAGGACATTCGTCAAAGATTCTGGTGGTCTAACATGAAGCAAGACATTGCTCGCTATGTTGCTGAGTGTGACGTTTGCCGTCGTATCAAAGCAGAACATCAAAGGCCTGCTGGAACTCTGCAACCTATCTCTATTCCTGAATGGAAATGGGACCATGTTGAAATGGACTTCGTCACTGGATTTCCCAAATCGCAGAAAGGTAATGATGCTATTCTTGTCGTCATTGACCGGCTTTCTAAAGTTGCACATTTTCTGGCGGTTAAAGAAACGATCACTGCTAGTCAGCTTGCAACCCTCTACATGTCCAGAATTGTTTCGCTTCACGGTATTCCACTGGTTATCGATTGCACCATGGCAGCTTATTCACTTCAAAATTTCGGGCAAGTTTCCAAGAAGCTATGGGGACTCACTTATCTTTCGATCGCGTTTCATCCGCAAATACAAGGGCAAGTTGAACGTGTCAACCAAATACTCGAAGACATGCTTCGAGCTTGTGTTATTTCCTTCGCAAGAAATGGGAGGAATCTCTCCCGTATGCTTTGAGTTCTCTTATAACAATAGCTATCAAGCTTAGTGCGAAGATGGCCCCTTCAAGTGTTATATGGACGAAAGTGCCGAACCCCTCCGAATCGGTCAAACTGGGAACGCCCACTCTTTGGTCCGGATATTATCCAACAGGGCGAAGAGCAAGTCCGCATTATTCGCGAGAATCTCAAGACCGCTTCGATCACGCCAGAAGAGTCAGCATGACCGTCATCATAAAGACATGGTCTATCAACCTGGCGAAAAGGCTTACCTTCGAGTTACACCAATGAAGGGTGCTCACCGCTTTGGGATCAAGGGCAAACTAGCTCCTCGCTATATTGGCCCATTCACTATTCTGGAAAGGCGTGGAAAAGTGGCATATCAACTGGAACTTCCGCCAAACCTTTCTCGGAGTTCATGATGTGTTCCACGTGTCACAACTCCGACGCCGCTTCAAGGACCCAATCCGGCAAAGGACCATGAAGTGCTCGAATTGCAACAGGACCTCTCCTATAAAGAGCATCCGGTCCGCATTATCGACCAAGCTGAACGCCGCACACGCCAGAAGGCGATCAAGTTCCTCAAAGTTCAGTGGTCGCACCATTCTGAAGATGAAGCCACCTGGGAACGCGAGGATCGCCTGCGTGATGAATACCCCGCACTGTTTCCTTCTACCTCCTAAATCTCGGGACGAGATTTCTTGTAGTGGAGGAGATTTGTAACAGCCGGATAATCATGCTACAGTAATCCCACGCTAATCGTGCCATGACACCTCGGTTCTTTGTTGCTATCCTCGCAATAATTCGGAACCGTTCGAAATTCAAATTCAAATTAATGATAACAATAAAAGTTTCCAAAAATTAAGACTAAAATGTTCGGTGGTTGTCAAATATTACAAAGGTAAGTAAACACATTTTTAGAAAATGTCTAAATAATTTAAACTGATTTAAAACAGGAAAAAGTAAATAAATAAAAGAAAAGAAAACAAAACTAAAAAAAAAAGAGAAAACCCCCTGGGCCGTGGCCCAACTGGGCCAACCCACCAGGCCCAGCCGGCCACCCACCCCCACTCCTTATCCACTACCCACTCCCCACCCACTCCAATCGACACCCCACTCCCCACGCATAAAATATCTTCCTCCCCCCTCTCTCCGGATTTGGATCGGGAGGAGACCGTCGCCACCAGGCCTCGTCGCCGCCGAACACCGTCGCCCGGACCCCCCCTCGTCGGCCTGCATCCTCTCCGCCCGCTCTTCCCCGTCGTCCCCCCCAACCTCCCCCGAGCCCGCTGCCCTGTGCCCTACGCTCCCTCGGTGAGGACCCCGATCCTCCTTCTCCCCGTCCCCTCTCGCCGGCGCTCGCCTCGCCCGTGCTGAGTTCGGCCAGGCTGAGCCTTGGCCACGCGCCCCACGCCCCAGGCCGCGCCAAGACGCACTCCACGCACTGCAGGTGGCCCTGCGGTCCCGCCTCCGCCGGCCCGGCCACCACTGCCCGTGCCCTCTGGCCTCGCCTGCCACAGCTGCGCCTTCGTGGCCGGGCGTGCCCTGACCGCCACATCGTGACGCGCCAGCGCCTCGTGCGCCGTCGCCGTTGGTCACCGCGCCCCTGCTGCGTCGCCGCATCCCCCTCCGCCTGCGTTCGCTGTCGTTCCTCGCCGCCTCCCTTGGCAGCCGGCGCGGCCTTGCCAGCGCCCTCGGCATCTTGCGCGCCACACTGCGGCTCGCCACCCTTCAGCGCGCCTGCCGCGGCCTGAAATAAGACACCGCTAGGCAAGAACCCATCGACTAGGGGGCCCTTGCAACAGTTTAAAAAAGGAATTAAAAAATAAATAAATAAATGGATAAATAGATAATAATAATATATAATAAGTAAATAATTAATATTAAATTAATTAATTAACTAAATAATTAACCTAGCTAATCTTGTTTAGTTGAACTAATTAAACTTGATTAACCTAATCACTTAGGTTAGATAATTAATGTCATAGGTTAATTAGCACTCAATGACAGGTGGGTCCCACTGGACCCACACGTCAGGTTGACCAGGTCAATGGTCAACGTTGATCACGACATCACTCGATGTCACGCCGACATCATCATTTACTAATACGGATAATGTTGGATTTAAATAAATAATTAAATAAAATCTGAAAATGATTAAATCTTTAGAAAATCATATCTTTTAATCCGTAACTCGGATTAAAATATTTTCAACATGAAAGTTGCTCAGAACGATGAGATGATTCCGGCTATGCAACCCGTTCGTCCGCCACACCCCCCTAACCTATCAAACTCGCAACTTTCCCCCTCCGGCTCCTCGCTTCAAAAAGCGAAACACCGGAATACTTTCCTGACGCTTCCTTCACCGGTATCACCACATACCGCGTTAGGGCACACCTAGCATCACGCTTTGCTTTGTCATGCATCGTCATGCATCTGCTTGCTTAAATATTCATTGTTTCTTCCCCTCTTCTTTCGCTAGAACCGAGACCGGCCTGCTGCTGCCCAAGATGACTACGGAGTTGGCGACCCCTCTCTCTTGCTAGAGCAACCAGGCAAGCCCCCTTGATCACGGATATCGGCTACTCTCCTCTATACTGCTTGCATTAGAGTAGTGTAGCATGTTACTGCTTTCCGTTATTCCTATCCTGATGCATAGCCTGTTTTTGCTACTTATGTTGATACCTTACCTGCATTCCTACTTGCCTAGTATAGGATGCTAGTATTTCCATCTGTGGCCCTACATTCTTGTCCGTCTGATGCTATACTATCGGGCCGTGATCACTCGGGAGGTGATCACGGGTTTATACTATATACTTATACATGATACATGTGGTGCTTAAAGTCGGGTCGGCTCGAGGAGCACCCGCGAGTGATTCACGGATTGGGGGCTGAAAGGACCTTTGTCCCGACGGCCCTCTGGATGGATCTTTGTGGCGGAGCGACAGGGCAGGTTGAGACCGCCTAGGAGAGAGGTGGGCCTGGCCCTGTTCGGCGTTCGCGGATACTTAACACGCTTAACGAATTCTTGGTATTTGATCCGAGTCCGCCATTTGGTCTATACGCACTAACCATCTACGCGTGAGTAGTTATGGGTATCCCGGCGTCGTGGTATCAGCCGAAGCCTTCGTGACGTCAGCGACTGAGCGGCGCGCGCCAGATTGGACCGCGTAACGTGACTTCCTTTGTAATGGAGGTTGCTAGGTCTGCTTCCGGCCGCGTTCGCAACGTGCAGGTGTGCTAAGGGCGATGGGCCCAGACCCCGGGGCGCTTAGGTTTAGACCGGCGTGCTGACAGCTTTGTTGGCCTAGGTCGGGCTGCGATGTGTTGATCTTCAGCGGCGGGCATGACCCGTAAAAGTGTGTCCGCCAAATGGGATCAGCGTGTTGGGTTATGTGGTGCACCCTGCAGTGAAGTTAATCTATTCGAATAGCCATGATCTTGATAGCATGTGACGATTTGGAGTTGTACCTTGACCTTATGACAACTAGAACCGGATACTTAATAAAACATACCCTTCCAAGTGCGGATACAACCGGTGATCGGCTCTCTAACAGGCACGAGGAGGGATCGCCGGTAGGATTATGCTATGCGATGCTACTTGGAGGACTTGATCTACTCTCTTCTACATGCTTTGCAAGACGGAGGCTGCCAAGCGTAGTCTTGACGTGTGATTAGCTATCCCCCTCTTATTCTGGCATTCTGCAGTTCAGTCCACCAATATGGCCCTTTACACATATATCCATGCATATGTAGTGTAGCTCCTTGCTTGCGAGTACTTTGGATGAGTACTCACGGTTGCCTTGTTCCCCCTTTTCCCCCTTTCTTTACCCGATTGCTGCAACCAGACGATGGAGCCCAGGAGCCAGACGCCACCGTCGATGAAGACTACTACGCTGGAGGCGCCTACTACTACGTGCAGCCCGCGGACGACGACCATGAGTAGTTAGGAGGATCCCAGGTAGGAGGCCTGCGCCTCTTTCGATCTGTATCCCAGTTTGTTCTAGCCTTCTTAAGGCAAACTTGTTTAACTTATGTCTGTACTCAGATATTGTTGCTTCCGCTGACTCGTCTATGATCGAGCACTTGTATTCGAGCCCTCAAGGCCCCTGGCTTGTATTATGATGCTTGTATGACTTATTTATGTTTTAGAGTTGTGTTGTGATATATTCCCATGAGTCCCTGATCTTGATCATACACATTTGCGTGCATGATTAGTGTACGATTGAATCGGGGGCGTCACAGTTAGTCCCCAAAAATAGTATAAAAAGTTGCCAAAAGTATATGAAAGTTGTAGAATATTGGCATGGAACAATCAAAAATTATAGATACGACGGAGACGTATCATGGTGACTCGAAAAAACATGTTAGTCACAACATACTCGTCAGCCTGGTTCTTCATCCAGCTGATGCCAAGGATATCAAGGCCCAAGTCAAATTTTGTATACTAGGCAAGGACGGGCTACCAGTGCAGAAACTCGGTTGTGCCGTCGCTGACTGTATCTTCCCACGGAAAGATTCAATATGTGACTACTTTGTCATACGGGATGTTTTTGAGCGGCCCGAGCATATAATAGATGACTGTTTCAGCATCAGGTGCGGCCTAACAATCATCAAGAATAATAATACCCTCCATCAAGAAACTATGGTTCCTCCAAGCGACTTGCATCGGCATCTCGGCAACCTCCTAGAGAGCATGGATGGAGCCGACGTCACCTTTCTTGTCGGCGGGGACAAGTTCTTGGCCCATAGGGTCGTGCTCGCTGCTAGGTCATCCGTATTCAAGGCGGAGCTCCTCAGCGCGATGAAGGAGAAAGCCAACAATCTCGTTGAAATCAAGGAGACGGAACCCGATGTGTTCAGGTGCTTTCTCCATTTCATATACACCAACTCGCTGCTCGATCTTCAGAACATGGCTAGCAACCAAGATAAGGCGCGTCAAAATGTGGTGATGGCTAGCCATCTGCTTGTGGCAGCTGACAGGTACAACGTCGAGAGGCTAAAAATGATATGCAAGCACAAGTTATGCAGCAACATTGATACCAACGTGGTGGCTACCGGTTTGGCCTTAGCTGAGCAGCATAGCTGCAAGCGACTCAAGGAAGCTTGCCTATGGTTCCTTGCTTCTCCCTCCAATTAGGAGGCCATGATGGCGAGTGATGGTTACGAGCATCTGAAGAGGAGTTGCCCGTCTGCCCTTAAGGAGCTAATTGCTAGTCTCCTTCCGGATACAATGAAAGCGGCCAAGGATATTATCATGGAAATTTAGTACGGTGGTTTAGTATTGTTGCGCACGAATAAGTTAGTTTAATATATATGCATGATTTAACATAGTTCTCTGTGTATGCTTGCATGTGTGCCTCGACAAATGAAAAGTGCTATCTATGTTCGTTCCTTGCTGGTTCTGATGTTTATTGGCGGAAAAAGAAACTTGTTTATACTCTTTACTTACTAAGATGAATGAGTGGCGGACCGTGATCTTTTCCTTTTGCTTGCTTCATTCTTGTTATGGTTTGCAATGACTTGGACTGCAATATCTACAGTTTTGTTTTACTTGTTGTCTTATACATGTTGACTTGTTGAGATTGCAATCTGACAGTGTAATAAACCGGGGTGGCTTATCCTCCGATCACCACTCATGTGAGGGGAGGAGGTGTGTGTGTGTGTGCGTGTGTGTGTGTGTGTGTGCGCGCGCGTGTGCGTGCGTGCGTGTGCAGGGGAGGGGGTGGATAATCACCATGATCATTGTTAGTACACAAGTGGGAGACATTGCGCGGGAATCACATGCCTCGAATAATGTGGCAGGAAACATTTGGTATCCATATACTAAATGATGAACTATAAATACTTTAGGTCAAACGGGGCTCGGGTAAGGGATGTTATTAACAACGGTCAATGGTTATCCCTCATATGGATACCAATCCCGCCAAACTACAAGTGGGTAGAAAGGATATGTTATTTGCAAAGATGAGACAAGTAGTCAAAGAATGGTTGCAAGTAAAAAAAATGTATTCGCTTCACAAAAATAAACTGCATACTCACATCCACTTCCCATTCATTAATCTTGACAACAGTAAATTGCATACTCACAACCACGCGAGAGAATAGAGCAAAAACTGCATATATCTCCAATAACATGTTCATACATGATATCATAAATAGGACACGTCATCATTAGCTTCAAAATAAACCTGAACAACAGGATTCTGACTTGACATCATCAGCTTCATCTTACATCATTAAGCTCAAAATGCACCTACTAACTGAGGCCTACGCAACACACACTTTCACTGCATTACTTCTTCGAATTGAACACCACACCAACAACACATATCATCGGGACTTGTAGCTAGCAACTTCATCGGTACGACAAGCTCTCTCCCTAGCTTCAACAGTGCAAAAACTTGCGTCTTTATCGTGTCAACCCTAGCTTGCTAACCCCTGATGTCCATCCTAGGCTTACTGTTGCATGTGTTCACTGCACTATGTTCCATTGCAGCCTCAAGCTCATCCCTTCTGCCCTCTGCAACGCCAATGGCATCCACATCAACATCCCCAGTAAGAAAGTTGTTATAAACAAGGTACATAACATAGCCCAATTCATAGTGCCAGAAATCAACAACATATGCAAGGGTCAAACTGTCACCTTTTCTGTCAAAAACCACCAAAATCAAGAAAAATCAGGCCGAAATTCAATGATAACCCCATGTTTCACGCATTTGTACAAGAAGCACCCTTCTTGATTCTCCATGGCCGACATGCTACATCTTTAACTTCTTTCGGTAGCCGACGCAGCATATCAAGGGCACCGGGACTGTCGTACAATAGAAAGCAGAGAGAGGTGAGCTAGCGGGGCGCAACAGAGGCCTTATTTCAGCGAGAATGAGGGAGGCGAGTATGAGGACGGCAGTGGCTGGCGGATGGCTGCGTTGCACGCAAGGGATTTTGAGGTGGGGATAAGAAATTTGGGGCGGGGAAGGGATTTGGCAATTTTACACTAATCAGCCCTTGCAAGTATCACTGAATCACAACTACCTACCTACGTGGAATGGTCAAACGCGGCTCATTCTAGCGTTATATGTGCAATAGTGATGGTACAATCACGTCACGTCGTCTTCTATTATTATATTGGTACAAGGACTGTTTTTGTGTTTCAGGCTCAACTTGAGTGACCGTCGGTATATTTATTTTTTGATTATTATTTGAGTCAACTTTTTTTGAGATGAATTATTTTTAGTCAACTTGGTGGGGATGCTGTGATGGCCCGCCAGTCGGCCACAGCCCACAAGGTGAGAGTGAGACCGGCCTGGCCCGTAAAGTAGTAACACGGCAACCCACCACCTACCTCGTCGTCTCCAAGTTCTCAAAAAAAAAAAAAAAACTCGTCGTCCCCGCCTTGCTCTATCCAGTCGTCGGCGATGCAGGCCGCCGTCGCCTTGAGCCAGAGCCAGGCGTCCCTTCTCATCCGGCTGCTCCCAAGGCCTTACCACGGGTAAGTATCTGCGATTCCTCTCGCCTCAGTTCCATCTTTGCCTTTCTATGAGCTAATAACTGGACCATGTGGATGTGGTTGGTGTGGGTTTGGTGGAGGAATTCCGCAGCGGCGGGCCGGAGCCGGATGATGGCGTGCTGCTGCTAGGACGACGAGGCGTGTCGCTCCCGCGGCTGCGGCGCGCCTGTTGCTCCGCGAGCCTATCCGTCGGTACCGGCGCCGGCTCCGGCGCCGGCAGTGGTAACAAACCCCCCCTTGCTCCACCTCATGTTTGTGTTGCAGATTTACCCCCTTCAGGCCAAGGGTAAACTTTTAAGATGATATAGGTTTGGCAGCTGCTAGACCAATGCTGAAATTTCAGATAACTGTAAGGAGCACCTAAGCGTCAGTTAACTGAAAAACAAAAACAACAAAAAGTTTCAGTCGAATCCCTCTCCACGGTAGCCTTCTTCTTTCTCCAGCCTGCGTCTGCCCCGCCCCTCCATCCTCCATCCCATGCCCGCCTAACCGCCTGCCGCTGAAACCCCTGGCCACCACTGTTAAATAGCAACTGCAATACACCATTTGTATGGTTTGGCGATGCGATATTAACTGTGACATAGTCGAGGAATCAGTTCTTGCCATTGTTTCAGTTCATTCGCTGATGCTAGTTATCGGCTTATCGTGGTTAAAAAAGAAAACAATTACGCGTGGTCGCGGTTCACACACCAAAGGACCTTGCAATTTTGTGAAAATGGCAATGATGTGGAAATCAGAATCCTAGCCTTCATGATAGACGTCATATGGGAATATGTGACTGCGTGCAAGTTTGAATAATGGCAAGTCCTTCCCTTACAAATGGTGTATGGCTCCCAAATACGGTGATTTCAGTACCAAAACAAGTAGCGTGGCAGCAATTTGCGCGAGCGGCAGTACCAAGGGTGCTTGATGGCAATACGAAGTCACTTCCATGTTTGCTGTATTGATTTCCAGTACCGGTCTTGGCTTGGAAGTTGCCATGTTGCTGTTAATTGTTTGCACTACTTGTCCTTGACCTTCATAGCTGGAATCAATTTCATGAAGCGGACGAATTTCACGGGAGAATCAAGCAGTACCCTTTTGCCATTTTGTGAGATACAAGTGTTATAGAAACAAGCAGTACCCTTTTGCCATTTTGTGAGATACAAGTGTTATAGAAACAAGCAGACCTGTGAAATCAACACATATTCCCTATCTGTATTGGGCGTAGACCAGCCATATCCTTCATATGTATCTACAAACTGGTTGCCCAAAGCTATTTCTTAGATTCATCGGCCTACTGAGATAAACCTAGGTGGATTCTAGTTCTAGGTATGAAACCCACTTTTCCTATTGTGAGACTTTGAGGACAGAGCCATCGCTAGCTCTGTTGGTAAGCACGTTCGAGTCTCAGACTCCATGGGACGCTCAGGTTGTTTCTTCTATAAGAAAGATGCCGCCAAGTGCTCCTGGCTGGTCTCGTTTTTAGTATTCTGAGACTTTGAACATAACTTCCTGTAATTTTATTATCATTCTGCGTTTCAAGAACCAGAGGTTGTAAAGTACATATGTAAATCATTTTTGTCTTCACTAGATTTGTTATCATTCTGTGTTATGTATTGTTGAACCAGTGGTCAAAACAAGAAACCAAATCGTCATTTTCGTTTATTTAGCTGCAACAGACTCTTGTTGGATTATAATTTTGCTGTCCTGGCATTTTCACTGGCGAATTGTAAATGTTGCAATTGAAGCCTGCATTTTTGCTAGTTGCGAATGAGTGGTAGAGACTGAATTAACAAAGTATAGCATAACCTGTGGTGAATGAACCTGGAATGCATGCTTTTTGTCATTTCCTTGGGTTCTGAATACTCTTCTGAATGATTTTCTTGTTCACTGCTCTTATGTCACTTCATGTTTTTTCTCTAGAGCTTATGAGATTCCACCAGTTTTGTGTTGTGTTGTAAGGTATTGCCGTACCATCTTCAGCAATTATATCTCTATTTGAGCCGATTTGATGTGTATTTGTAGAGCATGTTCCCGTATTCCCAAGACAAAAAACATGGGATCCCTACATGCTTCTTGGTGTTGATCATGATACATCTGAAGAAGAGATCAATAGTGCAAGAAACTTCCTTCTTCAACAATACGCTGGGTATGAAGAAAGCGAAGAGGCAATTGAAGGTGCTTATGATAAGATAATGATGAAAAGCTACTCACACCGTAAGAAATCGAAAATCAACCTGAAAAGCAAATTAAAGAAGCAAGTGGAAGAATCTCCATCATGGGTTAAGTCACTGCTTGGACACTTGAGGTGCCATCGACGGATGTCGTGTCAAAAAGGTTTGCTCTCTTTGGCTTTATTGCTGGGTGGAGCATCGCAACTTCTGCTGAGACTGGACCTACCTTCCAGGTATATATATGCTTCTCCCAACTGATTCAGTACTTGTTTTTTCCTAAGCATCGTACCTGTTAGAGATTACTTACAGCCTAAGACTGTTGTTTATTTCTCTTGCGGTTGGGGATTGGAACCATTAGGCAGAAAAAAGATAGATTAAGCCTCCTATTATACCAATTATAGGTCTTGCTGGTTCTAACAATCTTTTTAACATTGATGGTTTTCTCTTGCAGCTTGCATTGGCACTCGTCTCATGCATATACTTCCTCAACGACAAGATGAAAAACCTTGCCAGGGCGTCTGCTACAGGGTTAGTTAGCACCTGCATAGCAACATACAAGTACTCCCTTGGTCGTTATTAGTCGCGCACGTATAGGGTGTTTAATCCTCCTCTGTACTTGCAGGCTTGGGCTCTTTGCGGGTGGCTGGATAGTAGGTTCGCTGGTAGTCCCAGTGATCCCGGCATTTATTTTCCCGCGTACTTGGTGTCTGGAGCTCCTTACTTCGCTGGTCGCTTATGTATTTTTATTCTTGGGTTGCTCTCTCGTAAAGTGAAATCTCTGAAGCTTGAAACCGTTGTTGTTTCTGCAAGATTTTCTCTTACTGACGTCTCAAGTGCGTCAATTCACCCTTTTGACCTGTGCTGTGAGTATAGATAGATGCCCATTGGACAAATCTAAACTCGGCCCTCTATTGTTCCGATCCCATGAGCGGTTGTTATCTCTAGTCTAAGCTCATACAGTAGTATTGATCAGTATTGTATTGTAGGCAGAGCAAGCCAGTTTCTGCAAGCTGATGCTGCTACCTCTAGAGTGCTTGGGCATGCTATTGTACAGTTTCAGATGTGCAGTCAATTTATCATGCCTTTTTTTTAATCATTGTTTGTGCTTGTGATTTAACGGTTTGTTGTGAGATTGTTTTCTCCACGTGTGTTGCAGTGCATCTCTGCCTGCGGATCAGCAGCAATTTGAGCAGTTACCCATTCATTCGCAGCCGTCGGTCGAACCCGTAGTTTTGGCTTGTCAAATATGAATGCAAGTTCCATTCCTTCCCATGCGGGCGGTCATCTTGATCACTTTGTACTGCTGCTTATTCTTTGCTCCCCGATCTGCACTAAATTTTCACTGCTGTAATGATGTCATAATAACCTCTAAAAAGGTTGGTGGGTGCTGGGACCGTGTGAATTTTCTTGCCGGGATTCAGTTCAGTTGGATTGTTAGAAGTCATTTCTAACAAGCTGAGAAAATCATGTCTGGACTGATACCAGCTGTATGTATGAGTCCACTTCAGCGTTCGTGTTATTTATTTAGTTTCAGAAAGCAATTTATTTATTTATTCTTCCACATTCAAAGAAAAGAAAAGAAAAATGTGCTCATTCTATGCCACAGGCTAGAGGGTGCCCTCTCTCACTCGGCAGTTGGCACTAGCTAGTTTCATTTCAGAAAACAAAACTCTGAATTCATTCTCAAAGGCTTGCATGCTAACGGATTCAGTTCAGATTGGCAGTGCATGACAGAAACTCCAGATATGGTAGGTAGGGTAGGGATCACAAGGGAAGGGAGGTGACAAATCGATTCGAAATCCATCAGCTGCTGTTAACAAGTATGATGAATATGTTGCCATCCAAGTATAGATTAGATGCCCTTTGGACAAACTGAAACTCGACCCTGTAAAATAATGTTCAGATCCCATGAGGTATTATTGATGTCTATAGTCTACTGTAGCTTATACTGATCAGTGTTGTAGGCAGCTTGGGCATGCTGTTGTACCTACAGTATTTTACTACTGTACATGACTAGTACAGTTGCAGGTGTGCAATATCGCCATCCTAGCATTTTATCATCACTTGTTTGTGCTTCTGATTTCACCGACAACCGTATTTGCTGCGAAACTTGTTCATGTGTGTTGCAGTTGCAGTTAGTGTCAACAGTGGCTTATGTTGCTCAAAGTTTCAGAGCACGTGAGCTGACAAGAAAGAACCTACAGCTGCTGGCTGGCTTGTTGCTCTGCGTGATGACTTGAGTGCCAACAATTTTTCCTACACCTCTAGCTAGTGCCAATTCGACACGGTGTAGAATAGAACAGTATGATGCAGATATACAGTATTCCACTTCAGTGTTTTGTTTTGAAAGGTGTTCCACTTCAGTGTTCATTCTACACTTGGCTTTGTTCATCCCCAGGTGCAGAGGCGGCACTAGTTTCAGAAAACAAAACTCTGAAATCTGAAACGTCTACTGCTACAGCTTGGACCCTCTAAAACTTTCTTGCCACCACGCAGGAGCAGGACTTGCCAACACATAAACTTGAGTTAGCAGACAACTACACTCATACTAACAGATAGATTCAGTTCGGACTGGCAGGCAGCGCGCTGGCAGTAATCATGTCAGGAACTCTATGCTCGGGGCCACAAGGTGCGAGACCGATCCGAAATCCACCGAAATATCGTCCGTCAAAGCAAGGTTATCGTCTCTCCCCCAGAACAAACAGGATTTATTATATGATGAACCTGTTGCCTTGTACAATGAGGAGCTCACCCAAAAGCAACTGCATATATAAACACTCTGAAGCTAGCAAAGGTTATCGTCACTCCCAAAGCCAGCCAGAACAAACAGGATTGTATGTTGCCATCTACAATGAGAAGCTCAACCAAAAGCAGCGGCAAAAAAACTAGCTGGTTCAGCAATTTAACTTTTAACCAGGTAAGATGAACTAGAGGATTGCAAGCTGAAACAAGGCATCAAGTAGTACAACAGAGGTTCACATATATAGATAGAGCACTTCAAGTCTTTACATATACCATACCAATATAATAAACTGCATCAAGAGGAAAGCCCGATTCAACCCTCATGCATCTCATCTCAGCAAATAGAATATATTGGCGATACCCTATTGCTATCAATCCCATTCTACTTGCATTACAGTCTTAGATAGATAGATAGATAGATAGATGCACACATCCGACCATACCTAGAGAAGTAGTAAGATGAAACATGCACATAATATAGTTACCTAACTTAGATGCGAAGCCACGCTAGCTACTAAATTAAATTTCCATGATAATATCCTTGGCCGCTTTCATTGTGACCGGCAGGAGGCTAGCAATTAGGTCCTTAAGGGCAGATGGGCAACTCCTCTTGAGATGCTGATAGCCATCACTCGCCATCATGGCCTCCAAATTGGAAGGAGAAGCAAGGAACCGTAGACAAGCTACCTTAAGCCCATGGCACCTATGCTGCTCGGCCAAGGCCAGACTTGTCGCCACCATGTTGGTATCAATGTGGCTGCATAACTTGTGCTCGCATATCAGTTTCAGCCTCTCTATGTCGTACCTGTCTGCTGCCACGAGTAGATGGCTAGCCATCACCACATCTCCTCCATGTGCTTCACCTTGGTCGCTGGCCATCTCAATCTCAAGATCAGGCAGCGAGTCCGTGTATATGAAATGGAGCAGGGACCTGAACACATGAGGTTCCATGTCACTGATCTCAATGAGGCTGTCGGTTTTCTCCTTCATGGCGCCGAGGAGCTCTGCCCTGAACACGGATGACCTGGCAGCAAGCACGAGCCTATGAGCCGAGAAACTCTCCCCGCCGACAAGAAAGGCGACGTCGGCTCCATCCATGCTCTCCAGGAGGCTGCCGAAATGCAGATGCATGTCGCTCGGAGGGACCACGACAAACTGCTCGCCGATATCCTTGAGAGTGAGATCACATCTGACGCTGAAAGAGTCCTCTATTATGTCCCCTGAGTGCTCCAAGCCTGCCTTCCTGACCATGAGGCACAGATACGAATTTCTGCTGGTGAAGGAGACAGGCGTCTCAAACATGATGTTTTCAAACATGGTGCCGTAGTAGCGGCCTGGCAGGCCATTCTTGTCAAGCACGCTGATGTTCCTGGCTTTGACGGTCACATCCTTGCCGTCGGCGGTGTCAAGAACCAGGGACATGTAACCTGCAGCAGCACCTGTTGCCAAGCGGCCGTTGGGGTAATACCTGAGCACCCAGTCGTGGCCTTGGACGGTGAACGGGGGCGAGGTGACGCACTCGCCGCACTTGAGCAGCTGCTTGGCCCTTGAGTATCCACGCACCTTGAACACGAACGACCTGTCCTCGGATTCGGCCACGATGGCTGAGGAAAGCTCGCACTGATATGCCGCCATTCTGGACCAGCTTGGCTAGGTCGCTAGGCAGTCGGGGATCGTGGGCTAGGAAGCGGATCTGGGATCAGGGGGGGGAGTCCGGAAGGAGCGGATCGATGGCTAGCCGGCGGAGGCCATGGGGGGCGGTGAGGAGCTTGCCTGGGAGGGGGATGAGAGGTGTGGAAGAGGGCGGATGGGGCTCGCCGTCGTCCGGCGGTGCGGTTGGTTCTTGGTCTGCGGCGGAGTAATATACGGCACTGGCACTGTAGCAGAGCAGGGGGGGGGGGGGGGGCGTGTGTGAGAGCAGAGCAGAGCAGAGCAGGCAGCAGCAAAAGAAGCGGCGGCGTGAGGTAGGCGATGGTCCACGTCAAGGAACCTGTTATTGGGCTTACGTGGGAGACCAACAGCCCATGTATACCAGCAGCCCTGACTTTACTGGGTTACTATTTATATTTGAGTGCCCTAAAAAGAATTGTGGCTAATTCTCTCCTGTGTATAATATTCCACAAATAGCACCCTATCATCCTTAGTAAATCAAAAAAAAAAAAACAGTTCGGCGTGTTGTCCGGAGTGAGAACAACCAGGAGTGCGCTGTTTGCAACGAGGGTTTGCATGACAGCCCATGCCGCCTTTCTAAGGGCATGTACAATCATTGATAAGCTGGTTTTTCCTTATGTACCACACATCATGTAGAGAAGCTAAAAAGATATGGTATACGACGCATTACCTTATTGTTATTTTTTTACCAATTCATGTTTGGGTTATGCTCGACAACCAATCATGTGTGCTTTGGTTGTACTGACATCATCATGTCCATTATTATATAGCATAACCCATTCAAGACATTATGGCTATATAAGCTCACATATTAACATTTTTAGGTGCATCCTTATGGTTTCTTAAGTTCAAAAGAAAAAATATACACTCATACTGACAGATTCAGTTCGATAGCACGCCTTTCAACAACAAATAAGTAACAACGCGAGAACTCTAAGCTTGAAATCACAATCAACCAAAGGCGAGCCAATATTTCATTATTTCAGCCCATCAAAAACTTGGCTAGATGCTAAGGATAAAAAGGAAATAAGCGCCCGCTAGGCTTTTTGTGGACACAGCCACACTATATGGGTCGCGGCCCACGAGACTACCATTGACTATTCACGCTTGACACCCAAGCATTGACCGCCGACGATGGCTGTTGACCATTGAATTTTGGAGAAAAAAAACATGAAGTTGAATTTTTTACAATTTTTTTAAAGTTCAGGAATTTGGAAAATGTTCATTAATCTGAAAAAATGTTCATGAACTTTAAAAGTGTTAACAGCTTTAAAAATTGTTCATAAATTTGAAAAAAGTTCGCATATTTCAAACTGGTCACAAAAAGTGGAACAAAATCAATGATTTTTAAAAAGTTCAAGAAATAAAAAATGTTCATTTTTTTCAAAAAGTAAAAGAAAAAACATAACGAAAATAACGATGAAAGAAAGACCATAGAAATCCATCCCAAAAACCATTGGGAGGAGAGATATTGGGCCGACCTGACTTAGATCATGTGAGCAGGGGTTGTATGCCCTGCGCGAAGACCACATCTCACTTATAGGGAGTATAGCATCTCTCTCGCTCCTGAAGAATCCCCCTGCCCACGTGTAGCTCCTGCACCGGCCCATTTTTCGTGTTTTATTTCATTCGCTATGTTTTGCTATCGATGCTTGTGGTTTTGTTTAGTCACTGTACTAGTTTTTTCTTCATTTTTTAGTTTCTTTTATTATTTCTCTTTGGTTTTGTTTGTGTGTTCACTCAGCTTTCTTCGTCGGCTAAGGAGCGCATGTTGCGGTGGCAACATGGCTTATGTTCGAAATGTCTAGTTGCAAAACCTTCGAGTGCCTCATGGGCCAAGCACTCGTCGTGCAAACCTTCGCGCGCAACATGATCCCTTTTGTAAACCTCCGAGCACAACATGACCCATGTTGCAAACCTCATCAGAGGAAGAAGAAGCTAGCTTATATTTTTAGATATGCGTTTTTGCTTTTCCAAAATGGCGAATTTACATATCTCATTTTTGGACTGGACTGCCGTGTAGGTGTAGGTGTAGTCAAGATCCCTTTGGCCAGTAACCAACGAATCCATAGCTGCTGCTTGCTGTGAGGGATGGCCGGAAGCAGCCTGTGGGTAGTTGGATTGGCTTCCCTTCTTGCATTCCCTGGGATATTCGTCTCCGTCTCCGTCCAGGCCAGCCCGGGAGATGCTGATCCGCACTACATGCGAGGTGACACACACACACACACTTCTTGACTCATCTCCTATTGCTGTTGCACATGATGTACCATTGCACCAGGTTGCTGTTTATTTTCCTATGCTTGATTCCAGGCCTTGCTGGATAAGTTGGTTCTGGAATTTTGCAGTTTTTCTAATAAGAAAGGGGCCCAAGCTGGGCAGTGGTTCATGATTATTGCTTGTAATTCTAGTCTAGTAATTAAATCTCAGATATATCGTACGTAGTACTAGCATTATTCATCTTCTATATATATACTAGAGGCTAACACACGCTTCGCTGCACCGTTCTTCACTCATCGGAGAATTCTTTGATATCTAGTAGATTATTGCAATCGGTTGTTTTGTTTGGATTTTATCTGTGTTAACTTGTCTTTAAATTATATTCTGGCAGTATCTTTTTGTTCGTATATCATGTCAGGTTGATGTTGAAGATAGTATTTGTTCTGAGAGGAGAATTGAGTTGTTGGTGCGTGGTTGTGGTGTCTTTATACTTTTCGGCCTCGTTGTTAGTCAGTGTTAGTCGTTTGAGCATCTTTAGAGTTCCTGTTCCACGATGAAACCGTGGAATTATTGTTATAATGCTCACATGGGCCGGCCCACGAAGCTCTCGCTCGCTTAGCTTTTTTCTGCTCGCCCCATTAATAAATTGGCTGTCTTTCTTAATTTTGAAAAAAATGAATTTATGAAAAGATGTTCAAGGATTTAAAAAAGTATTCAAATTAAATGTTAAAATACCACGAATTTTAGAAAATATTCATGATTTTTTTAAAATACACAAGTTAAATATGTTTTTCAAATTTTAGAAAGTTAAGAAACTTTAAAAATGATCGTGAAATATCCAAAAATGTAATAAATATTACTGAATGTAAATATGTGAATTGTAATTAGTTTTGTTTCTTAACGTTCACAAATTTTAATAAGAGCTCATGAATTAAAATGTGTAAAAGTTAAAAAGAGAAGGAGAAATAAAACTAAACAATGCACAACCTTACATGTATGACCCTCAACAATCCCACAACCCTGGAAGAACCAGAATGCTTCAAATCTTGGGAGTTTTCAAAATTTTAAAATGTGCACAAACTTGAAAAATGATCGTGAAATATCCACGAATTTAATAAATATTAATGAATCTAAAAATGGGAACTGTAATTATTATTTTTATTTTTAATGTTCACAAATTTTAATAAGCACTCGTGAATTAAAATGTGTAAAAGAATATAAATGAGAAGGAGAAATAAAACTAAACAAGACACACCTTACAAGTAGGCCCCTTAGCGGTCTCATAAACCTCGAAGCACCAGAATGCTTCGTCATCTTACCTAGTTGGTTAAAAATATTGAATCTCTTTTTCTATCTCCAAATTGTGATGTCTTTGCCTTATTGGTACTGGAATCCATAATTGACTATCCTACAGTTTGATTGGTTGCAAATATCTCAACTGGAAAGCTGGACACTGTCGATCTAAGATGGTTAGTATTTGACTTCGCCTTGACAATGGAACAATAGAACCTTAAAGTATTGTGGATGCGTTCTTTTTAGAATAGAAGAAACACAATTTGTATTCATGGCCGACAGATGAACAATTAGTCAAGTTTCAGCTACACACACTCTACTTTCTACTGCAGTTAGTAAATTGGTAGAAAGGTGGATTCAGTTAAGTGGATCCAGAGACAAACACTCAGATGGAGGGAATAATGTGTGAAAAAAAGGTGCCGTACTTTGAGTTACACAATTTCGTCTCCCATTTTACATCCTTCAGATTAGATGCACAAAGATTAAGTGGTGATACACGATTGGTATTCATGCTAAATTAGTCCGTCACACTTATATTAGATAGACAGAGACACCGCAGGTCAGACAACTTATTATTAGATTCAGAGGAGCACTAGCTAGAGGTTGTAATTAGATGCAACTCTGGTTACCACACCTAGTCACCTACTTAAGGGCAATTTGAAAGTGTATAAACATATCATACCTATTGTGGCAATATAATGGCTGTTACTATATGTTTGATCCTTTCGTGTTACTTCATTGTGAAATACAGTATGTTTTTGTTCTCGTACTGACGTGACTGAAATTATTTATGTTAAGGATTGCTATAATGGTTGTTAGTTGTTACAATATAATTGATCCTTTCTTGTTACTGTTAGGTTGATCTCTCTCCCGTTCGAGCCCAACGGGTCGAACGGGCCCTTGCATCGCGCTTTGATCGGGGGCGCCCAACCAAACCATGGTTGGTGGGCCCCTGTCGCCAGCGCAATATAAAGAGGTGGGGTGCTGGGGCACGAATCACTAGCCTACACCGATCCAAAGGATCTAACAGTTACTTCATTGTGACTTGTGAGATATGTCTTTGTGTCTTGCTGACTTGGCTGAAATACTGGGTTAGTACTGATCCCCTCCCACTCCAAAAGAAGGCACACACTCTTTTTGGAAGTCAAGTTTGACCATGAATTTAACTAATAAAATGTGGGTTTTGTGTCACAAAAATTGAACCATTAAATTTGTATCCGAAAAAAAACATAGTATGTCTTTTTACACGTTTGTTTGTTTATGAAAATTGTAACGAACAAACTCATTTTTGCAGCAGTTGATGTGCATCTACTGATCACCTTTAGCTAACTCTTGTGACATCGTTGCCTCATTTATTGTTGGAAATTTTTCTTTTTATCGGCCTTGATTTGTGCCACATATTGTAGAACCATTGGTTAGGAGTTATACATTGTGTTAGTGGCTGTACTTCATTATGATGTTACACTGTTTAGAAGTTTCTGGTAACTTGCGTCGTGATTGACCTGCAGAACTTGTGTGGGGGAGTGTCAGAATACGGGGATTATTGGAAGCAACATCGTCACTCACTGCCAGTCCTGGAGAACGACAGCACATCTGCTGGATGTTCTTGGTACACACAGGAGGCCCTTCGCATGCAGTGGAAGCAACTAAACTGTATGACAGACTGCCGTTACTACTGCATGATGCGAAGAGAAGAGGAACGGCGATTAGGTGGCCTGAGCCCTGTTCAATATCACGGAAAATGGCCCTTCAAACATGTTTCTGTCTTCCAGGCATGTCACATTTGGCTTGTATGTTGATGAGTAGTGATACTAGTATTTCACGGTTCACCATGATGACTAGCACTAACTTTTTTGCCATGTACTATTTATCAGGAGCCCCTTTCGGCTGCACTGTCTGCTCTCAACCTATTGATGCACTTCACTGGCTGGCTTTCATTCTTCCTGCTAGTGAAATACAGATTACCTCTTAGACCTCAGACGAAGAGGACGTACTACGAATACACTGGCTTATGGCATATCTATGCAATATTATCAATGAATGCATGGATCTGGAGCTCTGTATTCCATACCAGGTGCGCATTTGCCCAGTCAAAGCTTTGGCATGCTGTCATAATAATATACTATTTGATATCTTGCTCAGCATCATTCATTCTTCATTTTGTAGGGATATTAATTAACCTGACCGAGAAATTGGATTACTCTTCAGCAGTGGCTGTACTTGGCTACTCTTTAATCCTTGCATTGCTAAGAATTTTTAATGTCAAGGAGGGGGCTACCAGGGTGATGTTTGCTGCACCTATTCCAGCATTTGTTACAACACACATCTTGTATCTTAACTTCTATGACCTTGACTACGGTGAAGTTCCTTTTGCTTCTCCTACAGCATTTGATCTTTTGCATACAATATCTGTCTACCCTGCATATACAACATTAAATATTTTAACAATCTTGCAGCTGTTATTTTAACAATCTTTTCAGGATGGAACATGAAAGTCTGTGTGGCGATGGGTGTGGTTCAAATTGTCGCATGGGCAGTCTGGGCTGGCGTGACCCATCATCCGTCACGGTTGAAGCTTTGGGTCGTTGTGCTTGGAGGAGCTCTGGCTATGCTTCTTGAAGTGTTTGATTTTCCTCCATACAAGGGGTATGCCGATGCGCATTCGCTGTGGCACGCGAGCACCGTTCCCCTCACCTATCTTTGGTGGAGCTTCATTAAAGATGACGCAGATTTCCGCATCTCCACACTCACGCTTGTGAAGAAGGCCAGGTGAGTTAAAGGTGATTATGCTGCTAGGTCCTCTCAAGGTAACATCATGAGGATGTCAGCAAAAGCTCGGTGTTCCCTGGAATGAATCGATCCTGGTTTTTGTGTGCAAACTCAGCATCTTCTTTCTGCGGCTCCTGACTTGTGTTTTTGATTGATATATGAAGAATTGTTGTCTAATAGAAAAAGACTTTTCATCTTTTTTCCGTGCGTGTTGAAATGGTTCAGCTTATGAGTTCCAATATAAGTAAAGCTTATATGAACCTACCTAGCATTGCAGAATGAGCCGTCAAAGACGAGATATTTGTAGGGGCACATGATATCACCGAAAATGGAGTCAGAGTAGGGACGAAATTACTTTCCTTTTCTTGCTACAAGGAATGATACAGACAATCAGAAAAAAGATACTTATTTCTGAAGGACTAACAAGGGAATTACGAGGAATTAGAAGAAATGCACACCTTTTTTTTTAGGGAAAGGGAGTATAATATAGAGAAAACATACATGGGCCGAAGCACAGCTAAGCCCAACAACAGCCCTCCTCACTCACGTGGCCATCACCTAGACCACCACGCCAGCCCTTGTTCACGCCGCCGCCGCCCGCCGCATTCCTCACTTGCACTTGCGTTGCTGCTCTCACTCTTCTTCTTCTTCTTCTTCTCGCTCCGCCGCACTGCGCCGGCCGACGGCGGCAGGCAGGCAAGCGGTGCCCTTTCTCCTCCCCAATCCCTCACCGTGGCAAGCAAGCAAGCTCCTCTTCTGCTCGCGCCGGCAGACCCATCCCTCACCGCGGCAGGCGGCAGGCAAGCGGGTGCTATTATCCATTCCATCCTCCTACGCTACTACCCTAGCTAGCAAAGTAGCAATGGCAGACGAGTGCAAGGTTTCTGCTGTCAGTGTAGCTGACAAAGGGTCATTCTTGCTCAAAATGGATGGATGCTCAATAGGGAAGGAGCTACTCAAGAATGGTGAGTACACAGCTTGTCCCCCTTTCAGTTTTGGAGGCCACAACTGGACTGTCAGGTATTATCCAAAGGGTGATTTGGCAAAACACACGGATTTGATAGTGGTGCACCTGCTTCTCGATTCACTTTCACTAGTAGAAAAAGGGTCAAATGTGAAGCACAATAGTGCCGGTTTGAATTTCAGCCGGCACTAATGTGTACATTAGTGCCGGTTCGTGGCGGCGACCAATAGCACCGGTTCGTGGCGAACTTTTAGTACCGGTTCATGCCACGAACCGGTACTAAAGAGGCTGTGTCAGCCTGCGGTTAGGCTATGGCCCCATCATCACCATTTAGTGCCGGTTCGTACCACGAACCGGTACTAATGAGGTTATGGCAAGCTGTTTTTAGTCCCACCTCGCTCCCCTAACAAGCCTTTTACCACCTTAAATATGTTATTTCTCAAACTATCACAAGCACTTGGTCTTCATTGAACTCTATGTGTAGAATTTGTGGCATAATATGAGTCTTCATCGGTTTATAAATCATTGATGACTCATATTGACAATTCAGATTATACACACAAAGATCATTGATGATCAAAGTATTTTTGATGTTATAAGATCATATTGACAATTTAGACTGTAAAGAAATATAAGATCATGATCTAAATGCTCTTATATTTTTTGCGTTCAGTATGCACCATTCAAAGCGACGCCATCAACTTTCAACCGTTTATGCCTTCATTTGCTATTTTTCATGCATTTAATGATTTGTTTTGAGAACTAAATGACCTGGAAATTGAAAAGCACTACAAATGAACTCTGAAAAAGTTGAAACTTGGCATGGTATCATCATTTCACCCACATATCATGTTCAAAAAAGTAGAGAGGGTTACGGCAAAAACTGGATGCACTTCGTTTACAAACTGGACAATATCTTTCGAAGTATTCGGGTTTATGACGAAATTAAACTCATCTGTTAAAAAGCATTTCATTTTTTAAACTTATTACAACTCAAGACTTTTTGTGCATTCAGTATGCACCATTCAACTGCTAGGCGGGAGGAGCTCTTAAGTACCGGTTCCAACTGCTAGGCGGGAGGAGCTGTTTAGTACCGGTTCGTGATTTAACCTTTAGCACCGGTTCGTGCTACGAACTGGTACTAATGAGGTTGTGTCGAGGTAAGGCTGGGGCCCCATGAGCACCTTTAGTACCGGTTCATGGATGAACCAGTACTAAAGTTTCTTAGTAAGCTGTTTTTTAGTCCCACCTCGCGAAGAGAGAGGGACTAGGAGCGGTTTATAAGCCCTGAGTGCAGAGACGATGAAGAAGAGGCTCAATTCTCACGTTGCTTAACTTCAAGCCTTCAGGAATATATGGTAGACTGCACAGAGCTATGCGCAGTGCAGTTTACACTATTCCGAAAGGCTTGAAGCAAATTAACGAGCATTGCACCTCTTTTTTATTTTTAATAACTTATTACAACTCCGGACTTCTTATGTTATGGCAAAAACTAATTGCACGTCGGCATTTTTTTTAAACTTTGGTTATAACTCCAGACTTTGACCATCAAGTTTTGCAGAAAAGAAAAAATAGCAGAAAAAAATAGCAGAAAAAAAACTATAGCTGAAAAGAAAAAAACTATATAAAATGACCGTGAAACTGAAAATCACTACAAAATGTTGAATTTTGGCAAACTAGATGAAAAACTACTCACAAATAAATAGAAGAAAATAAATATAACAGAAAAGAAAAACTATACAAAAACTACATGAAATAAATAGAAGAAAATAAAGCAGAAAAGAAAAAAACTATAAAAAAATTGGGGCGCTGCCCTGTGGACCTGCTAGGCCACGGGCGTGCAATTACAGGCCCACAAGCCTGCTATATAGAGGAGTTCAAAGAGGTAGCCGCGGCTGGGTTTATAAACCAGTGCGGCTGCCCTTCGCCCGGCGAGGTGGGACTAAACTTTGGGGTGGCAGCGCGAGGCCTTTAGTACCGGTTGGAGCCACCAACCGGTACTAAAGGCCTGCTCTTCCCGCCTCTTGGCCTGGCCAAAGTTGGCCTTTAGTACCGGATGGCTCCATCCGGTACTAAAGGCCCATCCTATATATATATATATAGCACTTACGGAAATTTCAGTTACATCTCCCCACTTCGTCTCCAACCTCTAGCGCGACATCGCCGCCGCCGATCTCGTTGCCGCCCGTCGCCCGTCGTCCGTCGTCGTCGCTGTCCCCGCCGCCGCCCGTCGTCGTAAATCGTCTCGCGCCGACGAACGCCGCCGCCGTCCGTTGTCGTCGCCATGATCGTCGTCGTCGCCATGATCCCGTCGTCTCGTGCCCCGCTTGACGCTGGCGCTGCCCATCGCCGCCGCCGCCGCCGTCGTCGTCGTCGTCGTCTCGCCGCCAAACGCCGCCGCCGTCGTCGTCGCCCTTGTCCCAGTCGTCTCTCCGCCCGCCCGTCTGCGCGCCCGCCGCTTCTGCCGCCGCCAGATACGTGCGTGCAAGGCGGCGGCGTCTGTATACACACATACACATATACACACATATATATACACACATACACACACTACACATACACACACACATTTTTTTTACTTATTTTCTGTTTTCTGTTTTCTGTTTTTTGAAAACTTAATTAGATATTAATTAGCTAGGTATGTGAGATTTGAACTAGTTGAATAATTAATATAACTAGTTTATTTTTAGTAAGAAAATTGTCGAACTAGTTTATTTAGGTATATATATGAGATTAATTGAACTAGTTGAATAATTAATATAACTAGTTTATTTTTAGTAAGAAAATTGTCGTACTAGTTTATTTAGGTATTTGAGATTTGAACTAGTTGAATAATTAATATAACTAGTTTATTTTTAGTAAGAAAATTGTCGAACTAGTTTATTTAGGTATATATATGAGATTTGAACTAGTTGAATAATTAATATAACTAGTTTATTTTTAGTAAGAAAATTGTCGAACTAGTTTATTTAGATATTTGAGATTTGAACTAGTTGAATAATTAATATAACTAGTTTATTTTTAGTAAGAAAATTATCGAACTAGTTTATTTAGGTATATGAGATTTGAACTAGTTGAATAATTAATAGAACTAGTTTATTTTTAGTAAGAAAATTGTCTAACTAGTTTATTTAGGTATTTGAGATTTGAACTAGTTGAATAATTAATAGTAATGTCAATTGTTAGAGATGAATATAGTTAGATATATATTTGAATTGGCTAGATATTAATTAATGTTAGATAGTAATAAGTGTTTAATGTTTCACCTATATGAACATATAGGAAATGTCATCTGATTTACGAAAAAGATTTCATTATGTGCGAACACTGTGAAGACCAGCGCCTGTATGGCAGAAATTTCCTTGTTGATGGTATGCGCTTCAAAGCATCAAGCTGAATGAGACATTCAAGTGGATACAGTAAGTCACAACGGCAATTATTATTTGAATGCAAAACATATGCTTCATTTGCTTCAACTTATAATTTTAAAGCATGACTTATGCTTCATTTGCTTCAACTTATAATTTTAAATTTTCACTATTCTACTAGCGCATCCCCTGCCATGCAAGAATTTTTGTCTTGGATAAGATAGGTTTTAGTGCTACAGATGATATGGAGGTAAAGAGAGTTTACTTGAAGACGGAGCATGGGTATACTTTCAATGTCAAATTATATAATGGAGACACATACACCCATTTTGAATGCAAAACTTGGCAAGCACTATGCAAGGCTTATGCATTTGAGCCTGATATGGTTATCACCTTTGATATTCGTCCAGGAAGATGATATTGAAGGTAATATAGACATCTGGGTTGATGTGCAAACGCCTCCAGTTCTACCATTATGTGAGTTTTTCTCAACCATGCATGCATATGTTTATGTCTTTGATACAGTTTATTTAAAAATAGTTGACAACTAATTTGTATTGTCAGCTTATTTCGGTTCAAGCAAACATGTCCGGCGCTTGGTAGACATGACCTACTACTGCCTCGGGGCTCAACTAAACTGCGAGGAGATAAGTCATTATGTTTCATGGCTTGAGGATCTTAATACTGTCAAGACAAAAAAATTTCCTGAACTTAGAAATGTTAGTACTCAAAACGTGCGACCAATGGTGATCGTATTGAACTACGGTCACATCTATAATCGAAAGATGGTAAGATTTTAACTATTTGTCCTTAATTAGTGCATCTTTGCATACATTATTTTTGAAGCTAAACTTTGATTGCTTAGTATATTAATTACTATACGATGTTCTTTCATCAACAGGGACTTCCGATGACAGTTGTGCCTCAGTGGATCGAGACAAAAGGTCGCATGTCAATGGTTAGCTTACGACCAAGATTTCCTACATTACACATGAGTGCATTCAGGATTTCTGAAAGCGAAGAATGCTTAATAGTGAAAGATTGGAGCAAAATTGTAAACGATCGCAGAGAAGTACTAGGGGGCAGCAAGGAGAAGCGCAACCCAAGATTAGGAGACAGATTCATCTGCATGCTCCCGTATGATGAAGATGGAGAGCTATACATGTTCTATGCTATTCTACCTGAGAGGGAGCAACAGGAGTAGCTAGTTCATGCTCTTAATTAATTAGTACTTGTCCTCTCTCATGCATGTCCGTATTGTCCTGAACTTTGATGTTGGTGATGATTATGTTGAACTCGATGATATCTTTGCTTCTGTTACAAAGTGAACTCGATGATTATGTTGGTGATTAGATAGCTAGCGGTAATGACTATGATGATTAAATAGTAGTGGTAACTATAATGACGACTATGATGAGCTAGCTAAAATTTATTTATTTATTAATATGCGATGATGATGATGACCACTACAACTCACTATAACGTAAAACAATCCTAAATTAAATTGATAACACAAATTTAATTGAAAAATAAAAAATAAAACAAAAACCCACAAACATTTAGTACCGGTGGGTGTTACCAACCGGTACAAACGGCCCCCCGCCCCCTGGAGCGGCCTCGTCCCACGGGGTTGGCCTTTACCCCCGGTTCGTGCTGAACCGGTATTAATGGAGGGGGGGGGGGCTTTAGTGACCACACTTTAGTGCCGGTTGTGGAACCGACACTAAAGGGCCTTACGAACCGGTGCTATTGCCCGGTTTTGCACTAGTGTTCATGCCAATAATGTGAAGCTCAAGCTCAGATTTTGATACTATGGGTGAGCAGTTTGTCGAGGTTCCTCCCAGCGACTTGCACCTGCATTCCGACGACCTCCTAGAGACCATGGATGGAGCCGATGTCACCTTTCTAGTCGGTGGGGACAAGTTCTCTGCTCATAGGATCGTGCTTGCTGCGAGGTCATCCATATTCAAGGCGGAGCTCCTGGGCGCCATGAAAGAAAAAACTGATAGTCTGATTGAAATCCATGATAGGCAACCTCATGTGTTCAAGTCCTTGCTCCATTTCCTCTACACCGACTCACTGCCTGATCTTGAGATTCAGATGACTAGCAGCAAAGGTGAAGATCTGGTGATGGCCGGGCATCTACTCGTGGCGGCAGACAGGTACAACGTCGAGCGTCTGAAACTGATATGCGAACACAAGTTATGCAGCCACATTGATGCCGGTATGGTGGCCACCAGTTTAGCTCTGGCTGAGCAACATAGCTGCAATGGACTCAAGGAAGCTTGCCTACAGTTCCTTGCTTCTCCATCCAATTTGGAGGCGATGATGGCAAGTGATGGCTATGAGCATCTCAAAAGCAGCTGCCCATCTGCCCTTAAGGAGCTGATTGCTAGGCTCCTGCCAGCTAAAATGAAAGCAGCCAAGGATATTGTCATGGCACTTTAGTACCTAGTGTGACGCATGACGACATCATCTAAATTAGTTAAGTATATATATGCATGTTTCATCTTAACTAGTTCTCTATGTATGGTTGGATTGGATGTGTGCCTCAGGGAAAAACAAACTGCTATCTATGCTACTTGTTGGCTCTGAAGTTTTATGTATGTCCAGTGTGTAAGGAACTCTAATCTATCTTTCTAGGACCCCTTTAATCGAAACTGAACTACTTATTTATATCTATATTGCAAGTAGGATGAGATTGATTGGATCACCCCCTATGTTTTCTATCTATCTGCTGAGATTCATGATTGCCAAAAGAGTGGTTTGTGCTTGCTTAATTTTTTTTCTGTGTTCTGCAAGGAAACTTCAACTACCCTGTGTCTCTATCTCCCTTTTTTTTGACAATCTTACTTTGCGTGATCTCATATATAGGGATTGCATTCCTCATGGGAGGTCTGCCTCCCTATATTTGGGAGGATCAGTTCAAGTGCCACTCTCATTCTCAATATCTAAAGCTAGTCAGTCAGGAGTCAGGACTCACGGACGAGTATTTAACAAAAAAATTACTCCCTCCGTTTCAAAATAGATGACCCAATTTTATACTAACTTTATATTAAAATTACTATAAAGTTGAGTCATCTATTTTGAAACGGAGGGAGTATCACTTTTCGATCGAAAACTACCATTTTTCACAATTTTTTTTGCAAAGAAGTATCATGTCAGAAAATTGCCCATTTAGGCGTTTTTAAAGCCGTTTATGATAGGCGTGGCTTCTATAATTGTTTTCTGTTTAATTTATTGTTTGCAATCGCATCACCGAACAAGGCTAAAACTGAATGAAGATCGATGAGAACAAATCTTACTTGTGTTGAGAGCCAAGCTGATTACACGACATTGGCAAAAGAAAGAGAAAATTGATCTCATCGAACAATTAGGGAATTAATGGTCCCCTAAAAACAGTGGCATGAGAGCATCTTCGACAGCCGTGCAAAGCGCCGCGCGCAAAAAACCTATTTGCCGCGCGCGCTTCGGCATGTTTAGCGCGGCCGCCAGCGCTGGCTCCAGCAGCCGCGCTATAATGCAGCGTGCGCGCGCCGCTCCAGCAGCGCGCAAAAATACAGCGCGCGCGACTCGCCGGGTTAAACATATATGATATTTTGGACACAAAATGAGTTTGAAACATTCATCAAAATGCAATGAACATGTGAAATTTGACACAAACAAGTTGATGAATAAAAGTTCATGCCCACAAGTTCAAAATCATGCCCACAAGTTCATCCAACCAAGTTCAAATGATAACTAAAGTTCAAGACATGAAAGACACATCAATCATCTTCCTCGTCTTCGTCCTCATCTTTCGAAGACGATTCTTCCGCCTCCGAAGATGAATCTTCCTCCCTCTCCTCATCACGCACCGCATCACGTGAAGCTCCGACGGTGTTGGCAAGATCTTCAACGGCATCTTCATGGGAATGTGTGTGAGAAGACATTCCACCCATGGCGGCTGGAGGTGCACCCATGCCACCCATGAGAGAAGCAAAACTCATGCCTCCCATGGCGGCCATAGCGTCGGAGGGTGCTCCAAAGCCACCCATGCCGCCGAGGCCACCGCCACCCATGCCGCCGAGGCCACCGCCACTCATGCGGATCATGGCTCTTTTTTGGATCAACACTCTTCACGGGCAAGATTGACATATTACTTTTGCGCTTCATTGAGGTTGGATGTGTCCAAGAAGAACAAGTGCTTCTCCCATTCCAACAATCTAGTTCGCTCCTCATTGCTCACTTTCCTTTCCTCCAAAGCCACCTTCCTCTCCTCGGCCGCCACCCTTCTCTCCTCGGCCGCCAACCTCCTCTCCTCGGCCACGGCATCTTGGTTCCTTGCCATTTTCCTCACCTCATTGGCTTCGACCCTTGCCTTTACAATAGTTTCCATAGCATTTTTGAGCTCATCATCTCCTTTCCTCTTCTTCTTTTCGGTTTTGTCTTTCTTGCACTCATCCGGTTGTTTTGGCTTCGAGTATGAAACCAAGTTGGGTGTGGGGCTTCTCTTGCCGTCATCACTTGATGCATCATCCTCCTCCTCATCATCGTTCAACTCAATTGTTCACTTGCGTTTGTTGCTCAAATGCAAATCATCCAAACCATCACGCTTCTTCCATTTCTCATCATCCTTTAACACTTCATAGCAATGAGGCAAGGTAAAGACCCTTCCTTTCTTGATCTTCCCCTTCTTGGTTGTCCTCGTCTCTTCTTTGAACAAGTTTTGTGCAATGTTGTACTACAAGAAAAACAAAACAAGTTAGCACTTCGGTCACCAAAAACAAGCATGATGAACATATATGAGATGCCACTTACTCGATCATCCTCATTTGTGCCACTTGGGTTAATCTTGTCAACCGCCTTTTGACAGGCCGCCCACTTTTGACAATCTGAGTTGATTGTCGACCATCGGGACCGAAGTGATCTCTCGGAGCGGTCAATTCCACTCACGTTGTGAGCATCAAAGTGTTCTTTCATTCGCCCCCAATACGCGTCTCTACTTTGATCACCTTCAATGGATGGATCTCTCGACACTTGCAAATACGTATTGCATAGTAATTTGTCATCGTTGGTGGTGTAATTGTCCGCTCTTCCTTTCGGCGCCTCGACAATGCCATCACCCTCCTCGTCCACCTCAAACTCATGGTCTTCGAAATGGATGTCATTGGTTTGAGACCAATGCGAATTGTTGGACCCAACACCCATAGTTGACATGTATGTATCATCGTTGAGACTACGAAGTTTTTTGAACAATGCAAATAAGCTATCTATATGTGATGATGCATTGAAAAAATAACAAGAAAAGAAAAGTTGGAATTTTTCTCACCTTGGGGGCATTTAAATCGAACACGTGAAAGGCGTCGTGACGGCTCAACGAGTGAGCTTCGCGGCGCGCCGCCGCCGCTGCCGTCGAACGCCCTGCAAGCTTCTTTCCCTCGCCGTGCTACCGGAGCCGTCCGCCGCCTTGTTCTTCTTCGCGGATGTTTTGCCCTTCTTCGACGCGCCGCATTGGGGACCTTTCCAGTGCGCCCGGCGGCACGGACGGCGCCGGGCGCTGACGCCACCAGCGCCGTGGTCATCCGCGGCGGTAAGAACAGGCTGCGGCGAGGCGGCCTTCGGCAGCTCCGGTGGCGACGCCAACGCTCCCCGCGCTAGGGTTTCCGACAGCAGCGGCGGCGGCGGGGGGATCGCGGCTGTACAACGGGGTGAGTGGGGTGCCGGTGTGCGTGTCCATGGGTGGGTGGCAGGGCGCCAGCGCCGGCGCGCGCGGGGCGTAGGAGGAGGAGAGGAGAGAGTGCGAGGGCGAGCGCTCGAGTGTGCCGCGCGCTGTAGTGGGCGCCCGAAATATACCGCGCGCGAGAGTGTTTTCGACCACGCGTCCAACTCGTTATAGCGCGCGCGCCGTTTTTGCGCGTCCGCTGGAGCGACCCACCGCGTTGCGCGCGCGCTAAAACAGACCAATTTGCGACGCGGCGCTAGTTTAGCGCGGCTGTTGGAGATGCTCTGATAAAAAGAAGAGAAAGTTTTGGATCGAGCGGGCGGCGTGACACATATAGATCAACACGTACACAATATTACAACTGAGTGAAAGAGACGGCTCCGGCTCCGGTTCATCATCTCCCGACGGACGGACACGGACGGACGGATCGATCATTCCAAGTCATCTTTGTTCGCCGGCCGAGCTCACCGACTGTCTCAGTCGGAGGTGCTAGGCTCCGGTGCATACGCAGCGGAGGGCTCCCCGGCTGGGGAGTCGGCCGCGGGCGCGTCGGCGGGCGAGTTGATGCACTTCACCGGTTGGCTTTCATTCTTCCTGCTAGTGAAATACAGATTACCTCTTAGACCCCAGACGAAGAAGTACTACGAATACACTGCTTATACTCAAGAGTATATTTTTAACATTGTTGAAGGATCAAACTATCTTAAAATTTGATCAAGTTTGTGTAAAAATATGTCAGTATTTATGAAATCAAATAAATATATGATAAAAATATATTTTATCATGAATCTAATGCTACTAATTTGATGGACCCTAAACAGAGTGAACAAAGTGCACTGCACGCTGCTACTCTCTCGACAATCTGAACCACGCAGGTAGCTCTAGTGCTTGATTTTGGTGTGAGTTCTGGGAGCGATGCGGAGGTCTCATTTATACATGACGCGGGGCACCAAACCCGTCAGCTTTAGTGTTGCACCTTCATCTATCATCATGCTTCATGCATCTGGGGTGGCCCGCACGCCGTACGTGCAGAGATATTCAGGGGGGTGTTTGGTTGCAGTTGCAACAGTAGTTGTATTATATGTTCATCTTTAGCCAGCCTGGTTGTTGAAAAATAGCCTCATATGCAGCAGATGCAACCTGCATCGCATCGAGAGGCACTTACCCCCTTGCTGTTTGGTTGCCCGCATTTATGCTTGAGCAGATGCAAACTTCAGCTGTTTGGTTGTAAACAACGTTTGTGTTCTACTCATCCCATTCAAATATGGTGGCCTTATCACCACACATGATCAGCACAACAGCAGCATCACAACAGCTAAGATCAAACAAAGCAAGCAATATAATGACAGCAAACTTAACACAGCAAACTACTTAACTAGATAGCATAAGTCTACATTAAGAGCAGGGGCATCCTCCTTCCCTGCTGTGCCAGGGTGCTGCTCCTGGCCAAAATATGAACAAGTTCCCAGCACAAGTCTCGCCACACATCCTAAAAATTCTTCACTAACACCTGACTTAACTTAACTACATAGTCTGCTTGATGCCACCAAGGCAGTTGTGCCTGCTGCAACGATACCTGCACATCACCGACGAGTCGTGGTTGTAGATCTGAACTTTCAGTCCGAGTCCGGAGATGCGCACAACGACGAGGTCGCCGGGGACGATGCGGTGGCGGCAGCAGAAGTAGTTCCGCCCCCGGCCAAGCACCATGTGGCCCTCGAAATTCTGGACTTGCACCCAGAACACGCACCGCTTGTTGGCTGAGAGCCTGACCACACGCAGGAGTCGCTTGATGACCAGCCAGGTGTTCATCACCTCCACGAACTTGGGAGGGACGACGAGCATGGCGAGGTCCTCGTTGTCCTTGATCTGCTGGTAGAATCTCATCGGCTCCCTGGCTCCCTCCTCGTGGCCCTGCCTCGGAGATCGTCCCCTTGAACGAGGCACGCTCATGAAGGCGATCCTGCCAGGCAGGTCCACCATCCTGAGCCACCTGTTCGTGGGGATGAAATCCTCGGCGCGCTCAGCTCCGGCCACGACCTGAGCTCCTCCATCCGCCACATCCCAATCAGTCTTCAGTATCTTGTCAGGCAACATGACAAGTATTAGTATCAAACAAAGCAAGCAAGCAAACAAGCAAGTAAGCAAGCAAATGCCACTGATCAGTGATGAATGCTAATGCCCAACAGCAAGTGCCACTGATCAGTGGCATGTGCTCATGGCCAAATGGCAATGATCAGTGGCACTTGGTGTTGGGCAAGAGCACTAATCTACTTGTTGTAGTGCAAATGGCACTGATCAATGACACTGATCAGTGACTTGCCCAATAGCAAGTGCCATTAATAAGTGCCATTTTGCCCAACAGCAAGTGCAAATGCCACTTATCAATGACACTTGTTGTAGGGCAAGTCACTGATCAGTGGCATCTTCTTTGCTGCAACTGGCACTGATCACTACACTATCCTAGACAAGGAAACATCTAAAAATAGCAACAGCAAGTGCCAATAGCACCCATGTGCAGCCATGCAGATTTGGGACCATCCTAAAATGGTCCTACTACATGCACGTATAACATCCACTCATGGCACAAACGCTAGCTTCAACATGCAACATGAAACAAGGACATGATCCTAACATGAACATGCCATTAGTCAACATGATTCTAGCATTCATCACTCAACATGAACATGATTTTAGCATGCACACAACTACTAGCATGTAGCACAAATCTAGCATGTAGTACGACTCGGACTAGCATGATGCTAGGATTCTAGCATGAACATGAATCTAGCATATAATACAGCTACTAGCATTCTAGCATGAACACAAGCAGTAGCACACGCACTGTACAAAACAAGAACATATCAGTCCGATTGGATTCGATTGGGATCGCATCCAATCGGATCTGCAAGAATCCTATCAATCCTAGCACATGCCTAAGAAATTAACTGCAAATTTACATCCTGGAGCAAGATTTGAGGGGATTTGACTCACAGGAGCACGCGCAGCCGCGACGAACTGAGGTCGGGGTGAAAACCCCGGCGGGAACGATAGAGGTGGCGGAGCAGAGGACGAGCCGGCCCCGGCGACGGCCTGCGGCATCGGCCCCGTGCTGAACGCCACGCTGGAGGTCGAGAAGGACGGCCGGCCGACCGGAGAAAACCCTTGGACGGGGGTCAAGAAAACCCCGAGCCCAATGGTGTCCCAAGAAGGGGTGGCTCCGTCGACGGTGCCGGCGCCGAGCCCAGGACCACGAGGTCCGGAATCGGCGGCGGAGCAGGAGCGGCCGACACCGCATTGGCCGGCGCTCGTGGAGGCCGGCAGCAGATGGGGGACGGCGCCCGCAGTGCCGACGCCAGGTCGCGGCCCGAGTTCTGGAGCCCGGCCAGCCACCGCTCCTGAATGCTGGCGATGCACGGCGGTGGGCGTGACGGAGCTATCGGAGCAGAGGAGAGGAGAGGGAGGGGCGGTGAGGGAGAGAGAGGGAACGATGGAAACAGTGCGCCTGGGCGGTGACAGGAGAGTGGGGGCGAGTAATGAGACGTTGCCTCCGTCTCGCGCGCTGCCCGAGGCGTGTAACTGCCCCGTACGCGCCGCCCGATTCGGCTGTTTCCGCCGAGCCAGACTGCGGGCTGCTTTAAGGTTCGTGCGGGTCACAAACCGCATGCAGCCCAGCCAACCAAACAGGCCGCGCACATCCCGCACAACCTGGTTGCGCTGCATGCGGACAACCAAACACGCTGAAAGATCGAGGATGTCGCCTAGAGGGGGGGGGGTGAATAGGCGCTTTAAATAATTACGGTTTAGGCTTGAACAAATGCAGAATAAACCTAACGGTTAATTTGTCAAGCACAAAACCTACAACAACTAGGCTCACCTATGTGCACCAACAACTTATGCTAAGCAAGATAAGCAACTATGTGATAGCAAGATATATGACAAAGAACAATATGGCTATCACAAAGTAAAGTGCATAAGTAAAGGGGCTCGGGTAAGAGATAACCGAGGCACGCTGGAGACGACGATGTATCCCGAAGTTCACACCCTGCGGATGCTAATCTCCGCTTGGAGCGGTGTGGAGGCACAATGCTCCCAAGAAGCCACTAGGGCCACCGTAATCTCCTCACGCCCTCGACAATGCAAGATGCCATGATTCCACTAAGGGACCCTTGAGGGCGGTCACCGAACCCGTACAAATGGCAACCCTTGGGGGCGGTCACCGAACCCGTACACTTTGGCAACCCTTGGGGGCGGTCACGGGAACCCGTCAAATTGCTCGGGGCGATCTCCACAACCTAATTGGAGACCCCGACGCTTGCCCGGAGCTTTACACCACAATGATTGAGCTCCGAACACCACCAACTGTCTAGGGCGCCCAAGCACCCAAGAGGAACAAGCTCAAGGGCACCAAGCACCCAAGAGTAATAAGCTTCTCAACTTGTAACTTCCACGTATCACCGTGGAGAACTCAAACCGATGCACCAAATGCAATGGCAAGGGCACACGGAGTGCCCAAGTCCTTCTCTCTCAAATCCCACCAAAGCAACTAATGCTAGGGAGGAAAATGAGAGGAAGAACAAGAAGGAGAACACCAAGAACTCCAAGAACTAGATCCAAGGGGTTCCCCTCACATAGAGGAGAAAGTGATTGGTGGAAATGTGGATCTAGATCTGGTTGGTGGAAATGTGGATCTAGATCTCCTCTCTCTTTTTCCCCAAAAACTAGCAAGAAACCATGGAGGGATTGAGAGATAGCAAGCTCGGAGAAGGTCAACAATGGAGGAAGAACACGAGCTCAAAGGATAAGGTTCAATGGGAAGAAGACCCCCTTTTATAGGAGGGGGAAAATCCAACCGTTACCCCACTGAATATCCCCGCACAGAGCGGTACTACCGCTAGGGAAGGGCGGTACTACCGCTGAGGGCGGTACTACCGCTCCCTATCCAGCGGTACTACACTGTTGAAGAGAAGGTCAAGGCCCTGGCCCAGAGCGGTACTACCGCTAGGGAAGAGCGGTACTACCGCTCAGAGCGGTACTACCGCTCAGAGCGGTACTACCGCTTCTACTGCCACTACTAGTGCCGCAAAACCCGACACGAAAAATTTCGTTCGAGAATCGAGGCGGAAGTAGCCCAGACGCACATCGGTACTACGGCCGAAACTCCCAAGCGGTACTACCGTTCGGAGAGCGGTACTACCGCTTGGAGCGATACTACCGCTCCGAGAGCGGTACTCATCAGGAGCTTGGAGCGGTACTACCGCTGAGGGTCACGGTACTACCGCCGGCACCAGCCTTAAGCCACAACCACGAAAGCAAAGAATACTCCAAGAAAACCAGAACTGCCATAACTTCTTCATATGAGCTCCGAATTGAGCAAACTCAAGCTTGTTTGAAACAAGACAACGAGTAGCATCAAAACAGCGAGTGAGGCAGGGGAGGTATGCTTAGCAAACAAAGGAGTGAAACCTCCAACCGAGAAGAACCGGCATACCCTCCAACATCGAAAACATCATAGAAGATGCATGAGAACTCCGTTTTCGATGAACTCGAGCTTGTCATAAAAATGACCATAAGCTCCAAATCTCACAAGGAGAAGAACCAAACAAGAACCAATAAAGATGATGCAAGGATGCAATGGTTTGAGCTCTCTACGAACGATACGATCAAGCAACTCATCGAGAGCCCCCTTGATAGTACGGCAAACGATCCTATAACCCGGTCTTCCACATGAGACCGGTAAAATAGAAAACCTATCAAGGGCAAACCTTTGCCTTGCACATGGTCCACTTGAGCTAGATGATGACGATCTTGACTCCCTCAAGTTGGACCACCTTTCTTGATTGCATTGGCGGGATGAAGACTAGTTGATTGCTCCCCATACTCTACCGTGGGTGAGCCTCTCTTCCGCTCATCTTCACAAGTCCATTGTCACCACAATGGACGGCAAGCTTCAAGCACTTGATCTCTTCGTGATGCATCACTTAAACTTGCACACCGCAACCTAACCCCACAAAGAACTCTCACGAAGACATGGGTTAGCACACAAAGCGTAATGAATAATGCTTACCATACCATGGGATCACTTGATCCCTCTCGGTACATCTTCTACGCTTTGTGAGTTGATCAACTTGATTCACTCTTGACTTAGTCTTGATCAACCTTGAATCTTTCCAACTCTCTTCATTTGGATGATGTCTTGAAGGTGGACATGAATGATCACACAATCTTATTCTTCAAGACATGCTTGCAATAAGCTCAACACTCACATGACCAATCTTTGGATAATTCCTTGAATAGCACCTTGGTCGACACAAAACTCTCCTTGAAACCAACACATGTACTCCAAGAAAAGCCTATGGACAAAACCTTCAAATAAACTCAAGGCAACCATTAGTCCATAGAGAATGTCATCAATTACCAAAACCACATATGGGGGCACCGCATGTCCTTTCACACGCCCCGATCAACGCAGCATCGTTTACCACGCAAATCTTGTGCAGAGTTGTTGAGTGCCAACTTGTCGTCGTGTTAGCTGTGTCCATTGCTTGATATGATCACTACTAGACTAGTGCTAGCTGCAATTTGCATGGATGACATGATTCAACGGGCCGGGCATCATGCCATGATATTATCCGATGTCGTGGGCACTTTCCCCCTATTCTCTCGAGATCTCGAACCAGGGCCAGCGTGAAACACTCTTCGTTGTTCGCTTATCGTACCTCTGCGAGCAATGAGCATAGTACAATGCACCGTGTCGGAGTTGGTTCCTTGACCGGCGAGCCCACTTAATAGCTGCATACGGACGGACGGGTATTGTATGGGCGTGGTAGATATTCGTCCTGTCCCGTACAAGCGCTCTGGCATTGAACAAGCAAGGACACTAGGGACGCGGCGCAGGCGGCACCATCGGCCGACACGATGCTTCAATGCCGGGGTCAGTGAGAGGTTGTGTCTGCTTTTAACCGGCGTCATTGTGGAGCGGCTGCTCTACAGCAGAATGAATGCGGGGAGTTGACACGCACACGGACGAGGGAGGACTTTTGGATGGGCCAGGGCGTAGCAGGGGTCCGGACGCATGCGGGTGGTTTGAGGGTCAGCATTGAAGATGTCCTAATGGGTTGGATTGGTGATGGCTGTCTACTTTATTTCTTTTCTGATTTAATTTTATTATTTTATTTCTATTCTCTAAAAGTTCTTAAAAATATTAGGAGAACTATTTTTATTTTACATTTCCTAGTGTAGTGTAAAAAACACTCATATCTTATGGGACGGAGGGAGTGCTTTTATAAGATAATTGTTTGAAATGCATTTCAGAATTGTTAATTGTATGTTCTAAAACATGTACATTATATATTTTAAAAATATTATTGTGTGTTAGAAAAATATTTATCAAGTAATGATACATGTATTTAAAAATTGTTCATGCTATTAAAAAAAGTTGTTCATGTATTTATAAGAAGGTAATTTTCATGTGTACTTGAAAAATGTTCATCGTGTACTTTAAAAAATTCATATCACTAAAAATAATGTTCACTTACTTATAAAAGATATTTTATAATTTTACATGTGTTTGTAATTTCAAATTGCGTTTAAAAAAATTAGTATATATATTTAATTTATAGAAAAAGTAGAACAGTAAAGGGAAACAAAATAGGAAAAAGGAAAAATATGAATACAAATATAAAATTAAAAAGAAGATGAACACAGAAAATTAAACCAGTTAAAAACTAAATTTAGAAAATTGGGAAAATCTGATCGGAAACAACGGACGGGAAAACCGCAGTGGAAATCCGTGAAAAAACACACAAAAAGCCACATAGGCAAAACCGTCGATGCCCCCACACCCTCCTACTGGCCTGGTCCTGTTAGTGGCGAGCTTGGGCGAGCAATATCATTTGCTCGGTAGGAGCAACATATAGCATTTCTGGTTGGTCACTGTAGATGAATGGATTCTCATTTGCGTCTCCACACATGTGGAACCTTGAATAATAGATTGATTATATAATACTCCCTCTGTTCCATAACATAATAACATTTTTCAAACTGTTTTAGCTTAAAAAACATTCTTATATTATGGGATGTAGAGAGTAGTTTACTAGAAAATATGCAATCAGATAATTTTCACATTTTGCACGAAACTATAGATAATTGTTTTACATATTTTAGGGTTTTTATAACGAAGCCAACTTATTTTTGTGACTTTCGTTTATAAATTAGCAACTAAGCATAAAGTTGCACACTAAAGAAGTGTTTTGGATTTCTTCCGGGTCATTCGTATTTAATTATTCATATTTGCTTTAGACGGGTGTTTTCCCCTATAGTTAATTGATATTCGTTGGAGAAATCACTAACTTTACTCTTGAGTTGCACTTTTATTCTACACCAATTCAAAAAAAAGTGCAACCATTGTATTTGTAATATATTCATTGTTTTTGTTTTTGTAATGTGCAACATCTGTACAATATACTCCCTCTGTTTTTATTTATCACATATTAGCTTCGGCTGAAGTCAAACTTTATAAAGTTTGACCAAGTTTGTAGAAAACAGTATGAATATGGACAATAACGAATCTATATAATGTGAAAATATATTTATTGCTAAATCTAATGGTATTAATTTTATGGTGTATATGTTAATATATTTTGCTACAAACCTGATGAAAAATTATAAAGTTATACTTTAGACAAAGCTAATATGTGAAGTAAATAAAAATGGAGGGAATACCATTTTTCCGTTTGTACTACTAAATATGTTTTGATAATTTATTTGGCTCTTATAAAATGCAACTTGTTTCTTAATGTGCAATATTTTTGAAGTGCGGAAATGATTTTTTGTGAATGAAGTTTTTATATGTTTCTTGCATTTTTTTCTTCACTTTTATTGTTGTTGGTCTACTAGAACTTTGTGTTGCCGAAATTCTTGTTTTTCATGTTTCTCTTGCCTGTGGTGCATAGAAAATCCAACCGACTGGAATGTATAAAACAAATTCCAGTTTGACTTGTGAACACCTGAACCCTAGTTATTATATGGTTGGTTCTTGAGTCTGCATCAATGGCCCAAACGAACAAATCGGTTATCTCCACTCCTATAAAAATCCGAAGGTGGTGATGGTGTGCCTGCCATTCTTTATTTACAACCATCGGATTTGCATCTAACGGACATGAGGCAATTTATGTCGATTTTGCAAAAGGCGCCCGTTCTGAGGTAGATATTTTTAGATAACCCGGCCCTTGTCTCTCTCGACTAGCCACATCTCAGAAAAAAGCTCCGTACAAACAGGCAGCAGTCGACAGTGTCAGAACCGATCTACCGCGGCGGCTATTGTCGACGCCGTCCGGCCCACGCTCCTCTCCACCCTGTCGCCCACCACTACCACAACTCTCCCCTCCTTGTTGTCTCCCTCGCTCCCTTCCTTCCTCCGCCCGACCATGACAAGTACGACACCGACGTCGTCGGTTGGCCGACACGTCTCTTGCCTCTCCTCTGTTGTAGTAGTCCGACCACCCATCATCAACACCACACCCCCTCATCCTCGACATCCACTCCGCCCCCTCCCACGTCTCCTCCTTCGATGACCTACGCATCGTAACTTTGCCTCCGGCGGCGTTGTGCCCCAACAAAGCCCCTCATTCCTCCTGCATTTCCTGCTGCTGCAGCCCCCTCCCACCACTGCCCCCGGCTACGTGTTGCTCATCCTTGGCAACATTACATCCACCTACTACTAGCAAGGAGCAGATTTCTTGTGATTTGCGTTTCTCCTGAAGCATATCTTTTGCTTCCAAAGCAGGCATCTGGCCTCTGTTTTTCCAGCCGCCGTTTATTCCATTCATTGATATTGTGATGTATAGTGACTATGGAGTCATGCATAATTAAACATATCTTGCCCAGTCTCAAGCTGGTCTTGTGAAGCACTACTTTGACTTCAAAACCAGGCTTTAGTTCCTTTTCGCTATATGTTATTTAGTGTAAAATCTTCTTGTGAGATCATCTATTTTTTACTGATGGAGGTGAATGGTTTTCATTGTTTGAAATAATAAATGCTTTGTTTGCACTCTACTCCTATGAAAGAGCTCGTGCTTTGTTCTCTAAGAGTTGACCCAATTGTGAGTATTGTAGTATTTTGCTTCCAGCGAGGAACTCATTGAAATACATGCGAGAAGTGACTTAATAGTTTCTCTCGTGAAAATATTATCAGACTAACAGATTTGATGGTGCCATATTCAGTATGTTTTTCGTTAACCAGAGATAAAGATATGTGATGTACATGCGTAGTCTGATAGGATTTACTATTTTGTGTAATACCAGATCAATCACTAAGTGAGGCAATTTGGCTCTGTGGATCTAAGGAGCCTAGAAATTTATTTTATTTGAAAAGGATATTTAAAAGTTCCAAGACAATTGATTTTTCCCTCCGGTATAGTTGTTCTCCACAAATATGTAAAATTCTATTAAATACTATACGATGATGTGCAGGCTACGAAAGAAATCGAACAATTTAGCCTCAAAACAAAAAAAAAATCCTGATTAGATCCGGTTGGCTGCTCCGGAGGCCAGGCCAGAGCAGAGTGAATCCACGGCCACATGGTTGATGGATTTGGACGAGGCGCGACAACGTGGCTACACAGCTTAACTACTATGTTGTGATTCAAGAGGTTTTGGGATGACAAAGGGGATTAAGTTGTTGACTGCGGGTGCTGATAGAAGGGGGTTGTGCGGGTGTCCGTTTACAGCGAGACAATTGTCCCTCCCGCTATGAGACTATGAATATGTTTCTCCCGTTGCAACGCATGGGCATTGTGCTAGTAATGAACCAAAAAGAAGTGCATGTGCTCCAGCCAGTCATGTGCTTACTTTGGTCTTTCGTATACATAAGTTGCCTCAGTCGGGCTCAGTTTGTTTGATTTTTCCCAAAAAGATGCTAGCTGTTTATCAGGACAGGACATGCTATACTTAAAAGTTTTGAAGGGGTGCTGGTATTGGCCGCGTGGGTGGCAATATCGTTGGCCAGCCTGGTGCGCGGCCTCGGGGTCAACATGGAGGTTGGGGCGGCGGCTTCGGATATGGTTGTCGAGTGTCGATTCCGGTTGCTCGGGTGACGAAGTTGGCGGTCCGCTTGGTGCATGGCCTCGGGGTCGGTGATGTGGGACGCCGCTGGAAACAATCTTTCACGGTGCCAATCAACTCACAAGAAGCAACTATCTCTCTCAAGTGGCAAAGAACAACAAGAAACACTCTTAAATGAATTGCAGCGAATAACTAGCTTGGTTTAGAAAGGACGCAATCCAAACCATGAAACTGGTGAACCTAAGTAGAATCACAAGAGGGAACCACAAGGATCCTATATGAATTGAGGACATGCCCTCCAATCCGCACACACGAGCTAATATTCAACGATACTAGTGCTCACAGTACACCACAACCTCACCGGCTGTCTAGAAACATAAACTCAGACATCTCATCCCCCTTTCACATGGAACAACTGGGGAGTACTTATATTAGAAGCACATACTAGTTAGGTGTGAAAACAACTCAAAATGAAGGGTGAATTCGTGACTTGTTGAGCCTCGCGATGTAATTAATTCATGTACAGTTTACAAGGGAACTTGCACAACTTTTGACTCAAGACCTCAAATGATGCATCTTTTTTTTAATGAAAACTGACTTCAAACACCATCTTATGCAGCCACTAAAACGTGCTAGACCCTTTTAGAATTAATTAGGTTTAGGAGGGAAGTTGCAGCTCGAAATCTGATGTGTCATTTCTTTCAAAATAGGCACCGGAAGCTTCCCAACTAAGATAATGGTTTTGTCCATTTCTCCCTTTGGCCGCTCTAATGGTTTATCATTTGTGCAAGCATGAACCTCATTTTTTGATGCCTTAGTCGTGATCTGGTCCACATCAGTCGGTGTGTGTGGTTTTTGTCTGTATGTTGGAGTGGTGGCTCCGGAGATGGTTGTAGGGTGTCGGCGCTGGTTGCTCGGGCAGCAGAGCAGGCGGCTCGTCTAGTGCACGGCCTTAGGGCCGGTGTGGATGCCAGAGCGGCGGCTTTGGTTTTGGTTGTAGGGTGTCGGCTACGGGTTACTCAGGTGACATTGCCGGCAGCTTGCCTGGTGCAGGTCTCTTCTACTTTTTCTAATTAATCGGGCCCTAAGGACTGCATTTCAAAAAAAGTAAGTTTTGAACAGCGTTTGAAATTTCAATCAAATTTATTACTGCTTCATCAAATATACATATTACAACGAAATCATTAAGCTTAATACATCAGTCACGAGGCATGAAAATATTTTGTTGAATATTGAAAACACAACCACGCATGCACAAGCACACCAACAAGAAAAGCATCTGTTTCAACTTTCAGAACAAGGGAAGCCACGTGAATCTGAAACGAAGCGATAACACTCCAGACATCAGCAGACAGTAACAAACGAGTAGCATCCACAGTGTCTAATTGATTCCCGCCTCCGATCCTCCTGACACAGTGGGGCCTCTCGGTCGAATCTCGACGTGCTGCAAGAGTAATGAGCAGCACGGTGAGTTCTCTAGCTACACAACTAATCCCTCCATTCCAAATTACTCGTCGTGGAGTAATTTGGAACGGAGGGAGTATAACTCTGCAAGTATTTGTACAGTAGAAAACGCTGTCAAATTGTCTTTTCGGTGTAAAATGTGAACATACCTCCTGCACGGCCGGCGCCGGCGCCGACTTGGGGGCCTCCTCCCTGACCCCGGCGCGGCCGCAGCCGGCGACGCGGTCGACGAGGCCGAAAAACCTATCCTTGAGCTGGGCGGCAAAGTTGGCCATGATGGTGGAAGTGGAGCTAGCTGAAGTGAAGAGAGTGCACTGCACACTGGTACTCTCTAGACAATCTGAATCACACGCAGGTAAGCTGTAGTGCTTGATTTTGGTGGTGGAAGAGTGGTGTGAGTTCTGGGAGCGATGCGGAGGTCTCATTTATACACGACGCGGGGCACCAAACCCGTCAGCTTTAGTGTTGCACCTCCATCTATCATCATGCTTCATGCATCTGGGGAGGCCCGCACGCCGTACGTGCAGGGATATTCAGATCAACGCAGCATCGTTTACCACGCAGATCTTGTGCAGAGTTGTTGAGTGCCAACTTGCCGTCGTGTTAGCTGTGTCCATTGCTTGATATGATCACGACTAGACTAGTGCTAGCTGCAATTTGCATGGATGACATGATTCAACGGGCCGGGCATCATGCCATATATTATCCGATAGGTGGGCACTTTCCACCTATTCTCTCGAGATCTCGAACCAGGGCCAGTGTGAAACACTCTCCGTTGTTCGCTTATCGTACCTCTGCGCGCAATGAGCATAGTACAAAGTACAGACCAAACAATACAAATACGAGTAATAATGGCAAGACTTATAAGTAAGAAACAATCTCTCAGAACCGGCGTCCGGTGCATCAATGCGCTTGTGAGTGAAGTTTTTATACGTTTCTTGCATTTTTTTTTCTTCACTTTTCTTGTTACTGGTCTACTAGAACTTTGTGTTGCCGAAATTCTTGTTTTTCATGTTTCTCTTGCCTGTGGTGCATAGAAAATCCAACCGACTGCAATGTATAAAAACAAATTCCAATTTGACTTGTGAACAGCTGAACCCTAGTTATTATATGCCTGGTTCTTGAGTCTGCATCAATGGCCCAAAAGAAAAATCGGTTATCTCTACTCCTATAAAAATTTGAAAGTGGTGATGTTGTGTCTGCCGTTCTTGATTTACAACCATCGAATCTGCATCTAATGGACAGGAGGCAATTTGTGGCGATTTTGCAAAAGACGCCCGTACTGAGGTAGATATTTTTAGATAACCCACTATCTCTCTCGACTAGCCACATCTCAAGAAAAAGCTCCATACAACAGGCAGCAGTCGACAGTGTCATAACCGGTTTACCGCGGGTCCGTGGCGGCTGTTGTCGGCGCCGTCCGGCCCACGCTCCTCTCCACCCTGTCGCCCACCACTACCACAACTCCCCCCTCCTCCCTGTCTCCCCCGCTCCCTTCTTTCCTCTACCCGACCATGACAAGTTCGACCACCCAGCATCAACACCACATCCCCCTCATCCTCGCCATCCACTCCGCGCCCTCCCACGTCTACTCCGACGATGACCTACGCATCGCAACTTTGCCTCTGGCGGCGTCTGTGCTCCAACAAAGCCTCTCATGCCTCCTCCATTTCCTGCTGCAGCAGCCCCCGACTACGTGCTGCTCATCCTCGGCAACATTACATCCACCTACTACTAGCAAGGAGCAGATTTCTTGTGATTTGCGTTTCTCCTGAAGCATATCGTTTGCTTCCACAGCAGGCATTTGGCCTCTGTTTTTTCAGCCGCCGTTTATTTCGTTCACTGATATTGTGATGTATAATGACTATGGAGTCATGCATAATTAAACATATCTTGCCCAGTCTCAAACTAGTCTTGTGAAGCACTATTCAACTTCGAAACCATGTTTTACTTTCTTTCGCTATCTGTTATTTAGTGTAAAATCTTCTTGTGAGATCATCTGTTTTTTTACCGATGGAGGTGACTGGTTTTCATAGTTTGAAATAATAAATGCTTTGTTTGTGCCCTACTCTTATGAAAGAGCTCGTGCTTTGTTCTCTAAGAGTTAACCCAATTGCGAGTATTGTAGTATTTTTTTTCCAGTGAGGAACTCATTGAAATACATGTGAGAAGTGACTTAATAGTTTCTCTCATGAAAATATCATCAGACTAACAGATTTGACGGTGTCATATTCAGTATGTTTTTCGTTAACCAGAGATAAAGATATGTGATGTACATGTGTAGTCCGATAAGATTTACTATTTTGTGTAATACTAGATCAATCACTAAGTGAGGCAATTTTGTTCCATGGATCTAGGGAGCCTAGAAATTTATTTTATTTGAGAAGGACATTTAAAAATTCCAAGACAATTGATTATTCCCTCCGGTATAGTTGTTCTCCACAAATATGTAAAATTCCATTAAATACTATATGATGATGTGCAGGCTACGAAAGAAATCAAACAATTTAGCCTCAAAACAAGAAAGAATCATGACTAGATCCAGTTGGCTGCTCCGGAGGTCAGGACAGAGCAGAGTGAATCCGCAGCGACATGGTTGATGGATTTTGACGAGGCGTGACAACGTGGTGACACAGCTTAACTACTATGTTGTGATTCAAGAGGTTTTGTGATGACAAAGGGAATTAAGTCGTTGATTGCGGGTGCTAATAGGAGGGGATTGTGCGGGTGTCCGTTTACAGCGAGAAAATTGTCCCTCCCACTATGAGACTATGAATATGTTTCTCCCGTTGCAACGCACGGGCATTATGCTAGTAGTGAACCAAAAAGAAGCGCATGTGCTCCAGCCATGTGCTTACTTTGGTCTTTCGTATACATAAGTTGCCTCATTCGGGCTCAGTTTGTTTGAGTTTTCCCGAATAGATGCTAACTGTTTATCAGGACATGACATGCTATACTTATAAGTTTTGAAGGGGTGTCAGCATTAGCCACGTGGGTGGCAATGTCGTTGGCCAGCCTGGTGCGCAGCCTCGGGGTCAACGTGGAGCGGCGGCTCCGGATATGATTGTCCGGTGTCGGTTCTGGTTGCTCAGGTGACGAAGCAGCGGTTCGCCCGGTGCATGGCCTCGGGGTCGGTGATGTGGGACACCAATCTTTCACGGTGTCAAACAACTCACAAGAAGCAACTATCTCTCTCAAGTGATAAAGAACAACAAGAAATACTTCAAATAAATTGTCGCGGATAACTAGCTTGGTTTAAAAAGGACGCAAGCCAAACCATGAAATTGGTGAACCTAAGTAGATCACAAGATGGAACCACAAGGATCCTATACTAATTGAGGACATGCCCTCCAATCCGCACACACGAGCTAATACTCAACGATACTAGTGCTCACAGCACACCACAACCTCACGGGTTGTCTACAAATATAAACTCAAAAATCTCATCCCCTTCACATGGAACAACTGAGGAGTACTTATACTAGAAGCACCTACTAGTTAGGTGTGAAAACAACTCAAAATGAAGGGTAAATTCGTGACTTGTTGAGCCTCATGATGTAATTAATTACTATACAGTTTGCATGGGAATTTGCACAACTTTTGACTCAAGACCTCAAACACCATCTTATGCAGCCACTAAGGCTGGTCATAGTGGGGAGTAACTTATACTAGTGTTATGGATATGATACTAGTCTAAGTTACTACCTCCATAATGCAAAGTAACATAAGTAGTAGTGTCATAGATTGCTTCATTTATTAGCTCATAGACTCATTTTGCCTCGGGAAACGCTATGTTACAGTAACATATTATGTTACCACAAGCACCTCTTTCCTCATTAAATACTTGTCACATAAGCAAAATTTTCTTGGGATGTGTTAAGTTACTATCTAAGTTGCCCCCACTATGGCTAGCCTAAAACATGCTAGACCCTTTTAGAATTAATTAGGTTTAGGTGGGAACTTGCAGCTGAAAATCTGATGTGTGAGTTCTTTCCAAATAGGCACCGAAAGCTTCTCAACTAGGACAATGGTTTTGCCCATTTCTCCCGTTGGCTGCTCTAATGGTTTATCATTTGAGCTAGCATGAACCTCACTCTTTGATGCCTTGGTCGTCATCTGGTCCACATCAGTCGGTGTGTGTGGTTTTCGTCTGTATGTCAAAGCAGCGGCTCCGGAGGTTGTAGGGTGTCCGTGCTTGTTGCTGCTCCGGAGATGGTTGTAGGGTGTCCGCACTTGCTCAGGCAACAGAGCAGGCGGCTCGTCTGGTGCGCGGCCTCAGGGCCGGCATGGATGCCGGAGTGGCGGCTTCGGTTTTGGTTGTAGGGTGTCAGCTACGGGTTACTCAGGTGATGTTGTCGGCGGCTTATTAGCAAATGTACTTATCTTATTACTCAGCTAGGCACTTACATTTATTTACAAGTTCCACATGGGTCTGGTCAAGAAGACTCAGAATCATTCTCACGGCCACGCACACGGGAGCAGCTTCTCCGCCAATCGATCATCACTTGCATACAAAAAAAAAGCCCCTGGTGTAGGTCTCTTTTACTTTTTCTAATTAATCGGGCCCTGAGGAGTCGCGTTTCCATAAAAGTAAGTTTTGAACAGCGTTTGAAATTTCAATCAAATTTATTACTGCTTCATCAAATATACATATTACAATGAAATCATTAAGCTTAATACATCAGTCACGAGGCATGAATTTTTTTTTGTTAAATATTGAAAACACAACCACGCACGCACAAGCACACCAACAAGAAAAGCATCTGAACAAGGGAAGCCACGTGAATCTGAGACAAAGCGATAACACTCCAGACATCAGCAGACAGTAACAAACGAGTAGCATCCACAGTGTCTAATTGACTCCCGCCTCCGATCCTCCTGACACGTTGGGGCCTCTCGGTCGAATCTGGACGTGCTGCAAGAGTAACAAGCAGCACGGTGAGTTCTCCAGCTACAACACTGTAATCATTGTACAGTAGAAAACAGTTGAATTTTCTTTTCCAGGTAAAATGTAAACATACCTCCTACACGGCCGGCGCCGGCGCCGCCGACTTGGGGGCCTCCGCCTTGACCCCAGTACGGCCGCAGCCGGCGACGCGGTCGACGAGGCCGAAAAACCTATCCTTGAACTGGGCGGTGAAGTTGGCCATGATGGTGGAAGTGTAGCTAGCCGAAGAGAACAGAGTGCAGTGCACACTGGTTCTCTGGAATCTGAACCACGTAGGATAGCTGTGGTGCTTGATTTTGGTGGGGGGACAGCGGTGTGAGTTCTGAGAGCGATGCAGAGGTCCCATTTATACACGACGCCGGGCACCAAACGCGTCAGCTTTAGTGTTGCACCTTCATCTATCATCATGGTTCATGCATAGCCCTACGTGCAGGGACGATATTCAGATCAATGCAGCATCGTTTACCACGCAGATCTTGTGCAGAGTTGTTGAGTGACAACTTGCCATCGTGTCGTTGTGTCCATTGCTTGATATGATCACTACCAGACTAATGCTAGCTGCAATTTGCATGGATGACATGATTTGCCGGGCCGGGCATCATGGGCGTGTTTGGTTGCCCGCATCAAGCTCAACCAGACCCGCGCGAGATGTGTGTGAGCTGTTTCGTTGTCTGTTTTTACTATTGGGCCTGCATCGCACGGAACTTAAAGCAGCTCTAGGCTTGGCTCACTGGAAACCCATGAATCGGCAGTTTCTCCAGGGCCAGGCCCGAGCGGTGCACGTGGGCGGCGGCGGCGGCTGCACGCGCGCGGCGCTTGAGAAGCCGTGTTGCTTCCCGAAGCGCCAGCAGTTATTAGCCTCACCGCCCCTCATCGCTCCCTCTCCCCACTCTTACCCACTCTCCCAACTCTCATCGGCGGCGGCGGAACGGAGCAGAGGAAGAAGACCACCAGTCTCCATCACTAGCGGCGGCGGATCGGAGCAGAGGAAGAAGACCACTGGACTCCATCAATGGCGGTAAGCACTTCTCTCTCTCTCTCTTCGACATGCACGCTAGATTCGATCCACGGCGATAGATTCGATCCACGACGAAGGGGAACGGGGAATATGTAGATAAGCATAGGGGTAGTTCATACTAGTTCATAGCAGTTCATACGAGTTCATACATGCAAGATCGGAATGCAGAAGGGGGATTGGGGGATTGGGGGATAGGGGGTGGACAACGGACACCGGCTGACCGCGGCAGCCGTCACCGGCATGCGGAGCGGCTGGTCGAGCCGATGGCCTTCATCTTCTTCTTCATCGCCGTGCGGGCCGGCGGGTCGTCGTCGTCGTCCTCGGCGGAGTCGAGGTCGATCTGCCAGGAACGACGGCCTGGCTCCGGCGGCCTCACTGGCATCTGCACTCCTTCTTCTTCCTCCTCCTCCTTAGGCTCCACGCCGATGACCGCCGGCGGCGCGATAGCCCTCTCCCAGTACACTGCGGCACGACGGTCATTAGGAGCCCAGTAGGTCTTGTACTTGCACCACTTCTTCCTCTGTTTAGCGTCGACGGAGACGGCCTGATTCATGGCCCAGCGAATGATGTCAACTGTCATCGCGCCCTTCGCTGGGTCAGGAATCAGCGTCTTCAGCTCTTCTTACTGGCCTTCATGAGCACTGCATTAGATTTGTTCTGCATGTCCAGCATGGAGCCAAAGTTCGAGCACACCTCCATGGTGTTCTCGAACTTGGTGCGGTCACCAGCTGACCACCCGAGGAAGAAGGCCCTCCAGCCAATACCCCAAGGGAAGGGGTTGGCGTTGGAGCTGGAGCTAGAGCTCATGGCGATGGGGAGGAGGAAGGTTGACAGTGAGAGAAGAGAGGGGGTGGGTAAGTAGTGGTGGGCAGCGTGAGTAAATATAAGGGGGGTGGAGAGGAGAAGAAGAGTGACAGTCATGCCGTTTTAACTACAAGCTCTTCAATTAGCCATGAACTCTGTGATGTGCGTGACTCCATGAATTATGTGCAGATCGAGGAGAGCAATCAGATGGGCACGGAGGTTGACAACAAGGGCAAGCAGCCCCTTCACCCAATGCCCGACGAGGTTGTGCTGCCACCCACCACCGAGGAAGACCCAAAGACACCTGAGGGTGGCGACGACGAGGGCATGGAGGAGCCCCCCAGCAACAAGCGCCGCAACTACGGCCACTCCATCAGGAGGATGGCCCAACTCACTTCTGCAAGGTCATCCTTGCACCGAAGCTTGAGTGCATCCCCATGCCCCAGGACTTCACCAAGCACTTCGTCGCGGTGCCAACGGAGTTCAAGCTCAGGAACAACACCGGCTGCTCCTTGCTACTTCTTGAGCACTGCGTTGGTTTTCCCTTGAAGAAGAAAGGGTGATGCAGCAAAGTAGCGTAAGTATTTCCCTCAGTTTTTGAGAACCAAGGTATCAATCCAGTATGAGGCTACGCGCGAGTCCCTCGTACCTACACAAAACAAATAATTCCTCGCAACCAACGCGATAAGGGGTTGTCAATCCCTTTACGGTCACTTACGAGAGTGAGATCTGATAGATATGATAGGATAATATTTTTGGTATTTTTATGATAAAGATGCAAAGTAAAATAAAAGCAAAGTAAAAAGCAAAGGAAATAACTAAGTGTTGGAAGATTAATATGATGAAGATAGACTCGGGGGCCATAGGTTTCACTAGTGGCTTCTCTCGAGAGCATAAGTATTTTACGGTGGGTGAACGAATTACTGTTGAGCAATTGATAGAATTGAGCATAGTTATGAGAATATCTAGGTATGATCATGTATATAGGCATCACGTCCAAGACAAGTAGACCGACTCCTGCCTGCATCTACTACTATTACTCCACTCATCGACCGCTATCCAGCATGCATCTAGAGTATTAAGTTTATGGAAACAGAGTAACGCCTTAAGCAAGATGACATGATGTAGAGTGATAAATTCATGCAATATGATAAAAAAAAACCCCATCTTGTTATCCTCGATGGCAACAATACAATACGTGCCTTGTTGCCCCTCATCACATCGGGAAAGGACACTGCAAGATTGAACCGAAAGCTAAGCACTTCTCCCATTGCAAGAAAGATCAATCTAGTAGGCCAAACCAAACTGATAATTCGAAGAGACTTGCAAAGATAACCAATCATACATAAAAGAATTCAGAGAAGATTCAAATATTGTTCATAGATAAACTTGATCATAAACCCACAATTCATCGGTCTCAACAAACACACCCCAAAAGAAGATTACATCGAATAGATCTCCACGAGAGAGGGGGAGAACTTTGTATTGAGATCCAAACAGAGAGAAGAAGCCATCTAGCTACTAACTATGGACCCGAAGGTCTGAGGTAAACTACTCACACTTCATCGGAGAGGCTATGGTGTTGATATAGAAGCCCTTAGTGATGGATGCCCCCTCTGGCGGAGCTCTGGAACAGGCCCCAAGATGGGATCTCGTGGGTACAGAAGGTTCCGGCGATGTAATTAGGTTTTTGGCTCCGTATCTGATCGTTTGGGGGTACGTAGGTATATATAGGAGGAAGAAGCACGTCGGTGGAGCAACGTGCGGACCACGAGGGTGGAGGGCGCGCCCTGGGGGGTAGGCGCACCCCCTACCTCGTGGCCTCCTGGAAGCTTCTCTTATGTAGGGTCCAAGTCTCCTGGATCATGTTCGTTCCAAAAATCACGCTCCCGAAGGTTTCATTCCGTTTGGACTCCGTTTGATATTCTTTTTCTGCGAAACTCTGAAATAGGCAAAAAACAGCAATTCTAGGCTGGGCCTCCGGTTAATAGGTTAGTCCCAAAAATAATAGAAAAGTCCCAATATTGTCCAAAACAGTAGATAATATAGCATGGAGCAATCAAAAATTATAGATACGTTGGAGACGTATCACTCCTGGAAGGTGACAGTCAAGCTGATGAACGGTAGGGTGACCCTGGATCAGGGTTGGGCCACCTACGTAGCCGTTCATCAGATCAAGATCGGCTACATGGTGACGTTCAAGCTCCTCACTGTTGACACCCTCAAGGTCATCATCTTCGACGACGATGGCATTGAGGTCGTCAACAAGTGCGGGAAGCACAACGAAGCCTTCGCCGCCAAGGAGTAGGGCCGGGCCACCTCTTTCCAGCGTACTATCTGAATTATACTAGTTTATGGTTTATGAGTTGAACTGTTATGAAGTGTGGTACTGCTTATATCTGAATTATGCTAGTTCATGCTCTGTTTATACTCTGTTGTCTGTTTATACTCTGTTGTGCTTATGATGTGTGATGCCGAAGCGTGGTGGTAATCTCACCAACTAGCCAGAGAGGTTACCACACACCAGGCGTTGCATACAACCAAACACCATGCCTTGGGTTTGTCCGCTAACATGCAGGCAACCAAACACCAGGCAGTGTGGCTCTGCCCATGCAGGCAACCAAACAACATGCAGATGGTGCATTTGAGGCTACATTTGCATAGCCAGGTTGGGTGGAAAAGTGCATGCAATGCGGGTACTGTAGCGCACGGCAACCAAACACGCCCCATATTATCCGATGTCGTGGGCACTTTTCACCTACCCTCTCAAGATCTCAAACGTGGAGGTTGGAGCAGCGTCTCCGGATATGGTTGTTGGGTGTCGGTTCCGGTTGCTCGAGTGACGAAGCTGGCGCCTCGCGTGGTGCGTGGCCTCGGGTCGATGTGTGTGGTTTTCGTCTGTATATCGGAGCGGCAACTCCGGAGATGGTTGTAGGGTGTCGACGCTGGTTGCTCGGGTGGCAGAGCAGGCGGCTCGTCTGGTGCGCAGCCTCGGGGCTGGCGTGGATGTCGGAGTGGTGGCTTCGGTTTTGTTTGTAGGTGTCAGCTACGGGTTACTCAGGAAAAGTAGCCGGCGGCTCGCCTGGTGCGCAGCCCGAGGTCGGTGTGTGTTGATGATGTGTTGTTGGGGGCGTGTTGTGACGGTTTTCGCCCAGGTTTCTATTAATTAAATGGGAAAGTCTCTTCTACTCCCTTCGTCCCTTGAGACACTTATTTTGGGACTGAGGGAGTACTTTTTTTAATGAATCAGGCCCTAAGAGACCATGTTTAAAAAAAAGTAAGCTTTGAACAACGTTTGAAATTTCAATCAAATTTATTATTGCTTCATGAAATATACTGTCACACCCTGCATTTTGTAACATGGCAATTGCATTATTAAAGCATGAAATTTGGACCAACAAAAACTTTTGCACTATTTGGCTTTTATTTTGGAGTTGGTTTTCTTTGTGTGGTTTTTCAAGTGCTCTTTAAAGTCAACACAACTCCACCTTATATACTTCATCTCCTTGCCCCAAACTTATGCCCAATGATCATGCCATGTGTATAGTGCAATATAGTATTTTCTTACAAAAATAATTTGGCCAAATAGTATTTTCAAAAAATAGTTTTCCAAAAACCCCTGAATTGAGGTTTGCACTACAAGTACTTGATTTGGGGTATGAAAAATATTTCAAAGAGTATATTTGAAACCTATTAGATATGGGACTCCCATAAACCATAAAAATATAATTTTAAAAGTAATTTTTCCTATTTTAATTAAAGGATTTTTCTTTAGGCCAGAAATGGTCTTTAATAGGTTAAAATTATTTAAAAGCTTCAAAAATATTTGAGAAAATCAGGGAAACTCAGTGGACATATATTTTCCATATATATGAGAACACATGGTCATGTTCAAAATATTGGACAAAACCACCCAAAACCATTTCTGCCCATTTCAAGGATTTGAAATATTTCTACAGGAAATATTTTCATAAAAATCCAAGGAAAATCCAGCAAGTCACAAATTCATATTGTGATCACCTTGAAAAGCCTCATCTCAATTAAGGTCATTTTGGTTCACCAAAATGCCCCAAAACCCTCTCTGACCAGAATCAAATTTGAACAACTTTGTACTACCAACTTTCTCTCCTTGACCCCAACTTCTGTGAGCATGTTCACATGACCAAATGAGGCCACTACACCTAGTGGTGCATCAAGGGGAAGTGATTTGCTCAACTAGATCTACACAAGTTCATTTCTGCTAATTTCTAGGGCTTGCCAAAGTTACATTAGCAAACTCTTCCAAATGAGCTCATCTTCCTTCCACCCTGTCATTTTGTCATGACAAACACCCCTGCCAAGTGGCACGAGAAGGAAATTAGTGCAAGTACCCCAAAACCATATCAAACACCTTCTGCATTTTAACTAAAAAACCCGTTTGGGCCTCTTCCAATAATCCAAATGAGTTCTCCTCTTTACCACACCTCCTCCTAACCTCCCTCTACCTCTGGCATTTAGCACAAGTCAATGATCAATGATCAAGGGGATGAAACCACCAATTTTCTATTCTGGACAGTCCCATTTCCACTCTTCTCCTTCCTCTCTCTTCACCCACTGGCCACCCAAAGCATCCAAGGCCAAGATCCTTTTCTTTACTCCCTCCTAGACCTGCTAGACATGCTTGGGGCGCCCACACTGCTTAGAAAATGGCATGTCAAGCCATTTGGGCGCCTGGAGGCGCTTCTGATCTTGACCATGCACCGTAGTCAGCCGCCAACCACCTCCGGCCACCTTGGGCCTTCCCAGCGCGCCCGACGATGCACCTCGACGTCCGTGTCACGCCACGCCTCTGTCCTCCTCCTCCCTCTCCCTCCTCTCGCCCAGTAGACGGGCCTTGCAGCCCGCCAAAGGGGTGGCGCGCTCACACTCGGTGCCACAGCCCCCTGCTTTCCCTCTCTTCTCTCCCCTCGCCCTAGACCAACCCCACGAGCATCCCAGACACACCCACGCGCGCCCCTGTGACCCACAGCAACGGCAACGACCTCGCCGACGCATGGGTCCACTACAAGCCCTGGGCCGGCTATATAAGGCCTCCCCGAGCCCTCCTCTCCTCACCACTCGACCTCTGCAGCTCCAAAACACCCCCTGAACCACCCACTCCTCTCCAGAAGCACCCGAGCTCGAGATCGAGCTCGAGCTCCGCCGCCTCGGGTCGCCGTCGATCTCAGGGTACAGGCCCTCTCCGCCGCTCCTCTTCCTCGATCTGGAACCGCCTCGGCTCACTGATCATTTCCCCTTTCCTCCCCGCTTCTTTTGCAGCCGGAAATGACGCTCCTCCGCCACGTGACATCGTCGCCGGCGAACCAGGCTGCTCCGGCGACCACCTCCACCACCACCCGAACGGCGACATCCCCCTGAGTCCAACGGTGCCACCCGCTCGACCTGTCGTGCCCTGTAGCATCGCCGGTGAGCTCGCCGACCCCTCTGGTCGCGTGTTGGGGAACGTTGCAGAAAAATAAAATTTTTCTACGGTTTCACCAAGATCTATCTATGAGTTCATCTAGCAAAGAGAGAGAGAGAGAGAGGAGTGCATCTACATACCCTTGTAGATCGCGAGCGGAAGCATTCAAGAGAACGGGGTTGAGGGAGTCAGACTGCCGTGATGCAAATCACCGATGATCCTAGTGCTGAACGGACAACACCTCCGCGTTCAACACACGTACGGAGCGGAGACGTCTCCTGCGCTTTGATCCAGCAAGGTGGAGGGAGAGGTTGAGGAAGAGAGCTCCAGCAGCAGGACGACGGCGTGGTGGTGGTGGAGAGGCAGTACTCCGGCAGGGCTTCGCCAAGCTCTTAACGGAGGAGGAGAGGTGTTGGGGAGGGGAGGGGCTGCGCCTTGGATGTTGTGTGCAGCCCTCCCTCGCCTCTATTTATAGGGAAGGGGAAGGTGGCCCCCTCTAGATGAGATCTAGAGGGGGCGGCGACCAAGGGAGGGGCTTGCCCCCAAGCAAGGGGGCGCCCCACTAGGGTTTCCCCCAACCCTAGGCGCATGGGACCAAGGGGATGCGCCCAGCCCTCCAGGGGCTGGTTCCCTGCCCACTACGGCCCATGAGGCCCTCCGGGAGAGGTGGCCCCTCCCGGTGGACCCCCGGAACCCCTCCGGTGGCCCCGGTACAATACCGATATGCCCCTGAACCTTTCCAGTGATCGTATGACATGACCGAGACGACTCTATGGTCAATAACCAACAGCGGGATCTGGATACCCATGTTGGCTCCCACATGCTCCTCGATGATCTCATCGGATGAACCACGATGTCGAGGATTCAAGCAACCCCGTATACAATTCCCTTTGTCAGTCGGTATGTTACTTGCCCGGGATTCGATCGTCGGTATCCCAATACCTCGTTCAATCTCGTTAACGGCAAGTCACTTTACTCGTACCGTAATGCATGATCCCGTGACCAAACACTTGGTCACTTTGAGCTCATTATGATGATGCATTACCGAGTGGGCCCAGAGATACCTCTCATACACGGAGTGACAAATCCTACCACGATCCGTGTCAACCCAATGTACACTTTCGGAGATACCCGTAGTATACCTTTATAGTCACCCAGTTACGCCAGACGCTTGGTACACCCAAAGCACTCCCTACGGTGTGCGGGACTTACACGATCTCATGGTCTAAGGACAAGATACTTGACATTGGAAAAGCTCTAGCAAAACGAACTACACGATCTTGTGCTATGCTTAGGATTGGGTCTTGTCCATCACATCATTCTCCTAATGATGTGATCCCCTTATCAATGACATCCAATGTCCATAGTCAGGAAACCATGACTATCTGTTGACCAACGAGCTAGTCAACTGGAGGCTCACTAGGGACATGTTGTGGTCTATGTATTCACACGTGTATTACGATTTCCGGATAATACAATTATAGCATGAATAAAAGACAATTATCATGAACAAAGAAATATAATAATAATCCTTTTATTATTGCCTCTAGGGCATATTTCCAAGAGTCTCCCACTTGCACTAGAGTCAATTATCTAGTTACATTGTGATGAATCGAACACCCATAGAGTTCTGGTGTTGATCATGTTTTGCTCATGAAGAGGTTTAGTCAACGGATCTGCGACATTCAGATCCGTGTGTACTTTGCAAATATCTATGTCTCCATCTTGAACATTTTCTTGATGGAGTTGAAACGACGCTTGATGTGCTCGGTCTTCTTGTGAAACCTGGGCTCCTTGGCAAGGGCAATAGCTCCGTGTTGTCACGGAAGAGAGTGATCGGCCCCGACGCATTGGGTATGACTCCTAGGTCGGTGATGAACTCCTTCATCCATATTGCTTCATGCGCTGCCTCCGAGGCTGGCATGTACTCCGCTTCACATGTAGATCCCGCCACGACGCTCTGCTTGCAAATCGCACCAGACATCGCTCCACGATTCAACATATACACGTATCCGGTTTGTGACTTAGAGTCATCCAGATATGTGTCGAAGCTAGCATCGACGTAACCCTTTACGACGAGCTCTTCGTCACCTCCATAAACGAGAAACATGTCCTTTGTGCTTTTCAGGTACTTCAGGATATTCTTGACCGCTGTCCACTGTTCCTTGCCGGGATTACTTTGGTACCTTCCTACAAAACTTACGGCAAGGTTTACATCAGGTCTGGTGCACAGCATGGCATACATAATAGATCCTATGGCTGAGGCATAGGGGATGACACTCATCTCTTCTTTATCTTCTGCCGTGGTCGGGCATTGAGCCGAGCTCAATCTCACACCTTGCAATACTGTGCAAGAACCCCTTCTTGGACTGATCCATATTGAACTTCTTCAATATCTTATCAAGGTATGTGCTTTGTGAAAGACCTATGAGGCGTCTTGATCTATCCCTATAGATCTTGATGCCTAATATGTAAGCAGCTTCTCCAAGGTCCTTCATTGAAAAACACTTATTCAAGTAGGCCTTAATGCTGTCCAAAAGTTCAATATCATTTCCCATCAAAAGTATGTCATCTACATATAATATGAGAAATGCTACAGAGCTCCCACTCACTATCTTGTAAACGCATGCTTCTCCATAAGTCTGCATAAAACCAAATGCTTTGATCATCTCATCAAAGCGAATGTTCCAACTCCGAGAAGCTTGCACCAGCCCATAAATGGATCATTTGGAGCTTGCATACCTTGTTAGCATTCTTAGGATCAACAAAACCTTCCGGCTGCATCATATACAGTTCTTCCTTAAGATAGCCGTTAAGGAATGCCGTTTTGACATCCATCTGCCATATCTCATAATCATAGTATGCGGAAATTGCTAACATGATTCGAACGGACTTCAGCTTCGCTACGGGAGAGAAAGTCCCATCATAGTCAACCCCTTGAACTTGCCGCTAACCCTTAGCGACAAGTCGAGCTTTATAGATGGTAACATTACCATCTGCGTCCGTCTTCTTCTTAAAGATCCATTTGTTTTCTATCGCTCGCCGATCATCGGGCAAGTCTGTCAAAGTCCATAATTTGTTTTCATACATGGATTCTATCTCGGATTGCATGGCTTCAAGCCATTTGTTGGAATCTGGGCCCGTCATCGCTTCTTCATAGTTCGAAGGTTCACCGTTATCTAACAACATGATTTCCAGGACCGGGTTGCCATACCACTCTGGTGTGGAACATGTCCTTGTGGACTTACGAAGTTCAGTAGTAACTTGATCCGAAGTACCTTGATCATCATCTTTAATTTCCTCTCCAGTCGGTGTAGACACCACAGGAACATTTTCCTGAGTTGTACTACTTTCCGGTTCAAGAGGTAGTACTTCATCGAGTTCTACTTTCCTCCCACTTACTCCTTTCGAGAGAAACTCTTTTCCGAGAAAGGATCCGTTCTGGCAACAAAGATCTTGCCTTCAGATCTAAGGTAGAAGGTATACCCAATGGTTTCCTTAGGGTATCCTATGAAGACGCATTTTTCCGACTTGGGTTCGAGCTTTTTAGGTTGAAGTTTCTTGACATAAGCATCGCATCCCCAAACTTTTAGAAACGACAGCTTAGGTTTCTTCCCAAACCATAATTCATACGGTGTCGTCTCAACAGATTTAGACGCAGCCCTATTTAAAGTGAATGTAGCTGTCTCTAGAGCGTATCCCCAAAATGATAGCGGTAAATCGGTAAGAGACATCATAGATCGCACCATATCCAATAGAGTGCGATTACGACGTTCGGACACAACGTTACGCTGAGGTGTTCCAGGCGGCGTGAGTTGTGAAACGATTCCACATTTTCTTAAGTGCGTACCAAATTTGTGACTTAAATATTCTCCTCCATGATCTGATCGTAAGAACTTTATCTTTCGGTCACGTTGATTCTCTACCTCATTCTGAAATTCCTTGAACTTTTCAAAGGTCTCAGACTTGTGTTTCATCAAGTAGACATACCCATATCTACTTAAGTCATCAGTGAGTGAGACCATAACGATATCCTCCGCGAGCCTCAAAGCTCATTGGACCACACACATCAGTATGTATGATTTCCAATAAGTTGGTTGCTCGCTCCATTGTTCCGGAGAACGGAGTCTTGATCATTTTGCCCATGAGGCATGGTTCGCATCTGTCAAATGATTCATAATCGAGAGACTCTAGAAGTCCATCAGCATGGAGCTTCTTCATGCGCTTGACAACTCTTTTTCCAGAAAGGATCCGTTCTTGGCAACAAAGATCTTGCCTTCGGATCTAAGGTAGAAGGTATACCCAATGGTTTCCTTAGGGTATCCTATGAAGACGCATTTTTCCGACTTGGGTTCGAGCTTTTTAGGTTGAAGTTTCTTGACATAAGCATGGCATCCCCAAACTTTTAGAAACGACAGCTCAGGTTTCTTCCCAAACCATAATTCATACGGTGTCGTCTCAACGGATTTAGACGGAGCCCTATTTAAAGTGAATGTAGCTGTCTCTAGAGCGTATCCCCAAAATGATAGCGGTAAATCGGTAAGAGACATCATAGACCGCACCATATCCAATAGAGTGCGATTACGACGTTCGGACACACCGTTACGCTGAGGTGTTCCAGGCGGCGTGAGTTGTGAAACGATTTCACATTTTCTTAAGTGCGTACCAAATTTGTGACTTAAATATTCTCCTCCATGATCTGATCGTAAGAACTTTATCTTTCGGTCACGTTGATTCTCTACCTCATTCTAAAATTCCTTGAACTTTTCAAAGGTCTTAGACTTGTGTTTCATCAAGTAGACATACCCATATCTACTTTAGTCATCAGTGAGAGTGAGAACATAACGATATCCTCCACGAGCCTCAACGCTCATTGGACCACACACATCAGTATGTATGATTTCCAATAAGATGGTTGCTCGCTCCATTGTTCCGGAGAACGGAGTCTTGGTCATTTTGCCCATGAGGCATGGTTCGCATGTGTCAAATGATTCATAATCGAGACTCTAAAAGTCCATCAGCATGGAGCTTCTTCATGCGCTTGACACCAATGTGACCAAGGCGGCGATTACCACAAGTATGTGGGACTATCGTTATCAACTTTAAATCTTTTGGTATTCACACTATGAATATGTGTAACATTACGTTCGAGATTCATTAAGAATAAACCATTGACCTTCGGGGCATGACCATAAAACATATCTCTCATATAAATAGAACAACCATTATTCTCGGATTTAAATGAGTAGCCATCTCGTATTAAACGAGATCCAGATACAATGTTCATGCTCAAACTTCGCACTAAATAACAATTATTGAAGTTTAAAACTAATCTCGTGGGTAAATGTAGAGGTAGCGTGCCGACGGTGATCACATCGACCTTGGAACCATTCCCGACGCGCATCGTCACCTCGTCCTTCGCCAGTCTCCGCTTATTCCGCAGCTCCTGCTGTGAGTTACAAATATGAGCAACGGCACAGGTATCAAATACCCAGGAGTTACTACGAGTACTGGTAAGGTACACATCAATTACATGTATATCACATATACCTTTAGTGTTGCCGGCCTTCTTGTCCGCTAAGTATTTGGGGCAGTTCCGCTTCGATGACCCTTTCCTTTACAATAAAAGCACTCAGTCTCGTGCTTGGGTCCATTCTTTGACTTCTTCCGGCAAGAATCGGCTTACCGGGCGCGACAACATCTTTGCCATCCTTCTTGAAGTTCTTCTTACCCTTGCCCTTCTTGAACTTAGTGGTTTTATTGACCATCAACACTTGATGTTCCTTCTTGATTTCTACCTCTGCTAACTTCAGCATTGAAAATACTTCAGGAATAGTTTTCACCATCCCACGCATGTTGTAGTTCATCGAAAGCTCTTGTAGCTCGGTGGGAAGCGATGAAGGATTCTGTCAATGACCGCCTCGTCCGGGAGGTTAATGTCCAGCTGGGACAGGCGGTTGTGCAACCCAGACATTTTGAGCATGTGCTCACTGACAGAACTATTTTCCTCCATCTTATAACTATAGAACTTGTCGGAGACTTCATATCTCTCAACCCGGGCATGAGCTTGGAAAACCATTTTCAGCTCCTCGAACATCTCATATGCTCCGTGTTGCTCAAAACGCTTTTGGAGCCCTGGTTCTAAGCTGTAAAGCATGCCGCACTGAACGAGGGAGTAATCATCAGCACGTGACTGCCAAGCGTTCATAATGTCTTGGTTCTCTAGGATGGGTGCTTCACCTAGCGGTCCTTCTAGGACATATGCTTTCTTGGCAGCTATGAGGATGATCCTCAGGTTCTGGACCCAGTCCGAATAGTTGCTGCCATCATCTTTCAGCTTGATTTCTCTAGGAACGCGTTGAAGTTCATGTTGACATGAGCGTTGGCCATTTGATCTACAAGACATTTTTGCAAAGATTTTAGACGAAGTTCATGATAATTAAGTTCATCTAATCAAATTATTTAATGAACTCCCACTCAGATTTGACATCCCTCTAGCCATCTAAGTGTTACATGATCCGAGTCGACTAGGCCGTGTCCGATCATCACGTGAGACGGACTAATCATCATCGGTGAACATCTCCATGTTGATCGTATCTTCCATACAACTCATGTTCGACCTTTCGGTCTATGTGTTCCGAGGCCATGTCTGTACATGCTAGGCTCGTCAAGTTAACCTAAGTGTTTTGCATGTGTAAAACTGTCTTACACCCGTTGTATGTGAACGTAGGAATCTATCACACCCGATCATCACGCGTCGCTCAAACGCATTTAACTTTCGCAACGGGCGCAGTTAGGGGGGAACACTTTCTTGAAATTATTATGAGGATCATCTTATTTACTACCGCCGTTCTAAGTAAACAAGATGCATAAACATAATAAACATCACATGCAATTATATAGTAGTGACATGATATGGCCAATATCATATAGCTCCTTTGATCTCCATCTTGAGGCTCCATGATCATCTTCGTCACCGGCAAGACACCATGATCTCCATCATCATGATCTCCATCATCGTGTCTCCATGAAGTTGCTCGCCAACTATTACTTCTACTACTATGGCTAACGGTTTAGCAATAAAGTAAAGTAATTACATGGCGTTAAATCATTGACACGCAGGTCATACAATAATTAAGACAACTCCTATGGCTCCTTCCGGTTGTCATACTCATCGACATGCAAGTCGTGATTCCTATTACAAGAACATGATCTCATACATCACAATATATCATTCATCATTCATCACAACTTTTGGCCATATCACATCACAAAGCAATTGCTGCAAAAACAAGTTAGACGTCCTCTAATTGTTGTTGCATCTTTTACGTGGCTGCAATAGGGTTCTAGCAAGAACGTTTTCTTACCTACGAATAACCACAACGTGATTTGTCAACTTCTATTTACCCTTCATTAGGACCCTTTTCATCGAATCCGCCCCAACTAAAGTGGGAGAGACAGACACCCGCTAGCCACCTTATGCAACTAGTGCATGTCAGTCGGTGGAACCTGTCTCACGTAAGCGTACGTGTAAGGTCGGTCCGGGCCGCTTCATCCCACAATACCGCTGAAGCAAAATAAGACTAGTAGTGGCAAGAAAGTTGACAACATCTACGCCCACAACAGATTTGTGTTCTACTCGTGCAATAGAGAACTACGCATAGACCTAGCTCATGATGCCACTTTGTTGGGGAACGCGTTGCGAAAATAAAAAATTTCTACGGTTTCACCAAGATCTACCTATGAGTTCATCTAGCAACGAGAGAGAGGAGTGCATCTACATACCCTTGTAGATCGTGAGCGGAAGCGTTCAAGAGAACGGGGTTGAGGGAGTCGTACTAGTCGTGATCAAAATCACCGATGATCCTAGTCTTTGAACGGACAGCACCTCCGCGTTCAACACACGCACGGAGCGGAGACGTCTCCGCGCCTTGATCCAGCAAGGTGGAGGGAGAGGTTGAGGAAGAGAGCTCCAGCAGCAAAGACGTTGCGTGGTGGTGGTGGAGAGGCAAGATTCGGCAGGGCTTCGCCAAGCTCTTAACGGAGGAGGAGAGGTGTTGGGGAGGGAGGGGCTGCACCTTGGATGTTGTGTGCAGCCCTCCCCTCGCCCCTCTATTTATAGGGGAAGGGGGAAGGGGGCCGGCCCCCACAAGATGAGATAGAGAGGGGGGGGGGCGGCGACCAAGGGGAAGGGGCTTGCCCTCCAAGCAAGGGGGGCGCCCCCACTAGGGTTTCACCCCCAAACCTAGGCGCATGGGCCCAAGGGGGATGCGCCCAGCCCTCCAGGGGCTGGTTCCCTGCCCACTACGGCCTATGAGGCCCTCCGAGAGAGGTGGCCCCTCCCGGTGGACCCCCGGAACCCCTCCGGTGGCCCCGGTACAATACCGATATGCCCCCGAACCTTTCCGGTGACCGTATGACAACTTCCCATATATAAATCTTCACCTTCGGACCATTCCGGAACTCCTCGTGACGTCTGGGATCTTATCCAGGACTACGAACAACATTCGGTAATCACATACAAGTCTTCCTACTAACCCTAGCGTCACCGAACCTTAAGTGTGTAGACCCTACGGGTTCGGGAGACACGTAGACATGACCGAGACGACTCTCCGGTCAATAACCAACAGCAGGATCTGGATACCCATGTTGGCTACCACATGCTCCTCGATGATCTCATCGGATGAACCACGATGTTGAGGATTCAAGCAACCCCGTATACAATTCCCTTTGTCAGTCGATTGATGCGTTACTTGCCCGAGATTCGATCATCGGTATCCCAATACCTCGTTCAATCTTGTTACCGGCAAGTCACTTTACTCATACCGTAATGCATGATCCCGTGACCAGACACTTGGTCACTTTGAGCTCATTATGATGATGCATTACCGAGTGGGCCCGTAGATACCTCTACGTCATACGGAGTGACAAATCCCGGTCTCGATCCGTGTCAACCCAATGCAGACACTTTCGGAGATACCCGTAGTATACCTTTATAGTCACCCGATTACGTTGTTACGTTTGGTACACCCAAAGCACTCCTACGGTGTCCGGAGTTACACGATCTCATGGTCTAAGGAAAAGATACTTGACATTGGAAAAGCTCTAGCAAAGCGAACTACACGATCTTGTGCTATGCTTAGGATTGGGTCTTGTCCATCACATCATTCTCCTAATGATGTGATCCCGTTATCAATGACATCCAATGTCCATAGTCGAAACCATGACTATCATTGATCAACGAGTTAGTCAACTAGAGGCTCACTAGGGACATGTTGTGGTCTATGTATTCACACGTGTATTACGATTTCCGGATAATACAATTATAGCATGAATAAAAGACAATTATCATGAACAAAGAAATATAATAATAATCCTTTTATTATTGCCTCTAGGGCATATTTCCAACATCGCGAGGTTGGAGATGACAGGCGGGCCCCGCCTGTCAGCCTCTCCTCTCCCTCGCCTCCCTCTCTCTCACTAGCGCCTGGGCCCCGCCCGTCAGGTTCAAATCGGCCAGCGCTCGGCTTCGCTGGGCTGAATCGCCTCTGGGCACTGTGCCTGCGGCTGTTACAGCCCGATTCTTGAGTAGCCTTTTTCCTTTTCTTTTTCTGTCACCTTCCCAAAAATTCCACAGGATTAAATATTAATCCAAATGCAATAATTCCAGTTCCTAAAACCTTGTAAAAATCCCACCTATTTAATGGTATAACTTTCAGTCATGTCCAACCAACTTTTATGTACTGTTCATATTCAAATTCAAATTTGAATATATTTAAACCCATCTGAAAATCCATTTATTCTATTCTGCTACTCCAAATCCAGAACTAGGAATTTTCACCTTCTTAGTTTTCACCCTAGTATTTAACAAAAATGAGTTGACATTTTTCTGAGCACTTTGATTTTTCTGATTTATTATTGCCTTATTTTTTTCTCGTTATTATTTTGCGACGATAGATTGCGTTCTTGACGAAGGAGTTGGACCGTAAGACTTTGAAGACCCAAGAGACTTTCTTTGAGCTGTGCAAGCAGCCTTTGACCATGTCTAAGAAACCCTTTTTATGCATGTCATATGGCACTTTCATTGCTTGCATCGAAGTCATGATAAAATGGTGACCACTTGAGGTGGTTTGCCTCCGTTGCTTTTCTTGTTGACACTTGCATGATGCATGACCCTACCTTTCTATGAGGGTTATGCGAGTGGGTGTAGTTAGGATGCTAAGTAACTGCTACGCAAATGGGTTGGGTATATGCATGGTGATGGGAGCAAGATTGTTTTCAAAAGACTTTTCGAAAACCCTGTCGGGTGCCACTTATGCCCGAAGGAGATAATGAGTTGGGTACAACTTGATGACGAAGTGGTGTACCGAGGCAAGTGTGTGTGTTGTTTTCAAAACGGATTGGTTTAAGTTGCGACCGTTATTCCAACCTTACATGTGCAACCACTCTACCCTTATATGGGAAAGGGCATTATTGATTACCTAGGCCGATACTAGCTTGGAGCCCGCATTACTAGTGACGGGAGATTCGTTGTTGCGCTCTCTCGGGACCGGGTCGTGCCAGGTAGGGCGGTCATGACTGTTTTCACAGGGCACTGGACACACCGTTGGTACCCCGTGCTTGTGGTATGTGATGAATATAGGAGCGATGCTCCACAATTTTAAGATGTGAAATGTTGGGCACGGGGGTTACTACCAATCGAGTGGACTCTATGTTAGTGTCGTCTAGGGAAAGATAGTGATCGGGTGCTTACCCCAGGTACTTGAGGTACCGCGGGTCGTGGATGACACTGAAGTTCCCCGGATCTTGTGGGTAAAGTGTGCAACCTGTGCAGAGTGTAAAACTATTCAAATAGCCGTGTCCACGGTCAAGGACAGTTGGATAACCGCTTTTGGGCTACGTCCACTTGTTTACAAACCAGTGTGTGTGTGTTCGGATAAGTGGGAAGAACTAATTGGGTCAAGCCAAGGACTTGACATGATTGAGTTGGGTTGAAGCCCACTCCCTTTATGTTGATATATGTAACCAGTCCCTATGGTTACTTGAAATCATATGATGCATGATTTACCAGTTGTTGAACATGTCATAACAATAAAATTAGCTTTCTGCAAAAATTTACCTATGTCATGCACTGTTGTATCTTGAGTCAAAACATGGGTTGCTTGCGAGTACATTCAAAATACTCATTGGCTTGCCACTGGTTAATTAATTGGCCAGGCATGGAGGAATAGGAGTTCGAAGAAGAGTTCTTTGGAGACGAACATGCGAACTAGGACGTTTCCCAGTTAGAATGCCTGTAGGGTTAAGGCAGATGGCATGGGTTCTACTTATCGACGAAGATTTCCGCTGCTTAAAGTTTATTTGGTATTCAGCCCTTATGACAGTAACAAGCGAGTAGGAACCGCGGTGTCTAATTGACTCCTGCCTCTGATCCTCCTGACACATTGGGGCCTCTCGGTCGAATCTCGACATGCTGCAAGAGTAATAGCAGCACTACAACACTGTAATCATTGTACAGTAGAAACTACAACACTATAATCTTGACGTGCTGCAAGAGTAATAGCAGCACGGTGAGTTATCTAGCTACAGCGCTGCAAAATTAAGTATTGTACAGTAGAAAACAATGTCGAATTGTCTTTTCTGGGTAAAATGTAAAGCTGTAAACGTTACCTCCTGCACAATCGGTGCCGGCGCCGACTTGGCGGCCTCTTCCTTGACCCTGGCGCGGCCACAGCCGGCAACGCGGTCGACGAGGCCGAAAAACCTATCCTTGAGCTGGGCGGCAAAGTTGGCCATGTTGGTGGAAGTGAAGCTAGCCGAACTGCCGAAGTGAACAGAGTGTAGTGCACGCTGGTTCTCTATAATCTGAACCACGTAGGTAGCTCTAGTGCTTGATTTTGGTGGGGGGAGAGCGGTGTGAGTTTCTGAGAGCGATGCAGAGGTCCCATTTATACGGACAAAATTACTGTTCTGACCTAAAAGGCTAACAAAATTCGGATTTGACCTTGTTTGAAAAAAAAATCGGTTTTGACCTCTTTGGGTGACGCCAACATCCCTGGCGTCTGGGTTATGGGCGCACGCCGAGATCCTGGCGTCGGCCCTAACCCGCCCGCCCGCCTGCCCGTTGACCTGCTGACATGGCAAAGGGGGCCAGACGCCAGGAACCCTAGTGTCTGGCCCTGGTAAGTGGATAACCCACGGGAGAGTGTGTGGGACCCACCCCACACACTTTCCCCAATCCACAACCCGAGCTTGAAGAACACTTGGAGCTCTCACACTCTCTCCCACCCCTCAAGCTCCCCCTCAAATCCTCTCCAAAAGGTGCATCCTTTAGGTGGATCTTTCCATCACTTTGTTGCTCTTGGTAATCTCCTCCAAGTCATCCAATTATTTTTTGTTAAATCTTGTTATTTTGGTTGTATTTTATACATGTTGGTGGAACCCTAGTTCATGTTTTGTCCCTTATGTTAGTGTGAATGGCTTGGTTAACTTTGATAATATAGTGATATGCATGGTGTGTAGTAGGAATATATGCTTGTTGAGTAGAAAGATTGGGGGTTAGGGTTAGTTAGTGATTAGGGTTAACTTTGCTTAGTGTGTGTTAATTAGTGATACTTTTGTGGACATCACCAATAATTTAGTCTTGATATGATTTGGATATAATGAGATGTATTTGGATAAACACCAATTCTCATTGAAGTCTTAAATACATTCATGTTATTTTTAGATGGAGAGACTTGTTAATGTTCATTACATGGACAAGGAGGCATTCTTGAGTAACAATGCCGACACGGGTGAGGAACCATTGGTTTTTGATACAAGCCCTAGCTATGAGGATGTTGTTGCAAAAGTGAGACAAGCCTTAAAGTGGATGGACACCAATGTTGATGTTAAGTTAATAGGAAGGTATGATGTTGGAGTTGGAGCCAAATCTCGCTTGAAAAGTATGCCTATCACCTCAGATTTGCATTGGGATGTATACAAGGAAAAAGTTTCCCAATCGGAAGACAAGTCACTTGAATTGTTCGCCACCAAGGTTGAATCTCCTCGGTTTACACTTGATTTGAACCGGCATGTCTCTTCCCCAATGGATGACATGAGCGAGATGACAATGGTGCCACTTGTTGAGCATAGAGTTGTGGTTGATGCCCCCAATGCTTATCGCCAACCACGTCCCCGTGTACCATCTATTGAACCAAATGAGGTTGAGTTGTATGCCCCCAATGCTTCTAGCCAACCACCAACTAGACAGGCAAATGAAGTTGAGGTGATTGCTAGTGACGAACTAATTCAAGATGATGAAGATGCTTATGATGACGACGAAGAGCAAGAGGAAGGGTTTCATGGTAATGATGTTGGTGACTTGGATGCGTACATAGCGCAAAAGGACATGGATCGTGAGTTGCCTTTTAGGCGTCAATATGCATATGACTCGGATGACGAGGGTCCAGTTGAACAGTTGGACGAGGATGGATTCACAAAGGAGGAAAACCAAATCCACTTTGAGTTGACGGGCTTAGAAAAAAGAACTCACTTGTTTAAAGATCTTAGCCTTGCCCATAAAGCTGTTGTTGATGGTGGAATGAGAATGACGGTGATTGAGCTAACACCATGCCCGGATCCAGGAGAACCAAGGGAGGAGAGGAGGACGAGAATGCTTATTTGAAGAAAGGAGTGAAGTTTCTGAGCTTGCCTATGCTGAAGTTTTGGTTGTCTGACTATGCCATTCGGAACCATAGGCCATTTATGTTGAGCACTCCGACATGAAGTTGCGTTACACCGTGAAGTGTGAGCAAGAAGGATGCCCATGGAAGGTTCGTGCAAGAAAGCTTAAAGAAACCGAAGAATGGGTTTTAAGAAGTTGTGTTGCCACTCATAGGTGCAAACCGCCATCTAAACGACTTGAGCGACACATCGTCAACTCACATCTGAGTATCTCGGATACAAATGGATGAAAGACATAGGCTTTGATCCTTTGTGAAAGTGAGGTTCCTCATGCGGACGGTGAAAAAACAATTTGGTTATGAAGTCAAGTATGGGAAGGTATGGAAGGCAAAGGCAAATGCTATTAGGATGTTGTATGGTGGTTATGAAGAAGCATACAACCAGCTCCCAAGGTTGTTGGCCGCGATTGCACATAAGAACCCGGGCATGTTTCATGTGGTCGAGGATCACGAGGGAGTGTTCCACCGTGCCTTCTGGAGTTATGGACAATGTGTGGAGGCGTTTCAGCATTGTCGTCCGGTCTTGTCTATAGATGGCGCGATTGCACATAAGAACCCGGGCATGTTTCATGAACTACTTATGTCATTCGAGACATTGTATGTGATGCACTTCTCATTCGAGACTATTTGTGTAATTTGAACTATGTTTGTAATTTGCTATGTCATTCGAGACATTGTATCGTAGACCATCGTGGTCATGAACTATGTTTGTCATTTGCTATTATGTGAACACTAATGTTTGTCATTCGATACTATGGGTGTTTGCTAGAACAAAATATATATGTCATTCGATACTATCTGTGACAAAATATGAACAAAATGAAAAACTACTACACCAGGGGCCAGACGCCATGGACCACAAGGCGTCTGGCTGCCCTTTTCTGCTGTCCGGGACTCTGCGCTTGCTTCCAGTCGACTGGGGACCAGATGCCAAGGACCCTGGCGCCTGCTCCCCTGACTTAGACCAGACGCCAAGGACCCTGGCGTCTGGGTCCCTGTACATAATATTTGACATGCTATTTGACACAGGAAGATAGCACATATATAATAATATGACAGGTTCATAGAACACAGAAGATAGCACATTGCACAGAATTTTCACCACGACAAATTCTTGCATAAAAACGACAACAAGTCCACAAATTTTTCATCACGACAAATTCATGCATACATAAGACATCAAGTGCATACATAAGACACCAAATTCAAGACAACCTAATAAGTTTTTACCACGACAACAAGAAGCTCACTTCCTCCTTCCTCTCTTCACAATGGTTGCAAGTGTAGGCTCCTCCTCTTCGCTAGTCTCCTCCTCCTCCTCTTCGTTGTATGCCTCCTCCTCCGCCTCAGTGTTGGCCTTATATCTTTGCATTCCTCTTGGGATAAGCTGATGAGGATACTCCGGACTATGGAATTGTGTGTTCCATGTCTTCTTTCTACCTTTCTTGCCTGGTGTCTTAGCTATGGCTTTGCCTTTCCTAGAGCGAGCATTGCCTTGTGTCGGTTGAGTAACTTTGTGATGGTTGTGGAGCATCAACATCATACTCATGATCCTCTTGATGTGTTGCATCATACTCATGCTCCTCATGATGTGTTGGCTCCTCTTGATGTGCTGGATCCTCTTCATGGAACTCCTCCTCCATGTCCTCATCATTCTATAGATAACGCCGTCTATTAGCTGTGGCGGCGCGGCTACCAGGTGCATACACGTCACTGGACTGAGCACCATGGCAAGAAAGCATTGCTGCCATCTTATGAAACCGCTTCTTGAACTTATGCAATAAGACAAAATATGCTATGATATGAGATGCACATAAATAATCCGCGAAAAGAAACTTTTATAATATATTGATCACACATCCATCGTGCTCCTAAGAGTCCTCTCAGATAATGCACCACCGGTGGATGACTCGATGCAACATTGGCATCATTGACGCACAGAAGCAACTCTCTGCCCTGCAATTCATGAACACACCAAACTTATGTATTTGAAAGAAGACAACATGATGCAAGTATGTTAGAATAGGTCAAACAGACTACCATATTATCATGCATCGGTGCATAGTCAACGTGAGCCCCTCTGGTGTCTCTCACAGCCGTGTTGAAGGTTTGATAACCTTCTGCAGTCTCCGGGTCTTCAGACACCAACTCCGACCACTCCTCGTGAGTCCAACCAGGCTTTAGCTTTCACCGGTAACGATCCGCATACCACACTTGATACTTACGATATCTTTGTTGATTGTGAGGTCTATTCTCTGATTGCACTAACGTGTCTCTTTGATTCCAAATTTCTATCCACGCACGGTGTTTGTTTGCCCAATCTGATATATCCTGATTGTTCCTTCGATCAAGCCTACAAATGATGCACGGGACAAAGCATTAGCAAACATAGACTTATTCAATGCTCTACTACATACTCAAGGCATGCTTCCTCACCGATGCAGAGATAGCGTTTCCTCCTTGCTCTCCTCAATTGGAATACCTTGTCTTCTTCCAAATTGTCTTGCCACACGGTCTACAAAGTGCCACTTTCATTGCGAAGAAGCATATCATTGGGCACCTCGCCCGCCAAAGATGGCTATCACACGTGCACATCTCATTAAGATCAAAGCCACGATCTTCCACATAAGGCAACCAATGTACCTGCAAAACAAAGAGATACATTGTTAGATACAAGTTTCATTCTTGACTAAATTTGGTCTCATCGAACTTCTCTATACCTACTCAGCAGTCAAGGTGTCCAGCTCATTCATATAGCACTTGTATCGCACACGCGAGCTTCCTGTGTAGACTGTCACTTGTTCCCAATAGTAAGCAAGCGTGGGCCGCCGATATGGATCATCATCATGCACCCCGTCATGATTACCCCGTGGGTTTGGCATGTTGGGGTTCTTGAAATCGGGCCGGCCAACCGGGATCCGCTCCCACATCCACACAGATAGGCTCCAAACAAACCCAGCCAATGAGGATGTATCTCCCTTCCTTCGACACGCCAAGTCAAGCTGCAATCAAACAAACATGTTAGATATGGAGGCGCATGACAAATGCAAGATAAATGGTTGCAAATATCTCTTACCTGACGATACAAATATGCTAGTGCGGCCGAACACCAGCTATCTTTGGGTATCCCGGTTATTGAGTAGCTCCGAAACATCCAGAGGGCTGAGTTCGGTTGCATCCGAGAAGACTACCTTTGTTAGTACATACCAAAGATAAGCCAGCGCCCGCTGCACAACCACGTCATTCGCACCCTGAGGGCATGGATTGGTGTTTCCTCTGACCAGTTTTAGCCAAGAATGCCTCACTCTCGCGGTATCGGCCTTGCCTTCCTGAGGGCCGTCGGGCTGAACACCAATTAAATTGCCAGTCCGTTCTCGTCAATTACCGACACTGACACGACCGGTAACAACTTGTCCGTTGATAGGAAGGCCGCTTATCATAGCCATGTCTTGTAGGGTCATCGTCATCTCCCCACATGGAAGGTGGAACGAGTGAGTCTCCGGCCTCCAACGATCCACAAGTGCGGTCAGCGCCGCGTGGTTCACCGGTGGAGCGCGTCGCTTAAACTGCAACACGAATGGGAGAAGACCCAATCTCCGAACGTAAGGCTCACATCGCGGGTCGTAAGTAAAGTCATCAGCGGAATGACCCCTCATGCGCATAGCAACTACAAGCTGCAAATAAAGTGATGTTTTAATCAATACAAGAACACAAATGAGAAACAACGAAAATTGATAAGTCTTGCTTCGACATCTCCCTTCTCAATGGCACGAGCACGATGCTCCTTATCCCACTCATCGATTAATCCGTCATACCAAGGTCCATCATCATCCGCCATCCTACAAAAAAAATCACAAACATCTATGAATACATGAACAATATCAAACAATACTATTTCCTTCTTCAAGTTATGCCATATGAACACACCATTCTTCTCACACATAACCACATCATTTCTTTCTTCTACATATGCACACATATCATCTAGAGTACCAAATTTCACCATCAAATAAATTTCATAATCATCATCCGCCATTCTATTGAAAAAATCATGTCATACACAATCATCATATTTCATCATCTCTTTTTCAAATATAATTATGCCATATATATATTCAACTATATTGTCATACCACTTCACACATATAATATTTTTTCTAAATATATTTGCTTGCCAAAGTAGTCTTCTCAGATTCAAACAAATGTTATGCCATCTATATATTCAACATATAGCTAATTTACTAGCACATGCATAGATCATCTATAATTCAAAAAAAATTCACAAACTATGTCTATTGGTGGACAACTACAAACATCTACCAACTACACTACCTACCAAATCATCTATCAACTACAAATTATTTCCTAAAACAAAGAAACCATCTACTAATCTAACATCACCTAATGTTGAATAATGCATCCAACAAGAGAGGGGAAAACCAAAACAAATTGAAGGGAATGGGGGAGAATACCTCAAGAAAGCTTGGGGGGTCAGATCTACGAGTTTGAGCGGAGGATGGTGTAGATAGGGGGGGTGGTGTGAGGGGGAGGAGGGGCGAAGAACAGAGGTCTCTGTTCGTGAGGCGCCGCCAGGAGAAAGATGGGGATGGGTGGGCTGGCCCGCGCGGTTATCCAGTTACCAGGGCCAGACGCCAGGGTCCTTGGCGTCTGGCCCCTTTGCCACGTCAGCAGGTCAACGGGCAGGCGGGCAGTGCGGGCCAGGGGCCAGACGCCAGGATCCGTGGCGTCTGCTTCGCAACCCAGACGCCAGGGATGTTGGCGTCACCTAAAAAGGTCAGAAACGAATTTTTTTTCAAAACGAGGTCAAATCGCGATTTTCTTAGTCAAATAAGTCAGAACAGTGATTTTGTCCTATTTATACACGACGCCGGGCACCAAACCCATCAGCTTTAGTGCTGCACCTCCATCTATCATCATGGTTCATGCATCTGGGGAGGCCCGCACGCCGTACGTGCAGGGATATTCAGATCGATGCAGCATCGTTTACCACGCAGATCTTGTGCAGAGTTGTCCTATGATTGTATCCATTGCTTGATATGATCACTACCAGACTAATGTTAGCTGCAATTTGCATGGATGACATGATTCACCGGGCCAGGCCGGTCCGGGCATCATATTATCTGATGTCGTGGGCACTTTCCACCTATTTTCTTGTGATAGGTGGCCAGCGTGATATTACAAACATTTTTCGTTGTTCACTTACCTCTGCGAGCAATGAGCACAGTACAGACCAAACAATACAAATACGAATAATAATGAGAAGACGGATAAGTAGATAAATAAGAAAAAAAATCTCTCAGGACCTCTAGCACAAGAAGTGTGCGCGGGATGAGCTATTACAACTTGAGAAGCCATATTATGGCTCCTAAATACAACAGACGATATGCGAACTGAGCCTAGCTTAGATGGTTAAGTACCTTGTGGTAGAACCAGCCCACTAGGGTTCAAGTTCTAGACTTGACACTGGTGCTTGCATTTTGCTTTCCACGATGTTTGTTCAGTGGAAGAAGACGTTCTCGTCGACTACAAAGATGTCTGTGATGACTTCATTAATGTGTATGTGTATGTGTATAAGCATCTAAGTTTGGAACATATATGTATGTGTTATATGTATGGTAAGGAGCTTTTCATGTTCCCAAATGGTAAGTGCCACACGTGTTGCACGAAGTACCACCGCCTTAACGTTTTTTACACTAAAGTTGCCATCCGAAAAAAAATCCGAAAAAAACTAAAACTTGTTATTCAAACAGAAAGTTACCATACTTCATAACTAAAGTTGTCATCCTCTTGTAACTAAACTTGCCATCAAAAAACGTCAGAGCGGAATTGCTTCGTGCCACACGTGTGACACTTATTAGGGTTCTTCATGTTTGCATCGGAACCATGAACCATGCCAACGAAGCGATGGCAATGTACCGTTACGTGGAAAATCTAATTCCGGTTGGTCAAATTAGGTGGAAAATAATAATCAAATATACCGTTCTATATGCAGTGAAAATAATATGTGGATTAAAAATACATATCTTTTTCAAAATTCAAAGTATATGCAATTGCCAGGTAGTTAAGGATATAGCTTTACTTACATATTCAAAATTCAAATAAAATAAGCATGTCAATATTATAATACGTACCCCAACAGGGCTTAATCCAATCATAACTGGAATGCAGAATTAGAACTCAAATAATAATCTGATTATTAGGCCCATTCGATATCACAAATATGTAGTGGCATCGGATTAATCCAACAATTATGCTGCCTATAAACATGCATGGATTGGTCAAATGTATCAACATGAATGGATTTATTTCTATTAGAAAAAATGTCAATGTGACTAGAAGTTAACTCGAGGTATGAATACCTAGTATTCATTGGCATATATCATCATCAGAACTAGACTCGATGAAGCAAAAACGATATCAAGCCAGAACAATTTTCCTTTGAGGTAATTAACTCGGTATGAGCAAATTTCCCTTTTGAGGTAGTTGATGGAAAGATGTGATTACCACAAGATGTTGCTCAGTCCCAAAAGGAACAACCGCTTGCGGACATTTCAATCCCTCTGGAAGCACTACCTGTGATGTCAAGTTGCTAGCTTTGAAACTCATCTAGTAAGACATTCTTATTGGTTTCATGAATGGCTGCTTTCATGGGAATTATTGACTAACCTGACCTGACCTGACCCTAATTTACAACCATCAGCTCTCGAAAAATGCTGGCTGGATTCTTTGCAGTTTGCACAACTAGTCAGTCTGCCACGCCAACCAAGTGAGCCATGTCAGCAATTGACAGACACGTTACCATCGAAAATGCCATGTCAGCACCACCAATCCACACCAGGTGCTCCGATCGTCTTCAGCAAATCATAAAAAAACACTAAGCGGTTATATGGATTCTCCAAATAATAAATTTACAAAATGCATCGATCAGTACAACAAGAATCCTCTTGTTGACACTAGAAAATTTTACCACGTAACGTGGTCTACAAACAAACAAACAGACAGGCATCTCCTAGTTTGTCCAGCCAGAAAGTTCAGTCAGACATCTCCTAGTTGTCTGACAGAAGAAGTAAGAAAGTTCCTACTTCTGTCACTCCAGTAGTGTGGCACTAAGGGCATGGCCAATGGGCCACGCTGGACGGATTCAGGCAACTCCTCTTCAGGCAACACAGGATTCAGGCAACTCCTCTTCAACAAACACACTAAGTGAAGCGAATTAAATACCCAGATTCAGGCGAAACAGAAAAGATTGTCTGAATTAGCAAACCAGCCAGCTTCAGGAAAAATAGAAATGAAATGAATGCATCCACATGTAGCCATATTTAACTGTTTGTTTAATTGACATTAGAAAGAAGGAAAGAAAGAAAGAAGAGCAATATATTTCTTTTTTTTTTAGAGTGAAGAGCAATATATTTCTAGTCCACCGCCAAAACCTGGACTTTTTGGCCACACTTACTAGCAAATCATCATTTCAAACGAAAAAGAGCTTCAGGACTCTTGTTGTACGACAATTATGTAAGCATATCATCAGGCAAACAACGTGAGCCCTTCTTCTGTTTCCTTGCTTCCTAATACGTAATCTTGTGCAATGATAAAAGTAAATAAATAAACATAGGAATCAAAGATGCATAGCACGACTCTACATTTAAAATTTATCATTACCTTACATGAAACTTAACCCCAAAATCCAACAACACATGTCTTCATTTTCTTTTCTTTCACAAACACAAATATACTCTACTTGGATATCATTGTTAGAGTTATAATATAAGTCATGTACCCCTTTGTATTTATCCCGTTGTATAAGGGGTTTCCTGCATATATTCCACACCTGTACATGTATATATATCGGCCTATGGCCTCATGGGAATACAAGTTGCTTATTCCTAACATGGTATTAGAGTTAGGTCAATTTTTTTGCACGCCGCAACTCGTGCCATTGATCCGCTACTCTGGCCGCTGGGTTTCATCTGCCCGCCTCGCCCCGTCGTCTTCCGTTCGCCCGCTGGTCTGCCGATCGATCTGATCGCTCTGCCCTGCCCCGCAGTTGGGCCTTGGGCCTCTCCCGATCTGGTCGCCGTCGCCCCACAGTCGGGCCTCTCCCGATCGATCGCTTTAGTCCCGCCCGGCTTCGATCGATTCCTCCGCTCGAATCGCTTTTCGAAGTCGGATCGACGCCCCTTTTTATCTCCCGATTGGATCGGCGGCTCCCCTGCTCCCGATTGGAAATCGCTTGACTTCACGTGACGCCCTGCTCCAGACCGCTTGTTCGCCTCCTGCTGCAGGACGAATTCTCAGGCACTCTGCTCTAGCCGATCGACTTCTTTGGTTCTTGCGGACGCGAGGGCCCAACTCGATCTGTTACCGCCGTCTTTCAAAAAAAAAATGTCTACTGGATCAAGCTATGTTGCTGTTCCTCGTTGCCCGGTGATTTTTGATGGCTCTAACTACACCGAGTTCGTTGGCTTCATGCGCATTCATATGCGTGGCATCCGCCTATGGGGTGTTCTTTCTGGCGAGGTCTGCTGTCCGCCACGTCCCGTTCCTCCGGTGGCCCCTATTCCACCGACTCCACCAGTTCTTCCTATGGATGCTAATCAGGCCGCCAAGGATGCGGCTAAGCTTGCTGATGAGGCTGCTGTTCGTGCTTATGATGAGAGGGTTTTGGCTTATGAGGAGGCTCTTCAGACGTATCATGGTGCTCTATCCGTTTACACCCAGTGGCTTGATGATGATGCTCGTCTTTGCAATTCTCACTGCTAGTGTTTTGCCTCGCTTTGCTTACGAGTTTCGGGTCTTCCTACTGTCTTTGAGATGTGGACCCGTCTTCGTCGCTTATGAGCCCTCTGGTGATGCCTTATACCTTTACGTGGTCCGTCAGAGCATGCTCTTCGCCAGGTGACTCTCTTGTTGATGACTTCTATGCCTGAGTTACGCTATCTGGCGCCCGACTTGATTCTCTCCGCAGTGCTGGTTGTCGTACTTGCCCCTGTTGCCAGGCTGTCCAGGCCAATTTGGAGTTTCATCGCGTCTACGAGTTCCAGTCTCGGCTCCGTAAGGAGTTTGAGCCTGGCGTGCTTTCGATTGTTTGCTCGTGGCCGTATTTCTCTCATTGAGGCGCTTTCTAAGATTCGTGCTGAGGAGAGTCGCTTACGGGGTGATGGTTTCTTTGGAGGTTCATACGTGCTCGCTACTCGGGCTTCTTCCACACCACTGCTGACCGACCCTTCTCGCTCGAGTGCTCCGCCGCTTTTGCCCACTCCTTCCGGAGGCTCAGTCGCCCCGTCCACATTGCGGCTCTTGCAACAATGATGGTCATATTGAGTCCCAGTGCTACGAAGAGGAAACACTGCGCAAAGCGCGATCATCATCTTCGGGGACTTCGTCATCTACCTCGTGACCTTGACCATTGCTTTGACCGAGCGGGATATTACGAGACTTAAGCGTGCTTTCGCGGCTTGAGTTCTTCCTCGATGGAATGCTTGTTGGTTCTGTGGTGATGCTTCCCTGACCGAGCAACCGCCCTCTACATACCAGGTACATCCCCATGGGTTACGGACTCTGGAGCTTCTTTTCATATGTCTTCTCATTCTTCCACTTTGTCCTCTCTTCGATTCTTTGGATTCTCCTGTTCATGTCTTCACCGGCCGATGGTACTCCACTTTACATTTGCTAGTAGAGGCAATCTTTCCACTCCTTCTTATTACATTCTCGATGTTGCTCATGTTCCTCGACTTACCATGAATCTGTTTTCTCTGGTCAACTTATCGATTCTCGGTTGTCGCGTCATCCTTGACGTTGACTCTTGTTCTGTCCAGGACCGTCGCACACACACTCTGGTTGGGGCTGGCCCTCGCCGCCGTGATTCTCAGGGTCTTTGGGAGTTGGACTGGCTTCATGTTCCTTCCGCTGCCATATTCTCAGGGTCTTTGGGAGATGTCTCTTTAGAGTGTCAGGGTTGTCGTCTTGGCAAGCAGATTCAGTTACCATATTCACATAGTGAGTCAGTGTCTAAGCGTCCTTTCGATTTAGTCCATTCTGATGTATGGGGTCCGGCTCCTTTCGCTCGAAGGTGGTCATAAATATTATATTATTTTCATAGATGATTTCTCTCGTTACACATGGCTTTATTTCATGACTTCTCGTAGTGAGGTGTTGTCTATTTATAAGCGTTTTGCTGCCATGGTTCATACTCGATTCTCTTCACCCATTCGTGTTTTTCGTGCGACTCATTTGGGAGTATATCTCTAAGATGTTGCGTGGTGTTCTTCTTTGAGCAAGGAACTCTCTCTCAATTCTCTTGTCACGGTGCTCATGCTCGAGAATGGTGTGGGCGAGCGAAAGCATCGACATCTTCTTGAGGCAGCTCGTGCATTGATGATTCTTGCCTCTCTCCGCCTCATTTTTGGTGAGGCCGTCTCCACCTCCACCTATCTTATCAACATACAGACCTTCCGCTGCTCTCTGAGGTGGTGTTCCTTTCGAGCGTCTTTTTGATCGTTCTCCCGATTATTCGATGATTCGCTTGTTTGGTTGTGTTTGCTATGTTCTACTTGCCCCTCGCGAACGCACCAAACTGACCGCTCAGTCTGTTGAGTGTGTCTTCTTAGGCTCTGATGATGAGCATAAGGGCTATCGTTGTTGGGATCCTATCGGTCGTCGGATGCGTATCTCTCGAGACGTGACTTTTGGCAGTCTCGTCCCTTCTACCCCGCCCATCCTCCTCATTTGTTTCGATGGAGGATATCTCTTTCCTCACTTTTCTGACTCACCTATTACCCCTGCCGAGCACATGCCTAGTCGTTCCACTCCCACTGCTTCTCCACCCCTACTCGATTCGCAGCCACCACCCTTCCCGGTCTCCTCGCCTCGCAGGTCACCGGATTCTACACCTTCATCTCCGGTGACTTCTTCTGCCGCCAATTTCCGATTCTACCTTGGCGATTCCTCCTTCTATTGTTCCATCTTTTCCTCGGCATTACACTCGTCGTTCACGACTGTGGATGCCTACGTGGATGAGTCGTCATCTTCCTCTCGGCCTACTTATGGCTTGCGTTCTCGTCCTCGTCCGCTTTGTTGATCGCTTTGGATTTCCCACCGCTGGTCTTTCTTGTTCTTGAGCCGACTTCTTATCATCGGCTGTTGTTCATCTGAATGGCGGTTTGCGATGGCGGAGGAGATTGCCGCTCTTGAACGACCGGTACTGGATCTTGTTTCTCTTCCTCCCGAGTCCGTCCGATCACTTGTAAGTGGGTCTACAAGGTTAAGACTTCGCTCCGATGGTTCTCTTGAGCGTCACAAAGCTCGTCTTGTGGCTCGTGGTTTTCAGCGAGGAGCACGGTCGTGATTATGACGAGACTTTTGCTCTGTGGCCCATATGACCACCGTTCGTACACTTCTTGCCGTTGCCTCTGCGCCATCTTGGTCTATATCTCGACTTGATGTTAAGAATGCCTTTCTTAATGGTGAGCTGCGTGAGGAGGTCTACATGCAGCCACCACCGGTATTACATTCTGATGGCATGGTATGTTGTCTTCGCCGCTCTCTCTATGGCCTTAAGCAAGCCCCAGCGCTGGTTTGAGCGCTTTGCCTCTGTGATCACTTCTGCCGGTTTTTGACAAGTGCTCATGATCCAAAGCATTGTTTATTCACCTTTCTCCTCGTGGTCGGACTCTTCTTCTTCTCTATGTTGATGACATGATCATCACGGGGATGACCGAGTATATTGCCTTTGTAAAGGCCCGTCTTAGTGAGCAGTTTCTTATATACGATCTTGGACCTCTTCGCTACTTTCTTGGGATTGAAGTCTCTTCTACCTCGATGGCTTTTTTATATCCCGGAAAAGTATATCCAGGATCTTCTTGCTCGTCTTTGCTCTTCTTGACGAAGCGTTGTTGAGACTCCTATGGAGCTCAATGTTCACCTCCGTGCTGCGATGGTGATCCCTCCACGACCCGACGCGATATCGTCATCTTGTTGGCGATCTTGTCTATCTAGCTGTCCACTCGTCCGGACATCTCTTATCCGGTTCATATTCGAGTCGGTTTGTCTCTACTCCCACCTCGATTCACTATAGTCATCTCCTTCGTGTTCTTCGATATCTTGAGGCACGATCTCTCACCGTCTATTCTTTCCTCGCTCCATTCTTTACGACTTGAGCCTATTCGGATGCTACGTGGGCTAGTGATCCTTGGATCGCCGTTCACTTTACGCTTCTTGTGTTTTTCTTGGTGGTTCTCTCATTGCTCGGAAGGCGAAGAAAGCGACTTGCGCTTTCCGTTCGAAAGTGCCGAGGCTGAGTTGCGAGCAATGGCTCTTTGTGGCAGAGGTGACTTGGTTACGGTGGTTACTTCAGGATTTTGGTGTTTCTGTCACTACACCGACTCGCTTCTTATCTCGACAAAGACTGGTGCTATCGGCATGCGCGATCCTGTGAAGCATGAGCTCACCAAGCATATTGGTGTTTATGCTTTCTATGTGCTTGTATTTGGTGGATCGAGTTATTGCTCTTCAAGATGTGCCTTCCGAGTTACAGTTGGCGGATTTCCTGACGAAGGCCCAGACTAGAGCACAACATGGCGTTTATCTCTCCAAACTCAGTGTTGTTCATCCACCATGAGTTTGAGGGGAGGTGTTAGAGTTATAATATAAGTCATGTACTCCTTTGTATTTATCCCGTTATATAAGGGGTTTCCTGCATATGTTCCACACCTGTACATGTATATATATCGGCCTATGGCCTCATGGGAATACAAGTTGCTTATTCCTAACAATCATCATCATCATCATCTATGCATTGCAAAAAAGAAAAGGAATAATTAAGAAAAGGACAGGGAGATTATTTTACTACTTTTGCTGCTATGATGCAACTAACCACAAACAACTATACAAGCATTGATACAGGTGCCAGGTCAAGACACCAAGCACAGACAGACAATGCAGAGCTCCCCTCCGGCATTGCCAATTAGTATTATCAAAGTGGGAAGGATATGTGTAGCAGCTAGGGAGGAGAAAGGGTTGTACATACATACTTTGTGAGGACCTGACCTGACCTGCTGCATTTTTTTTGCCATCCAATCCAGACTTGTTTACCAATCAGGACGGACTTCAGGATGATCGATGATATCAGTTAGTACAGCAGGATAATTAGTACAAGAAATGCAAACACAATCTCTTAGTTACTGATGAATCTGTCTGATTAAGATAAACAAAATTTGCTCTTACTGAGTTGTTCATTACATTTCCATAAACCATTCCACTAAATAAAGGGCATTAGGATCAGCAATTAATTATGTTGCCCTCCAATCCTATTCGAGTAGATCAACTCATAGTGCATGTGAATTATCATGCCTAATTATTACAAGCCTATACTAGACCAAAGTTAGCCAAATGTAACTGAAGCAAATAATGGTACTCAAAATTACTACAGTCAAACCCATTTGATCGCCTAACTCCGGCTGTTCTTGATCGGCTAACAGACATTTGCATCCATGTAGCACCTTGCTCCAAACAAAGATGACAGAATTGTTTCACAATGCCCTGCGAGCAGCACACCACGAATATCATCATTGGGGCCTACAAGTAAATTAAAACAGAAGCACAAACAACAAAAATAAGGGGGTGTGGCATCGTGGAATGAAATGGAATGAGCACTGTCTAACATGCTTGCAGTACCTGCTCCTCAAATTAGGCCATGTTTGATTTGGAGGACAAGGTTGCTATTTTAGTATCGCTCAGCGTACTTGACAGCCACTTCATCTGATGCCTGAGTACCAAAGTCCTCCTGAGGTGACTGGGTGCTAAATTTTATTCCACCCGATCCAAACTGATCATGTTGATTTCCAATGTGGCCACTGTTTGGCAAGCTCTGAGCAATGCCCGAACCAGATTGTGGTGCTTCAGGAGCACCAGAGTCCTGCGCTGGCTGAGTGTCAACCTTTTGTCCGCTCTGAGGAGGAGATCCAAACTGATCATGCTGATTCCCTATATGGCCATAGCTTGGTAGAGTCCGAGCACTGCCAACGCCAGATTGTGGTGCTTCAGGAAGACCAAAAGGTGGCAGTGATGGCTGAGGTGCACCATACCCAGGCTGTCGTGCTTGATGAGCGCCATACCCAGGCTGTTGCGCTTGATAAGCGCCATATCCTGGCTGTTCAACTTGGTGAGCGCCATACCTTGGCTGTTGGGCTTGGTAGCTATACCCAGGCTGTTGCGCTTGATGCGAGCCATATCCAGTCTGTTGCGCTTGGTGCGAGCCATACCCTGGCTGCTGCGCTTGCTGAGAGCCATAACCTGGCTGCTGCGCTTGCTGAGAGCCATAACCTGGCTGCTGCGCTTGCTGAGAGCCATAACCTGGCTGCTGCGCTTGCTGAGAGCCATAACCTGGCTGCTGCGCTTGCTGAGAGCCATAACCTGGCTGCTGCGCTTGCTGAGAGCCATATCTTGGCTGCTGCGCTTGCTGAGAGCCATGCCTGGGCTGCTGCGTTTGGTGAGAGGCATATCCTGGTTGTTGCACTTGCTGAGAGCCATATCCTGGCTGTTGACCTTGCTGAGAGCCATACCTGGGCTGCTGCGATTGGTGAGAGTCATACCCTGGCTGCTGCGCTTGCTGAGAGCCATATCCGGGCTGCTGCATTTGGTGAGAGCCATACCCTGGTTGCTGCACTTGCTGAGAGCCAAACCCTGTCTGCCATGGACGAGGTGTGCCAAACCCGGCATGTTGAGTCTGATGAGCGATATGCGTTGATTGTTGCGGTTGAGGAGTACCAAATTCAGACTGCACCGGTGAATCCAAGCTAAATTTAGGTTGTTGCACTTGAGAAGCACCAACAGCTTGCTGCCAAGGGCGAGAGGTACCAAACTCCGGCGGTTGACCTTGAGGCAGGGACGTCCCAGGTAGTGATCCTTGAGGAGAAGGAAGCCCATATTGTGATGTATTAGGAGCACCAAATTCTGTTTTCTGAACTTGCTGGCTTCCAAACGCAGGCTGACGGGGTTCAGAAGACATTCCCTCAGGTCGCAGGATTTGAGGTACAGCATTGCCATGATGAAATGGTTGAGGAGAACCATAGCCCGGTTTGCCTTGGTTAGGTGCGTAGCTACCCGGCGCCTGATTAGATGCAAATCCAGGTAGATTCCGAGGGCGATACTCTGGCCTTGGCGAAGGAGGTGGTGGCACTGGCTTTTCATCAAAAGCTTGCTCAATCTCTTGCTGGCGATCAGCGGTCTTGAAAATCTCAACAATACACTCACGGAACTCAGGAGGAGCGACAACACCGCCTCTGGCCATGTCCCTCACCAGGTCTCGCGCTCTATCCAATTCCCCTTCCTTGCAGGACGCCTTAACCAGGATCTCAAAGGTGGCCGTGGATGGCTTAATCTCCTTGTCAGGCATCCTTCCATACACCTTCAAGGCATCATCAATCCGGCCAGCTTCTGTAAGCCCTTGAAACATCCGATTGAAGAAAGCGATATTGAACTTTGGCCCATGCTCCCTCCCGTCCGCCATTTTGTGGAAATACTGCATGGTGTCATCCACACGGCCATCCTTGAAGCACAAGTCGACGAGGTAAGTGTAGGTGTACACGTCTGGAAGCACCGACTTGCTCTCCATCTCCTCGAAGAGCTGCTCCGACTCTGCTAGCATCCCGTTCTCGCAGAGCTTCCCAATGATGTTGTTGAAGCAGGCGACGTCCATCTGCACACTCTTCCTCGGCTGCCTGTGGAACACCTCGATGGCGTCCTGGAACCTGCCCTCCTTGAAGCACTGGTTGACCATGACAGTGTAGGACTCGCTGTTGACGCCGATGAAGCTGGGCGGGCTGTGGTTGTCGATCATGGTCTCCCACAGGTCCTGTGCCTCCTTGTGCTTGTCGTGGCTGAAGAGTGTCTGGAGCAGCACGTTGCAGGTGGCCGGCGTCATCTTGAACTTCTTGTCCAGAAGGGAGCTGTAGCTGTCCATGGCCTCCTTGTCCATGCCTTTCTTCCAGTAGCCCTCCATGAAGCTGGTGTGCACGACGCCGTCGTAGACGGTGGCCTTCTCCCGGAGCTCGTCGAAGAGCTGGAAGGCCTTGTCCCAGTCGTCGAGGGCGACGTAGCCGTCGATGAGGTTCTTGTAGACGATGGAGTCGGCGCCCTGGCCGCGGTTGAGCATGTCACGGAGGAGGTCGAGGGCGTCCTGGACGCGGCCGGCGGCGACGAGGCCCTTGGTGAGGTGGCGGTAGGAGACCGACGAGGGGGAGAAGGAGGTGACGCCGTCGAGCATCTCCTGGTATGCCTGGAGCGCGTCGTCGACGCGGGCGGCGTCGCAGTGGGCGAGGATGAGGGTGTTGTAGGAGACGACGTTGGGGACGATGTTGGAGCGGCGGAAGAAGAAGGCGAAGAGCTCGACGGCGTCGTCGGGCCGGCCGGCGCGGACCATGGAGGCGGCGACCGCGTTGCAGGTGAAGACGGTGGGGCGGACGCGCGAGGAGACGGCCGCGCGGGAGGCGGCGGCGGCGCCGTCGAGGTCGCCGGAGCGGATGAGGGCCTGGACGCGGTTGTGGAGGCTGAGGCGCGGGCCGACCAGGGAGGAGGTGGTGTCGGGGAGGCGGGGCGCGTTGGGGTCGCGCGGGGGCGGCGAGTTGGAGGGGTCGCGGCGGAGGGCGTGCAGCGGCGGCTCGATGCGGAGGCGGCGCTTGCGGCGGCGGCGCTCGGCCGCGGCCTCCTCCGCGGAGGAGAAGGCGAGGTGTCGGGCGGGAGGGAGCAGCGGGGCGGGCTGGGCGTGCGGGGCGAGGTGGGAGTGGGAGTGGGAGATGGAGATGGAGAGGCGGCGGAGGAGGAGGAGACGGCGGTAGGGCGCCGCCATGGTCACTTCCGGCGGCGGCTCGGGGAGGGGAGGGGAGAGGAGGAGCGGGGTAGGATTTGTGTGTCAACAGAACCAAATGGGCTCAGTTTTGCTTGGTTGGTTTTGGCCCCTCTCCTTTTCTCTCTTGGGCTTTTGTTTCACTCTCAACTCAAATGCTCCAAACCAAACCTTTTTGTTTCTCCCCACCCTTTCTATTTCTTTTGTTTTTCTTTCTTCATCACCATGAATGCTAAAGAGGTCCCGACGTATTTTAGCGAGCTTTATGTGCCCGACATATGCGGAGTCATGAAGATGCGACTTTTATGTCTTTGTTTCTCTGGCGCATTTTGGACAAATGGATTTGGTCTCGTCTATGTGACAAGTGCTTCGTGAGGCCCTCAACAAAATATCGACTACGTTGGTTGCGAACGAAGGATCCTTCCTCAAGAGTATACCCTCATAACTATAGCAAGAAAGAACCATATGTGTGACAAGGCTCACATTTTCGTCCATTCATTTTCAACTCTCCTCGTTCAAAACGTAATGTACCCCCTACAGGTTTTGAGTCAGATGACAAATCGATTGATGAACTCGGTTTCTTGAGTAACAATCAGGATGTTCTTGATCAAAGATCAATGTTTCGGACTACAGACCGATTGATGAACTCATTCAGGAGCATCCTGGTCGTTAGTCACATTTTAGCGGGTGAAGCATCAACCTATCAAACTTTATTATGCCCCATTTGTATATTAGAGTTTTCAATTAATGCACTGGATTGTGAAAAGAAGAAAGTTATATACTTTGGGTTGTCTCGATCTGACAAAATATTGTTGTTTCAATAATTGTGGTATGTTTACTGCCGTAATAACTTCGTATTATTGAAAACAACGTAGTTTTATATACTTTAGGCTAAACTTGCAATTTATGAGTGTTTTAAGAACTAAGATTTGGCCAACATGCACATCCCAACTTCCTATGAGATTCATGGTCAACATGATTGGTAAAAAATAGAAAAATTGTAGGAAGATGATTAATGAGATAGTTAGTGGGAAAAATTAGGCATAGAGGCATGAGCTAAATTATATAACCCTACTTCAACAAACTAGATTAAGCTTTAAATAGGTGAAACATGGTTGAATATTTCATATTGCTCTTGTTCATCAACAGAGATTGAAAAATGGCATGCTTGTTACTCAATAGAAACACTAACTAAACCAAAATGAAGAACACGGTGCAATAAAAATTAGTGTTGTCGTACGAAAACAAACTTCATGGCCTAATACCCCGAGCATGCGAATATGTTTATTGTTGCCTAGAATAGGCATAGTACAATAGATAATGGCACCTAATGGAAGTATTATAACTTATTCCACGATATAGCATTTAAATGGAAGCACTAACTGGCATCTAAAGAAGTCATTCAAACCATGCATCAATATCATCAACATTCCCACAGGAAGAATTTGGCTGTGTGTTGATCAACTCATCGTATTCCATGTTATATGGGCCTACAACATTACCATTATAGCCCAAGTAAGCATCCATCTCTAGGTTCCCCTTGTAGTGTGACTGGTTTGAAGGAGCATATGCCGAGTTATCATAGCCAAACAATTCACGAACGAGGAAGTCATTGCCACTAGAGTACAACAATTGTGTTGGGGCCTCCACAGTATTCCCAGTGGTTGAGTTAGGGATTGGTGCCAAAGGTGGAGGTGTAGACTCGAACATTTGTGATACCTGCATAGGAAAATGTGATTCTATAGTGTCTTGTGATGTTGATGTCAGTTGAATTGATGGCAACACTTGAGGAGGAATACAATGAGATGATGATGGTTGTTGTGATGAAATAAGAGTATTTGAGCGACCCCAAGATCGGCATCTTGGCTCCAATCGATTTCGTGGCAAGCTTGGACCACCAGTTTGTGGTTCACTGCCAGAATATAGTGGAGGCAAATGATGCCTAGTATCCTCCCAAACCCACAAGAGTTCATTGATGAGCTTATTGCGACCTTCAAGACTTATATCTTCTTCCTTTGAGAAGATATAATTTGATGGCATGCCTGGGTTTTCATCTAGGATCTGTTTAATATGTTCTAGGGAGAACTTCGCTCTCTTATGGTCCATTGCATTATCTATGTACAACCATGAAGGAAAATATGCCCTAGAGGCAATAATAAAGTTGTTATTTATATTTCCTTATATCATGATGAATGTTTATTATTCATGCTAGAATTGTATTAACCAGAAACTTGATACATGTGTGAATACATAGACAAAACATAGTGTCCCTAGTATGCCTCTACTAGACTAGCTCGCTAATCAAAGATGGTTAAGTTTCCTGACCATAGACATGTGTTATCATTTGATGAACGGGATCACATCATTAGGAGAATGATGTGATGGACAAGACCCATCCGTTAGCTTAGCATAACGATCGTTAAGTTTTATTGCTATTGCTTTCTTCATGACTTATACATATTCCTTTGACTATGAGATTATGCAACTCCCAAATACTGGAGGAACACATTGTGTGCTATCAAACGTCACAACGTAATTGGGTGATTGTAAAGATGCTCTACAGGTGTCTCTGAAGGTGTTTGTTGGGCTGACATAGATCAAGATTAGGATTTGTCACTCCGAGTATCGGAGAGGTATCTCTGGGCCCTCTTGGTATTGCACATCATAATAAGCCTTGCAAGCAATGTGACTAATGAGTTAGTTACGGGATGATGCACTACAGAATGAGTAAAGAGACTTGCCGGTAACGAGATTGAACTAGGTATGAAGATACCGACGATCGAATCTCGGGCAAGTAACATACCGATGACAAAGGGAATAACGTATGTTGTCATTATGGTTTGACCGATAAAGATCTTCGTAGAATATGTAGGAACTAATATGAGCATCCAGGTTCCGCTATTGGTTATTGACCGGAGAGGTGTATCGGTCATGCCTACATAGTTCTCGAACCCGTAGGGTCCGCACGCTTAACGTTCGATGATGATTAGTATTATGTTGGATTGCGAAGACGTTCGACCACATCAACCGCGTTAAACTAACGCTTCCGCTTTCGGTCTATGAGGGTATGTGGACACACTCTCCTCCTCTCATGGCTATGCATCTCCTAGATAGATCTTGCGTGATCGTATGAATTTTTTCTGAAATTGCATGCTACGTTCCCCGACAGTGGCATCCGAGCCAGGTATATGCGTAGATGATATACACGAGTAGAACACAAAGAGTTGTGGGCGATGATAGTCATACTGCTTATCACCAACGTCTTATTTTGATTTAGCGGTATTGCTAGATGAAGCTGAAGGAAATATGCCCTAGAGGCAATAATAAAGTTATTATTTATTTCCTCATATCATGATAAATGTTTATTATTCATGCTAGAATTGTATTAACCGGAAACATGATACATGTGTGAATACATAGACAAACATATAAGTCACTAGTATGCCTCTACTTGACTAGCTCATTAATCAAAGATGGTTATGTTTCCTAACCATAGACATGTGTTGTTATTTGATTAATGGGATCACATCATTAGGAGAATGATGTGATTGAGATGACCCATTCCGTTAGCCTAGCACTTGATCGTTTAGTATATTGCTATTGCTTTCTTCATGACTTATACATGTTCCGGTAACTATAGGATTATGCAACTCCCGTTTACCGGAGGAACACTTTGGGTGCTACCAAACGTCACAACGTAAATGGGTGATTATAAAGGAGTACTACAGGTGTCTCCAAAGGTACAAGTTGGGTTGGCGTATTTCGAGATTAGGTTTTGTCACTCCGATTGTCGGAGAGGTATCTCTGGGCCTTCTCGGTAATACACATCACATAAGCCTTGCAAGCATTGCAACTAATAAGTTAGTTGCGAGATGATGTATTACGGAACGAGTAACGAGACTTGCCGGTAACGAGATTGAACTAGGTATTGGATACCGACGATCGAATCTTGGGCAAGTAACATACCGATGACAAAGGGAACAACGTATGTCGTTATGCGGTTTGACCGATAAAGATCTTCGTAGAATATGTAGGAACCAATATGGGCATCCAGGTTCCGCTATTGGTTATTGACCAAGAATAGTTCTAGGTCATGTCTACATAGTTCTCGAACCCGTAGGGTCCGCACGCTTAACGTTACGATGATAGTTTTATTATGAGTTTATAAGTTTTGATGTACCGAAGTTTGTTCGAGTCCGGATGTGATCACGGACGTGACGAGGAGTCTCGAAATGGTCGAGACATAAAGATTGATATATTGGAAGCCTATATTTGGATATCGGAATGGTTCCGGTGAAATCGGATTTTACCGGAACACTGGGGTTACGGAACCCTCCCGGGGATAATGGGCCTTAGTGGGCCATGAGGGAGAAGAGGAGGGCCGGCCAGGGCAGGCCACGCCCCCTCCCCTTAGTCCGAATAGGACAGGAGAGAGGCGGCGCCTCTTCCTCTTTCCCTCCCCTTTCCTTCTCCAACAAGGCAAGAGGGGGGAGTCCTACTCCCGGGGGGAGTAGGACTCCTCCAGGCGCACCCCTTGGGGGCCGGCCGCACCTCCCCCTCCCTCCTTTATATACGGGGGCAGGAGGGTACCCCAGAACACACAAGTTGATCTACGGATCGTTCCTTAGCCGTGTGCGGTGCCCCCCTCCACCATATTCCACCTCGGTCATATCGTCGCGGAGTTTAGGCGAAGCCTCGCGCCGATAGAGCATCATCATCGCCACCACGCCGTCGTCTTGTGGAACTCATCCCCGACACTTTGCTGGATCGAGTCCGGGATCGTCATCGAGCTGAACGTGTGCTAAACTCGGAGGTGCCGTGACGCTCGGTACTTGGATCGGTCGGATCGTGAAGACGATGACTACATCAACCGTGTTGTCATAACGCTTCGCTTCACGGTTCACGAGGGTACGTGGACAATACTCTCCCCTCTTGTTGCTATGCCATCACCATGATCTTGCGTGTGCGTAGGGAAATTTTTGAAATTAGTACGTTCCCCAACAAAGGGTATCGAGCCAGGTTTTATGCGTTGATGTTATATGCACGAGTAGAACACAAGTGAGTTGTGGGCGATACAAGTCATACCGCTTACTGTGATGTCATACTTTGGTTCGGCGGTATTGTGAGATGAAGCGCCCGGACCGACATTACGCCAGACGCTTACGCTGAGACTGGTTTCACCGCTGCGAGCACTCGTTGCTTAAAGGTGACTGGCGGGTGTCTGTCTCTCTCACTTTAGTTGAACCGAGTAGCTACGCCCGGTCCTTGCGAAGGTTAAAACAGCACTAACTTGACGAACTATCGTTGTGGTTTTGATGCGTACGTAAGAACGGTTCTTGCTCAGCCCGTAGCAGCCACGTAAAATTTGCAACAACAAAGTAGAGGACGTCTAACTTGTTTTTGCAGGGCATGTTGTGATGTGATATGGTCAAGACGTGATGCTATATTTTATTGTATGAAATGGTCATGTTTTGTAACCGGTTATCGGCAACTGGCAGGAGCCATATGGTTGTCGCTTATTGTATGAATTGCAAACGCCTGTAATTGCTTTAATTTATCACTAAGCTGTAGAGATAGTCATAGAAGCAATAGATGGCTGAACGACAACGATGCTACGATGGAGATCAAGGTGTCGCGCCGGTGACGATGGTGATCACGACGGTGCTTCGGAGATGGAGATCACAAGCACAAGATGATGATGGCCATATCATATTGATTGCATGTGATGTTTATCCTTTATGCATCTTATCTTGCTTTGATTGACGGTAGCATTTTAAGATGATCTCTCACTAAAATTATCAAGACATGTTCTCCCTGAGTATGCACCGTTGCCAAAGTTCGTCGTGCCCAGACACCACGTGATGATCGGGTGTGATAAGCTCTACGTCCATCTACAATGGGTGCAAGCCAGTTTTGCACACGCAGAATACTCATGTTAAACTTGACGAGCCTAGCATATGCATATATGGCCTCGGAACACGGAGACCGAAAGGTCGAGCGTGAATCATATAGTAGATATGATCAACATAGTGATGTTCACCATTGAAAACTACTCCATCTCACGTGATGATCGGTTATGGTTTAGTTGATTTGGATCACGTGATCACTTAGATGACTAGAGAGATGTCTGCCTAAGTGGGAGTTCTTGAGTAATATGATTAATTGAACTTAAATTTATCATGAACTTAGTACTGATAGTATTTTGATTATCTATGTTTGTAGATAGATGGCTCGTACGTTGTTCCGTTAAATTTTAATGCGTTCCTTGAGAAAGCAAAATTGAAAGATGATGGTAGCAATTACACGGACTGGGTCCAGAATTTGAGGATTATCCTCATTGCTGCACAGAAGAATTACGTCCCGAAGCACCGCTGGGTGCCAGTGCCTGCCAGTAGGAGCAACGCCGAAGTTGTGAACGTCTGGCAGAGCAAAGTCGATGACTACTCTATAGTTCAGTGTGCCATGCTTTACGGCTTAGAACCGGGTCTTCAACGACGTTTTGAACGTCATGGAGCATATGAGATGTTCCAAGAGTTGAAGTTAATATTTCAAGCAAATGTCCGGATTGAGAGATATGAAGTCTCCAATAAGTTCTATAGCTGCAAGATGGAGGAGAATAGTTCTGTCAGTGAGCATATACTCAAAATGTCTAGGTATAATAATCACTTGATTCAACTGGGAGTTAATCTTCGGATGATAGTGTCATTGACAGAATTCTCCAATCATCGCCACCAAGCTACAAGAGCTTCGTGATGAACTATAATATGCAAGGGATGACCAAAACAATTCCCGAGCTCTTCGCAATGCTAAAAGCTGCGGAGGTAGAAATCAAGAAAGAGCATCAAGTGTTGATGGTCAACAAGACCACTAGTTTCAAGAAAAAGGGAAAAGGGAAGAAGAAGGGGAACTTCAAAAAGAACAGCAAGAAAGTTGCTGCTCAAGAGAAGAAACCCAAGTCTGGACCTAAGCCTGAAACTGAGTGTTTCTACTGCAAGCAAACTGGTCATCGGAAGCGGAACTGCCCCAAGTATTTGGCGGATAAGAAGGATGGCAAGGTGAACAAAGGTATATGTGATATACATGTTATTGATGTGTACCTTACTAGAGCTCGTAGTAGCACTCGGGTATTTGATATCGGGTTACATTGCTAATATTTGCAACTCAAAACAGGGATTACGGAATAAGCAAGCACTGGCCAAGGACGAGGTGACGATGCACGTGGGAAACGGTTCCAAAGTCGATGTGATCGCGGTCGGCACGCTACCTCTACATCTACCTTCGGGATTAGTTTTAGACCTAAATAATTGTTATTTGGTGCCAGCGTTGAGCATGAACATTATATCTGGATCTTGTTTGATGTGAGACGGTTATTCATTTAAATCAGAGAATAATGGTTGTTCTATTTGAGTAATATCTTTTATGGTCATGCACCCTTGAAGAGTGGTCTATTTTTATTAAATCTCGATAGTAGTAATACACATATTCATAATGTCGAAGCCAAAAGATGCAAAGTTAATAATGATAGTGCAACTTATTTGTGGCACTGCCGTTTAGGTCATATCGGTGTAAAGCGCATGAAGAAACTCCATATTGATGGACTTTTTTAATCACTTGATTAAGAATCACATGGTACTTGCGAACCGTGCCTCAAAGGCAAGTTGACTAAAACACCGCTTCTCCGGTTCTATGGAGAGAGCAACAGATTTGTTGGAAATCATACATACAGATGTATGTGGTCCGATGAATGTTGAAGCTCGTGGCGGATATCGTTATTTTCTCACCTTCACAGATGATTTAAGCAGATATGGGTATATCTTCTTAATAAACATAAATCTGAAAAATTTGAAAAATTCAAAGAATTTCAGAGTGAAGTTGAAAATCATCGTAACAAGAAAATAAAGTTTCTACGATCTGATCATGGAGGAGAATATTTGAGTTACGAGTTTGGTCTACATTTGAAAAAATTGCGGAATAGTTTCGCAACTAACACCACCTGGAAGACCACAGCGTAATGGTGTGTCCGAACGTCGTAATCATACTTTACTAGATATGGTGCGGTCTATGATGTCTCTTACCGATTTACCGCTATTGTTTTGGGGTTATGCTTTAGAGACGGCCGCATTCACGTTAAATAGGGCACCATCAAAATCCGTTAAGACGACTCCTTATGAACTATGGTTTGGCATGAAACCAAAGTTGTCGCTTTACGAAAGTTTGGGGCTGTGATGCTTATGTGAAAAAACTTCAACCTGATAAGCTTGAACCCAAATCGGAAAAATGTGTCTTCATAGGATACCCAAAGGAAACAATTGGGTACACCTTCTATCACAGATCCGAAGGCAAGTCATTCGTTGCTAAGAATGGATCCTTTCTAGAGAAGGAGTTTCTCTCGAAAGAAGTGAGTGGGAGAAAAGTGGAACTTGATGAGGTAACAGTACCAACTCCCTTATTGGAAAATGGTTCATCACAGAAATCGGTTCCTGTGACACCTACACCAATTAGTGAGGAAGTTAAAATGATGATGATCATGAAACTTCAGATCATATTTCTACCGAACTCACGAGGTCAACTAGAGTAAGATCCGCACCAGAGTGGTACGGTAATCCTATTCCGGAAGTCATGTTACTTGACCATGGTGAACCTACAAACTATGAAGAAGCGATGGTGAGCCCAGATTCCGCAAAATGGCTGGAAGCCATGAAATCTGAGATGGGATCCATGTATGAAAACAAAGTATGGACTTTGGTTGACTTGCCCGATGATCGGCAAGCCATTGAGAATAAATGGATCTTTAAGAAGAAGACTGACGCTGATGGTAATGTAACTGTCTATAAAGCTCGACTTGTTGCGAAAGGTTTTCGACAAGTTCAAGGGGTTGACTATGATGAGACTTTCTCACCCGTAGCGATGCTAAAGTCTGTCCGAATCATGTTAGCAATTGCTGCATTTTATGATTATGAAATTTGGCAAATGGATGTCAAAACTGCATTCTTGAATGGATTTCTAGAATAAGAGTTGTATATGATGCAACCAGAAGGTTTTGTTGATCCAAAAGGTGCTAACAAAGTGTGCAAGCTCCAGCGATCAATTTATGGTCTGGTGCAAGCTTCCCGGAGTTGGAATAAACGCTTTGATACTGTGATCAAAGCATATGGTTTTACACAGACTTTTGGAGAAGCCTGTATTTACAAGAAAGTGAGTGGGAGCTCTGTAGCATTTCTGATATTATATGTGGACGACATATTATTAATTGGAAATGATATAGAATTTCTGCATAGCATAAAAGGATACTTAAACAAAAGTTTTTCAATGAAAGACCTCGGTGAAGCTGCTTACATATTGGGCATCAAGATCTATAGAGATAGATCAAGACGCTTAATTGGACTTTCACAAAGCACATACCTTGATAAAGTTTTGAAAAAGTTCAAAATGGATCGTGCAAAGAAAGGATTTTTACATGTATTACAAGGTGTGAAATTGAGTCGACTCAATGCCCGACCACAAAGCAGAAGATAGAGAGAAAATGAAAGATGTTCCCTATGCTTCAGCCATAGGCTCATCATGTATGCAATGCTGTGTACCAGACTGACGTATGCTTAGCAATAAGCTTGGCAGAAGGTACCAAAGTAATCCAGGAGTGGATCACTGGACAGCGGTCAAGAACATCCTGAAATACCTGAAAAGGACTAAGGATATTTTTCTCGTATATGGAGGTGACAAAGAGCTAGTCGTAAATGGTTACGTCGATGCAAGCTTTGACACTGATCCGGACGATTATAAATCGCAAACCGGATACGTGTTTTTATTAAACGGTGGAGCTGTCAGTTGGTGCAGTTCTAAACAAAGCGTCGTGGCGGGATCTACATGTGAAGCGGAGTACATAGCTGCTTCAGAAGCAACAAATGAAGGAGTCTGGATGAAAGAGTTCATTTCCGATCTAGGTGTCATACCTAGTGCATCGGGACCAATGAAGATCTTCTGTGACAATCTTTGGTGCAATTGCCTTGGCAAAGGAATCCAGATTTCACAAGAGGACCAAGCACATCAAGAGACGCTTCAATTCCATCCAGGACCAAGTCCAGGTGGGAGACATAGAGATTTGCAAGATACATACGGATCTGAATGTTGCAGACCCGTTGACTAAGCCTCTTCCACGCAGCAAAACATGATCAGCACCAAGACTCCATGGGTGTTAGAATCATTCTTGTGTAATCTAGATTATTGACTCTAGTGCAAGTGGGAGACTGAAGGAAATATGCCCTAGAGGCAATAATAAAGTTATTATTTATTTCCTCATATCATGATAAATGTTTATTATTCATGCTAGAATTGTATTAACCGGAAACATGATACATGTGTGAATACATAGACAAACATATAAGTCACTAGTATGCCTCTACTTGACTAGCTCATTAATCAAAGATGGTTATGTTTCCTAACCATAGACATGTGTTGTTATTTGATTAATGGGATCACATCATTAGGAGAATGATGTGATTGACATGACCCATTCCGTTAGCCTAGCACTTGATCGTTTAGTATATTGCTATTGCTTTCTTCATGACTTATACATGTTCCGGTAACTATGAGATTATGCAACTCCCGTTTACCGGAGGAACACTCTGGGTGCTACCAAACGTCACAACGTAAATGGGTGATTATAAAGGAGTACTACAGGTGTCTCCAAAGGTACATGTTGGGTTGGCGTATTTTGAGATTAGGTTTTGTCACTGCGATTGTCGGAGAGGTATCTCTGGGCCTTCTCGGTAATACACATCACATAAGCCTTGAAAGCATTGCAACTAATAAGTTAGTTGCGAGATGATGTATTACAGAACGAGTAAAGAGACTTGCCGGTAACGAGATTGAACTAGGTATTGGATACCGACGATCGAATCTCGGGCAAGTAACATACCGATGACAAAGGGAACAACGTATGTCGTTATGCGGTTTGACCGATAAAGATCTTCGTAGAATATGTAGGAACCAATATGGGCATCCAGGTTCCGCTATTGGTTATTGACCAAGAATAGTTCTAGGTCATGTCTACATAGTTCTCGAACCTGTAGGGTCCGCATGACGCTTAACGTTCACGATGACAGTTTTATTATGAGTTTATAAGTTTTGATGTATAGAAGTTTGTTCGGAGTCCCGGATGTGATCACGGACGTGACGAGGAGTCTCGAAATGGTCGAGACATAAAGATTGATATATTGGAAGCCTATATTTGGATATCGGAATGGTTCGGGTGAAATCGGGATTTTAGGAACACCGGGGTTACGGAACCCTCCCGGGGATAATGGGCCTTAGTGGGCCATGAGGGAGAAGAGGAGGGCTGGCAGGGGCAGGCCGCACCCCTCCCCTTTAGTCCGAATAGGACAAGGAGAGGGGGCGGTGCCCCTTCCTCTTTCCCTCCCCTTTCCTTCTCCAACAAGGCAAGAGGGGGAGTCCTACTCCGGTAGGAGTAGGACTCCTCCAGGCGCACCCCTTGGGGGCCGGCCGCACCTTCCCCTCCATCCTTTATATACGGGGGCAAAGGGGCACCCCAGAACACACAAGTTGATCTACGGATCGTTCCTTAGCCGTGTGCGGTGCCCCCGTCCACCATATTCCACCTCGGTCATATCGTCGCGGAGTTTAGGCGAAGCCCTGCACCGATAGAGCATCATCATCGTCACCACGCCGTCGGGCTGACGGAACTCATCCCCGACACTTTGCTGGATCGGAGTCCGGGGATCGTCATCGAGCTGAACGTGTGCTAAACTCGGAGGTGCCGTACGTTCGGTACTTGGATCGGTCGGATCGTGAAGACGACGACTACATCAACCGCGTTGTCATAACGCTTCCGCTTCACGGTCTCACGAGTGCGTGGACAATACTCTCCCCTCTCGTCGCTATGCCATCACCATGATCTTGCGTGTGCGTAGGATTTTTTTTGAAATTACTATGTTCCCCAACAGAAGCAGCTCGGGCCAACCTTACATGACCACGTTCATGAGACCGGTTCCACCGATGGACATGCAACCCTTTTGCATAAAGGTGGTTGGCGGGTGTCTGTTTCTCCAACTTTAGTTGAATCGAATTTGACTACGGCAGGTCCTTGTTGAAGGTTAAAACAACAAACTTGACGAAACATCGTTGTGGTTTTTTATGCGTAGGTAAGAACGGTTCTTACAAGAAGCCCGTAACAGCCACGTAAAACTTGCAACAACAAAGTAGAGGACGTCTAACTTGTTTTTGCAGGGTATGTTGTGATGTGATATGGTCAAGACATGATTTGATATACGTTATTGTATGAGATGATCATGTTTTGTAAAAGTTATCGGCAACTGGCAGGAGCCTTATGGTTGTCGCTTTATTGTATGAAATGCAATCGCCATGTAATTGCTTTACTTTATCACTATGCGTTAGCGATAGTTGTAGAAGCAATGGTTGGCGAGACGACAACGACGCTACATTGGAGATCAAGGTGTCAAGCCGGTGACGATGGAGATCATGACGGTGCTTTGGAGATGGAGATCAAAGGCACAAGATGATGATGGCCATATCATGTCACATATTTTGATTGCATGTGATGTTTATCTTTTATGCATCTTATTTTGCTTAGTACGGCGATAGCATTATAAGATGATCCCTCACTAAAATTTCAAGGTATAAGTGTTCTCCCTAAGTATGCACCGTTGCGGCAGTTCGTCGTGCCGAGACACCACGTGATGATCGGGTGTGATAAGTGATACGTCTCCAACATATCTATAATTTTGATTGTTCCATGTTGTTATATTATCAATCTTGGATGTTTTACAATCATTTTATATCATTTTTTGGTACTAACCTATTGACATAGTGCCAAGTGCCAGTTGTTGTATTTCCCATGTTTTTTACATCCCAGAAAATCAATATCAGACGGAGTCCAAATGCCCCGAAACTTTACGGAGAATTTTTATGGGCCAAAAGGAACACCACGGGCCCTGGCGCCTGGGGCGTGCCCCGAGGGGGGGGGGCACAACCCACCAGGGCGCGCCAGGAGGTCCAGGTGCGCCCTGATGGGTTGTGCCCACCTCGGGTGCCCCCGGACCGCCTCTTTGCTATATATATACCCCAATATTCCAGAAACCCTAAAGGAGTCGACGAAATATTCATCCAGCCGCCGCAGAGTCCAGAACCACCAGATCCAATCTAGACACCATCTCGGATGGGGACTACCACCTCCATTGGTGCCTCTCCGATGATGCGTGAGTAGTTCTTTGTAGACCTTCGGGTCCGTAGTTAGTAGCTAGATGGCTTTCTCTCTCTCGCTGGTTTCTCAATACAATGGTCTCTTGGAGATCCATATGATGTAACTCTTTTGCGGTGTGTTTGTTGGGATCGATGAACTTTGAGTTTATGATCAGTTATATCTTTTTATATCCATGAAAGTTATTTGAGTTTCTTTGATCTCTTATATGCATGATTGCTTATAGCCTCGTATTTCTTCTCCGATATTTGGGTTTTGTTTGGCCAACTTGATCTATTTATCTTGCAATGGGAAGATGTGCTTTGTAGTGGGTTCGATTTACGGTGCTTTATCTCCGATATATAAAACGACACGTATATATCGTTGCTACTAAGGATAAAACGATGGGGTCTATCTCTACATAGATAGATCTTGTCTACATCATGTCATCGTTCTTATTGCATTACTCCGTTTCTCCATGAACTTAATACACTAGATGCATGGTGGATAGTGGTCGATGTGTGGAGTAATAGTAGTAGATGCAGGCAGGAGTCGGTCTACTAATCTTGGAGGTGATGCCTATATAATGATCATTGCCTGGATATCGTCATAATTATCTGAAGTTCTATCAATTGCCCAACAGTAATTTGTTTACCCACTGTTTGCTATTTTTCTCGAGAGAAGCCACTAGTGAAACCTACGACCCCCGGGCCTTCTTCTCATATATTTGCCTTTGCGATCTACTTTTCTCTTGCATTTATTTTCAGATCTATTAAACCAAAAATACAAAAATACCTTGCTGCAATTTTTCTTTATTTATTTTATTTGGCGTTCGATCTATCAATTTACTACAACACTTTATCCCGTCCGCGCACCATTTCAGGCGCCGCTACCCGAAAAGGATTGACAACCCCTTTAACACGTCGGGTTGCGAGTGGTTGTTATTTGTGTGCATGGGCTGTTTACGTTGTGTTGCTTGGTTCTCCTACTGGTTTGATAACCTTGGTTTCATATCTGAGGGAAATACCTACCGTCGTTGTGCTGAATCATCCCTTCCTTTGGGGAAATACCGACGTAGCTTCAAGCGACATCAAAATGAATTTCTGGTGCCGTTGCCGGGGAGGATCTTCAACATATACCAGGTTCCTAATCACAAATCCCATCTCCTGCAATTTACATTATTTTCCATTTGCCTCTCGTTTTCCTTTCCCCTACTTCACAAAATTTATCGTTTTATTCGCCTCTCTTTTCTTTTGCCGTTTTCTTGTTAGATCTATCATTTGCTTGCAATCATGAGTGGTTTCGGTATGGCACTAACAGATGATGGCCTAACTCCTAAGATAGGATGTACGTGCAATCTGGATGCTAAAACTTTTATCTTGGGGCAAGGGAACGTTATGGGAAAAGAACGTATCCAAGAATTTTTAAATTGTATGGGAAATTTGAGTCTTGATGATGCTCCTATACCTAAAACTAGCCACCATATTCTTCTTTGGGAAACAACATATTAGTTAGGCCTTCAATACAAAATGCAACCGGGGAATGTGTGATACGTCTCCAACGTATCTATAATTTTTTATTGTTCCATGCTATTATATTATCTGTTTTGGATGTTTAATGGGCTTTATTATACACTTTTATATTATTTTTGGGACTAACCTACTAACCAAATGCCCAGTGCAAATGGCTGTTTTTTTGCCTATTTCAGTGTTTCGCAGAAAAGGAATATCAAACGGAATCCAAACGGAATGAAACCTTCGGGAGAGTTATTTTTGGAACAAACGTGATCCAGGGGACTTGGAGTGGACGTCAAGAAAGAAGCGAGGAGGCCACGAGGCAAGGAGGTGCCCCCACCCTCGTGGGCCCCTTGCAGCTCCACCGACCTACTTCTTCCTCCTATATATATCCATACACCCCAAAAACATCCAGGAGCACCACGAAACCCTATTTCCACCGCCGCAACCTTCTGTACCCGTGAGATCCCATCTTGGGGCCTTTTCCGGTGCTCCGCTAGAGGGGGAATCGATCATGGAGGGCTTCTACATCAACACCATAGCCTCTCCGATGATGTGTGAGTAGTTTACCATAGACCTTCGGGTCCATAGTTATTAGCTAGATGGCTTCTTCTCTCTTTGGATCTCAATACAAAGTTCTCCTTGATTCTCCTGGAGATCTATTCGATGTAATTCTTTTTGCGGTGTGTTTGTCGAGATCCGATGAATTGTGGGTGTTGGGGATATTACTACTGAGCGTAAACTGGCCAGGACAGGCCGGGTTAACTTCATCAGTAGTTGAGTATGCTAGAAGCCCATGAAGGCAGATAGGAATGTTAGATAGGGGCCCAAGGCCCAGAACCGGTTTAAGGCCTACAACCGTGAACCGGTATTGGTATGTAACTTGTATGGTAAGATAGAAAGAGCAGAGACCGAGCCGGACACGTTTATGAGCCGGTCTCGGGACTCTATAAACCGACGGGTGTCACCCATGTATATAAGGGGATGACCCAGCGGCGGATCAGAACAACAGACAACAACTCGAGACTCAGGCAAAGCGTATTCGCTCCCTGGTCATCGAAAACCCATCAATTCCATCACAACTAGACGTAGACTCTTACCTTCATCATAAGGGGCCGAACTAGTATAAAACTCTCTTGCGTCCCTTGTCCGCTTTAACCCCTTTAAGCTAACCCGTAGCGATGGCTCCACGACTAAGTCCTTTCACAAGGACATCTGCCGTGACAAAACCACGACAGTTGGCGCCCACCGTGGGGCTATCGCACAATGGTTTCAAGTTCTTGGAGGGCAACTTCGAAGGACTCAAGGGTTATGTTGTGGGCCAGATGACCAAGAGTCGTCGCGACAAGCTCTACATCGATGATGCAGGATGGGGCCCCGAGGCCGGCTCAATTGAGTATGGATACCGGGTCCCCTTTGGTGGCATACACGTTTTCATTGGCAAGATCGACGAACCGGGCCCTGAGCCGGACATCTGCACCGACCTCATCGAAACGGCTCAGCGTCCGTGATCTGCCCGGGTCAAGCCTGCCACGAAGCGTGCTTTCGTGGGAGTCATCCATGGAGGGGAGTACGAGGACAGATCGGAATCTGGTGGTGAGACCGTCGTTTATTCCGGCGACGAGTCATTGACCGGGGAGACCGAGTCGTTATATCAGCTACAAAATGGCCGGATTGGAGGCTGTTCCGATGGCGACAGTATTCTGGACCCCTCTGATCTGCCACACCGGGTTGGAATCTTCTTGGCCGGTATAAAACCGGCGCTCCACTCTTCGACCGCAGCAGCAGCAGCGGCCGGGGCAGGAGGCCCTGTGCGGCCGCCGGCTCAGGTCTTATCTGATCTATTTGATGCGTTGGCAACACTAATGGCGGAGGCTAACCCGGCTGATCAGGATGCGCACAATGCGGAAGTCGCGAAGGTAAGGGATCAGATTACCCAGGCCAAGGCCGATTTGGCAGCTGAGGATGCCAGGATGGCCGCAGAGCGGGCCGCTTTAGATGCACATGCTTACCGGCTTATGCTGGATCAGAATGCATCGCACGAAGTCCTAAAGAGAAGACACCGGTCTCGCCTGCCTCTGGTTTATGATGCTAAGAACCTCTTTAACACCCCAGGTGCAGGGACCAGTAACCCGCCGGTAGTAAACCGGGCGGAGGCACCTGGAGCGGGGGCGCCGGTTCAGCCCCGTTTGATGGGTCCGCCTCGACAGCACAACAACGTGACACAGCCTGTTCCAATACCACCGGGTCATTACTCTACTCCAATAGACAATCTTGTTGCTGCCGCTTCACGACTAGAAGCTATTCCAACTGAAGGCGATTCTCCGCGGCAATCGAGACGCGTCGGGTTAAAGAGCTTCTTCGGACAGCCTTGGAGCAATAGGAGGCTTATTCATACATCCGTGATCGGATTCATTCCACCCCCCGTCCAAGCCGGAGTTATAGCAGGCGTATGGATGAACCAGCCGTGTCAAGCAATGCGGGGAATTGCGAACCGCCCCGTGGCCACAACCCGGTAGGAGGTGCCGGTGATGCTCATGAAGTGGTGGACCGGGCTCGCGCGAGCAGGGAGGCTGAGTTAGCAGCACAGTATGAAGCCCGTCAGCCTACCCCGGTTCGTCCAACCATGGTAAGAGAGCCAGGAGTTACCTCTAGCTCTTTGGGGGTGTCGTGTCTCGTCCCGGCGTTACGCAATGTACGCCTGCCCAAGGATTTCAAGGGCCCGCGCAAGGTGCCAAATTACACTGCCGATTTACCCCCGGAGACATGGGTTGAAAGCTATGAGATGGCCATGGAGATGCTGGATGTGGATGATGCAGCCTGTGCGAAGTACTTCACCATGATGCTAGAAGGGACGGCTCGTACTTGGTTAAAAAGTCTACCTGCTAATTCTATCAGATCATGGGCCAAGTTGAGAACCCGCTTTATCCAGAATTTTAAAGATACATGCAAGCAGCCCATGTCGATTGTGGACTTAGCTACATGTGTACAGGAGGAAGGAGAATCAACAACCCAGTGGGTGCGCCGGGTCTCAGAAATTTTGCATTCATCGGACCGCATCAACGCTCACACCGCAGTTATAACCTTGGAAGGTAATTGCCGGTTTAAACCTCTGAAGTTGAAGTTGGGATGGATGAATGCCATTGCACTGACATGGGGACCCTCATGGCCGCTTTAGTAAAGTATGCTGACTCTGATAGTACCAAGGATCCCGAGTCGGATGATGATAAGGCAGGGAAGGGAAAGAAGAGCAGCAACGCCAAGGGGCAGCACCACAGCCCAGCGGGTCATGGAAACGGCGGAAAACGTAAAGCGGACCACAACATGGACTTTGTGGCCAATGCCAGTGCGCAGGATAAGGGCCAACGGTGCAAGGGTTAACCGCCCCGGCGCAATGGGGCGCCTAACCCTAACCCGGACCGTCTGTCTTAGCTATTGAACCAGCCCTGCCCGAAACATGGGACGAAGGAGATGCTAGCCACGCACCTATGGAAGGCCTGCTATATCATGCAAGAGTTCAAAAATTCTAATGACTTCCGGTATGATCACGGACCGGGTGACGGTTCAGGCCCCGGGTCTCATGGGCCGGGTTATGGCGGAGGAAATTCCGGTTCAGGCTTCCATGGTAATCAGGGCGGACATACAAATCAAGGAAATCAGGGCAACCAAGGTGGTTACAGTAGTCGTGACAGCAGTCGGGTTACCAGAGCAATCCAAAGCAATTGAATAGTGGGCAATATCATGTCTTTACCACTAGCTTGGACAAGCGTGACCAGAAGCTTCATAGGAGAGCAGTAAGCTCCGTTGAACCGGCGGTCCCCCATTACTTACGGTGGTCTGAGCAGCCGATTGTGTGGAGCAGGGAGGATCATCCAGCCCGGGTTGACAATCCGGGTCAGTTGGCATTAGTGGTGGCACCTCAGGTAGGAGGTTACAAGTTCACAAAGGTACTCATGGACGGGGGAGCAGTATCAATATCCTGTATTATGAAACTTTCCGTCGCATGGGGTTAACAGATAAAAATCTTTGACCGTCCAGTACGGTGTTCCATGGTGTGGTGCCTGGTAAATCGGCGTATCCTGTTGGCAAGATAGCTCTGGAGGTGGATTTTGGGGACGAGCATGACTCAAGATCAGAAACCTTAACCTTTGAAGTGGTGAAGATCAAAAGTCCCTATCACACCCTGTTTTGACGGCCGGCTTATGCTAAGTTTATGGCACGGCCTTGTTATGTCTATCTTCAGCTCAAGATGCTGGGTCACAAGGGAACTATAACTGTCCATGGGAGCCGCAAGATCGCTCTGGAGTATGAAGAAGGTGATGCGGCTTATGCTGAGTCAGTTTGTGCCGCAGAGGAGTTGAAGTTTTACAAGGATAATGTTGATCCGGCAGATATGACTCCGTTGAAGAAGCCAACTACCGAGCACGACCCGGCCCTGAAATTCAAATCGGCTGCTGAGACTAAGCTTGTTGACTTCGTACCTGGCGATTCGTCCAAGCATTTCAGCATCAGCGCAAACTTGGATCCGGAATAGGAAAGCGCGCTCATCGAGTTCATCCGTGAGAATCGGGACATCTTTGCATGGAAGCCTTCAGACATGCCAGGTGTACCGACAGAACTCGCTGAGCACACTCTTAATGTGGATCCTAAGTACAAACCGTTGAAGCAGTTTCTCCGGGTTCAATGAAGAAAGACGCATAAAGCTATTGGAGAAGAAGTAGCCGTGCTCTTGGCATTTGGATTTATCGTTGAAGTTTTCCATCCTGAATGGTTGGCTAATCCGGTGCTGGTCCTTAAGAAAAATGGCACATGGCATATGTGTGTGGATTACACAGATCTCAACAAAGCTTGCCCAACAGATCCTTTTGCCCTTCCCCGTATTGATCAAATTATTGATGCTACGGCAGGCTGCGAGCGTTTAAGCTTTTTGGATGCGTATTCCGGTTATCATCAGATCAAGATGGCAGTTAAGGACCAGGAGAAGACGGCCTTTATAACCCCCTTTGGAGCCTTCTGCTATGTATCTATGCCCTTTGGGCTCAAGAGTGCCCAGGCAACTTATCAACGGTGTGTGCAGAGTTGTCTTCATAAACAAATCGGCCGTAATGTTCATGCCTATGTGGATGATATTGTGGTCAAGTCAAGGAAGAAGGAGACGCTGGTTGACGATTTAAAAGAAACCTTTGATAACCTGCGGACTTACAAGATGATGCTCAATCCGGCCAAGTGCGTTCTTGGTGTACCGGCAGGTAAGTTATTGGGCTTTCTGGTATCTAACAGGGGCATTGAGGCTAATCCAGAAAAGATCATAGCTATCACCTCCTTGGCTAAACCGAAGTGTATCAATGACGTTCAACGCTTGGCAGGCCGGATTGCCGCTTTGAGCCGGTTTATCAGCCGCCTCGGTGAAAAGGCGATTCCTTTGTATCAGATGCTGAAGAAAATGGATAACTTCGTCTGGAGTTCTGCCGCTGATGAAGCATTTGAGGACTTAAAGCGACAGCTAGCTAATCCGCCTATTCTCGCTGCTGCGATTGACAAGGAACCATTGCTGTTATATGTGGCAGCTAATGCTCGGGCAGTCAGTGTGGCTATTGTGGTGGAGCGCAAGGAGGCATGCAAGGAATATCCAGTTCAACGCCCGGTTTACTATATCAGCGAGGTACTTATTGAGTCCAAGCAAAGGTACCCGCATTGGCAGAAGCTGGTGTATGGAGTTTTCATGGGAAGCCGGAAGCTTAAACAGTATTTCCAAGGTCATCCCATCACGGTGGTCAGCTCTGCTCCTTTGGGAGATATAATCCACAACAGGGAAGCAACTGGCCGGACTGCCAAGTGGGCTATAGAGCTTGGGCCCCATGGGTTGAAATACATACCTCGGACAGCGGTCAAATCTCAAGCACTTGTGGATTTCATCAATGATTGGACAGAACTGCAAGCACCTGAGGAGAAGCCGGATAACACCTATTGGACTATTCACTTTGATGGGTCCAGGCAATTGGAAGGCTCGGGGGCTGGAGTCGTATTAACTTCCCCACGAGGTGATAAGCTCTGTTATGTTCTCCGCTTAATGTTCCCATGTACTAATAATGCGATGAGTCTGAAGCTTTACTCCATGGTCTTCGGATGGCTAAGGAGATGAATCTAAGCCGAGTTAAGTGCTTGGTGACTCGGACTGGTGGCTCAACAAGTGTCTGGCACTTGGGATTCCAAGGATCCGCTCATGGCAGCATATCGTCGTGAGGTGGATATTGTTGCAGGTCACTTTAAAGGTTATCAGGTGGATCACGTGGACCGACGGAAGAATGAAGCGGCGAACGCTTTGAGCCGATTGGGTTCTCAACGTAAACCGGTCCCGCCTAATGTCTTCTTGGATGTTTTGCATAATCCGTCCGTCAAGCTCCCTGGTGAAGAGGATTTGGCTATTCCTGATCCGGAAGCTCAATTGGTGGCGGCTCTTCATGTCATCCCGGATTGGACGATCCCTTATCTCGCGTACATGAACCGGGGCGAGTTACCAGAGGATGAGACTCTAGCCAGACAGATAATCCGGCGGTCCAAGTCCATGACTATTATCAATGGAGAGTTGCATCATTGCAGTGTGTCAGGGGCGTTCCAACGTTGTGTGTGTCTCCTGAGGAAGGTTGTGTCAGGACCCCGATTCCAAGTCACATCGATCTAGCCGGTAACACCTCATATCACTTTGCGGCCTCACGCACGGTATTCCCACGGGTGTTGCCTTACCATGGCCCAGGACCGTTTGCGCCTTTTGGCTCACGTATATGATAGTGTCGCTAGCAACCATATGACAGAGAACCTGGGCCGACATGGCTAGTCGTGAACCCAAAGCGGCACTAACCCATGGGGACAGGCATACATGAATCACATCGAGCATGTCGGTCATCAACGTGTGAATCCGGGCTGTAGCACTGGGCTAACAGGACTCCGGTAACCCGGGCTGTAGCAGGCTAGGCAGGACTTCGGATGTCACCGCGTGACATTTCCCCGAAGGGACAGACATAGGAACAAAGTGAAACACATGCCGGCCAGTCAAGTGTCCAAAGCAGTAGTGCTGGGCTAGCAGGACTCCGGTGAACCGGGCTGTAGCGGACTACTATCGCTCAGGAAGCACTAGACTACATTTCCCCATATGAGAGGCTGCCAAGGATAAACAACTAGATTGTCGGATCCCACACATACCAAGCATTTCAAACATGCACACAATATGCTCAATATGTGTAAATACAACATGGCATCACAACATAACTCTACGACTCAAATATTTATTCATTAGGCTCCGAGGAGCGAGATATTACAAACATGGGTCTCATGACCCAAGACTCAGAGCATACAAGTCAAAGCACAAGCGGAAGCTTAACATGTCTGAGTACAGACATCTACAAATTAAAAAGGCTGAGAAGCACGACTATCTACCAGATCTGCCGAGGGCACAAGATCGTAGCTGAGGTAACAAGCTAAACGTCGAAGTCCAAGCGGAACTACTAGCGAGACTGACGTCTCTCTGCAAAACATAAAATAAGAAAACGTGAGTACAAACGTACTCAGCAAGACTTACATCAGAACTAACTACATATGCATCATTATCAACAAAGGGGTGGTGGAGTTTAACTGCAGCAAGCCAGCTTTGACTCGGTGGCTATCCTAAACTACGACTGCAAGTAACTCTTTTGAGGTGGCGCACACGAGTCCACATATTCACCATATCAATACACCACTATGGACCAGCTCCCGTCTCCCTACGAGAACGCCATCCATAGCACTCACGCTTATCTTGCGCATTTTAGAGTATCCACTTTCACTTGTCTATGAACTGATATAGGCAACCCAGAAGTCCTTTTCCGCGGACACGGCTATTCGAATAGATCATATCAACCCTGCAGGGGTGTACTTCTTCACACACGCTCTCACCACTTACCGCCGTTTACACGACATGTACTCGGCAACCTTCAAGCGGAAGCCCAGCGAGGGTGTCGGCCACGACCTACCTAAACACTCAAGTCTCTAGTCCAGGTTTATCGCCTATTCGGGTTCCATCCGCAGGGAGTCCGGCCGAGGTTTCCACTAACGGCCCCGAACGATGTGTGCAGGGTTCCCGAGACACCAAACGGGCGAATCGGTACACCGGGCCACGGTGTATCTACCGCATCATAGCCCACCCCTAGGGTCAGCGCTACGCACGGCCTCCAACACATATCCTACAAACACGAGAAACTAGTTGCAACTCACAGACGGAGAACAAGGATGGTTAAGAAGTCGAGAGGGGCACTTAAGCATTCCAATGCATGGTAGTAACTGGTCATGCATCACAAACACAGAACTCAGTTCCTGAGGACGGCTGCAATGAGACAACCCACCATGTACTCCTACATGGCCTCTCACCGCTACCTTTAACAAATCGTGTTCACACACTTAGCTCTCAACAGTAGGACATGTTTACACACCATTCCAATTCATTCCCGATGAATCAGACCTGACTCAACTCTAAGCAAAGCAGGCATGACAAACAAGCATGAATGAGTAGGCACAACAGGGCTCAAACAACTCCTACTCATGCTAGTGGGTTTCATCTATTTACTGTGGAATGACAGGTCATGTAGAGGATAAAGGGGTTCAGCTACCGCAGCAAGTAACAGATGAATCATTGTTGTCCTAATGCAGTAAAAGAGAGCAGGAGCGAGAGAGTGGGATTATACCGGAATGAACAAGGGGGTTTTGCTTGCAGCACTTGAAGATAATATAGTTCTTCATCGGTGTCATCGAACTCATCGTCGATGCCGCTCATCGAGAGGGGACAAATACCGCAAACAAGGAAGAACACAATCAATGCAGTGCACAATATGATGCATGATCATGACATGTCGAATGCTGTGATTTGAGCTAATGCAACTAGCTTGATTAAATGAAGTTGGTTTGAATCCAAGATTCAAATTCGAACTCCATATATGGATATTAAATTGCCATTTATATGCTTTGTGCTATACAACAGCTATAAGTTGTTCTAACATGCATGAAAATGGTACAGATGGATAGATTGGATTTTCTGATCATTTTTCATATATAAATTATTTGATTTGGAGCTACGGTTGATTTACTATGATTTTTTGAAGTTTATAACATTTCTGGAATTTCCTGATTAAATTAAATCCAGAAAATGAATAATTGCGTCGACAAGATGACGACAAAGACGACGTCGGCCAGGTCAACCGGGCTGACGAGGTCAAACTCGACGGCGTGTGGGGTCCACACGTCGATGACTCGTATGGAACAGAGGCTGACCAAGGGCGTGTCAACGTTGATGTGGCAGGGTCAAACTGACAAGTGGGGCCAGCTGGATTGATCTAAACTAAACAGGGAATAAATCCCAGGGTTAAATTAAAAGTGGGGTCCATCCGTCAGTGACCTAGGGGGTTGGTTAGTGGCGTCATTAGCTAATGGCGGTGCCACGTCGGCACGGCCGGAGTTGAGCTGCCGGCGACGTCCAGAGACGGCGGCGATGCTCGGGTTTTGATTTCCTGCGACTATATGGACGACGAAGTGCGTCCACGCGACGAGGAGACTCGTCCGCGTCGGGTGGTGCACGCGGCAGCAGCTCCGGTGGCCTAGGTTGACGGCAGCAGCAACTTGCGCGGTGGCCGGAGTTCGGTGAAGAGGGACAGAGCGCTATGGTGGACGGGAGGAAGAGTGGGTAGGTGCTCGGGTTCACGGGAAGCGCCGAGGACGACAAAGATGCTCGGACGCGGCGTGTAGGGGCTCTAGCCGCATGGCGACCTCGTGGCAGCGGCGATGAGCTCTCGGGCTCGGCGGAGCCAGCGGTTAGAGGAAGAAATCGGCATCGGGGAGAGGGAGGTTCGGTGCGGGGGCTCACAGCGAGACCAGCGAGCGCGAGGGCGAGGTCGGGGATGCCTGGTAGCTCCCGAATCGACGGCGAGGATCCACGGCAGCCGGAGGCAAAGATGGCGACGGCGACGGCTCCACGGGGCGCTCCGTCTTGCGTGGCTTGGCGGAGAGCTTCAGAGCAAGGAGGCGGAGCTCCTGCGCGTGTCGAAGAGGCGAAGGGGAGGCGGTGGCTACGGTAACATGGTCGACGGCGACGAGCTCCGCTCGGTGGTGCTCGGGGAAGAGGGGCGGACGAGGGAGAGACACGGGAGAGAGTGAGAGCGGTCCTGAGGGGGGCAGCGTGGCGTCGTCCAGACACATCGCGGAGGGACAGGCAGGCAGGGAGGAAGGAGGTGGCGCGGCGCGGCGGCCACACGCCTCTCGTCCTCCTGGCAAAGAGGAAGACGACAGGGGAGGGGCCAGGTGGGCTGGGCCATTTCTGCTGGGCCACCAGGTAAGTGGCTGGGCTTCTCTCCGCCCTTTCTAATTAACTCTGTTTTTACATTTTTACGCTACGTTTGCAAATAAAAAAAACCAACCAAAACACTTTGGTTAATTCTGTAAATTTTGTGAGGAATATTTGAATTATTTTCAAACCACACAATAAATTTCAGAATAGTTGGAGCAACCAATATTTAATGGTAACTTTTAAACTCCAACTCAAATACCATAATGATTTAATTCAATGACCAAAATGTCACGGAAAAATATGCATTATCTCCGGTAGAGGCTTTCACCTTTTTCCATAAATCATGGACATTTTAAAAGGATATTTTGAGGTCATTGAAAATATTTTGGTTGAACCTATTTGAATTGCTTTAATGCTAGGGTTTAGGCAATCCCCATTTCAAGTTTCTTAGAAATTTAAACATGATGACATGATGAGCAAGCAAAGTCAAGCAAGGCCGATCTGGGGCTGTGACAGCTCACCCCCGCTAAACAAGAATCTCGTCCCGAGATTCAAGACGTGAGGTAAGAAGACAGAGGGAACTCAAACTAACACAAACTTGTCGATCCAACAGCCCTTCCCGAAGATGTTGATTCATTGCTCCAATTGATCTTGACGTCCTTGCTTTCGAGATCTTCATCCAACACGATGGCGACAGAAAGAAACTCTATAGAAAACGATCTCCTCAGAGATCGAGCACTCAAGATCAACTCATGGAATGAGACGTTGAAACATCTCGAATTGAGACACAAAACACATCGAGAGGGATGGAGGAACAAGCGACGGGGTTTGATTTGGTGGGCAACAATTCCAAGCTTAGGAAGATGGTGGATGGTGTCAAGGTGGTGAGGAAATAATTGCCATGATCCCGTAACGGGGCACCTTGGGAAAGGTGACTCGTGGAATTATTACCTTAAGCAGCAAAAAGAATTACTTTTGATTTAGAAATCATTGAGACTCTTTATACCAGCCTAAGGCAATCACAATCGATCGTGTGAACGAATTCGAAAGAATGGCATGCTCATACCATAATAGATGATGTGGACTACCTTGTTGAAGACAACACAATGGATGATTTTGCTTATCACCGGAAATGGATGGGACCCATGACAAGACCACGTTTGAAGATGATCCTGGACAGCAACTGCTGGGAAGGACAACCCATGGAGAATTGGCACGATGGGGTGCAAGCTGCGAACAAAATGCAAATGTTGGAATATTCCAACCATCATATCTGCCTGAGATTCAGATCTGGTTGGTGTTAGGATATTCCAGACTCATCGAGTCTAGAAAGAAAATGAAAGTTTGCAACACAAATCGACGAGAAGATGTTGCGAGATTCTCGGAATGAACTACGATAGCAAGCTCCAAAACATGAGCTGGTTCTGCTACTAACATGTGAACATGTTGTCCAAGACAAGAATGACCACATAGTAGTCTTATCATAAAGCACTACCGAGTTCAGGTGGGGAACCATCATGGAGGATATCGAAGTCTTTACGCAAGTCCATGGATTAGATCCCAAGCATAGACTTCTTTTCCTTGAACAAGTCTATCAGTGGCTTGGTGTGCTAGGAATACATGTAGAATGAAGGTTGCAAGTCTCCAGACCACAGAATACTTCGCACATATGCATGACTGAATTGGGATGATTCCAGAGGAAGCAAAACAAACCTTTCTCAAATTCACGGCGGCAACTTACACCAGATGCACATGAATTAGAGGAAGTCACTACTTTCATCCAAACATAAGCTTCATGAACGGAACACGAAGGCATTGCTTATAAAGTTTCCAACACTAGGTTGATGTTCAACATGAATCATGGGGGAGACAAAATGCTACTGATGGGCTCAACAGCAACTCATCAGAATTTCCATATCACTGGACTTCCACCATCATGTGAACACGGTGATAGCATTGGTCAGACCAAGGATGTAATGGTGTATGCTCGAGGGATCAACCACGAGTAAGACAACATTACGAACATCATTGGTTCTGATTTGACTTGACGATAGCCCATACTCGAGTCAAAGTTTGGACAAGACAATAGATTCAACAAATGATCACAGGAACCATTCGATGAAGATATCATCTTTCTTCAACACACACTACACAAGAATATCCCTTTGGAATGAACTAAGTCAGGCAAGCTTTTATCTTCCAACTCTCCAAGTTGTTGTTTGGCTTAACCAACTAGCTCAGGGGTATCCAACAAAGATTTTTGGAGAATGGGTGGTTTGGAGGAAAACCAACATGATTACGAACTCAACATAGCGGTCAGGTGACAACCTGGTGATACCTCCGAGAAGATAATCGGAATATCACGAACCACCGGTATGTTACTAAGTCGAGAACAATCTTGCTTTTCAGAGCAAGACGATATGAACAATAAGCAAGGGATTGAATAATCCTAACTCATTGATCGAAGAGTGCACCGGAAATAAGGACTAGGTAGCACGATCAATCTTAGGATGATGATTTAATAACCAACACTCTAAGAATGAGAATATTGTCCATTAACTACCAAACAACGAGGTTGCTAGGAGTACCGATTTCACACATCACAGTTCACTTGTCAGTTTTCCGGTTGCGACAACACGGGACCGAGGAATGAATAATGATGGCGAGAAGTATCACTACATCAATAATTCATGAGAAATGGTGCAATTCTCATGACAATCCTGACATAAAGAGGGCAATACTTCGGGGTGGAACAGAATCAAAAGCTGGATTGGCATTTTGATCTTTGGAATACAACTGCTTTGACCCAATCCTAGATATGGATGAGGTGCTGGAGTTTGTTTCTCCAAGTCATTCCGGATAGAATGGCTTGGCGGACCACAAGAGTAATAGGCATCGATAAACGAATGCACGCATACCCTTGACTATCAATTGATAGACGGGGGGTCAGAATACAACTGAAGAGGGACAACTCAAAGGAACATATAATTTTCTGAGTTGTGGATGCACAGATTAGTATGTCGAGCAAAGCTCAATATTTCTTCTGGATAATCCATGCAGAGAAGGTAGAACTGGCAGAGTCACAATATAGAATGGGGAACTCATCGAGAGCACTCTTGTTGTGACCTTTTGGTTCAAAGGAACTCCTGCCAAGGATGGTTCATGGTATGTGGAAGAATGAGATACCACGGACCTCGAGGACTGTCGCAAGGTTACTAATATCCTAAAGGAACTAGCAAATACTAACAACATGAAGTAGGGTGAATCTCGGGTTCAAGAATCCAGGAATAGAATGCCTACTAACTAAATTGCATCACGGGATGCTTTCGAGAATAATGGCCAGAATCATCACACTAGGAATATAAAGCATGGCGAGATTACTAGATGATCCTCTAAGACACCTATGGTCATAATAATAGTTCCAACATATATGTCGAGGCAACAGTACCTCAACCCACCGATTAGTGTGGTTAATCCGCCCAAAGGGACATCAAAATGGGAGGAAGGGATTTTGCAAATGCTTCAGATTGTATTAGAAACCTGGGATGACTCGGACAACATAACGGCTGTAAATGCTCAAAAAGATTTGAGACATCATGCAAAATGGTGGCATAACCACTCTACAACATCATAACAAGATTCCGAGATCAACAGTTAACATACAGAAATAGTAGGAACTGAACTGGGGCTTAAATCCAACAATCTTAAAGGTCTAGGGATTAGTAACACGTCATCCTGATAGATAGATGAGAAGCCTAGTTCTTAAACCCCGTAGAAGAGAAGAGGATGACTCAGATCAGAAGGCCATGAGGTATAAGGAGTAAAAAGAGCCTTACGTTCCCTTCCATAATCAATTCCCTTACATAGCTAAAGCATTTCTAGACACAACTTCGACCAGTTTGGCTTGGTAATCCTCTGACAGTCAAAGCTCGATACCAACGCTGTCAGGACTCCGATTGCAAGTCACATCAATCTAGCCGGTAACACCTCATATCACTTTGCGGCCTCACGCACGGTATTCCCACGGGTGTTGCCTTACCATGGCCCGGGACCGTTTGCGCCTTTTGGCTCACGTATATGATAGTGTCGCTAGCAACCATATGACAGAGAACCCGGCCGACATGGCTAGTCGTGGAACCCAAAGCGGCACTAACCCATGGGGACAGGCATACATGAATCACATCGAGCATGTCGGTCATCAACGTGTGAATCCGGGCTGTAGCACTGGCTAACAGGACTCCGTAACCCGGCTGTAGCAGGCTTAGGCAGGACTCGGATGTCACCAGCGTGACATTTCCCGAAGGGACGGAACATATAGGAAGTGAAACACATGCCGGCCAGTCAAGTGTCCAAAGCGATAGTCTTGGGCTAGCGAGGACTCGGTGAACCGGGTCAGAAGCGGACTACTATCGCTCATGAAGCACTAGACTACATTTCCCCATATGAGAGGCTGCCAAGGATAAACAACTAGATTGTCGGATCCCACACATACCAAGCATTTCAAACATGCACACAATATGCTCAATATGTGTAAATACAACATGGCATCACAACATAACTGTACGACTCAAATATTTATTCATTAGGCTCCGAGGAGCGAGATATTACAAACATGGGTCTCATGACCCAACACTCAGAGCATACAAGTCAAAGCACAAGCGGAAGCTTAACATGTCTGAGTACAGACATCTAAAAATTCAAAAGGCTGAGAAGCCTGACTATCTACCAGATCCTGCCGAGGGCACAAGATCGTAGCTGAGGTAACAAGCTAAACGTCGAAGTCCAAGTGGAACTACTAGCGAGACCGACGTCTCTCTGCAAAACATAAAATAAGCAAACGTGAGTACAAACGTACTCAGCAAGACTTACATCAGAACTAACTACATATGCATCATTATCAACAAAGGGGGTGGTGGAGTTTAACTGCAGCAAGCCAGCTTTGACTCGGTGGCTATCCTAAACTATGACTGCAAGTAACTCTTTTGAGATGGCGCACACGAGTCCACATATTCACCATATCAATACACCACTATGGACCCGCTCCCGTCTCCCTACGAGAAAGCCATCCATAACACTCACGCTTATCTTGCGCATTTTAGAGTATCCACTTTCACTTGTCTATGAACTGATATAGGCAACCCAAAAGTCCTTTTCTGCGGACACGGCTATTCGAATAGATCATATCAACCCTGCAGGGGTGTACTTCTTCACACACGGTCTCACCACTTACCGCCGTTTACACGACATGTACTCGACAACCTTCAAGCGGAAGCCCAGCAAGGGTGTCGGCCACGACCTACCTAAACACTCAAGTCTCTAGTCCAGGTTTATCGCCTATTCGGGTTCCATCCGTAGGGAGTCCGGCCGAGGTTTCCACTAACGGCCCCGAACGATGTGTGCAGGGTTCCCGAGACACCAAACGGGCGAATCGGTACACCAGGCCACGGTGTATCTACCGCATCATAGCCCACCCCTAGGGTCAGCGCTACGCACGGCCTCCAACACATATCCTACAAACACCAGAAACTAGTTGCAACTCCTGGACAGAGAACAAGGATGGTTAAGAAGTCGAGAGGGGCACTTAAGCATTCCAATGCGTGGTAGTAACTGGTCATGGATCACAAACACAGAACTCAGTTCCTGAGGATGACTGCAATGAGACAACCCACCATGTACTCCTACATGGCCTCTCACCGCTATCTTTACCAAATCGTGTTCACACACTTAGCTCTCAACAGTAGGACATGTTTACACACCATTCCAATTCATTCCCGATGAATCAGACCTGACTCAACTCTAAGAAGTAGCAGGCATGACAAACAAGCATGAATGAGTAGGCACAACAGGGCTCAAACAACTCCTACTCATGCTAGTGGGTTTCATCTATTTACTGTGGAATGACAGGTCATGCAGAGGATAAAGGGGTTCAGCTACCGCAAGTAATAGATGAATCGTTGTTGTCCTAATGCAGTAAAAGAGAGCAGGAGCAAGAGAGTTGGATTATATCGGAATGAACAAGGGGGTTTTGCTTGCCTGGCACTTCTGAAGATAATATAGTTCTTCATCGGTGTCATCGAACTCATCGTCGACGCCGCCTAATCTCTTGAGAGGGGACAAATACCGGCAAACAAGGAAGAACACAATCAATGCAGTGCACAATATGATGCATGATCATGACATGTCAGAATGCTGTGATTTGAGCTAATGCAACTAGCATCAGATTAAATGAAGTTGGTTTGGATCCAAGATTCAAATTCAAACTCCATATATGGATATTAAATTGCCATTTATATGATTCGTGCTATATAGCAGTTATAAGTTGTTCTAACATGCATGAAAATGGTACAGATGGATAGATTGGATTTTTCTGATCATTTTTCATATATAAATTATTTGATTTGGAGCTACGGTTGATTTACTATGATTTTTTGAAGTTTATAACATTTCTAGAATTTCCTGATTAAATTAAATCCAGAAAATGAATAATTGCGTCAGCATGACGACAGCACGACGTCAGCAGGTCAACCGGGGCTGACCAGGGTCAAACCTGACGTGTGGGGTCCACACGTCAGTGACTCAGGGCGGGAACAGAGGCTGACCAGTGGGCCAGGTCAACGTTGACGTGGCAGGGTCAAACTGACAAGTGGGGCCAGCTGGATTAATCTAAACTAAACAGGGAATAAATCCCAGGGTTAAATTATAAGTGGGGTCCATCCGTCAGTGACCTAGGGGGTTGGTTAGTGGCGTCATTAGCCACTAATGGCGGTGCCACGTCGGCACGACTGGAGTTGAGCCACCGGCGATGTCCAGAGACGGCGGCGATGCTCGGGTTTTGCTTTCCGGCGACTATATGGACGGCGAAGTGCGTCCACGCAACGAGGAGACTCATCCGCATCGGGTGGTGCACGCGGCAGCAGCTCCGGTGGCCTAGGTCGACGGTGGCAGCAACTTGCGCGGTGGCCGGAGTTCGGTGAAGAGGGACAGAGCGCTATGGTGCACGGGAGGAAGAGTGGGTAGGTGCTCTGGGTTCCTGGGAACGCGCCGAGGACGACAGCGTGCTCGGACGCGACGTGTGGGGGCTCTAGCCGCGGCGACCTCGTGGCCGGCGGCGATGAGCTCTCGGGCTCGACGGAGCCCGCGGTTAGAGGAAGAAATCGGCATCGGGGAGAGGGAGGTTCGATGCGGGGGCTCCTGGCGAGACCAGCGAAGTAGGGCGTGGTCGGGGATGCCCGGTAGCTCCCGAATCGACGGCGAGGATCCACGGCGGCCGGAGGCGAAGATGGCGACGGCGACGGCTCCACGGGGCGCTCCGTCTTGCGTGGCTCGGTGGAGAGCTTCAGAGCGAGGAGGCGGAGCTCCTGCGCGTGTCGGAGAGGCGAAGGGGAGGCGATGGCTACGACAACGGTGTCGGCGGCGACGAGCTCCGCTCGGTGGTGCTCGGGGAAGAGGGGCGGACGAGGGAGAGACACGGGAGAGAGTGAGAGCGGTCCAGGGGGGTGGCGTGGCGTCGTGCAGACGCATCGCAGAGGGACAGGCAGGCAGGGAGGAAGGAGGTGGCGCGGCGCGGCGGCCACGCGCCTCTCGTCCTCCTGGCAAGGAGGAAGACGACAGGGGAGGGGCCAGGTGGGCTGGGCCGTTTCTGCTGGGCCACCAGGTAAGTGGCTGGGCTTCTCTCTCTCTGCCCTTTCTAATTAACTCTGTTTTTCTGTTTTCTGCTTTACGTTTGCAAATAAAAAAAACCAACCGAAACACTTTGGTTAATTCTGTAAATTTTTTGAGGAATATTTGAATTATTTTCAAACCACACAATAAATTTCAGAATAGTTGGAGCAACCAATGTTTAATGGTAACTTTTAAACTCCAACTCAAATACCATAATGATTTAATTCAATGACCAAAATGTCCTGGAAAAATATGCATTATCTCTGGTAGAGGCTTTCACCTTTTTCCATAAATCATGGACATTTTAAAAGGATATTTTGAGGTCATTGAAAATATTTTGGTTGAACCTATTTGAATTGCTTTAATGCTAGGGTTTAGGCAATCCCCATTTCAAGTTTCTTAGAAATTTAAACATGATGACATGATGAGCAAGCAAAGTCAAGCAAGGCCGATCTGGGGCTGTGACAGATCACCCCCACTAAACAAGAATCTCGTCCCGAGATTCAAGACGTGAGGTAAGAAGACAGAGAGAACTCTAACTAACACGAACTTGTCGATCCAATAGCCCTTCCCGAAGATGTTGATTCATTGCTCCAATTGATCTTGACGTCCTTGCTTTCGAGATCTTCATCCAACACGATGGCTGTAAAGAAACTCTATAGAAAACGATCTCCTCAGAGATCGAGCATTCAAGATCAACTCGTGGAATGAGATGTTGAAACATCTCGAGTTGAGACACAAAACACATCGAGAGGGATGGAGGAACAAGCGACGGGGTTTGATTTGGTGGGCAACAATTCCAAGCTTAGAAAGATGGTGGATGGTGTCAAGGTGGCGAGGAAATAATTGCCATGATCCCGTAACGGGGCACCTTGGGAAAGGTGACTGGTGGAATTATTACCTTAAGCAGCAAAAAGAATTACTTTTGATTTAGAAATCATTGAGACTCTTTATACCAGCCTAAGGCAATCACAATCGATCGTGTGAACGAATTCGAAAGAATGGCATGCTCATACCATAATAGATGATGTGGACTACCTTGTTGAAGACAACACAATGGATGATTTTGCTTATCACCGGAAATGGATGGGACCCATGACAAGACCACGTTTGAAGATGATCCTGGACAGCAACTGCTGGGAAGGACAGCCCATGGAGAATTGGCACGATGGGGTGCAAGCTGCGAACAAAATGCAAATGTTCGAATATTCCAACCATCATATCTGCCTGAGATTCAAATCTGGTTGGTGTTAGGATATTCCAGACTCATCGAGTCTAGAAAGAAAAATGAAAGTTTGCAACACAAATCGACGAGAAGATGTTGCGAGATTCTCGAATGAACTACGATAGCAAGCTCCAAAACATGAGCTGGTTCTGCTACTAACATGTGAACATGTTGTCCAAGACAAGAATGACCACATAGTAGTCTTATCATAAAGCACTACCGAGTTCAGGTGGGGAACCATCATCGAAGATATCGAAGTCTTTACGCAAGTCCATGGATTAGATCCCAAGCATAGACTTCTTTTCCTTGAACAAGTCTATCAGTGGCTTGGTGTGCTAGGAATACATATAGAATGAAGGTTGCAAGTCTCCAGACCACAGAATACTTCGCACGTATGCATGACTGAATTGGGATGATTCCAGAGGAAGCAAAACAAACCTTTCTCAAATTCACGGCGGCAACTTGCACCAGATGCACATGAATTAGAGGAAGTCACTACTTTCATCCAAACATAAGCTTCATGAACGGAACACGAAGGCATTGCTTATAAAGTTTCCAACACTAGGTTGATGTTCAACATGAATCATGGGGGAGACAAAATGCTACTGATGGGCTCAACAGCAACTCATCGGAATTTCCATATCACTGGACTTCCACCATCATGTGAACACGGTGATAGCATTGGTCAGACCAAAGATGTAATGGTGTATGCTCGAGGGATCAACCACGAGTAAGACAACATTACGAACATCGTTGGTTCTGATTTGACTTGACGATAGCCCATACTCGAGTCAAAGTTTGGACAAGACAATAGATTCAACAAATGATCACAGGAACCATTCGATGAAGATATCATCTTTCTTCAACACACACTACACAAGAATATCCCTTTGGACGAACTAAGTCAGCAAGCTTTTATCTTCCAACTCTCCAAGTTGTTGTTTGGCTTAACCAACTAACTCAGGGTATCCAACAAAGATTTTTGGAGAATGGGTGGTTTGGAGGAAAACCAACATGATTACGAACTCAACATAGCGGTCAGGTGACAACCTGGTGATACCTCCGAGAAGATAATCGGAATATCACGAACCACCGGTATGTTACTAAGCTCGAGAACAATCTTGCTTTTCAGAGCAAGACGATATGAACAATAAGCAAGGGATTGAATAATCCTAACTCATTGATCGAAGAGTGCACCAGAAATATGGACTAGGTAGCACGATCAATCTTAGGATGATGATTTAATAACCAACACTCTAAGAATGAGAATATTGTCCATTAACTACCAAACAACAAGGTTGCTAGGAGTATCGATTTCACACATCACAGTTCACTTGTCGGTTTTCCGGTTGCGACAACACGGGACCGAGGAATGAATAATGATGGCGAGAAGTATCACTACATCAATAATTCATGAGAAATGGTGCAATTCTCATGACAATCCTGACATAAAGAGGGCAATACTTCGGGGTGGAACAGAATCAAAAGCTGGATTGGCATTTTGATCTGTGGAATACAACTGCTTTGACCCAATCCTAGATATGGATGAGGTACTGGAGTTTGTTTCTCCAAGTCATTCCGGATAGAACGGCTTGACGGACCACAAGAGTAATAGGCATCGATAAACGAATGCACTCATACCCTTGACTATCAATTGATAGACGGGGGGTCAGAATACAACTGAAGAGGGACAACTCAAAGGAACATATAATTTTCTGAGTTGTGGATGCACAGATTAGTATGTCGAGCAAAGCTCAACATTTCTTAGGATAATCCATGCAGAGAAGGTAGAACTGGCAGAGTCACAATATAGAATGGGGAACTCATCGAGAGCACTCTTGTTGTGACCTTTTGGTTCAAAGGAACTCCTGCCAAGGATGGTTCATGGTATGTGGAAGAATGAGATACCACGGACCTCGAGGACTGTCGCAAGGTTACTAATATCCTAAAGGAAGAAGCAAATACTAACAACATGAAGTAGGGTGAATCTCGGGTTCAAGAATCCAGGAATATAATGCCTACTAACTAAATTGCATCACGGGATGCTTTAGAGAATAATGGCCAGAATCATCACACTAGGAATATAAAGCATGGCGAGATTACTAGATGATCCTCTAAGACACCTATGGTCATAATAATAGTTCCAACATATATGTCGAGGCAACAGAGTACCTCAACCCACCGATTAGTGTGGTTAATCTGGCCCAAAGGGACATCAAAATGGGAGGAAGGGATTTTGCAAATGCTTCAGATTGTATTAGAAACTTGGGATGACTCGGACAACATAACGGGTTGTAAATGCTCAAAAGATTTGAGACATCATGCAAAATGGTGGCATAACCACTCTACAACATCATAACAAGATTACGAGATCAACAGTTAACATACGTAAATAGTAGGAACTGAGCGGGGCTTAAATCCAACAATCTTAAAGGTCTAGGGATTAGTAACACGTCATCCTCGATAGATAGATGAGAAGCCTAGTTCTTAAACCCCGTGAAGAGAAGAGGATGACTCAGATCGGAAGGCCATGAGGTATAAGGAGTAAAAAGAGCCTTACGCTCCTTCCATAATCAATTCCCTTACATAACTAAAGCATTTCTAGACACAACCCGACCAGTTTGGCTTGGTAATCCTCTGAGGCAGTCAGCTCGATACCAACACCGTCAGACCCCGATTCCAAGTCACATCGATCTAGCGGTAACACCTCATATCACTTTGCGGCCTCACGCACGGTATTCCCACGGGTGTTGCCTTACCATGGCCCGGGACCGTTTGCGCCTTTTGGCTCACGTATATGATAGTGTCGCTAGCAACCATATGACAGAGAACCCGGGCCGACATGGCTAGTCGTGAACCCAAAGCGGCACTAAACCATGGGGACAGGCATACATGAATCACATCGAGCATGTCGGTCATCAACGTGTGAATCCGGGCTGTAGCACTGGGCTAACAGGACTCCGGTAACCGAACATGTAGCAAAGCTAGGCAGGACTCGGATGTCACCGTGACATTTCCCGAAGGACAGACATAGGAACGAAGTGAAACACATGCCGCCCGATCAAGTGTCCAAAGCAGTAGTCTTTGGGCTAGCAGGACTCCGGTGAACCGGGCTGTAGCGGACTACTATCGCTCATGAAGCACTAGACTACATTTCCCCATATGAGAGGCCGCCAAGGATAAACAACTAGATTGTCGGATCCCACACATACCAACCATTTCAAACATGCACACAATATGCTCAATATGTGTAAATACAACATGGCATCACAACATAACTCTACGACTCAAATATTTATTCATTAGGCTCCGAGGAGCGAGATATTACAAACATGGGTCTCATGACCCAACACTCGAGCATACAAGTCAAAGCACAAGCGGAAGCTTAACATGTTTGAGTCTGAGACATCTACAAATTAAAAAGGCCGAGAAGCGACTATCTACCAGATCTGCCGAGGGCACAAGATCGTAATGAGGTAACAAGCTAAACGTCGAAGTCCACGTGGAACTACTAGCGAGACTGACGTCTCTCTACAAAACATAAAATAAGCAAACGTGAGTACAAACGTACTCAGCAAGACTTACATCAGAACTAACTACATATGCATCATTATCAACAAAGGGGGTGGTGGAGTTTAACTGCAGCAAGCCAGCTTTGACTCGGTGGCTATCCTAAACTATGACTGCAAGTAACTCTTCTGAGATGGCGCACACGAGTCCACATATTCACCATATCAATACACCACTATGGACCGCTCCCGTCTCCCTACGAGAAAGCCATCCATAACACTCACACTTATCTTGCGCATTTTAGAGTATCCACTTTCACTTGTCTATGAACTGATATAGGCAACCCAAAAGTCCTTTTCCGCGGACACGGCTATTCGAATAGATCATATCAACCCTGCAGGGGTGTACTTCTTCACACACGCTCTCACCACTTACCGCCGTTTACACGACATGTACTCGGCAACCTTCAAGCGGAAGCCCAGCGAGGGTGTCGGCCACGACCTACCTAAACACTCAAGTCTCTAGTCCAGGTTTATCGCCTATTCGGGTTCCATCCGTAGGGAGTCCGGCCGAGGTTTCCACTAACGGCCCCGACGATGTGTGCAGGGTTCCCGAGACACCAAGCAGGCGAATCGGTACACCGGCCACGGTGTATCTATCGCATCATAGCCCACCCCTAGGGTCAGCGCCACGCACGGCCTCCAACACATATCCTACAAACCACAGAAACAAGTGGCAACTCCTGGACAGAGAACACGGATGGTTTAGAAGTCGAGAGGGGCACTTAAGCATTCCTATGCATGGTAGTAACTGGTCATGGATCACAAACACGTAACTCAGTTCACGAGGATGACTGCAATGAGACAACCCACCATGTACTCCTACATGGCCTCTCACCGCTATCTTTACCAAATCGTGTTCACACACTTAGCTCTCAACAAGATGGGACATGTTTACACACCATTCCAATTCATTCCCGATGAATCGGACCTGACTCAACTCTAAGAAGTAGCAGGCATGACAAACAAGCATGAATGAGTAGGCACAACAGGGCTCAAACAACTCCTACTCATGCTAGTGGGTTTCATCTATTCTTGTGGAATGACAGGTCATGCAGAGGATAAAGGGGTTCGAGATATGCAGCAAGTAATAGATGAATCGTTGTTGTCCTAATGCAGTAAAGAGAAGCAGGAGCAAGAGAGTGGGATTATATCGGAATGAACAAGGGGGTTTTGCTTGCCTGGCACTTCTGAAGATAATATAGTTCTTCATCGGTGTCATCGAACTCATCGTCGGTACGTCGTCTACTGAGAGGGGACAAATACCGGCAAACAAGGAAGAACACAATCAATGCAGTGCACAATATGATGCATGATCATGACATGTCAGAATGCTATGATTTGAGCTAATGCAACTAGCAGCAGATTAAATGAAGTTGGTTTGGATCCAAGATTCAAATTCAAACTCCATATATGGATATTAAATTGCCATTTATATGCTTTGTGCTATATAGCAGCTATAAGTTGTTCTAACGTGCATGAAAATGGTACAGATGGATAGATTGGATTTTTCTGATCATTTTTCATATATAAATTATTTGATTTGGAGCTACGGTTGATTTACTATGATTTTTTGAAGTTTATAACATTTTCTGGAATTTCCTGATTAAATTAAATCCAGAAAATGAATAATTGCGTCAGCATGACGACAGCACAACGTCAGCAGGTCAACCGGGGCTGACCAGGGTCAAACCTGACGTGTGGGGTCCACACATCAGTGACTCAGGGCGGGAACAGAGGCTGACCAGTGGGCCAGGTCAACGTTGACGTGGCAGGGTCAAACTGACAAGTGGGGCCAGCTGGATTGATCTAAACTAAACAGGGAATAAATCCCAGGGTTAAATTATAAGTGGGGTCCATCCGTCAGTGACCTAGGGGGTTGGTTAGTGGCGTCATTAGCCACTAATGGCGGTGCCACGTCGGCACGACCGGAGTTGAGCCGCCGGCGACGTCCAGAGACGGCGGCGATGCTCGGGTTTTGCTTTCCGGCGACTATATGGACGGCGAAGTGCGTCCACGCAACGAGGAGACTCGTCCGCGTCGGGTGGTGCACGCGGCAGCAGCTCCGGTGGCCTAGGTCGACGGCGGCAGCAACTTGCGCGGTGGCCGGAGTTCGGTGAAGAGGGACAGAGCGCTATGGTGCACGGGAGGAAGAGTGGGTAGGTGCTCTGGGTTTCTCGGAAGCAGCGCCGAGGGCAACGGCATGCTCGGATGCGACGTGTGGGGGCTCTAGCCGTGGCGACCTCGTGGCCGGCGGCGATGAGCTCTCGGGCTCGACGGAGCCCGCGGTTAGAGGAAGAAATCGGCATCGGGGAGAGGGAGGTTCGGTGCGGGGGCTCACAGCGAGACCAGCGAGGGCGAGGTCGGGGATGCCCGGTAGCTCCCGAGTCGACGGCGAGGATCCACGGCGGCCGGAGGCGAAGATGGCGATGGCGACGGCTCCACGGGGCGCTCCGTCTTGCGTGGCTCGGCGGAGAGCTTCAGAGCGAGGAGGCGGAGCTCCTGCGCGTGTCGAAGAGGCGAAAGGGAGGCGATGGCTACGGCAACGGTGTCGGCGGCGACGAGCTCCGCTCGGTGGTGCTCGGGGAAGAGGGGCGGACGAGGAAGAGACACGGGAGAGAGTGAGAGCGGTCCAGGGGGGTGGCGTGGCGTCGTCCAGACGCATCGCAGAGGGACAGGCAGGCAGGGAGGAAGGAGGTGGCGCGGCGCGGCGGCCACGCGCCTCTCGTCCTCCTGGCAAGGAGGAAGACGACAGGGGAGGGGCCAGGTGGGCTGGGCCGTTTCTGCTGGGCCACCAGGTAAGTGGCTGGGCTTCTCTCTCTGCCCTTTCTAATTAACTCTGTTTTTCTGTTTTCTGCTTTACGTTTGCAAATAAAAAAAAACCAACCAAAAACTTTGGTTAATTCTGTAATTTTTTTGAGGAATATTTGAATTATTTTCAAACCACACAATAAATTTCAGAATAGTTGGAGCAACCAATATTAAATGGTAACTTTTAAACTCCAACTCAAATACCATAATAATTTAATTCAATGACCAAAATGTCCTGGAAAAATATGCATTATCTCTGGTAGAGGCTTTCACCTTTTTCCATAAATCATGGACATTTTAAAAGGATATTTTGAGGTCATTGAAAATATTTTGTTGAACCTATTTGAATTGCTTTAATGCTAGGGTTTAGGCAATCCCCATTTCAAGTTTCTTAGAAATTTAAACATGATGACATGATGAGCAAGCAAAGTCAAGCAAGGCCGATCTGGGGCTGTGACAGCTCACCCCCACTAAACAAGAATCTCGTCCCGAGATTCAAGACGTGAGGTAAGAAGACAGAGGGAACTCTAACTAACACGAACTTGTCGATCCAATAGCCCTTCCCGAAGATGTTGATTCATTGCTCCAATTGATCTTGACGTCCTTGCTTTCGAGATCTTCATCCAACACGATGGCGACAGAAAGAAACTCTATAGAAAACGATCTCCTCAGAGATCGAGCATTCAAGATCAACTCGTGGAATGAGATGTTGAAACATCTCGAGTTGAGACACAAAACACATCGAGAGGGATGGAGGAACAAGCGACGGGGTTTGATTTGGTGGGCAACAATTCCAAGCTTAGAAAGATGGTGGATGGTGTCAAGGTGGCGAGGAAATAATTGCCATGATCCCGTAGTGGGGCACCTTGGGAAAGGTGACTGGTGGAATTATTACCTTAAGCAGCAAAAATAATTACTTTTGATTTAGAAATCATTGAGACTCTTTATACCAGCCTAAGGCAATCACAATCGATCGTGTGAACGAATTGAAAGAATGGCATGCTCATACCATAATAGATGATGTGGACTACCTTGTTGGCGACAACACAATGGATGATTTTGCTTATCACCGAAATGGATGGGACCCATGACAAGACCACGTTTGAAGATGATCCTGGACAGCAACTGCTGGGAAGGACAGCCCATGGAGAATTGGCACGATGGGGTGCAAGCTGCGAACAAAATGCAAATGTTCGAATATTCCAACCATCATATCTACCTGAGATTCAGATCTGGTTGGTGTTAGGATATTCCAGACTCATCGAGTCTAGAAAGAAAAATGAAAGTTTGCAACACAAATCGACGAGAAGATGTTGCGAGATTCTCGGGAATGAACTACGATAGCAAGCTCCAAAACATGAGCTGGTTCTGCTACTAACATGTGAACATGTTGTCCAAGACAAGAATGACCACATAGTAGTCTTATCATAAAGCACTACCGAGTTCAGGTGGGGAACCATCATCAAGGATATCGAAGTCTTTACGCAAGTCCATGGATTAGATCCCAAGCATAGACTTCTTTTCCTTGAATAAGTCTATCAGTGGCTTGGTGTGCTAGGAATACATATAGAATGAAGGTTGCAATTCTCCAGACCACAGAATACTTCGCACGTATGCATGACTGAATTGGGATGATTCCAGAGGAAGCAAAACAAACCTTTCTCAAATTCACGGCGGCAACTTGCACCAGATGCACATGAATTAGAGGAATTCACTACTTTCATCCAAACATAAGCTTCATGAACGGAACACGAAGGCATTGCTTATAAAGTTTCCAACACTAGGTTGATGTTCAACATGAATCATGGGGGAGACAAAATGCTACTGATGGGCTCAACAGCAACTCATCGGAATTTCCATATCCGGACTTCCACCATCATGTGAACACGGTGATAGCATTGGTCAGACCAAAGATGTAATGGTGTATGCTCGAGGGATCAACCACGAGTAAGACAACATTACGAACATCGTTGGTTCTGATTTGACTTGACGATAGCCCATACTCGAGTCAAAGTTTGGACAAGACAATAGATTCAACAAATGATCACAGGAACCATTCGATGAAGATATCATCTTTCTTCAACACACACTACACAAGAATATCCCTTTGGAACGAACTAAGTCAGGCAAGCTTTTATATTCCAACTCTCCAAGTTGTTGTTTGGCTTAACCAACTAGCTCAGGGGTATCCAACAAAGATTTTTGGAGAATGGGTGGTTTGGAGGAAAATCAACATGATTACGAACTCAACATAGCGGTCAAGTGAAACCTGGTGATACCTCCGAGAAGATAATCGGAATATCACGAACCACCGGTATGTTACTAAGCTCGAGAACAATCTTGCTTTTCAGAGCAAGACGATATGAACAATAAGCAAGGGATTGAATAATCCTAACTCATTGATCGAAGAGTGCACCGGAAATAAGGACTAGGTAGCACGATCAATCTTAGGATGATGATTTAATAACCAACACTCTAAGAATGAGAATATTGCCCATTAACTACCAAACAACGAGGTTGCTAGGAGTATCGATTTCACACATCACAGTTCACTTGTCGGTTTTCCGGTTGCGACAACACGGGACCGAGGAATGAATAATGATGGCGAGAAGTATCACTACGTCAAGAATTCATGAGAAATGGTGCAATTCTCATGACAATCCTGACATAAAGAGGGCAATACTTCGGGGTGGAACAGAATCAAAAGCTGGATTGGCATTTTGATCTGTGGAATACAACTGCTGACCCAATCCTAGATATGGATGAGGTACTGAGTTTGTTTCTCCAAGTCATTCCGGATAGAACGGCTTGACGGACCACAAGAGTAATAGGCATCGATAAACGAATGCACGCATACCCTTGACTATCAATTGATAGACGGGGGGTCAGAATACAACTGAAGAGGGACAACTCAAAGGAACATATAATTTTCTGAGTTGTGGATGCACAGATTAGTATGTCGAGCAAAGCTCAACATTTCTTCCGGATAATCCATGCAGAGAAGGTAGAACTGGCAGAGTCACAATATAGAATGGGGAACTCATCGAGAGCACTCTTGTTGTGACCTTTTGGTTCAAAGGAACTCCTTCCAAGGATGGTTCATGGTATGTGGAAGAATGAGATACCACAGACCTCGAGGACTGTCGCAAGGTTACTAATATCCTAAAGGAACTAGCAAATACTAACAACATGAAGTAGGGTGAATCTCGGGTTCAAGAACCCAGGAATAGAATGCCTACTAACTAAATTGCATCACGGGATGCTTTCGAGAATAATGGCCAGAATCATCACACTAGGAATATAAAGCATGGCGATATTACTAGATGATCCTCTAAGACACCTATGGTCATAATAATAGTTCCAACATATATGTCGAGGCAACAGAGTACCTCAACCCACCGATTAGAGTGGTTAATCCGCCCAAAGGGACATCAAAATGGGAGGAAGGGATTTTGCAAATGCTTCAGATTGTATTAGAAACTTGGGATGACTCGGACAACATAACGGCTGTAAATGCTCAAAAAGATTTGAGACATCATGCAAAATGGTGGCATAACCACTCTACAACATCATAACAAGATTCTGAGATCAACAGTTAACATACCGAAATAGTAGGAACTGAACTGGGCTTAAATCCAACAATCTTAAAGGTCTATGGATTAGTAACACGTCATCACGATAGATAGATGAGAAGCCTAGTTCTTAAACCCGTAGAAGAGAAGAGGATGACTCAGATCAGAAGGCCATGAGGTATAAGGAGTAAAAAGAGCCTTACGTTCCCTTCCACAATCAATTCCCTTACATAACTAAAGCATTTCTAGACACAACTTCGACCGGTTTGGCTTGGTAATCCTACATGCAGTCAGGCTCTGATACCAACGCTGTCAGGACCCCGATTCCAAGTCACATCAATCTAGCCGGTAACACCTCATATCACTTTGCGGCCTCACGCACGGTATTCCCACGGGTGTTGCCTTACCATGGCCCGGGACCGTTTGCGCCTTTTGGATCACGTATATGATAGTGTCGCTAGCAACCATATGACAGAGAACCCGGGCCGACATGGCTAGTCATGAACCCAAAGCGGCACTAACCCATGGGGACAGGCATACATGAATCACATCGAGCATGTCGGTCATCAACGTGTGAATTCGGGCTGTAGCACTGGGCTAACAGGACTCCGGTAACCCGGGCTATAGCAGGCTAGGCAAGACTCCGGATGTCACCGCGTGACATTTCCCCGAAGGGACAGACATAGGAACGAAGTGAAACACATGCCAGCCAGTCAAGTGTCCAAAGCAGTAGTGCTGGGCTAGCAGGACTCCGGTGAGTGAACCGGGCATAGCGGACTACTATCGCCCGGAAGCACTAGACTACATTTCCCCATATGAGAGGCTGCCAAGGATAAACAACTAGATTGTCGGATCCCACACATACCAACCATTTCAAACATGCACACAATATGCTCAATATGTGTAAATACAACATGGCATCACAACATAACTCTCTGATTCAAATATTTATTCATTAGGCTCCGAGGAGCGAGATATTACAAACATGGGTCTCATGACCCAACACTCGAGCATACAAGTCAAAGCACAAGCGGAAGCTTAACATGTCTGAGTACAGACATCTACAAATTAAAAAGGCTGAGAAGCCTGACTATCTACCAGATCCTGCCGAGGGCACAAGATCGTAGCTGAGGTAACAAGCTAAACGTCGAAGTCCAAGTGGAACTACTAGCGAGACCGACGTCTCTCTGCAAAACATAAAATAAGCAAACGTGAGTACAAACGTACTCAGCAAGACTTACATCAGAACTAACTACATATGCATCATTATCAACAAAGGGGGTGGTGGAGTTTAACTGCAGCAAGCCAGCTTTGACTCGGTGGCTATCCTAAACTACGACTGCAAGTAACTCTTTTGAGATGGCGCACACGAGTCCACGTATTCACCATATCAATACACCACTATAGACCCGCTCCCGTCTCCCTACGAGAACGCCATCCATAACACTCACGCTTATCTTGCGCATTTTAGAGTATCCACTTTCACTTGTCCATGAACTGATATAGGCAACCCGTAAGTCCTTTTCGCATGAACCGACTATTCGAATAGATCATATCAACCCTGCAGGGGTGTACTTCTTCACACACGGTCTCACCACTTACCGCCGTTTACACGACATGTACTCGGCAACTTTCAAGCGGAAGCCCAGCGAGGGTGTCGGCCACGACCTACCTAAACACTCAAGTCTCTAGTCCAGGTTTATCGCCTATTCGGGTCCCATCCACAGGGAGTCTGGCCGAGGTTTCCACTAACGGCCCCGAACGATGTGCGGGGTTCCCGAGACACCAAACGGGCGAATCGGTACACGGGCCATGGTGTATCTACCGCATCATAGCCCACCCCTAGGGTCAGGCCTTCGCACGGCCTCCAACACATATCCTACAAACACCAGAAACTAGTTGCAACTCCTGGACAGAGAACAAGGATGGTTAAGAAGTCGAGAGGGGCACTTAAGCATTCCAATGCATGGTAGTAACTGGTCATGCATCACAAACACAGAACTCAGTTCCTGAGGACGGCTGCAATGAGACAACCCACCATGTACTCCTGCATGGCCTCTCACCGCTACCTTTACCAAATCGTGTTCACACACTTAGCTCTCAACAGTAGGACATGTTTACACACCATTCCAATTCATTCCCGATGAATCAGACCTGACTCAACTCTAAGCAGTAGCAGGCATGACAAACAAGCATGAATGAGTAGGCACAACAGGGCTCAAACAACTCCTACTCATGCTAGTGGGTTTCATCTATTCTTGTGGAATGACAGGTCATGCAGAGGATAAAGGGGTTCAGCTACCGCAACAAGTAACAGATGAATCGTTGTTGTCCTAATGCAGTAAAAGAGAGCAGGAGCAAGAGAGTGGGATTATATCAGAATGAACAAGGGGGTTTTGCTTGCCTGGCACTTCTGAAGATAATATAGTTCTTCATCGGTGTCATCGAACTCATCGTATAAGTTGTTCTAACATGCATGAAAATGGTACAGATGGATAGATTGGATTTTTCTGATCATTTTTCATATATAAATTATTTGATTTGGAGCTACGGTTGATTTACTATGATTTTTTGAAGTTTATAACATTTCTGGAATTTCCTGATTAAATTAAATCCAGAAAATGAATAATTGCGTCAGCATGACGACAGCACGACGTCAGCAGGTCAACCGGGGCTGACCAGGGTCAAACCTGATGTGTGGGGTCCACACGTCAGTGACTTAGGGCGGGAACAGAGGCTGACCAGTGGGCCAGGTCAACGTTGACGTGGCAGGGTCAAACTGACAAGTGGGACCAGCTGGATTGATCCAAACTAAACAGGGAATAAATCTCAGGGTTAAATTAAAAGTGGGGTCCATCCGTCAGTGACCTAGGGGGTTGGTTAGTGGCGTCATTAGCCACTAATGGCGGTGCCACGTCGGCACGGCCGGAGTTGAGCCGCCGGCGATGTCCAGAGACGGCGGCGATGCTCGGGTTTTGCTTTCCGGTGACTATATGGACGGCGAAGTGCATCCACGCGACGAGGAGACTCGTCGCGTCGGGTGAATGCACACGGCAGCAGCTCCGGTGGCCTAGGGTCGACGGCGGCAAAGAACTTGCGCGGTGGCCGGAGTTCGGTGAAGAGGGACGAGCGCTATGGTGCACGGAGGAAGAGTGGGTAGGTGCTCTGGTTTCACAGGAACACGCCGAGGACGACAGGCGTGCCGGACGTGGCGATGTGGGGAGCTCTAGCCACGGCGACCTCGTGGCAGCGGCGATGAGCTCTCGGGCTCGGCGGAGCCCGCGGTTAGAGGAAGAAATCGGCATCGGGGAGAGGGAGGTTTGGTGCGGGGGCTCACAGACCAGCGAGCGCGAGGGCGAGGTCGGGGATGCCCGGTAGCTCCCGAATCGACGGCGAGGATCCACGGCGGCCGGAGGCGAAGATGGCGACGGCGACGGCTCCACGGGGCGCTCCGTCTTGCGTGGCTTGGCGGAGAGCTTCAGATCGAGGAGGCGGAGCTCCTGCGTGTGTCGGAGAGGCGAAGGGGAGGCGGTGGCTACGGCAACGGTGTCGGCGGCGACGAGCTCCGCTTGGTGGTGCTCGGGGAAGAGGGGCGGACGAGGGAGAGACACGGGAGAGAGTGAGAGCGGTCCAGGGGGGCGGCGTGGCGTCATCCAGACGCATCGCGGAGGGACAGGCAGGCAGGGAGGAAGGAGGTGGCGCGGCGCGGCGGCCACGTGCCTCTCGTCCTCCTGGCAAGGAGGAAGACGACAAGGGAGGGGCCAGGTGGGCTGGGCCGTTTCTGCTGGGCCACCAGGTAAGTGGCTGGGCTTCTCTCTCTCTGCCCTTTCTAATTAACTCTGTTTTTCTGTTTTCTGCTTTATGTTTGCAAATAAAAAAAACCAACCAAAACACTTTGGTTAATTCTGTAAATTTTGTGAGGAATATTTGAATTATTTTCAAACCACACTATAAATTTCAGAATATTTGGAGCAACCAATATTTAATGGTAACTTTTAAACTCCAACTCAAATACCATAATGATTTAATTCAATGACCAAAATGTCCTGCAAAAATATGCATTATCTCTGGTAGAGGCTTTCACCTTTTTCCATAAATCATGGACATTTTAAAAGGATATTTTGAGGTCATTGAAAATATTTTGGTTGAACCTATTTGAATTGCTTTAATGCTAGGGTTTAGGCAATCCCCATTTCAAGTTTCTTAGAAATTTAAACATGATGACATGATGAGCAAGCAAAGTCAAGCAATGCCAATCTGGGCTGTGACAGGTTGTGAAGTTTTGCGTGAAATCCACGATGGAGATTGTGGTCACCATGCCGGTTCAAAATCTTTGGTGGCCAAGGCGTTTCGTCACGGTTTCTATTGGTTAACTACTCATGCTGAAGCAGAGGACTTGGTCAGACGATGTGATGGCTGTCAGAAGTTCTCAAGACGTGCTCATGTGCCGGCTCAAGAATTGAGGATGATTCCAATTACTTGGCCGTTTGCAACTTGGGGGCTGGATATGGTTGGGCCTTTCAAGAGATCCAAAGACAAGAAGACCCACCTTCTGGTGGCGGTTGACAAGTTCACAAAATTGGTAGAGGCCGAGCCCGTTAGCAAGTGTGATGCAGCCACGGCGGTTCAATTCATCAAAAAGGTGATTTTCCGGTTTGGCTTTCCACATAGCATTATCACTGACAATGGTACCAACCTGTCCAAGGGTGCCATGAAGGAGTTCTGTCAACGTGAGCACATCCGTCTTGACGTATCATCAGTGGCTCACCCACAATCCAATGGACAAGCAGAGAGGGCCAATCAAGAAATTTTGAGAGGCATCAAACCTCGGCTTATGGTTCCCCTGCAGCACACGCCGGTTTGTTGGGTTGAGGAGCTACCTTCGGTATTATGGAGCATCAACACCATGCCCAATAGGTCGACAGGATACACACCGTTCTTCATGGTTTATGGAGCGGAGGCGGTTCTTCCTAGTGACATCCGTCATGACTTGCCTCGTGTGGTGGCATATGTTGAAGCGGACAACGAGAAGGCACGGCAAGAAGCTCTTGACCTGTTAGATGAAGAGCGTGACATAGCGGCCGCCCATTCGGCAATTTATCAGCAAGATCTGCATCGCTATCATAGCCGCCGGGTTAGGACCAGAACCTTTCAAGAAGGAGATTTGGTGCTTCGGCTCATCCAGGATCAGACGGATATGCACAAGTTATCCCCACCTTGGGAAGGACCTTTTGTGGTCGGCAGAATCTACACAATGGGTCATACTACGATCGATGTTCGAGAGCGCAAAGACACACGTAAATCGGAGGAGGAGACCAATCGGCCGTGGAATATTGCTCATCTTCGGCCTTACTATACTTGAGCTATAGGCTCTGTTTTTGTACATATTATGTCTATGTATATATTATGATTAATATAATAAACCGAACCTCAGCTAAAGCGGGGTATCTGTTGTTTTCTTACATCATGTGTGGTTACATGGAGCTTTCGTTGATAAAGCGGCATCCGGTTTACCCCTTGGTTTTGGCCTCTCAAAGGCTTTATATTATATCACTTGGGGGCTTGGTCGTATCCGAACCATAGCCACGCCTCTTGATCGGCGCAATGCCATAGCATCACTTGGGAACTTGGTCACGTCTGAACCATAGTTACGCCTCTTGATCGGCCTAGGCCACAGCATCACTTGGGGGCTTGGTCGAACCCGAACCATAGCTACACCTCTTGATCGGCGTAATGCCAAAGCATCATTTGGGGACCTGATTGACTCGAACCATCGCTACGCCTTTTTGGGGGCTTGGTTGTGTCAGACCATGGTAATGCCTCTGGATCGGCTTAAAGCCTCATTTTCAATGGTTTTATCTTTGCCTTTGCTTGAATTCTATTTTTCTTTTTTGATAAACATTACTTTTGTTGCGTTTTCAAAACTGACATTGTTAGTCCGGTTCGACTGCCAATTACAAATTGACGAAACACGGTCAAATCTTAATCCGGAGACTGTTTGCCCGGTTTGATTTTCTGTTACCATTCCTATTATGGAGTAGACCGGTGTTTATCATAACCCGGAACGGTTTACATTGTAAATCAGTCTTATATTAACATGAGTTGTTTTCTCCTCCACAGTTTGAGTTATCAGCCCAGCTACAAGGTTGGTCAGCCAACATCGTGCCCGACGGTGTCAGGTATGGTATATTTCCATATTTGGTTATATATTCCAACCTAAGTTATCACTCAGTGTTTGTATATGTGGGTGTCATGACCCGCCCGGTGGTAAACCGCCAGGGCATTTTTAAAGTTTTTTGACTGCAGAAACAATTGGGATAAATATGAATCAAACAGGCATCAGTTGAAGATAAATATGCGCGAAGGCATACCAGACAAAGTATATCAACTAGCTTATTATAAGGCGTTCCAGTGCCCAAAAAGATAATTGTTTTTTATGAACTACATGTCACAGCATGCAGTGCTTTAAACCGGCCTCCAGTTCATGCTTGGTCACCGGCTTGACCTGACGGTTGCGGATCATCTCGCGCCGGTTCAACATCTTCCTCCCTACCCAGTGGCTGGAAATCAACATTTGCCCAGTCGATTCCAGTTAACGCTTGAAACACAGCTTCATCATTAAGCAGCAGCGACGGTTCAATATCAGGAGCGTAAGTATGCTTACGGATTGGTGGTATAAGGTTCTCAGCCTCAGGAATTGGTGCAGCAACTCGCTTGTTTTGATTGTCATATTGGGCTTGATAGTGGGATAGATCCGCCTCTTCAACCAGTTGGCATGCCAGAGGGCGCACTTCCCGGTTTATGGCTCGAAGATCCTCTTCATCAAATTCTGTCCCGTCTTCCTTCAAGCTGGGATAGCCTTGGGCTACTTCAACAGGATCAAAGTCAGGCACCCACGCTTTGGCCCGGGTTAGGGCGGTCAAAGCACCCGTTCTAGCAGCAGATTTCTTCAGCTCCTCAACCCGGGCAGGGAGCATAGACAACCTTTTAATGGTATCTTGGATCAAGGTGGGCGGCGGATTGTAGTGGGAAGCAGTGTAGATAATCTGTTGTGCACCAGTGTACAGTTGCTCTGTCAAAGTATAGGCAGCTTTTAACTTCTTCCACACATCCGTTCCCAAGTGGCGTCTGAGTTCCTGTATCATTGCAAGGGTTAGTAAACCGGCAGCTACATAACAAGATCTGTTCAACTCGGAGAACAAGGATACTTACCAAATACAGTTGCAGTCATGGCATGGACCTGACGCTTCACGCTGGTCAATTCAGCAACCACCGGTTTAAGAGCGGCTTCTGCTTTTTCAGCTCTTTGCGCTAAAGCGGCTTTCTCAATCGCCCAATCCGCCCGCTCTTTGTTGAAACCCTCTTTTAAGTTTCTCCATAGCGCCTAAAGCGCTGGTCAGCTCTGCCTTTGCCTTGGAAGTTTCATCTTGTTGCAATTTAAGGTTTTCTTGAAGGCCAGCGGTTTGACTCTCCTTTTTGCTCAGCTCAGCCTACAAAGAGACAGTCATCTGGTCAGGTAACAATAAATACTTGAAGGACCAAGCCCATAAAAAGCTATGCCTTGGCACTTGGGGGCTAATGCATATTTGCTCTATCAGACAATTTTCAAAGTCCCAAAGCACAATACAAGTATTAAGCTTGGCACTTGGGGGCTAATGTGTATTTGCTCGTAATTTGCTAACAAGGGAATTCTTCTATAAAGTCCCGGTTTAAGTTGCTATCTTAAACCGTCACTTGGGGGCTATTATGGTTGATAAACTGCAAACACAATACATCAAGAGTAGTATGCATAAGGTTACCTCATATTTTTCCTTCATCATATTGACCAGACCGGCTTCATAGTCACGGCTCGTGAACAGACGGTTCAGATAGCCGGAATGAAGGTCTTGAGCGTTCAGATGGGTATAGGTGGACAGATCGGCATTCCATTTGCCTTTACCAATTGCAGAAAATTCCTCCTTGGCGGTATGCTTTGACAAAGCGGCGAGATTCCTGGATCTGTATAATAACGCCTTGATGTCGTAACGTCATCATCCTTGTCAGCAGCAACTCGTACTGGGGTCGCCGGTTTGTTGATATTCTTTGTTGGGCTTGCCGTTTTGTCAGTTCGAGGAGAACGGGACGGTTCGTCAGCATGGCCCGTGGTGTCGATGTCTGCTGGTTCATTAGCAAAGTCATCCTCTTGAAGCGGTGGACCATTCAGCACATCATCAAGGTGGGCTTCTACATGATCTGGAGTTCTCTCCGGTTCAGCAGCTGTATCTGCTTCTGACGGTTTGTTTAGGCGAGCTTTCTTGCATGGTCTGGGCTTAGCGCTGACAAAATAAAAACACGAAGGTTAGTAACGCATATAAAATGCATATCAAGAATAAGACGGAATATGACTTATCCAAGCACGGTTTTGAGGGGTGGAAGCTTGGTGGCTGATGACTCGCCAGAGGATGAATGAGAAGTGCCATGATAATTGGAATCAGACGGATTAACAGGTTGACAAAAACAACCCGCTTTAGGGTGTGAAGTGGCAAGAAAATTAGAGACCTCTGAACGGCGTTTCCGAACCGGACTGTTCGGTAAACCGGCGGAGGTAACTACCTGGCCGCTATGCCGAGTTGTGCGGCGAGCCTCATGCTGTTGTGTCTTCACAAGAAAGTTTGGGTCCAAATAAGCAAGAGGATGAGAAAATTTAACTTTCCGGTTTTCTCGACGGATTTTTAGTGAAGGCAAAGGGTTTGAATCGGAGGAAAGGATGATTACCTCTATAGCATCGGCATGACTGACTTCAGCATCATCCTGGCTATAATCATCATCAATAAGGCGTATGAAAAATAAACCAAGTGAGTCAAGTTCTACCTCAAAATCCGAGTTACCCACATCATCATCAACCGGTGGGTCGGAGGATGCAGTGGTTCTCTTCCGGTTAGCTGGCCTTTTCACAGCTTTGGTCTTTTGGCGGGTTGGCTTCGCCGGTTTGTCTTGCAGAGGTTTCTTGTTCCAGAACGGATCATTGTCCTGCCGAAAAGTCATCACATTTTCAGAATACATCAGGACAGAAGCAATTTCAGATAAAACAAATAGTATGAATGGCGGTTTGTTGATGGTGCAGAAAGGGGGGAGTCCGGTTTGAGCACAGGTAGCCTCCGGTTCATTCAGCATCTTTTTTACAGCCTCAGTGACTTCGTCATCTGTCAGCTGAATATCAATGTGCCGTTGAGCACCATTCAATTCTCCTGTATACTCACACATCGAACCGGGGCGTTGGCTCAAAGGAAAAACGCTCCAACTTATCCAGCAGCGTGCGAAGTCAACTCCTGTTAAACCGTTGGCCATAAAGGCCCTAAGCTTGGATAGTTGAGGAGCATATTTGCTTCTTTCTTTAGTAGTCAGCCTTTGAGGAAAAGGGTGTGTGTTGCTCAGACATTCAGGACGGTAACCTGGCAGGGGTTTTTCATCAATTGGAGACGTGTCCTTGTAGTAAAACCAGGTCTGGTTCCAATCTTTTGGGTGACTGTGGAGATTGGCGTGAGGAAAGGTGACTTCCTTCCATTTCTGAATCGCCATCCCGCCTAGTTCTGTGTTAGGCCCATCTTTGAACTCTGTGCATCGGTTCAAATGAAAGCAGTCCCTGAATAGCTCTACTGAAGGTTCCTCTTGAAGGTAAACCTCACAAAACACTTGAAAGTGGCAAATGTTGGTAACAGAGTTAGGGCCAATATCTTGTGGGCGCAGTTGGAAGTTGGCAAGTACATCCGGAAGAATTTTGAACCGGGAGGGTTGAAACCCCGGCTTAGGTGATCGGCAAAAACAACAACTTCTTCATCTTTGGGAGTAGGAGGACATTCCGGGCCAGGGACCCTCCAGTGAATGACATCTTTCTTGCTTAAGGCACCCGTTTTGACAAGATTGTCTAGTTGTTCCTCTGTTACTCAAGAAGGGACCCAATTGCATTCATACACTTGTTTGGCCATGGCAATGAAGATCTACAATATAATAATTTCCGGTTTAAGATTCATGTTGGACGATATACAGTGATACAAGACGAAAGTATATTGTTAAACCGGAGTCAAGTACACCAGTGGAGGTGATAAGTGGAAATATATTGGCGGTTCAACAAGGGGACTAATGGTATATACAAGATTGTCAACTTTTCTGTATAGTTAAACCGCCTAGTCTAAGCATCGAAGAGTCAAGATTACAGATGAGTAAGTGAATGAAAATAGGTTTCACAAGATTATGTTGTGGTTTCGGATCTGAGGCATGTCAGAAAAAAGGGAAATATATTCAAAACCTAAGAAGCAGTACCGACCAATGAGTGAAGGTTCGGATAAGATCTACTATTTTGAGATGCATAAATGGAAACAGAGGCTAAAGGCTACCACTATACAGAGCAAATATTCAGGAGTTTATCAGAATTATCATATGAACAAAGATCTCCATTGATGAACACCGAAGAGCTTGGGAACCCTAGAATAGATCTGTGGCGGAAAGGGCAGAGAACTTACCGGAGCTGAGGAAGAAGCGGAAGAGCACCACAGTGTTCTGATGCGTTCAGGGTGATGCAACAGCCAAGGTTGGAGCAGAGACGACGGTCGGCGGTCGACGGTGGCGGCGGAGCTCCAGAAGCTGAGCGGCGCAAGGAGGACGACGCGAAGAGGCACGAGGGGGAAAAAGAAAATGACCCTTCGGTCCTGTTTATAAAGGCAGGAGATAAGTGTCAGGCGCGAAAATCAAGGGCCGCGAATTTGGAAGTGGGGTGTATCTGTCGCCTCGATTGTTGGAGACCTATTAATGAGGATATATCATATACATTTTCTTTATAACAGATGACGTCATGGCGGTTTACCAAGATCCAAAAAGATGACGTCATGGCGGTTTACCAAATTATGAGAAGATGTTGAAGACGAAGTTTCTGTTAAGGATTGACATGAACCTGTTCAAATCAATCTGGGGCCTAATGTTGGGGATATTACTACTGAGCGTAAACCGGCCAGGACAGGCCGGGTTAACTTCATCAGTAGTTGAGTATGCTAGAAGCCCATGAAGGCAGATAGGAATGTTAGATAGGGGCCCAAGGCCCAGAACCGGTTTAAGGCCTGCAACCGTGAACCGGTATTTGTATGTAACTTGTATGGTAAGATAGAAAGAGCAGAGACCGAGCCGGACACGTTTATGAGCCGGTCTCGGGACTCTGTAAACCGACGGGTGTCACCCATGTATATAAGGGGACGACCCGGCGGCGGATCAGAACAACAGACAACAACTCGAGAATCAGGCAAAGCGTATTCGCTCCCTGGTCATCGAAACCCCATCAATTCCATCACAACTAGACGTAGGCTTTTACCTTCATCGCAAGGGGCCGAACTAGTATAAAACTCTCTTGCGTCCCTTGTCCGCTTTAACCCCTTTAAGCTAACCCGTAGCGATGGCTCCACGACTAAGTCCTTTCACAAGGACATCTGCCGTGACAAAACCACGACAGTGGGTTTATGATCAAGATTATCTATGAACAATATTTGAATCTTCTCTGAATTCTTTTATGTATGATTTGTTATCTTTGCAAGTCTCTTCGAATTATCAGTTTGGTTTGGCCTACTAGATTGATCTTTCTTGCAATGGGAGAAGTTCTTAGCTTTGGGTTCAATCTTGCGATGTCCTTTCCCGGTGACAGCGGGGGCAGCAAGGCACATATTGTATTGTTGCCATCAAGGATAAAAAGATGGGGTTTATATCATATTTCTTGAGTTTATCCCTCTACATCATGTCATCTTGCCTAATGCGTGACTCTATTCTTATGAACTTAATACTCTAGATGCATGCTGGATAGCGGTCGATGTGTGGAGTAATAGTAGTATATGCAGAATCGTTTCGGTCTACTTGTCGCGGACGTGATGCCTATATACATGATCATGCCTAGATATTCTCATAACTATGCACTTTTCTATCAATTGCTCGACAGTAATTTGTTCACCCACCGTAGATTATGATATCTTGAGAGAAGCCACTAGTGAAACCTATGGCCCCCGGGTCTATTTCCATCATATAAGTTTCCAATCTATTTTACTTTGCAATCTTTACTTTCCAATCTATATCATAAAAATACCAAAAATATTTATCTTATTATCTCTATCAGATCTCACTTTTGCAAGTGGCCGTGAAGGGATTGATAACCCCTTTATCGCGTTGGTTGCAAGGTTCTTATTTGTTTGTGTAGGCATGAGGCGACTTGCGTGTATCCTCCTACTGGATTGATACCTTGGTTTTCAAAAACTGAGGGAAATACTTATGCTACTTTGCTGCATCACCCTTTCCTCTTCAAGGGAAAACCAACGCATGCTCAAGAGGTAGCAAGAAGGATTTCTGGCGCCGTTGCCAGGGAAGCTTACACCAAGCCAAGTCAAGATTTGATCTCCCGCCAACGTGCGATTTCTGGCGCCGTTGCCGGGGAGATCTACGCCAAGTCAAGACATACCAAGTACCCATCACAAACTCTTATCCCTCGCATTACATTATTTGCCATTTGCCTCTCATTTTCCTCTCCCCCATTTCACCTTTGCCATTTTATTCGCCTTCTTTTTCCGTTCGTCTCTTTTCGCTTTCTTTTTGTTGTCTATTTGCCCCGATGGCTTTACCTAAAAACGTTGATTCTTATTTTAGAAGGTTGGAAGAAATTGAAAACAATGTTAGAAGCTTTATGACTTTGCAATTTGAGCATAATAATTTCTTCAGAAATGAGCTTAAGGAACAAAAAAGTTTTATGGAATACATGAATAAAGAGCTTGATGATATGTCTAAGGAATTTTATGGTTTGAAATCTTAGTTTGCTCATCTTGAAAAATTAATTGCCCAAATTTCGGATAAGCAGGACACCTTAGTTAATAAGATGGCCGCCTAACCGGAAGATCTAGAAGGTAATAGGGATGAAGATCTAAAAGTGATTGATGTGCCTCCTATTAAATCTTTGTTTTGCAATATGAATCTTAATAATGACGGGACTTGAGATGAGTCGACTTTAGTTAAAAGGCGTCCCAATGATTCAAAAAATTTAGATCTTAATGCAAAAATTGGTAAAAGTGGGACTGAAGAGGTCAAAACTTTACATAGCAATGAACCCACTATTTTGGATTTCAAGGAATTTAATTATGATAATTGTTCATTAATAGATTGTATTTCCTTGTTGCAATCCGTGTTAAATTCTCCTCATGCTTATAGTCAAAATAAAGCTTTTACTAAACATATCGTTGATGCTTTAATGCAATCCTATGAAGAAAAGCTTGAACTAGAAGTTTCTATCCCTAAAAAACTTTATGTTGAGTGGGAACCTACTATTAAAATTAAGATTAAAGATCATGAATGCTTTGCTTTGTGTGATTTGGGTGCTAGTGTTTCCACGATTCCAAAAACTTTGTGTGATGTATTAAGTTTCTGTGAATTTGATGATTGTTCTTTAAATTTGCATCTTGCGGATTCTACCATTAAGAAACCTATGGGAAGAATTAATGATGTTCTTATTGTTGCCAATAGGAATTATGTGCCCGTAGATTTCATTGTTCTTGACATAAATTGCAATCCTACATGTCCTATTATTCTTGGTAGACCTTTTCTTAGAACGATTGGTGCAATTATTGATATGAAGGAAGGAAATATTAGATTCCAATTTCCGTTAAGGAAAGACATGAAACACTTTCCTACAAAGAAAATTAAATTACCTTATAAATCTATTATTAGAGCCACTTACGGATTGCATACCAAAGATGATAATACCTAGATCTATTCTTGCTTTTATGCCTAGCTAGGGGCGTTAAACAATAGCGCTTGTTGGGAGGCAACCCAATTTTATTTTTTTTCTTGCTTTTTGGTTCTGTTTAGTAATAAATAATTGATCTAGCCTCTGGTTAGATGCGGTTTTATGTTTTAATTAGTGTTTGTGCCAAGTAGAACCTATAGGACCTTCTTGGATGACAATTATTTGATCCCGCTGAAAAAATCAGAAACTTTCTGCTCACGAAAACAATTGTTAAAAATCACCAGAACGTGATAAAATATTGATTCCAATTGCAGTAGATCAATAAACAAATTATCTAGGTCGTCCTATTCTGGTAGATTTTTCTGAGTTCCAGAAGTATATGTTGATACAGACTGTTTTGTTGTTGACAGATTCTGTTTTCCGTGTGTTGTTTGCTTATTTTGATGAATCTATGGCTAGTATCGGAGGGTATAAACCATAGAGAAGTTGGAATACAGTAGGTTTAACACCAATATAAATAAAGAATGAGTTCATTACAGTACCTTGAAGTGGTGGTTTTTTTTCTTTCGGAGCTCATGAGATTTTTTGTTGAGTTTTGTGTTGTGAAGTTTTCAAGTTTTGGGTAAAGATTTGATGGATTATGGAATAAGAAGTGGCAAGAGCCTAAGATTGGGAATGCCCAAGGCACCCCAAGGTAAAATTCAAGTACAACCAAAATCCTAAGCTTGGGGATGCCCCGGAAGGCATCCCCTCTTTCGTCTTCGTCCATTGGTAACTTTACTTGAGGCTATATTTTTATTCACCACATGATATGTGTTTTGCTTGGAGCGTCTTGTATGATTTGAGTCTTTGCTTTTAGTTTACCACAATCATCCTTGCTGTACACACCTTTTGGGAGAGAAACACATGAATTAGAATTTATTAGAATACTCTATGTGCTTCACTTATATCTTTTGAGCTAGATAATTTTGCTCTAGTGCTTCACTTATATCTTTTAGAGCATGGTGGTGGTTTTATTCTATAGAAATTATTGATCTATCATGCTTCACTTATATTATTTTAAGAGTCCTTTAGAACAGCATGGTAATTTGCTTTGGCTATAAAATTAGTCCTAATATGATAGGCATCCAAGATTGGTATAATAAAAACTTTCATAAAAAGTGCATTGAATACTATGAGAAGTTTGATACTTGATGATTTTTTTGAGATATAAAGATGGTGATATTAGAGTCATGCTAGTTGAGTAGTTGTGAATTTGAGAAATACTTGTTCTAAAGTTTGTGATTCCCGTAGCATGCACGCATGGTGAATCGTTATGTGATGAAGTCAGAGCATGATTTATTTATTGATTGTCTTCCTTATGAGTGGCGTTCGGGGACGGCGATGGTCTTTTCCTACCAATCTATCCCCTAGGAGCATGCGCGTAGTACTTTGTTTTGATAACTAATAGATTTTTGCAATAAGTATGTGAGTTCTTTATGACTAATGTTGAGTCCATGGATTATACGCACTCTCACCCTTCCACCATTGCTAGCCTCTCTAGTACCGCGCAACTTTCGCCGGTACCATAAACCCAGCATTTACCTTCCTCAAAACAGCCACCATACCTACCTATTATGGCATTTCCATAGCCATTCCGAGATATATTGCCATGCAACTTTTCACCGTTCCGTTTATTATGACACGCTCCATCATTGTCATATTGCTTTGCATGATCATGTGGTTGACATCGTATTTGTGGCAAAGCGCACCGTTAATAATTCTTTCATACATGTCACTCATGAGTCATTGCACATCCCGGTACACCATCGGAGGCATTCACATAGAGTCATATTTTGTTCTAAGTATCGAGTTGTAATTTTTCGAGTTGTAAGTAAATAAAAGTGTGATGATCATCATTATTAGAGCATAGTCCCAAGTGAGGAAAGGATGATTGAGGGAGTCCTGGATTAGGGGGTCTCAGGATAGCCGGACTATATCCTTTGGCCGGACTGTTGGACTATGAAGATACAAGACTGAAGACTTCGTCCCGTGTACGGATGGGACTCTCCTTGGCGTGGTAGGCAAGCTTGGCAATACGGATATGTAGATCTCCTCCCTTGTAACCGACTCTGTGTAACCCTAGCCTCCTCCGGTGTCTATATAAACCGGAGGGTTTAGTCCTTAGGACAACAACAATCATACCAAAGGCAAGCTTCTAGGGTTTAGCCTCTACGATCTCGTGGTAGATCAACTCTTGTAATACTCATATCATCAAGATCAATCAAGCAGGAAGTAGAGTATTACCTCCATCGAGAGGGCCCGGACCTGGGTAAACATCGTGTCCCCCGCCTCCTGTTACCATCCGCCTTAGACGCATAGTTCGGGACCCCCTACCCGAGATCCGTCGGTTTTGACACCGACATTGGTGCTTTCATTGAGAGTTCCACTGTGCCGTCACCGCGAGGCTTGATGGCTCCTTCGATCATCGACAACGATGTAATCCAGGGTGAGGTTTTCCTCCCCGGAAAGATCTTCGTATTCGGCGGCTTCGCACTGCGGGCCAATTCCCTTGGCCATCTGGAGCAGATCGAAAGCTACGCCCCTGGCCATCAGGTCAGGTTTGGAAGTTTGAACTACACTGCCGACATCCATGGAGACTTGATCTTCGACGGATTCGAGCCCATGCCAGGTGCACCGCATGATCACGACGAGCATGATTTAGCTCTGCCGTCGGACAGTGTTCGGGAGATCACACCTGCAACTACTCCGGCCTTCAATTCGGAGCAAATTGCACCATCCGAGGACGGGTGGATAGACCCCGCCAAGGAGAACGCACTCTCTGCGGCGATAGAGCCGGATACTGACTTCACCCCTTACGAGAGCTGTGTTGCCGAACCATTGGATTCATCCCCGGCCACAGGCTCTGAGCCGCCTGTGTCCGTGCCCATCGAATCCGGTTGGGCGCCGATCATGGAGTTTACCTCGGCGGATATCTTTCAGCGCCGCCTTTCGGCGACGTGCTAAATTCGTTAAGGTCTCTCTCCTTGTCAGGAGAACCTTGGCCGAACTATGTCCGGCTAGAATGGGATGCGGACGACGAAGAAATTCGCTGCCCACCCACCACCCACTTAGTAGCCACTGTCGACGATTTAACCGACATGCTCGACTTCGACTCCGAAGACATCGACGGTATGGACGATGATGCAGGAGACGAACAGGAACCACCGCCCACAGGGCGCTGGACCGCCACCTCATCATATGATATATATATGGTGGATACCCCAAAGAAGGCAATGATGACAAGACAGCGGAGGATGACCCTCCAAGAAGCAACGAAGCATCGGCGTTAAGCGGCGCCGCTCTAAGTCCCGCCATAGCAAAGCAATGATACCGGCACAAGAGACAATAACACTCCAGATAGTGCCGAAGACGATGACAATCCCCTCCAGCCAGATTTAGAGTAGGAGGATGAACAAGCTAGCCCTCCAGAACAGGCAGCAGATGGAGAAATGGAGGATGACAATTACATGCCTCTCTCCGAAGACGAGGTGAGCCTCGGCGACGAAGAATTTATCGTGCCTGAGGATCCCGTCGAGCAGGAGCGCTTCAAGCACCAGCTTATAGCCATAGAAAATAGCCCAAAGAAAAAGCAACAACAGCTCCGAGCTGATCAAGACTTGCTAGCAGACAGATGGACCGAAGTCCTTGCGGACGAGGAATACGAACTCGAACGCCCCTCCAAGAGTTACCCAAAGCGCAGGCCGCTACCCCGACTCGAGGAGGAAGCATTGAAACCTACAACACGAGCGTACGATGCGGCTGGCCGGCCACCTCGTGGCCGAGACAGAGAGGCGTTTCAGCCTGAAGTTCAGCATGCACCCCGCTGCCACTCAAACAAAAATACTAAGACCCGGGGCAACACGCAGGACCTGCGAGACGTATTGGAAAGCAGGGCAAAACATGCAAGATCGATATACGGGTCACGGGGGCGCGCACCAACGTGGGACGATGACCGTCACGCCGAATACACTAAAGGTAAATCCGGCCGGGCCGAATACAGCAGACAAGACTCATATGAACTGCGTCGTGATATAGCCCAAAGATGCAGGCGCCGCACACCCCCTATGCTTCACTGATGAAGTTATGGATCACGAATTCCTGGAGGGTTTTAAACCCGTAAATATCGAATCGTATGATGGTACAACAGACCCCGCGGTATGGATTGAGGATTTCCTCCTCCACATCCACATGGCTCACGGTGATGATCTACATGCCATCAAGTACCTCCCACTAAAACTCAAAGAACCAGCTCGGCATTGGCTGAATAGCTTGCCAGCAGACTCCGTAGGCAGTTGGGAGGATTTGGAAGATGCATTCCTTGACAACTTCCAGGGCACTTATGTGCGACCACCGGATGCTGATGACTTGAGCCATATAACTCAGCAGCCAGGGGAATTGGCCAGGCAATTCTGGATACGGTTCCCAACTAAGAAAAACCAAATCGTCTACTGTCCGGATGCAGAGGCCTTAGCGGCATTCAAGCATAACATCCGTGACGAGTGGCTCGCCCGGCACCTCAGCCAGGAGAAGCCGAAGTCTATGGCAGCCCTCACGACACTCATGACCCGCTTTTGCGTGGGCGAGGATAGCTTGCTGGCTCGCAGCAACAACACATCAAGGAATCCAGGCACTTCGGATACTAAAGATGCTAACGGCAGGCCACGTCGTAACAGACACAAGCGCCGCAACAACGGCGACAACGCCGAAGATACGACAGTCAACGCCGGATTCAGAGGCTCTAGATCCGGTCAGTGGAAAAAGCCATTCAAAAGAAGTACTCCGGGCCCGTCCAGCTTGGATCGCATACTCGATCGCTCGTGTCAAATCCACGGTACCCCCGATAAGCTAGCCAATCACACCAACAGAGATGCTGGGTGTTCAAGCAGGCCGGCAAAGTTGAATGCCGAAAATAAGGACAAGGGGCTGCATAGCAATGACGAGGAGGAGCCCCGACCGCCGAATACGGGAGGACAAAAGAGGTTCCCCCCACAAGTGAAGATGGTGAACATGATATACGCAGCCCACATTCCCAAGAGGGAACGAAAGCGTGCACTAAGGGACGTCTATGCAATGGAGCCTGTCGCCCCAAAGTTCAAGCCATGGTCCTCTTGTCTGATCACCTTCGATCGCAGGGACCACCCCACTAGTATCCGTCACGGCGGATCCGCCGCATTGGTACTAGACCCCATCATTGACGGATTTCACCTCACTCAAGTCCTCATGGACGGCGGCAGCAGCCTGAACCTGCTCTATCAGGATATAGTGCGCAAAATGGGTATAGATCCCTCGAGGATCAAACCCACCAAAACCACCTTTAAGGGTGTCATCCAAGGCGTAGAGGCCCATTGCACGGGCTCAATCACACTGGAAGTGGTCTTCGGATCTCTGGACAACTTCCGGCGAGGATTTAATCTTCGATATCGTCCCGTTCCGCAGTGGCTATCACGCACTGCTCGGGCGAACCGCATTTGCAAAATTCAATGCGGTACCGCACTACGCATACCTCAAGCTCAAGATGCCAGGACCTAGGGGGGTCATAACAGTCAATGGAAACACAGAACGCTCGCTCCGCACGGAGGAGCACACTGTGGCCCTCGCAGCAGATGCACAAAGCAGCCTTCTAAGGCAAACCGCCAATTCGGCTATACAGCCCCCGGACACCATCAACCGAGTCCGGAGTAACCTGAAGCAGGATCACCTGGCACGTTCAGAGCTCGCCTAGCAATTCGGCCCCATCCTAGTCCCAGTCAAGCGATGAAATCCGTGCCGCGCAATCACACACTGAAAATACCATGGGCATAGGTGGGGCACGATCAGGGCATGTCCCGCAATGCGGCTCAACTGCCCTAGGGGCTGCATACCTTTATTATTTCTTCTCTTTCAGGACCTTACTCTCTGGAAGCCCTTTCCGGCAGTATGATTGCCGGACACATTACGGGAAGGAACAGCCAAGGAGGCAAGAAGCTAAGTCATACAATGGAATCCCCAGGTGGTCTCTGATAACGATCGAAATACCTATTTTAAATACACGTACGCAGCTTGCCCTTGGATAGGACATGTCAAATAGTCCTATTTTTGCTTATTGTACTACTTGTATCAGTACGCTTCGACGTATTATTTAAATAACAATGTGTAGCATTAGTCTATAATTGCATTACCCTTCCTTTTTCTTGTCTGTTTATTTACAACAATTCGCACCTGTACATTCTGGTATGGCCAGTACGCAAGGGGCTTTCGTATACCCCATAATACGGTGTGAGAAGTCCGAACACTTGCGACAGTGCGGCACCCCGAACTTATAGCATTATATGCATCAGCTCCGAATCATGTCTTGGGTCAATAGTTGGGATTGCCCGGCTCCCATGTTTTGGTACCTTACGTTCTGCTATATCGGCTAAGGTAGCGCTGGGAGAACTACTGCGATTGTGTCCCGGTTCTTCCGGACAAGCACCTCAGTAGAGAAAGCCAAAAACTGACTGTCATGATAAGGCGAGAGCTGGTCGCTGTTCGAGAGGTCTCAAGTCCTTAAAGACTTTTTCCACTTCAGTTATGGAGTCGGCCTTGCCCGACTTGGGCGTATATAGCGCCCCAAATTCGGCCTTCCGAATACTAGGGGCTTCGCCAAAATTTAAAATTGTAGACTTCTATGGCTAAGTGAGAGTGATAAAGCATTATAGTCTGATTATGCAGTTCGTTGTGCTAAGCACCTCCCTCGAAGGACCCAAAATGGGAAAAAGAGTGCTCAGGTTTATCCCGAACACCCGATTAGTTACATGGGGCGAGAAGCGATCGCCAACTCTCAGATTTTATAAACGGCCGCACAGAAGGTAATATTTTAAATTCAAAAAGCGTTGCATAGCGCAAATGAACTAGTTTCACATTAAAGGATCACATGAGCACGTTCATTCAAAAATTACATCTTTAGCACATTCCTCCGCCACAAGGCGGGAACCCTTCAGGACACTGTCATAATACATCTCGGGGTGGCGATGCTCCTTGCCCTGCGGCGGCCCCTCCTTCACCAGCTTCTCGGCGTCCATCTTCGCCCAGTGCACTTTCGCACGGGCAAAGGCCCTGCGTGCACCTTCGATGCAGACAGACCGCTTGATGACTTCAAATCGCGGGCATGCATCTACAAGCCGCCTCACCAGACCGAAGTAGCTGTTAAGCAGGGGATCGCCAGGCCACATCCGGACTATCAGACCCTTCATGGCCTGTTCAGCCGCCTTGTGGAGCTCGACCAGTTGCTTCAGCTGGTCGCTCAAGGGCATTGGGTGTTCGGTCCCAGTATACTGAGACCAGAACAACTTCTCCGTCGAGCTCCCCTCCTCAGCCCGGTAAAACTCCGCGCATCAAACACACTGCGGGGAAGATCTGCGAACGCTCCTGGAGAGCTCCGAACTCGGGTAAGTAAAAGAAAATTTTCTTTCACATGCTTGCTTTGCATAATGAATGCCTTACCCGCCGCTATCTTCTGAACCGTCTCAATCTCCTGAAGGGCCTTTTGGGCTTCGGCCTTGGCATGTTTTGCGCCTTCGAGGGACTTCGCAAGCTCGGACTCTCGCGTCTTAGAGTCAAGCTCCAAGGACTCGTGTTTTTTGGCGAGAGCCTGGAGTTCTTGCTGCACCTCGCCTACCCGGGCTTCTTGCTTTTCACGCTCGATGTGCTCCTTGGCTGCTTTGTCTTCGGCCTCGGACAGCGCCTTCTTCAGGGTCGCCACTTCGGTCATGGCCCCTGGCAAATTCATGACGATCCTATTATTTTAGAACTAAATCTCTTTTTAATATATAGACAAGGTATTGTTTACCTTTTCTCTCCTCAAGCTGCCTCTTGGCAAGGCCGAGCTCTTCCTCGGACCGCTCAAGGTCTGCTTGGTCAGCGACCTCCAGCGATCGTCTTGGCGGCAATGACCAAGTGAAGCCTGCATATGCACATAGACATATTCTGATTAGACTCCTGAGTCATTATTTGATCCTCTGTTCGGCCTTTCTTCGCGAACGCCAAAACAGAGCATCAGGGCTACTGTCTATGCGGTAATATTTTCCTATATTCTGGATACTTACCTGAAAGCCTGTTAGGAGGCTGGCACAAGCTTCAGTTAGTCCGTTTTTGACGGACTGAACCTTCTCGATCACCGCACTCATGATAGTGCGGTGCTCCTCGTTGATGGAAGCGTTGCAAAGCACTTCCACCAAGTTGTCTGGTGCCTCTGGATGGATAGAGGCTACCGACACGGGCGGCTTGCCCCTCTTAACGGGGGGTCTCCTGCCGGAGTCCGTAACCACTGGAGGTTCTGGCGCGGTGTTCGGCTGGGGGCAGAACTTGGAGCCCATGGGAGTCTTGCCCCCTTTGCGCCCAGGGTCCGGAATGTTGCCTCGAGCCGCCTCTAGGACTACCTCCCCTCGGCTCGGTGCCCTTTGAGACAACACCTCAACATTGTCCGTAGGGCGAGGGGAGGAGGCGGCCGGAAGTGAATCGCTATTCAAATCCGACGGGTCCAAAGAACCATCCGATGAAGATACGTCGATATGGGCTCGTGACGGACTTCATAATCATGTTCGGCATAAAGAGAAGCAGTGCAATAAAACATACCGTGAATTACTATGGTATCCGGATACTTACGACTTCGCCAGGGGCTTGTCCCTAGGTAGCCACTCGTCGTCGCTGTAGGCGGCCGTCGTGGAGCAGTCCGGAAGGAGGGTCCTTCCCTTCTTGGACCCTTCGGCCTCCCCGGTTGGGGCAGCCTTCCTTTTCTTGTCTCCCCCGGCTGGGGGGGGGGGGGAGAAATTTCCTCTTCCTCCTCCTCGTTTTCGTGGGAGGAGTGCGCCTCGGAGTTACCGGATAATGAGTCCGATATAACATGGCGCCGGAGACCTTTCCGGGTCCCCGTGGCCTTCTTCTTGGCCTTCTTCTCCGGTACCTCATAAGGCGCCGGAATTAGCATCTTCGTTAGAAGAGCATCTGCTGGATCTTCGGGCAGAGGAGCCGGACAATCGATCTGCTCCGCCGTCTCTATCCAGTCCTGTTAATGGCATGGAAGCTTAGATCCCGCACATGATTATACTGGGGAAATGAACATCTTATGAGATATAGAAGACTTATCGGATTTGCGGGGCGCTTTGCGCTGAGTCCGCGGTCTTCGGTAAGGGGAGGAGGTACCTCGGCGCCCTTGAATAGCACCCTCCAGACGTCCTTGTGCGTCGTGTCGAAGAGCTCTCGCAGCATCTGGTACTTGGCCGGGTCAAACTCCCACAAGGTGAATGTCCGTCTTTGACACGGGAGGATCCGGCGGAAGAGCATGACTTGGACCACGTTGACGAGCTTGATTTTCTTGCTCATCATGTTTTTGATACATGTCTGGAGTCCGGTCAGCTCTACCGAGGAACCCCAGGACAGGCCCTTCTCTTTCCAGGAGGTGAGCCGCGTGGGGATTCCGGATCGAAATTTGGGGGCCGCCACCCAGTTGGTGTCGCGCGGCTCGGTGATGTAGAACCACCCCGATTGCCACCCCTTTATGGTCTCCACATAGGAGCCTTCGAGCCATGTAACGTTGGGCATTTTGCCCACCATGGCGCCTCCGCACTCCGCCTGCTGGCCGACCACCACCTTTGGTTTGACATTGAAGGTTTTCAGCCACGGGCAGAAGTGGGGCCTGATGCGGAGGAAAGCCTCGCACACGAGATAAACGCCGAGATGTTGAGGATGAAATTGGGGGCCAAATCGTGAAAGTCCAGCCCATAGTAGAACATGAGCCCGCGGACAAATGGGTGGAGGGGAAATCTCAGTCGGCGGACAAAGTGGGTAAGGAAGACTACACTCTCATGGGGCTCTGGCGTAGGGATGATCTGCCCCGCATCAGGAAGCTGGTGTGCGATATCCGCGGCTAGATATCCAGCTCCCCGTAGCTTTGTGATGTTCTTCTCTGTGACGGAGGAGACCATCCACTTGCCTCCCGCTCCGGACATGCTTGGAGTGGTTTGAGGGGGAAAACGCGAACTTGGGCGCTGGAGCTCGAGTGCGCAAGAATGGATGGGCAAGGAGGAAGAATGCGTGGGTGAAAATAGTAAATCCCTGTCCCTTTATAAGGGTGGAAGAGGCGATGCACCTCCCCACTTACCTAGTAAAACTCGCTTATTCCCCAAGCGCCGTGATTGATGGCGCGGTTGGGTTACCCACATCCATTGATGAGAATCCCGTGATAAGGGGACACGATCTCTGCTTCGACAAGACGTGCCAAGGAAACCGCCTCGCAATATGTGCCGTGGCTGGTTGTGAAAACGGTTTGAATAATGACCGGGCTGTGGTGTGGTGACATGCCGCAAAATGCGTCAGCGGATTAGATTTGTGGAAATATTATTCTCTCTACGGTGGTACGTGGAATTTTTTGTGCAGAGGCGGACACTATCCTTGTGTTCAAAATCTTCTATGGAGTGTTCGGAGGAGGAACCCACCTTGCAATGCCGAAGACAATCTGGGCGCCGGACTCATCTTCATTGAAGCCTGGTTCGAGGGCTCTTGAGGAGTCTGGATTAGGGGTCTCCGGACAGCGGACTATATCCTTTGGCGGACTGTTGGACTATGAAGATACAAGACTGAAGACTACGTCCCGTGTCCGGATGGGACTCTCATTGGCGTGGAAGGCAATCTTGGCAATACGGATATGTAGATCTACTCACTTGTAACTGACTCTGTGTAACCCTAGACCCCTGCGGTGTCTATATAAACCGGAGGGTTTAGTCCGTAGGACAACAACAATCATACCATAGGCTAGCTTCTAGGGTTTAGCCTCTACGATCTCGTGGTAGATCAACTCTTGTAATACTCATATTCATCAAGATCAATCAAGCAGGAAGTAGGGTATTGCCTCCGTCGAGAGGGCCCGAACTTGGGTAAACATCGTGTTCCCCGCCTCCTGTTACCATCCTCCTTAGACGCACAGTTCGGGACCCCGTACCCGAGATCCGCCGGTTTTGACACCGACAATGATGGAGACTATGATTCCCCCACAAGTCGGGATGAGACTCCAGACGAAAAAAAAGAGGCCATAAAAAAGGAGAAAAGGCCCAAACAAAAAAAATAAATGAGAGAAAAAGAGAGAAGGGACAATGTTACTATCCTTTTACCACACTTGTGCTTCAATGTAGCACCATGATCTTCATGATAGAGAGTCTCCTATGTTGTCACTTTCATATACTAGTGGGAATTTTACATTATAGAACTTGGCTTGTATATTACAATGATGGGCTTCCTCAAAATGCCCTAGGTCTTCGTGAGCAAGCGAGTTGGATGCACACCCACTTAGTTTCTTTTGTTGCGCTTTCATACACTTATAGCTCTAGTGCATCCGTTGCATGGCAATCCCTACTCACTCACATTGACATATATTGATGGGCATCTCCATAGCCCGTTGATACGCCTAATTGATGTGAGACTATCTTCTCCTTTTTGTCTTCTCCACAACCACCATTCTATTCCACATATAGTGCTAGATCCATGTCTCACGCTCAAGTATTGCGTGAAGGTAGAAAAGGTTTGAGAACATCAAAAGTATGAAAAAATTGCTTGGCTTGTCCTCGGGGTTGTGCTTGATTAAATACTTTGTGTGATGAAGATGGAGCATAGCCAGACTATATGATTTTGTAGGGATAACTTTCTTTGGCCATGTTATTTTGAGAAGACACGATTGCTTTGTTAGTATGCTTGAAGTATTATTATTTTTATGTCAATATTAAACTCTTGTCTTGAATCTTTCGGATCTGAACATTCATGCCACAATAAATAAAATTACATTGAGAATTATGCTAGGTAGCATTCCACATCAAAAATTCTGTTTTTATCATTTACCTACTCGAGGACGAGCAGGAATTAAGCTTGGGGATGCTAGGTACGTCTCCAACGTATCTATAATTTTTTATTGTTCCATGCTATTATATTATCTGTTTTAGATGTTTAATGGGCTTTATTATACACTTCTATATTATTTTTGGGACTAACCTACTAACCAAAGGCCCAGTGCAAATTGCTGTTTTTTTGCCTATTTTAGTGTTTCGCAGAAAAGGAATATCAGACGGAATCCAAACGGAATGAAACCTTTGGGAGAGTTATTTTTGGAACAAACGTGATCCAGGGGACTTGGAGTGGATGTCAAGAAAGAAGCGAGGAGGACACGAGGCAGGGAGGCGCGCCTGCCCCCCTGGGCGCGCCCCCACCCTCGTGGGCCCTCGCAGCTCCACCGACCTACTTCTTCCTCCTATATATATCCATACACCCCAAAAACATCCAGGAGCACCACGAAACCTTATTTCCACCGCCGCAACCTTCTGTACCCGTGAGATCCCGTCTTGGCGCCTTTTCCGACGCTCCCCTGGAGGGGGAATCGATCACGGAGGGCTTCTACATCAACACCATAGCCTCTCCGATGATGTGTGAGTAGTTTACCACAAACCTTCGGTTCCGCAGTTATTAGCTAGATGGCTTCTTCTCTTTCTTTGGATCTCAATACAAAGTTCTCCTCGATTCTCTTGGAGATCTATTCGATGTAATTCTTTTTGCGGTGTGTTTGTCAAGATCCGATGAATTGTGGGTTTATGATCAAGATTATCTATGAACAATATTTGAATCTCCTCTGAATTATTTTATGTATTATTTGTTATCTTTGCAAGTCTCTTCGAATTATCAGTTTGGTTTGGCCTACTAGATTGATCTTTCTTGCAATGGGAGAAGTGCTTAACTTTGGGTTCAATCTTGCGGTGTCCTTTCCCAAAGGAGGGGCAGCAAGGCACGTATTGTATTGTTGCCATCGAGGATAAAAATATGGAGTTTATATCATATTGCTTGAGTTTATCCCTCTACATCATGTCATCTTGCCTAATGCGTTACTCTATTCTTATGAACTTAATACTCTAGATGCATGCTGGATAGCGGTCTATGTGTGGAGTAATAGTAGTAGATGCAGAATCATTTCGGTCTACTTGTCGCGGACGTGATGCCTATATACATGATCATGCCTAGATATTCTTATAACTATGCACTTTTCTATGAATTGCTCAACAGTAATTTGTTCACCCACCGTAGATTATGCTATCTTGAGAGAAGCCACTAGTGAAACCTATGGCCCCGGGGTCTATTTTCCATCATATAAGTTTCCAATCTATTTTACTTTGCAATCTTTACTTTCCAATCTATATCATAAAAATACCAAAAATATTTATCTTATTATCTCTATCAGATCTCACTTTTGCAAGTGGCTGTGAAGGTATTGACAACCCCTTTATCGCGTTGGTTGCAAGGTTCTTATTTGTTTGTGTAGGTACGAGGCGATTTGCGTGTATCCTCCTACTGGATTGATACATTGGTTCTCAAAAACTGAGGGAAATAGTTACGCTACTTTTCTGCATCACCCTTTCCTCTTCAAGGGAAAACCAACGCATGCTCAAGAGGTAGCAATGTGTATTTTGCATTAAAAATTTAATAACATGTCTATTTTCACTTATAATTTGATATACATTGAATACATTGAATATATCTGTAAGTGCATCTAGTGCTCCTTAGTGATTTTGGTGTATTTAAGACTTATAGGTTAAGGAACTAATGCGTTTGTGAGTGTACACAGGTCTATAAGTCTATGAGGAGTTTGATATTTACAGAGAAAGTCGACCCCTAAAAATGAAGTTCTTCGACTGAAGACTTTGATATTTTTAAGACTTTTTGAAGACTTTGAAAGTGAAGAAATTGGTGTGACCTTGAAGACTTGGTATTCATTTGAGGAACATGAAGCGTGAAGACTTTTGTTTTCGTAGTTTCATTTTCTCTTTCTTGAGTCATAGGAAACACCGTCTTGTTAAAGGGGTCGAGGAAATACTAAGGAATAATTTCCATGTGATGCTCAACTCAAAATCCTACACCTACCAATCCCTTGAGTGAAGCCTTTGGAAATCTCATACTGATTCGGTCAATTTCTTGATGTGAGACGAAGTTCTTACAGTCACCGAGGAATTTGTTACGACCGAGGAGTTAGGAATTCGCCGGTCTTGGATTGCCTACGATGAGGAACATGATAGCCACGAGGAATTTGAGATTCAAATTTCCGACCGTTCTGTCTTCTTGGCATGACTGTCCCAAAATATCTTATCCACCTAACGGTCATATCATTGAAGGGCATTTATGTCTTATCATGTCGGGCTGCTCCCTAGGCTATAAATAGCCGCCCCTACAACCACTAGCTGGTTGGCTGCTCCGAGAGAACTTGACACTTGTCATTTGAGAGCAACCCATCCTCCGAGGACTTTGAGCGAAAATCATCGAGTGAGGAAAAACCCAAAACCAAACCCTACAAACCCAAACTGATTGAGCATCCTGAAGAGATTGATCCTGCATGGATCCGACGCTTGTTACCTTTGAAGACTGTCTTGCTTCCAGACGGTTAGGCGTCATGGTCTAGAGCATCCAAGAGGAATTGTGGATCGCCGAGTGACCAAGTCTGTGAAGGTTTGGAAGTCGCTGAAGACTTACCACGAGTGATTGGACAAGGTCTGTGTGACCTTAGTTCAAGGAGAATACGGTGAGGACTTGGTGTCTGAGCTGCGTGCTTTCGGCCGATCGGGTGTCCGAGACTGTGTGTCCTCGAGTTTAAATACTCAGCCGCTCCAACCAGACGTACAACTGAGACAGCAGTTGGAACTGGTCTACCAAATCATTGTCTTCACCAACCTAACGGGTTCTATTTCCTCAACCCTTTCATTTCCTCATTATTGTGTTGAGTGTTTGTTCATATCTGTGTTTGAAGACTTTGACTGAAGACTTTATCAATTTCCTCAGTTCAATTTCTTCAGTCTGTTTGTCTTCATTTTGTGCTATCCTGTGTTTACGCTTTCTGTACTCTTTGTTTGTCTTCATTTCATCATGATGACCATGCCCGCATTCTCTTATGCTTACTTCTGAGTACTTATTCCGATGCAAGTAGTTCTTCGCTAAGGAATTTCCTCACCGGCAAATTCCTCAGTGAAGAATTCATAAAAATCGCCTATTCACCCCCCCTCTAGTCGATATAACGCACTTTCAATTGGTATCAGAGCAAGGTACTCCCTTGTTCTGTGTGATTTTGGTTTAACCACCTGGAGTTTTAGTTATGTCGACCGCAGGTATGAAGAAAGTGACATGCCCTATCTTTGACAGTCACGATTATCCCAAGTGGAAGGCCATGATGAGGAAGCGCCTCATGGCAATGGACAGCGAGTTGTGGACCGTCACTGAAATTGGTCTTATTGATCTGTGCAAGACGGCAAACGCAGATGATATTCGCAAGTACACTCGACTTGACATCATGGCAAATGATATCATCTGTTCCTGCCTATCTAGAGATGAATTCAAGCGCATTATGCATCTTTGCAATGCAAAGCTTATCTGGGACCGAATCTTCGACGTCTATGAAGGTCATCGAACCCGTCATGATCCTTGGTTTGAGGACTTCAAGGAATCTCTCAAAACGATGACTTTCAAACCAGAATCATCATCTTCAGCATCATGTCTCATGGCAAAGGGTGTCGAGGTAACCGAATGTTCCTAATCTGAATTTAGTGACTGTGAATCTGATGATGATATTGAACCTAGCTATACCAAACTTGTTTGCATTGCCACCAAACAACAACATGCCTTGGAAAAGGTTCAAAACATGTTAGGTAAAAGTGATGATATGTTAGGTGAAGAAATGGATCGCACTAAAGCCACGATCGAAAATCTGTGAGACTTCAGTCTAGGTTTGACAGCCTTCAAGGTCATCATAACACTCTCTTATCTGATCATGAGAAACTTTCTTATGAATTTCTTCAAAGAAAGCAAGATCTTGAGAAGCTAAGAGTGAATTATGAATATCTTCAGAAGGAGCGCGATTCATTACTTGCTCAACAAATCAGCGCTTCTCGAAGAATTTGTTCCTCCATGCTTAAAGTGCATTGAGCGTGAATCTGCTAATTCTTCACCTGAATGTTCAAATGCTTCAACTGTTACAAATTCTTCACCTGCCTCTACTATCACTAATTCCTCATCCGAGGACATTGCTAGTATCCTTGACGATGCAGGGGCTGAAGGAATTGTATATGGTAGGCATGTACAAAAGCCTCAAAGGGCATCGACTCTTTGTGATGTGCTTAAAAGCAGATCCTCAATAGAAACCCTAGGAAAGAGGGTATTGCCTTTGAGAGGAAACTCAATGTTGATGGAACATATTGGAAGCCTGAGCAGTATCCCAAAACCTCATGGGTTGCTGCAACGGGTCCTCCAGTTGATCCATCTAACTTATCTAGCTTTACATGCGAATCTCCTCATTCTTCTGATGAGTCATTTGACTCTAACTATAAACTGTTCAAAAATCAGAATGGTGAAGTATTTGCTAGATATGTTGGCACTAAGCTGCAGGAACGGTTCCCCTATGAAGAAAATCTGGGTTCCCAAGAAGTGCCTTGAAAGTCTTCAGGTGAATGTCCTCATGACACCACCTGTGAAGAATAGGAACCCCAGATCAAACTCTTCATATGGATCCAAGTCTTCATACGGACCAAATTCCTCACGTGGATCAAATTCCTCAAAAGGATCAAAGTCCTCATATGATTATCATCATGCTAACAACTCTGTTTCGCAGGGTAGAGCTAAGGGCTATGAATATGTGCATTATTCTTCAAACCAATATGTTCATAAGTCCTCGAAGAATTTCTCTGCTTATTCATATGCTTACCCTAACCCCTCTTATGTGAAACGAAATGGATTGGCCTCTATGCCACCATTCTCATATGGTGCTCGCAGAGTGATGAACTCTTTGCCACCCCTTAAGATGTGGGTGGTGAAGAAAAAGAACTAACCTCTTCTCAGAGGTCAGGTCTCCAGACGTGTTTTAAACGTCAAGAAGAATTTCTTTGAGGGCACGACAAAAATGCACGATAGGGCCTTGAGCTAATCATGATGAAATGAACTTTCATTTCACACGTCCTCATACCGCTTATCTCATTATCTTGTCTGATGAAATTCATCGATGAACTTGATATCATATTCTTCACCGATGAAGTATATGAGATCGTAAGTTGCACTAATTCATCTGCAGGATGATCAACCCAAAGCCACTGAGTGGGTTCTCGATAGTGGATGTACAAATCACATGACTGGTGACAAGAATCTATTGATGGATGCTCCCTTATCACCGTCTCATCTGAAGCATATCATCTTTGTTGACAAAGGCAAAAGTCGTGTATTGGGTCTTGGTAAGGTTGTGATCTCTAAGGACATACACATGGACAAAGTCATGCTTGCTCGATCCTTAGGATACAACCTCATGTCGATCTCAATGCTTTGTGATCTTGATATGGTTGTGATATTTGGCAAGTATCGTTGTGTTGTGATTATGGAAGCTGACAATTCCAAAGTATTCGAAGGATTTAGGAGAGGAGACTTGTATATTGTTGATTTCTCTACAAGACCACAACCAGCCGTGGTGTCTACTTGCAAAAGCTTCGTATATTGGCTATGGCATCGGCGACTTTGGTCACGCAGGCATGAGGAATTTGAACACGCTTGCAAAGAAGAAGCATGTCATTGGCATTGAGAATGTCAAATTCCTCAAGGATCACTTGTGTGGAGCTTGTGAAGCTGGAAAAATGACCAAGGCCAAGCATCCAAATGAAGACTATCATGACCACTACTCGTCCCTTGAATTGCTTCACATGGACCTCTTTGGTCCTAATCATTACTCAGCTGTCACTAATGATGCATCTCTATATGACTTTGTTATTGTTGATGATTACTCTCGTTACACATGGGTACACATTGTTACTTACAAAAATCAAGTGCAGGATGTCTTCAAACGATTTTCCTTGAGGGCTTCAACTAACTTTGGTGTGAAGATCGAGACACATCGGGGAGTGACAATGGAACTAAGTTCAAGAATTCCGGTCTTGATGCCTATCTTGATGAACTTGGTATTACTCATGAGTTATCTTCTCCCTATACTCCTCAGCAGAATGGCGTCGTGGAGCGCAAGAACAGAACTCTTGTTGAGATGGCTCGCACTATGCTTGATGAATACAAAACGCCGTCGTTTTTGGATTGATGCAATTGACACTGCGTGCCACATCATCAACAGAGTATATCTTCACAAATTCTTCAAGAAGACTGCCTATGAACTCCTCACTGACAAGAAACCCAATGTAAGTTATTTCAAAGTCTTCGGTGCTAAATGCTGGATTAGAGATCCTCATCACAATTCTAAATTTGCACCGAATGCACATGAAAGGTTTTATGCTTTGTTACGGAAAGGACTCGCACACCTACAGAGTCTTCAAAATCGCTCTTCACAAGATTGTTGATACTGTAGATGTGCGGTTCGATGAAACTAATGGCTCGCAAAGAGAGCACCTACCTTCTGTGTTAGATGAACCAGCTCCTGAGGAATCTATCAAGTTCAAGGCAACTGAGGATGTCATTCCTACTAAAGAATCTGCTGAAGAATTCATTCCTGTACGCGAAGAACGCCGAGCTGATGCACCTGAAGATAATGCTGAAGACAATGGTGCTGAGGAAAATGGTCAAATTCCTCGACGACAACCAGCTCATCCTCGCGTTGCAAAGGAAGTACAAGTGGACAAGATCATCGATGACATTGAAGCGCCAGGTCCTCTCACACGCTCAAAAGCTTCACATTTATCTAACTTTTGTGGGCACTATGCTTTTGTCTCTATCACAGAGCCCACTAAGGTAGATGAAGCATTTCGGAGCCCGAGTGGATTCAGGCCATGCAAGAAGAATTACATCGATCGAGCTCAACAATGTCTGGGAACTGGTCAAACGTCTAGATCCTCGCAAACATAATATCATTGGCACAAAGTGGATCTACCGCAACAAGCAAGATGAAAATGGCCTTGTGGTGAGGAATAAGGCACGACTAGTAGCTCAAGGCTACACCCAGGTTGAAGGAATTGATTTCGATGAAACTTCTGCACCTGTTGCTAGACTTGAGTCTATTCGCATATTACTCGCCTATGCTAACCATCACAATATCACTTTATATCAAATGGATGTGAAAAGTGCATTCCTCAACGGTAAGCTTGAGGAAGAAGTATATGTTGCTCAACCCCCAGGTTTTGTAGATCCAAAGAATCCCGACAAAGTCTTCAGACTCAACAAGGCTCTCTATGGCCTCAAACAAGCCCCACGGGCGTGGTATGATACATTCAAGGAATTTTTCGTGAAGAATGGCTTCACACCCGGTTCACTCGACCCTACTCTCTTTACTAAATCATATGATGGTGAACTGTTTGTGTGCCAAATATATGTTGATGATATTATCTTTGGCTGTACTGACCAACGTTATATGTAACACCCCGGATGTAACTTTCCATATTTGTAACTCCAACTCTTGCCTTTTTCGGCATTGTGATATGATATTCCCTCCGTGGTTGGGTTTTTCTTCATTTTGCATTTTGTCCATGTCTTGCATTTTACATCATGTCATCATGTGCATCGCATTTGCATACGTGTTCGTCTCATGATTCCGAGCATTTTTCCCGTTGTCCGTTTTGCAATCCGACACTCCTATCTCCCCCGGCGGCCCCTTTTACGTTTTTCCGTGTGCGGGTATTAAACCTTCTCGAAATGGACCGAGGTTTGTCTAGTGGCCTTGGTATACCACCCGTAGACCACCGGTCAAGTTTCGGGTCATTTGGAGCTCGTTTGGTACTCCAACGGTTAACCGCACTCTCGCAAAGGCCTCTTTGATGTTGCAGCCCAACACCCCTTCAAAACAGCCCAATAACCCATCTAAGTCACTTTCATGCTCTCCGTCGTTCGATCACGATCGTGTGGCGAAAACTACACCTCATTTGGACTCTCCTAGCTCCTCTATGCCTATTTAAGCAAACCCTCCAAATCCGGATCATCCCTTCCCGAAACCCTAAAATTCGTCCTCCGCCGCCACGGACGTGTCCGCCATTCACGTCCTCCGCCGCGCCGCCGCCGCCGCCGCGCCGCGCGCCAGCAGCCTACGACCGCCGCCCGCCCGCCGCGCCCGACGCCCGCGCCTCCAGCGCGGTGCGCCGCCGCCCGCCGCGGAGCTCCAGCGCCGCGGCGTCTTCCTCCCGGCAGCGCCCGCCGCCGCCACGGCCAGCGGCCCTCGCCACGGCGCCGCCGCCTTGGCTCGCCCAGCGCCCGGCCTCGCCCTCGGCCGCCGCGCTCCTCCCCGCCGGCGACCGCCTCCTCCGGCGAGCTCCGGGAGCCCGCGCCCCACCGTCGCCCGATCCGGCCCGATCCGGCCTCGGGCCGAGAGCCCGTTGACCTCTCTCTCCCCTCCATTTTTTCTTCTGTCTTTTCCTTATTATTGTTTTTGTTGCATTTTCAACGTGCTGTAACTTTGTCATCGTAGATCCATTTTGCGCGTATAATATGTCAAAATGTTCGACTCGAAGAGTAGATCATTTCATCTCATTGCATCATTTTCATTCGAGCTCATCTTGATGCCCGAAATGCTGTTGGAAGCGTGCTATGTGATGTTGGTTTCTGTTTCGTAACAGAACTTGCACTTTTGTTATTTTTGCCATGATTGATGTGTGCACCCTATGAATTGGAGTCCTACATGTGTTTTGTAATATTCCATGCCATCTTTCCAGGGGTGTATGCCATGTATTTTTGTGATCTATGTGGTGACTAGCACAAGCATGCAAAGTAGGTGTCCTGGTGTTGCTGTTTTCAGCCCTGTTTAGCTGATATTTTGATGCCATGTTAACTTGATGCTACCGAGAGATCCATGCATATTTTGAGATACTTCAGTAAGGATGTTTTGTTAAACATGTCTTGCTATATCCATCCATGTCCTTGTTTGCAATTATGGAATACCATAGCTTGAGTCAATCGAGCTCTACTTTTGCTATAAAATGTTTCCTGGCAGATTGCTTACATGTTATTCAATTTTGCCAAGGTTGTTGTGGTTGATCCATTTATGCTATGTTATTGTTATTGCCATGTATGTCTTCTATGCCATGTCTTCTTGATGTATGTATGCTTAGTTTATCATTTAAGGCTCTGTAGTGAGTGCATTGAGCTTGTAAACATGCCTACTTGTTATCAGTTTTGACATGCCATGTTGCTGAATCTGTTAATCTAAACTTTCAATATTGACATGGGTGTTACTATATTTTCTAATCCTTTTTGGCTTATGCTCAGTAAGGGACTTTTGTTCTATGCTTTGAGTAGATTCATGCCATGCCTTGTTTTGCTATTTTAAGTGCCTGTAGCATGTAGTTTTCTTGCTCTGAATATTGCAACTTGATCCTGTTTTTGCCATGTCCAGCCTGATATTTTGTGCACTTTTGCCATGCTTGTTTGAACCTGTTATGATGTGATTTAGCCGAATCTCAGTGCTCATCTTTTGTCAAGCATCTTGTGTAGATCACTGCCATGTACTTTGTTGATACGTTTGGGTGCAGTAACTTATTTATTTGTTGCTCGCTAAGTGGCATCATGCTGTTAATGGCAGATTTGTGCCATTCTTGTTTTGCTTGTCATTTGCAAACCGTGCATCCGATTCCGGTGATCTTTATATCGATTTCAACCGAAATCATCTCATCTTTCCAGTGGCATACTTGGTTTGCCAAGTTGATGCCTGGTTCATCATTTCCCTTCCGGAGCGCACATAAGCATTGCATATCACATCCCGCATATCATGCCATGTTTTGCATCATGTTGATTGTGCATTGCACCGTGATTTATTGTGGTTCCTTTGTTTGTGTTGTTGCTTTGGGTAGAGCCGGGAGACGCAGTACGTGAACGAGGATCCTGTTGACAACGCTTACGAGGATCAAGCTTTCGACAACTCTGAGAACATTGCAGGCAAGATGACCATACCCTCGAAATCACTTCTATCTTTGCTATGCTAGATGCTCGCTCTTTTGCTATGCCTATGCTACGATGCCTACTACTTGCTATATCATGCCACCCATATTGCCATGTCAGCCCCTAACCATCCTTTCCTAGCAAACCGTTGATTGGCTATGTTACCGCTTTGCTCAGCCCCTCTTATAGCGTTGCTAGTTGCAGGTGAAGTTGAAGTTTGTTCCTTGTTGGAACATGGAGATGTTGTTCCTTATTGGAACATGTTTACTTGTTGGGGATATCACAATATATCTGCTATAATTAATGCATCTATATACTTGGTAAAGGGTGGAAGGCTCGGCCTTATGCACAGTGTTTTGTTCCACTCTTGCCACCCTAGTTTCCGTCATACCGGTGTTATGTTCCTTGATTTCGCGTTCCTTACGGTTGGGTGATTTATGGGACCCCTTGACAGTTCGCTTTGAATAAGACTCGTCCAGCAAGGCCCAACATTGGTTTTACCATTTGCCACCTAAGCCTTTTTCCCCCAGGTTTTCGCGAGCCCAAGGGTCAGCTTTATTTTAACCCCGGACGGTGCTCCTTCGAGTGCTGGCCCGAATCGAGCTACTTGGGGGCCACCACGGGGAAACTCGAGGCTTGGTTTTACTCGTAGCTAGTCTCATCCGGATGTGCCCTGAGAACGAGATATGTGCAGCTCCTATCGGGATTTGTCGGCACAATCGGGCGGCTTTGCTGGTCTTGTTTTATTGCTGTCAAAATGTCTTGTAGTCCGGGATTCTGAGATTGATCGGGACTTCGGTAGAAGGAATATCCTTCGTTGACCGTGAGAGCTTATAATGGGCTAAGTTGGGACACCCTGCAGGATAATATCTTTCAAAGCCGTGCATGGTTATGAGGCAGATGGGAATTTGTTAATGTCGGTTGTAGAAAACCCGAAGTTGACCTCAATTAAAATACACATCCATCAGCGTGTGTAACCGTGATGGTCTCTTCTCGTGAGTCCGGAAGTGAACACGGTGTTGGAGTTATGTCTGACGTAAGTAGTTCAGGATCACTTCTTGATCGCTACTAGCTTCACGTCCGTGTTTTGCTTCTCTTCTCGCTCTCTTTTGCGAAATAGCCACCATATTTGCTAGTCGCTTGCAACAGCTCCACTTTACTACCCTGTCCTTCCTATAAGCTTAAATAGTCTTGATCTCGCGGGTGTGAGATTGCTGAGTCCCCGTGACTCACAGATACTTCCAAAACAGTTGCAGGTGCCGACGATGCCAGTGCAGGTGACTCAACCGAGCTCAAGTGGGAGTTCGACGAGGAACGTGGTCGTTACTATGTGTCTTTTCCTGATGATCGGTAGTGGTGCCCAGTTGGGACGATTCGGGGATCTGTGTAGCATTTGGGGTATCTTCTTTATTTTGGTTCCGTAGTCGGACCTTGAGTGTACTACTGAATGATGGATGTTTATTTATGTATTGAGTGAAGTGGCATTTGTAAGCCAACTATGTATCTCTTTCCTTATTTATTACATGGGTTGTGTGAAGATTACCTCACTTGCGACATTGCTTTCAATGCGGTTATGCCTCTAAGTCGTGCCTCGACACGTGGGAGATATAGCTGCATCGGGGCGTTACAAGTTGGTAATCGAGCCTTCCCGACTTAGGAGCCCCCTACTTGATTGTTTCTTTGGCGTTGTTGAGTCTAGAATGGAAAAATGTTTTGAGTCTTAGGATTAAATATATCGGAGAGTAGGATTCTTTTTACTTCAGTCCCTTCGCTTCTGTGAGGTATCCACGGCGTAGTGTTTTGACTCTTCTCTCCTCAAATTTCACTAAAAAAATTTTAGGATCACGTGGGTATCTTGGAATTGTTCCGATGGTTTTGTGACAAGAACATTGTTCTTGGTGCCTCCTGACATTTAGGGGTTGTGGCAGTGTCCCGGGGAATTGAGCTCCGAGGTGTTGTCGTCACAATTTTATCGTTGCAGTTCTGGAATACCTGAGTTTTGCCGACATCGAAATCTCTTTTGTGCAGTTGTTGGTGAGATAAACCTGATAGCCCAAAGATCGAGGCGAAAAGTGGAGTATTGCCATGACTTGTATAACGGATGTTTTTCAAGGTCGAGGTACCACGATTTCCGAGGATTTCTTGGTTATGTGTTGACGGATGGATACAATTTGGATCTAGGTATTGTTAGTTTGGGTGATATATTTTGTGTCCCTGTATCCCCAACACCAGATTGCATAACCAGAAAGTTTCGGGAGTTTATAGGTGGGAATTCTAGTAGCTTACGGGATATCTTTCCGACGGATGTATGATTTGAGATTGGGGTCCAACGTCTAGTGGTCCGCCCATTCACGGTCGATGACAATGGTCGCTAGGCGTCTTAAGGAATCCTTGGCTATGCTGATTCGGGACGTCTTGTTAGTCATTCGTGACGACGCTATCGTCATGTCCGTGTGGGCCCCACCACGAACACTTTGGGCGAAATCTCTATCATGTGTTTGTTCGGCTTATTCTACAAGCCAAATCCTTTGTTTTTGTTCCGCTTTTGTGGTATTCAAGTTGCTTCAATGCCAAGTGTTGATTCCATACCTTATTCTAAACGGTGTTCTCATATTTCTATGTGAATACTAATCCTTCTTGATCATCGAGTTTGTCATCTCAATTTCTTCTCACCGGTGCGCTTCTCTTCAAGTGGATCCGATCATTTCAACATTTGCGAGATCAATTCTAAGTTTTTTCTCAACGGTGTGCGTTTCATCCGACCCAAGTTGCCTTTGTTTTCCCACCCTCCCACCCCTTTTCTTCAAGGACTCAGATTTCTTAATCAAGTATCCTTTTATTGAAGTGAAGTCTCTTCATTCTTTTCCTCCATGCTCTTACCTGCTGATTCTCATGAAGATGTTCAACAGCTCCAAGTTCATCATTCTTCATTCTCGTATTCTTTTCCGGTGGATTTAACTCAAGCTTTCAGTGTTGATCATATTCCTTTCCTTGTTGCAAATGCTTTCTCTTGCCGATGCACCTCTTAATCATTCACTTCTTGTTATTCAATTGTTCTGGAGTGATGAAGATATCTCAGAAGATTCGTGTTTCCATTCTTAATCCGTTCAAGTTATTTCGAGTTTGTTATCCCATTCAAGCCATTTAATTCAACCGGTGCAATCTCTCTTTTCAAGCAATTGTTCAACAGTGGTTCTTTTGAGCGGGCCCTAACCCAAAGGTCTTTTCCCAGGATCTTACCTAACTCTTCTAATTTTCAGGAGCTATTCCCAAATTCATTGCAAAGTTTGACGTAAGAATGAGTTATCATCAGTCAAATGTCTTTCTCCAAGATCTTTCAAATTATTTTCATTGTTGGTTCAACCTTTCTAATTTTCATTCCGAGTGCCTCAACAATTCATGGTGGTGTTTCTCGTCGTCATTCTCGGATTTTGAAGACCGAAGAAGAGTTTCTCTTTAATCTTGCTCCATTCTCTTCAGGATTCATGGTTCTAGTTTGATGCCGCCCTCTCATAGTTGTTTTCGATTGTGAGAATTCTTTTCACCCATCCGGAGCAATTTAGAAATCTTTTCAGTTTGATTATCCAGAGCCATCATCTTAGAATTATTCATTCTCAACATCTCAGTCTCCAAATCTTACCGTGCATCATTCAAGTATTCTCCAATCAGCTCGTCATCTATTCGCTCACCGGTATCTAAATCCCCTCAAATATCTTCATTCGTTTCCAATTCTTCCCGTTGAATTGTGCCTTTGCTACTTTCATTCTCAATTCTTACGGTGGTTCGTTCAAGATTTCATTTCCTTTATTATCGTATCAATTCATTCGTTCTTTCCGAATCCTACCGGTGAATTGTTGAAGACCTTCCCAAGTTTGCGCCATATCTATCTTAATCCTTTCTACGGAATAAGTAGTATGCCAAATCCGTTGCTTGTCACCAATCTAAATTGGTGAAGGATCATATAACATAATTCTTGTTCTTGTTTCTCCAAGTGATTGATTCATTCTTCCGGAGTTCGTAATGGTATCAATTTCTCAGTTCTAAGTTGTTCATCTCTTTTTTCCGGAGTTTGTTCGTCTTATCACATTCTCGGTCCGAGATGCTTCATCTTTTCTTTTCCGGAGTTCAAAGTTTTTCTCGGTTATATCATTTCAAAGCTTCTTCTTATCACTGCAAGGCTTCACCTTGTGTTTTCAACTTCTCTTTCTTTTATCATCCTTTTCTTACCGGAGTTCTTCATGGAGGCTCTACATGGTGGTTCATCAAGGATTCTTTTCATTCTTCAATTCTTCATCAAGATTTCTCTCGGAGTTAAGATCCGTCAAGCCATACTTCAAAATAAACATGGTGTTCCAACACATGTTTTGTTTTGAGGAGTTCAAGTATTCTTCATTTTGCATTCCGAAGTGCAGTTCTTTCTATAAATATCTTTTGAGGTGGTGTTATGTCATTCCTGACAATTTTAGTTCGCGTTTCATGATTCACATGTTGTCAAGAATGAGATATTGAAACCCATCATCTTCTTCCTTGGAGTTATCTTGGTATAGATTTCACCTAAAGCCTTCCCTAAGGAAAGTTGCTATTTGTGGTGCTTATCAATGACCCAAGTTCTTCATTTGTCCTCTCGGTGAAATAAGTTTCTCGTCTCCTTGTTGATATCAATCCAATCGTTTGTTTCCGTTGGTGGCAGAAGCTCACCTCATAATGTTGGGATGTTTCCATAAGTCCACTACAAGGTTATTCTTTTCGTTGTTGGTTTTCCAACAACTCCGTTCTATCTTTCTTTTAAGGGTGCTTTCCAAACTCATTTGTGGTAGAAGTTGTCATTTTCTTCTTCATTCATTTATCCCAATGATCTATCTTCTATTATTTCTTCCGGAGGCATTGTGATGTTGCTCTTTTCACTCATCATCTCGAATTGTGAGGATCGTGTTCTTTTCGTGCTCATCCATTTAACCGGAGCGTTGTGTCATCTATTCAAGTTCTTTTCATCTTATCAAGTCATGCGTCTCTTTTCAACTTTGAGTGCTGTCTGAAATCCTTCTTACCCCTTGTGCCATTCCTTCAATAGTTACGGAAGCGGTGTGTTGTTGTTTTCATCAAGTATCCTCTCATCTTGTCTAGTTCATGTTCTATTCCTTCCATGTTCAAATGGAGTGCTGCCCAAATTATATCATTCTTATTCCTTCTCTATCTAGTTTTAACCGGAGTGGTTTCAATATCTATCTTATCACTAAACCTCTTGGTTCTCGTCGTATCCCATGTTCCTCTTTTCTAACAGTGTTTTCAACTTTGTTCATCTTCGTTATTTTCTTTCTTTCATTTTGTTCAACCTCTCAAGGTTCGTGGTTTCACTCGTTCGTCAAAGAAGCAACTTTGTTTTACCTCTTCCTCTTCCGCTTTTCTCCGGTGCCATCCTAGATCTCGGGACGAGATCCTCTTGTAGTGGTGGAGTGTTGTAACACCCCGGATGTAACTTTCCATATTTGTAACTCCAACTCTTGCCTTTTTCGGCATTGTGATATGATATTCCCTCCGTGGTTGGGTTTTTCTTCATTTTGCATTTTGTCCATGTCTTGCATTTTACATCATGTCATCATGTGCATCGCATTTGCATACGTGTTCGTCTCATGATTCGAGCATTTTTCCGTTGTCCGTTTTGCAATCCGACACTCCTATCTCCCGGCGGCCCTTTTACGCTTTTTCCGTGTGCGGGTATTAAACCTTCTCGAAATGGACCGAGGTTTGTCTAGTGGCCTTGGTATACCACCCGTAGACCACCGGTCAAGTTTCGGGTCATTTGGAGCTCGTTTGGTACTCCAACGGTTAACCGCACTCTCGCAAAGGCCTCTTTGATGTTGCAGCCCAACACCCCTTCAAAACAGCCCAATAACCCATCTAAGTCACTTTCATGCTCTCCGTCGTTCGATCACGATCGTGTGGGCGAAAACTACACCTCATTTGGACTCTCCTAGCTCCCTCTATGCCTATTTAAGCAAACGCCCCTCCAAATCCGGATCATCCCTTCCCCGAAACCCTAAAATTCGTCCTCCGCCGCCACCGGACGTGACCGCCTTACGGACGTCCTCCGCCGCCGCCGCCACCGCCGCCGCGGCCGCCGGGCCAGCGAGGCCCTCCAACCCGCCTTTGCTGCCGCCCGGCCGCCCGCGCCTTTCTCGCGCATGCGCCGCCGCCCGCCATGATTCCGCCGCCCGCCACCGAGCTCCAGCGCCGCGGCGTCTTCCTCCCGGCAGCGCCCGCCGCCGCCACCGGCCGGCGCTCCGCCCCTCCGCGGCGCCGCCATGCCGTTCGGCCTTGCGTCCAGTAGCGCCGCCGCCGCGCCCGGGCCTCGCCCTCCCCGCCCGCGCTCCTCCCGCCGTGACCGCCTCCTCCGGCGAGCTCCGGGAGCCCGCGCCCCACCGTCGCCCGATCCGGCCCGATCCGGCCTTGGGCCGAGAGCCCGTTGACCTCTCTCTCCCCTCCATTTTTTCTTCTGTCTTTTCCTTATTATTGTTTTTGTTGCATTTTCAACGTGCTGTAACTTTGTCATCGTAGATCCATTTTGCGCGTATAATATGTCAAAATGTTCGGCTCGAAGAGTAGATCATTTCAACTCATTGCATCATTTTCATTTGAGCTCATCTTGATGCCCGAAATGCTGTTGGAAGAGTGCTATGTGATGTTGGTTTCTGTTTCGTAACAGAACTTGCACTTTTGTTATTTTTGCCATGATTGATGTGTGCACCCTATGAATTGGAGTCCTACATATGTTTTGTAACATGCCATGCCATCTTTCCAGGGGTGTATGCCATGTATTTTTGTGATCTATGTGGTGACTAGCACAAGCATGCAAAGTAGGTGTCCTGGTGTTGCTGTTTTCAGCCCTGTTTAGCTGATATTTTGATGCCATGTTAACTTGATGCTACCGAGAGATCCATGCATATTTTGAGATACTTAAGTAAGGATGTTTTGTTAAACATGTCTTTCTCTATCCATCCATGTCCTTGTTTGCAATTATGGAATAACATAGCTTGAGTCAATCGAGCTCTACTTTTGCTATAAAATGTTTCCTGGCAGATTGCTTACATGTTATTCAATTTTGCCAAGGTTGTTGTGGTTGATCCATTTATGCTATGTTATTGTTCTTGCCATGTATGTCTTCTATGCCATCTTTTCTTGATGTATGTATGCTTAGTTTATCATTTAAGGCTCTGTAGTGAGTGCATTGAGCTTGTAAACATGCCTACTTGTTATCAGTTTTTGACATGCCATGTTGCTGAATCTGTTAACGAAACTTTCAATATTTACATGGGTCTTACTATATTTTCAAATCCTTTTTGGCTTATGGTCATTAAGGGACTTTTGTTCTATGCTTTGAGTAGATTCATGCCATGCCTTGTTTTGCTATTTTAAGTTTCTGTAGCATGTAGTTTTCTTGCTCTGAACATTGCAACCTGATGCTGTTTTTGCCATGTCCAGCCTGATATTTTGTGCACTTTTGCCATGCTTGTTTGAACCTGTTATGATGTGATTTAGCCGAAGCTCAGTGCTCATCTTTTGTCAAGCATCTTGTGTAGATCACTGCCATGTACTTTGTTGATACGTTTGGGTGCAGTAACTTATTTATTTGTTGCTCGCTAAGTGGCATCATGCTGTTAATGGCAGATTTGTACCATTCTTGTTTTGCTTGTCATTTGCAAACCGTGCATCCGATTCCGGTGATCTTTATATCGATTTCAACCGAAATCATCTCATCTTTCCAGTGGCATACTTTGTTTGCCAAGTTGATGCCTGGTTCATCATTTTCCTTCCGGAGCGCACATAAGCATTGCATATCACATCCCGCATATCATGCCATGTTTTGCATCATGTTGATTGTGCATTGCACCGTGATTTATTGTGGTTCCTTTGTTTGTGTTGTTGCTTTGGGTAGAGCCGGGAGACGAGTACGTGAACGAGGATCCTGTTGACAACGCTTACGAGGATCAAGCTTTCGACAACTCTGAGAACATTGCAGGCAAGATGACCATACCCTCGAAATCACTTCTATCTTTGTTATGCTAGATGCTCGCTCTTTTGCTATGCCTATGCTACGATGCCTACTACTTGCTATATCATGCCACCCATATTGCCATGTCAGCCCCTAACCATCCTTTCCTAGCAAACCGTTGATTGGCTATGTTACCGCTTTGCTCAGCCCATCTTATAGCGTTGCTAGTTGCAGGTGAAGTTGAAGTTTGTTCCTTGTTGGAACATGGAGATGTTGTTCCTTATTGGAACATGTTTACTTGTTGGGGATATCACAATATATTTCTACTATAATTAATACATCTATATACTTGGTAAAGGGTGGAAGGCTCGGCCTTATGCCTGGTGTTTTGTTCCTCTTGCCACCCTAGTTTCCGTCATACCGGTGTTATGTTCCTTGATTTCGCGTTCCTTACGGTTGGGTGATTTATGGGACCCCTTGACAGTTCGCTTTGAATAAGACTCGTCCCAAAGCAAGGCCCAACATTGGTTTTACCATTTGCCACCTAAGCCTTTTCCCCGGGTTTTCGCGAGCCCGAGGGTCATCTTTATTTTAACCCCCGGACGGTGCTCCTTCGAGTCTTGGCCCGAACTGAGCTACTGCGGGGCCACCACGGGAAACTTCGAGGCTTGGTTTTACTCGTAGCTAGTCTCATCCGGATGTGCCACGAGAACGAGATATGTGCAGCTCCTATCGGGATTTGTCGGCACAATCAGGCGGCTTTGCTGGTCTTGTTTTATTGCTTTGTCGAAATGTCTTGTAGTCCGGGATTCCGAGATTGATCGGGTCTTCGGTAGAAGGAATATCCTTCGTTGACCGTGAGAGCTTATAATGGGCTAAGTTGGGACACCCCTGCAGGATAATATCTTTTCGAAAGCCGTGCCCGATTTATGAGGCAGATGGGAATTTGTTAATGTCGGTTGTAGAAAACCCGAAGTTGACCTCAATTAAAATACACATCCACCGCGTGTGTAACCGTGATGGTCTCTTCTCGGAGTCCGGGAAGTGAACACGATGTTGGAGTTATGTCTGACGTAAGTAGTTCAGGATCACTTCTTGATCGCTACTAGCTTCACGTCCGTGCTTTGCTTCTCTTCTCGCTCTCTTTTGCGAAATAGCCACCATATTTGCTAGTCGCTTGCAACAGCTCCACTTTACTACCTGTCCTTCCTATAAGCTTAAATAGTCTTGATCTCGGGTGTGAGATTGCTGAGTCCCCGTGACTCACGAGATACTTCCAAAACAGTTGCAGGTGCCGGCGATGCGGTGCAGGTGACTCAACCGAGCTCAAGTGGGAGTTCGACGAGGAACGTGGTCGTTACTATGTGTCTTTTCCTGATGATCGATAGTGGTGCCCAGTTGGGACGATCGGGGATCTGTGTAGCATTTGGGGTATCTTCTTTATTTTGGTTCCGTAGTCGGACCTTGAGTGTACTACGAATGATGGATGTTTATTTATGTATTGAGTGAAGTGTAATCGTAAGCCAACTATGTATCTCTTTCCCTTATTTATTACATGGGTTGTGTGAAGATTACCTCACTTGCGACATTGCTTTCAATGCGGTTATGCCTCTAAGTCGTGCCTCGACACGTGGGAGATATAGCCGCATCGGGGGCGTTACATTATAGTGATGAATTTTCCTATATGATGAGTGAAGAATATCAAATGTCTATGATGGGAGAGTTGAAATTCTTCTTAAGTCTTCAAATTCGTCAACAACACAATGGCATATTCATATCTCAGGAGAAATACCTCAAAGATGTCACGAAGAAATTCGGCATGCAAGATTGCAAAGGTGTCAAAATTCCTATGCCCACAAATGGCCATCTATGCCTTGATGAAAATGGTATTGACTTGATCACAAGGTATACCGCTCCATGATTGGTTCTTTATTGTACTTATGTGCATCTAGGCGGATATAATGCTTAGTGTTTGCATGTGTGCCCGATTTCAAGCTACACGAAGGAATCACACCATAAGGCTGTGAAGCATATTCTTCGATATCTAGCTCACACACCAACACTAGGATTATGGTATCCCAAGGGCTCTACTTTTGATCTCATTGGATATTACGACTCGACTATCTTTGGTGATCGTGTGGACCGCAAGTCAACATCTGGTACTTGTCATTTCCTCGGACGATCTTTTGGTCCGTTGGTCCTCGAAGAAAGCAGAACTGCGTATCCATCTCTCTGCGGAAGCTGAATACATTGCTTTTGGCTCGTGTTGTGCTCAATTGCTGTGGATGAAGCAAACTCTCAAGGACTACGACATCAACGTGAAGAATGTGCCTCTCTACTATGACAATGAGAGTGCCATCAAGATTGCTCACAACCCAGTTCAGCACTCGAAGACAAAGCACATTCAAGTTCGTCATCATTTTCTTCGTGATCATGTGTTGAAGGCGACATCTCCATCGAGCATGTGAAGGCGAAGAACAGCTAGCCGATATCTTCACTAAGCCCTTGGATGAGAAGAGATTTAGCAAGTTGCGGTGTGAGCTAAATATCTTAGAATCTTGAATGTTCTTTGAAAAGGACACGATCCCTAGACACTTTATGCAAAATTGATGACTTAGATGTGCAACACATGAAGAAACGTTTTCTTCAATCAATGAAGAATAACACTCTAAGTGTGAAGAAATTAATGAAGAATTTGATTCTCGAGAACCCCTACGATTGTACGCGGTGTCTGAAATCATCATTCTTATACGGTGGGTCACGCCACCACCAAAGTTGAAAATCTTCAATTTGAGTTTTTCCTCAGTTTTTCAAATTCTTCAACTTTGCAAAATCTTCACTATTTCCGTCATTTTTCTTAATTGGCAATACATATATACGGGTTTATGTCCTCTACAGCATTCACTTATGGCTATTTCTTCAAGTCGTTTTTTCTGCTAAGTGAATGTGATCGGACCCTTCCCCCTCTATGCTTTACTCAACCCAATCTATTCACAAATTCTTCATGTGCGTTCTATTTGAAACTCGTTCAAAATCTTCACTGAGTCCTTGTCAGCTGAAGAAATTGCGAACGGAACTTCAAAACTGATCTTATCCAAACTTTCGGTTTTGCCGCTCAAACCGTTCCGCATCCCATGATGCATTATTTTATTCACCCACGATCGTACACGATCTCCACGACACAGTACGTGGGTGACACATGTCGTGAGAAGGAGAATGCTCAGGGGCACGTTCGTCCTAAATCTTCGGGCGAACAGTTTTTAACTGCCTCTATAAATACCCCTCTCTCCATCCTCACTTCTTTTACTCCGCTCGACCTCTCTCTCTCGCTCGAGCTCCTCAAACCCTAGCGCCGCCGCTACTCCATCGTCGCCGGTGAGGAAGAGCTTCGCTGCCTCGACCTCGTCGCCGACGTATTCGCGTCGACTGCGGAAATCCTCACTCCGCCACCGCCGTAGCTGTCTTCCTCTGCCAAGTTAGGGCGTGGAAGATCTGAACAGATGAGCTTCACATCTACAACACCGAGTTCGTCGTGTTCTTCATTTAGGGTAATTAAAAGTTACTTTTACTGCCCTCGTTGATCCAAATTTTACACTACAAAATCTTCAAAGGTGTTTTATTCTTCAAATTCTCACACACAAACACCTCACTAGTTATATGCTCTTGATTCGTTTCTCTAAGCAATCATTTTTCTTCAAGATTCCTCAATTGTGTGGATCCTCAATTTGTACAACTCTGGAACCTAAGACAAAGAACGCTTAGTGAAATTCTTCAAGGCTCATCTGGTCAAAATCCTCAAAACTTGTTCTTTTTGAAAAACCTTCTGAGAACGCATATGACCTCTCCAAATTCCTTGCAACTATACTATGTTCACAGGTACTCATGTCCGCTGCTGAATCACTAGGTTCTCATCAACTTAACTCATTTGCAGCGTTCCTCGAAGAAAAGTTGCATACTTCTTCAGAGAATTCGTTTGTTCAAATTCCTCAGCTGAAGAATATGGCAGAAGGAAAGAAGCCACAGAAAGGAGGAAAGAGGCCTGAGGTCATGACCGCGTTTGAAATCCCTGAGGAAATATATGCTGATTATTGCACACCTGATGAAGCCGAGTTCGGCAAAGAGAACAAAAATCAGCGCAAGGTGCGCATCCAAAGGATTGAACGGAGATGGGCACGGGAATGGAGGGAGTACCGATCTGTAACTCAAAAGTACATGAAGATATTCTCACTCAATCCTCCATGCCCAAGAGCTCCATGGGCACCTGGTCAAGAAGCTGACCCCACCAGCATCAAGCGTGGTGAGGACTTTCCTGAAGAATGGGCCAAGCGCCAAGCCAAGTTGGCAAGACAAGCCAATGAGGCAGTGAGGAAATTCAATGAGGACTCTGCTACTGCTGCTGCCACTGAGGCCTCTGTCAAGCCAAGAAAATCTATGGCAAAGAAGCCCGCACACAAGCCAAGTGCTTCACCAACATGCCCTCATGGCCAAGTTCTCAAAGAAGTGCCCTCACGGCCAATTCCTCATGCTGCCCCTGCTCCTCCAAAATCCTCAGCTCCTCCAAAATCCTCAGTGCCTCCCAAGTCCTCAGCAGTTCCGACAAAGTCCTCAGCACCTGTGCATCTGGCCACGTGCCAAAGGACTGCTGGCTTCTCCATTGCCTCTGGTGTCTCAACAAGTTCCTCAGCTGCACGAAAGTCTTCATCTGGCCCGACTCTGCTGAAGACTAAGGCCACAGATGGACGAGGTCCTCGGCCAAGTCCCAAGAAGAAACAGGTCGCCTTCCAAGAGCCACCTGAAGATGATGAGGCTGATGATGATGAACTTGCGGAAATCATCAGAGACCGCCAAGAAAGGGCCGCTAGAGCCAAAGGCACATCTGTGCCTCTGCTATTGGATCCGAGGAAAATCCTCGATTATATTGATCTCTGGCACAAGGATCCAAATACCCCTATGCCTGATTTTCATCTGACTCCTGGACAAAGTCATATCTTGACCCATTTCATCAGAAGAGAAATGGAAGTTTGAAAAGGCAAGAGAGATCAAGAAAGCTCAATACAGAAGGAGAAGTTCACGAAGAAAAGCGTTGTCGAGAATGACACGAGGAACTTCTCAAGGTCCAGATCGAAATTCAAGACCTCGGCAAAAACTTCAATGCTTATTATGCTGATTGGCAAGGGCCAATGTCGATTAAATCAACTGACGAAGAAGTTCACCAATGTTGCTGCCCCATCGCAACATGAAATTCCTCAGTGGAGCCTCGGCTCAGCCGACCGAAGAACATGCCAAGACCGATGAAGTTCAGCTGCTTGAAGAAAATGCCGATTCTAGGGCTGATGATCCCATTCCGGCCATTGAAGAAATTGCTGTGGCATCCACTAGTGGTGCGCTGAAGAAAGCGAAGAAGACAGGGCAACTGCATCAGTTGCTCCTGAGGAAAATCAACCAGATTCCTCAGCTCCTCCTGTGCCAACACCAACTCCTATTCTTCCATCTGCCTCTGATGTGAAGAAGACCAAGGCTGCAGAACGAGCTGCTGTGAAGAAACGGAAAGCATCAGCTGCGTCAAATTCTTCGGCTGCGAAGAAAATGAAGCTAATGACCAGCTCCTTTGAAAATCCTATTGATGCCGTTCCAATTTCCTCAATTCCATCAAACGACCTTGTTCCTTTTGATGAAAATTATGTGATCCCAAGCGGATCTGATGAAGAAAATCATTCTGCTGCTTCATCGGAGCAGATTGATGAAGAAATAGAAGCGGAAGCAATCCCTTCAACCCCAATCATTTCCTCGCCTATGCCTCGGTTCACAGCTGAAGAGGCCGGAGTTGAGGAACTTGAAGAAGATGTGGATATTGGAAGCACAACGCCAGTGATGAACGATGACTTTTGGGAAAGTCAGCATCCAAATTCTCCACTCTTCACCCCAATCCAACAGATACCTCGGTCCCTGCTCCAACTGTTAAAATGGGCTCAAGAAACTCATCCCACTTCATCATCCATGAAGAAATTCCAGCCACTAGCGCTGATGAACCTTCTTCCGCTGATCCTCGATCGCACTGTTGAGGAACAAGAAATTCCTCACTGAAGAACCTGAGATTGCGATTCACGAGGTCGTGATGCAACTCATCGACACTCCTTGCCAAAGCCAAAGGATCCCTTCTCAACAAAGCAAAAGTTCAAGGTGAAGACTTCTTCAAGAAGCACGTATTCTTCACCGATTACAATCCGTATGATTACGCTGCGCATAAGGAAGAGGCGTTTACGGACTGCCGGTCAAGCCAATTTCTATTCCTCGGTGCTCTTCAATAAAGACAAAGTCTTCGATCATGCTCATATTCCTCATGTGGACATGGAGTCTGCCAGGCTTCGAGCCGGTCCCTCGGTGTTCTTCACGACGCAGACTTCAATTTCTGCAGCGATATTCGTGGATCGGAATGAAGAACTCATTCTTCAATTCTATGCAACGCTGCACATCACCGGAGATGTCAAGACGTGAACTCATGGGTATTAGACTGGATGTCTGAAAATACTCACTACAAGGCACCAAAGAACTGAATTGCTTCGTGCTCTACCACTTAGTCCTCCACTTGACGATGCTCGTTGTATCTACAACGAACCGTAACTTTCAAATCACTATATGCAAGTGCTGATGAAGCCATTGAAGCCAAGGCAGGCCCCAAGAACCAAATTCCTCGTCAAGGAATTATTGTATGTGCCTCGGACTGTCTATCGGATTCTGACGAAGACAATGAGTCCTATCAAAGGCCACGACTCGAATGATGAAGAAGTCGTTGGCATCATGAAGAATATGCTTTTCAATATCATTCATGGCGTTCCCGTCAACTTCCATGATTTCTTCATGAGGACTCTGGCAAACATTGCTATGTCACCATTTGAGCTGAAGCCTTATGCGCCATGGATAATGAGATTCATCAGGACAAGGTCTTCACTCAATTACAAAGGCGATACTACGAACCACTGCAGCTACTTGCCCCGATTGAAGTCCTCAAATGGACATTTACCTCGGTGATGACAAGGGCAAGGCTACTGCTGTGATCGATGAAGGCATTCGTCCATTGGATGGACAGTTTCACAAAGCAGCATCCTACTCCACCAATGATGACTCTGCCACACATGACTCAGCCACAAATACCTCAGTCAAGCAAAGTCCTCAAGCTACTGCACCAAGGGTGATGACTGATCGTGAGTTACTCCTCAGTCTTCATCAGAAGGTTGATCGCAATCATAAATGGGTCAAGCGTCAGTTTCGTTCAATTCTTCACAACATGACCTCTACACACAATGCAGTGAAGAAAAACCACTACTACCTCCATGAAACCTTCAAACGCTTTGGGCTGTTCTTTCAAATGTCTATAGTGCGGAAGAACGGCGACAATGGGACTCAAGGAAGAATTTGATCGGTCGCACCTCCTCCGGAGAAATACAAGAAGGTCAAAGTTCCTTCCTTGGTGGCCAGCTCCTATTCTTCATCGCGACACCGATGAAAGCGAAGACTTGGGCGACACTGCGGCGGGCCCTACTACAACAACCGACCCCAACAACGCCTGGCGCTCCTTCTTCAACTTGAAATTCTTGAGGCGTTAGTCCTCGGTTTCGATCCTTTTGGTCATTCGATGACAAAGGGGAGAAATTTGAGTTAGTCTTCAAGCGGGTCTATTATATGGGCAATTTTTTTGTTAAGTTACAACTCTCGTTCTTCTGAAACTTTTATTGGATCGAGTTGTAATCTTAAACCCGATGGTGCTTTGATACTTTTGATGCACTGTGCTCTTGCACTATGCTCTGATACTAGCTCTGATTCTCTTGAGCTCTGACACTCTTGATGCGTTATTTTGCATGCTTGCTCCTCATTAATGTTATCGCACGCATGCTGAATTACATCAAGCACCATATTTCATCATGCATTTCAAATTCTTCATACTATATGTCAAATGCGTGTATGAATTACAAGATATAGGGGGAGATCTCCATGATTCAACTCTTCAAATGTGCACAGCCTCAAAAGCAAATTCCAAACTATGCACATCTTCAGGGGGAGTTCTTCTATATCTTGCAATCAAATTCCTCAATATAAGTATTTACACTTCATATGTTTATCCCCATTGAAAACTTAACCTATATTGTCATCAATCACCAAAAAGGGGGAGATTGTAAGTGCATCTAGTGCTCCTTAGTGATTTTGGTGTATTGAAGACTTATAGGTTAAGGAACTAATGCGTTTGTGAGTGTACACAGGTCTATAAGTCTATGAGGAGTTTGATATTTACAGAGAAAGTCGACCCCTAAAAATGAAGTTCTTCGATCAAGACTTTGATATTTTGAAGACTTTCTGAAGACTTTGAAAGTGAAGAAATTGGTGTGACCTTGAAGACTTAGTATTCATTTGAGGAACATGAAGCGTGAAGACTTTTGTTTTCGTAGTTTCATTTTCCCTTTCTTGAGTCATAGGAAACACCGTGCTGTTAAAGGGGGTCGAGGAAATACTAAGGAATAATTTCCATGTGATGCTAAACTAAAAATCCTACTCATAACAATACCTTCGATTGAATCCTTTGGAAATCTCATACAGATTCAGTCAATTTCTTCAAAGATGTGAGAGACGAAGTTCTTACAGTCACCGAGGAATTTGTTCGACCGAGGAGTTAGGAATTCGCCAGGTTGGATTGCCTACACAAAGTGAGGAACATGATAGCCACGAGGAATTTGAGATTCAAATTTCCGACCGTTCTTTGTCTTCTTGGCCACTGTCCCAAAATATCTTATCCACCTAACGGTCATATCATTGAAGGGCATTTATGTCTTATCATGTCGGGCTGCTCCCTAGGCTATAAATAGCCACCCCTACAACCACTAGCTGGTTGGCTGCTCGAGAGAACTTGACACTTGTCATTTGAGAGCAACCCATCCTCCGAGGACTTTGAGCGAAAATCATCGAAAGTGAGGAAAACCCAAAAACCAAACCCTACAAACCCAAAGTGATTGAGCATCATCAAGATATTGATCCTGCGTGGATCCGACGCTTGTTACCTTTGAAGACCGTGCTTCTTCCAGACGGTTAGGCGTCATGGTCTAGAGCATCCAAGAGGAATTGTGGATCGCCGAGTGACCATGTCTGTGAAGGTTTGGAAGTCGCCTGAAGACTTACCATGAGTGATTGGACGAGGTCTGTGTGACCTTAGTTCAAGGAGAATATGGTGAGGACTTGGTGTCCTGAGCTGCGTGCTCGGGCCGATCACTGGTGTCCGGGACTGTGTGCCCTCGAGTTTAAATACTCAGCCGCTCCAACCAGACGGACAACTGAGACAGCAGTTGGAACTGTTCTACCAAATCATTGTCTTCACCAACCTAACGGGTTCTATTTCCTCAACCCTTTCATTTCCTCATTATTGTGTTGAGTGTTTGTTCATATCTGTGTTTGAAGACTTTGACTGAAGACTTTCTCAATTTCCTCAGTTCAATTTCTTCAGTCTGTTGTCTTCATTTTGTGCTATCTTGTGTTTACGCTTTCTGTACTCTTTGTTTGTCTTCATTTCATCATGATGACCATGCCCGCATTCTCTTATGCTTACTTCTGAGTACTTATTCCGCTGCAAGTAGTTCTTCGCTAAGGAATTTCCTCACCGGCAAATTCCTCAGTGAAGAATTCATAAAACTCGCCTATTAACCCCCCCCCCCCTCTAGTCGATATAACGCACTTTCAATATCTTATCAAAATCATATTTTTATTTAAGAATTACACTAGTTGATCGATGAGACACTTGATTTGGGAAAGGAGCCATAATCAAGAAATTTATCTATTTTACATAAAAAAATATAGGAAAATGGGACGAAATTTGTATGTGAAGATTGGAACATACTTGATTTTTGGCCACGATAAAGGAGGCTGCAACGGAACAAAAGGCTCTGTTCACCAAGCAGCTAGATTTTGCCTCCTCCAACATGTCTGCCAGTGGAATTTTTCCCCATCTTCATCACCAACTTCAGGTAACTTTGGGAGTACCGTATGTATTCAAAACACCCTACCCATTACATCATTGACATGCTCCATATGCTTAGCTTGAAGCCAGCCTCACTCTTGGTGTTCTTTTGATTGATTTTGTAAAATATGGTGGGGGATGTAAAACTTCGGATTGTAAATTATCACAAGACAATATTGTTCACTTTAACTCCAAATAGATTCTACCCCTACTCATGCATATGTTTGTGATTTTGTTAAAAAAATATTTTCACGCTATACTCATGTCATATAAGCACATTTATCATTTTTCTGGACTAACATATTAATTTAGTGCCAACATGATAGCTGATGTTTCTAGTGTTTTTTTGGTTTAACATGAAAATGGGTGTTTTCTGGAGATAAAAGTCAAGAAAAATACGAAGAAGGAGCAAGATGGGCAGAATAAGCACCGAAGGGGGGGGGGGGATTGTCGAGGTCCACACACCCTAGGCCTCATGCACATGGAGGGCTGTGTAGACCCCCTGTCCAATGCCTTCCCTACATCTTCATTATATTAATTGCATAATTTTTCTGCCACTGCAAGGACATGATCCAAGGCTATCCAAATTGTTGTTGTCCTTTTCTACTCTATCCAGGGGGAGATCATCACCGAGGTCTTCTTCATCTACATTGTTTCTCCCATGATGATGTGTGGCTAGTCCTCTTTGACTATGGGTCCATGATACGTCTCCAACGTATCTATAATTTATGAAGTATTCATGCTATTATATTATCCATCTTAGATGTTTTATATGCATTTATATGCTATTTTATATGATTTTTGGGACTAACCTATTAACCTAGAGCCCAGTGCCAGTTTCTGTTTTTTCCTTGTTTTTGAGTTTTACAAAAAAGGAATACCAAAGAGAGTCCAATTGAAGTGCCAATTTTTGATGATTTTTTATGGACCAAAAGAAGACCCCGAAGTAAAAGAGTTGGGCCAGAAGAGTCCCGGGCCGTCCACGAGGGTGGGGGGCGCGCCCACCCCCTGGGCGCGTGGGCCTGCCTCATGGACGACTCGGGAACCTCCTTGACGTGAAACCAACGCCAAAAATTCCTATAAATACAGAAACCCGCAGAAAATAACCTAGATTGGAAGTTCCGCCGCCGCAAGCCTCTGTAGCCACGAGAAATCAATCTAGGCCCTCTCTGGCACCCTGCCGGAGGGGGCCATCATCACCGGAGGCCATGGGGGGAGGATCCCGGAGGGGCCATCATCGCCATGAAGGCCAAGGACCAGAGGGAGAACCTCTCCCCATCTAGGGGGCGGGCCATGGAAGAGGAAGCACAAGGGGACAACCTCTCCTCCTCTCTCTCGGTGGCGCTGGAGTGCCATCGGGAGGGGAATCATCGCCGCGGTGATCGTCTTCATCAACATCACCACCATCATCACTATCCTCATTTCTTTTACACGGTCCACTCTCCCGCACCCCGCTGTAATCCCTACTTGAACATGGTGCTTTATGCCACATATTATGATCCAATGATGTGTTGCCATCCTATGATGTTTTGAGTAGATATCCTTTGTCTTTGGGTTGATTGATGATCTAGATTGGTATGAGTTGTATGTTTTATTTTGGTGTTGTCCTATGGTGACCTACGTGTCGCATAGCGTGAAGGATTCCCGCTGTAGGGTGTTGCAACACGTTCATGATTCGCTTATAGTGGGTTGGTGAGTGGTGAAACACAAACCCGAGTAAGGGGTTGTTGCGTATGGGAATAAAGAGGACTTGATGCTTTAATGCTATGGTTGGGTTTTACCTTAATGATCTTTAGTAGTTGCGGATGCTTGCTAGAGTTCCAATCATAAGTGCATATGATCCAAGAAGAGAAAGTATGTTAGCTTATGCCTCTCCCTCATATGAAATTGCAATGACGACTATCGGTCTTGTTAACGATTACCTAGGACAATTCCGCACACCGATCCATCATTATTCCACACTCGCTATTTATAATATTTAGTAATATATTCTAACTTTATGATAACATCAACTACTTTTATATTTTAGTTCTCCGATATCATGCAAAGTTATCCTCTTCACACCCACAACATAGTTTTATTTCTCGTTTCTAGTTGGAAGCAAACGTTCGTTGTACGTAGAGTCGTATCAGTGGCAGATAGGGCTTGAGAGAATATTGATCTTACCTTTAGCTCCTTGTGGGTTCGACACTCCATACTTATCACTTCCACCTTTGGAAATTGCTACGATGATTCCCTACACTTGGGGATTATCAAGATCTTTTCTGGCGCCGTTGCCGGGGAGCAATAGCGTGGGGTTAATATTCTCGTGTGTGTGCTTGTTTGTTTTCTTCACTAAGTAGATTTTGTTTTTCCTTTTTGTTTCTGTTTAGTTGTGGGTAAAACATACAATTTTTTAAAAAAATAATGAAAATACAAAAAAAATTATTACTTGCCTCTCATGCCTAAAAAGTTTTTCAAAAAGAGAAGTGATTGGAAAGTTATGCATTGAAGAAGTGAGGGTCGACCTTGAAAACTCGTGTTCATGCTCACGGAAACAATGTAGAATTTTTCATGGAAGTTTCTCTGTAAATAATTATCCCCTTTTATATATCCATTATATTATAAAAATAATGTGCCAAGCTTTGGTTTTAGGATGATTATATTGCTTGTTTACTATGTGCAGAACAAAAACAGAAACTTTGGCTGTAGTGCATGAATTTACATTTTTTTACTGGAAGGTCAAATGGGTCTGAAACTTTTTGCACATTACTTCTGTACAAATTGTTCAAATTGTCAAATTTATTTCATAATTTTAGGATTTACAGAAGTTTACTAAACTTCCAGATTACTATAGACTGTCCTGTTTTGGACAGATTCTGTTTTTCGCGTGTTGTTTGCTTATTTTGATGAATCCATGGCTAGTATCGGGGGGTATGAACCATAGAGAAGTTGGAATACAGTAGGTTTAACACCAATATAAATAAAGAATGAGTTCATTACAGTACCTTAAAGAGGTAGTTTGCTTTATTACACTAAACGGATCTCACAAAGTTTTTGTTAAAGTTTTGTGTGGATGAAGTGTTCGAAGAACGAGGAGTTACCGATGTGAGAAGAATAAAGAGAGGCAAGAGTTCAAGCTTGGGGATTCCCAAGGCACCCCAAGTAAATATTTCAAGGATACTCAAGCATCTAAGCTTGGGGATGCCCCGGTTGGCATCCCATCTTTCTTCTTCAACAATTATCGGTATACCTCGATTTTTGTTTTGTTCACATGATTTGTGTCCTTTGTGTTTTTATTTTTATTTAAGAACCATGCTAGTATGAGATCTCCCTTCATAAATTTATAGAATACTTCATGTGCTTCACTTATATCTTTTAAGTATGATCTTATAGAATTGCTCTTGGTGCTTCATTTAAATCTTTTGAGTATGGTTTTATAGAATGCTTCGTGTGCTTCACTTATATATTTTGAGCTTGGATATTGGTTAGTCTATATTAACTGTAGAATGCTCCATGAACTTCACTTATATATTTTGGAGTTTGAATAATACTGTCATCTAAAGCGGGTTTGGAAGAGTGTCAACTTTAGGAATTAGTGATCCCACTATTCCGAATGAGAAGAATTTTGCTTATGTGGAGAGTAGAAAAATTTCTATGCTTGTAGATCATGAAAAGAATGCTTTATGTGATGGTTATATTGTTGAATTTCATTCATGATGCTACTGAAAATTATTATGAGGAGGAATATATGCTTTTAGGAGTAGCAATAATACCAAGTTTCCTCTCTATGTGCTTAATGTTTTGAAGTTATACTTGTTTTGCCTTAGTATGCTAGTTGATTCTTGTTCCTATAATTAAGTACTCACAAAATCCCTAGGCATAGGAAGTGGGTTAAATTTAAATATGCTAGTCATATTCTTCATGATATTCTCTTTATGTTTCAATTTTTATCTTTTATGTGAGCATCATTGAAATCATCATGCCTAGCTAAAAGGCATTAAAGATAAGTGCTTGTTGGGAGACAACCCCATATTTACCCTTACAGTTTTTGTGTGTTTACATGATTAATCTACTGTAGTAATCATGTTTCATAGCTTTTTGTTTCAATAAAGTGCCAAGTAAGACCTTTGGGAAGACGTGGGTGAGAGTTAATGTGATCTTGGTGTAAAAAAATAGAAACTTTGCGCTCACGGGATTAGCTACCATTTTTTTTATAGAAGAGTGATTTTGAGTTTATTATTTTTGCATAAGATTAATAGACAAATTCCTCACGTCCACCAATTTATTTCATAATTTTTGGAGTAGCAGAAGTATGGTTTATGTTCAGATCATTACAGACTGTTCTGTTTCTGACAGATTCTGTTTTCATTGCATAGTTTGCTTGTTTTCTAGTTTTTATGGCTTATATTTCTCAATATAAATTGTAGAAATGATATGGTACAGTAGGCATTGTGTGAGAACAATTATGAACCTTGTCTTTGACAGTACCAAAGTGAATGGTTTACTCTTTATCATACTAACCTATCTCACGAAGTTCCGTTAAGTTTTGTGTGATTGAAGTTTTCAAGCTTTGGGTGAGATATCGATATGAGGAGAATAAGGAGTGGAAAGACCCTAAGCTTGGGGATTCCCAAGGCACCCCAAGTTAATACTCAAGGAAGACTCAAGCACCTAAGCTTGGGGATGCCCCGGAAGGCATCCCCTCTTTCGTCTTCACAACTATCGGTATACCTTACTCGGAGCTATATGTTTATTCGTCACATGATATGTGTTTTCCTTGGAGCGTATTTTCAATATTACTTGCTTTTATAATAAAATCATTGGATATGAATTATTGAATGAAAAAGAATCCTCCCATGGCTAGTTAATTATTTGACTACTCAGTGTTCTTCAATTGTATCTTTTTGGAGTAGTCTGTCATTTACTCACGTGCTTCATGTATATCCTATGAGTAAATGGTTGGATGAATTGAATGTCATAAATCTGAATTTATGTATGTTTCATATGCTTATAACATGGGGAGTAATGACTTCAGACATAATAAATATAGGTAGTAAACTTATTGGAAGTTAGCAAACGTAGAATTGGTCACTTGAACAATTGATGAAAGAATATTGAAGGAAGAGAGATTTCACATATAAATATACTATCTTGGACATCTTTTGTAATTGCGAGCACTCATTAAAATATGACATGCTAAAAGGTTGATGTTGGACAAGGAAGACAACGTAATGGGTTATGTTTTCTTATATTCGAAATAAAGTATATTGTCTTGGATCATCCAACATGCTGAGCTTGCCTTTCCCCCTCACGCTAGCCAAATTCTTTGCACCAAGTAGAGATACTACTTGTGCTTCCGAATATCCCTTAAACTAGTTTTGCCATGAGGCTCCACCATACCTACCTATGGATTGAGTAAGATCCTTCAAGTAAGTTGTCATCGGTGCATGCAATAAAAATCGCTCTTTAAACATGTATGATCTATTAGTGCGAAGAAAATAAGCTTTATACGAACTTGTGATAGGGAAGAAATAAAAGCAACGGACTGCATAATAAAGGTCTCTATCGCAAGAGGGAATATAAAGTGACATTCTTTTGAATTAAGATTTCGTGCATCCAACCATAAAAGCGCATGACAACCCTTTGCTTCCCTCTGCGAAGGGCCTATCTTTTACTTTTATTCTTCTACCTTATGCAAGAGTCATGGTGATCTTCACCTTTCCTTTTTACATTTTATCCTTTGGCAAGCACGTTGTGTTGGAAAGATCCTGATATATATATATATATATATATATATATATATATATATATATATATATATATATATATATCCAATTGGATGTAAGTTATCATGAACTATTATTGTTGATATTACCCTTGAGGTAAAAGGTTGGGAGGCGAATCTATAAGCCCCTATCTTTCTCTGTGTCCGATTAAAACTTTCAACCCATAAATATCACGTGAGTGTTAGCAATTGTGGAAGATTAAATGATAGTTGAGTATGTGGAGTTTGCTGAATCAAAGCTCTGACATAGACCCTTCCGGAAAATAAGATGAATTGCAATTGTTTGATGACTAAGAATATAGTTTGTTTGTTTCAAGAAAGTTTATGATCTATACTTTAACATGTGAATAGCTTGTTACTTGATCATGAAAAGTTTCATGAGATGAGCTACTGTTATGACATATAATGATGCTAGAAAAGGGTGATTGAAACTATCATTGATCAAACTTGTGCACCTGCTAGCATTCACAATTCATAAATTATTTCTTTTATCATTTACCTACTCGAGGACGAGCAGGAATTAAGCTTGGGGATGTTGATACGTCTCCAACGTATCTATATTTAATGAAGTATTCATGCTATTATATTATCCATCTTAGATGTTTTATATGCATTTATATGCATTTATATGCTATTTTATATGATTTTTGGGACTAACCTATTAACCTAGAGCCCAGTGCCAGTTTTTGTTTTTTCCTTGTTTTTGAGTTTTACAGAAAAGGAATACCAAACGGAGTCCAATTGATGTGCCAATTTTGATGATTTTTTATGGACCAAAAGAAGACCCCGGAGTAAAAGAGTTGGGCCAGAAGAGTCCCGGGCCGTCCACGAGGGTGGGGGGCGCGCCCACCCCCCTGGGCGCGTGGGCCTGCCTCGTGGACGACTTGGGAACCTCCTTGATGTGAAACCAACGCCAAAAATTCCTATAAATACAGAAACCCCCAGAAAATAACTTAGATTGGAAGTTCCGCCGCCGCAAGCCTCTTTAGCCATGAGAAATCAATCTAGGCCCTCTCTGGCACCCTGCCGGAGGGGGCCATCATCACCGGAGGCCATGGGGGAGGATCCCGGAGGGGCCATCATCGCCATGAAGGCCAAGGACCAGAGGGAGAACCTCTCCCCATCTAGGGGGGAGGCCATGGAGGAGGAATCACAAGGGGGAGAACCTCTCCTCCTCTCTCTCGGTGGCGCCGGAGTGCCATCGGGAGGGGAATCATCGCCGCGGTGATCGTCTTCATCAACATCACCACCATCACCATCCTCATCTCTTTTACGCGATCCACTCTCCCGCACCCCGCTGTAATCCCTACTTGAACATGGTGCTTTATGCCACATATTATGATCCAATGATGTGTTGCCATCCTATGATGTTTTGAGTAGATATCCTTTGTCTTTGGGTTGATTGATGATCTAGATTGGTATGAGTTGTATGTTTTATTTTGGTGTTGTCCTATGGTGCCCTCCGTGTTGCGCAAGCGTGAGGGATTCCCGCTGTAGGGTGTTGCAATACGTTCATGATTCTCTTATAGTGGGTTGGTGAGTGACTGAAACACAAACCCGAGTAAGGGGGTTGTTGCGTATGGGAATAAAGAGGACTTGATGCTTTAATGCTATGGTTGGGTTTTACCTTAATGATCTTTAATAGTTGCGGATGCTTGCTAGAGTTCCAATCATAAGTGCATATGATCCAAGAAGAGAAAGTATGTTAGCTTAAGCCTCTCCCTCATATGAAATTGCAATGACGACTATCGGTCTTGTTAACGATTACCTAGGACAATTCCGCACACCGATCCATCATTATTCCACACTCGCTATTTATAATACTAGAACTTTGATGGCGCGCGTTGCCGCGCCCATCTATTGTTGCCATTGAATGAATGGATTTCTAAAAATAGTGATAAAACATTCTGTCAAAAAGCATAGTGCCAGAGAAACATTGAAATTACATTTATTTAACCTGCCTATATTTAGGGCGGCAATAGAAAATAGCCAAGTAAAGCAATGGTAGGAGGGACCCCTTTTTTAACTTGGCTCTTAACTTATATTTGCTTCACCTTTAGGTCTCATGCGTGGGTGGTTTGAATCAAGAATTTGAGACATTGCTGGATATTATTATTCTTTGTAATTGTTCATAATCATGGCTGCATCATAGATGGTTTCTCTAATATTGTAAGAAGTTACACCTTTGAAAGCACAAAGTGTACCCATGATAAACGTGGGCGACCATAAACATGCATTGCGATAACTTTGGACAATTAAGCCCTGCAGATATATAGAGCATAATATAGTTTTCGTGATGATTTGGTAGCTAATTATACAAGAACACAAAAATTAGGCGTGCATAGGAGACTGATATATCATAATACATGAGTGTAAGTGCTGGCAATTCAGGTCTTCCTGTAGAAGAAGAGGCTAATGGGCAGTCGAAAAAGATGTACTTCAGCTACGTTGAATTTCTTGCTTGAGATCGCCAGCTCAGCTTTTCACGACCAGTGCCATACAACATTAGCATCCAAACACCCTAAACCATGCTGCAAATGGACAATATGCCCTTCCAAGATGGAGTAACCAGCAGAAAATTGTAGCAAATATACAATGTACTCCAAATGTACCACTGCAATTGGAGTATATCATATTGCATGACAAGAATTCCCTCTTCCAACACGCAAGATTTCATTTCTTTTTCTCTGCAAACATTGCTGCATATGCAGATTGATCTTCCAGATGTACCACTTCAATACATTATCAGTTGTGCATTAAAAATCATAACAAAAGAGTACTCTCTCTATCAACTTGTGTGCTCCTTTGTTAGCAACCAAGAAGACAATATCATGACCGAACTACTAAACAGTGCATCTTGTCACTCCCGGGAACAATTATTTTCTATATATTGGCTTGGCACACTCAAAGGTGGCATAAAAAATCACATCGATGAATAAATATAATAACAAAATGTAGAATGTAAATCATAATAATTGATGGCCTATCATCACTTAAGAGAACATACTTGCTTATAGCATGGGTATACACGATGAAAAGCTTGATATGGGGTAACTCTATATAACGCCTCATCACAATATAAGATTGGTTAAACAAAGTACATTATAAACTGCAGAGTAAACATAATCTATGGATCACAGAGTGAAAAAATCAAGTAAAAGGCTTGAACCAAAAGCTATGTTCTTTCTTTCTGCTGAATTTTGTAAAATAGAGAATTAATTAAAAACTATCACCGATATACAATTGGGTTCTATTGAACAAAGAAGATTTATGGTACGCCAACTGATGGATGATAGAAGACAAATTCAGGCAAGATAATAATTTCAGAGGACAATGTCACGTTCAGGTTTTTGATTTGTAAAACACTCCCCCACGCATTGTGCTCGCCTTTTCGAAAAATAGAGCAAGGTTTGTAGTGATTATTTAAAAAAACTCAGATTGGTCAAAAATTGCTCGAATTCCATCCTTTAAAATGTCAAGGAAGACAAAACCCGAGCACGATTCAATTTCTCTCTGAAACTAAGTAATTGTATTTAGGTGCCCGCCCAATCACTGAGAACATTAACTTGTGCAATCTGCATATAAACTAAGACCAAATAACTCATGGAAAAGGAAAGAGAAAATGTAGACGATTTTGCAGATTCCGTGCTGAAGAATCTAGGTAAACAAAGGAGGCTCACTTCCTTCTAAAATAGTGAATCCATCTTATATCAGAAGGTGCCAAAAAAGTAATTAATGTGAATTGGATGACTTAAAGAAGTAGATAACCATCCTCATTGTGCATGCCAGCTTCAAATATAGTTATGCAAACAGTTTTGAAAGATGTTTGATTTTTGTACTAATTTCAAGAGATGAAGAGAGAAATTAAAATGAGCAGTTAATACATAAAATAAATAATAGAAATGCATAGATGTTTAGTAAACCTTGTTAAACTGATTCTTGAGGGATTAATGTGATATTGGATGGCTTAAAGAAGTGGATAACCATCCTCGTTGTGCATGCCAGCTATGAATATAGTTTCTGCACAACAGTCTGGAAAGATGTTTGGTTTTTGTACTAATTTCAAGAGACGAAGAGAGGAATTAAAAATGAGCAATGAATACATAAAAAAATAAGAGAAATGCTTAGATGTTTTGTAAACCTTATTAGGCAACTGATTCTTGAATTTTCTTCATGTGGTTTCCCCACAGAAGTAAACGCACAAAACACTTGGGCATCCATTCCTTTGACAGAATTGATGTCTTCCATGTTCCAACGTCTCTGTTAAACTAAAGCAAAAGCTCTCTTCTTTCCTTTCTGCTCAATTTTGTAAAAGAGAAAGAATCGATTAAAAAATTATCACCAACATACAATTCCATCATACATAAAAATAAGAGAGATTTGAGTTTATTTGGAATTCCTAGGACAAGTAGAAAAAAAATTTAAATAGATACTATGAGCTCACATGATTCAGTCAAGTGTATCTATCATCAAGATTTGGGGCTTCGACACGTCAAAGCTCTCGTGTAGCAGAGATATTTTGTTCCTAACATACATAGTGATTACATCGTGCAGCCAAGTCTTGTGGGATTTCTGTGTTTTGGTCTGAAGCATATTAATTGCGTAAGGGGGAAATGAGTTGTACATGTAGACAACATGGAGCAAGTGCAGCAGGGCGATGACCATGCTGGACGGCAGTGCATATGGGGATACTGAGTTTGGCGGCGCCGCCGGCGGACAACATTGCTAGTCATCGTGGGCTCCGTGTTTCAAAGTCGGGGGAGGTGCACTGCCGCCGAGGTCCACGTCGGTGGAGTGCGATGACCTGCTAGACGAGGAGGAAGAGATTGAGGTTAGGGAATCGGGACGGAGGTCAAATCGGTGATAGTAGAGCGGAGCCTATCCTAGTTGTTCCCGAGGGTGCCCGCTCGTCTTGACTGTCGACCTTGAGCGTGCCATGAATGGCTACCACGAAATGATGCTTCACCGCCGGCGGGCCATCTTATGTCGCCACTCAGCGATCGCTTCCGATCCCATCTCCCTGCCGCATCAGCTGCTACCTTCGTCCCGCCTCGATCCGTGCACTCATCATCGCTAACCCTAGCCGCCACGTGCAGGAGTGGCTTGCGGGAGGAGGACCAACAATGACGGGGAAGAGAAGACATCGCACATCTTTTGTGTTTTCCCGATGGGCCGTGCTTGCCCCAACCGCTGCAAAAAGGCCTGCCTGGCCCAATCAATCAGAGATGGCCGATTTTTCCACCAGAGTAGCCTCCTCCCTCGGACAGCTAGCCCACGCGATTAATTACGTGTTTAGACAAGTCATCAGACGGCTAAAAACGACCAGAAACTGAGATCCGGCGGCTAAAAACCCTGATGGCCTGAGAGGGCAGGGAAGGTGCTCAGTTTTAATGTATCTAAATTTAGTAATATATTCTAACTTTATGATAACAACAACAACTTTTATATTTTAGTTCTCCGATATCATGCAAAGTTATCCTCTTCATACCCACAACATAGTTTTATTTCTTGTTTCTAGTTGGAAGCAAATGTTCGGTGTATGTAGAGTCGTATCAGTGGCAGATAGGGCTTGAGAGAATATTGATCTTACTTTTAGCTCCCTGTGGGTTCGACACTCCATACTTATCACTTCCACCTTTGGAAATTGCTACGATGATTCTCCACACTTGGGGATTATCAGTCCACAATAATAACTATGTGCCATCTTCTCTCCCCCATTTTTCAACACAAATATCACATGAGCTTCCTAACATGCTTGTGATCAATCTGATGCAATCTTCGGTATTTTTGTTGCGGTGTGATGAATGTCACTTTGTGATCATATTACATATGGATTTATTTTGTTTATTTATGGACAATATTTATATGCGTATGCTCTCCGATATATTAGTTTTTTCACTGGTCATGTTTAGATTACAAAGTGACAATTCACATTGTTTACCCAAATTTTTTATTGGGGTTGATTTCTTTCAGTGATTATTTTCACTGGCAATAGGAATACAAAGCACATTGTTGTACCCTTGCCACTAAGGATAAAAAGATAGTTGATATTGCTATCATGTTAATGGATGTGGTGTAGAGAACCCCATAGGCAACATAGTGTCATTTTCTGATGTGATACTCTTTTATTATCGAATGCCAAGGATGTATGCTAGATAGCGGTTTGTCGGTGGAGTTTTAGCTATATATGCATGCTGGATAGCGGTCTATCGATACAAGGAGATAGTGCCTCTATGGTTGACATGTATGCCAATGCAGTTTATTGATATGAACTATCATGCCAATGCTATTAGGATGTAAGCCGATGATAAGTCAAGATATACTTTTTTGTTGAAAGAGATACATGCCCTTATGCATGATAATCGTGTAATTCGTATTACTCATACCAAGCGCTTCCAAAACCAGGCTAGTGATAGTGTGATACAATGGCATCTTATGGGCGTACTCAACATAGAACTGCAATATAGTTAGGGTCAGACCCGGATATGCTTTTGAACTTTTGTAATTTGGACCGTGTTGGACTGGTTTGAGTCTATACCTAATAATAAAGGGGCCCGTCCTTCTGGCGGTACGTCACTCAAATCACCCCCAAAGTTGCAAAGTATTACCCACCGATGTCACCTTTAAGTAATAAAAAAATATTTCACACAGGGGAATCCCCGCCTTGGCCGGCCCATGTACTAGGAACCTTCTATACAACCCTCCTATTTGGGCCGACCCATGTCTGTGCGGCCTGTTTTTTAACTTTTATTTTTTATTTTAGTTTTTTGTACTTTAAATAATTTGGGACCTCAAAAAAGGTTCAAAAATTAGAATGTTCAAATAAAATGTTTAATAATTCATAAATATTTGTGGATTTAGAAAGTTCATGATTTTAAAAAATGTTTGTATTTTGAAAACAAATATTCGGTAAATCGAAAAATATTCAGATTTTTTAGAAAAGTTCGTGTATTAAATATGTTAATAAAATTGAAAAAAAAATTGCTACTTCAAAAAATGTTCGTGAACTGAAAAACATCCTAAAAATTCAAAAATTGTTCATGACTTACAAAATAGTTTATTGATTAAAAAATGATCATATATGTCAAAAAATGTTTGCTAAATCAAAAAAATGTTCGTGAATTTCAAATTTGTACCACCAAAAAATTTCCAAAAAAATGTTTGTCAGTTCTAGAAATGTCCGCCTATTCAAGAAAAATGTTTTAAAAAATGTGTGTAAATAGTATAAAAGGTTCATAATTTTAGAAAATGTTCGAAAAATCTTTAAAAATGTTCACAATTTCAGACATGTTCACTAGTTTGAAAAATGTTTCTGATTTTCAAAAATTGTTCACGATTTCATGAAAGTGAGATTGATAGTGTATCTCGGCGATGCAGCAAAATGTGGTCATGGCCATTGGAGATTATGCTTTTTTTCCCATTGCAATGCACGGGCCGTTTTGCTACTAATACAAATTACTTTCACGAGAAAAAGCTCCAATAAATAACCGCGTGACAAAGGTGTGCGTCACCTTCTAGTGCAGTGGGGGTGGAAAACAATGATCCAAGTAGTTGAATCGTATAGCTCATATTCTGCTACAGCTAATCTTTTTTTCTTTGCTATAGCTTATCATATTTTTTTGCTATAGCTAATCGTGATGCTTGCACAGGTGTTCGCCGCTTTGATGAACCGCATTATGTGTCCACACAGCTGCATGAAACGGAAAACGGAGCACATTCCTTGATGCAAAGCACTATCTTCTCCAAACAATACCCTTTTATTAACCTTATTATACGTACTCCTTCTGTAAACAAATATAAGATCTTTTAGATCACTCGACACCACGCCTCACGGCCGGCGTACGTGGAGATTACACAAGATTTCGTCCCAAGAAATTAACAGGAGGAGATTGCGCAACAAAGCGGCACACTTACAGTTACAGGAAACAACAAGAATCCGCAAGCTTAATTACATGGCGTGCACTGAAAGAAACATGCACACGAATCTGCAACGACAAACACATCTTCAGCCGCGCGCGTCAGCATGCATGCAGTGTGTGTGCTAATTGACTCCCGCCCCTGATCCTCCTGACACGTTGGGAGCTCTCGATCGGATCTCCACGTGCTGCAAATGCAACAAAAAGCACACACTCAGAGTTCTCTGCTAAGTACACATATAGTAGTACGAGTACGAGATATGGAAATGGGACAGAGTCTTGAGCAAACTAAAACGTATGCACGTACCTCCTTTATGGCCGGCTTGGTGGCATCCTCCTTGGCTGCGGCACCGCGGCCGCAGCCGGTGACGCGGCCGATGATGCCGAGGAACCTCTCCTTGAGCTGGGCGGCGAAGTTGGCCATGGGGCCGAGCGAGCTGTGTGGAATTCTTCTTGAGCTCGACTGGCTGGCAAATTGTGCCCTGAAGTCTGAAGTTCAAGTTGCTATTGCTTCTAGTGGTGAGTGGTCACAACGATCACTGGGCGGCTCCATTTATACACGGCGTAGTGAACGGGGACCAAACGCGCGCGTCGGCTAGCTTCACCAGACACGACAGGGCCGGCCCACGAGCGCGGAGGGATCGGTAATATTCATTCAGATAGCTTTGCCTTTTCCCTATCTGCATGCATATATTCCCGTAACTACGTTGTCCCACCATGCACTCCCGCGGTCGACCATCGATGCCTCGATCTCGATGGCCTAGCTTTGAGCAGCCGAGAACCTTCGGTATTCCACATGCATGACACTCGTGTGCACACGTATCCGGACGGCGTACCGCATGATGGACTCGTGTGGGTGAGACAGTACAATTAATCCAAGTAGCTCACATACACAAGCATACTTGAAGGAAAACGTCTCCACCCATTGAACGTACTTCGCCAAAACTTGAAATAAATTTAAAAAAATGTGAACACCAATGCCCAGTGTAAAATTAAACTCTGGTGGGTTGTGTATACCACGGTCCTCTTAACCATTCAATCACAGACTGGTTCACCATGTGTGACTTTGAGGTTGGGACGGCAAAGACCCGAGGAAGAATCGGCCCGTTGAGGCCGGCCAGGCTTGGAGTATAAAGTTAGCCCAAGCTGGGCTTTGGTACCGTTCTCCCTCGAATATATTTAGTTCTCTATCTTATTATTCTCCTAAAAAATCTCTATTTTATTATTTTATGATTTACATTTTTTAATCGTATATATCTGTTCCCTCTAATTTGAAATAAAATATTTATTTTAAAAATGCAAAAGGGAGCTGCGCTCTATCATTCCACGCCTCCAGCTCAGCCTACAAATACCAACCATCAAGAATCATTCAGCATGCAATTTAATCATGTCATTTCCTCTTTGTTCCAACTTTAGATTGCTCCGTAAACATTGGGGCCTCTAGTCACTCGGCCAACTGGAAGGCTAGCTCTTTTGGTCCTATAAAATGCAATAATTTGAACGCGAGAAAATCATTCGAATTGTTGATGCTCTTTTAATTAAAGTGCTCGACCAACCTGGTACCGTGTTGGGTGCTATCATGTGGCGGGTGTGCTCAATTATGAAAGTTTACTAGCTTGGTAGCTGTTTGTACTACATATCCAGACTGTCCATATATAGTCACTGAAATAATTGTCTAAGATGATGATCTCGTTGAAATAGCCATATGCTGTTCTTCATACGAAAGGGAAGTTAAGAAAAGGGGGAGTGAAAAATTGTATAAAATAATATTATTACCCTACATTATTATTTTCACTTGTCACTTAGTGCATATATAGTGGTTAGCTAAATAACGGTCGACTAGCTTTTCGCAACAAAAATACGGTCAACTAGCAGTAGTGGCGTATTCTGGAGCTGGTGCAGATTTTGAGTGGTATATATGAATTCATGATTTCTTTAGTGGTAAATTTCAGTGCACACATTTAGTTTGGATGCTCGTTGAGTTCCTAATGTGAACAAAAGAAGTTGTTGTCCGAACCTCAGAAGGTGAAACCATTGTACCTTTTACGACAACTAGTAACTCAACATGTGCAATGCATGATTAGGAGGGTTGCATCAACATGTATGCGATTCCGAAGGAGGCACTGGTTAGAAAAGCATTATAACCAGTGGTAGTGGCAGGTAATTGGCAAGTTTAGGCATTGGATATGTTGTATTTGCGCAAAACTTGAAATAAATATGGACTTTTAAATGCATTTAGTAGAAGGTTAGGATGTTTTGGATCAATAGTAACTAGTGTTTTTTATATTAATAATGGAGATTGTTTAGGCTAGGTACATCCAAAGGTTTATGGAGGCTGACGGGGTACGTGCTTTGCTACACCTACGAAAGATAGCAGTTTCGAAGATCAAACCTACGGGATTAGCTGGCAAATTTTGATCAATTTGGAGCTCGGGCTCCATAGAGCCTTTAAAAAAAAATCAAAAAGCATATTTCAAAACTTCAAAAAATCTGAAAATAACTCTACATGTTCATATCAATCTATTCTATAAGTTTATAAAGTTTCACAATCAAATACAGTGACATGCGAGCTACACATAAAAAGACTTCCATGCATTTTTTATAATGAACAGTGTGTGCTGTTCATTATTTTCAAATTCGCATATTTGCCTTTTTTGTTTAGATCTCACCTTAATGTATACCATCATCAAACTATACATACATGTAGTCTACATCCATATGAACGTCTGTGATTTGTTTTAAGAATTTTTAAAAACTTTAAAATGTGATTTTTGAATTTAAAAAAGAAAAACTCCATGGAGCTCAAGCTCTATTGTGCATTTTCGCTTGACATAGAAACTAATCACTCCTTTCCAAATTAAATGAAGTTATAACTGTTTTTTTTTGCGGGGAAATGAAGTTCTAGCTTTGTTCTAGATCGAACTTGTTCTACTTCGACTATGTGCACAAAAGATATACTAATATCTACAACATCAAATATATCTAGGACAAAAATATGTTCGATGGTGAAACTAATGAAACCAATTTGGTTTTATAGATGTTGATATATTCTCTTGTAAACTTGGTCAATGTTAATTTGACTTGCAACAATATTCTAACTTTTTAAATTAATTTGAAGCGGAGGAAGTATGTCGTAAGGATATTGAAGGTGTTATTAACATAAAATTGATTTTTATTTTGCGGGAAAACATAAAAGTAATTAGAGGGGAGTCAAAAATTGTGTGTGCGACGACTAGGTGATAATTATGAAGTTATAGCTCGCACTTTTGTATTGGTGTACATAGATATATGAGTATTGCATTTTCGACGGGGTAATTGAAGTTCTCGCATCAGTTAAAGAAGTTGAAGCATGATAAAACACCCATTTCCATCTACAAGTTGCAAAAATAAGTAAAGGACAGAAATATAGCATCCGAGACTTTAGCCACCCCCACAGTAACAGAAATGAATGGCAGAAGGGTCACGGAATCCTACAAAATTTTGCAGAGGTGTCCGAAATTCCTGCAACTGAAACATCCATAGAACATTAGGCTACGCATTGTCACCCAACAAAACATTCCCAATGACAGATGTAAATAGATGGTCCAGAAGAACGATCTCGATTAACACCGACAAGAAATACCTAGCTACGACCACAAAGGGAGGGTACAAAAGAGCACATCGAACAACAGCGAGACCGTAACAACGACAAAAGTAAATAAATGGACAGAAGCTGCTAGCAACATGACCTATTTCTTCTTCTATCCTAGCTCGGCGACCGACGGCATCTCCCCGGCTGGTGCCGACGTCCGCGCGCACTGCCACCGCTCCCCGGACATCGAGCGCATCTGATCTATCCTTCATACACAGATTCAAGATGAAAGAAACTCAGAATCGTACGCCTGCAGAACACGACTGAAAGTGAAGACAACAAGAAAGAAGAAGCAGCCAATGTGTATACCAGGGGGGCTATGTATCACCGGCCAATGATCTGATCATCTACCCCGACATGGCGACATGCCGTAGATAGATGTCACGAGCACATACATCTCTCTCTGCCGAGCTCGAATAGAAGAGGGGAGACCAGGAGGGGAACACCTCCGGCCGGTCCCCGAGGGCTGTCCACGGGAGCCGCGGGTGATTTTATAGCTGCCTTGTCGCGGCACGTCGACTAGTTGAAGCCATTTAGGCATGGGATGCCGTAGTGGCCAGTTGATCATATGCATGGCTATGGCAGCGTAGCTCGTGTCGTTTCCTCTAGGGGCATGGGCCGCCATGCCGTGCCCTGAGCTCTGAGCTCTGAGCTCTGACTCTGAGGGAGATCGTGCATGCATGCATGCATCAGTGCATGTGTTGCTTGTTACATGCAAAGGGCTTGTCGTCTCCTTTGACGCTCGGGAAAAGGCCCCGAGATTCTCCCACGCGCGCGCGTCGCTTCTTCCATGCAAAATAAAACAAAACAAAAATACTCAAATTGAGTGCAAGATGCGGCACACCATACATTTGCAAAGATATGGCGCGCTGTACCTCTGCTGAACTGGTGATCAACGTGCAATCTGCATACATTCAACATAATCAACTTGATGCAGGGTGCTGGCTACAGGCGCTTCATTCATGCATGCATGCATGCTGCCGAGTACTAGATGTTACTACACTGCTACGCTTAGGCGCTTAGTTGTCAGCACCATGGTGAAACATGTGACACATCAAGGCAACATTAGGATCCGCCCTCCCCCGGCTCCCTCTGGTGAGGTACGTACGCAAGATCTCACAAGTATTCAAATTTGAAAGTTGCTGGTTCTTGAGTCTGAACTAGGAGCATTGGAGCATCTATATCCGGACGCATCAAACCCTCTTTCATACATCCGCGGACGCGCTCGGACAGTGACCGGATAGGAGAGATAAGGAAAAAGTGGCCCAACCAAACCCCTCACATTATCCCTATATGTCCGGACTGTCTGCGAACCCTCTTATTGAGGACAAACATAGGGAGGATATGAGGGCTCGCAGATGCGCCTGGGCGCGCCCGGTCAGTCCGTCACGTAGGACGCGGCCCCACCCGGACCACCTTTTCTCTTTCTTTATTCATTCTTTTCTTTCTCTCTCTCTTCATCTCCACCAATCACGTACGTGCAAGTGCCAGGTCATATGAGGAAGAAAATAAGCAGCGTGGCTACGCAGACGGAAAAATAGGGGCTCAAAACGGATGCGCCCGATCCCGCGGGTGTTTATGGGGTCATATTTGCTAAGTCATGTTGTAGATGCTTTTAGTGACTGAGGGCTGGGGACAACACTTTGTTGGACCCACCTGTCTGAATAGATGGCAACAGATGGCCAGGGGTGGAACAAAAACATTGAAGCTAATTATAGGGGACATAAGGGGCTTTTAGACGAGAAGTGAGTCTCAGGTTTTATCTGTCGAAGATATACTATCCCAACGACAATGCCAATAAAGCATGAGGATGATGTTGCAGTGAGAGGGGATAAAGTGGCAAAGATCGCATGAGAAAGAATTACATGAGGATTAACACTAGGTATTACTCCCTCTGTTCCAAAATACTTGTCGTGGTTTTAGTTCAAATTTGAACTAAAAACATGGCAAGTATTTTGGAACGGATGGAGTAGCATTCAAAAGAAAATGGGAGGAGGAGGAAGAATTACGTTCACCAGTAACATCGAGAGGATGGAATTGTTGAGGGACAAGAAAAATCTCAAACCTATATCACAAACTTCTACAATAACTTGTTTGGTAAGCCAAAACAATCCAGTTTGTTCCTGGATCCAAAAGGGATAAAAGGAATTTCCAGTGAGGACCAAACTAATTTAACACAAATGTTCACAATAGGGGAGTCGTGGGATTTGTGTTTGGCATGGAATGAAATAAAACAGTCAAACATGATGGATGTGACCTTGGCTTTTACCTATTCAAGCTGCTAGTGGATTTTAAGAAAAATGCTTTAGATATAGATAGATTCAATTATAGTATTATCACCCTAGTACCTAAGCTAGTGATGCAAAGAAAATTCAAAAGTACAAACCCGTCTGTCTTTTAAATGTTGTTATCAAAATCATTACTATGGTGCTAGTCAACCCCCTTATCAAGATTATTAAGGGTGTGATCTCTGCCTCCTTGACCACCTTCTTGAAGGGTACGCACATCTTGGAGGGAATGGTAATCCTCTCTAAAACCCTAAATGATTTACAGAACAAGAAAGGCCCGAGGGTTCTCTTCAAAATAGACTTTGAAAGGGCATTTCGGAAGATCAATCGGTCTTTCCTTCTTCAAACAATGAAAAAAGGGTTTCCCTAGTAAACACAATGACTAAATCATGAAGATTATGTCGGGGGTGGGGGGGGGGGGGGGAGGTCAAAACGAAAGTTAATGTGGACACTGGACCTTACTTTCACACCCATCAAGGTCTTAGACAAGGTGGGGGCACTTTCGCCTTTGTTGTTTGATCTTGATGTAGATGTTATTTACCTAATTGATATTAGAGTTGTAAGATAAGGATAGATTATTGGCTTACCTTCCCATCTCGTGGATGGTGGTGTGTCCATCCTATAGTATGTTGACGACCCTCCTCTTGCAGGATGATTTGGAGCAAGCCAAGAACACGAAGTTCCTTCTCTACCTCTTAGAACAAACATCGAATATAAAAATCATATTTCATAAGAGCGATTTGTTTGTATTTAAATGGCTAAAGAAAGATCACACGTGTTTGAGGTATTTTTTGCATGTAATGGGGGAGAGCTACCCATGATGTATTTGGGTGATCCCGTAGATGAAAAAAGACTTAGCAATAGTGGTTGGAATGGTTCAGCAAAGAATTTTGAGAAAAGGCTGAATTGTTGGCAAGGAAGTAACTTAAATATAGGCATAACTACTCTAGTTAACTCATTCCTCTCAAGTATCATGTATCCCTCTATACATGCTCCTTTCTACATGATCTGTAAGTGGGTTAGAAAGAGCCATGATATGCTTAGAGAGCTTTATCTGGAGTGGGGGTAAGACCGGGTACAAATATTATCTGTTCTCCTGGTCCTTAGTTTGCCTCTCGAAAGACTAGGGGGTGATAGGGATCTTAGACCTAGCTAGTATGAACGTTGCTTTGTTGTCAAAGTGGTTATAGAATCTCTCAATTCTCCTTGAGATATCACCACCAAGGTAATTCCTAATCACTAGGGGCAGGCCTTGAGGCGTCCTTCAAACCTTTTGGGGTTAATCACCATTTGATTCAACACGTAAGAAATCCTGCCGCCTAGAAGTCTCCAACCTCCAAGAGTAACAAGAGCGAAGGGGGAAACTTGGAACTATAAGATACAGAAAAGCTTAGGTCAAAAGAGAGGGCACGGGTGGATCTATGTTTGTGTGAAATCTCTTATCAAACTCTCAAAAATCCCTCGAAGAAATCTTCGATTTGGTGTGGGGAAAACAAGAGAGACTCAAATGGATCTCGCTTGGAATATCTTGAGTGCGTTCACCACCTACCAAAGTGATAGGTTGCTTATATAGGTGGGTGGGAAGGTGCAACCGACGATTTCTGGCCACGGGGAGATAGAGGCGGTTAGGTAGAGTGCCTCCAAAACTCAGGGCCCAGTTATACCCATGCGGGATCGAGAGGGGACGATGGTGTGGCCGGTCACACCGGGTGGAAGAGGACCCCCACGCTATTACCCACTGTGACGCCTGGATAATCAAGCTACAGTAAACATTGGCTAATGATGCCACGTCACCTCGATTACTGTTGCTAATCTCGTGTTAGTTTGAAACCGATTATAATTCAAAATTCAAAACCAAGATAATAATAAAAGTTTCCAAAAATTAAAACTAAAATGTTCGGTGATTGTCAAATATTACAAAGGTAATTGTGATGAGGTAAACACATTTTTATAAAAGGCCTAAACAATTTAGAATGATTTAAAACAGAAAAAAAATACAAAAGAAAACAGAACAAACAAAAAAAAAACAAAAGGAACCCCACCTCTCTCCCCTGGACTAGGTGGCCCAACTGGCCCCCCAGACCAGCCGGCCGCCCGAGCAGGCTGGCCCACCTAACCCACTCCCTTAACCCTCCGGGCGACGAAACCCTAACCCCCTCCCCCACTCACCCGCACGATCCCCACCTCTCCTCTCGCCCCCACTCCCTCCCCCCCGATCCAATCGGGATCGGGCCCAACCCATCGCCGCCTCCCCATCGCCTGGGCAGACGCCCGACGCCGCCCGATCCCACGACCCGCTTCCTCTCCCCGATCTAGATCGGGGCAACGACGCCTCGCCCGAAAGCACCATCGCTGGTCGCCGCCGGTGGCTTCACCGAGGCCGCCACCTCGCCGCCGTCATCCCACCCCGACTGAACAGGCGCAACCTCATGGCACCCGAGCCCCGATGCGCGTCGCCACCGCCGCCACCCGAGGACCGCTCGCGCGTCGACAACGCCGCCTCGGGACCTCCTCGCCGGTCGGCTTCCTCCACGACAACGTCGTCCCCGACGTCCTCCTCAACCCCCCACTGCCTAGACCCTACGCGCCCCTCCACGTGAGCACCTCCCCTCCTCTATGTTCCGTCTCGGCCCGCGCTCACCGCGTCGACGACCCCGCTCCCCCCACTCGCGCCCCCTCGCGCTCGTGCCGGCGCTTGGCCATCGGCTCGCGCGCCGCGATCCAGCCACCGGCCTTATGCCGATCCGCCAGCGGCGCCCGCTCCGGCCTTGGCCTCGCCGTAGCCACCGCCTGCTCCGGCGCCTTCGCGGTCCGCCCAAGCACTGGCGTGTGCCCGCTCGGGCCGCGTCCTGCGCCCGCGCCCGCTAAGCGGAGCCCGGTAGGCCCATGTGCCTATGGCACGAGGGGCCCGCCCTGGAACGTTTTAAAAAAATAAAAATAATAATAATAATAATAATAATAAAATAAAAATATATATAATTAGAAAAATAAATAAATAAGTAAATAAATTATTTTACTTAATTAATCATGTTTACCTGAACTAATTAAACTTGATTAACCTAAATATCTAATCAACCTAACTAATATGTTAGTTAGGGTGATGTGCCAATGATGAGCAGGGACCTTTGGTCAGGTTGACCAGTCAACCACTGTTGACTGCTGACGTCAGCATGACATCATGCTGACATCATAAATCCATTTTTCGAATTAAATTAAATTCCAGAAATTAATAAAATTTTAAAAAAATCATATCTTTTAAACCATAACTCGAATTAAATTATTTTCAACATGAACGTTGCTCAGAACGACGAGACGAATCCGGATACGCAGTCCATTCGTCCGCCACACCCCCCTAACCTATCGAACTCGCAACTTTCCCCCTCCGGCTCCTCTGCCCGAAAACGCGAAACACCGGGAATACTTTCCCGGATGCATCCCCCCTTCACCAGTATCACCTCATACCGCGTTAGGGCACCCCTAGCACCGTTACTTGTCTTGTCATGCACCGTCATGCTTATGTTTGCATTATATTTATTGTTTCTTCCCTCTTCTCTCCGTAGACTACGAGACCGACGCCGCTGCTTTGCCAGTTCGACTACGGAGTTGGCGACCCCTCTCTCTTGCCAGAGCAACTGTGCAAGCCCCCCTGTTGGGGAACGTAGTAATTTCAAAAATTTCCTACGATCACGCAAGACCATGGTGATGGCATAGCAACGAGAGGGAGAGTGTCCGTCCACGTACTCGTGAGACCGAAGCGGAAGCGTTATAACAACGCTGCGGTTGATGTAGTCGTGACGTCTTCACGATCCGACCGATCCAAGCACCGAACCACGGCACCTCCGGAAGTTCTCGCACATCGCTCAGCTCGATGACGATCCCGGACTCCGATCCAAAGCAAAGTGTCGGGATGAGTTCCACAAGACGACGGCGTGGTGACGATGATGATGCTCCACCGACGCAGGCTTCGCCTAAGCTCATGACGATATGACTTCTCGGCGCAGGCTTCGCCTAAGCTCTCTGACGATATGACCAAGTGGAATATGGTGGAAGGGGCACCGCACACGGCTAAGGAAAGATCCGTAGATCAACTTGTGTGTCTTGGGGTGCCCCGCCTCAGATATAAAGGAGACAAGGGGAGGTGGCGGCCCTATAGGAGGCGCACCAAGGAGGAGTCCTACTCCCACCGGGAGTAGGACTCCCTTCTCCTAGTTGGAGTAGGATTGGGGAGGAAAGGGGAAGGCGCCGCCCCCTCTCCTTGTCCTATTCGATTTGGAAGGGGAGGGGGCGCAGCCCACCTGGCCGGCCCTTCTCCTTCTCCCTCAAGGCCCATGAGGGCCCATATACCCCGGGGTTTCAGTAACCCCGGTGTTCCGGTAACATCCTGTTTTCACTCGGAACCATTCCAAGTCCAAACATAGGCTTCCAATATATCAATCTTTATGTCTCGACCATTTCGAGACTCCTCGTCATGTCCGTGATCACATCCGGGACTCAACAACCTTCGGTGCATCAATACTTATAAACTCATTATGAACTGTCATCAAGCGTTAAGCGTGCGGACCCTACGGGTTCGAGAACTATGTAGACATGACCTAGAACCATTCTCGGTCAATAACCAATAGCGGAACCTGGATGCCCATATTGGTTCCTACATATTCTCTGAAGATCTTTATCGGTCAAACCGCATAACGACATACGTTGTTCCCTTTGTCATCGGTATGTTACTTACCCGAGATTCGATCGTCGGTATCCAATACCTAGTTCAATCTAGATTCTTGGTAAGTCTCTTTACTCGTTTCCGTAATACATCATCTCACAACTAACTCATTAGTTGTAATGCTTGCAAGGCTTAAGTGATGTGCATTACCGAGAAGGCTGGAGATACCTCTCCGACAATCGGAGTGACAAAACCTAATCTCGAAATACGCCAACCCAACAAGTACCTTTGGAGACACCTGTAGTACTCCTTTATAATCACCCGATTACGTTGTGACGTTTGGTAGCACCAAAGTGTTCCTCCGGTAAACGGAGTTGCATAATCTCATAGTTACAGGAACATGTATGGGTCATGAAGAAAGCATTAACATACTAAGCGATCAAGTGTTAAGCTAACGGAATGGGTCATGTCAATCAGATCATTCAACTAATGATGTGACCTTGTTAATCAAATAACAACTCCTTGTTCATGGTTAGGAAACATAACCATCTTTGATAAACAAGCTAGTCAAGTAGAGGCATACTCGTGACATCTTGTTTGTCTATATATTCACACATGTATTATGTTTCCGGTTAATACAATTCTAGCATGAATAATAAACATTTATCATGATATAAGGAAATAAATAATAACTTTATTATTGCCTCTAGGGCATATTTCCTTCAGCCTCCCACTTGCACTAGAGTCAATAATCTAGATTACAAAGTAATGATCCTAACACCCATGGAGTCTTGGTGCTGATCATGTTTTGCTCGTGGAAGAGGCTTAGTCAATGGGTCTGCAACATTCAGATCCGTATGTATTTTGCAAATCTCTATGTCTCCCACTTGGACTTGGTCCCGAATGGAATTGAAGCGTCTCTTGATGTGCTTGGTCCTCTTGTGAAATCTGGATTCTTTTGCCAAGGCAATTGCACCAGTATTGTCACGGAAGATCTTCATCGGTCCCGATGCACTAGGTATGACACCTAGATCGGAAATGAACTCTTTCATCCAGACTCCTTCATTTGCTGCTTCAAGCAGCTATGTACTCCGCTTCACATGTAGATCCCGCCACGACGCTTTGTTTAGAACTGCACCAACCGACAGCTCCACCGCTTAATAAAAACACGATCCGGTTTGCGATTTAGAATCGTCCGGATCGGTGTCAAAGCTTGCGTCGACGTAACCATTTACGACTAGCTCTTTGTCACCTCCATATACGAGAAACATATCCTTAGTCCTTTTCGGGTATTTCGGGATGTTCTTGACCGCTGTCCGATGATCCATTCCTGGATTACTTTGGTACCTTCTGCCAAGCTTATAGCTAAGCATACGTCAGTCCGGTACACTGACATTGCATACATGATAGAGCCTATGGCTGAAGCATAGGGAACATCTTTCATTTTCTCTCTATCTTCTGCTTGTGGTCGGGCATTGAGTCTTACTCAATCTTACACCTTGCAACACAGGCAAAAACCTTTCTTTGCTCGATCCATTTTGAACTTTTCAAAATTTTATCAAGGTATGTGCTTTGTGAAAGTCCAATTAAGCGTCTTGATCTATCTCTATAGATCTTGATGCCCAATATGTAAGCAGCTTCACCGAGGTCTTTCATTGAAAAACTTTTATTCAAGTATCCTTTTATGCCATCCAGAAATTCTATATCATTTCCAATTAATAATATGTCGTCCACATATAATATCGTAAATGCTACTGAGCTCCCACTCACTTTCTTGTAAATACAGGCTTCTCCAAAAGTCTCAGATAAACCCATATGCTTGATCACACTATCAAAGCGTTTATTCCAACTCCGAGAGGCTTGCAGGACCATAAATTGATCGTTGGAGCTTGCACACTTTGTTAGCACCCTTTGGATCGACAAAACCTTACGGTTGCATCATATACAACTCTTCTTCTAGAAATCCATTCAAGAATGCGGTTTTTACATCCATTTGCCAAATTTCATAATCATAAAATGCGGCAATTGCTAACATGATTCGGACAGACTTAAGCATCGCCACGGGTGAGAAAGTCTCATCGTAGTCAACCCCTTGAACTTGTCGAAAACCTTTTGCAACAAGTCGAGCTTTGTAGAGCGATTACATTACCATCGGAGTATGTCTTATTCTTAAAGATCCATTTTTTTTCAATGGCTTGCCGATCATCGGGCAAGTCAACCAAAGTCCATACTTTGTTCTCATACATGGATCCCATCTCAGATTTCATGGCTTCCAGCCATTTTACGGAATCTGGGCTCACCATCGCTTCTTCATAGTTCGTAGGTTCGCCATGGTCAAGTAACATGACTTCCAGAATAGGATTACCGTACCACTCTAGTGCGTATTTTACTCTGGTTGACCTACGAGGTTCAGTAGTAACTTGATCTGAAACTTCATGATCATCATCATTAGTTTCCTCACTAATTGGTGTAGTTGTCACAGAACCATTTCTTGTGATGAACTACTTTCCAATAAGGGAGCAGAATCTGATTATCTCATCAAGTTCTACTTTCCTCCCACTCACTTCTTTCGAGAGAAACTCCTTCTCTAGAAAGGACCCGAATTTAGCAACGAAAATCTTGCCTTCAGATCTGTGATAGAAGGTGTACCCATGATCTCCTTTGGGTATCCTATGAAGACACATTTTTCCGATTTGGGTTCGAGCTTATCTGGTTGAAGTTTCTTTACATAAGCATCGCAGCCCCAAACTTTAAGAAAGCGACAACTTTGGTTTCTTGCCAAACCATAGTTCATAAGGTGTCGTCTCAACGGATTTTGACGGTGTCCTATTCAACGTGAATGCGGCCGTCTCTAAAGCATAACCCCAAAGCGATAGCGGTAAATCGGAAATAGACATCATAGATCGCACCATATCTAGTAAAGTACGATTCTGACGTTCGGACACACCATTTCTCCGTGGTGTTCCGGGTGGCGTGAGTTGTGAAACTATTCCACATTGTTTCAAATGTAAACCAAACTCGTAACTCAAATATTCTCCTCCACGATCAGATCGTAGAAACTTTATTTTCTTGTTACGATGATTTTCCACTTCACTCTGAAATTCTTTGAACTTTTCAAATGTTTCAGATTTGTGTTTCATTAAGTAGATATACCCATATCTGCTCAAATCATCTGTGAAGGTGAGAAAATAACTTGATACCCGGCGATGCTTCAACATTCATTGGACCACAAACATCGGTATGTATGATTTCCAACAAATCAGTTGCACGCTCCATAGTTAGGAGAACGGCGTTTTTGTCATCTTGCCCATGAGGCACGGTTCGCAAGTACCAAGTGATTCATAATCAAGTGATTCGAAGCCCATCAAGATGGAGTTTCTTCATGCGTTTTACACCGATATGACCTAAACGGCGGTGCCACAAATAAGTTGCACTATCATTATCAACTCTGCATCTTTTGGCTTCAACATTATGAATATGTGTATCACTACTGTCGAGATTCAACAAGAATAGACCATTCTTCAAGGGTGCATGACCATAAAAGATATTACTCATATAAATAGAACAACCATTATTCTCTGATTTAAATGAATAACCGTCTCGCAATAAACAAGATCCAGATATAATGTTCATGCTCAACTGGCACCAAATAACAATTATTTAGGTCTAAAACTAATCCCGAAGGTAGATGTAGAGGTAGCGTGCCATTGCGATCACATCGACTTTGGAACCATTTCCAACGCGCATCGTCACCTCGTCCTTAGCCAATCTTCGCAATCCGTAGTTCCTGTTTCGAGTTGCAAATATTAGCAATGTAACCGATATCAAATACCTGTGTACTCATGCGAGTATTAGTAAGGTACACATCAATAACATGTATATCATATATACCTTTGTTCACCTTGCCATCCTTTTTATCCGCCAAATACTTGGGGCAGTTCCGCTTCAAAGTGTCGGTCTGCTTGCAATAAAACACTCAGTTTCAGGCTTAGGTCCAGACTTGGGTTTCTTCTCTTGATTAGCAACTTTCTTGCTGTTCTTTTTGAAGTTTCCTTCTTCTTCCCTTTGCCCTTTTCTTGAAACTAGTGGTCTTGTTGATCATCAACACTTGATGCTCTTTCTTGATTTCTACCTCCGCAGCTTTTAGCATCGCGAAGAGCTCAGAATTGTCTTAGTCATCCCTTGCATATTATAGTTCATCACGAAGCTCTTGTAGCTTGGTGGCGATGATTGGAGAATTACATCAATGACACTATCATCCGGAAGATTAACTCCCAGCTGAATTAAGTGATTGTTATACCCGGACATTTTGAGTATGTGCTCACCGACGTAACTATTCTCCTCCATTTTGCAGCTATAGAACTTATTGGAGACTTCATATCTCTCAATCCGGGCATTTGCTTGAAATATTAACTTCAACTCCTGGAACATCTCATATGCTCCATGACGCTCAAAACGTCGTTGAAGACCCGGTTCTAAGCCGTAAAGCATGGCACAATCGAACTATAGAGTAGTCATCAGCTCTGCTTTGCAGACGTTCACAACTTCGCTCAAAGATTCCGCAGCAGTTCGCTACCCGGCCGGTGCTTCCAGGACGTAATTTTTGTGCAGCAAAGAATGAGGATAATCCTCAAATTCTGGACCCGAATCCGTGTAATTGCTACCATCATCTTTCAACTTTGCTTTCTCAAGGAACGCATTAAAATTCAACGGAACAACAAAGACGAGCCATCTATCTACATCAAACATAGACAAGCAAAATACTATCGTGTACTAAGTTCATGATAAATTTAAGTTTGATTAATCATATTAAAAACCTCCCACTTAGACAGACATCTCTCTAGTCATCTAAGTGATCACGTGATCCAAATCAACTAAACCATGTCCGATCATCACGTGAGATGGAGTAGTTTCAATGGTGAACATCACTATGTTGATCATATCTACTATATGATTCACGCCGACCTTTCGGTCTCTGTGTTCCGAGGCCATATCTGTTATATGCTAGGCTCGTCAAGTTTAACTCGAGTATTCTGCGTGTGCAACTGTTTTGCACCCGTTGTATTTGAACGTAGAGCCTATCACACCCGATCATCACGTGGTGTCTCAAAGACGAAGAACTTTCGCAACGGTGCATACTCGTGGAGAACACTTCTTGATAATTTTTAGTGAGAGATCATCTTATAATGCTACCGTCAATCAAAGCAAGATAAGATGCGTAAAGGATAAACATCACATGCAATCAATATAAGTGATATGATATGGTCATCATCATCTTGTGCTTGTGATCTCCATCGCCGAAGCACCGTGATGATCACCATCGTCACAGGCGTGACACCTTGATCTCCATCGTAGCATCGTTGTCGTCTCGCCAATCTTATGCTTCCACGACTATCACTACCGCTTACTAATAAAGTAAAGCATTACATCGCGATTGCATTGCATACAATAAAGCGACAACCATATGGCTCCTGCCATTGCCGATAACTCGGTTACAAAACATGATCATCTCATACAATAAAATATAGCATCACGTCTTGACCATATCACATCACAACATGCCCTGCAAAAACAAGTTAGACGTCCTCTACTTTGTTGTTGCAAGTCTTACGTGGCTGCTACGGGCTGAGCAAGAACCGTTCTTACCTACGCATCAAAACCACAACGATAGTTTTTCAAATAGACTCCGTTTTAACCTTCTCAAGGACCGGGCGTAGCCACACTCGGTTCAACTAAAGTTGGATAGACAGTCTTCCGCAATCCAACTATCTGCAAAGCACGCCGAGGGAACGGTCTCGCGTAAGCGTCTGCGTAAGGTTGGTCCGGATCGTCTCGTCCAACAATACCGGTGAACCATAGTATGTCTTGCTGGTAGGCAGTATGACTTGGATCGTAATCAACTCACTTGTGTTCTACTCGTGCATAGGACATCAACGCATAAAACCAGGCTCGGATGCCACTTTGTTGGGGAACGTAGTAATTTCAAAAATTTCCTACGATCACGCAAGACCATGGTGATGGCATAGCAACGAGAGGAGAGTGTCCGCCCACGTACCCTCGAGACCGAAAGCGGAAGCGTTATAACAACGCGGTTGATGTAGTCAGACGTCTTCACGATCCGACCGATCCAAGCACCGAACGTACGGCACCTCCGGAAGTTCTCGCACACGCTCAGCTCGATGACGATCCCGGACTCCGATCCAAAGAAAGTGTCGGGGATGAGTTCCGTCCAAGACGGCGTGGCAGGACGATGATGATGCTCCACCGACGCGGGGCTTCGCCTAAGCTCCATGACGATATGACTTCTCCGGCGCAGGCTTCGCCTAAGCTCTCTGACGATATGACCGAAGTGGAATATGGTGGAAGGGGGCACCGCACGGCTAAGGAAAGATCCGTAGATCAACTTGTGTGTCTTGGGGTGCCCCTGCCTCAGATATAAAGGAGACAAGGGGAGGTGGCGGCCCTATAGGAGGCGCACTAAGGAGGAGTCCTACTCCCACCGAGTAGGACTCCCCCTCTCCTAGTTGGAGTAGGATTGGGGAGGGAAAGGGGAAGGCGCCACCCCTCTCCTTGTCCTATTCGGACTGGAAGGGGGAGGCGCGCAGCCCACCTGGCCGGCCCTTCTCCTTCTCCCTCAAGGCCCATGAGGGCCCATATACCCCGGGGTTTCCAGTAACCCCGGTGTTCGGTAACATCCTGCTTTTCACTCGGAACCATTCAAGTCCAAACATAGGCTTCCAATATATCAATTTTATGTCTCGACCATTTCGAGACTCCTCGTCATGTCCGTGATCACATCCGGGACTCGAACAACCTTCGTGCATCAATACTTATAAACTCATTATGAACTGTCATCAAAGCGTTAAGCGTGCGGACCCTACGGGTTCGAGAACTATGTAGACATGACCTAGAACCATTCTCGGTCAATAACCAATAGCGGAACCTGGATGCCCATATTGGTTCCTACATATTCTACGAAGATCTTTATCGGTCAAACCGCATAACGACATCGTTGTTCCCTTTGTCATCGGTATGTTACTTACCCGAGATTCGATCGTCGGTATCCAATACCTAGTTCAATCTCGTTCATCGGTAAGTCTCTTTACTCGCTTCCGTAATACATCATCTCACAACTAACTCATTAGTTGTAATGCTTGCAAGGCTTAAGTGATGTGCATTACCGAGAAGGCTCGGAGATACCTCTCCGACAATCGGAGTGACAAAACCTAATCTCGAAAATACGCCAACCCAACAAGTACCTTTGGAGACACCTGTAGTACTCCTTTATAATCACCCGATTACGTTGTGACGTTTGGTAGCACCAAAGTGTTCCTCCGGTAAACGGAGTTGCATAATCTCATAGTTACAGGAACATGTATGGGTCATGAAGAAAGCATTAACATACTAAGCGATCAAGCTGTTAAGCTAACGGAATGGGTCATGTCAATCAGATCATTCAACTAATGATGTGACCTTGTTAATCAAATAACAACTCCTTGTTCATGGTTAGGAAACATAACCATCTTTGATTAACAAGCTAGTCAAGTAGAGGCATACTAGTGACATACTTGTTTGTCTATATATTCACACATGTATTATGTTTCCGGTTAATACAATTCTAGCATGAATAATAAACATTTATCATGATATAAGGAAATAAATAATAACTTTATTATTGCCTCTAGGGCATATTTCCTTCACCCCCTTGATCACGGATATCGCCTATTCTACTCTATACCGCTTGCATTAGAGTAGTGTAGCATGTTACCGCTTTCCGTTATACCTATCACGGTGCATAGCTGGTCCTTGTTACTCTTGTTGTTACCTTTACGCAATCCTATATGCTTAGTATAGGATGCTAGTATTTTCATTTGTGGCCCTACATTCTTGTCCGTCTGGCATGCTATACTATCGGGCCGTGATCACTCGGGAGGTGATCACGGGTATATACTTTATACTTTATACATGATACATGTGGAGACTAAAGTCGGGTCGGCTAGTGGAGCACCATGAGTGGATCTTTGTGGCGGAGCGGCAGGCAGGTTGGGACCGCCTAGGAGAGAGGTGGGCCTGGCCTGCTCGGCGTTCGTGGATACTTAACACGCTTAACGAGATCTTGGTATTTGATCTGAGTTGGCTCACGGGCCTATACGCACTAACCAACTACGTGGGAGAGATATGAGCACCTCGGCGCCGTGGTATAAGCCAAGCACTTCGTGACGCCGCCGATCGAGCAGCGCGTGCGGATTGGATCGAACGCCACTAGGCCAGTCTGCTTCCGGCCGCCCATAGCGTCTTGAGGCGTGCTCAGGCGATGGGCCCTGCACCCTGCGCGCTTAGGTTTAGACCGGCGTCTGACCTCTCTGTTGAGCCTAGGTGGGGATGCGACGTGTTGATCTTCCGCGGCGGGCATGACCCGTGAAAGTGTGTCCGCCAAATGGGATCAAGCGTGTTGGGTTATGTGGTGCACCCTGCATGCAAGTTAATCTATTCGAATAGCCGTGATCTTCGATGTGAGGACGACTTGGAGTTGTACCTTGACCTTATGACAACTAGAACCGGATACTTAATAAAACACACCCTTCCAAGTGCGGATACAACCGGTGGTCGCTCTCTCTCGGGGATACGAGGAGGGATCGCCGGGTAGGATTATTGCTATGTGATGTTACTTGGAGGACTTCAACCTACCCTCTTCTACCTGTTGCAAGGCGAAGGTGACCGTAAGCGTAGTCTTCGATAAGACTAGCTATCCCCTCTTATTCTCGGCATTCTGCAGCTTCAGTCCATCGATATGGCCCTTTACACATATATCCATGCATATGTAGTGTAGCTCCTTGCTTGCGAGTACTTTGGATGAGTACTCACGCTTGCCTTGTTCCCCCCTTTTCCCCTTTTCTATACCCGGTTGCTGCGACCAGACGATGGAGCCCAGGAGTCAGGCGCCACCGTCGATGACTACTACTACACCGGAGGTGCCTACTACTACGTGCAGCCCGCTGACGACAACCAGGAGTAGTTGGGAGGATCCCAGGCAGGAGGCTTGCGCCTCTTTTGATCTGTATCCCAGTTTGTGCTAGCCTTCTTAAGGCAACCTTGTTTAACTTATGTCTGTACTCAGATATTGTTGCTTCCGCTGACTCGTCTATGATCGGGCACTTGTATTCGAGCCCTCGAGGCCCCTGGCTTGTATTATGATGCTTGTATGACTTATTTTATTTTTAGAGTTGTGTTGTGATATCTTCCCGTGAGTCCCTGATCTTGATCGTACACATTTGCATGCATGATTAGTGTACGATTGAATCGGGGGCGTCACACCCACATAGTCAACCAGGGACCTGGTTATACTACGCATAACTGCCTTGTTACACCGGCAACAACCTGCGAGTAATCAGTTGTTTGTTGGTTTGTATAGGAAGGCCTGGTTGTACGACTGGTGTATCCGGCTTTCTCCCGAGAACTCCCGGTTGATCTGGCAGTGCTAGCCACATGTCCCTGCCTACTACCAGACATCATAGCAGCTTATACTGGGACAGAATGCTCGGTTAGATCGGTCCTTTGATTAGGATTTCTCCCTGTTTTTGACACGTGGGATGTGGCGTTGATATTTGGTCGTGGATATGGGAAGTGTGTAATTATGACTTGAGCTCTTCTTGTAGCCCGACAATCTCCTCTTAATAATGTGGGACCGTTGTACTCAAGTGTTGGGGAACATAGTAATTTCAAAAAAATTCCTACGCACACGCAAGATCATGGTGATGCATAGCAACGAGGGGGGGGGGGGGGAGTGTGTCCACATACCCTCGTAGACCGAAAGCGGAAGCGTTAGCACAACACAATTGATGTAGTTGTACGTCTTCACGATCCCAAGTACCAAACGCACGGCACCTCCGAGTTCAGCACACGTTCAACTAGATAACGTCCCTCGAACTCCGACCCAGCCGAGCTTTGAGGGAGAGTTCCGTCAGCACAATGGCGTGGTGATGATGATGATGTTCTACCAACGCAGGGCTTCGCCTAAGCACCGCTACGATATTATCGAGGTGGATTATGGTGGAGGGGGGCACCGCACACGGCTAAGAGATCCAAAGGATCAATTGTTGTGTCTATGGGCACTAGTAGAAAAAGGGCCATTAGTCCCGGTTCATAAGGGCCTTTAGTCCCGGTTCTCGAACCGGGACTAAAGGGTCGTTACTAAAGCCCCCCCCCTTTAGTCACGGTTCTTATACGAACCGGGACTAAAGGCCCTCCACGTGGCCGCTGCCTGGAGCTCCACCTTTAGTCCCGTTTGGTAACACCAACCGGGACTAAAGGAGATTTTTTTATTTTTTTTATTTTTTTCTGATTTTAAAATTTTTGAATTATTTTCAATTTAATCTCTAATCACCCCTCATCACTGCTCTATTTAACCTCTAATCTCTAATCACCTCTCATCATTCCAAATTCACTAACTTCCCGGCCGGTCACCCATCCTCTCACTACTCCAGCCTGAGCACGCTTAACTTCCGGGTTCTATTCTCTCTGATTTCCAAGTCTGCACTTGTTGTTTTCCTCACAATAGTAAGATGTCAATCCTATTAACCCTTAGGAGTTTAGCTTGAGCATGAAGTCACACGTTTCATTGTTTGAGTTTGAAACTATTATTCTAAAAAATAATAATTATTTAGTAACACTAATATTTCTTGAGTAAGTAGTTTGACCATAGTTTGACCACATTTTGACCACAGTTTGACCAGATTTGACGAAAATTCAAAAAATTTAAAATAATTATTTAGTAACACTAATATTCTTCAATAATTATGTATTAACACTAATACTTCTTGAATAAGTAGTTTGACCATAGTTTCACCAGATTTAACCAAATTTTAAAAAACTAAAATTTGGGCATATCTTTTTTTCCTTTTGGAATTTGAGGATTCTAAAAATTTGCAAAGAGGCCATATGCCGACAAAATCGGATGCGGATTTTCGTGCCGAACATTTTTATATATTATACGTTTTTTTCTAACATCGTATGCAAAAGTTATAGCCGTTTTACATTTTCCCTACACTTTTTGCAAAACATGTCCAAATTTAAGTTTTTAAATTTTCCTAACTAGTAGAAGTAGTAACATAACTACATCTCGAATGATTTTAATTTTTGAAGTTTTTAACATTTTCTTTTGCTTTTTACAAAACTGGAAAGGCGATCCACCGGGGGGGGGGGGGTAGAGTTTGAAAATGAGACCTTTAGTCCCGGTTTGAGACATGAACCGGGACTAAAGGGCATTGCACCTTTAGTGCCGGTTCATGTCTCAGACCAGGACTAATGGTCTAATCTTTAGTCCCGGTTTGATACACGAACCGGGACTAAAGGGCATCGCACCCTTTAGTCCCGGTTCGTGTCTCAAACCGGGACTAATGCCTTTAGCCGCACGAACCGGGACCAATGCTCACATTAGTCCCGGTTCGTAAAAGAACCGGGACTAATGGGCTTATCTGGCCCGAACGAAAGCCCTGTTTTCTACTAGTGGGGGTGCTCCCCTCCTCCGTATATAAAGGGGGGAGGGTGAGAGGGCCGGCCAAGGGGAGAGGCGCGCCCTAGGGGGGGAAATCCTACTCCAAGTAGGTTTGGCCCCCCCTTTCCTATTCCAAGTAGGAGAAGGGGAAGGAGGAGGTGGAGAGAAGGAAGGAGAAGGGGGGCCGCCGCCCCCTTCCCTTTCCCAATTCGGATTGGGGCAAGGGGGGCCGCGCGCCACCTCCTGGCCTCCCTCTCTCCTTTGCACTAAGGCCCATAAGGCCCAATAGCTTCCCGGGGGGTTCCGGTAAGCCCCGGTACTCCGACATGCATCCGATAACCCCCAGAACCATTTCCGGTGTCAGAATATAGTCGTCCAATATATCAATATTCATGTCTCAACCATTTCAAGACTCCTCGTCATGTCCGTGATCACATCCGGGACTCCGAACAACCTTCGGTACATCAAAACACATAAACTCATAATATAATCGTCATCGAACTTTAAGCGTGCGGACCCTACGGGTTCAAGAACTATGTAGACATGACCGAGACACGTCTCCGGTCAATAACCAATAGCGGAACCTGGGTGCTCATATTGGCTCCCACATGTTCTACGAAGATCTTTATCGGTCAAACCGCATAACAACATACGTTGTTCCCTTTGTCATCGGTATGTTACTTACCCGAGATTCGATCGTCGGTATCTCAATACCTAGTTCAATCTCGTTACCGGCAAGTTTCTTTACTCATTCCATAATACATCATCCCGCAACTAACTCATTAGTTGCAATGCTTGCAAGGCTTAAGTGATGTGCATTACCGAGTGGGCCCAGAGATACCTCTCCGACAATCGGAGTGACAAATCCTAATCTCGAAATACGCCAACCCAACAAGTACCTTCGGAGACACCAGAGAGCACCTTTATAATCACCCAGTTACGTTGTGACGTTTAGTAGCACACAAAGTGTTCCTCCGGTAAACGGGAATTGCATAATCTCGTAGTCATAGGAACATGTATAAGTCATGAAGAAAGCAATAGCAACATAATAAACGATCGAGTGCTAAGCTAACGGAATGGGTCGAGTCAATCACATCATTATCCTAATGATGTGATCCCATTAATCAAATGACAACTCATGTCTATGGTTAGGAAACATAACCATCTTTAATTAACGAGCTAGTCAAGAAGAGGCATACTAGTGACACTCTGTTTGTCTATGTATTCACACATGTATTATGTTTCCGGTTAATACAATTATAGCATGAATAATAAACATTTATCATGATTTAAGGAAATAAATAATAACTTTATTATTACCTCTAGGGCATATGTCCTTCAGTCTCCCACTTGCACTAGAATCAATAATCTAGTTCACATCGTCATGTGATTTAACACCAATAGTTCACATCTTTATGTGATCAGTTCTCATCGCTATGTGACTAACACCGAAAGGGTTTACTAGAGTCAATAATCTAGTTCACATCACTATGTGATTAACACCCAAAGAGTACTAAGGTGTGATCATGTTTTGCTTATGAGAGAAGTTTAGTCAACGGGTCTGCCACATTCAGATCCGCATGTATTTTGCAAATTTCTATGTCTACAATGCTCTGCACGGAGTTACTTTAGCTAATTGCTCCCACTTTCAATATGTATCCAGATTAAGACTTAGAGTCATCTGGATCAGTGTTAAAGCTTGCATCGACGTAACCCTTTACGACGAACCTTTGGTCACCTCCATAATCGAGAAACATATCCTTAATCCACTAAGGATAATTTTGACCGTTGTCCAGTGATCTACTCCTAGATCACTATTGTACTCCTTTTCCAAAATTAGTGTAGGGTATACAATAGATCTGGTACACAACATGGCATACTTTATAGAACCTATGGCCAGGGCATAGGGAATGACTTCCATTCTCTTTCTATCTTCTGCCGTGGTCGGGCTTTGAGTCTTACTCAATTTTACACCTTGTAACACAGGCAAGAACTCTTTCTTTGATTGTTCCATTTTGAACTACTTCAAAATCTTGTCAAGGTATGTACTCATTGAAAAACTTATCAAGTGTCTTGATCTATCTCTATAGATCTTGATGCTCAATATGTAATCAGCTTCACCAGAGGCCTTTCTTTGAAAAACTCCTTTCAAACAGTCCTTTATGCTTTGCACAATAATTCTACATTATTTCCGATAAACAATATGTCATTCACATATACTTACCAGAAATGCTGTAGTGCTCCCACTCACTTTCTTGTAAATACAGGCTTCACCGCAAGTCTGTATAAAACTATATCCTTTGATCAACTTATCAAAGCGTATATTCCAACTCTGAGATGCTTGCACCAGTCCATAGATGGATCGCCGGAGCTTTCATATTTTGTTAGCACCTTTAGGATTGACAAAACCTTCTGGTTGCATTATATACAACTCTTCTTTAAGAAATCCATTAAGGAATGCAGTTTTGTTTATCCATTTGCCAGATTTCACAAAATGCGGCAATTGCTAACATGATTCGGACAGACTTAAGCATAGATACGAGTGAGAAACTCTCATCGTAGTCAACACCTTGAACTTGTCGAAAACCTTTTGCGACAATTCTAGCTTTGTAGATAGTAACACTACTATCAGCGTCCATATCCCTCTTGAAGATCCATTTAATCTCAATGGCTCGCCGATCATTGGGCAAGTCAATCAAAGTCCATACTTTGTTCTCATACATGGACCTCATCTTAGATTTCATGATCTCAAGCCATTTCGCGGAATCTAGTGTCACGCCCAAGATGCAACCCTATCCTAAAGAAACTCGAAGGTCCCACCAAGGATAGAAGCGCATCTTGAAGACGCTTTTGCAAGGTGGATATCATTACATTAACATTACATAATAGTGGGGATACATACATTACATACAACATCACATGAAAACAACAATACAACTTACAAGATCAACATCCGACTACGGATGAATCATAAACAGAAACTCAAACAATATCCACCACCTTTAGCTCAGGCTGCCGACACAGAACCTATCCCCGATCGAAGAAGCGGAAGAAGAACTCCAAAACAAGTAAACATCACTCTCGCGTCATGATCGCCATAAACCTGTACACCTGGCCCGGTGGTGTAGTAATCTGTGAGCCACGAGGACTCAGCAATCCCATTACCATGGGTATCAAGACTAGCAAAGCTTAATGAGAAAGGAAAGGGGTAAAGTGGTGAGGTTGCAGCAGCGACTAAGCATATATGGTGGCTAACCAACGCAAATAAGAGCGAGAAGAGAGCAAGCGGAACGGTCGTGAAGCTAGCAATGATCACGAAGTGATCCTGAACTCCTACTTACGCCGGACATAACCCGAAACCGTGTTCTCCTCTCGATCAACCCGAAAAGAGACACTCACGGTTACGCATACGGTTGGTGTATTTTAGAAGAGTTTACTTGAGTTTACTACAACCGGATATTAACAAATTCCCATCTGCCACATAACCGCGGCACGGCTTTGAAAGTTCAAACCCTGCAGGGTGTCCCAACTTAGCCCATGATAAGCTCTCGCGATCAACGAATGATATTCCTTCTCCCGGGAAGACCCGATCAGTCTCGGAATCCGGCTACAAGACATTCCGACGGCAATAAAACAAGACCAGCAAGACCTCCCGGCGTCGACATCCACGATAGTAGCCACAGATCTCGTCTCGTGCCACGACCGGATGAGCGACGCATAACTAGAACCAACCCTCAAGTTTCCCGAGGTGGCGCTGCAAGTGGCTCTAGTTTGGACCAACACTTAGACAAGCATTGGCCCGGCGGGGCTAAAATGAAGATGACCCTTGAGAGCGCGACTCCCAAGGGAAAAAAAGGCTAGGTGAGGCAAATGGTAAAACCAATGTTGGGCCTTCTTTGGAAGAGTTTTATTCAAAGCGAACTGTCAAGGGGGTCCCATAAATCACCCAACCGCGTTAGGGACGCAAAATACGGGAACATAATACCGATATGACGGAAACTAGGGCGGCAAGAGTGGAACAAACACCAGGCATAAGGCCGAGCCTTCCACCCTTTACCAAGTATATAGATGCATTAATAATATAAGAGATATTGTGATATCCCAACATAAACATAATCCAACATGGAGCAATCTTCATCTTCACCTGCAACTAGCAACGCTATAAGAGGGGCTGTGCAAAAGCGGTAACATAGCCAAACAACGGTTTGCTACGAAGGGTAACAAAGGTTAGGGGCTGACATGACAATTAGTGAGGCTTGAGCAACAAGAGATAGGTAGCGCGGCAAAGCGATAGAACGAAGCAACTAGCATAGCAATGATAGTAGTGAGATCTAGGGTAGCGGTCATCTTGCCTGAAATCCCGCTAGGAAGAAGAGCGAGTCCATGAAGAAGATGAAGCCATGAAGACGAACCAACCGTAGACGAACGAATCCTCACGATCGCAACGAAACGGGAACTATCGAGAGAAGCACACAATATGGTAAACACACCACACATGAACATGACAAGATGCACAACAAACATGATGCATGACAAGGCTACATGAAGCTACTCATGGCAAAAGATGATGCATACAAGACCAACACATCAAAGCAAGTTTAAATGAGGCCGGAAACAACATAGAACAACTCCGGTAAGTCCTCATATGCAAATTTCGAAATTGGTCCAGATCTGAATAAACCTTATGTTCAAGTTGTTAAACAGCAAGTTAAGATGCACCATGATGATCTACACGAAATTCTAGTCAAGTTACATATAAAGTTCATTAGTTTCGGAGCTACGGCCTAGAAGATATGAGCAAAACAAGTTAAACATGGCATTAATGCAAAATGCATACAAACATCAAGCAAACACCTCAAAACATGAATGCAACATGATAATATGAAACTACGTGCAAAATCAAGCAAGTTTCATATAGAGCACACTCAAAACGGAGCAACGGTTCAACACACAATCTATACAAGGACAAACTGTCCAAAACAGCAACTAGGCATCTAGCAAGCATCAAAACAACATGCTACAGAATCGCAACGTGAAAACAAAAGGCATGGGCATGATGTACAGGTAATTCATGACAAAACATGAACACTGAGCTATCTCCATAAACCAGAAGAACATGCTCAAAAGGACATGGCAAGATTGCAAATAATAACAGTTCAGACTTTGCAGAAAATAACATCAGCTTGCAATGTTTAGAGCTATCAAACAACATGTTACAGGAACTTATCATGGCAACGAAAGACATGGCATGAATCTAATAATTACATAGATCAAATGCCCCTTACTGACCATGAGCCAAAAAGGCACAGAAAATATGATGGCACCCATGTAAACATAGCAAGTTATAATACAGATTCATACATGGCAGGAACAACAATAAGTAGGCATGTTGGTGAGCTTGAGCCGCTCACCACAGAGCAATACTTGGCACGGAAAGGAAACCAACAGTAAGATGGCATATTTATGAAGCTAAAAACGGCAAGATCAAGTTCATAGGGTGCATGGATCACTAGCAAAGCTCATGGAAAAACTGAACTTAATGTTAACAGGCTGACAGCAAGATTATTTTGCAGTTTTCAGAGCAAGATAACAACAAGCTACAGCAGGCTATAAATGCAACCAGGGGCATGGATGGATAGAGCATGACATGTTTGACAAAACATCCTTAGTGAACATCTCCAGATTATGCATAGAATGACTTGTAGCAGCAGGTTTACATAGCATCATAATATAACAGAATCAGCCTAGCAAAACAACAACAGCAAGTAGCCTACTTAACAAGCTCGATGCACTCACTAAAAGACCCAAACAAATCCATGGATGGCACAACTGTGAAGATGACATGACATAGCTCAAAACACATGTAGACATCAACCTCATAGGATGCACACATCAAATGTAATAAAAATGACAAATCATCAAGTTATAACAGTTTCAGCAGATTAACATTATATAGCACTCTTGCAACGATGATTCAGGCAACAAGATGAACTCCAATGAACATGAAGCAATGGAAGGAAATTAATTAATCGTCGAGACGAACAATTTGACATATTACACGCACGAAACGGAGTAGTATGCATGGAGTTATGATGCGATGGACATGGCAAGATAATGTCAAAATATCAGGGACTTAGAGAAAATTTCGAGGGTCAACCTAGCCAGTTCCAGATCTGGTGCGCGATTCCCGAGGACGGCCGGAGCTCGTCGCCGGAGTTGAGGAAGGAGAAGGGGCCGGCGAGGCACAGGGCGCAGGGAGGCCGGGGAGGCGCGGCCGGAGCGAGGGCGGCGAGGCGCCAGCGAGGATGCGGTGGGCGCTGGGGCGTGAGCTCGGGCGAGGCGTAGGCGCGACGGGCGGCGGAGCGGCACCGGGCGCGGCGGCGGGCGGCGCTGGGCGCGGGCCGACGGGCGAGGAGGCGGATTCGGGCGGCGGCGCTGGAGGGCGCTGGCTGTATGCGAGGCGGCGCCGAGTGAGAAATCCGCGAGGCGACGGCGGGGCACGCCGACGGGTCCGGCGGCCGGAGTCAGCGCAGCGGCGGCGGAGGACGCTGGAAGGGCGAGGGGGAGGAAGCGGCGCGGAGGCGGCGGCCCGGCCAGCGCGAGGTGGCTGGCGCTGGCTCGCGGGGCGCGGCCGGGCGATGGGGCGCCCGCCATATGGCGGCGCGCGGTTGGACGGGCGGCGGCGGACGGACGCGTCCGGTCCGATCCGGACGTGTCCGGCGGCGGAGGAGGGATTTCGTCTAGGGTTAGGGGTGGAATTGATCCGGGATTTTTGGGGGGAGTCACATATTTATAGGTAGGAGCAGCTAGGAAGCTCCAAATGAGGTGCGGTTTTCGCCCACACGATCGTGATCGAACGAACAAGAGCATGGAGGGGGTTTGGATGGGTTCTTGGGCCACTTTGCAGGGGTGTTGGGCTGCAAGACAAAAGAGGGCTTTACGGTTACCCGGTTAACCGTTGGAGTATCAAACGACCTCCAAATGGCACGAAACTTGACAGGCGGTCTACCGGTGCTATACCTAGGCCGCTTGACAAACCTCGGTCCATTCCGAGACCGTTTAACACCCGCACACGAAAAGAGGTAAAAGGGGGCGCCGGGGGACATAGGAGTGCCGGATTGCAAAACGGACAACGGGGAAAATGCTCGGATGCATGAGACGAACACGTATGCAAAATGAAATGGAAAGCACATGATGACATGACAAAATGCAACACGCAAGCAAATGACATGGCAAGGATGGCAAATAACTGACGGACACCTGGCGCATCGAATCCAGGGCGTTACATCTAGGCTCACCATCGCTTCTTCATAGTTCGTAGGTTCGTCATGGTCTAGTAACATAACTTCCAGAAAAGGATTACTCTACCACTCTGGTGCGTATCTTATTCTGGTTGACCTACAAGGTTAGTAACAACTTGATCTGAAGTTTCATGATCATCATCATTAACTTCCTCACTAATTGGTGTAGTAGTCACAGGAACAAATTTCTGTGATGAACTACTTTCCAATAAGGGAGCAGGTACAGTTACCTCATCAAGTTCTACTTTCCTCCCACTCACTTCTTCCGAGAGAAACTCCTTCTATAGAAAGGATCCATTCTTAGCAACGAAAATCTTGCCTTCGGATCTGTGATAGAAGGTGTACCCAACTGTCTCCTTTGGGTATTTTATGAAGACACATTTCTCCGATTTGGGTTTGAGCTTATCAGGATGAAACTTTTTCTTATAAGCATCGCAACCCCAAATTTTAAGAAACAACAACTTTGGTTTCTTGCCAAACCACAGTTCATACGGTGTCGTCTCAAACGAATTTAGATGGTGCCCTTTTTTACGTGAATGCAGCTGTCTCTGATGTATAACCCCAAAACTATAGTGGTAAATCCGTAAGAAACATCATAGCTTGCACTATATCCAATAAAGTATGGTTATGACGTCCAGACACACCATTACACGGTGGTATTCCAGATGGCGTGAGTAGTGAAACTATTTCACATTACTTTAACTGAAGGCCAAACTCGTAACTCAAATATTTTTCCTCTGCGATCATATCGTAGAAAATTTTTATTTTCTTGTAACGATGATTCTCCACTTCACTCTGAAATTCTTTGAACTTTTCAAATGTTTCAGACTTGTGTTTCATCAAGCAGATATACTCATATCTGCTCAAATCATCTGTGAAGGTCAGAAAATAACGATACCCGCCGCGAGCCTCAACACTCATTGGACCGCACACATCAGTATGTATTATTTCCAACAAGTCTGTTGCTCGCTCCATTGTTCTGGAGAATGGAGTCTTAGTCATCTTGCCCATGCGGCATGGTTCGCAAGCATCAAGTGATTCATAATCAAGTGATTCCAAAAGCCCATCAGCAAGTATTTTCTTCATGCGCTTTACACCAATATGACCTAAACGGCAGCGCCACAAATAAGTTGCACTATCATTATTAACTTTGCATCTTTTGGCTTCAATTTATGAATATGTATATCACTTCAATCGAGATCCAACAAACCATTTTCATTGGGTGTATGACCATAGAAGGTTTTATTCATGTAAACAGAACAACAATTATTCTCTAATTTAAATGAATAACCGTATTGCAATAAACATGATCAAATTATATTCATGCTCAACGCAAACACCAAATAACATTTATTTAGGTTCAACACTAATCCCGAAAGTATAGGGAGTGTGCGATGATGATCATATCAATCTTTGAACTGCTTCCAACACACATCGTCACTTAACCCTTAACTAGTTTCTGTTCATTCTGCAACTCTCGTTTCGAGTTACTACTCTTAGCAACTAAACTAGTATCAAATACCGCAGGGTTGCTATAAACACTAGTAAAGTACACATCAAAACATGTATATCAAATATACCTTTGTTCACTTTGCCATCCTTCTTATCTGCCAAATACTTGGGGCAGTTTCGCTTCTAGTGACCAGTCCTTTTGTAGTAGAAGCACTTAGTCTCAGGCTTAGGTCCAGACTTGGGCTTCTTCACTTGAGCAGCAACTTGCTTGACGTTCTACTTGAAGTTCCCCTTCTTCCTTTTGCCCTTTTTCTTGAAACTAGTGATCTTTTCAACCATCAACACTTGATGTTTTTCTTTGATTTCTACCTTCGCCGATTTTAGCATCGCGAAGAGCTTGGGAATTGTTTTCATCATCCCTTGTATATTATAGTTCATCACGAAGTTCTAGTAACTTGGTGATAGTGACTAGAGAACTTTGTCAATTACTATCTTATCTAGAAGATTAACTCCCACTTGATTCAAGCAATTGTAGTACTCAGAGAATCTGAGCACATGCTCACTGGTCGAGCTATTCTCCTCCATCTTGTAGGCAAAGTACTGTCAGAGGTTTCATACCTCTCGACACGGGCATGAGTATGAAACACCAATTTCAAATCTTGGAACATCGTATATGCTCCGTGGCGTTCAAAATATTTTTGGAGTCCCGGTTCTAAGCCATAAAGCATGGTGCACTAAACTATCAAGTAGTCATCATACCGAGCTTTTGTAAAAAAATGTTCATACTGTCTGTATCTGCTCCTGCAATAGTTCTGTCACCTAGAGGTGCATCAAAGACATAAAACTTCTGTGCAGCAATGAGGTTAATCCTCAGATCACGGACCAAGTCCGTATCATTGCTACTAACATCTTTCAACTTAGTTTTCTCTAGGAACATATCAAAAATAAAACAGGGGAGCTAAATGCGAGCTTTCGATCGATAACATAGATATGCTAATACTACCAGGACTAAGTTCATGATAAATTAAAGTTCAATTAATCATATTACCTAAGAACTCCCACTTAGATAGACATCCCTCTAATCATCTAAGTGATCACGTGATCCATATCAACTAAACCATGTCCAATCATCATGTGAGATGGAGTAGTTTCAATGGTGAACATCACTATGTTGATCATATCTACTATATGATTCACGCTCGACCTTTCGGTCTCAGTGTTCCGAGGCCATATTTGCATATGCTAGGCTCGTCAAGTTTAACCTGAGTATTCCGCGTGTGCAACTGTTTTGCACCCGTTGTATTTGAACGTAGAGCCTATCACACCCGATCATCACGTGGTGTCTCAGCACGAAGAACTTTCGCAACGGTGCATACTCAGGGAGAACACTTATATCTTGAAACTTAGTGAGAGATCATCTTATAATTCTACCGTCGATCTAAGAAAAATAAGATGCATAAAAGATAAACATCACATGTAATCAATATAAGTGATATGATATGGCCATCATCATCTTGTGCTTGTGATCTCCATCTACGAAGCACCGTCATGATCACCATCGTCACCGGTGCGACAGCTTGATCTCCATCATAGCATCGCTATCGTCTCGCCAACTATTGCTTCTACGACTATCGCTACCGCTTAGTGATAAAGTAAAGCAATTACAGGGAGATTGCATTGCATACAATAAAGCGACAACCATATGGCTCCTGCCAGTTGCCGATAACTCCGTTACAAAACATGATCATCTCATACAATAAAATTTAGCATCATGCCTTGACCATATCACATCACAACATGCCCTGCAAAAACAAGTTAGACGTCCTCTACTTTGTTGTTGCAAGTTTTACATGGCTGCTACGGGTTGAGCAAGAACCGTTATTACCTACGCATCAAAACCACAACGATAGTTCGTCAAGTTAGTATTGTTTTAACCTTCTCAAGGACTAGGCGTAGCCATACTCGGTTCAACTAAAGTTGGAGAAACTAACACCCGCCAGCTACCTGTGTGCGTAATGTCGGTGCGGGCCGCTTCATCCAACAATACCGCCGAACCAAAGTGTGACATGCTGGTAAGCAGTATGACCTGTATCGCCCACAACTCACTTGCGTTCTACTCATGCATATAACATCTACGCAACAAACCTGGCTCGGATGCCACTGTTGGGGAATGTAGTAATTTCAAAAAAAATCCTACGCACACGCAAGATCATGGTGATGCATAGCAACGAGAGGGGAGAGTATGTCCACGTACCCTCGTAGACTGAAAGCGGAAGCGTTAGCTCAACGCGGTTGATGTAGTCGTACGTCTTCGTGATCCGACCTATCAAGTACCGAACGCACGACACCTCCGAGTTCAGCACATGTTCAACTCGATAACGTCCCTCAAACTCCGATCCAGCCGAGCTTTGAGGGAGAGTTCCCTCAGCACGACGACGTGGTGACGATGATGATGTTCTACCGACGCCGGGCTTCGCCTAAGCTCCGCTATGATATTATCGAGGTGGATTATGGTGGAGGGGGGCACCACACACGGCTAAGAAATCCAAAGGATCAATTGTTGTGTCAATGGGGTGCTCCCTCCTCCGTATATAAGCATGGAGGAGGAGGAGGAGAGGAGGCAATCCTACTCCCGATGGGTTTGCCTCGTGGCCCCCTTCAATCGTACACTAATCATGCACGCAAATGTGTATGATCAAGATCAGGGACTCACGGGAAGATATCACAACACAACCCTACAAATAAAATAAGTCATACCAGCATCATAGTACAAGCCAGGGGCCTCGAGGGCTCGAATACAAGTGCTCGATCATAGACGAGTCAGCGGAAGCAACAATATCTGAGTACAGACATAAGTTAAACAAGTTTGCCTTAAGAAGGCTAGCACAAACTGGGATACAGATTGAAAGAGGCGCAGGCCTCCTGCCTGGGATCCTCCTAAACTACTCCTGGTCATCGGCGGTCTCCATGTAGTAGTAGGCATCGACGGTAGCATCTGGCTCCTGGGCTCCATCGTCTGGTTGCAGCAATCGAGTAGAGATAGGGGGAAAAGGGGGAAACAATGCAACCGTGAGTACTCATCTAAAGTACTCGCAAGCAAGGAGCTACACCACATATGCATGGATATATGTGTAAAGGGCCATATCGATTGGACTGAGCTGCAGAATGCCGAATAAGAGGGGGATAGCTAGTCTTATCGAAGACTACGCTTCTGGTCACCTTCGTCTTGCAACAGGTAGAAGAGGGTAGGTTGAAGTCCTCCAATGTAACATCACATAGCAATAATCCTACCCGGCGATCCCCTCCTCGTCACCCTGAGAGAGAGCGACCACCGGTTGTATCTGGCACTTGGAAGGGTGTGTTTTATTAAGTATCCGGTTCTAGTTGTCATAAGGTCAAGGTACAACTCCAAGTCGCCCATTCTTGAAGATCACGGCTATTCGAATAGATTAACTTCCCTGCAGGGTGCACCAACTTACCCAACACGCTTGATCCCATTTGGCGGACACACTTTCTGGGTCATGCCCGCCGCGGAATATCAACACGTCACAGCCCACCTAGGCTGTGAGAGAGGCCAAAGACGCCGGTCTAAACCTAAGCGCAGGGTCTGGGCCCATCGCCTGAGCACACTGCATGTTGCGTGGCGGCCGAAGCAGACCTAGCCTAGTGGCGTTCAGTCCAATCCGGTAGCGCCGCTCCGTGTTGACGTCTCAAGTGCTTGGCCGATACCACGACGCCGGATACCCATAACTACTCCCACGTAGATGGTTAGTGCGTATAGGCTCGTAGCCAACTCAGATCAAATACCAAGATCTCGTTAAGCGTGTTAAGTATCCATGAACGCCCGAACAGGCCAGGCCCACCTCTCTCCTAGGCGGCCTCAACCTGCCCTGTCGCTCCGCCACAAAGTAACAGTCGGGGGCCGTTGGGAACCCAGGCCCACCTCTACCGGGATGGAGCCACCTGTCCTTTCAGCCCCCATCTCCGAACAGTATCACAGGTAATGTAACAGTGTAAAGTATATAGTATATGCCCGTGATCACCTCCCAAAGTGATCACGACCCAGTAGTATAGCATGGCAGACGGACAAGAATGTAGGGCCACTGATGGAACACTAGAATCCTATACTAAGCGGTAGGATAGCAGATAAAGGTAACAACGGTAGTAGCAAGGACAGGCTATGCAGCAGTATAGGATTAACTGAAAGCAGTAACATGCTACACTACTCTAATGCAAGCAGTATAGAGAAGAGTAGGCGATATCTGGTGATCAAAGGGGGGCTTGCCTGGTTGCTCGCAAGAGAGAGGGTCGTCAACTCCGTAGTCGAACTGGGCAGCAGCAGCTGGTCTCGTAGTCTACCGGAGAGAAGAGGGGAAGAAACAATGAATACCATGTAAGCAGATGCATATCGATGCATGACAAGACAAGTAACGATGCTAGGCGTGCCCTAACGTGGTATGAGGTGGTACGGTTAAGGGGAAGACATCCGGAAAATATCCCGGGGTTCGTGTTTTCGAGGCGGAGAGCGGAGGGGAAAGTTGCGGGTTCGATAGGTTAGGGGGTGTGGCGGACGAGCGGATTGCGTATCCGGATTCGTCTCGTCGTTCTGAGCAACTTTCATGTTGAAAATATTTTAATCCGAGTTACGGATTAAAAGATATGATTTTCTAAAGATTTTATTAATTTCTGAAATTTAATTAATTATTTAATCTAATTCGAAAATGGATTTATGACATCAGCATGATGTCATGCTGACGTCAGCAGTCAACGTTGACCGTTGACCTGGGTCGAACTGACGTGTGGGTCCCGCATGTCATACTCTGTTTATTCTAATCAGGATTTAACTAATCTAATTACTGTTTACCTAATTAACAATAGTTAATTAGGTGAACTAAACATGATTAGTTAAGTTAATTAATTTTATTTATTTATTTATTTATTTTTATTATTTTTATTATTCTTTTTTTTGTTACAGGCGTGGGCCCCATGTATATGTGGAGAGGGGCTAAGCGGGCATCTGGGCGCAAAGGCTGGGCGAGGACCGATCGGGCACCCGCCCGAGAAGGCGACGCCATGGCGGTGGCGGCCCCATGGCAGTGACCACCGGAGGCGGCGGAGAGGAGCACTGCGGTGGCGGACCGGCATAGGGCCGGTGGCGAGGGCGGGGCCGATGGCTGGCGCCGGCGCCTGGGGGCGCGGTCATGAGCGAGAGCCGCCACGGCGCTGGTGCCGCGCTTGAAGCCTTGACGCCGCTGGCGTCGGGGCAGCGCTTGCGGCGCGAGAAGGCGAGGCGGAGGAGAAGAACGGGGGCTCACAGGGGGTTCGTGGGGTTCGGGGCAACGGGGCGTGAGGAGGGTGGCGGGGACGACGGCGCCGGAGGGGAAGCAGGCCGTCGATGAGGAGGAGGCAGACAGGCGGGGAGGTTCCCGCGACGGGCGGCGACGGGGGCCGGCGTGGTGACGGTGAATGGCGGCGAGCGCGGGCACCGGGGACCGGCTCGGGTGCCGATCCAGATCCAGCGAGGAGGTCTGGCGAGTAGCCCTCCGGGCGGCGGCGGCGTCGACGGGTTCGGGGGCTCGGTTGCCCCGGTGTCGGTGGCGAGCGGCGTGCGAGGTGATGGGGTCGGGGCGGCGTCGCGCATGTAGCGGCGGGGATCGATCCCCCCGATCCAATCGGGGGCAGAGGAGGGAGGTGGATCGAACCCTCCCGATCCAGATGGGATCGAGATGAGTGGGGAGGGGCGTGGGTGTGGGGGAATGGGGTGCGGTAGCTAGGGTTTCGTGGAGTGGGGGATAAGGAGGCCATTTGGGCTGGTGGTGACGGTCTGGCGGCTGACTGGCCGTTGACCCAGTGATGGGGGGTTGTTTCCTTTTGGTGTACTTCTTTTTATGTCGTGTTTATTAGTTTTCTATTTTATTGTCTATATTCTTTTGTTTTATAAAATTTATAAGTAGTACCTTAATTAGTGTTTCAAAATACCCCAATGCCACAAAAGTTGGGTGACAAAACAAAATAGTTTAGTATTTTATTAATTGTAAAAGGCATTTAATTAGTTGTTTTGCTACTGTCTTATTTATTTTTAGAGTAGTTAAACACTTTATAAAAGTTTAGTTTCTCCACCATAACTACTTATGCATTATTTGGCACAACCCGAACAATTTGGTTTTAATATTTTAAAACTTTTATTGTTTGCCTTTAATTAAATTTTGGTTTTGTTTCATATTTGAACTATCGAGAGTTTATCAACATTAACTGAGGTGACGTGGCATCATTAGAGGGGAATCACTGTAGCTTAATTATCCGGGCGTCACAATTCTCCTCCACTACAAGAAATCTCGTCCCGAGATTTAAGAGGGGAGTAAGGGGGGAAGGTTTGGTAACGAATATAGCGGGTCTTCTCATCATGGCTTGCTCTTCTCGAAGAGGTCAATCCAATATATTGATGCCTTCATACTTCTGCTTCAGGTCAAAATGATGAAGTCATCATCCTTTCTTCGGGATCTTCATCGTACTTACGAAAAGGATATGGGGGAAGACTCGGGAAGGGCGGGCCTTACCAGGTTGACTATCTGGTACATAACTCAGGGAATGGGGTAGGAAGTAACTCTCGAATTGAACTTAAGAAAATATTGAGAGTAAAGTAAGAAGGTACCATGAGGAGTTTCAAACGGATAGGCCATTGTTCGATGTCTGAAACAACATGCGAAAGGGGTCCAGAGCAATGAGATTGAGTATTAAATGCATTACCAAAATAGATCACTTGGGACGGTGGCCCGTGAATTACATCTGAGGCCACACGCGAGGAACAACCTTGGGAAGAGGGGGTGCAGGAGAGTCAGGTTTCGATCACAGAGAACTGTGGGTTATGGGCCCACCATGTGGTTTAAAAGTAAGAAGGGTGATGACGTCTTGCACGATCATGTAAGTAAGGCATGTCGAGGATAGCCCGTCGCTTATGTCGGCAACAACATCGGTACCAAGGGCGAGGGACGAAGAGAACCAATTCCTGCCGTTGAACGAGGCGGACCAATAGGCAAAGTTCTCGTCCCATCGATGGTTACCGAATGTCATCAACAATAGTAACAGGTCTTACTTACATAGTGGTACAACGAGGTGCTTACCTAAGCAGGGAATTATCACTGCCGGTTAAGTCTGATTCTTGGAAAGGTTAAACAAAAGCGATGGAAAGGATAGTATCATTATCAGATTAAACAGAATAATTGAAAGGAAAATGTGTTTAAACACATATTTCAGGAGCATATCCTTCCCAATGACAAGCAGAGCATGATACCCATGACAGGATATAATGTAGAAAACCCTTTAGGTAAGGGGAGAAAATTTTCATGACATTACCCATACAACGGTGTTTGGATAATTGATAAAGAGAATTTAGCATTGTGCTTCAAATGTTCTTGGTGATGAACGGAGTACCACAGACATGCTTCAGGTAGCAATGATATGGTGTTTCAATCAAGGACCAGACTTTGGATACACCAATGATCCATCAGGAGTAACTTATAAAATAAGTCCTATAATTTCCTCCGGAGGAATGGTTATCCTTGCAAAAGAAATAATAATGATAGGTCCTCCGGCCGGAAGTGCTAGGCATGACATCATGTGACCGGGTCATCAAAGGATCAACATCATAACTCTTGGAAAATTGTCCCAACCATCATATCCGACCGAGATTCATATCCAATTGGTGTCATGATACCTCGCACCCGTGGGGTCCGACAGGAAAAGGTGCAACACAAATCGTCGAAATGACATTGCAAGATCCTCGAGAAATGAACTATGGGAGCGGGTTTCTGAAGCAATAGTTCGTCATTAAACCAAGGAGGGGATGAGAAGGTGGCTGATGGGCTCAGCGTCAATTCATCGAGGATTCCGAACGGAAGGATTTCCACAATAATGTGAACAAGAATATGACACTTGTTGATTGAAATGATATAATGTTGTATGCTCGAGGAAAACATACATACTTAAACATTGGTTGAACGGTGCACCCGAAATATGGGTTGGGTTGCACGGCCAATGTTAGAATGGTGATTCAATTATCGAAAGACTTAGAATGAACTATCGCCCATTCACTTCAAAGCAATAGGGTTGCTAGAAGTTTTGAATTCACACGTCATAGCTCAATTGTCGGTATTCGGTTGAAAACAATACGGGGGCCAAGGAATGAACGAAGATGGCAAGAAGTATTATGATATCAAGAATTCTTAAGAGGTGGTGAAATTCTCACCACATCCTTGACAAAAAGGAGATGGTAATACTTCCGAGGTAAGGAAGATCAAGCTGCTGGGTAGCGTGGATCTCAAGGTTTACACAAAACACGAAAAAGTTGTGTTGAACGGAAGGCAATAAAGTGGTCGATGATAATACAATTCATCGAGGGCAAGGATGGTATTTCTCATCATGAACTCAATTGATATCCTAGACGAGCTCATAAGGTTCATGATGATCACGACACATTTGTCGATAGATTTCATGAAGATGTATCAATCAAAGCGACATCAAGTCAAAGGAATGATGAAGCGGAAGGTTATTGGAACCATGGGTAGGGCACAAACTCGAGATCAAGTTTGTTGTTCAAGATGGAACAATAAGACAAGGAAATCGACGTAAGCTTAGCTCAATCGTCGAAAGTTGTGCTCCTGGGATAAGGACCAGGTAGCACAGTTAAGATCTCAGACGACAAGGATATAGCCAAACAGGCTAGGAATGGCGTGATCGGGTACAAACTCGTACTTATAGAAGCTCACTGAAGAGTTGTTGAACCGCAGTGCAGACTCGGTTCAGTTATCGGTGTCTTTGAGTGTATAATAACTCAGAGCCCGTGAAAAATTGGAATCAGTGGGAAGGTAGCACTTGATGAAGAACTCATAAGAAGTTATGCAGTTCCATGATAATCTCGAGATACCAGGTGGTAATACTCGACGACAGATCAAACTAGAAGTTGAACTGGGGTATTGCTCTATAGAAGACAAGTGCTTAAACTTGCACAGGTCATGATATTTAAAGGAGAACATGGTCGGAACCACGATTGCAAAAGGCCAGATCTCAGATATAAGATGAACTTATACCAAGGGAATAATTAATTTTAAAAGAAGCTTCGATGAGAAGATGTACCTCGTGTCCATGGGCATGAACACAAAGTTCAAGGTCGACTCCCACTTCTCCAATGTATAACCTTTCAATCACTTCTCGCTTTCGATGAAGTTGTAGTGTTGAAATTATATCTGGCAAAACACCAGAAGAGTATGATTCGTGAAAACTTTCGGGTTCACACGGTTTAGAGAAGGCATATGTTCAACCCATAGGGGCTTCTTAGAAACATATACCACAAGTTTCAAGAGTAAATAACACAAGCCCGAAAGTAGAGCATGGTTGACAAAAGGAAAGGATACAATTTACCAAAGGCATTATGTATCGGAGAAAGAACTCACAAAGTGATTAATCATGAAGGACACTGTCGGATAATAATCCAACAGTGGATATGGCGATTCACAATGGGGCTGATATGAGTATCGATACCCAAACAGAGGAAGAAAGATTGCAAATGCATCGGTTTATAGAACAGCTGAATAGTTCAGCGCTTAATTAGCAAAGTAATTATGATTTTCAAATCAAGGGATCAGGAGCAAATGCTCTGATCAAGAATGGATAAGCTGAATAGACTTAGGGGTACAATCAACGACAATTGGATTGGTCGAGAACCAATTCCAGTTAAAAGAATGGCAGCTCAGCTGGAAAGGTAATTTATAAGGATCAATGATGATTGTGTGTATTCGCAAACATATTGAGTCAATAGACCCAAAATGATAATGACAAGGAATGTCAATAAGACTACGAGACTTATGGGATTAACCATAATGCGAGCAAGCAAGAATTTTAAGAGCAATAGGCTGCTCAGGATTTTCGGAAGATCGGGTAGTATTTGAATGTATTTTTGTGAAACACATGAACAACTTTGGACGAACGGATACTCGGCAAGCGCGAGTATTTATCCGTAGGGGTATTCATGCAGTAAGGAACTACATGGCAGTAAGCGTAAAGAATTCTCGGAATATCGAAGAGTATTTCGGGACATCTTGTAATAACAAGAGCAACTGGAGATGACAATATGAACGATAGGTGTAAGTAGTTATCCGGAGGGATTTATCGATGGAAGTGAATGGCATAAGCGATGGCACATAGTCTCGAGAGCACATCGTAGAGTATCTTCGGAATCTTCTGGTGCAGCAGGCGGTCATCGGCAACAAGTGGCTCTCCGGGAGAAACTACTTGCGAGAACCTATAGTTAGTTTTGTTTTTAGCAAAATCATTTAACCCGAATAGAAGAGAGCTCAGAGTCCCAGAGTAAAGATCGAGGAGTAAAAGATCCTAATACCACCCAATGGCGACGTGGGCCTGTAAGGCACACAGCCAAGTTAGTAAAAGTTTTTTCAATGTCTAGACTCGACTTCAGCCAAGGAGTGTGGAAGGGGGATTTCTATAGGCAGCCGGCTCTGATACCAACTTGTGACGCCCCCGGTTCAATCGTACACTAATCATGCACGCAAATGTGTACGATCAAGATCAGGGACTCACGGGAAGATATCACAACACAACTCTACAAATAAAGTAAGTCATACAAGCATCATAATACAAGCCAGGGGCCTCGAGGGCTCGAATACAAGTGCTCGATCATAGACGAGTCAGCGGAAGCAACAATATCTGAGTACAGACATAAGTTAAACAAGTTTGCCTTAAGAAGGCTAGCACAAACCGGGATACAGATCGAAAGAGGCGCAAGCCTCCTGCCTGGGATCCTCCTAAACTACTCCTGGTCATCGGCGGTCTCCATGTAGTAGTAGGCATCGACGGTAGCATCTGGCTCCTAGGCTCCATCGTCTGGTTGCAGCAATCGAGTAGAGATAGGGGGGAAAGGGGGAAACAATGCAACCGTGAGTACTCATCCAAAGTACTCGCAAGCAAGGAGCTACACTACATATGCATGGATATATGTGTAAAGGGCCATATCGGTGGACCGAATCAGAATGCCGAATAAGAGGGGATAGCTAGTCTTATTGAAGACTACGCTTGGTCACCTTCGCCTTGCAACAGGTAGAAGAGGGTAGGTTGAAGTCCTCCAATGTAACATCACATAGCAATAATCCTACCCGGCGATCCCTCCTCGTCACCACGAGAGAGCGACCACCGGTTGTATCTCGGCACTTGGAAGGGTGTGTTTTATTAAGTATCCGGTTCTAGTTGTCATAAGGTCAAGGTACAACTCCAAGTCGCCTCACATCGAAGATCACGGCTATTCGAATAGATTAACTTCCCTACATGGGTGCACCAACTTACCCAACACGCTTTGATCCCATTTGGCGGACACACTTTCTGGGTCATGCCCGCCGTGGAAGATCAACACGCCGCAGCCCCACCTAGGCACAACAGAGAGGCCAAAGACGCCGGTCTAAACCTAAGCGCCAGCAGGGTCTGGGCCCATCGCTCGAGCACACACACTTGACGCTATGCGTGGCCAAGGCAGACCTAGCCTAGTGGCGTTCGATCCAATCCGGTGCGCGCCGCTCCGTCGGCCGACGTCGAAGTGCTTGGTGATACCACGACGCCGGGATACCCATAACTACTCCCACGTAGATGGTTAGTGCGTATAGGCTCGTAGCCAACTCAGATCAAATACCAAGATCTCCTTAAGCGTGTTAAGTATCCGCAAATGCCGAACAGGGCCAGGCCCACCTCTCTCCTAGGCGATCTCAACCTGCCCTGTCGCTCCGCCACAAAGTAACAGTCGGGGGCCGTCGGGAACCCAGGCCCACCTCTACCGGGATGGAGCCACATGTCCTTTCAAATTTCATCTCCTAACAGTATCACTGTAATGTAACAGTGTAAACTATATAGTATTTGCCCGTGATCACCTCGAAGTGATCACGACCCAAAGAGTATAGCATGGCAGACGGACAAGAATGTAGGGCCACCGATGGAACACTAGCATCCTATACTAAGCAAGAGGATAGCGTATAAAGGTAACAACACTAGTAGCAAGGACAGGCTATGCAACAGTATAGGATTAACTGAAAGCAGTAACATGCTACACTACGCTAGTGCAAGCAGTATAGAGAAGAGTAGGCGATATCTGGTGATCAAAGGGGGGCTTGCCTGGTTGCTCTGGCAAGAGAGAGGGGTCGTCAACTCCGTAGTCGAACTGGGCAGCAGCAGCGTCGGTCTCGTAGTCTACCCGAGAGAAGAGGGGGAAGAAACAATGAATACCATGTAAACATATGCATATCGATGCATGACTAGACAAGTAACGATGCTAGGCGTGCCCTAACGTGGTATGAGGTGGTACCGGTTAAGGGGGGAGACATACGGGAAAATATCCCCGGTTCGTGTTTTCGGGCAGAGGAGCCGGAGGGGGAAAGTTGCTAGTTCGATAGGTTAGGGGGGTGTGGCGGACGAACGGACTGCGTATCCGGATTCGTCTCGTCGTTCTGAGCAACTTTCATGTTGAAAATATTTTAATCCGAGTTACGGATTAAAAGATATGATTTTCTAAAGATTTTATTAATTTCTGAAATTTAATTAATTATTTAATCTAATTCGAAAATGGATTTATGACATCAGCATGATGTCATGCTGACGTCAGCAGTCAACGTTGACCGTTGACCTGGGTCAAACTGACGTGTGGGTCCCGCATGTCATACTCTGTTTATTCTAATTAGGATTTAACTAATCTAATTACTGCTTACCTAATTAACAATAGTTAATTAGGTGAACTAAACATGATTAGTTAAGTTAATTGATTTAATTAATTTATTTATTTATTTTTATTATTTTTATTATTTTTATTATTCTTTTCTTTTTTTTTTTGTTAGGCGTGGGCCCCCTGTGTCTGTGGCCCAGAGGGGCTAGCGGGCATGCGGGGTGCTGGGCACAAAGCGGGGCGGGGACCGATCGGGCACCCGCACAGAAGGGGGCGAGGCCATGGCCGGTGGCGGCCCCATGGCAGGTGACCACCGGCGGCGGCGACGGAGGAGCACCGGGCATCGCGTGGCGGATCGGCATAGGGCGGTGGCCGAGGCTGGGTTGTGGGCCGATGGCTGACGGCCGAGCGATCAGGCGAGCGCGAGGGAGCCACGAGCCGCTGCAGGCGTCTGACGCGTGGCGTCGGGACAGCGCTAAGCGCGTCTGCAAGGGCGAGGCGGAGGAGAAGAACGGGGCTCTGGGGGGTTCGTGGGGTTCGGGCAACGGGCGTGAGGAGGGTGGCGGGACGACGGCCGGAGGGGAAGCAGAGCCGTCGATGAGGAGGAGGCAGACCGGCGGGGAGGTTCTCGCGACGGCGGCGACGGGGCAGCGTGGTGACGGTGAATGGCGGCGAAGCGGGCACCGGGAGCAACTTCGGTGCCGATCCAGATCCAGCAGGGGAGGTCTGGCGAGGTAGCCCTCCGGGCGGTGGCGGCGTCGACGGGTTCGGGGGCTCTGTTGCCCCGGTGTCGGTGGCGAGCGGCGTGCGAGGTGATGGGGTCGGGGCGGCGTCGCGCGTGTAGCGGCGGGGATCGATCCCCCCGATCCAATCGAGGCGAGGAGGAGGTGGATCGAACCTCCCGATCCAGATGGGATCGAGATGAGTGGGGAGGGACGTGGGTGTGGGGGAATGGGGTGCGGTAGCTAGGGTTTCGTGGAGTGGGGGATAAGGAGGGCTGGCTCAAGGCTGACGGTGCGGCGTGACCACTGGGCCGTTCACCCAGTGATGGGGTTGTTTCCTTTTTTGTACTTCTTTTTATTTCCTGTTTATTAGTTTTCTAATTTATTTTCTATATACTTTTGTTTTATAAAATTTATAAGTAGTACCTAAATTAGTGTTTCAAAATACCCCAATGCCACAAAAAGTTGGGTGACAAAATAAAATAGTTTAGTATTTTATTAATTGTAAAAGGCATTTAATTAGTTGTTTTGCTACTGTCTTATTTATTTTTAGAGTAGTTAAACACTTTATAAAAGTTTAGTTTCTCCACCATAACTACTTATGCATTATTTGGCACAACCCGAACAATTTGGTTTTAATATTTGAAAACTTTTATTGTTTGCCTTTAATTAAATTTTGGTTTTGTTTCATATTTGAACTATCGAGAGTTTATCAACATTAACTGAGGTGACGTGGCATCATTAGAGGGGAATCATTGTAGCTTAATTATCCGGGCGTCACAATTCTCCTCCACTACAAGAAATCTCGTCCCGAGATTTAAGAGGGGAGTAAGGGGGGAAGGTTTGGTAACGAATATAGCGGGTCTTCTCATCATGGCTTGCTCTTCTCGAAGAGGTCAATCCAATATATTGATGCCTTCATACTTCTGCTTCAGGTCAAAATGATGAAGTCGTCATCATTTCTTCGGGATCTTCATCGCATTTACGAAAAGGATATGGGGAAGACTGGGAAGGCGGGCCTTACCAGGTTGACTATCCGGTACATAACTCAGGGAATGGGGTAGGAAGTAACTCTCGAATTGAACTTAAGAAAATATCGAGAGTAAAGTAAGAAGGTACCATGAGGAGTTTCAAACGGATAGGCCATTGTTCGATGTCTGAAACAACATGCGAAAGGGGTCCAGAGCAATGAGATTGAGTATTGCATCTGTTACCAAAATAGATCACTTGGGACGGTGGCCCGTGAATTACATACGAGGCCACACGCGAGGAACAACCTTGGGAAGAGGGGGTGCAGGAGAGTCAGGTTTCGATCCTGTAGAACTGTGGGTTATGGGCCCACCATGTGGTTTAAAAGTAAGAAGGGTGATGACGTCTTGCACGATCATGTAAGTAAGGCATGTCAGAGGATAGCCCGTCAGTTATGTCGGCAACAACATCGGTACCAAGGGCGAGGGACGAAGAGAACCAATTCCTGCTCGTTGAACGAGGCGGACCAATAGGCAAAGTTCTCGCCCATCGATGGTTACGTAATGTCATCAACAATAGTAATGAGGTCTTACTTACAGAGTGGTACAACGAGGTGCTTACCTAAGCGAGGAATTATCACTGCTTTCGGTTAAGTCTGATTCTTTGGAAAGGTTAAACAAAATGATGGAAAGGATAGTATCATTATCAGATTAAACAGAATAATTGAAAGGAAAATGTGTTTAAACACATATTTCAGGAGCATATCCTTCCCAATGACAAGCAGAGCATGATACCCATGACAGGATATAATGTAGAAAACCCTTTAGGTAAGGGGAGAAAATTTTCATGGCATTACCCATACAACGGTGTTCGGATAATTGATAAAGAGAATTTAGCATTGTGCTTCAAATGTTCTTGGTGATGAACGGAGTACCACAGACATGCTTCAGGTAGCAATGATATGGTGTTTCAATCAAGGACCAGAGTTTGGATACACCAATGATCCATCAGGAGTAACTTATAAAATAAGTCCTATAATTTCCTCCAGGAGGAATGGTTATCCTTGCAAAAGAAATAATAATGATAGGTCCTCCAGCCGGGGGGGGGGTGCTAGGCATGACATCATGTGACCGGGTCATCAAAGGATCAACATCATAACTCTTGGAAAATTGTCCCAACCATCATATCCGACCGAGATTCATATCCAATTGGTGTCATGATACCTCAGACCCAGGGGGTCCGAGAGGAAAAGGTGCAACACAAATCGTCGAAATGACATTGCAAGATCCTCGAGAAATGAACTATGGGAGCGGGTTTACAAGCAATAGTTCGTCATTAAACCAAGGAGGGATGAGAAGGTGGCTGATGGGCTCAGCGTCAATTCATCGAGGATTCCAAACGGATGGATTTCCACAATAATGTGAACAAGAAGATGACACTTGTTGATTGAAATGATATAATGTTGTATGCTCGAGGAAAACATACATACTTAAGCGTTGGTTGAGCGGTGCACCGAAATATGGGTTGGGTTGCACGGCCAATGTTAGAATGGTGATTCACTTATTGAAAGACTTAGAATGAACTATCACCCATTCACTTCAAAGCAATAGGGTTGCTAGAAGTTTTGAATTCACACGTCATAGCTCAATTGTCGTTATTCCGGTTGAAAACAATACGGGGGCCAAGGAATGAACGAAGATGGCAAGAAGTATTATGATATCAAGAATTCTTAAGAGGTGGTGAAATTCTCACCACATCCTTGACAAAAGGAGATGGTAATACTTCCGAGGTAAGGAAGATCAAGCTATTTGGGTAGCAGGGATCTCAAGGTTTACACAAAACACGAACAAGTTGTGTTGAACGGAAGGCAATAAAGTGGTCGATGATAATACAATTCATCGAGGGCAAGGATGGTATTTCTCATCATGAACTCAATTGATATCCTAGAAGATCTCATAAGGTTCATGATGATCACGACACATTTGTCGATAGATTTCATGAAGATGTAATAAATCAGCAACGACATCAAGTCAAAGGAATGATGAAGCGGAAGGTTATTGGAACCATGGGTAGGGCACAAACTCGAGATCAAGTTTGTTGTTCAAGATGGAACGATAAGACAAGGAAATCGACGTAAGCTTAGCTCAATCGTCGAAAGTTGTGCTCCTGGGATAAGGACCAGGTAGCACAGTTAAAATCTGCACGACAAGGATATAGCCAAACAGGCTAGGAATGGCGTGATCGGGTACAAACTCGTACTTATAGAAGCTTACTGAAGAGTTGTTGAACCGCAGTGCAGACTCGGTTCAGTTATCGGTGTCTTTGAGTGTATAATAACTCAGAGCCCGTGAAAAATTGGAATCAGTGGGAAGGTAGCACTTGATGAAGAACTCATAAGAAGTTATGCGGTTCCATGATAATCTCGAGATACCAGGTGGTAATACTCGACGACAGATCAAACTAGAAGTTGAACTGGGGTATTGCTCTATAGAAGACAAGTGCTTAAACTTGCACAGGTCATGATATTTAAAGGAGAACATGGTCGGAACCACGATTGCAAAAAGGCCAGATCTCAGATATAAGATGAACTTATACCAAGGGAATAATTAATTTTAAAAGAAGCTTCGATGAGAAGATGTACCTCGTGTCCATGGGCATGAACACAAAGTTCAAGGTCGACTCCCACTTCTCCAATGTATAACCTTTCAATCACTTCTCGCTTTCGATGAAGTTGTAGTGTTGAAATTATATCTGGCAAAACACCAGAAGAGTATGATTCGTGAAAACTTTCGGGTTCACACGGTTTAGAGAAGGCATATGTTCAACCCATCGGGGCTTCTTAGAAACATATACCACAAGTTTCAAGAGTAAATAACACAAGCCCGAAAGTAGAGCATGGTTGACAAAAGGAAAGGATACAATTTACCAAAGGCATTATGTATCGGAGAAAGAACTCAAAAAGTGATTAATCATGAAGGACACTGTCGGATAATAATCCAACAGTGGATATGGCGATCCACAATGGGGCTGATATGAGTATCGATACCCAAACAGAGGAAGAAAGATTGCAAATGCATCGGTTTATAGAACAGCTGAATAGTTCAGCGCTTAATTAGCAAAGTAATTATGATTTTCAAATCAAGGGATCAGGAGCAAATGCTCTGATCAAGAATGGATAAGCTGAATAGACTTAGGGGTACAATCAACGACAATTGGATTGGTCGAGAACCAATTCCAGTTAAAAGAATGGCAGCTCAGCCGGAAAGGTAATTTATAAGGATCAATGACGATTGTGTGTATTCGCAAACATATTGAGTCAATAGACCCAAAATGATAATGACAAGGAATGTCAATAAGACTACGAGACTTATGGGATTAACCATAATGCGAGCAAGCAAGAATTTTAAGAGCAATAGGCTGCTCAGGATTTTCGGAAGATCGGGTAGTATTTGAATGTATTTTTGTGAAACACATGAACAACTTTGATTTAACGGATACTCGCAAGCGCAGTATTTATCCGTAGGGGTATTCATGCAGTAAGGAACTGCAGGGCAGTAAGCGTAAAGAATTCTCGGAATATCGAAGAGTATTTCGGGACATCTTGTAATAACAAGAGCAACTGGGGATGACAATATGAACGATAGGTGTAAGTAGTTATCCGGAGGGATTTATCGATGCAAGTGAATGGCATAAGCGATGGCACATAGTCTCGAGCACATCGTAGAGTATCTTCGGAATCTTACAGTGCAAAGAAAGGTCATCGGCAACAAGTGGCTCTCCGGGAGAAACTACTTGCGAGAACCTATAGTTAGTTTTGTTTTTAGCAAAATCATTTAACCCGAATAGAACAGAGCTCAGAGTCCCAGATTAAAGATCGAGGAGTAAAAGATCCTAATACCACCCAATGGCGACGTGGGCCCGTAAGGCACACAGCCAAGTTAGTAAAAGTTTTTTCAATGTCTAGACTCGACTTCGGCCAAGGAGTGTGGAAGGGGGATTCCTACAGGCAGCCGGCTCTGATACCAACTTTTGACGCCCCCGGTTCAATCGTACACTAATCATGCACGCAAATGTGTACGGTCAAGATCAGGGACTCACGGGAAGATATCACAACACAGCCCTACAAATAAAATATCGGTACATCAAAACACATAAACTCATAATATAACCGTCATCGAACTTTAAGTGTGCAGACCCTACAGGTTCGAGAACCATGTAGACATGACCGAGACACGTCTCCGGTCAATAACCAATAGCCGAACCTGGATGCTCATATTGGCTCCCACATGTTCTACGAAGATCTTTATCGGTCAAACCGCATAACAACATACGTTGTTCGCTTTGTCATCGGTATGTTACTTACCCGAGATTCGATCGTCAGTATCTCAATACCTAGTTCAATCTCGTTACCGGCAAGTCTCTTTACTCGTTCCATAATACATCATCCCGCAACTAACTCGTTAGTTGCAATGCTTGCAAGGGTTAAGTGATGTGCATTACCGAGTGGGCCCAGAGATACCTCTCCGACAATCGGAGTGACAAATCCTAATCTCGAAATACACCAACCCAACAAGTACCTTCGGAGACACCTGTAGAGCACCTTTATAATCATCCGATTGCCAGTGACGCTTTGGTAGCACACAAAGTTTTCCTCCGGTAAACGGGAGTTGCATAATCTCATAGTCATAGGAACATGTATAAGTAATGAAGAAAGCAATAGCAACATACTAAACGATCGAGTGCTCAGCTAACGTAATGGGTCGAGTCAATCACAGCATTATCCTAATGATGTGATCCCGTTAATCAAATGACAACCCATGTCTATGGTTAGGAAACATAACCATCTTTAATTAACGAGCTAGTCAAGTAGAGGCATACTAGTGATGAAGGAAATATGCCCTAGAGGCAATAATAAAGTTATTATTTATTTCCTTATTTCATGATAAATGTTTATTATTCATGCTAGAATTGTATTAACCGGAAACTTGATACATGTGTGAATACATAGACAAACATAGTGCCACTAGTATGCCTCTACTTGACTAGCTCGTGAATCAAACATGGTTAAGTTTCCTAGCCATAGACATGAGTTGTCATTTGATTAACGGGATCACATCATTAGGAGAATGATGTGATTTACTTGACCCATTCCGTTAGCTTAGCACTCGATCGTTTTAGTATGTTGCTATTGCTTTCTTCATGACTTATACATGTTCCTATGACTATGAGATTATGCAACTCTGCCATCGGAGAAACACTTTGTGTGCTACCAAACGGCACAACGAATCGGGTGATTATAAAGGTGCTCTACAGTGTGTCTCCGGGTTACTTGTTGGGTTGGCGATTTTGAGATTAGGATTTGTCATCTGATTGTCGGAGAGGTATCTCCGGCCCACTCGTAATGCACATCACTTAAGCCTTGCAAGCATTACAACTAATGAGTTAGTTATGGATGATGTATTACGGAACGAGTAAAGAGACTTGCCGGTAACGAGATTGAACTAGGTATTGAGATACCGACGATCGAATCTCGGGCAAGTAACATACCGATGACAAAGGGAACAATGTATGTTGTTATGCGGTTTGACCGATAAAGATCTTTGTAGAATATGTCGGAGCCAAAATGAGCATGCAGGTTCCGCTATTGGTTATTGACAGAAAACGTGTTTCGATCATGTCTACGTAGTTCTCGAACCCGTTGGGTCCGCACGCTTAAGGTTTCGATCACAGTTTTATTATGAGTTTATGAGTTTTGATGTACCAAAGGAGTTCGGAGTCCCGGATGAGATCTGGGACATGATGAGGAGTCTCGAAATGGTCGAGACATAAAGATCGATATATTGAACGACTATATTCGGACATCGGAAAGGTTCCGAGTGGTTCGGGTATATTTCGGAGTACCGGGCAGTTACAGGAATACGGGGGAAGAAGTATATGGGCCTTATTGGGCTTTAGGGGAGAGAAAGAGGCAGGCCGCGCGCCCCTCGAATTGGACTAGGGGAGGGGCGGAGCCCCCTCCTTCCTTCTCTTCCCTCTCCCCCTTCCTTGTCTCCTACTCCTACTACATGGAAGGGGAGGAATCCTACTCCCGGTGGGAGTAGGACTCCTCCAGGGCGCGCCATAGGGGACGGCCCTCTCCTCCTCCTCCACTCCTTTATATACGGGGGCAGGGGGCACCTCTAGACACAACAACAATTGATCCCTTGATCTCTTAGCCGTGTGCGGTGCCCCCTCCACCATAGTCCACCTCGATAATACTGTAGCGGGTGCTTAGGCGAAGCCCTACGTCGGTAGAACATCAACATCATCACCACACCGTCGTGCTGATGAAACTCTCCCTAAACACTCGGCTGGATCGGAGTTCGAGGGACGTCATCGGGCTAAACGTGTGCTGAACTCGGAGGTGCCGTACGTTTGGTACTTGATCGGCCAGATCGTGAAGACGTACGACTACATCAACCGCGTTGTGCTAACGCTTTCGCTTTCGGTCTACGAGGGTACATGGACAACACTCTCCCCTCTTGTTGCTATGCATCACCATGATCTTGCGTGTGCGTAGGAATTTTTTTTTAAATTACTACGTTCCCCAACAGTGGTATCAGTGCCTGGTTTTATGCGTAGATGTTATATGCACGAGTAGAACACAAGTGAGTTGTGGGCGATACAAGTCATACTGCTTACCAGCATGTCATACTTTGGTTCGGCGGTGTTGTTGGATGAAGCGGCCCGGACCGACATTACGTGTACGCCACGCGAGACAGGTTCTCCGACGTGCTTTGCACGAGAGGTGGCTAGCGGGTGTCGGTTTCTCCAACTTTAGTTGAACCGAGTGTGGCTATGCCCGGTCCTTGCGAAGGTTAAAATAGCACCAACTTGACAAACTATCGTTGTGGTTTTGATGCGTAGGTAAGAACGGTTCTTGCTAAGTCCGTAGCAGCCATGTAAAACTTGCAACAACAAAGTAGAGGAAGTCTAACTTGTTTTTGCAGGGCATGTTGTGATGTGATATGGTCAAGACGTGATGAGATATAAGTTGTTGTATGAGATGGTCATGTTTTGTTGAAGTTATCAGCAACTGGCAGAAGCCTTATGGTTGTCTCTTTATTGCATAAGATACAAGCGCCAAATAATTGCTTTACTTTATCGCTATGCGATAGCAATAGTTGCAAGAGCAATAGTTGGCGAGACGACCATGTGACGACACATTGATATAGATCAAGATGATGGAGATCATGGTGTCATGCCGGTGACGATGGAGATCATGACGATGCTTTGGAGATGGAGATCAAAGGCACAAGATGATGATGGCCATATCATGTCACATATTTTGATTGCATGTGATGTTTATCTTTTTATGCATCTTATCTTGCTTTGATTGACGGTAGCATTATAAGATGATCTCTCACTTAATTATCAAGGTATAAGTGTTCTCCCTGAGTATGCACCGTTGCGGAAGTTCTTCGTGCTGAGACACCACGTGATGATCGGGTGTGATAGGCTCTACGTTCAAATACAACGGGTGCAAAACAGTTTCACACGCAGAATACTCAGGTTAAACTTGACGAGCCTAGCATATAACAGATATGGCCTCGGAACACGGAGACCGAAAGGTCGAGCGTGAATCATATAGTAGATATGATCAACATAGTGATGTTCACCATTGAAACTATTCCATCTCATGTGATGATCGGACATGGTTTAGTTGATTTGGATCACGTGATCACTTAGAGGATTAGAGGGATGTCTATCTAAGTGGGAGTTCTTAAGTAATATGATTAATTGAACTTTAATTTGTCATGAACTTAGTCCTGGTAGTATTAGCATATCTATGTTGTAGATCAATAGCTCGTGTTGTTGCTTCCCTATTTTATTTTTGATATGTTCCTAGAGAAAACTAAGTTGAAAGATGTTAGTAGCAATGATGCGGATTGGATCCGTGATCTGAGGATTATCCTCATTGCTACACACAAGAATTATGCCCTTAATGCCCCGCTAGGTGACAGACCTATTGCAGGAGCAGATGCAGACGTTATGAATGTTTGTCTAGCTCAATATGATGACTACTTGATAGTTTACTGCACCATGCTTAACGGCTTAGAATCGGGACTTCAAAGACGTTTTGAACGTCATGGAACATATGAGATGTTCCAGGAATTGAAGTTAATATTTCAAGCAAATACCCGAGTTGAGAGATAGGAAATCTCCAACAAGTTCTATAGCTAAAAGATGGAGGAGAATCGCTCAACTAGTGAGCATGTGCTCAGATTATGCAGGGTAGTACAATCGCTTGAATCAAGTGGGAGTTAATCTTCCGGATAAGATAGTGATTGACAGAGTTCTCTAGTCACCATCACCAAGTTACTAGAACTTCGTGATGAACTATAGTATGCAAGGGATGACGAAAACGATTCCCGAGCTCTTCGTGATGTTGAAATCGACGAAGGTAGAAATCAAGAAACAGCATCAAGTGTTGATGATTGACAAGACCACTAGTTTCAAGAAAAGGGCAAAGGGAAAGAAAGGGAACTTCAAGTAGAATGACAAGAAAGTTGTCACTCCCGACAACAAGCCCAAAGTGGACCAAAGCCTGAAACTGAGTGCTTACACTGCAAAGGAAATGGTCACTGGAAGCGGAAATACCCTGAATATTTGGTGGATAAGAAGGATGGAAAAGTGAACAAGGGTATATTTGATATACAAGTTATTGATGTGTGCCTTACTAGTGTTTATAGTAGCCCCTGAGTATTTGATACTTGTTCGGTTGCTAAGATTAGTAAATCGAAACAGGAGTTACAGAATAAACAGAAACTAGTTGAGGGGGAAGTGACGATGAGTGTTGGAAGTAGTTCCAAGATTGATATGATCATCATCACACATTCCCTATATTTTCGAGATTAGTGTTAAACCTAAATAAATGTTATTTGGTGTTTATGCGTTGAGCATAAATATGATAAGATCATGTTTATAGCGATACGATTATTCATCTAAGATAGAGAATAAATTGTTATTCTGTTTAAATGAATAAAACCTTCTATGGTCATACACCCAATGGTGATGGTTTATTGAATCTTGATCATAGTGATACACATATTCATAATGGTGATGCCAAAATATGCAAAGTTAATAATGATAGTGCAATTTATTTGTGCCACTGCCGTTTGGGTCATATTGGTGTAAAGCGCATGAAGAAACTCCATAAAGATGGATTTTCGGAATCACTTGGTTATGAATCATTTGATGCTTGCGAACCGTGCCTTTTGGGCAAGATGACTAAAACTCCATTCTCCGGAACAATGGAACGAGCTACTAACTTGTTGGAAATAATACATACCGATGTATGCGGTCCAATGAGTGTTGATGCTCGTGGCGGTATCGTTATTTTCTGACCTTCACAAATGATTTGAGCAGATATGCGTATATCTACTTAATGAAGCAGAAGTCTGAAACATTTGAAAAGTTCAAAGAATTTCAGAGTGAAGTGGAGAATCATCGTAACAAGAAAATAAAATTTCTACAATCTGATCATAGAAAAGAATATTTGAGTTACGAGTTTGGCCTTCATTTTTAAACAATGTGGAATAGTTTCACAGCTCACGCCACATGGAACACCACAGCATAATGGTGTGTCCGAACATCGTAACCGCACTTTATTGGATATGGCGCGATCTATGATGTATCTTACCGATATACCACTATTGTTTTGGGGTTATGCATTAGAGATAGCTGCATTCACTTTAATAGGGCACCATCTAAATCCGTTGAAACGACACCGTATGAACTATGGTTTAGCAGTAAACCTAAGCTATCGTTTCTTAAAGTTTGGAGTTGCGATGCTTATGTGAAAAAGGTTTTCAACCTGATAAGCTCGAACCCAAATCGGAGAAGTGTGTCTTCATAGAATACCCAAAAGAAACTGTTGGGTACACCTTCTATCACAGATCCGAAGGGAAAACATTCGTTTTTAAGAATGGATCCTTTCTAGAGAAGGAGTTTCTCTCGAAAGAAGTGAGTGGGAGGAAAGTAGAGCTTGATAAGGTAATTTGTACCTTCTCCCGAATTGGAAAGTAGTTCATTACAGAAATCAGTTCCTGTGACTCCTACACCAATCAGTGAGGAAGCTAATGATGATGATCATGTAACTTCAGATCAAGTTACTACCGAACCTCGTAGGTCAACCAGAGTGAGATCCGCACCAGAGTGGTACGGTAATCCTGTTCTAGAGGTCATGTTACTTGACCATGATGAACCTACGAACTATGAGGAAGCGATGATGAGCCCAGATTCCGCGAAATGGCTTGAGGCCATGAAATCTGAGATGAGATCCATGTATGAGAACAAAGTATGGACTTTGTTTGACTTGCCCAATGATCAGCGAGCCATTGAGATTAAATGGATCTTCAACAGGAAGACGGATGCTGATAGTAGTGTTACTATCTACAAAGCTAGAATTGTCGCAAAATGTTTTCGACAAGTTCAAGGTGTTGACTACGATGAGAGTTTCTCACTCGTATCTATGCTTAAGTCTATCCGAATCATGTTAGCAATTGCTGCATTTTATGTAATCTGGCAAATGGATAAACAAAACTGCATTCCTTAATGGATTTATTAAAGAAGAGTTGTATATGATGCAACCAGAAGGTTTTGTCAATCCTAAAGGTGCTAACAAAATATGCAAGCTCAATGATCCATCTATGGACTGGTGCAAGCATCTCGGAGTTGGAATATACGCTTTGATAAGTTGATCAAAGGATATAGTTTTATATAGACTTGCGGTGAAGTCTGTATTTACAAGAAAGTGAGTGGGAGCACTACAACATTTTTGATAAGTATATGTGAATGACATATTGTTGATCGGAAATAATGTAGAATTATTCTACAAAGCATAAAGGAGTGTTTGAAAGGAGTTTTTCAAAGAAAGACCTCGGAGAAGCTGCTTACATATTGAGCATTAAGATCCATAGAGATAGATCAAGACGCTTGATAAGTTTTTTCAATGAGTACATACCTTGACAAGATTTTGAAGTAGTTCAAAATGGAACAGTCAAAGAAAGAGTTCTTGCCTATGTTACAAGGCGTGAAATTGAGTAATACTACTAGGGAAAGCCTATACACAGAATCTTACCAGCAGCACGCTTTAAAATCAGGCGCTGCTGCTAGGTAGCGATGAAGCGTGGACAAAACTCATTTCTTTGAAACAAGTTTATCGATGGCGCTTACACTCAAAGGCGTTACTCTTGCTAAAATTCCCACGACGCCGCCTTGAGGCTGATTTATAAGCAACGCCTTATTACAAAGAGCTCTCTTGCTATGGGTCGTAGCGATGGCGCATTCTGTAATAACCGCTGCTGCTAAGTTAACTAGTTGCAATAACCGGCAGATCCACACACTCACTCGACCTCCCCTAAACCCCAAGGCCGGGCCGGTCCTCCCGTCGCCCCTCCTCCGATCTGCGCCCGCCGTCACACGATCCTCCTCATTTGGACTCGGTGCGGCCTTCTCCTCCATCCTCCCTCCACTCGCCGCTGGCCGGCCCCTCCTCGCTCTGCCTTCCTCCTCCGTCCTCCCTCCAGTCGCCGCCAGCCGGCCCCTCCTCGTTCCGCCTTCCTTCTCCGTCATACTCTCTACTCCCTCCTCGAGTCGTCCCTCCTTCTCCCTCCTCCCTGCTACATTTTGATTTAGTTGGCTAGTTTATATGCAACATTTTGATTTAGTTGATATGATTCAGTTGATTTAGTAGGCTAGTTGATTTAGTTGATTTAGAACATTTTCATTTATTTGATTTAGTAGGCTAGTTGATTTAGTAGGCTAGTTGATTTAGTTGATTTAGAACATTGTGTCATTTAGTTGATTAAGTATGCGAGTGGATTTAGTATGCTAGTTGATTTAGTATGCACCATTTTATTGTTATTTTTTCTGTACATGGATAGGTAGATGCTTTTCTTTTTTTGTAATAAGTTATTTTTTGGCAAAATGTAGGTGCCAATTTAGATAAATTTGCCACTTGTTTTTTTAATCAATTATCTTAGGCAATAGGTGCCATCGAAATGCTTTGGTAGGTGGTACCTTGTCATCTAATCATTTATCCTTTGCTCATATTGCTTTAGGAAAATGGCGCCACCACCACCACCACTATGTCATTTGTGCAAGTCAAGGTGCGCCACAGCCTTGCAACCAGTAAGCTGTTCGGCATCTACTTCCAAATGAAGTTTTTAGTCATGCGGTAAGAAATTAGATGAAATGTAACAACTAATTTATTTTTAGTGTTGGCATTACTGCATTGTGTCATTTTGCTTTTCTTACACAGATCGTCCCATGCAATGTGAGGTTGAAATTCAACAAGCTAACAGGAGACACCTTTGTGACATTTGAGGCTCTGGGGGCCGTACACTATGGAGGTCGAGAAAGGACGCAATATGTCACAGATTGGAGGAGATGGATGGGTCTGTTTCCTCGCTCGCATGCGTCTTACTGGTGGTGAGTTGATCAGCTTCTCCTTCAGAGCAGAAAGACCCAAGCTAGCTGTCATTTATCTCAACCTCGTGGAAGATGATGAAGATGACGAAGATGATGAAGATGACGAAGATGATGAAGATGACGCAGATGACGAAGATGATGAAGATAATGAGGACCCACTTCATGAAGCCATCGTAGCTCAAAGAATGAGGCTGAGCGAGGACGAGGTGTGCAACCTATGGGACATAATTCCGCCACGTGATGACTTTGTCGGGGTGCCATTCGTGACCCGCCTGACAAGTACCATGGTCGATCGGCATGAAATGGTATGTTATACGTACTGACTGTAGTAATTTGATGATATATATATGCTTTATTGTTATACTTACAAACGCAAATTATCCGATGAAATGCTTAGTGTAGAGTCCAATGATATGCTTAGTAGAATTCATGATTAATTAGTACAAATGTGTAGTACTGTGTCTTTTGATAGTGTAGAAATCTAGACTTAATAGAAATATATTTGCAAGAGTATGTGTGAGGCTATTTATTAATTGATATGTTTTTCTTATTCAGAAATTGCCAAAGAACCTATCAGTGAGTTGTGGTATCGAGCCTGATGAAGAAGGCTCAGCTGGACTACGCCTTACCGCAAGGGGCTAAGTCACCGCCTGTACTTACCACATGGACACAGACGGTCGCACGCACTTAAACTCGGTTGGGTGGAAGAGATTCCTTGTTGGCAAGAATCTTCGTGTTGGACAGGCCATCCTAATTACTATCAAGAACACCCACCGCCCAGGCTTGAGGATGATGATCATCGTCGATATCATCTAGAACTACATATGTGTGGCTATATCATCTAGAACTACATATGATGATCGTCGTCGATATCATGTAGAACTACATATGATGATCGTCGTCGATATCATCTAGAACTAAATATGATGATCGTAGTCAATGTCACCTTGTACTGCTTGAGGATGCATGTTGAGTATATATGAAATTGTAATCTAGTACGTCCTCGATTCCAAATTATTGGTCGTGGTTTTAGTTCAAATTTGAACTAAAACCACGACGGGTAATTTGGAACCGAGGGAGTACTACCTAGTACCTATAATGCTTTATGAAATTGATATCTAGTAGAACTAGTATCTGAAAATTGCTGTTTACTGAAGCCGGAATGGGGAAATGGTGGAAGATATAACAGTAGCACGGGAGCAGGAAATCGCTACAGCTAACTAATAGTAGCGCATTCAGGAAATGCGCTGCTGATATAGTCAATAGTAGTAGCGCGGGTACATGCAGCGCTACTACTAACGGTTAGCTGTAGCGCCTTATCCGTAGCACAGGTGCCCGCGCTGCTGATAGCCTCAAAACCCGCGCTACTACTAGGGTTTTCCCTAGTAGTGTAAGACTCAAAGCCCGACCATGGCAGAAGATAGAAAGAGAATGAAAGTCATTCCCTATGCCTTGGCCATAGGTTCTATAAAGTATGCCATGCTGTGTACCAGATCTATTGTATACCCTACACTGATTTTGGCAAGGTAGTACAATAGTGATCTAGGAGTAGATCATCGACAATGGTCAAAATTATCCTTAGTGGAATAAGGATATGTTTCTCGATTATGGAGGTGACAAAAGGTTCGTCGTAAAGGGTTATATCGATGCAAGTTTTGACACTGATCCAGATGACTCTAAGTCTCAATCTGGATACATATTGAAAGTGGGAGCAATTAGCTAGAGTAGCTCCATGTAGAGCATTGTTGACATAGAGATTTGCAAAATACATACGGATCTTAATATGGCAGACCCGTTGACTAAACTTCTCTCACAAGCAAAACATGATCACACCTTAGTACTCTTTGGGTGTTAATCACATAGCGATGTGAACTAGATTATTGACTCTAGTAAACCCTTTGGGTGTTGGTCACATGACGATGTGAACTATGGGTGTTAATCACATAGTGATGTGAACTATTGATGTTAAATCACATGGCGATGTGCTCTAGATTATTGACTATAGTGCAAGTGGGAGACTGAAGGAAATATGCCCTAGAGGCAATAATAAAGTTATTATTTATTTCCTTATTTCATGATAAATGTTTATTATTCATGCTAGAATTGTATTAACCGGAAACTTGATACATGTGTGAATACATAGACAAACATAGTGTCACTAGTACGCCTCTACTTGACTAGCTCGTGAATCATAGATGGTTAAGTTTCCTAGCCATAGACATGAGTTGTCATTTGATTAACGGGATCACATCATTAGGAGAATGATGTGATTTTCTTGACCCAGTCCGTTAGCTTAGCACTCGATTGTTTTAGTATGTTGCTATTGCTTTCTTCATGACTTATACATGTTCCTATGACTATGAGATTATACAACTCCCGTTTACCGGAGGAACACTTTGTGTGCTACCAAACATCACAACGTAACTGGGTGATTATAAAGGTGCTCTACAGGTGTGTCTCGAAGGTACTTGTTGGGTTGGCGTATTTCGAGATTAGGATTTGTCAGTCCGATTGTCGGAGAGGTATCTCTGGGCCCACTTGGTAATGCACATCACTTAAGCCTTGCAAGCATTGCAACTAATGAGTTAGTTGCGGGATGATGTATTACAGAACGAGTAAGGAGACTTGCCGGTAACGAGATTGAACTAGGTATTGAGATACCGACGATCGAATCTCGGGCAAGTAACATACCGATGACAAAGGGAACAACGTATGTTGTTATGCGGCTTGACCGATAAAGATCTTTGTAGAATATGTGGGAGCCAATATGAGCATCCAGGTTCCGCTATTGGTTATTGACCGAAAACGTGTTTCGGTCATGTCTACATAGTTCTGGAACCAGTAGGGTTCGCACGCTTAAGGTTTTGATGACAGTTTTATTATGAGTTTATGAGTTTTGATGTACCGAAGGAGTTCGAGTCCCGGATGAGATCGGGACCATGACGAGGAGTCTCGAAATGGTCGAGACGTAAAGATCGATATATTGGACGACTATATTCGGACATCGGAAAGGTTCTGAGTGGTTCGGGTATTTTTAGGAGTACCGGGCAGTTACGGGAATACGGGGGAAGAAGTATATGGGCCTTATTGGGCTTTAGGGGAGAGAAAGAGGCAGGCCGCCCCCCCCCCCGAATTGGACTAGGGGCAGGGGCGGCGCCCCCTCCTTCCTTCTCTTCCCTCTCCCCCTTCCTTGTCTCCTACTCCTACTACATGGAAGGGGAGGAATCCTACTCCCGGTGGGAGTAGGACTCCTCGAGGCGCCATAGGGGCCGGCCCTCTCCCCCTCCTCCACTCCTTTATATACGGGGGCAGGGGGGCACCTCTAGACATAACAACAATTGATCCCTTCATCTCTTAGCCGTGTGCGGTGCCCCCCTCCACCATAGTCCACCTCGATAATACTGTAGCGGTGCTTAGGCGAAGCCCTACGTCGGTAGAACGTCAACATCGTCACCACGCCATCGCGCTGACGAAACTCTCCCTCAACACTCGGCTGGATCGGAGTTCGAGGGACGTCATCGGGCTGAACGTGTGCTGAACTCGGAGGTGCCGTACATTCGGTACTTGATCGGTCGGATCGTGATGACGTACGACTACATCAACCGCGTTGTACTAGCGCTTCCGCTTTCGGTCTACGAGGGTATGTGGACAACACTCTTCCCTCTCGTTGCATGCATCACCATGATCTTTTTTTGAAATTACTACGTTCCCCAACAAGTGACACTCTGTTTGTCTATGTATTCACACATGTATTATGTTTCCGGTTAATACAATTATAGCATGAATAATAAACATTTATCATGATTTAAGGAAATAAATAATAACTTTATTATTGCCTCTAGGGCATATTTCCTTCATCAAGAAACATAAAATATGGTACTCTTGATAGCCTTTTGCACCTCTTTCTTGACTACAATAATTTTCGACGGTGGTCGATCCACGACACTTTGTATCCTTGAGACTAATACTTGTGTAAACACTTAGTGGGCAGTGTTAGTCCCAACAACATTGCCATCATCAAAACCAAAACAACAACAAAAGGGCAACTGCACTTTCAGCTATGCAAAATTTGGAAAAGTTTCATATGGTTTTCTTTGGAGAATCAAAATTCCTCTTTGCATGAAAACCTTCTTCTGGTTGGTACTGAAAAAAGGTATCTTACAAGTCACATTTTCTTTGAATCCCTTTGGTTAGATACATTAGGAACATTGTCGGTTGTGTGATTGGAACGATTGTCACTTTCAAAGTGATGAATACTATTTTAATGTGTGGTTAAACGGGTTGGGAAAAAAAGAGCAAAAACTCCATGTTATTGGGATGGCGGCTATTTCATCAGGCATCTGGAAAGGTCATAATCTTGTGTGCTTCTAATAGAAGTGGCTTGTTGAACCCGTTGAGGTCTTATATAGTGTTGTTTATTGGGTTTATTTTCGGAGCAAATTGTAGGTGAAGAAGCCGCAAATTATGAGTTGCATGGATCTGCAGGCTCTCTTGGAACGAGTCATGGTTGAAGTTTACAAGGCTAGGAGGAGTTGGGCGTATTGGATCCGTGATTGATGAACTAGGCAATTGCTTGATGCAAATTGCTTCCCTATGCAACAAAAAAGAGATGTTTTAGTTAGTTCTGTTCCTAAGCGCCATCTGCTATGAGGTTAACATTCCAGTTTCTATTTTGCTCCTTTGGTTGTCGATTGGATAGCTATATCTAGCTTTAAAACGAGGATAAGGAAGGAAGTTCCTCCCTTAACATCTGTTGCAATGTAGGTGGGGAGAATCAAAACCGGTGCATTAAATGAAAACATGGCCTTTTCGTCATTGCGCTAGGAGACTCTCCCTCCAGATATAGCCTACCTTAGTTGGATGTTGTGTTGCTGAGGTCGAGCTCAAATGAGCTCAGGTGAATAGTAAAACCCAAAATAACTCGAAACAAAATTCAAAAAATCTATTTTTTTGGTGCAAACATTGACAAATGTTTTGAGTGCTCACAAAATATCATCATGAAATGGCATCGTGGAAGTCGTGGAAAAAAATAAATACTCCAAAAGTGTTATTTTATTTTTGAAAGCATTTTGGAGTGCAAATTTTTTTTGCCATGACTTTTTTTGATCGAAAGGGGTTTCCCCCCACCACACTTTTTATTAAAAGCGGGGCACATCATAGGGCCCAGATTGTTAACAGCATTCGGGTTCACCAGAAGCAGCAAACCAGACAGTACTCACGCAACACCACACACCACAAGCTAAAATAGTAGTTCACAATTGCACCACGCAGGGCAGCTCAAAACCCACACACTCTAGAAGTTCATCAACGCAGACATGGGGACAGGATGAACCATCAGCTTCACCCAGATGAGCCTTCAGTACACCCCCGCCCCGGGGCCTTTTTGAGCACGCTCTCAGCCCCCAGCCCAGGCGATCCTGAGTAGCTCGCCTCTTCGTCGGTCCAGGAGTAGGAGGCAGCGTTGGAGGAGCACCGATTGATCGCCCTTGCACAGGATCTTCCATTGGTGTAGAGATGAGCTGATCCGTCCGAACACCGTCCGGGTACTTGTCCACGATGCCCCCTGAAAACACATATCGTTACGCATGGTCCAAATCCCCCAGATGGAGGCAACACAAGCAATGTTAACCACAGATTCCTTGTTATTCCACGCATCCGGAAGGATGATAGTTCAGCCATATCATTTGGGATATTAAAATTAAAAGTATCCGCTACATCAAGCCAAATTTGCTTAGCCACTACGCCAATCGAAGAACAAATGATGAACAGTTTCATTCTCATTACAAAACAAACAACACAAGTTATCAACCACCCTTCTTTTACTTAAATTGTCTCTAGTAAGAATTTTGTTATGATATGCGAACCACAAAAAGACCAAGTATCTGTTGGGAACAACAATTTTCCAGAATTTTTTCCAAATTGGGGTAGAAACCCCTCCCCAGTTTATCATATTGTAGAAAGATTTAATAGAATAAATTCAGATGATTCCAAAAGCCAGACAGGCTGGTCCTCCTCATCAGTTAGGGTCTTAGTAGAGATTACCTGAATCAGGTCATGCCACCTACCCATAAACCCAGAGTCCACACATCTACTAAACGTGAGTTAAAAATTAGTACCATCCCATACCTCAGCTACTACACATTTCTGTTGTTGACAAATTTCATAGACCTCCCAAAATTGAGTTTTCAGGGAAGAATTCCCAACCCAAGTGTCGTCCCAGAAACTGATTTTGTCCCCTTTGCCCAAGTTCCACCTGAAAAAAGGTCTAATGCCCTCAAAAGCCTAGGTAACCCCTTTCCAAAAGGGCGACCCTACACCTTGTTTGGCCCAAAGAAGATTGGGTTTATCAGCTCTATATTTATGATCAGTTAGTCTCCCCCAATCATTATCATGGTCTGTGAAGTATTTCTTTGCCCAAGAGGCTAGTAAGGCCATGTTGAACTCTCTTAAGTTGGGGATCCCCGGAGCTCCAAACTCTTTTTTCTGAGAAATCATCTCCCATTTAGCAAGATGATATTTGTGCTCGTCTCCCTGGTCACCCCAGAAGAAGTGAGCCATCTGAGATGTGATAGCATTTATAGCCCATTTAGGAAATTTAATCACAGACATCAAGTACATTGGAATGCTAGTGATACATGCTCTAAGCATCACAAGTTTTGCCTCATAACTGAGTAACCTCCCTTTCCAGCCGCAAATCCTTTTGATGATTTTATCTATAATGTATTGGATATCCTCCCTTCTAAGTTTAAGGTAGTGGAGAGGAACCCCAAAGTATTTGAGAGGGAAATCTCCCATCTTACAGCAGAAAATTTGGGATAGCAGTTTAGCCTCATCAATATTCATATTAATTGGCACTACTTCACACTTATCATAGTTGATTTTCAACCCAGAAAGGTTTTCAAAACAGGCAAGCAACCACTTTAAGTTTTTTACATACTCGGTTTTAGGGTTGAGGAACAAAATCGTGTCATCTGCATATTGCAAGCAGATAAGACCACGTGGGATAATATGGGGAACAACCCCAGATATTATATTGTTATTGACCGCCTTCATCAGCATCCGGGAGAATACATCTGCCACTAAATTGAACAGCATAGGGGAACCAGGGTCTCCTTGTTTCAACCCCCCCCCCCCCCCCACAAAATAAGAACCTAGAACATCGTTAATTTTGACACAGAAAGAGCTTTGCTTAAGAATTGACAAGTTCCACCGAATCCACTTAGGGCCAAAGCCTCTGGAAGTTAACATCTCCACTAGGAAATCCCAGTTGACACGATCATATGCTTTTTCGTAGTCTAACTTGAGAACAATCCCAAGGTCCTTGGATTTATGAACTTCATGAATATCCTCATGGGCAGTCACCACACTTTCGAGTATAAATCTACCTCTCACAAAAGCAGACTGGCAGGGGGCCAGCAGTCTATGTCCTATAGGGGAAACCCTATTCGTCATGGCTTTGCTAAAGGTCTTCACAGAGCAGTTGCTTAAGCAAATATGCCGATTTTTTTTCATATTCTTGGCGTCTGGTTCTTTAGGGATGAGAGTGACTATAGAGTAATTTAACCTCTGGATATCTAGGGACCCTCTCTCAAAATCTCTCACAAGTGCCATAAAGTCTCCTTTAATTATTTCCCAAAAATGTTGGTAAAATATAAAGGACAAACCATCAGGCCCAGGGGCCCCATTGGCATATGAGCCCATAATGGCTTCCTTAATTTCTTCTTCTGAAAAAGACTTTTCTAATATCTCGTTCTCAGCTACAGTCACTCGTTCCTCTTCAGACCAAAAATGATCATCCAAGTGAATGTTAGGTTTAGGCTCAAACCCAAAAAGGTTTTTATAAAAATTAGTTGCCACTTCCAGCATATCTTTGGTAGAGTACACAGGGCCATCAGGGCCTTCCAAGATGGACAAATGATTCTTCCTCCTTCTTTGGTTAGCCACAGCATGGAAGTATGCTGTATTCCTATCTCCCTCTCTGATTTTCCTATCCCTAGATCTCTGCCACATGGCAGTTTCTTCTTTCCTCCAAATCTCATGAAGCTCCTCCTTGATTTGTTTCATCCGAGGATATCCTCACTATTAAGTCTGTTTTGTTCAGAGAAAATATCTAAAATATCAAACTCCTGGAGAAGCTCCTTCTTCTTCTTTTTCATAGCAGCCTCAATATTAATGCTCCAGCCTTTAACTTGTTTCCTAAACAACTTAGTTTTAAACTGCCAGGTCTCAATGGCAGAGGTAAAAGGGGAAGGTGTAGCCCAATTTTTTTCAACTAAAGCTTGAAAATCAGGTTGCCCAGTCCACCATTTCTCAAATTTAAAAGGCCTAGCTGGGCTATGCACACCTACCCCAGAATCTAATAGGATGGGAGCATGGTCACTCCCAACCCTTGGCAGGGCACACAAAGAAGTAAGAGGGAAGTGGATATCCCAGCTAGTAGCAGAGAAAACTCTGTCAATAGTAGCAAAAATTGGGTTGTCTTCATTATTACAGCAGGTAAAAACCCTGTTTGACAGTTTATACTCCATTAACCCCCATTTGTTAATCCAATAATTGAACAAAAAAGCCAAAGAATTATTGATATTGCCTGAGGTTTTTTCCTTAGCCTCCCTAATTAGATTAACACTACTAGAAATACCACTACTAATGGCGCACCTAATATGGCCATTAATGGCGCATCAGAGGTGCGCCATTGACAGCACGCCATTAGTATCTGGTATACTAATGGCGTGCGCCATTAGTATCTGGTATACTAATGGCGCACCACCTGGTGCGCCATTAGTATCGGTATACTAATAAGCGCACTGGTGGTGCGCCATTAGTATATCGAATACTAATGGCGCACCACCGTGCGCCATTAGTATTCGGTATATAATGGCGCACCACGGTGCGCCATTAGTATCGGTATACTAATGGCGCACCACAGTGCGCCATTAGTATATGCAAGGGTGCGCCATTAGTATGCCTCCCGAGGGGCATGTATACCAGTGCTTTGGCATACTAATGGCGCACCACCTCCGGATGCGCCATTAGTAACGCAGCATACTAATGGCGCACTTCCGGTGATGCGCCATTAGTATGCCTTCGTCATACTAATGGCGCATCGTCATGTGATGCGCCATTAGTATGAATATTAGGTTTTTTTATTTTTTATTTTCTGTTTTTGCACAGGTTACAAAATGTATAATTTGACAAAATATAGACAGCACACATCAACAATAGATTCATCAAATACAATAGAAGATTAGTCCTTGAATACAATTCATCATATTAGTCTCCGAATACAATTCATCATATTAGTCTCCGAATTGAAAAGACCGAACAAAGATAGAACATTATATTACAAGTCTCGAGACCGCGAGTAGCGAGTTTATCTTCGCATTACAAGTCGATATCGATCATCTAAACTACCATCACATAGAAGAGAGCTGCGGTCATCACGATGAGCATCATCACGATGAAACTTCGTCTTCATCCGGTTCCTCCAACGCTCCCTCCTCTCCCGCTAGATAGCGGGCGTATCTAGATTCGGCCTCGGCCCTAGTGGTGTACCCTTTGTAACTGTTACCGCTGAATCGGTGAACCTGTCTCCGACACTCCTCCCGATCATCGTGAACTCCGGGAACCTTACCCTTGTACACGACATACGTCGGCATCGCTATGCACTAGCCAAACGTAAACGTTAGTACCAATTCACAGACAATACATAAGCAATATATAAGTATGCAACAGAACGATCGGAAGAGAAAAGCAAGACATTAATAGCATCGATTACATCTAAGTTGAACGACTCTTGAAACCAAAGAAACATACTACAAGTTCATTAAAGTTTAATTACAACATGACCCAATCGATGTTTCAGAACTAGACAACTCGACTCAAGGGACGGGCGTGGATGAAGCCGCCGTCTATCGTGGGAGTCATGAAAGAGCAGGCGTTGTCATCCTACATTTGTAGCATTGTGTCGATGTCCTTTGTTGGACGGTTGATTTACGAGGTAGAACTGCCCCGAGGTACGAAGGACATCTTGATGGATGATTTCCGCAAACTCCATTGGATGCGAAGAATTCTTGTCGGAGGTCCGCGTCTGGATTGCGGACACGCTCGCGGCCCAATCTTGGAGTTTACTCGGTAGCAGAAGTTGATGATGGTCCCGTCGATCGCCCGCATGTGATGGATGGCGTAGTAGGCACCCTTCGACACAGCGGCTGCTTGACGCAGCAGCGTAACGTCGTATTGTGGGAGAACACGTGCTTGCCGTATTTACGAATAGGCCTGGTGAAGGTGCCTCCAGATTTGGCGAGCCGGGAGAACATCATCAAGAACCTTCTTGACATTTGTGTAGTCTACGTTCAATCGACGGTCCGGGTCGAAATACGTGGCCATGGAATATTTAGGGCTTAGGAGGATGAGCGTGCAACGTGTGTCACCGCAGAAAACACGGAATGTTAAAAGAAAACGATCGAAATGTAAGAATTCATATGTTACGGGCGGTTGAGGGAGGACTTACTCGGAAAGTAAGGCACGAGGAAGTTATCCTTTTCTTGGTTTGCGAATGACGCCTTGAGGTAAGAACTTCGCGACTTGCGGTCCCAGCGCTGCCCAAGATCTTGGCACGCATGTAGAAGGGGTCGACTATCACGATGTCCGGTCTTGTCGCGAATGATCCGCATCTCCATACTCGTGAAAATAGCCGAACGAAGGTGTAGTGCAGCGGATGAAGGTTCAACATAGCGTGGATGTCATCAAAACGCAGGACGATCGTCACGCCCGATGGAGTTATCCACAAAGCCCTTGCCCTCTGGCACCTTGGCCGCGAAAACCGGGTATGCCACATCCTTCTCCACGAGACGCCGCTTCTCCAAAGAAAGAACAACATCATGCAGACTCCGCATAGCACCGGTTGCAGCATTGAGCATATTTGTCGGTAGCATCGCCCTACCCGCCACATGCACCCTCCTCGAGATATCCTGCGGTGAAGGTGGCCCGCCCCGAGCACGGATCGTACTCGGTGCCGGCTGGCTCGCACCCTTCTTAGTCTTTCTTTTGCGTGCCTTCTTCTTCTCTGTAATGGGACCGAAGTTTTGCTCACAGACCGCCTTCTTGAGTGTGTTGGGGCTGATAATATTTTGCACCTCGCCTATCTCGAGGCTCGGTGAAGTCGAATTTGGGCGTCTCTCGAGAGCTGAACGCCAGACGGCGCTGTTGCAACTTGGCTTCTCCATGCACGAGCTAGATCGCACACGTCTTTTGTTGGGTTTGGTTCTTGAGAAGGAGGCCCCATGAAGTCGCCATCGCACCCATGCTCGGCAAAGTAATCGATCGACGTTGCCAAATGTATCATAGTCGCCGTCGTCGTCATTACGATCCTGTGCCATATGCATGTTTGGATCGATGGCATAGGGATGTCCGGCACCGTTCTGGCGGTCTTGCCATGGGGCCGACTTGGCGCCGCACGACAGCGGTGTTGTCTTTGGGGTGGTGTCCCCGCCCCCAAACAAATCTGGCTCTTCGCCAAAGCGAGGGCCAGCTCAGGCGGCGCTGAGGGTCATCACGTCATCATCGCCGGCCCCGACGGGTCGATTCGAAGGTAACAAGTCGTCGCAGCTCGGCAGCACCCGAACCAGTTGAACCCTAAACAAGTTGGGTGGCATCTGGGTACCGTGGAACAAAGGGTTGCCCGGTTGAACGATTTTGCCCTTGGCGACATCGACCAACTCGTTGTTCACGAAGTGGAGGAGAGTTCACGGAACGTCGGCGGCGCCCTGCGAAAACATGTAGGGCGTCAGGGATGCCCGATCAAAGGCAAGGAGATGAAGTCCTCGGCCGAGAGAGGCTTAATTAGTTGCCGTGATGATGGCGTCGAGCTCGGCTAATGTAGAGGCACCGCCAACGTGGCGTGCGATGGACGGAGGGGCCGCTTGCTGCAGAGGTGCCGGCGGCGTACACCGGGTGCATTAAGCTCCGTGCGGCATCGGAGACACCAATGCCGCCTCCGCTGGAGGCACCAATGGCCCCGCCATCGCATTATGCGAGTTGCTGGCCGTGAAGCTAGGAATCGGGGGCGGCCCCTGTTGGCCGCCCGCAATCCACGCACTCAACCCCGAGATCAAGGTAGGCACAAGGGCGGTGATCGTCGCTCCAAGTCGTTGTTCCACTTGCTCTTGGACAATCTTGAATCCAGCGCCACACTGTGCCTTGAGTTCTTGAACCTCTCGCTTTGGCTTTCCAAGCTGGTCTTTTCTCCTTCCGCACACCAGCGGTATAGTATGACCCCATTTTGTCGACAAGCCTTTGCGGCCACATGACCAGCCGACGCCGACTTCTTGAGCTTATCCTTGTTCTTCATTACATTCAACCCCCTATTTAGAGTGGTGTCCCAAGGGTTGCTCTGAGTCGACCCAGCGCTACTGCTTTCGATCGCTGCGGAAGGAATGTGAACCATTTAGAAATTCGCTTCATTAATTAGAATGCAACCATATGGAGCTAATTACGCGGGGTGTATTCCTTACCGTAACAAGCTCAAGCTGCCTGGTCTTCGGATCCGTGGTAAGCTCCTTTGTTTTCGGGTCCTTCTTGTACCGGGCCACGACAAAGTTCCTGGTCTGCTTGTCACCGCCGTATGTATCGAAGAGGCGGTAGGCCTTGCTCGGCACGGTCCGCCTCCTCCTTGTCCCATATAGGCTCCGCCACTCTGTAACCGCGGGACCGAGTGTGTGTTCCCCTATGTTCAGCTCCGCATTTGTTTCCCCACTCACTTGATTGGGAGCTTGCGGTGCTCGAGCAATTGATCTTGAAGTCATTGTAGTCATCTTCGGTGATCGAAGGATTTTTCTCCTTGATCTTCTCATAACTCTCACCTTTCTCGATCATTCTCTTCACATTGCTTTTCCAAGTAGACAGGGCCTTGCTCATCTTCGTGAGGGCAGCATTGTTCACTTTATTCCCTTTGAGGCTTGTGTTTTCAAATTCAGCGGGGAACTTGTATCGCTCGTGCAGCTTCGTGAAGAGGAGGTTGCGCAAATTCCCTCGGTCGGGATGCCTCGGGTTCTCGGTGTTGATCGAGACGGTGCTCCGGACAATGCACCCGAGCTGAAGCGAGTACCCTTGACTATTCGCTCGGGCGCCGTTGGATTCCCGTTGGAGTCCACTTGATAACTTCCTCCTTGAGGGTGCGGAGCACGATCGGGCGCCGTCCTTCCGTTGCCTCTTCGGGCTGGCTGCCATCTCGTCGGCGCCGCCATCATCGATGGTGGCATCCTCGGCGGCACCATCGGTGGTGGCATCAGTGTGGTCATCCTCGGCGGCACCATCCGTGGTCTCGGGATCGGTGGGGAAGGCGGCGGCCTCATACAAGTGAGGTTGTTCCTCCATCTCTGGGACAGCTCCAGAATGCCTTGCCTTGAACCCCGGCCTCATCGTTGTGGGCCATGTTTCTCTCTAAATAGAAACAAAGTTTGGTCAAAAGTTGGTTATTGTCAAGGAACAAGATCATGGTCTCATCATTTAGGGTTTGTCGACACCGAGGCATCCTAAAATCTAAGCTTTTTATCATTGAGGGTTTTTCGACGCCAAGGCACCCTAAAAGCCTAACTTTTCATCATTTCGGTTTTATCGACACGAGGCACCCTAAAAGCCATGCATTAGTCACAAGTACGCCGGGGCACTTGATCCTACTTAATTAACTACTAAGATACCCCGGCCCATGCATTAGTCACAAGTACCCCATATGTCCTATTTTAGCAAAGTCATGCTAAAATTCACGGAAAAATTTCAGCATGACCTTTGCTGAAAATAGGACATATGGAGTACCAATTTGCCGGAACGGAAGTTAATCGACATTCCGGCAAACTCAAGGGCCTCTCGGGGTACCTGCAATATCATCACGACACGATGGTCGGAGACAAAACCCAGCAAACTAGCAAAATCATCACAAATTGTTTTCTGTTAAAGATGATCATCATCTTTACAAGTCTTTCTCAATGTGATCACAAGTAATTCAGAGGCATCACAAGTAATTCAGAGCATCACAAGGCATTAGTAGTTCATTACATGAACAAGTTTTAATAGCACATCAATATTTATTGTATTTCATTGTCGAGTTATATACAGTCTGTTACACCAAAGAAACAGCTTAATCCATGCCTCGACTTATCAACAGTCATTACTTGTCAAATCTGTAAGAAGGAACAATTTACTTGTGACATAGTTACAAATGATGACAGAATAAAGCAACACCCTACACTAGCCTAAAAACAAGTGAAGTTTCACCCATATAAGAACAAGTGAATTCTAGTCCCATTGACACTCCTGGTTTTCTACAAACACCAAGTACTAGGGCACACAAAAGTTCTGAAATTTGTGTGCCTAACTGAATTTACTGAATATTCAAAGAAAGAATAAACTGAATTTTCAAAACTGCAAGAAGCCAATTAAAAAATCCTCTCATCTCATATGAGGATTGTTAATCGCTGCCAAACAGGCCTGGGACAGACCCATGTTCATGTAGGTGTGTACTGTAGCTGTTTGGTACTTGTGGAAAGAACGAAACAAAATGTTTGGCTCTCTAGATTTAATCATGATTTTGCCATTGTTGAGATATAGGGAGGAAGTCTGAGCTTGAGGATTTCATAAGCTCCCTAGTGCAACAAATTACCTAAAAACCTTGTACTAGTATCTTATCTTTTGGTTAGGGTCAAAGACCCTATACCTTATACATACCATGTATCTTTAATTTTGTTTTATTAATACAAGACTGTAGGAGCCTCTCCTACTGTCCTTCCATGATTCAAAAATGAATAGACAATGCAGCTTTCCGTAAACTGAGTAACCAAGAAAAAGATGTACAAAAAGATAAATTTACCTAAGTTTTTCGACCAAGATAGCACGTTAGCAGATCTTGTGTGATCGCGATTCGATCCACTCCTTTCCACCCAACTCCCCGACTAGAAGCAAAAGAAGCCTGAGTAACCAAATGAAAATAAAGAGAAGTTGAGTCAACGAAGAAGGCATATGTGCAAACCACAATGTAATCATGTAGAGTATGGGAAACTAGCTTTTGTGGCAAGGATAGTAAATGAAGCCACGTCTATTGCCAGGTCCAGAAAAATAAATGCTGGGACTTGTACAGGTGAGCTTGTACGAGTTATTGTACAAGTATATACTGATCTGCTGGTTGCAATGTATCAAGAACGAAAAAAGATAGTGGTAGCTGGCTGCAATAATAAAAAATAAAATATTTATTCATAACTTATTCTCTCTCTTAGGGCTAGTATTTGTTTTACTGTTAGTAGTGATCGACGTGGATATGATGTTTGTTGCTTATGATCTCAATTGCATGACTAGTTTCAACAATCTGTTGCATGTGTCGATTATTCTCTCTATCATGTTGATCAAACATAATTCAGATGCAGCTTCTTGGGTACAAGAAAAGAACATAAACAAAATCGAAGGTGCCTTTGAAACACACTGAAGGAGGGGAAATGCTTGTCCAAACAACCTATCAAGGGCCTACATTTTGTGCGCACTGAAGACTGAGCCGAATATGTTGGGCCATGCAATGCACGACTAGTATTAGTTCTCTCGACCATTCAGAAGTCGTGGAACAAGAACTTAATTATATATCAGCATCCGGAGGAACGAAAGAATTCCGCATCTAACTAGCTTTATGCGAGAAAGAAAGAGAGGACATGACTAGGCTAGATGCTTTGGAAAACCTATGCTCAAATTTCTTGGTGGACTCCACACTTTGCAAAAACATTTAAACTAAACCATATCTGGGTTTTGGACAGTGGTTTTGCAGTTCAGGATTTACAAAATTCATGGAAAATCAGGGTTTAGGAACATTGTGAAATTTAACCTACAGTAAATTCCTCAAAAATATGACTATTAATTTGTGATCTACTACTCGAATATTGGTGTCACATTGGCAAGCAATAAATCAGATATGTTCTTGACACGGCACAATCTATTTAATATTGTTTTTAGAAAAAATCTTTTAAATATTAATTTGTGGTTTTGTGCTCCTGCTAAAGAAAAATAAAGCACAATATCACATCGAGTACTACTGAGAACAAATGAAAACAAAGAGATAGGCAGAGCTAGATGTGTTCCGATGGTGAAGTTGTATTTCCTAAGACAATGGAGTGATCATCGATGTCGAGGGAGGCGGGTCGAGGGAGGCGGGTCGACGGTGGTGAAGTAAGTACCTTGGGCGGGTCGAGGGAGGCGGGTCGACGGTGGTGTGGACGGGCGGGCCGAGGTGGGGCAGCGGCTGGGCGGGTCGAGGCGGCGCTGGGCGGCGGGGCGGGGTCCGGGCGGCGGGTCGGGCGGCGTCTGGGCGGCCCGGGCGGCGGGGTCGGGCGGCGTCTGGGCGGCGCCCGGGCGGCGGGTCGGGCGGGTCGAGGCGGCTGGCGCGGGCGGGCGGGCCCGGCGAGGAGAGGGCGATGGAGGGAGAGGCGAGGGCGAGGGCGAGGGCGAGGGCAGCGGTGGCGGCGGCGGTGGGCGAGAGGGAGAGAACCGGGCGAGGGGGATCGCGGGGGGGATCGAAGGGGGATCGGGCGGGGGGGTTACATACTAATGGCGCACCTCACGGTGCGCCATTAGCATGTTCACACTAATGGCGCACCTCACCGTGGTGCGCCATTAGTATTTTTTATTTCCACAAAAGCCAAAAGGTTATCTACTACTGTAACCTATCCATGTCAAGCCCACTCTACTAGCTCGACCGGTCAGCCTCCAGTTCTCACACCAGGAGGTCCTGGGTTCAACTCCTGTGCTCCACAAAAATTTTTTAGCATTTAAAAAGCTATTTGATACTTATTTATGTTTAAATATGTTCAAACTTGTTTAAATAATAACAGTAATATTTTTTTATAAGACAAGAGCATTTAAAAAGCTGTTTGATACTTATATTTTATAAGACGGTGCTGGGTGCGGGGGTCGGGCGGGCGGCGGTTGAGTAGGGGAATCGAGGGTGCGGGGGTTGGCGTGGCCGGTGGATCGGGGGTGCTCAAGGCGAGGGGACCGGATCTGGCCGAGGTGGGACAGCGATCGAGATGGAGGGGGATCGAGGTGGGCTCCACAAATTTTTTAGCATTTAAAAAGCTGTTTGATACTTATTTGTGTTTAAAATGTTCAAACTTGTTTAAATAATAACAGTAATATTTTTTATAAGACAGTAGCATTTAAAAAGTTGTTTGATACTTATTTTTATAAGACAGTAGCATTTTTTTATAAGACAGTAGCATTTTTTTATAAGACAGTAGCATTTAAAAAGCCATTTTAAAAGATGGAGGAATCGAGGGTGCGGGGGTCGGCGGCCGGTGGACTGGGGGTGCTCGGCGAGGGGGCCGGATCTGGCGAGGTGGGATAGCGATCGAGATGGAGGGATCGAGATCGAGTGTCCATGAAATTTAAAAATATTCATGATAGTTCAAAAGTACCCATGAAATACAATCGAGAAATGAAGGCTACGATTTAAATACAATCGATCTTAGCTAGCTATCTGTTCACAATCTTCTTGCCCTTCTTTTTTCGCAAATGGAGTTCTTACGTGGAACGGACGTCCTTTAGGTAGGGTGGTCCTGCTTCTTCTTGTGGTGTATGCTGCTACTTCATCATCGCCGCCATGTTCGATCCTCGGTCGCCGCATTTGTCGAAGTCTTGCTCATTGGCTACTCCATCCATTCCGATGATCTTCCTTTTGCCTCTCCTCACGACAACACGACTGGGCTTTGGCGGGTCGGTAATGAAGAAGCATTGGTCCACTTGGGAAGCCAGTACCCATGGCTCATTTTTCAAGGGTGACGTTTGCGCCATGATCTTGGATTTGGCTTCGGGTATAACCATGGTGGTGAAATACCGGTCTTCTTTTATGACGTTCTTGGCCCATCTCGACACGGAACATCGGGACCTTCTCTCTCCAAATAGAGCTCAGCTCCCAGATCTCCTCGATCCTTCCGTAGTATCTGTCCTTGTCGTTACGGTGTAGGATTCCATCGTTACCCGGAGTTACGATAACCATCGCTCTTCATGTCCTTGGCCTCGGTGTAGAATGTGTAGCCGTTGATATCGTGACGCCTCATAGGTCATCAGGTTGTGCTCGGCGCCACGTGACAAGGCGAATATGAGTTGTTCTTCCGCGGAAGAATCCTCATGTAAAGGGTAAGACGAAGCTTCGCTTGAACCAACGCGTGAAACATGAGTTGTGCTCTTTGAGTGTATCTCCGGCCGTCCTCTGTTGGCCTCGGCCATTGTACGCCTTTTAATAAAGGTTTTGTGCTCTAGCACCCAAGGATCGACCACGCCTATGTGTTGTAGCGCGACTAGGTTTGCTCTTTCAAAGTCGGGCGAAGTCGACCCTCGAAGTCGACATGCATTTCGCGGCGACCCTCACGGTGACCCCATCCAGCGAGCCTGCCGAGGTGCCCGCTGACGGGCAGACCAACGGGGTTCTCGATGCCTAGATAATTAAATGCGATGGGAGATGCACTCTTCGTCGAAAGCCCTGGCTATGCTTCCTTCGGGACGTGACATGTTGCTAACGTATCCTTTGATGACACCATTCATCCTTTCGAACGGCATCATCTTTGTGCGAGGAACGTCGGCCCGAGTTGGATGATATCCTCCACTATATGGACCAGCAGATGCACCATAACGTCGAAGAATGCGGGCGGGAAGTACATCTCAAGCTCGCATAGTATCACCACGATCTCTTCCTGTAGCCTTCTAAGTTGCCTCACGCCAATCGACTTCCGAGAGATGACGTCGAAGAAGTTGCATAGGCCAAATAGCGTTTCACGGACGTGCGCGTCCATGATCCCAATGGATTGCAACCGGAAGTATCTGCGTCATCAAGACATGACGGTCGTGAGACTTCATCCCGCTGAACTTCTGTCACTGGGTCTAGGTATCTGCTTATCTTCCCAGCGTAACCGTAAGGAAGTTTTACTCCTAGGAGGCAGGTGAAAACTGCTCGATCTCCTCCTCGACTTAGAGTGAAGCACGGGAGGGTAGTCATTTCCGGTCTTCTTGGCCTTTTTGCCTTTGGCGACGACTTTACGTGTCCTGCTTCGCCTCATCATCATCATCATCATATATAGCGTGAAGCTCCTGCCTGATGCCCATTGATTTCAAGTCTGCCCTTGCTTTCGGCCCATCTTTGGTCCTCTCTGGCATGTTGAGCAGGGTACCAAGCAGACTCTCGCACACGTTCTTCGTGATATGCATGACATCAAGGCTGTGGAGGCACACGGTGGATCTTCCAAGACGGCAAGTCCCGTAAAACAGACCTCGTTTTCCATACCTTCAGCAGGCTCTGGCGCCTTTCGCTTCTTTCCGGCTCTGGCGCCTTTTGCTTCTTTCCGGCGGTGGGCAGTCTTTCCAATTTTCCAACAGCTTGTCTATTTCCTCGCCGCTCCTCGTGACAGGCGTTTTCGGGGTTCGGTTTCACCATCGAACAGATCCTTGCGTTTCCTCCACGGGTCATCGTCGCGAAGCCACCTTCGATGTCCCATGAACACGGTTTTCAAGACCGGGATCTCTATCTAGCTGGCGATACGTTGTGTCATCCATGCACCTTACGCATCCGTAAAATCCGTGGACTACCTGCGCCCGCGACATATCCGTAATCGAGATAGTCGTGCACCGTCGCGTGAGCGGTGCGGCTCTCATAGGGAAATATTCTTTCTCTGCGGCGTCCCACGTATTGGCTGGCGTTTTCCACGGTGTCAAGCTCCTCTTTCAGCAGCCCTAGATACAGATTGATGTCGTTCCCTGGTTGTTTCGCCCTTCAATTAGCATACTCATGTGAATGTACTTCCTCTTCATGCACAACCAGGGGGGAGGTTGTACATCCACACAAACACAGGCCAGGTGCTATGTGTGCTTCTTTGGCTGCCAAACGGATTGACTCCATCGGTGCTCGCGCCCAGCACGATGTTCCTTGGATCGTTCCCAAATTCCAGTCTTGAAGTTCAACGCTTGCCACCGGCTCGCATCCTTAGGGTGACTCAGCATCTTGTCTTTTTATCTATCTCCGGATCATTTGCGTCATCTTCCGCTTCTTCTCCTCCCTATCCGGCGTGCCAACGCAGGAGCTTTGCTACCTTAGGGTCCGCGGAATAGCGCTGCAGACGAGGAGCGATCGGAAAGTACCACACCACTTTTCGAGGAGCTTTCTTCCTCTTCTTGTATCGAGTGACGCCGCACACCGGACATATGGTAGACCCCGCGTGCTCGTCCCGATAAATGATGCAATTGTTCATGCACACATGGTATTTCACGTGCGGTAAATCCAGAGGACACACGATTTTCTTCGCCTCCTCCAAACTGGTCGGGCACTTGTTCCCCTTGGGAAGACGTTCGTGCCAGAATGACATGTTCTCGTCGAAGCATGCATCGGTCATTTTGTGTTTTACCTTCATCTCCAGAGCCATGAGCGTTACTTTCAGGCGGGTATCCTCGGGCCTGCATCCTTCATACAATGGAGTAACCGCGTCTAACTCAAGTTGATCCATCTTGGCTTTCTCTCGGGCGGCAGCTCTTGCGTTATCCGTCTGCTTGAGAAGCAGCTCTTGAATATGAGGGTCCTGCACCCAGCCCATCGATGGTCCAGCGTCGTGTGCTCCGCCGGCATCATCATCTTCATGATCATGCCCGTCGCCTGCTCCGGCATCTTCCTCATCATCATGTCCTGCATATTCTACATGATGACTGTATACAGCATCACCGATCGTGATCATCGCTGAGGGATTCTTCGTCTTCTCGCCCGCCCGAGCCGCGGTGGTTGTCTTGCTGCCCTTCCTCATTTCTTGCCGGCCCGCATGGACGACTTCGTAGTCATCTTCATCACCTTGCCACCGATAGCCATCCATGAAACCACGCAACAGCAGGTGGTCCCGCACCTGCCGAATCCGGGTCCGCAATAAGGCTCTTCACTTGCATCTTCGACACGGACATCTTATCTCCGTCTCGTTCTTTTGAAGCATCGGCCTTCACGGACCTCAAAAACCTATTCACGATGCCTTCGGTCATCGTGCGGACCATGGTCGCCTGCGGGGTAGAGCAAAACGATATTTTAGAACCAAGAAAAAATTTGGCATGACTTTCCCTAAAAATAGGACCAAAAGGATGCTTAATGCCAAAATTCTACTTGAAACGGAAATGAATCAACATTCCGGCAAAATATTGGCAACTATCGCATTTCAAATACCGGTACACCTCCAAACACAAACACATATGCAAACACCACAAACATATGCAACACCACGAACATACATAGATCTAGCTAGGCCGTAAAAAGTGCATGTGCACATTGTTGTAAGGAGAACAACCTAAATATAGCTTCCCCTTACTTACCTATTAAAACAAGGTAATTTAACCACTTAATTTGAATGAATCTATGGTGGAAATGAGGTGAAAAAGAGGAGGCACCTGAGACAAGGAGGAGGTGGAGAGAATGAAGTGGGGAGAAAGTGAGTGTGTGGGTAGGAGAGGCTGTCCCAAATATCTTGTTGCTGCCCACTTACTAATGGCGCACCTCTTGCATGGTGCGCCATTAGTTGTTACCACTACTAATGGCGCACCTAAGCAGGATGCGCCATTAGTATGTTTGGACAGTTCAAAAAGTTTCTATACTAATGGCGCACCCCACACTGGGTGCGCCATTAGTAGTTACAACTACTAATGGCGCACCAGTGTGGGTGCGCCATTAGTATGTTTGGACAGGCGCACTAGTTTAAAAAAATTGGTACTAATGGCGCACCCACACCACAGTGCGCCATTAGTAGTTACAACTACTAATGGCGCACTCGGGAAGGATGCGCCATTAGTATGTTTGGACAGCGCACTAGTTCAAAAAAAAAAAGTTTCTATACTAATGGCGCACCCACACACTGGTGCGCCATTAGTAGTTACAACTACTAATGGCGCACCGGGGTGTGGATGCGCCATTAGTATGTTTGGACAGGCGCACTAGTTTAAAAAAAAAATTTGGTACTAATGGCGCACCCGCTTTGGTGCGCCATTAGTAGTTACAACTACTAATGGCGACTTTTCGGGCAGGATGCGCCATTAGTATGTTTGGACAGGCGCACTAGTTAAAAATAATTTGGTACTAATGGCGCACCCAAGGCATGGTGCGCCATTAGTAGTTTAGACACTAATGGCGCATCGTATGGCGGTGCGCCATTAGTATATACTAATGGCGCACCATCTTTCCGGTGCGCCATTAGTGTCATTTCCATCTATAGCCCTTTTCCTAGTAGTGTAAAGTCTCCCCCAAGGAAAACTGGATAGCATAAGCCCTCCATGCTCTCATGCAATTATGCAATAAAATCTATCTTATCCACAGCATATGCTGTGCCATACACTGCCACCAGGTGCCAACAGAAGCCATCATTTTTGCTTTTCAAAGTGACACTAATACAATATTTTTTCGTATTAACATCTAAGACCTCAAAGGAATTATAATTTGTACCCACAAGGATACCACCAGCAGTGCCCACTGCAGGGAGTATATGCCACTCATAAGAAGTGGAACCAGCTAAAGTATTAAGGAAGGAATCTGACAGAGTCTCTCTCTTAATCTCCTGAAAACCCAAAAAATCAGGTTTATATTTATTCACCAAATCAGACAGGCACTGGAGTTTACCTTTTTGACCCAAACCTCTAACATTCCAAAAGATACCAATCATGGGATTTTAAAGGGGTGTGTCAGACTAAAAAGTCCACCTCTTACTGCATTCCCAGAGCCAAAAACAGCATCAGCAGTGCCCCCTAATGTGTTTTTGTCCGGGATGCTACTGACAGGAGTACAAACTCCATTTCCCTCAAAGATGTCAGTGTCTAATTTGTCAGGTAAAGATATCTCAGGATTTTGTGAAGCAAAAACTAAGCACCTTTCAGTTTCATCTCTAATTAATTCATCAATGATCTGATCTTTTTCACTTTCATTATCTCCAATTCTTAAGTTAATGTTGAAGCATAAGCTCCTAAATTAGATGCAAATTCAGAAGTAAAAGACTTACTTTTGAAAGTGTTGGGGACCTCCAGGTTCTTTTTCAATTTGTAGGCAGCAGCCTTCTCCATGATATTTTGTCTGTTGTGAGCTCTGGTACTTGGCCTTGTAGCAATCACCGGGCCCCACTTGTTTTTGTTAGCAGGTTGCTCATTGGGAAGGGGCAGTTTTTCCACCAGGGCCATAAGTTTCAGGCCACTGACCACAGAAGCATCCAGAGTGCCCATCTCTTCTTCAGAATTAGCAGCATCGCTACTAGTGTCAGAATCAGCATCATCTAACTCCTTCAGTAACTCCGAGCAGTACTTTTTCTGGCTGGACATCGAGGGGGTCACACAACACTCCTGGACTGTAGAAAGAGCAGACCTATCATGCCCCTCAACGCTTGGAGTACTTAACACCTTGATAGCATCAGAGAAAGGAATCACAGAGTAATCATTTTTCACTTGCGGTGTTTCATCTGCCACTTTGTCCACTCTCACAGGAGAGATGCAAGCCTCAACCAGGTTAGCAGGATGGAAGGAAGCACTGCCCCCATCGTTCTTCTGTTTCCCAATTGGAGATTTTGCTTTGTTAGTCCTGTTGGCCAGGTCCAACTCATCGATAGGATCTTCACCATCATCAAGGATATCCTTGTCAGTGTCCTCATCTTCAAATTCCTTATTATCCTCGTCCACAGCTATATCAGTTGGACCATTGTCATCATTGGGATCATCAGCACCAATTTGCTCAAAACCTTCCACTGTGAAAGACAGAACATACAACTTCTTCCTCATTTCCATGATTCGCTCAAAGGGAATTTTTGCTGGGTTTCTACAGGCAATCTTGATCCTCACTTTCTCATCTAAACTTTTCATCAGACCGTTCCAGTCAACGTCCACTAGGATCCCAAAGCATGAAGCGATTTGAGATAGAACTTTCCACGTGCACCATTTGGATGACAGACCTTCTACAATCACCCGAGCTTCAGTCAGTTCATTGAAGGGGTCGATCGCCCCAGTCCATCTCTCCACAGACACTGAAACTCCATCAATGGGCAGCTCAAAAGGTGGAAACTCGATTAGTTCCTCTACATCCTTCCAGGGGGGAAACCTGACAAGAAACTTTTTATCTGCTAGCTGTCTGACTTGCCAGGTCCAGTTCTTGTTCTTGCAATAAATGCCTGACAGGTTCTTGATCAGGTCAGCCCTGTTGATCTCACCTTTTGAGGGAGTCCTGGATTAGGGGGTGTCCGGATAGCCGGACTATGACCTTTGGCCGGACTCCTGGACTATGAAGATACAAGATTGAAGACCTCGTCCCGTGTCCGGATGGGACTTTCCTTGGCGTGGAAGGCAAGCTTGGCGTCTGAGATATGTAGATCTCCTACCATTGTAACCGACTCTATGTAACCCTAACCCTCTTCGGTGCCTATATAAACCGGAGGGTTTTAGTCCGTGAGGACAAACAACAATCATACCATAGGCTAGCTTCTAGGGTTTAGCCTCTGATCTCGTGGTAGATCTACTCTTGTACTACCCATATCATCAATGTTAATCAAGCAGGAGTAGGGTTTTACCTCCATCGAGAGGGCCCGAACCTGGGTAAAAACATCGTTCCCTTGTCTCCTGTTACCCATCCGCCTAGACGCTTGATTCGGGACCCCCTACCCGAGATCCGCGGTTTTGACACCGACATTGGTGCTTTCATTGAGAGTTCCTGCGTGTGCGTCATCTTTAGGCCCAATGGCTCCTCCGGTCATCAACAACGGCGCGCCTGTGGTGAAACTTTTCTCCCGGACAGATCTTCGTATTCGGCGGCTTTGCCTGCGGGCCAATTAAGCAGGCCATCCGGAAGCGATTGAAAGCTACGCCCCAGCCACCAGTCAGATTTGAAGTTTGAACTACACGGCCGACGTCCGTGGAGACTTAATCTTCGACGGGTTCGATCCACAGCCATGTGCGCTGCCGCATCACGAGGGCATGATCTAGCTCTGCCCGAGCGGTGTCTGGAGGCCGCACCAGTGTCCGCTCCGACCTTTAGCTCGGAGCCGACTGCGCCTATCGGGGACGGGTGGCTGGACACCGCCTCGGGGGCTGCGATCTCTACGGCGATTGAGCCGTACACCTACCCCGTCCTTTGCGAAACTCGTGACTCCAAGGTGTCGGACTCCTCTCCGGACTCCGAGCCTTCCGCGCCCCCGCCAATCAACTCCGATTGGGCGCCGATCATGGAATTCACTGCCGCGGACATCTTTCAGCACTCGCCCTTTGGCAACATCCTGGACTCACTAAAGTCTCTCTCTTTATCAGGGGAGTCTTGGCCGGATTATGGTCAGGAAGGTTGGGATGCGGACGACGAAGAAATTCAAAGCCCACCCACCACCCACTTCGTAGCCACTGTCGATGATTTAACCGACATGCTCGACTTCGACTCCGAAGACATCGACGGTATGGATGAAGATGCAGGAGACGACCAAGAACCTGCGCCACAGAGGCCTTTGGAAGGCCACCTCGTCATACGACATATACATGGTGGACATCCCAAAAGATGTGAATGGCGATGGAACAGGGGAGGATGACCCCTCCAAGAAACAGCCTAAGCACCGGCGTCAGCGGCGCTGCTCTAAATCCCACCACAGCAAAAACGGTGATTCCGGCACGGGAGACAATAACACCCGGACAGTGCTGAAGACAACCCCCTCGAGCAGGATTCAACGCAGGAGATGGAGAAGCCAGCCCTCGTGAGAGAGCGGCAGAAAGAGAGGTAGAGGACGATAATTACATGCCTCCCTCCGAAGATGAGGCAAGCCTCGACGACAACGAATTCGTCGTGCCTGAGGATCCCGTCGAACAAGAGCGTTTCAAACGCATGCTTATGGACACGACAAGCAGCCTTAAGAAAAGGCAGCAACAGCTTAGAGCTGACCAAGACTTGCTAGCTGATAGATGGACTGAAGTCCTTGCGGCCGAAGAGTATGAACTCAAGCGCCCCTCCAAGAGCTACCCAAAACGTAGGCTGCTACCCCGATTAGAGGAGGAAGCACCCAAACCTACATCACCAGCGCATGATATCTGGTGACCGGCCACCTCATGGCCGCTGACAGAGAGGCCTCTCGGCCCTCAACTCAAGCCGCACTCGGCGCCGCTCAAAAATACCAAGGCGCTGGGAAATGCGCTGCACTGCGAGATATATTGGAGGACAAGGCAAGGCAGACAAGATCGATCTACGGATCGCGGCGCCCACGACGCGTGGCGATAACCGGCCACGCCGGATATGGCAACAACTCCGCCGGGCCGAACATGATGACAAAGCGCATTTGACCTGTGTCGTGATACAGCCCAATACAGAGGCGCCACACACCGACTATGCTTCACAGATGAAGTGATGGATCATCAAATCCCTGAGGGTTTCAAACCCGTAAACATTGAATCATACGATGGCACAACATATCCTGCGGTTTGGATCGAGGACTATCTCCTTCACATCCACATGGCCCGCGATGATGATCTACACGCCATCAAATACCTCCCACTCAAGCTTAAAGGACCAACCCGGCATTGGCTTAACAGCTTGCCGCCAGAGTCAATTGGTTGTTGGGAAGACACGAAGCCGCATTCCTCGACAATTTCCAGGGCACATATGTGCGACCACCAGACGCCGATGACCTAAGCCACATAATTCAGCAGCCAGAGGAATCGGCCAGATAATTCTGGACATGGTTCCTAACCAAGAAAAATCAAATCGTCGATTGTCCGGATGCAGAGGCCCTTGCAGCCTTCAAACGCAACATCTGCAACGAGTGGCTTGCCCGGCGCCTAGGACAGGAAAAGCCGAAATCCATGGCAGCCCTCACAACACTCATGACCCGCTTTTGCGCGGGAGAGGACAGCTGGCTAGCTCGTAGTAACAACATTACCAAGAGCGCTGGTAATTCGGATACCAAGGACAACAGTGGCAGGTCACGTCGCAACAAGCACAAGCGCCGCATTAACGGTGATAATGCTGAGGATACGGCAGTCAATGCCGGATTCAGAGGCTCTAGACCCGGTCAGCGGAAAAAGCCATTTAAAAGAAATACTCTGGGTCCGTCCAATTTGGACCGAATACTCGATCGCTCGTGCCAGATACACATCACCCCCGAAAAACTAGCTAACCACACCAACGGGGATTGTTGGGTGTTCAAGCAGGCAGGCAAGTTAAATGCCGAAAACAATGACAAGGGGCTGCATAGCGATGACGAGGAGTTGCCCCGGCCGCTGAACAATAGAGGACAGAAGGGCTTCCCCCCAAAAGTGCGGACGGTGAACATGATATACGCAACCCACATACCCAAAAGGGAGCGGAAGCATGCACTAAGGGACGTATATGCGATGGAGCCAGTCGTCCCAAAGTTCAACCCGTGGTCTTCCTGCCCGATCACTTTTGATCGAAGGGACCACCCCACTAGCATCCGCCATAGCGGATTCGCCGCATTGGTTCTAGACCCAATCATTGACGGATTTCACCTCACTAGAGTCCTAATGGACGGCGGCAGTAGCCTGAACCTGTTTTATCAGGATACAGTGCACAAAATGGGCATAGACCCATCAAGGATTAAACCCACGAAGACAACCTTTAAAGGCGTCATACTAGGTGTAGAGGCCAGCTATACAGGCTCAGTTACACTTGAAGTGGTCTTCGGATCCCCGGAGAACTTCCGAAGCGAGGAGTTAATCTTCGACATAGTCCCGTTCCGCAGCGGCTATCACGCACGGCTCGGACGAACCGCATTTGCAAAGTTCAATGCAGTGCCGCACTACGCATATCTCAAGCTCAAGATGCCAGGCCCTCGAGGAGTCATTACGGTCAATGGAAACACCGAACACTCTCTCCGGACGGAGGAGCATACGGCGGCCCTCACGGCGGAAGTACAAAGCAGCCTCTTAAGGCAATTCCCGTGTCCGGCTATTAAACATTCGTACACCGTCAAGCGCGCCCGGAGTAACCTACAACAAGACCGCCTGGCATGTTCCGAGCACGCATAGCAATGCGGCCCAAACCCCAGCCCTCGCGAAATTGCGAAACCATTACTATGCGTACATAATTACGCTCTGGAAATACCATGGGCATAGGGGGAGGGGCACGACCACGGCATGCCCAGAATGCGACTCAACCGCACCAGGGGCTCCCGATTGTGTCATTCTTTTCTTTTCTTCTTTCCTTTTTACTTTCAGGACTCTGTTCTCACGAAGCCCTGTCCGACAGTAGAATCGCCGAACACACGATGCAACAGCCAGGGAAGCAGAAAGCTACGTCGAGTGTCCAGGTGGTCTCTATTACGAGCAGTATACCTGTTTTACATACCATCCCGCAGCTTACCCTCGGAGGGGACATGTTCAAAAGTCCGTCCCTTGCTTATCGCACTATTTGTATCGTTCGCTCTTCGCAGCCCTTACGAATAAACAATACATAGCTTCGCCTATTATTGAATTCCTTTTTTCTATATATATACATGTTCAGTTATGACATTGTGCAACCGTACACTTTGGTACGGGCAATACACCAGGGGCTTAAGTACCCCACAATACGGTGTGATAATTCCGAACACTTTCACAAGTGCGGCACCCCGAACTTATAGCATTATATGCATCGGCTCCGAATCATGTCTTGGGTCAATAGTTGGGTTTGCCCGGCTCCCATGTTTTGGTACCTTATGTTCCGTTATATCGGCTAAGGTAGCGCTGGGAGAACCACTGCGATTGTGCCTCGGTTGAGCTGGGTTAAGCACCTCAGTGGAAAGCTAAAACTGACCGTCATGATAGGGCGAGAGCCGGTCGCTGTTCGAGAGGTTTTTGAGTCCCTAAAGACTTATGCCGCTTAGAGCGAGGAGTCGGCATTGTCCGGCCTAGGCGTGGATAGCGCCCCGAAATCGGTCTTCAAATACCAGGGGCTTCGCCGAAATTTAAAATTATAGAATTCTATGGCTAAGTGAGAGTGTTCAAGCATTATAATCCGGTTGCCTTGTTCGTTCGTTGAGCGCCTCCCTCGAAGGACCCAAGAATGGGAACAAGAGCGCTCATGTTTATCCGAACACCCCAAAGCACTTTCGTGGCATGGGGGCTGAAGCCCGACGACTCGCCATCTCTCAAAATTAATACACGGCCGCACAGAAGGTAATATTTTAAATTCAAAAGTGTTGCTTAGCGCATATGAACAAGTTTTCAGCGTACAGGATAACAAATGCGAGTCTACTCAAAAATTATATCTTTGGAGCATTCACCCGCTATAAGGTGGGCACCCTTCATGACGCCCTCATAATACATTTCAGGCTTGCGATGCTCCTTGCCCGGTGGTGGTTCGTCCGTCACAAGCTTCTCAGCGTCCATCTTGCCCCAGTGCACCTTAGCACGGGCAAGGGCCCTACGGGCACCTTTGATGCAGACGGGCGCTTTGACGACTTCAACCCATGGACAAAGGCGTCCACCAGCCGCCTCACCAGCCAGTAGCTCCTGTGCATGGCTTCCTTAGGCCATAGCCGAACTATGAGGCCCTTCATGGCCTGTTCGGCCACCTTATGGAGCTCGACCAGCTGCTTCAACTGGTCTCTTAAGGGCACCGGGTGTCCGGCCTCAGCATACTGAGACCAGAACACCTTCTCCGTCGAGCTTCCCTCCTTGGCTCGGTAGAATGCGGCAGCATCGGACACCTTCTTTGGGCAGATCTGCGAACGCTCCCGGAGAGCTCGGATTCGGGTAAGTAATGATAATTCACTTTCACATGCTTGCTTTGCATATAGAATGCCTTACCCGCCACTATCTTCTTCATCGCCTCAATTTCCTGGAGGGCTTTTTGGGCTTCGGCCTTAGCGGCTTTGGCGCTCTCATGGGCCGAGGCGAGCTCGGACTCTCGAGTCTTTGAGTCACGTTCCAAACTCTCATGTTTTTCCACGAGAGCCTGGAGCTCTTGCCGAACCTCCGCCACCCGCTCCTCCTGCTTCTCTCGCTCGGTACGCTCTGCGGCCGCATCGCTTTCGGCCTTGGACACCGCTTCCTTTAGGGTCGCCACCTCGTTCGTGGCCCCTGCAATATTCACGTTATTCCTGCCATTTTTTGCAACCACATCTTTTTAAATACCCCCATAAGGTCTTACTTACCTTCCTTGTCCTCGAGCTGCTTTTTGTCAAGGCTGAGCTCGTTGTCGGACCGCTCGAGGCTCTGCTTCAATGCATCAACCTCCGCAGTTAGTGCAGCAGAGGTCAGCAGCGCAGCCTGCATTCCCATATTGACATACTTATGTTAGACTCCTGCGTATATCTTTTTAGATCCTCAGTTCGGTTTTTTCTTTCCGAACACCAAACTGAGCATCAGGGGCTACTGTCTATGCGGTAATATTTTTACATATCTTAAATACATACCTCAAAGCCTGTTAGAAGGCTGGCACGAGCCACCAGCCCGCTCTTGGCGGACTAAACTTTCTGGACCAGTGCGGTGCTCCTCGTCGATGGAAGCGCCGTTAAGCGCCTCCATCAAATCATCCAGTGCCTCCGGTTGGACGGAGGTCACCGGCGTCATGATCTTGCCCTTCTTACGAAGGGGTCGCTGCCGGACTCGGAACCTTGAAGGTTCCGATGACGGAGTCCTTGACAGGTCGGACTAAAACCCTTTGGGGTTTTATCCCCTTTGCGCCCGGAGTCCGGGAGGTCGCCTTGCGGTGCCTCCAGGGCCACCTCCTCCTGGCTGGGCCCCTTTTGGGACTCCACCCCGGCGTCATCCGCAGTGGGAGGAGACGGGGCGGTCGGAAGTGAGGTGCTATTCACATCCGACGAATCCAGGGAGCCGCTCGATGAAGCGTCGAGCCCGTCCTTGGGCGGGCTGCATGGTTATATTCGGTGTTAGAAGATGATGTGCGACAAATGGAACGCCATGAGTTATTCTGGTGTCCAAAAACTTACAATTTCGAAAGGGGCTTGGTCCTTGGAGGCCACTCCTCTCCGCCGTCGTCGGTGTTGGTGGTGTAGTCCGGAGGGAGGGTCCTTCCATTCTTGGACCCTCCGGCCTCCCCAGTTGGGTCGGCCTTCCTTTTCTTCTCTCCCCCCGCTGGGGGAGAGGCCTCTTTTTCCTCTTCCTCATCTTCGCGGGAGGAGTCCGCCTCAGAGTCATCGGACGATGAGTCCGACGACACCTGGCGCCGGGAACTCCTTCGAGTTCCCGTGGCCTTATTCTTGGCCTTCTTCTCCGGCACCACGTAAGGTGCCGGAACCAGCAGCCCCGTCAATCGGGCGTCCCGCTGGTCTTCCGGCAAGGGAGCCGGACAGTCAACCTGTCGAACGTCTTCTGCCGATCTGTCAAAGGTGAGGGAGTTTTAGATCCCGCATAGAGTCGAACTATGAAAAAGAGTCCCGTGCGAGGTAAAATAGCTTACCTCATTGGCTTGATGTCATGAGCTGAATCCGCGATCTTGGTAGCGGATGCGGGAGCCTCGGCGTATGAACAGCACCTTCCGGGCATCTTCAGCACGTAGTGTCGAAGAGCCGGCTCAAGGTTCGGTGTTGTGCCGGATCAAACTCCCACAAGTTGAAGGCCCGTTGCTGGCATGGGAGGATCCGGCGGATGAGCATAACCTGGATTACGTTGACAAGCTTGAGTTTCTTGTCCACCAGGTTTCGGACGCAGGTTTGGAGTCCGGTCAGCTCTTTCGAATTACCCCACGTCAGGCCCGTCTCTTTCCATGAGGTGAGCCGTGTAGGGAAGCCAGATCAGAATTCAGGGGCCGCTTCCCATTTGTAGTCGCACGGCTTGGTGATGTAGAACCACCCCGATTGTCACCCCTTTATGGTCTCCACGAAGGAGCCCTCGAGCCATAGGACGTTGGCCATCTTGCCCAACATGGCACCTCCGCTCTCCGCTTGGCGGCCGGCCTCTTCCTTCGGCTTGTCATTGAAGGTCTTCAGCGATAAGACGAAGTGGGGCTGGATGCAGAGGAAGGCCTCGCACACGTCGATGAACGCCGAGATGTTGAGGATGAAATTCGGGGCCAGATCATGGAAATCTAGGCCGTAGTAGAACATGAGCCCCCGGACAAATGGGTGAAGTGTAAACCCTAGTCCGCGGAGGAAGTAGGGGAGGAACACTACCCTCTCATGGGGCATGGGGGTGGGGATGAGCTGCCCCTTGTTGGGGATCCTATGCGCGATGTCATCGGACAAGTATCCGGCCTTCCGCAACTTTTTGATGTGCCCCTCCGTGACGGAGGAGGCCATCCACTTGCCTCCCGCTCCGGACATAGTTGGAGAAGGTTGAGGTGGGATGTGTGGACTTGGGCGCTGGAGCTCGAGTGCGCGGAAATGGATAAGCAAAGGAGGAAGAAGGCGTGTGTGAAAAAGTGGATCCTTATCCCCTTATATGGACGGACAAAGCTATGCATCCCCACCGGCCTGATAAAACTCGCTTATCTCCCAAGCGCTATAATTAATGGCGTGGTTGGGTTACCCACGCCCGTATTGATGAGAATCCCGGAATAAGGGGACACGATCTCTGCTTTGACAAGACGTGCCAAGGAAACCGCCTCGCTAAACGCTACCGAGGTGGGCCAGTGAAAACGATTCGAATAAAGGCTTGGCCGTGGTGTGATGTCACGCTGTGGAATACATCAGCAGATTGAGTTTGTGTAAATAGTATTCTCTCTACGGTGGTATGTGGAACTTATTTTGCAGAGCCGGACACTATCCTTGTGTTCAACATATTCTATGAAGTATTCGGAGGAGGAACCCGCCTTGCAATGCCGAAGACAATATGCGCGCCGGACTCATCGTCATTGAAGCCTGGTTCAGGGCTACCGAGGAGTCCTGGATTAGGGGTGTCCGGATAGCGGACTATGACCTTTGGCGGACTCCTGGACTATGAAGATACAAGATTGAAGACTTCGTCCCATGTCCGGATGGGACTTTCCTTGGCGTGGAAGGCAAGCTTGGCAATACGGATATGTAGATCTCCTACCATTGTAACCGACTCTGTGTAACCCTAACACTCTTCGGTGCCTATATAACCCGGAGGGTTTTAGTCCGTAGGACGAACAACAATCATACCATAGGCTAGCTTCTAGGGTTTAGCCTCTCTGATCTCGTGGTAGATCTACTCTTGTACTACCCATATCATCAATATTAATCAAGTAGTAGTAGGGTTTTACCTCCATTGAGAGGGCCCGAACTTGGGTAAAAACATCGTGTCCCTTGTCTCCTGTTACCATCCGCCTAGACGCACAGTTCGGGACCCCCTACCCGAGATCCGCCGGTTTTGACACCGACACCTTTCATCACCCAGATCTCTCCACAGTTCCTGAAGTTGAGCCAATTTGCCTCTCGTCCCACTGGGGCGTCGATATGATAGAACCCTAATCCCAGTGCCAAGCTTCCAAATAAAGTGGCCACTGGATGTGGTTGAGCCCAGGCAGCGCAATTGTTCACGTTGTGGCCTTCCAGTCCGCAGATGAAGCAATTCTTTTTCTGAATACAGTTACCCACGTAATGACCAGGGCCGCCACAATTGAAACATACCATGTCGAGGATCTGGACGAGCGGGGCAGGTGGAGCCGGTGGCGGAGGCGCAACCAAAGCTTGTTGGGGAGGGGCAGCGCCTTTGGGAGGAGGGGTAGCGGGATTGGGACGTGCCCCACCGGTCCCCTGACGACGAGCTGGGTTCTTCTGCGGGGGTGGAGCACGTTGCTTCTGCATTCCGCTTGGCGCGCCCTTGTCCGCCATGGCAACCACATGAGCAAAGGATTTGGAACCACCTCCGATCCCTTCTCTGACGATCTTGAGTTGTATCGGTGGAGGATCAAAGGGCCGGAGTTTTTTGATCGGGAACAAATCAGACGGGGAGAAACTGCCAGCACGAACTAAATCTTTCCTGAGCCATCCCAAGGTGGAAGCAGCTCGGCTTGGGGGACGAGGATGGGGGTGGCGGCGGGGAGGGGAGGGAATGGACCAAAGCTATCCGAAAACCCTAGATATAGCCTCATCCGCATCTTCCTGAGCAGAATGCGTAAACTCCAAAGGCGTTTTCACCCGTCTACACTTGATTGGGGGGAGCGACGTGGCAATAGGGCCCACGCTACTCCGCAGGGGCAGACCTGTTTGAATCACAGAGGAAAATTCCCCCAACTCCGGCCGCCCTTGCGCCACCGCCGGCGAGAGACCTTGCGTTACCGCCTGCGAGAGCCCCTGTTTCTCTGAGCACAAGCTCCGACCAGCAATCACCCGCTTCTCAAATTGATGAATCACCGCAGTAGTTTGGATCCCAGGGATATAAATCCCCTCGCGCGACCTTGAACGAACGCCAGAAGGAACCTCGCCGCGGTCACCAACCCACGGCGGCTCGAGGTCGCCGCGGCACGGCGAGGGGTTGCTGTGACCCCCGCTCCTCGCCGCAGTCCTCAAGCGCTCGGCGGCAGCACGCCCAGGATGCATTCCCACCGGAGCGCCCGCCGTACATCGCTTGATTTCGCCTCCGCCCGTGCCCAAATCATGAACTCCGCCGGCGGCGAGTGCGGTAATGGGGGCATCCTTGTTCTCTCTTCCAACGTGGCCTCTTCGAAGATGCACCGCGCCAGCTTCCTCTGTTCCAAGTCTTCCCTCTTCTGACAGATCTCCGCGACCTTCGCAGCTGCAGATCTCGCCACCGGCTTGGTTGCCGTCGCCACCGCCTGGTCCGCCACCTTCCACTCCTGCACGCACCGGATCCACTCGAAGGTGGCATCCCGAATCCTGGTCGCGCGCTCCCTCCACCCCGCTGCTCGAGTCCCCATGAGCACTGCTTGCGGCATCGGAGAGATTAACCGCAGAATCTCGGGGAATCTCTCGTAGGTGGCGGGGGACAGTGGCTGGGGCAGGGGAGGTGTGGGTGCTGTCGGCGTCTGCGCCTCTCGACGACGCGGAGGCATGCTGCGGTGTTGGATCTGCGGGGGCGGCGGCTATGGCGGGCGGGAGGTGCAGCGTCGCGAGAGCGAGGGCGAGAGGCATGGGAAGAATAATCCTAGAATACCACGAATATAATTTCATGATGAAATTTTGCAAGCATTGAAAACATTTTTCAAAGTTCTCCACACAAAAAATTAGAATCGTTTGAAAAAAATCATTATTTTGGATTTTACTGTTCATCACGAGCTCAAATGAAAGATGACTTTCGAGCTTAGTTTTCTTTAGCAGTTGGTTCTCCCCTTTACGCAGCTTGGGGCTCTTATTGGTGCTGTTGTGTTCTGGATGTAAAGGCATTTGGTTTCTGTTAATGGAAATCATATAGGAAATACGTCTATTAAAAAAATGAACAGACTATTCATCAGGTGCCTGAAATATATCTTTTGCGTTAGTCGATTCCCATGCACCGTTGGATCCGAAAGGAACAGATGGATTGCTTTTTTTGGAGCATTTTCTGAATGATAAACGCACGATCTCTTTCTCCTGGACGGAGCCGCCCTCCGACGCCAGTCAAACCGTCTGCTCCTACCCCCTAGTTCGTTCAGGATACGCTTCAAGAATAAGAAAGCAAGTTTACCGTCCTAGGCCTCTCTGGCCTGACTGCGCTCGTGGCAGCGCTGCCGTTTTCGACCTTGATGCTTGCAGAAAAATCGACCGACGCAAATTCAGCCTTCAGGCGACCGAAGAATAGCAAAACTGTAAAAGAAAAACGTGGCCGTGGAGTCATGCGTGTGCGGCAAAATTTCGTGTTTTGACCCTCCTCTGAAACTTATTCGAGATCTGATCCTAGTTTATTTTTTTCGAGATCTGACCCTTTTGCTATCATCAGGGTCCATGACAGTAGGCACGAGCACGTACTATGTTAAAAAATTAAGAGAAATTTACGATAGGGCATGCAACCCTACTGCAAGGGACCTTGGCGGTAGCAAGAAGGTGAGATCTCGAAATTTTTTAGACTAGAATCAGATCTCGAATATGTTTCAAAAAAATATCAAAACACGAAATTTAGCCTGCGTGTGCATCAATGAACAAGGTACGGACACGCGTGTGTAACTGGGTGCATCTCCGGGAGGCTTTACTCGGAAAACACAACGAACAGTAGTTTACTCGTTCCTTGGAGCCTTGCTGCTGTGCCCTTGCGCTGCCCGACCGCGGATATTCTATAGTTTGTGGAACTGCGCGCGTGATGTAAACTATGCATCGCCACTGGCAGTGCCCCGCTGCCCAAAAGCGCACCGCACTGTGGACGTGTTTGACCGTGCATGCATGCATCTGTGTCGTGTGTGCAGTGCGCGTACGTGCGTGCGTGTCCAGCCGCTCAGCGCCGTATCACACCACCAAGGGCCCATGCAGCTACCCGACTAGTCTGTGCACTGCACACTCGTTGCGTATCCGAAGACGGCAACCGATGTGATCGATATACGGCCCTGGCGGGTGCACTTGCGTGAGTTGACGCGTGCTACGTGAAAGGCGTACTGCGTGTTCCGTCTCCCATCGCATGGCCGGCCGATGAGCATCACTGTGCCAGAGTATCGGTGTGCATGGACGCTCTGAGCTCTGACGGAACGGCGGGACGGCCAGGAATGCATGCTGTGCGTGTCCCGTGGCTTTTGTTCATCGATCTCTCCTCAATCGTATCGAACTGACGAGCGACGAATGGCAGGCCAAACGTGGTGTAGGGAGAAGAGATCTACTTCCTCTCGGTTTCTAAATATAAATCTTTTTAAAGATTTCAATATGGACTACATATGTCTAGTTTAGAGTGTAGATTCATTTTTTTGCTTTATGTCTAGTCCATATTGAAATCTTTAAAAAGATTTATATTTACGATCGGAGAGAGTAAGAGATATTGAAGCCCAAGCGAGATTGAAAGCACAACAAATGGCCACGAATGCACAAAAGTGTAGATCTAACGGTCAAAAATGCCGATGGCCTATGATGGTTGGAAAAATGCACAGATTTAATGTCTCTAAATGCCAGGACAATGGTTGCACTCCTCAGGAAGAGGCGGGGGGAGGGGGTAGTGACAATTTACCGGACAACCTGGAAGACTAAAAATAGGGCATGTTTTGATATTTAAAAAAATCAGATGATCAGGTCTCTTTTGTTTTAATTTTTTTTCTATTAAGGTTTTTACTATTTAATCTTAAAACTTGGAGCATATTGCAGAAAAGCCAAGACAGAAGAGAAACTGAGGATGGAGATCAAGGAGGTCTTGTGCGAGGCATTTGCCAGAGTGCATGGATGAAATTCCTTGGCCAGGAGAATTTGTCACTCATAGAGTTTCTGCCTTGCTTCATCTAAAGTGCTATGGTTGGTTTTGGGAACTTGTTTAGTTGATGGTTTGAACTTTGGGGTGATCTTGTGTGAAGTGTCACGCTAGTTTTAGCTGCCTACGTGCTGTTGGTTCATAAGTGGCTTTTCCTAATTGTTGTAGGTTTTAGTGAAACGGACAAATCTGACCACTTTATAAAAACTTTGGCACAAAATATACTCAGTCTAAAAAATTCACAACATGGCCCGCTTTTGGATGACGCTCGAGCCACCCGGGCCCTTGTGTCATGTAAATGAGTCATTTTGTGGAATTGTTTTCGATCAGCATTATTTTGTGCTAAAGTTTCTTAAAAAGGCCAGATTTGGCCACTTTCTCCACGTCTTAGTTGTATTCCTCATATCTGTGAGACTTCTTTATGAGTTTTTTTTGTTTTTCTTTTGTAAATTGTGGCAATCTCTTTAATGATAATTGATATGGAGGCTCGTTGTTTAAATTTTTTTAAAAGATGATTGTCAGCGCCCAAGCATTCAAGCGTGCCGTTTTGTATCTACTTCCTCCGTCTCATAATATAAGAGCATTTTTTACTCTTATATTATAGACGGAGGGAGTATGTATGTATGTAGAAGTGTTCGACCGAGAGAGAGGGAGAGACAGACGATTGATCGGCTCAAAGCCTAACGAAGAAGACGGCGAGCTCCGGGCTATCGCCGCCATGCGGCCCGAGCATGTACAGCGACTCAGAGTCCTCGGACCCGATGATGTGATCGAAGCAACCCCGCATGTACGCCAGCTCCCCGTTAGTCGCGGCCGAGCCTGCCCTCCCGGGGAGCACGCCGCCGCCCATGGACACGGCCCAGAGCGTCTCCAGCACCGCGATGTCGCCGTCCGTCGGCTCCCGCCGCACCGCGTAGCCCACCCTCTTGCCGTTGCAGAACATGGTCCAGATCGGCTCATGGAGCAGCCACCCGTCGTCGTCGTGCTGCCTCGCCGCGGCGTCGCCATGTTCGCCGCCGCCGGAGCTGCTGTGCTCCTCCACGTGCTTCTTCTCGGCCTCCAGCACGATGCGCGTACCGGCCGTGCCGCCGAGCTCGCGGAGCAGGGTGTGCGTCGGGAGCGCCAGCTCCACCACGAGCGCCGGGCGGCACCGCGGGTTCTCCTGCAGCGCGAGCGACACGCGGCCCTCGCGGCAGCCGAAGAGCGTGCCGGTCATGTGCCGCCGGGACGACGCGCCGACGCCTCCGCCGCCGTTCAACGTGGTCGAGGGCGAGATGATCTGCGACAGGAGGGAGTCCGACCGCGCCGGCGATGCGGACGCGGCCGCCGCGGTCGGGGGCGCCGTCAGAATCCCCCCGCAGCGCGGCACCGTCAGCACCGGCAGAGACCGGAACATGCTCTGGAAAATCCTCACGGGCTTGGATCTCCGCGCCGGCCTCCGACGCGCGGGCGGCTCCTCCAGCGGGTGGCCCGCCGGGGCGCACGTTGCGGACGTCGACGGCAGCGAGGGCGGGAGACGGAGGATGGTGTCCACGGACGACATGGACGAAGTCAACCGCGCCCTTTTGCTCTCGGGGTCGACAGCGGCGTTGGCCATGGTATCGGCGGGAGGCGAGAGCTACCGGCGGTGCCGCGGCGCGGCCGGCGCTGCTCGCTCCCTCGGCCGTGAATGTGTGATAATCGTGTGGCGCGCGGTGCCCATGGGAGGAGGCGGGGCGAGGTCTATGATGCCATCGCCGTTAGGGCTGCCGGATGTCGCGGCGGCGGATTCGGTGTGTCCGTTCGTCGCCACTGGCGCGCAGCCATTGATTCCGGTTGCTCGGTTACGCGCCCTGCTGGTGATTCTGCGGTGCAAAGGCCCTTAGGATATTCTGGGCTTTTGCTTACGCAGAGATCGTAAGGCTCGGCCGCGTGGTCAGCCCTGGTTCATTCCTTCTCTGTAATGCCAGTTCGTTCACTACTTTGTCTCAAAAAAAGAAGTTCGTTCACTACTTCGCCTAAAAAAAATTGTTCGTTTTGAATTCATTAACTGTTGTCACCGGATAATATCACTGCTTTTTTTCCAAGCGAAAATGAGTTTTATTCAATATTGAGAGAATTACAATCAAGAGGCAAAAGATCCTCAATACATGGTGGTCCTACGTGCATTCACACAGGCATGGTACACTCTATACGACTACAGTTTGCCAAACGGTCGGCAACTCTATTTTAATATTTAGTCAACTTCATTTATAACTATTGATTTACCGTGCTCTTAAACATTGTTGATGCAAACGGAAATAATGTGTCATCCAAGTTTGAAACTACAATATAGAAACTCTAGCTCATTATTGAAGTATTTGTTTAAGAATACTAGAGTAAACTAGATTTTCATTGTGCATTTTTGTTCTATAAGGACTCGTGCTTATACTAGATTACTACTAGGTAATCAACTAGTAGGAAATTGACAGGACTACTGTAGTGTCTATGACATATGCTTGCTTCAGTTTTTGTCAAAAGATAGACCACTCCTCACTTTCTTGAGTATCATGCATGTGAAAAAATATGAGAAAAGTGTGTTTTTGGTCCCTCAAGTTCCCCAAAAGTATAGACTTGGTCTCTCAAGATTTTTTGGTATACATTTGGTCCTTCAAGTCTCAAAACCAGATAAGTTTGGTTCAAAACCATATTATAAGCAAGTTGACCAGGTTTGACCATGTTGACCAGGTTTGAATGATGAACAGTAAATTCAAAAGCATGTTGGTTTTCACAAGCATATTGATTGTCACGAAATTTCAGATTTTTTGAATTTACTATTCATCGGTCAAACCTGGTCAATATGGTCAAACCCGGTCAACGTGCTCAAAATCTGGTTTTGGACCAAACATATCCGGTTTTGAGAGTTGAAGACCAAATATATACCAAAAATCTTGAGGGACCAAGTCTATATTTTTGGGGAATTTGAGGGACAAAAAATATACTTTTCTCAAAAAGTATATACCCAAATAGCTGAACTATTATTTTTTTGAACTCCAATAGCGATGGAATCTTCTGCAGGCTCATGTTCTCATGTTTAACCTACTGCTTATTGTTGAAATGTTTCCTAAACTTGAAGTTAGTATGTCAAGTTGAACATGCTCCTGACAAATCAGTGATGGCCTCAATCATAATCTTAAAAAAAAGAAATATTCTGGATCAGCGATGTGCAGTTCAGTTAGTTGCTCGTTTGCACTTCATGGCAGAAGGCAACGGAAAATGAGCATTCCCTATTTGGCCATGTTCAAGCCTAAGAAATGATGGTGTGGATATTGTTCTTTCGATATGCTTCATGCTTTAAGTATAGCTTGTGCCACGTACATTTAGTGCTCGATGCTTCACATGTTGCTGTCCAAATGCTACAACAGTCAGTTTGCATTCACTACATCTGAAGCTGATTCTACCTTTAGAAACTACCATGAAAAATTAGAAATGGAAATCACAATACGACCACTTGGGATAGCACTTGTTTAAACAGAGCAATGAGTACTGACAGACAGACGCTACGCACAAACACCTCACAGAAACAACAACTCAACATGTATTGCACTATTCACCTCTGCATCTTGTTTACTCGTATGAACAATCATCTTTCGTCACATGTTGACCTGCTCCTAACTAGTCTTTGACTCTTTGTTTCATCATTAGCTTATGTGGTAACTGATTCTGGAGCCATTCCATGTCTGCCATTCCCTTGATTTCAAGCTATTCAGGTTCTTAATGTAGATCGATGTGCTCAATTTGTACATTTCTTGGGGAGGATGAACAGGACCACCCCGTGGAGGGCTGGATGAACAGTAGACGGTGGAGGGCTGGATGAACAGTAGCCCATGGAGGGGTGGTTGAACAGGAGCCCGTGGAGAGGGCTGGTTGAACAGTAGCCGGTGGAGTAGCGCGCGGTGGAGGCTGGATGAACAGGAGCCCGTGGATGAACAGTCGCAGGTGGAGGCTGGAGGAGGTCGACGATGGATGAACAGTAGCCCGTGGAGGCTGGAGGGGGTCGACGGTGGAGATGAACAGTATCCCGTGGAGTCCCGTTTTGCGGTACGCCATACCCCTCACGATGAACAGGGCCCCCGTTTCGACCGTAGCGCTCCAACACAAGTCCATTTCCTTCGTTTTGTGGTACGCCACACCCCTCCCGATCAACAGGACCCCCGTTTCGACCGTAGGAGGTCATTTTCCTCCGTTTTGCGGTACGCCAGACCCCGCCCGATGAACAGGATCCCGTTTCGAACGTGGCCGGTCGAACACAAGATCGTTTCCTCAGTTCTGCGGTACGCCAGGCCTCGTTTCCATCGGTTGTTCCGTTCAAGCCCTCCCGATGAACACGACGATGCATTCCGTTCCGACCCAGCTGGTTGGCTCCCCATGAACACGACGACGACGCAGTTTCTCCGTTCTGACCCAGCCATGTACATGAGCCCTGGCCGTAAGTATGCGCGAGGAGGCGTTCGAGAACCCGCCCGTATGTACGTACATGGCCGTATTTTCTTTCTTGCACACTGGCCGTTGTACGTACGTGTACATGCTACGTGCGCGTCTCTACTACGACACATGCACTTTCTACATCGACCAGTATGTACGTACACGTTCGCGACCAGAATGACAACGCTACGTACGCTTTGACCGTGTGGGTCCCGACTGTCAAGCACTTCCTTGCGTGCGAAGATGTAGCTGGTGGGTCCCAGCAGTCAGGGGGCGAATCATTTTTTTCCGTAATATGGACGCATTTCCTTACGTGCAAAGATGTAGCTGGTGGGTCCCAGCAGTCAGAGGGCGAATCATTTTTTGCCCGTAATATGGGCGCATTTCCTTGCGTGCGAAGATGTAGCTGGTGGGTCCCAGCAGTCAGGGGGAGAAAACATTATTTTTTAGGGTAAAAAGGATACAGTTGCATGCATGCGTCCATGGGCGTGGTGCGTCCCCACTGTCAGCCTCTTACGTACAGTCATCTTCCGATGACTCTCGGTTGTTGACCACGTTGACCACACCGTGCCGAGCGCACCAAGGTCGGTGGACGACGGCGAGGCCCCTGACTGGAACGACCCGGAGATAGGGAAGACGCGGCAGTGGAGTCGCAGATGGAGAGGAGTGGGAAACTTGACTGGTTTGGGTGCGCGGCAGCACTGCCGCGGTGCTGCCCACGAAAGACACGGGCAAGAACAGAGGTTGAAGAAGAAGCACGGTTGTTGGATTAACATCCAACAGTCCAGCTGCTAGAATCATTTGTTGATTAAGTTGACAAAGCCCTGCGTACATGTCCGCTTAGTAGGCCCACAAGTCAGCCACCAAATCTGACGGGTCCCAGCTGTCAACGGGAGGAATAATTTTTTTCACATAACAAGGAGGCACTTCCTTCGTGCGAAGATACAGCCGGTGGGTCCCAACTGTCAGAGGGAGGAAACAGCTTAATAAGGAGGATATTTCCTTGCGTGAGACCATGGACCTCGTGGGTCCCAGCCGTCAGGCTCTCCACGTACAATCCTCTTCCGATGACTCTCTTATGTTGACCACGCCGCGCCGAGCGCACCGAGGCGATGGACGACGGCGAGGCCCCAGACTGGAATGACCCGGAGATGGGGAAGACGCGGAAGTGGAGTCACAGACGGAGAGGAGTGGTAAACTTGACTGGCTCGGATGCGGGGTGGGCCTACACTCAGCAGATAATAACAGGAGGTGCGGAGTGGAGGGATGGCTCGCCGTCGGCGGGTAGCGTTTGAGGAGCGCAAAAACAATGCGCCGACGCCGGAGGTCGGAGCAAAGCGGTTCCGGCAACTGGGAAGAAGACGAGATTGAAGAAGAATGCCGACCGTTGGATGTAAATCCAACGCCTTCTTAGGCTTCGACCTACTGGCCCACATGTCAGCCAGTCCATTTGTTTTTTAGTCCATTTGGTGGGCTGGGTGAAACAATGATATAGCATCTATGCAGCCCGTTTATATATATAGTAGAACTTAAAACCCATTTGCATTTTTCTCGAAATTCGCGGACTTGCTGGGCTGGGTGAAAATATCTTGTTAGATTAGACAGAGAAATGTTATAAAAACATAAACACATGATTGCACGTCTATTACTGCATTGGTCAGTAAAAATTTTACAAGCTTATGTACGCAGTCACTAGGAGCTAACTTGCCAAGTTACGGAAACTCAATACGGCTCGTACGACCATATGCTCATATTATCCAAACCGATGGTCTGTATTGGGATTTGAGCAGGCAGTTGTATAGATTGACTAGATCATATTGGCGCGCGTTTGCTGCGCCCGACCATATTTGATGGGAGTGATCTAATCCTTTAAGCATATAGATATAACAAGGATGGAGTGTGTGATTAAAACATTATGTATTGTGCAACAATGATTATTAAAACGATGTAATTGATTTGGTAAAAAAATACATGATGAATTAATCATATTTTTGGGGGTGAGTCAAATGTTTATTTTTCGTGAAAGGCAGTAAGTCAAATGTGATGCTAGCATGCAATCTTAATTGATCCAGTACTTGTGTTGGTTGCTCTCATATTAATATACAACATGGAGTTGTATGATAGCTCAATCCTAAACCAAGAGCATGTCCCAATAAATCTGCAAGCGGTGCCATGCTGCAATTTATTTAATTTTGTAAAAACAAAAACATTAGTCACATTAGAGTACAGGTATTCATTGTGTGCTCAGCATCGTCGGAGAGCAAAGTGGGGAGAAAAAGATGGTTATTCAGGGTTTCTTTTTTAACCATGTATGCATGGAATGAATATAGTTGATCATGGATTCATGAAAGACGATGACATACTAAATAAATCATTTTTTTGGGTCCAAAGTGAAACAATGACGTACTAACTACCTGGACATAACACAAATAGTAGCAGAAGGCTGGACATACAACACATTGACAGAAGAAGACGGGCATGGTTCTTGGTCGGTGACACACACACACAAGGAATACACATCGATTGGTCATCTCATCGAACCAGCTTGAATACTATCGCCGGTGGCACGCACTGTTACAGCAGCGAAGGCGAATACTTCCTGACGTTGCCCTTCTCGCCCTCATCTCTTTTTGGCCAACTGGTGAAGGCCGGGGGAACCTAGCAACAAACATCTCTGCCAGACAAATGAAGTGCTAAATAGAATTAGAAACGGGGCAAAGGATTAGTATGCTCGCACGAAGTAGAGGAGGAGAGACTTTCCTCCGAGGGGAAAGGGAGATGAAGGTGACTGAGTAGTAATGGACATCAACCACCACGCATGGACCGGGAAGTGTAGTGAAAAGGCAGAGCCTGTGGAGGAAGAGTCAAGGTGAGTGGAGGGCACGGACGCCGAGGTAGACGTGCAATAGAAGCTCGCCGACGGGATGAAGGACGGCGGCGGCAACGCATCACGGAGGAACAGCGGAGCAGCTCAGGAGGGTTAGAAAACCTGGACGACGTGGCCTGTTAATATGGGAACCAGGATGGGAAATCTTTGTAAGTTCTACTGGACCTGGCCTTTTGTTCTTACGGCCCAATCATGGGTAGAAACCGTAGCTCATTCTGCAGAGCAGCGGCCCGCGAAACGTTATCTCAAGCGTGCGGTCCATAATTAGCGCGAACGGCCTGGAAGCTAGCCTTTGAGGAAATCCTACGTGTAGGAACAGTGATCCGACGGCTAGGGATCTAAATTGCCGTGGAGGCTCGTAGATAGCTACGTTATACTGTTTAGTAATGTATTGCTTCTTCTGGTAATATTATGAAACAGTCCCGGTGGCCCACGTCTGTGACAACTTAATGCAGCAACTGGTGCTGGTCCTCTACGGTCTAGGCCTCTGCAACACTTTTTGGATCGGATATCTCTAACTGAACACTTCTTCGTCTATCCTCATTCTGGGTTTGCTCTACTTGAGTTGAAGCTTTCTTACGGTGCTTACTTTGTATTAACTCGGATGTATCCACTAGTAGTACCAGAAAACACGTTTGGTGCTCAGCTCCATGGAGCCCCATTTTTTGTTTGCAATTCTTCAAGATCGCATTTCAAAAGTTCACACAATTATGAAAAATTCCATATTGTCATATGGATGTATACCACATGTGTGTAAATTTTCATGCAAAATACATTGATACTCAAGGTACACAAAAACGTAAAAATCATTTTTTTACAGTGAATGGTACACACCGTTTACTAATTCAAAAATCATAAGTTCATAATTTTTGTGTAGCTCACGTGCCAATATATTTTCGCATGAACTTTTGCGCACATACAGTGTACATTCATTGTTGGTAAAAAATACTAGTATACATTCATTGTTGAAACTTTGAAATGTGGCTTTTGAATTTTTTAAAAACAGGCCAACATGGAGCTTGAGCACCAAAAGGGGGCATGGTCAATAGTCCCAGTTATTAGGCATCCCATGGACTTTTGCATTGTCATGGAATCTTGAATCAAGTTGTATGCTTTCTTATCAAAATATGCTTTGTTGCTTTAAAATTCAGTTTGGCTCACTGGTGCCAAAAATATTTTCTCAACATTTTCAGTTTGTCAAAAACATACATTGAATTGATATTGTACATGAAATGATTCTGACTAAGCTGGCCTGTGCAAAAACAAGAAATCTGGTCCTGTTTTGCATAGATTTGAATTAGCTTTTTTTAACACCTGCTGCTTGTTATCGTACAACATGCAAATCTTAGTTTTTGAAACTTTTGTGACAGTAAAGAATACCCAATTTGCATACATGATTTTTTGATAGTTTTTGTATTACTATCATGCAGAATTTTGTATTATTAATCGGTAATCAATCTCCCCGCAAAATAATAAATAATCTGTAATCAATCTATGGCCTGTGTTGTGTAAACATTGCCAGTTGCAGTTTACAAATGGTGTGTACCTGTACGAGGCATCTCCCGTACCAACGGACCATCCGTCTCATCGAATAACCAGGTGCCTGGGCCCGCCATGTGAGTGCTTTATTGCGTCAACCCACCCTACGGATCGACCTTCTGCGTACTTCTACACATATGCAGAAAAGCCGAATACCCGGATATCTGTCGCTCGCACATGCATCATTAAATGGCGACAGGACACATTCAAACAGCTGAACCTATGGTCTGGATAATGGGATCATATAGTATTATGACCCAAAACGCTGCTTCCGCCAAGTTATATATAAACAATTATTATTATTATTTTGTAAAACTTTCAACTTACGAAATAAAATATTATTTTAATTTGATGAGTCAATAGTACGTGGGGTATTATTATTTTTTAGGCGAGACGTGGGACAGTTGGGTTGATTCTAGAGAAAAGTACTGGAAGAAAACTCAGTTTATATGGAAAAAGAAAGTGGGAGAAAATTCAGATATAGGATTAATGAAAGCGAAAAATAAAGGAAGTGGGAAGGTCTATAAAATGGTTGGACGAATGACAGGTTTAACGGAAACTTATGTTGTTTCTAATATATATATATATATATATATATATATATATATATATATATATATATATATATATATATATATATACGTTAAACTAAGCGTGAGTGTAGAATAGCTTATTCTACACCCCAGTAACGATACATACAGAATATAGTAACACACTATGTAAAATATAGTAATTTTCGTAAAAATGTAGTAAATTACAAACATGGATGATAAAAAATATTTTGCAAATTACTACATTTTTACACCGTTTTATTAGATTTTGTACATGACGTTATTAGGGGGTGTAGAATAAGCTATTCTACACTCACGCTTAGAATAGCGTTACCCTATATATATATATATATATATATATATATATATATATGTTCAGTTTTGCATTCTTATAGAAAAATAGAACTGAGCTATGCGTCGTCTTGAAAAAACAAACAAAACTCACTACCAAAAAAATACACTTCCGTGATGATACGTGTTTGTCACAGTAGGTCACGTTTTCTGTCATGCATATACATCCATGACAAATTTATGACAGAATCAAGATAGTCATTCCTGTGCTGTCGTAGAAGTGTTCCATGACATTACCAAAATTATCATCATCACGTGTCGGCACACCGTTGGGACAGATGTCATCCACTCATTGGACATAAAGCACCTATGATACGTCGACACGTGGCATGGCCCAACAGAGGCCCATTCCTGTGAAAAGGCCGGTCCGTTTGACTTGGTCAAAAGGTGGCGGGCCGGCCCACGGCAAGCCTGTTAACGGTTTGTTCGCATATAGCCCATTTACAGCCTGCTAACTCAGGGCCCGTTTACGGCCTATCCAAATTAGGCCCAGTAGCGTCATCTAGACCGTCCAATATAATTCCAGCCCGTTTTAACTTCCGGCCCATGTATGGCCCATGACGTCTTTCGGCCCATATGAGGCCCTTAGTAACCCTCGTCCCCTTAACGGCCCGTGGTGAAACCGGCCCGTAATGAACAGTGTATCGCTTTATACCCATTAGCGGCCCATTAGTCCATTGGGTCGTTTCCAGCTTGTGTTACCTTTCGGCCTTCTCAAGGCCCATTTATTCTTGGTCTCATTTCCAGCATTCGGTTACTTACGGCCCGTTACTGGCCTTTTCTGCTTGTGGGCCAAATTCAGCCCGTGGATATAGTCGGCCCTTTTTTGGCCCGTTAATCTGTTGGGCCATTTTCATAGCATCATCAAATACGGCCTACTAACGGCCCGTTATGGTCAGCCCATAAAAAGTATGATCTCCACTTCAGCCTATTTACCCCCTTTATACGGCCTCGCATAAGGCCCATAGATGAGACGACCCGTAGAAAGCCCATGGATCCTATGGGATGTAGAAGGCCCATTGACCCGACGACCCATAGAAGGCCCATTTATCCGACGGCCCATAGAAGGCCCATGGATCCGACGACCCATAGAAGGCCCATGGATCCGACGGCCCACAGAAGGCCCATGGATTCGACGGCCCACAGAAGGCCCATGGATCCGACAGCCGATAGAAGGCCCATGGATCCAAGAGCCCATAGAAGGCCCACGGATTCGACGGCCATAGAAGGCCATGGATCGTCCGTCCCGTAGATGGCCCATGGATCGTACGGCCTGTGGAAGGCCATGGTCACTACAACGTTTGGGCGAGTTGGCCCCCGTTTGAATGATATAGCATATTCAAAGAATTATCCTACTTTATACTATCACCTCTAAAAAACATACACTATACAATAAAGAGACTAAGGCATAGAAACGTAGAATAATCCTACACTATACAATAAAGAAATTACAGCCGATTATACTCACTAGGCATTATGGTTCGGCACCAGTGATAATAAAGCATACACAAACATCAAATTACATACACAGGGCATATACATCTCATACATCATGGACGCGTATCAACATAACATACCATTTGAACTATAATCTCTTCAGAAAATAGGGTTGGCCGGATTTAGATAGCACAAATTTCAGTCTGCAAAATCTCTAATTCCTTCGTTGTTACTGAGGGAGTCCTGGACTAAGGGGTCCTCGGACGTCCGGCCTGTTAGCCATGGGCCGGACTGGTGGGCTGTGAAGACATGAAGACCGAAGACTGCACCCATGTCTGGATGGGACTCTCCTTGGCGACCGGATATGTAGATTCCTTTCTCTGTAACCGACATTGTGTAACCCTAGATCTCCCCGGTGTCTATATAAACCGGAGGACTTAGTCCAGAAAGCGAGAGACTCATTACCATAGTCATACAGGCTAGATTTCTAGGGTTTAGCCATTACGATCTCGTGGTAGATCAATTCTTGTAATACTCATATTCATCAAGATCAATCAAGCAGGAAATAGGGTATTACCTCCATAGATAGGGCCCGAACCTGGGTAAACATCGTGTCCCCTATCTCCTGTTACCATCGACCTTAGACGCACAGTTCGGGACCCCCTACCCGAGATCCGCCGGTTTTGACACCTACATTGGTGCTTTCATTGAGAGTTCCACTGTGCCGTCGACGACAGGATCGATGACTCGCCTCGTCTTTAAAGACAATATCACCGCTGGAGGAGAATTGGCCCCAGGCCAAACCCTCCGACTGGGCGGCTTTACCATGACCGCCCGTTCGGCCGCTAAGCCAACGATGACCTCTCGGGCCATTGAAAATCCCCTTCGTATCGACTCCAAACACTCCAAGCAGATGGATCCGGCATAGTTTTCGTCTTTAAACGAGCTCCTTGATCGCATCGCCATACAGGAAACGCATACAGATTACGATCGGATCGGGCTTAAACCCGACCAAAGAGAAATCAAATCTCCACCCGGCACCCACCAGATAGCGGTAGTCGAGGAGCAAGACGGCAACTCTTCCCCTATATTAAAGATGGACTATGTCCGGATTGCCAACCCTGTAGAGTCGGACACCCACCAGCAAAAGGAGGTGACCGGCCTTCCGAACATAGAATCGGACGGCGGGCACAGGCAATCAGAAGATACTCCAGAGCCCGGACTCTTGAGTCTGGAAAACCTTCACAATCCGGATCATCGACCGGGTCAGGGTCCGAATCCAATTCCACCCACCCACCCAGACATAAGCGCTCTCATGAGCATACAACAGCAGTCTCAGGAAACGGTCCACCACTTCTGGGCCAGATTCCTCCTTGTCAAGGACAAGGTTAAAGATTGCCGCGACGAGGACGCGATATTTGCGTTCTGCAACAATTGCACGAACGAAGGAATCCTCAACGCCATTAATCGCCGCCGTATACTACACTTCGCTGACTTGGAAACTATCGTACAGAAGTACAGCGCAATGGAAAGCGCCTGGAAAGATCAGGCAGCTTGTTGGGAGCCATCGGTCCCAACTGAACCACTGGTCCAGGCGAAAAGGGCACATCCTCGTGACACGCCCAGTCTAACAGCCAAGAAACATAAACCCATTACGCGGCATGGAACCGTTCTAGAGGGATGGCTCGATGGCCCATGCAAAATACACACAACACCGGACACCATACCAATCCACAACCTTAGAGCATGTTGGATACCTCGACAGGTAGCCAAGAGCGGCGAGGACATCCTTACCAAAAACACCCCAGAGCAACACCCTCCAGAAGACGACGACCCCAGAGTATTGACGGTCTTCGAGACATTCGCTTCAAACAGTAAGCACAAAAGGGCACTCCGCGACCTCGCCGAAGTCTACCAAATCGCCGCGATAAACCCTTGGAACGACACGGCCATAACCTTTAACGCCGGTGACGAACCAAAATACAAGACAGTCTGAGCGCCAACAGCATTAGTCCTCAGTCCCATCATGGACAGCAGACTCACCAAGGTCCTCATGGACGGCGGCAACGGACTAAACCGCATCTATGAGGATATACTCCACAAAATGGAAATAGATAGGAGCCGCATCAAGCAAAGCAGGACGACCTTCCGAGGAATCATTCCTAGTCGGGAAGCGCGGTGTGCGGGAAAATCACACTTGATGTGGTATTCGGCATGCCGGAGAATTATCGGTCTGAATAGATCACCTTCCAAGTGGCTCCTTTCAGCAGCGGATACCACGCCCTGTTGGGGCGGGACGCTTTTACACGCTTCCAAGCTATACCTCATTATGGGTATATGAAGCTCAAAATGCCCGAACCAAACGGCATAATAACTCTTTTTAGTGATCCGGAAATAACACTCCACACCGAAAACAAAACTGCATCCCTGGCCCTTGAGGTATTATCTGAAGCCCTCGCAGCCGAAGAATTAACTGCACTGCGCTCTACAATCGATAAGGACGATGTGATCTTAGACAAACGACCCAAATCCACCTCCTTCAAGCCGGCAGAAGAAATAGTCAAATTCCAGGTCCACCCAACGGACCCCAAGAAGACAACATCTATTGGAGCACAACTAGACCCAACGGTCGACGCCGCGCTACGGGATTTCCTTCGCGGAAACTAGGATATATTCGCCTGTCACCCTTCTGATATGCCTGGAATCCCACGTAAACTGGCCGAGCATAGTCTCAATATATTAAAGGGATATAAACCAGTCAAACAAGCACTGCGGCGCTTTTCCGAACCCAAACAACAAGCCATGGGGGAGGAGTTAGCCAAGCTAATTAAGGCCAGATTCATTAGAGAAATAAAACATTCGGACTGGCTGGCAAACTTGGTGATGGTACCAAAGAAGGACAAATCACGGGCGCACGTAAGGCCGATTTCAAAGACCTCAACAAGGCTTTCCCTAAAGATCCCTTCCCTCTCCCCTGCATCGATCAAATCATCAATGCTACCGCAGGACACGACTCACTGTGTTTCCTTGATGCATATTCCGGATACCATCAAATCAAAATGAAGGAGTCCGATCAAGCTGCAACAGCATTCATTACCCCATATGGGCCATTCTGCTTCAACACCATGCCCTTCAGGCTCAAGAACGCCGGCGCCACATACCAACGCATGATTCAAACATGCCTGGAGAAACAGATCGGCAAGACAGTTGAAGCTTATGTCGACGACGTCGTCATCAAAACCAGGCATGTCGAGACACTAATAGACAATTGACGTCTCACATTCGACAACCTCCGCGCGTATGACATTAAGCTCAATCTGGAAGAGTGCGTTTTCGGCGTCCTCGCTGGAAAACTGCTGGGCTTCATCGTTTCCAACAGAGGAATTGAAGCAAATCCAGCCAAAATCCGAGCTCTGTCATAATCGGCTAGGCCAACAGACCTTAAACAAGTCCAAAAACTCGTGGGTTGCGTGGCAGCTCTAAGCCGCTTTATCTCTAGATTGGGAGAAAAGACACTGCCACTCTATCGCTTTCTACGGCGAACCGATCACTTCGACTGGACGGGTGCGGCAACAGCCGGACTGGAAGAAACAAAAACCCTTCTGGCGAGCAACCCAATCCTGGCCACGCCAAACGTCGGTGAACCGATGTTATTATACATATCGGCAACACATCAAGTGGTGAGTGCTGTGCTCGTTGTTGAACGAGAACAGGACGGACACAAATTCCCGCTTCAGAAGCCAGTATACTACATATCCACTATCCTCACACCATGCAAATCCCGGTACCCATTATCAAAAGATAGCATACGCGGTCTTCATGGCATCCCGAAAGCTCCGTCACTACTTCCAGGAGTGCTCGATTACGGTGGCTTCCAAAGTACCACTCAATGACATAATAAACAATCGCGATGCCACGGGCTGGATTGCCAAATGGGCCATTGAGCTCCTTCCATTTGATATTACATACAAACCACGTCGAGCTATCAAATCCCAAGTACTGGCTGACTTCTTCGCCGAATGGACAGAGACCAAACTCCCTAAAGAGTACGGCACATATTCCAATTGGGTCATGTACTTCGATGGCTCCAAAACGCTGGCAGGGCTAGGAGCGGGCGTCGTTTTAATGTCCCCTACTGGAGACGTCGTTCAGTACGTACTCAAATACTATACACAGACTCCAACAATGCAGCCGAATACGAGGCCTTATTGCACGGTCTCCGGATGGCTGTCTCCATGGGCATACAACGCCTGGAAGTGCGCGGGGACTCAAACCTCGCAATATCTCAAATAAATGGAGATTTCAATGCCAAAGATCCGAAGATGGCAGCTTATCATAATGCCGTCATGAAAATGTCGGCTCGGTTCGAGGGGCTCGAGCTCCATCATGTGGCTCGAGAGAGTAATCAAGCTACGGGCGTTCTTGCTCGTATCGTTGCTAAGCGCGACCCCATCCCGCCTAATATCTTTCTGGAAAGGCTTTTTAAGCCATCCATGGTTTGGCAGGGGGGAAATGGCAACACTAATCCGGATCCGAACATAACCCCAGATTCCGAAAACACCGGCATCATCGGAGGCTCAGCCACCGAAATAACACCGTCGGCGCATCTCATCATGGCAGTAATTTCCCCGTGGACCGAACCCTTCTTGGCCTACCTTAACAGGAAGGAGGTTCCCGAGGACCAGAATGAGGCCCGCCGCATTGTCCGGCATTCGAAGGCCTACAAGGTTCACGATGGAGAGCTCTATAAGAAAAGCGCTACCGGAGTTCTTCAAAGATGTATCTCCGAGGAGGAGGGGCGGCAGCTACTGGCTGAGATTCATGCCGGTCTCGACGGGCACCACGCCGCAGCTCGGGCCCTTGTTAGCAAGGCTTTCCGTACAGGATTCTATTAGCCGATGGCCCAAGCGGATGCACAGGACCTTGTCCAACATTGCGTTGGATGCCAACTCTTTGCCAACCAAAGCCATATGCCCCCCACCGCCCTACAAACAATCCCCATCACTTGGCCTTTTGCGGTCTAGGGACTGGGTATGGTTAGACCCCTTAAAGGAGGAAGCCATAAGAAAAAAATATTTGCTAGTCATGGTGGACAAATTCACCAAGTGGATAGAGGCTAAACCAGTTAAAACGGCCGTGTCTGGGCCAGTAATAGACTTTATATCCGGTGTGTACACCGTTACGGTGTTCCGCACAGCATCATCACTGATAACGGCTCCAATTTCACAGCCGACAAAGTGAAAACCTGGTGCGCTAGTCTGGGCATCAAGCTCGATTATGCCTCAGTATATCATCCACAAACAAACGGTGAAGTCGAAAGAACCAATGGTCTTATTATGAGCGACATTAAGCCTAGACTAGTGTGGTCTTTGAAAGAGTCAGACAAGCACTGGGTTGAGGAGCTCGACTCGGTACTCTGGGGTCTGCGGACCACGCCCAATCGCACTACCGGATTCACACCTTTCTTCATGGTGTACGACGCAGAGGCAGTACTACCCTGCGACATTATTCATGACTCACCTCGAGTGCGCATGTACGAAGAGAGAGAGGCCGAGCTCGATTGGTAGGACAGTTTAGATGCCCTGGAGGAGGAACGTGATGTCGCAATAGCCCGTTCCTCATATTATGAACAGCAGGCTCGCAGGTATCAAAGCAGAGAGGTGCAGGCCAAAACTTACAACGTCGACGAACTCGTTCTGCGCCTGTCGGAGAAGAAAAAGGAAAAACTCAAGCCCAAGTGGGAGGGTCCCTTCATCATCGATGAAGTTCTCACCAGAGGGGTGTACCGCCTGCGTGATGCGTCAGACAATCGATTAGAGCCGAACCCCTGGAACGCGGCCAGACTCCGAAGATTCTATGCCTAGCACGGAAATCTTTGTTCTTCTCCTTCCCCCTATTTTTCCATTATTTTTTCTCTCTCCTTTTGTTTTTATTTTTAGCTTTAAAAGCTTTCGTGCGGTTAGAACATACACCCCCGACGCATACGTCTTGAAGAATGTACGTCTATTATACCTAGGGGCTTCTTGGACAGAAGCTTGCTATTGTTATTTTCCGAGCATCAAGCTCCTCACATATGCATTTTTCCCATATGTACCTTTTATTCGCCATTATATGCATCGATATGACTTAAGTTTTGGCCAAACTGGGTTGCCTGGCTCCTGTGCTTATGCCCTACGTTCCCGTTAGTTCGGCTAGGGAATAAAGGGAGCACCTCTGCGATTGTTACTGCCAGGTCATCCGGATGTGTACCTCAGACTGGGTGAAGCCGAAAGCTAGCGTTCTTAAGGGAATACTCGATCGGTGAACTAAACATGTTTTTGAATTCGTCCCATCGTGAACCCCCAGAAGCTATACACATTGTGATTTCTTCATCACAGTTCGGACATGCACATCGATGCATGCACACCCAGGGAAAGGAACCCTTAATGGAACTATTCTCTCTAGAAGATGTTTCTTACACTCTTAATGTAATATAACATAACTAGCCGGATAATTATCTGTTCAAGCAACTATGACCCCTATGCCTGGTTTCCATGCATACCCGGTCTAATCGGTACATTTCGGTATTCGAAACACTCCGCACCTTCGGGTCAAGAGGTTGAAGCGAAAAGGTCCGCCATGACAATCGTTTTTAGCTAGAGCTACATATGCAAAGGAAGTACATAGTCACTTGGACTCAAAAACTTCCTCCTCTATGTCGTCCAGCAGGCTATCTAGCTTACAATCCTGCTGGGAATACTTGGCGGCTACTTCTACTTGGTTATATTTTAAACTAACGGGAATTTCTTCCCCATTTGACCCTAGCGGTCTGACCCGGGCCATGTGATTCGGATCCAGCTTGGTATATCGTGTTTTTACCATGGCCCAGGCCTCTTGCGCACCCTCTCAGCAAGCCGATATCTTCCATAATCGGATACGCCGCCGCGCTCCCTTGAATAGCTCTACAAGCTTCTCCATACTCCCTGGAGGGGAGTCGGATGGCCATAAGGCCTTGGCTACACTCTGCATTACCTGCCGAGCTTGCTCGTACAACTGCGACAGCCCTTGCGGGAGAGTTTAATTTCTCTAAATTTAGTAAACAACATCGTGAAGAAGAATTACCTAGTAAGGATGAAATTATTGGTCTTGCTTCTATTGCTGTACCTCCTAGTGATCCTTTGGAACACTATTTGCTAGACCATGAAAATGAGATGTTCATGAATGAAAGAAGGGAAATAGATGAAGTATTCTTTAAACTTGAACCTATTCTGCAACATAATTTTCCTGTTGAAATCCTAGGGATCCTCCTCCACGCAAGGGTGATCCCGTGTTTGAGCTTAAACCGTTGCACGATAATCTTAAATATGCTTATCTTGATGAAAAGAAAATATATCCTGTTATTATTAGTGCTAACCTTTCAGAGCATGAAGAAGAAAGATTATTGAAAACTCTGAAGAAGCACCGTGTAGCTATTGGATATACTCTTGATGACCTTAAGGGCTTTAGTCCCACTCTATGTCAACATAAAATAAATTTGGAAGCGGATGCTAAACCAGTTCGTGATCCTCAACGACGTTTGAATCCTAAAATGAAAGAAGTGGTAAGAAAGGAAATACTCAAGCTTCTGGAGGCAGGTATAATTTATCCCGTTGTTTCGATAGTCGATGGGTAAGTCCTGTCCATCATGTCCCTAAGAAGGGAGGTATTACTGTTGTCCCTAATGATAAAGATGAATTGATTTCGCAAAGAATTATCATAGGTTATAGGATGGTAATTGATTTCCGCAAATTAAATAAAGCTACTAAGAAAGATCATTACCCCTTACCTTTTATTGATCAAATGTTAGAAAGATTGTGCAAACATACACATTATTGCTTTCTAGATGGTTATTCTGGTTTCTCTCAAATACCTGTGTTGGCTAAAGATCAATCAAAGACTACTTTTACATGCCCTTTTGGTACTTTTTCTTATAGACGTATGCCTTTTGGTTTATGTAATGCACCTGCTACCTTTCAAAGATGCATGATGGCTATATTTTCTGACTTTTGTGAAAAGATTTGTGAGGTTTTCATGGGCGACTTTTCCGTCTATGGTTCCTCTTTTGACGATTGCTTGAGCAATCTTGATCGAGTTTTGCAGAGATGTGAAGAAACTAATCTTGTCTTGAATTGGGAAAAGTGCCACTTTATGGTTAATGAAGTTATTGTCTTCGGGCACAAAGTTTCTGAAAGAGGTATTGAAGTTGATAAAGCCAAGGTTGATGCTATTGAAAAGATTCCATGTCCCATGGACATCAAAGGTATAAGAAGTTTCCTTGGTCACGCCAGATTTTATAGGAGGTTCATTAAGGACTTGTCAAAAATTTCTCGGCCTCTGACTAATTTATTACAAAAAGATGTACCATTTGTCTTTGATGATGATTGTGTAGAAGCATTTGAAATACTTAAGAAAGCATTAGTCTCTGCACCGTTGTTCAGCCACCGATTGGAATTCACCCTTTGAAATTATGTGTGATGCCGTTGATTATCTTTGTCAGACGTCTTTGTTCTAGGGCAAAGAGTTGATAAGAAATTAAATGTTATCCATTATGCTAGTAAGACTCTAGACAATGCTCAAAGAAATTATGCTACAACCGAAAAGGAACTTTTAGCAGTTGTATTTGCTTGTGATAAATTCAGACCCTATATTGTTGATTCTAAAGTAACTATTCACACCGATCATGCTGCTATTAAATATCTTATGGAAAAAGAAAGATGCTAAACCTAGACTTATTAGATGGGTTCTTTTGCTGCAAGAATTTGATTTGCATATTGTTGATAGAAAAGGAGCTGAGAATCCCGTTGTAGACAACTTATCTAGGTTAGAGTATGTTCTTGATGACCCACTACCTATTTATGATAGCTTTCCTGATGAACAATTAAATGTCATAAGCACTTCTCGTAGCACTCCATGGTATGCTGATTATGCTAATTATATTGTTGCTAAATTTATACCACCTAGCTTCACATACCAACAAAAGAAAAAGTTCTTTTATGATTTGCGACATTACTTTTGGGATGACCCACATCTTTATAAAGAAGGAGTAGATGGTGTTATTAGACATTGTGTGCCTGAGCATGAACAGGAACAGATCCTATGCAAGTGTCACTCCGAAGCTTATGGAGGACACCACGCTGGAGGTAGAACTGCACATAAGGTATTGCAATCTGGTTTTTATTGGCCTACTCTCTTCGAGGATGCCCGTAAGTTTGTTTTGTCTTGTGATGAATGTCAAAGAATTGGTAATATTAGTAGACGTCAAGAAATGCCTATGAATTATTCACTTGTTATTGAACCATTTGATGTTTGGGGCTTTGATTACATGGGACCTTTTCCTGCCTCTAATTGATACACTCATATTTTAGTTGTTGTTGATTACGTTACTGTCACGCCCAATATGCGACCCTATCCAAAAGGAACTCGAAGGTCCCACCAAGGATAGACCCGCATATTGAAACGCTTTTGCAAGGTGGATATCATTACATCAACATTACATAATAGATGGGGATACATACAAAAGGCATACAATGCCACACGAATACAACATCATCTTACATAAGAACAACATCCGACTACGGATGAAACACAAACAGAAACTCAAACGACATCCACCCTGCTAGCCCAGGCTGCCGACCTGGAACCTATCCCCTGATCGAAGAAGAAGCGGAAGAAGAACTCCAAACAAGCAAACATCGCTCTCGCGTCATGATCATCGCATAACCTGTACCTGCAACTGATGGTGTAGTAATCTGTGAGCCACGAGGACTCAGCAATCCCATTACCATGGGTATCAAGACTAGCAAAGCTTAAAGGGAAAGGAAGGGGTAAAGTGGTGAGGTTGCAGCAGCGACTAAGCATATATGGTGGCTAACATACGCAAATAAGAGCGAGAAGAGAGCAAGCGGAACGGTCTCAACTAGCAATGATCAAGAAGTGATCCTGAACTCCTAATTACGTCAAACATAACTCAAGAGACCGTGTTCACTTCCCGGACTCCGCCGAGAAGAGACCATCACGGCTACACACGCGGTTGATGCGTTTTAGTTCGGATCTGGTGTCAAGTTATATACAACCGGATATTAACAAATTCCCATCTGCCACATAACCGCGGGCACGGCTCTCGAAAGTTTATACCCTACAGGGGTGTAACAACTTAGCCCATGATAAGCTCTAGCTATCAACTAAGGAAATTCCTTCTCCCGGGAAGACCCGATCGATCTCGGAATCCCGGCTACAAGACATTTCGACAGCAATAAAACAAGACCAGCAAGACCTCCCGGCGTGCCGACATCCTGATAGTAGCCGCGCGTATCTTGTCTCAGGCCACGACCTAAGGAGCAGTACGTACAACTAGAACCAGCCGTCAAGTTTCCCCGAGGTGGCGCTGCAAGTGGCTCTAGTTTGGACCAACACTCAGACAAGCATTGGCCCGGGGGGGTCTAAAATGAAGATGACCCTTGAGAGCGCGACTCCCAAGGGAAAAAGGGCTAGGTGAGGCAAATGGTAAAACCAATGTTGGGCCTTCTTTGGAAGAGTTTTATTCAAAGCGAACTGTCAAGGGGTCCCATAAATCACCCAACCGCGTTAGGGACGTAAAATCCGGGAACATAATACCGATATGACGGAAACTAGGGCGGCAAGAGTGGAACAAAACACCAGGCATAAGGCCGAGCCTTCCACCCTTTACCAAGTATATAGATGCATTAATTAAATAAGAGATATTGTGATATCACAACATAAACATAATCCAACATGGAGCAATCTTCATCTTCACCTGCAACTAGCAACGCTACAAGAGGGGCTGAGCAAAGCGGTAACATAGCCAAACAACAGTTTGCTAGGAAGGGTAACAAAGGTTAGAGGCTGACATGGCAATTAGTGAGGCTTGAGCAACAAGAGATAGGTAGCGCGACAAAGCGATAGAACGAAGCAACTAGCATAGCAATGATAGTAGTGAGATCCAGGGTAGCGGTCATCTTGCCTGAAGTCCCGCAAGGAAGAAGAACGAGTCCATGAAGAAGATGAAGCCACGAAGACGAACCAAGCGTAGATGAACAAATCCTCACGATCATAGCAAGCAGGAACTATCGAGAAGAAGCACACAACAAAGTAAACACACCACACATATACATGACATGATGCACAACCAAGCATGATGCATGACAAGGCTACATGAAGCTACTCATGGCAAAAGATGATGCATACAAGACCAACACATCAAAGCAAGTTTAAATGAGGCCGGAAACAACATAGAACAACTCCGGTAAGTCCTCGTATGCAAATTTCGAAATTGGTCCAGATCTGAATAAACCTTATGTTCAAGTTGTTAAACAGAATTTAAAATGCACCAAGATGATCTACACGAAATTCTAGTCAAGTTACATATAAAGTTCATTTAATTCGGAGCTACGACCTAGAAGATATGAGCAAAACAAGTTAAACATGGCATTGGTGCAAAATGCATACAACCATCAAGCAAACACCTCAAAACAAGGATGCAACATGATAATATGAAACTACATGAAAAATCAAGCAAGTTTCATATAGAGCACACTCAAAACGGAGCAATGGTTCAACACATACACCCTATACAAGTTTAAAGGACAAGCTGTCCAAAACAGCAACTAGGCATATTGCAAGCATCAAAACACTATGCTAGAGCATCTCAACGTGAAAACAAAATGCATGGGCATGAAGTACAGGTAAAGCATAACAAAACATGAACACTGAGCTATCTCCAGAAATCACAAGAACGTGCTCAAACACACATGGCAAGATTGCAAATAATAATAGTTTCAGACTTTTGCAGAAATAACGTCAGGGTGCAATGTTTAGAGCCATCAACCGACATGTTACAAGAACTTATCATGGCAACCAAAGGCATGAAATGAATCTACTAAATGCATAGATCAAATGTCCTGTAGTGACCATGAGCCAAAAAGGACCAGAAGATATGATGGCACTCATGTAAACATGGCAAAAGATATGACAGATTCATACATGGCAGGAACAACAATGAGTAGGCATGTTGGTGAGCTTGAACCACTCACCACAGAGCAATACATGGCATGGCAAGGCAACCAACAGCAGGAAGACATGTTTATGAAGCTTAGCATGGCAAGAGCAAGTTCATAGAGTGCATGGATCACTAGCAAAACTCATGGCAAAACTGAACTTAAAGTTAACAGGCCGACAGCAACATTATTTAGTAACATAACAACAAGTTACAGCAGGCTATAAATGCAACCAGGGGCATGAATGGATAGAGCAAGACATTTATATCAAAACATCCTTAGTGATCATCTCCAGATTATGCATATAATGACTTGTAGCAGCAGGTTAACATAGCATCATGATATAGCACATTCAGACATGCAAAACAGCAGCAGCAAGTACCCTACTTAACAAGCTTGATGCACTCACTACACAACTCACAAAAATATATGGATGGCACCTCTATGAAGATGGCATGACATAGTACAAAACACATGTAGAGCTCATGATCATAAGATGCACACATCAAATGCAACAAAAATGACAAATCATCAAGTTATAAAAGTTTCAGTAGATTAACATCATATATCACTCTTGCAACAATGATTCAGGCATCAAGATGAGCTCAAATGAAAATGATGCAATGGAACGAAATGAAGTACTCGTTAAGGCTAACAATTTGACATATTACACGCACGAAACGGAGCAGTATGCAGCAAGTTATGATGCGTTGAACAGGGCAACATTATGCAAAAATATCAGGGACTTGGACGAAAAACGGGGTCAACCTTCGTTTTGGATCTGGATCTGGGGGCTGCGGGCACGGACTTCGAGGCGACCAGAGTCTCGCCGGAGTTGGGGAGGAGGAGGCCAGAGGCGATGGAGCTCGCCGGATCCGGGCGAGGTCGCACCGGAGCTCGCCGGCTCTGGGCGCTGGAGGAGCGGACGGCGGCCGGGGATGGCCGGGCGGCGTGGTCGACGGGGAGCGGGCGGCGGGCGCTCTGGCCGAGGCGGGGACAAGCAGGCGGCGGGCGGCGAGGGCGCCGCGGGCGGCGGGCGGAGCTGTGGAGCTGGGCGGCGGCCGAGGACGCGGGCGCGCGGTCGACAAAGTGGGCGCGACGCAGCCGGGAGGCGGCAAAGACGAGGGCTCGCGGGCCCGCTTGGCTCATGGGCCGGCGGTGACTGGCGCGGCGGGAGGTTACGTGGCGCGCTTCGATTGGCGCGGCGGCGGCGGCGGCTGGACGTGTCCGTGCCGGGCGGACGAACCGGGCCATGGAGGAAGAAGGGGGCTAGGGTTTGGAGTGCGAGAATTTTGGGGGAGGCACACATATATATAGGTAGAGGAAGCTAGGAGTGTCCAAATGAGGTGCGGTTTTCGCCCACACGATCGTGATCGAACGACCGAGAGCATGGAAGGGAGTTTGCTGGGTTTTGGGCCACTTTGGAGGGGTGTTGGGCTGCAAAGAGAAGGAGGCTTTTACGGTTCCCCGGTTAACCGTTGGAGTACCAAACGACCTTCAAATGGCACGAAATTTGACAGGCGGTCTACCGGTGCTATACCAAGGCCGCTTGACAAACCTCGGGCCATTCCGAGAACGTTTAACACCCGCTCACGAAGAGAGGCAAGAAGGGGACGCCGGAGGACATAGGAGTGCCGGATTGCAAAACGGACAACGGGGAAAAAGCTCGGATGCATGAGACGAACACGTATGCAAATGCGATGTACATGACGACATGATATGAAATGCAGATGATGATGTGGCAAAGTGCAACACGCAAGCACATGACATGGCAACGACGGCGAATAACTAGAAGACACCTGGCGCATCAAACCCGGGGCGTTACAACACTCCTCCCCTAACAAGAGATCTCGTCCCGAGATCTTAGGACCGAGACGGAAGGGAAAAAAAGGATGAGGTGAAACAAGAACTCAAAGAAGAAGCAAGGAATCGAGAGCACTCGAGAAAAAGTGAGGAACGACGAGAATGGCAAGAATCGAAAGCTCACGGAATCAGATAAACTAGAAACCACTCCGGTTAGAACGAGATGAGAAACGAATAAGACTGAAAGGATTTAGGCAGCACTCCAGCTGAAACATGGAGGAATAGAACACGAGCTTGAGAGGATGGAATGATACTTGATGAAGACATGACACAAAACCTCCGGAAAGAACTGAAAGAGTTGAATGAAAATAACGGAGAAGAAAATGACAACTTCTTCGACGAATGAATTGAAAAGAATCCTTGCGAAGAAAAGATTGAACGAAGTTGTTGAGAAAATCAACAACAAAGAATTTGCTTTATGTGGAGTTACGGATAGCGTCTCAAAATTATGAGGTGATAACCGACCACGAGCAGAAAAGATTAAATAACTGGGAAGAAATAAAAAAAATGCAAAAACTTCACTTCAAAAGAATATGGAGAATTAATTGCACTTTGAGACGTGAGAAGAAAAGATACTTGAATTTCTCCAACAAAGTCTTGATGAACTCTTGAAGAATGAATTAAATCATGAAGAACCACCATGAAGAACTCCGGTAACAAAAGGATGATGAGATACGATTGAAGGATGAAAGGAAATAAGATTAAAGCCTTGCGATGATTCGGATGGAGCTTCGCGACGAGACAAGCGAGAAGACTTGGAACTCCGGAAAAGAAAAGATGAACAACTTGGAACCAAGAGATTATTCATCAAGAACAATCTCCGGAGAAAAGAATTTATCCGCTAGACCACGATGAAATGAGAATAAGAATTATGTTATGCTTATCCTTCATCAATTAAATTGATGAGAAGCAATGGATTTGCATACTACTTATTCGCGTTGGAAAATATTAAAGGGAGATATAGTACGAAAATTTGGGAAGGTCTTCATGAGCCACCGGTAGGACTGAAAAGAACGAATGAATTGATAAGATAAACAAAGAAAAAGAATCTTGAACGAACCACCGTTAGAACTCGGAAATGACCGATTTAAAGAGAATGAATCACCGGAAGAATTAGAAGACCAAATATGCTCGAGGGGATTTAGATGCAAAAGGACAAGGAGATCATGAGCTGACTAAAAAAACACTTGAACGGAGCACCGGGATAATTAGAGGACGATAGCTGGAATGATGAGGGCAAAGAATTCTTCTGGAACGATGGCCTCCGAAAAACAAATGCTGACAAACTCCGGATGGTTGAGAAAAAGAATATCTGACAAATGGAATAATTCGAGAGGATGATATGAAGCTAGAACCACGAATCTTCGGGAGGACGGACAAGGTTTAGAGGAAAAACTCTTCTTCGGCCTTCAAATATCGACGGGAAACACCACAAAAATTACTGGGATACTCCGGGAGAATGAAAAACGAAGAGGTTGAGCCAACAATGAAATGATTCAAAATCGATCTTGGAAAAGGCAAGTGACTGATGATATTCATTCTTACGTCACACTTGAAAAGAATTTGGGAATAACTCCGGGGAATTAGAAGAGTCAGGTAAGATCCTGGGAAAAGACCTGTGGGTTAGGGCCCACTGAATAGATAACACCGTCGGAAAGGATTGTTGAAGAGATAGATGATGCACTGGAACAATTGAAATATTTGAATGAGGTGACAACCTCGAATTGATTGGAACACAGGCGAATCTCCTGAGATGTCTTCAGCACTCCGGAAGGATAAACTGGCGAGAGGCGAACGGGCAAAGGGAGATATTTGAGCTGAGGGAAAGAATACGATCGACAACGAAAAACTTGAATTGAGTGCACCGGAAAAAGAAAGGGATGAAGAATGACGAACAAGACGAGAATTCACCGGTTGAAATGATTGAGGGAAGACTGAAGAGGCTCCGGGAAGAAAAGGGTGGGAGGGCGGGAAAACAAAGGCAACTTGGAAGGGGAAACTGACGAATATCTTGAAAAAACAACAACGGTTGAAATCATTGAGGAGAGAGAGCAAAAACTTCGCACGAGTAGGATGGATACTCGATTACGGACTCCGGTTCCGAGAAGAAGAAGGGTGGGCGGGTGGGAAAAGAAAACAACTGAGGATTGAACTTGCAAATACGGAGAGGGTCGAATCACTTTGACGAGACATGCACCGGATGCAAAGAGCTGAGGAACAACGATCTGAAAACCAATTGCGTGAACCTAAAGAAAATTTGAAGGGGAAGAGGAGTAATTCAAAATACCTACGTCAAGATTCCTCACCAGAGCGACGAAGGGGCCGAGGAGTAAAAGAATTCCTACTCTCCGATATAACTAGACTCCAAAAACAGTTTTTTCTAGACTCAACAACGGCCAAACTACACGATCAATCAAGGGGGCTCCTAGGGCCGGTCGAGGCTCTGATACCAACTTGTCACGTCCAATATGCGACCCTATCCAAAAGGAACTCGAAGGTCCCACCAAGGATAGACCCGCATATTCAAACGCTTTTGCAAGGTGGATATCATTACATCAACATTATATAATAGATGGGGATACATACAAAAGGCATACAATGCCACACGAATACAACATAATCTTACATAAGAGCAACATCCGACTACGGATGAAACACAAACAGAAACTCAAACGACATCCACCACTGCTAGCCCAAAGCTGCCGACCGGAACCTATCCCCGATCGAAGAAGAAGCGGAAGAAGAACTCCAAACAAGCAAACATCACTCTCGCGTCATGATCATCGCATAACCTGTACCTGCAATCGATGGTGTAGTAATCAGTGAGCCACGAGGACTCAGCAATCCCATTACCATGGGTATCAAGACTAGCAAAGCTTAAAGGGAAAGGAAGGGGTAAAGTGGTGAGGTTGCAGCAGCGACTAAGCATATATGGTGACTAACATACGCAAATAAGAGCGAGAAGAGAGCAAGCGGAACGGTCGTCAACTAGCAATGATCAAGAAGTGATCCTGAACTCCTACTTACGTCAAACATAACCCAAGAGACCGTGTTCACTTCCCGGACTCCGCCGAGAAGAGACCATCACGGCTACACACGCGGTTGATGCGTTTTAGTTCGGATCTGGTGTCAAGTTATCTACAACCGGATATTAACAAATTCCCATCTGCCACATAACCGCAGCACGGCTCTCGAAAGTTTATACCTGCAGGGTGTCCCAACTTAGCCCATGATAAGCTCTCGCGATCAACGAAGGATATTCCTTCTCCTCGGGAACACCCGATCAGTCTCGGAATCCCGACTACAAGACATTTCGACAGCAATAAAACAAGACCAGCAAGACCTCCCGGCGTGCCGACATCCTGATAGTAGCCGCACGTATCTCGTCTCAGGCCACGACCGGATGAGCAGTACGTACAACTAGAACCAGCCCTCAAGTTTCCCCGAGGTGGCGCTGCAAGTGGCTCTAGTTTGGACCAACACTTAGACAAGCATTGGCCCGGGGGGGCTAAAATGAAGATGACCCTTGAGCGCGCGACTCCCAAGGGAAAAAGGGCTAGGTGAGGCAAATGGTAAAACCAATGTTGGGCCTTGCTGGAAGAGTTTTATTTAAAGCGAACTGTCAAGGGGGTCCCATAAATCACCCAACCGCGTTAGGGACGCAAAATCCGGGAACATAATACCGATATGACGGACACTAGGGCGGCAAGAGTGGAACAAAACACCAGGCATAAGGCCGAGCCTTCCACCCTTTACCAAGTATATAGATGCATTAATTAAATAAGAGATATTGTGATATCCCAACATAAACATAATCCAACATGAAGCAATCTTCATCTTCACCTACAACTAGCAATGCTATAAGATTTGCAACATAGCCAAACAACGGTTTGCTAGGAAGGGTAACAAAGGTTAGAGGCTGACATGGCAATTAGTGAGGCTTGAGCAACAAGAGATAGGTAGGGCGGCAAAGCGATAGAACGAAGCAACTAGCATAGCAATGATAGTAGTGAGATCCAGGGTAGCGGTCATCTTGCCTGAAGTCCCGCAAGGAAGAAGAACGAGTCCATGAAGAAGATGAAGCCACGAAGACGAACCAAGCGTAGATTTAACGAATCCTCACGATCGCAAATAAACGGGAACTATCGAGAAGAAGCACACAACAAAGTAAACACACCACACATATACATGACATGATGCACAACCAAACATGATGCATGACAAGGCTACATGAAGCTACTCATGGCAAAAGATGATGCATACAAGACCAACACATCAAAGCAAGTTTAAATGAGGCCGGAAACACCCTAGAACAACTCCGGTAAGTCCTCATATGCAAATTTCGAAATTGGTCTAGATCTGAATAAACCTTATGTTCAAGTTGTTAAACAGCAATTTAAAATGCACCAAGATGATCTACACGAAATTCTAGTCAAGTTACATATAAAGTTCATTTAATTCGGAGCTACGGCCTAGAAGATATGAGCAAAACAAGTTAAACATGGCATTGGTGCAAAATGCATACAAACATCAAGCAAACACCTCAAAACAATGATGCAACATGATAATATGAAACTACATGCAAAATCAAGCAAGTTTCATATAGAGCACACTCAAAACGGAGCAACGGTTCAACACATACACCCTATATAAGTTTAAAGGACAAGCTGTCCAAAACAGCAACTAGGCATATTGCAAGCATCAAAACACTATGCTACAGCATCTCAACGTGAAAACAAAAGGCATGGGCATGAAGTACAGATAAAGCATAACAAAACATGAACAATGAGATATCTCCAGAAATCACTAGAACGTGCTCAAACACACATGGCAAGATTGCAAATAATAAGGCCGAGTATATAGATGCAAGAGTGGAACAAAACACCAGGCATAAGGCCGAGCCTTCCACCCTTTACCAAGTATATAGATGCATTAATTAAATAAGAGATATTGTGATATCCCAACATAAACATAATCCAACATGAAGCAATCTTCATCTTCACCTACAACTAGCAATGCTATAAGACGGTAACATAGCCAAACAACGGTTTGCTAGGAAGGGTAACAAAGGTTAGAGGCTGACATGGCAATTAGTGAGGCTTGAGCAACAAGAGATAGGTAGCGCGGCAAAGCGATAGAACGAAGCAACTAGCATAGCAATGATAGTAGTGAGATCCAGGGTAGCGGTCATCTTGCCTGAAATCCCGCTAGGAAGAAGAACGAGTCCATGAAGAAGATGAAGCCACGTAGACGAACCAAGCATAGACGAACGAATCCTCACGGTCGCAACGAAACGGGAACTATCGAGAAGAAGCACACAACATAGTAAGCACACCACATATATACATGACATGATGCACAACCAAACATGATGCATGACAAGGCTACATGGAGCTACTCATGGCAAAAGATGATGCATACAAGACCAACACATCAAAGCAAGTTTAAATGAGGCCGGAAACAACATAGAACAACTCCGGTAAGTCCTCATATGCAAATTTCGAAATTGGTCTAGATCTGAATAAACCTTATGTTCAAGTTGTTAAACAGCAATTTAAAATGCACCAAGATGATCTACACGAAATTCTAGTCAAGTTACATATAAAGTTCATTTAATTCGGAGCTACGGCCTAGAAGATATGAGCAAAACAAGTTAAACATGGCATTGGTGCAAAATGCATACAAACATCAAGCAAACACCTCAAAACAAGGATGCAACATGATAATATGAAACTACATGCAAAATCAAGCAAGTTTCATATAGAGCACACTCAAAACGGAGCAACGGTTCAACACATACACCCTATATAAGTTTAAAGGACAAGCTGTCCAAAACAGCAACTAGGCATATTGCAAGCATCAAAACACTATGCTACAGCATCTCAACGTGAAAACAAAAGGCATGGGCATGAAGTACAGGTAAAGCATAACAAAACATGAACACTGAGCTATCTCCAGAAATCACTAGAACGTGCTCAAACACACATGGCAAGATTGCAAATAATAAGGCCGAGTATATAGATGCAAGAGTGGAACAAAACACCAGGCATAAGGCCGAGCCTTCCACCCTTTACCAAGTATATAGATGCATTAATTAAATAAGAGATATTGTGATATCCCAACATAAACATAATGCAACATGGAGCAATCTTCATCTTCACCTGCAACTAGCAACGCTATAAGAGGGGCTGAGCAAAGCGGTAACATAGCCAAACAACGGTTTGCTAGGAAGGGTAACAAAGGTTAGAGGCTGACATGGCAATTAGTGAGGCTTGAGCAACAAGAGATAGGTAGCGCGGCAAAGCGATAGAACGAAGCAACTAGCATAGCAATGATAGTAGTGAGATCCGGTAGCGGTCATCTTGCTCAAGTCCCGCAAGGAATAAGAACGAGTCCATGAAGAAGATGAAGCCACGAAGACGTAACCAAACGTGAGACGAACGAATCCTCACGATCGCAACGAAACGGGAACTATCGAGAAGAAGCACACAACAAAGTAAACACACCACACATATACATGACATGATGCACAACCAAGCATGATGCATGACAAGGCTACATGAAGCTACTCATGGCAAAAGATGATGCATACAAGACCAACACATCAAAGCAAGTTTAAATGAGGCCGAAACAACATAGAACAACTCCGTTAAGTCCTCATATGAAAATTTCGAAATTGGTCTAGATCTGAATAAACCTTATGTTCAAGTTGTTAAACAGCAATTTAAAATGCACCAAGATGATCTACACGAAATTCTAGTCAAGTTACATATAAAGTTCATTTAATTCGGAGCTACGGCCTAGAAGATATGAGCAAAACAAGTTAAACATGGCATTGGTGCAAAATGCATACAAACATCAAGCAAACACCTCAAAACAAGGATGCAACATGATAATATGAAACTACATGCAAAATCAAGCAAGTTTCATATAGAGCACACTCAAAAGCGAGCAACGGTTCAACACATACACCCTATATAAGTTTAAAGGACAAGCTGTCCAAAACAGCAACTAGGCATATTGCAAGCATCAAAACACTATGCTACAGCATCTCAACGTGAAAACAAAAGGCATGGGCATGAAGTACAGGTAAAGCATAACAAAACATGAACACTGAGCTATCTCCAGAAATCACTAGAACGTGCTCAAACACACATGGCAAGATTGCAAATAATAAGGCCGAGTATATAGATGCAAGAGTGGAACAAAACAGCAGGCATAAGGCCGAGCCTTCCACCCTTTACCAAGTATATAGATGCATTAATTAAATAAGAGATATTGTGATATCCCAACATAAACATAATCCAACATGGAGCAATCTTCATCATCACCTGCAACTAGCAACGCTATAAGAGGGGCTGAGCAAAGCGGTAACATAGCCAAACAACGGTTTGCTAGGAAAAGGGTAACAAATGTTAGAGGCTGACATGGCAATTAGTGAGGCTTGAGCAACAAGAGATAGGTAGCGCGGCAAAGCGATAGAACGAAGCAACTAGCATAGCAATGATAGTAGTGAGATCCAGGGTAGCGGTCATCTTGCCTGAAGTCCCGCAAGGAAGAAGAACGAGTCCATGAAGAAGATGAAGCCACGAAGACGAACCAAGCGTGAGCGAACGAATCCTCACGATCATCGCAACGAAACGGAACTATCGAGAAGAAGCACACAACAAAGTAAACACACCACACATATACATGACATGATGCACAACCAAGCATGATGCATGACAAGGCTACATGAAGCTACTCATGGCAAAAGATGATGCATACAAGACCAACACATCAAAGCAAGTTTAAATGAGGCCGGAAACAACATAGAACAACTCCGGTAAGTCCTCATATGCAAATTTCGAAATTGTTCTAGATCTGAATAAACCTTATGTTCAAGTTGTTAAACAGCAATTTAAAATGCACCAAGATGATCTACACGCAATTCTAGTCAAGTTACATATAAAGTTCATTTAATTCGGAGCTACGGCCTAGAAGATATGAGCAAAACAAGTTAAACATGGCATTGGTGCAAAATGCATACAAACATCAAGCAAACACCTCAAAACAAGGATGCAACATGATAATATGAAGCTACATGCAAAATCAAGCAAGTTTCATATAGAGCACACTCAAAACGGAGCAACGGTTCAACACATACACCCTATATAAGTTTAAAGGACAAGCTGTCCAAAACAGCAACTAGGCATATTGCAAGCATCAAAACACTATGCTACAGCATCTCAACGTGAAAACAAAAGGCATGGGCATGAAGTACAGATAAAGCATAACAAAACATGAACACTGAGCTATCTTCAGAAATCACTAGAACGTGCTCAAACACACATGGCAAGATTGCAAATAATAAGGCCGAGTATATAGATGCAAGAGTGGAACAAAACACCAGGCATAAGGCCGAGCCTTCCACCCTTTACCAAGTATATAGATGCATTAATTAAATAAGAGATATTGTGATATCCCAAGATAAACATAATCCAACATGGAGCAATCTTCATCTTCACCTGCAACTAGCAACGCTATAAGAGGGGCTGAGCAAAGCGGTAACATAGCCAAACAACGGTTTGCTAGGAAGGGTAACAAAGGTTAGAGGCTGACATGGCAATTAGTGAGGCTTGAGCAACAAGAGATAGGTAGGGCGGCAAAGCGATAGAACGAAGCAACTAGCATAGCAATGATAGTAGTGAGATCCAGGGTAGCGGTCATCTTGCCTGAAGTCCCGCAAGGAAGAAGAACGAGTCCATGAAGAAGATGAAGCCACGAAGACGAACCAAGCGTAGACGAACAAATCCTCACGATCGCAACGAAACGGGAGCTATTGAGAAGAAGCACACAACATAGTAAACACACCACACATATACATGACATGATGCACAACCAAGCATGATGCATGACAAGGCTACATGAAGCTACTCATGGCAAAAGATGATGCATACAAGACCAACACATCAAAGCAAGTTTAAATGAGGCCGGAAACAACATAGAACAACTCCGGTAAGTCCTCATATGCAAATTTCGAAATTGGTCTAGATCTGAATAAACCTTATGTTCAAGTTGTTAAACAGCAATTTAAAATGCACCAAGATGATCTACACGAAATTCTAGTCAAGTTACATATAAAGTTCATTTAATTCGGAGCTACGGCCTAGAAGATATGAGCAAAACAAGTTAAACATGGCATTGGTGCAAAATGCATACAAACATCAAGCAAACACCTCAAAACAAGGATGCAACATGATAATATGAAACTACATGCAAAATCAAGCAAGTTTCATATAGAGCACACTCAAAAGCGAACAACGGTTCAACACATACACCCTATATAAGTTTAAAGGACAAGCTGTCCAAAACATCAACTAGGCATATTGCAAGCATCAAAACACTATGCTACAGCATCTCAACGTGAAAACAAAAGGCATGGGCATGAAGTACAGGTAAAGCATAACAAAACATGAACACTGAGCTATCTCCAGAAATCACTAGAACGTGCTCAAACACACATGGCAAGATTGCAAATAATAAGGCCGAGTATATAGATGCAAGAGTGGAACAAAACACCAGGCATAAGGCCGAGCCTTCCACCCTTTACCAAGTATATAGATGCATTAAATAAATAAGAGATATTGTGATATCCCAACATAAACATAATCCAACATGGAGCGATCTTCATCTTCACCTGCAACTAGCAACGCTATAAGAGGGGCTGAGCAAAGCGGTAACATAGCCAAACAACGGTTTGCTAGGAAAGGTAACAAAGGTTAGAGGCTGACATGGCAATTAGTGAGGCTTGAGCAACAAGAGATAGGTAGCGCGGCAAAGCGATAGAACGAAGCAACTAGCATAGCAATGATAGTAGTGAGATCCAGGGTAGCGGTCATCTTGCTCAAGTCCCGCAAGGAAGAAGAACGAGTCCATGAAGAAGATGAAGCCACGAAGACGAACCAAGCGTGAGCGAGCGAATCCTCACGATCGCAACGAAGCAGGAGCTATCGAGAAGAAGCACACAACAAAGTAAACACACCACACATATACATGACATGATGCACAACCAAGCATGATGCATGACAAGGCTACATGAAGCTACTCATGGCAAAAGATGATGCATACAAGACCAACACATCAAAGCAAGTTTAAATGAGGCCGGAAACAACATAGAACAACTCCTAAGTCCTCATATGCAAATTTCGAAATTGGTCTAGATCTGAATAAACCTTATGTTCATGTTTTTAAACAGCAATTTAAAATGCACCAAGATGATCTACACGAAATTCTAGTCAAGTTACATATAAAGTTCATTTAATTCGGAGCTACGGCCTAGAAGATATGAGCAAAACAAGTTAAACATGGCATTGGTGCAAAATGCATACAAACATCAAGCAAACACCTCAAAACAAGGATGCAACATGATAATATGAAACTACATGCAAAATCAAGCAAGTTTCATATAGAGCACACTCAAAACGGAGCAACGGTTCAACACATACACCCTATATAAGTTTAAAGGACAAGCTGTCCAAAACAGCAACTAGGCATATTGCAAGCATCAAAACACTATGCTACAGCATCTCAACGTGAAAACAAAAGGCATGGGCATGAAGTACAGGTAAAGCATAACAAAACATGAACACCGAGCTATCTCCAGAAATCACTAGAACGTGCTCAAACACACATGGCAAGATTGCAAATAATAAGGCCGAGTATATAGATGCAAGAGTGGAACAAAACACTGGCATAAGGCCGAGCCTTCCACCCTTTACCAAGTATATAGATGCATTAAATAAATAAGAGATATTGTGATATCCCAACATAAACATAATCCAACATGGAGCGATCTTCATCTTCACCTGCAACTAGCAACGCTATAAGAGGGCTGAGCAAAGCGGTAACATAGCCAAACAACGGTTTGCTAGGAAAGGTAACAAAGGTTAGAGGCTGACATGGCAATTAGTGAGGCTTGAGCAACAAGAGATAGGTAGCGCGGCAAAGCGATAGAACGAAGCAACTAGCATAGCAATGATAGTAGTGAGATCCAGGGTAGCGGTCATCTTGCACGAAGTCCCGCAAGGAAGAAGAACGAGTCCATGAAGAAGATGAAGCCACGAAGACGAACCAAGCGTAGACGAACGAATCCTCACGATCGCAGCGAAACGGGAACTATCGAGAAGAAGCACACAACAAAGTAAACACACCACACATATACATGACATGATGCACAACCAAACATGATGCATGACAAGGCTACATGAAGCTACTCATGGCAAAAGATGATGCATACAAGACCAACACATCAAAGCAAGTTTAAATGAGGACGGAAACAACATAGAACAACTCCGGTAAGTCCTCATATGCAAATTTCGAAATTGGTCTAGATCTGAATAAACCTTATGTTCATGTTTTTAAACAGCAATTTAAAATGCACCAAGATGATCTACACGAAATTCTAGTCAAGTTACATATAAAGTTCATTTAATTCGGAGCTACGGCCTAGAAGATATGAGCAAAACAAGTTAAACATGGCATTGGTGCAAAATGCATACAAACATCAAGCAAACACCTCAAAACAAGGATGCAACATGATAATATGAAACTACATGCAAAATCAAGCAAGTTTCATATAGAGCACACTCAAAAGCAGAGCAACGGTTCAACACATACACCCTATATAAGTTTAAAGGACAAGCTGTCCAAAACAGCAACTAGGCATATTGCAAGCATCAAAACACTATGCTACAGCATCTCAATGTGAAAACAAAAGGCATGGGCATGAAGTACAGGTAAAGCATAACAAAACATGAACACTGAGCTATCTCCAGAAATCACTAGAACGTGCTCAAACACACATGGCAAGATTGCAAATAATAAGGCCGAGTATATAGATGCAAGAGTGGAACAAAACACTGTGCATAAGGCCGAGCCTTCCACCCTTTACCAAGTATATAGATGCATTAATTAAATAAGAGATATTGTGATATCCCAACATAAACATAATCCAACATGGAGCAATCTTCATCTTCACCGCAACTAGCAACGCTATAAGAGGGGTGAGCACTGCGGTAACATAGCCAACCACCGGTTTGCTAGGAAGGGTAACAAAGGTTAGAGGCTGACATGGCAATTAATGAGGCTTGAGCAACAAGAGATAAGTAGCGGCAAAGCGATAGAACGAAGCAACTAGCATAGCAATGATAGTAGTGAGATCCAGGGTAGCGGTCATCTTGCCTGAAGTCCCGCAAGGAAGAAGAACGAGTCCATGAAGAAGATGAAGCCACGAAGACGAACCAAGCGTAGACGAACGAATCCTCACGATCGCAACGAAACGGGAACTATCGAGAAGAAGCACACAACAAAGTAAACACACCACACATATACATGACATGATGCACAACCAAGCATGATGCATGACAAGGCTACATGAAGCTACTCATGGCAAAAGATGATGCATACAAGACCAACACATCAAAGCAAGTTTAAATGAGGCCGGAAACAACATAGAACAACTCCGTAAGTCCTCATATGCAAATTTAGAAATTGGTCTAGATCTGAATAAACCTTATGTTCAAGTTGTTAAACAGCAATTTAAAATGCACCAAGATGATCTACACGAAATTCTAGTCAAGTTACATATAAAGTTCATTTAATTCGAGACTACGGCCTAGAAGATATGAGCAAAACAAGTTAAACATGGCATTGGTGCAAAATGCATACAAACATCAAGCAAACACCTCAAAACAAGGATGCAACATGATAATATGAAACTACATGCAAAATCAAGCAAGTTTCATATAGAGCACACTCAAAACGGAGCAACGGTTCAACACATACACCCTATATAAGTTTAAAGGACAAGCTGTCCAAAACAGCAACTAGTCATATTGCAAGCATCAAAACACTATGCTACTGACATCTCAACGTGAAAACAAAAGGCATGGGCATGAAGTACAGGTAAAGCATAACAAAACATGAACACTGAGCTATCTCCGAAATCACTAGAACGTGCTCAAACACACATGGCAAGATTGCAAATAATAAGGCCGAGTATATAGATGCAAGAGTGGAACAAAACACCGTGCATAAGGCCGAGCCTTCCACCCTTTACCAAGTATATAGATGCATTAATTAAATAAGAGATATTGTGATATCCCAACATAAACATAATCCAACATGGAGCAATCTTCATCTTCACCGCAACTAGCAACGCTATAAGAGGGAAATTTGAGCAAAGCGGTAACATAGCCAAACAACGGTTTGCTAGGAAGGGTAACAAAGGTTAGAGGCTGACATGGCAATTAGTGAGGCTTGAGCAACAAGAGATAAGTAGTGCGGCAAAGCGATAGAACGAAGCAACTAGCATAGCAATGATAGTAGTGAGATCTAGGTAGCGGTCATCTTGCACGAAGTCCCGCAAGGAAGAAGAACGAGTCCATGAAGAAGATGAAGCCACGAAGACGAACCAAGCGTGAGACGAACGAATCCTCACGATCATAGCGAAACGGGAACTATCGAGAAGAAGCACACAACAAAGTAAACACACCACACATATACATGACATGATGCACAACCAAGCATGATGCATGACAAGGCTACATGAAGCTACTCATGGCAAAAGATGATGCATACAAGACCAACACATCAAAGCAAGTTTAAATGAGGCCGGAAACAACATAGAACAACTCCGGTAAGTCCTCATATGCAAATTTAGAAATTGGTCTAGATCTGAATAAACCTTATGTTCAAGTTGTTAAACAGCAATTTAAAATGCACCAAGATGATCTACACGAAATTCTAGTCAAGTTACATATAAAGTTCATTTAATTGAGCTACGGCCTAGAAGATATGAGCAAAACAAGTTAAACATGGCATTGGTGCAAAATGCATACAAACATCAAGCAAACACCTCAAAACAAGGATGCAACATGATAATATGAAACTACATGCAAAATCAAGCAAGTTTCATATAGAGCACACTCAAAAGCGAACAACGGTTCAACACATACACCCTATATAAGTTTAAAGGACAAGCTGTCCAAAACAGCAACTAGTCATATTGCAAGCATCAAAACACTATGCTACAGCATCTCAACGTGAAAACAAAAGGCATGGGCATGAAGTACAGGTAAAGCATAACAAAACATGAACACTGAGCTATCTCCAGAAATCACTAGAACGTGCTCAAACACACATGGCAAGATTGCAAATAATAAGGCCGAGTATATAGATGCAAGAGTGGAACAAAACACCAGGCATAAGGCCGAGCCTTCCACCCTTTACCAAGTATATAGATGCATTAATTAAATAAGAGATATTGTGATATCCCAACATAAACATAATCCAACATGGAGCAATCTTCATCTTCACCTACAACTAGCAACGCTTATAAGAGAAATTTGAGCAAAGCGGTAACATAGCCAAACAACGGTTTGCTAGGAAGGGTAACAAAGGTTAGAGGCTGACATGGCAATTAGTGAGGCTTGAGCAACAAGAGATAAGTAGTGCGGCAAAGCGATAGAACGAAGCAACTAGCATAGCAATGATAGTAGTGAGATCCAGGGTAGCGGTCATCTTGCCTGAAGTCCCGCAAGGAAGAAGAACGAGTCCATGAAGAAGATGAAGCCACGAAGACGAACCAAGCGTGAGCGAGCGAATCCTCACGATCGCAACGAAACGGGAACTATCGAGAAGAAGCACACAACAAAGTAAACACACCACACATATACATGACATGATGCACAACCAAGCATGATGCATGACAAGGCTACATGAAGCTACTCATGGCAAAAAGATGATGCATACAAGACCAACACATCAAAGCAAGTTTAAATGAGGCCGGAAACAACATAGAACAACTCCGTAAGAAGTCCTCATATGCAAATTTAGAAATTGGTCTAGATCTGAATAAACCTTATGTTCAAGTTGTTAAACAGCAATTTAAAATGCACCAAGATGATCTACACGAAATTCTAGTCAAGTTACATATAAAGTTCATTTAATTCGGAGCTACGGCCTAGAAGATATGAGCAAAACAAGTTAAACATGTCATTGGTGCAAAATGCATACAAACATCAAGCAAACACCTCAAAACAAGGATGCAACATGATAATATGAAACTACATGCAAAATCAAGCAAGTTTCATATAGAGCACACTCAAAACGGAGCAACGGTTCAACACATACACCCTATATAAGTTTAAAGGACAAGCTGTCCAAAACAGCAACTAGTCATATTGCAAGCATCAAAACACTATGCTACAGTACCTCAACGTGAAAACAAAAGGCATGGGCATGAAGTACAGGTAAAGCATAACAAAACATTAACACTGTGCTATCTCCAGAAATCACTAGAACGTGCTCAAACACACATGGCAAGATTGCAAATAATAATAGTTTCAGACTTTTGCAGAAATAACATCAGGTTGCAATGTTTAGAGCCATCAACAAACATGTTACAGGAACTTATCATGTCAACAAAAGGCATGGAATGAATCTACTAAATGCATAGATAAAATGTCCTTTTGTGACCATGAGCCTAAAAGGAGCAGAAGATATGATGGCACTCACGTAAACATGGCAAAAGATATGACAGATTCATACATGGCAGGAACAACAATGAGTAGGCATGTTGGTGAGCTTGAACCACTCACCACAGAGCAATACATGGCATGGCAAGACATGTTTATGAAGCTAAGCATGGCAAGAGCAAGTTCATAGAGTGCATGGATCACTAGCAAAGCTCATGGCAAAACTGAACTTAAAGTTAACAGGCTGACAGCAACATTATTTAGCAACTTTGGAGCAAGATAACAAGTTACAGCAGGCTATAAATGCAACCAGGGGCATGAATGGATAGAGCAAGACATGTATATCAAAACATCCTTATTGAACATCTCCAGATTATGCATAGAATGACTTGTAGCAGCAGGTTAACATAGCATCATGATATAGCAGATTCAGACATGCAAAACAGCAACAGCAAGTACCCTACTTAACAAGCTTGATGCACTCACTACACAACTCACAAAAATATATGGATGGCATCACTGTGAAGATGGCATGACATAGTACAAAACACATGTAGAGCTCATGATCATAAGATACACACATCAAATGCAACAAAAATGACAAATCATCAAGTTATAATAGTTTCAGTAAATTAACATCATATAGCACTCTTGCAACGATGATTCAGGCATCACGATGAGCTCAAATGAAAATGATGCAATGGAATGAAATGAATTACTCGTTGAGGCGAACAATTTGACATATTACACGCACGAAACGGAGCAGTATGCAGCAAGTTATGATGCGTTGAACAGGGCAACATTATGCAAAAATATCAGGGACTTAGACGAAAAACGGGGTCAACCTTCGTTTTGGATCTGGATCTGGGGGCTGCGGGCACGGACTTCGAGGCGACCGGAGTCTCGCCGGAGTTGGGGAGGAGGAGGCCGGAGGCGATGGAGCTCGCCGGGCGGCGGGGGCGCTGATCCGGCGAGGTCGCACCGAGCTCGCCGCCTGGGCGCGGAGGAGCCGGACGGCGGCGGGCGGCGAGGGACGCTGCCGGGCGGCGTGGTCGACGGGGAGCCCGGGCGGCGGCGCTTCCGCCGAGGCGGGGACGAAAGCAGCGGCGGGGCGGCGGGCGGAGCTGTGAGCTGGGCGGCGGGGGCCAAGAGCTCGGCGAGGTCGCCGCGACGGGCGGCGGCCGGAGGGCGCGGGCGCGTGGTCGACAAAGCGGGCGCGGGCGGCCGGGAGGCGGCGACGCGAGGGTCAAGGGCCCGCTGGCCTGCTGGCTGGGCGGTGATCGGGCGGCGGGAGGCCCACGTGGCGCACTCGATTGGCGCGGGCGGCGGCGGCCGGACGTGTCCGGTGCCGCAAGTGACGTGCGGCATGCGGAGGAAGAAGGGGGCTAGGGTTTGGACTGCGAGAATTTCGGGGGAGGCACACATATATATAGGTAGAGGAAGCTACGAGTGTCCAGATGAGGTCTGGTTTTCGCCCACACGATCGTGATCGAACGACCGAGAGCATGGAGGGGAGTTTGCTGGGGTTTGGGACACTTTGGAGGGGTGTTGGGCTGCAAAGAGAAGGAGGCTTTTACGGTTCCCCGGTTAACCGTTCGAGTACCAAACGACCTCCAAATGGCACGAAACTTGACAGGCGGTCTACCGGTGCTATACCAAGGCCGCTTGACAAACCTCGGGCCATTCCGAGAACGTTTAACACCCGCTCACAAAGAGAGGCAAGAAGGGGACGTCGGAGGACATAGGAGTGCCGGATTGCGAAACGGACAACGGGGAAAAAGCTCGGATGCATGAGACGAACACGTATGCAAATGCGATGTACATGACGACATGATATGAAATGCAGATGATGACGTGGCAAAGTGCAACACGCAAGCACATGACATGGCAACGACGGCGAATAACTGGAAGACACCTGGCGCATCGAATCCGGGGCGTTACAGTTACTAAGTGGGTAGAAGCTATTCCAACTAGTAGTGCTGATCATAACACTTCTATTAAAATGCTTAAGGAAGTTATTTTTCCGAGGTTTGGAGTCCCTAGATATTTAATGACTGATGGTGGTTCACATTTTATTCACGGTGCTTTCCGTAAAATGCTTGCTAAATATGACGTTAATCATAGAATTGCATCTCCTTATCACCCGCATGATCTAGTGGTCAAGTAGAATTGAGTAATAGAGAGCTCAAATTAATTTTGCAAAAGACTGTTAATAAGTCTAGAAAGAATTGGTCCAAGAAACTTGATGATGCATTATGGGCCTATAGAACTGCATATAAGAATCCTATGGGTATGTCTCCGTATAAAATGGTTTATGGAAAAGCATGCCACTTACCTCTCGAACTAGAACATAAGGCATATTGGGCTATTAAAGAGCTCAACTTTGATTTCAAACTTGCCGGTGAGAAGAGGTTATTTGATATTAGCTCACTTGATGAATGGAGAACCCAGGCTTATGAAAATGCCAAGTTGTTTAAAGAAAAGTTAAAAGATGGCATGACAAAAGGATACAAAAGCGTGAGTTTAATGTAGGTGATTATGTATTGCTATACAACTCTCGTTTAAGATTTTTTGCAGGAAAACTTCTCTCTAAATGGGAAGGTCCCTACGTTATCGAGGAGGTCTATCGTTCCGGTGCCATAAAAATCAACAACTTCGCAGGCACAAATCCGAAGGTGGTAAACTGTCAAAGGATCAAACATTATATCTCAGGTAATCCTATAAATGTTGAAACTAATATTATTGAAACCGTAACCCGGAGGAATACATAAGGGACACTTTCGAGCGTTCAGGACTCCGAAAAGGAATAGGTATGTGTTACGGTAAGTAAACCGACTCCAAAACAAATTCTAAGGCAATATTTCTCTGTTTTGGAATATTTAGAAAATTAGAAAAATAAGTAGCAGTCCGGGGAGGACACGAGGGTGGAGGGCGCGCCATACCCCCCTGGGAGCCCCCCTACCTCGTGAGCACCTCGTGTGCCCTCCGGACTCTATTTTCTTGCACGATACGTATCTTGGTCGGTAAAAATTCAGTATATATTCTCCCGATGGTTTTGACGACAGTATCACGCAAATATCCTCTGTTTTCGTTTCGAGCTGTTTCCATTGCAGATTTGAGGATTCCGGAGACTCGATCATCCTTCTATGAGGGTGAGCCTATGCCATGGAAGGTGGACGACAAGCTTGCATCATCAACAACACCTCCACCGCCAACAACAAAGAAGGAGACATAATCACATGGGTATGGGCACTCCTCTTGGCAACTGCCAAGCTTGGGGGAGGTGCCCCGGTATCGTATCACCATCACAACTCCTATCTTTACCGTTTTTCTTAGTTCGATCCTATTAGTAGTATCTTAATTTAGTAGAATAAAGTCATGGCATGGTATAGTTTTGAGTTTTGCTTTATGATCCTTCTTTGTAATCGAGACCGTGAGCTATATAATAAAGAGTAGTGTTGAATCAAGGGGTTGAGTATTTTGCCATGATCTTGGGTGATTAGAAGAAAAAGAATAAAAAGAATCAAAGAGTTCATATTGATCTTAGTGAAAGTAATGACTTCACATAGAAAGAGTATGATGATTAAAAGTTGTTGGGAGTTGACAAATATAGCTTTGGTCATCGTTGCAATTAATAGGAAGTAATAAGGAAAGAGAGGTTTCACATATAGATATATTATCATTGACATCTTTTATGATTGGGAGAACTCATTAAAATATGACATGCTAAAGAGTTGACGTTGGACAAGGAAGACAACATAATTAATTATGTTTTATTACATCTGAGATAAAGTATGTTGTCATGGATCCTCTGTCGTGTTGAGCTTGCCTTTCCCCCTCATTTCTAGCCAAATTCTCAGCACCAAGTAGAAATACTACTTGTGCTTCCAAATACCCTTAAACCAGTTTTGCCATGAGAGTCCACCATATCTACCTATGGATTGAGTAAGATCCTTCAAGTAAGTTGTCATCGGTGCAAGCAATAAAAATTGCTCTCTAAATATGCATGACTTATTAGTGCAGAGAAATAAGCTTTGTGCGAACTTGTTGTGGACGCAATAAAAGCGACGGACTGCATAATAAAGGTTCACATACAAGGGGCAATATAAAGTGACGTTCTTTTGCATTAAGATTTTGTGCATCCAACCATAAAAGCGCATGGCAACCTCTGCTTCCCTCTGCGAAGGGCCTATCTTTTATTATTATCTTCTACCTTATGAAAGAGTCACGGTGATCTTCACCTTTCCCTTTCTATTTTATCCTTTGGCAAGCTCAGCATGTTGGAAAGAACATGATATATATATATCTAATTGGATGTAGGGGAGCATGAATTATTATTGTTGACATTACCCTTGAGGTAAAAGGTTGTGGGGCAAAACTATAAGCCCCTCTCTTTCTCTGTGTACGATTAAAACTCCGTAACCACAAGTATTGCGTGAGTGTTAGCAATTATGAAGGACTAAGTGATAGTTGAGTATGTGGACTTGCTTTTAAGCTCTGACATAGACTCTTCCCGATGTTATGATAAATTGCAATTGCTTCAATGACTGAGGTTATAATTTGTTGATGCTCAATAAGGTTTCTGATTCATACTTTGGCTTTGTGAATAGATCATCACTTGAACATGAATAATCTTATGACAAAATCTATTTATGTTGCTGTTACAAAATAATCATGATGACTTCATGTCCGTATTTTATTTTTATCGACGCCTCTACCTCTAAACATGAGGACATATTTATTGTTATCGGCTTTTCGCTTGAGGACAAGCGAGTTCTAAGCTTGGGGGAGTTGATACGTCCATTTTGCATCATGCTTTTATATCGATATTTATCGCATTATGGGCTGTTATTTCACGTTATGTCACAATACTTATGGATATTCTCTCTTATTTTACAAGGTTTACATGAAGAGGGAGAATGCCGGCAGCTGGAATTCTGGGCTAGAAAAGGAGCAAATATTGGAGACCTATTCTATGCAACTCCACAAGTCCTGAAACTCCACGGAATGTCTTAAAATAAATAAAGAAAAATCGTCGCCAAAGATGAAGGCCAGGGGGCCCACACCCTGCTCACGAGGGTGGGGGTGCGCCCTCCCCTGGGCGCGCCCCCTACCTCGTGGGCCCCCTGGTGGCTCTCTGATGCCCATCTTATCCTATATGAGCTCTTTCGATGAGAAAAAAAATCATAAGCAACCTTTCGGGACGAGACTCCGCCGCCTCGAGGCGGAACCTTGGCGGAACCAATCTAGGGCTCCGGCAGAGCTGTTCTGCCGGGGACTCTTCCCTCCGGGAGGGGGAAATCATCGCCATCATCATCACCAACGCTCCTCTCATCGGGAGAGGGCAATCTCCATCAACATCTTCACCAGCACCATCTCATCTCCAAACCCTAGTTCATCTCTTGTATCCAATTCTTGTCTCCATGTCCGGGATTGGTGCTAGTAGGTTGCTAGTAGTGTTGATTACTCCTTGTAGTTGATGCTAGTTGGTTTATTTGGTGGAAGATTATATGTTCAGATCCTTTATGCACATTATTACCCCTCTGATTATGAACATGAATATGCTTTGTGAGTAGTTACGTTTGTTCCTGAGGACAAGGGAGAAGTCTTGCTATTAGTAGTCATGTGAATTTGGTATTCATTCGATATTTTGATAAGATGTATGTTGTCTAACCTCTAGTGGTGTTATGTGAACGTTGACTACATAACACTTCACCATTATTTGGGCCTAGAGGAAGGCATTGGGAAGTAATAAGTAGATGATGGGTTGCTAGAGTGATGAAGCTTAAACCCTAGTTTAGGCGTTGCTTCGTAAGGGGCTGATTTGGATCCATATGTTTCATGCTATGGTTAGGTTTGCCTTAATACTTTTGTTGTAGTTGCGGATGCTTGCAATAGAGGTTAATCATAAGTGGGATGCTTGTTCAAGTAAGAACAGCACCCAAGCACCGGTCCACCCACATATCAAATTATCAAAGTACCGAACGCGAATCATATGAACGTGATGAAAACTAGCTTGACAATATTCCCATGTGTCCTCGGGAGCGCTTTTCCTATTATAAGAGTTTGTTCCGGCTTGTCCTTTGCTAACAAAAGGATTGGGCCACCTTGCTGCACCTTATTTACTTTTGTTACTTGTTGCTTGTTACAATTTACCTTATCACAAAACTATCTGTTACCACTTATTTCAGTGCTTGCAGAGAATAACTTGCTGAAAACCGCTTATCATTTCATACGCTTCCTCGTTGGGTTCGACACTCTTACTTATCGAAAGGACTACGATAGATCCCCTATACTTGTGGGTCATCACGCACCTTTGAACAGTTTGGCCAATATTTTGGCTAGGGCGTCAGGGGTGTCCGGACCTTTCCTGCTGTAGCGGGATGTGTCATCTTCCCCATTGTAATTCCACACGGGAAGTCCGCTATATTGGAGGGGCTGAACTCCCCGTACTATGGAGGTCACTGAGGGAGTCCTGGATTAGGGGGGTTCATGATAGCCGAACTATCACAATTGGCCGGACTCCTGGACTATGAAGATACAAGATTGAAGACTTCGTCCCGTGTCCGGATGGGACTTTCCTTGGCGTGGAAGGCAAGGTTGGCGTCTGGATATGTAGATCTCCTACCATTGTAACCGACTCTGTGTAACCCTAACTCTATCCGGTGTCTATATAAACCGGAGGGTTTTAGTCCGTAGGACGAACAACAATCATACCATAGGCTAGCTTCTAGGGTTTAGCCTCTCTGATCTCGTGGTAGATCCTTTCTTGTACTACCCATATCATCAATATTAATCAAGCAGGAGTAGGGTATTACCTCCATCGAGAGGGCCCGAACCTGGGTAAAAACATCGTGTCCCTTGTCTCCTGTTACCATCCGCCTAGACGCACAGTTTGGGACCCCTACCGAGATCCGGGTTTTGACACCGACATTGATGCTTTCATTGAGAGTTCCTCCGTGTCGTCATCCTTAGGCCCGATGGCTCCTTCGATCATCAACAACGACGCGGTCCGGTGGTGAGACTTTTCTCCCGGACAGATCTTCGTGATTCGACGGCTTTGCTGTGGGCCAATTCACTTGGCCATCTGGAGCAGATCGAAAGCTACGCCCCTGGCCATCAGGTCAGATTTGGGAGTTTGAACTACACGACCAACATCCGCGGAGACTTGATCTTCGACGGATTCGAGCCACAGCCAAGCGCGCCACACTGTCTCCATGGGCACGATCTAGCTCTGCCGCCGAACGGTGCCCTGGAGGCCGCACCAGCGCCCGCTCCGACCCTTAGCTCGAAGCCGACTCCGGCGATCGAGGACGAGTGGCTGGACACCGCCTCGGGGGCTATGATCTCTGCGGCGATTGAGCCGAACTCCATCCCTGTCCTTTGCGAAGACCGTGACTCTGAGGTGCCGGACTCCTCATCGGACTCTGAACCCTCCGCGCCCCTGCCAATCGAATCCAATTGGGCGCCGGTTACGGAGTTCACTGCCACGGACATCTTTCAGCACTTGCCCTTTGGCGACATCCTGAATTCACTAAAGTCTCTCTCTTTATCCGGAGAGCCCTGGCCGGACTACGGTCAGGAAGGCTGGGATGCGGACGACGAAGAAATTCAACGCCCACCCACCGCCCACTTTGTCGAAAGCTTAAACGACGTGCTCGATTTCGACTCCGAAGACATCGACGGTATGGACGACGATGTAGGAGACAACCATGAACCAGCACCTATAGGATGCTGGACAGCCACCTCATCCCACGATGTATACATGGTGGATACACCTAAAGTAAGTGACGGCGAGGAACAAAGGGACACTACGAAGGATAAATCCCTCGAAAAGCAGTCAAAATGGCAACGTAAACGCCGCACCAAGTCCCACCTCAACAAAGACGGCAGCCGCACAGACCCAGCCATAGAGCAGGGCGAACCGGTGGACGACGAACATGCTATCGAGCAACCGTCCGAACAAGACAACTTGGATAAACAACCCGTCCCCGGCGAAGATAACAGTCCGGACGATCTCACGCCGGACAAATTGTTGGAGTAGATGAACCTCCACAAAAGGCTCGCCATCGCTGCGTAGCCTGAAAAAAGCGGAAGCTCAAAACAGCGGAAGATGCACTCGAGAATCAGATGGAGCAAAGTACTCAACACCACAGAGAAATACGGCGATAGTCGCCAAACAAAGAGCTACCCGGCGCAAATTACTGCCCGAATTCGATGAGGAGGCCGTAGAGCCCCCGCAATCAAAGAACAAAGAGGCCGCCCGGTCGGATAGATGACCACATGGCAAACATGGAGCGGCAAGCGGCGCCGCACACAAGCCGGCACGCGATCCGCATAAGGATTCGCATCAAAAGGATGGCCCAGTTAGGTCCATCTATGGGCCGAGAAAGCAAGCTCTTCCAAGCACTGCAACACGCCAATTATCCGAACATCACGACACACCCAAATATAGGGGTGCCGCACCCTCGTGTTTCACCGATGAGGTCTTTGGATCACGAATTCCCAGCGGGATTCAAACCCGTAAACATAGAGGCACACGACGGAACAATAGACCCTGGAGTCTGGATTGAGGATTAAATCCTCCACATACACATGGCCAGAGGAGACAATCTCCATGCCATAAAATACTTACCCCTCAAGCTCAAAGGGCCAGCCCGGCATTGGCTCAAAAGCCTCCCTGAAAATACCATTGGAAGTTGGGAAGAGCTCGAGGATGCTTTTCAGGCAAATTTTCAAGGGACTTATGTCCGTCCTCCGGATGCAGATGATTTAAGTCACATAACTCAACAACCCGGAGAGTCAGCCCACAAATTGTGGAACAGGTTACTTACCAAAAAGAACCAAATAGTCGACTGTCCGGACGCCGAAGCCTTATCAGCTTTCAAACACAACGTCCGAGACGAATGGCTCGCCAGACACCTCGGCCAGGAGAAGGCGAGAACCATGGCTGCATTAACAAGCCTCATGACCCGCTTTTGCGCGGGAGAGGATAGTTGGCTGGCAAGATGCGATACCAGCGACCCAAGTACATCCAAGTCGAGGGATGGAAATGGAAAACCACGACGCAGCAAGGACCAATGCGGACAAAGGAAACAACCGAAGAGCACGGCAGTCAACGCCGGATTCAGAAGCTCCTGGAAGAATCATAAAAACCTGCCCCTCAAGGACAACAGCGACGAGCTATCCAACCTAAAAAAATCCTGGACAAAATATGCCAAATCCACAGTACTCCCGGGAAGCACGCAAACCATACCCACAGAGATTGTTGGGTCTTCAAGCGATCACAGCAAACTCGATCTGCGAACACAAGGGGCTCGACACACCAAGTGAGGACGATGACGAACCCCACAAGCAGAGCACCGGAAAACAAAAGAATTTCCCACAAAAAGTCAAAACAGTGAACTCACTTCAAGTGACAAAAGGGAAAAACAGAGCGGCGCCCATAGAAACACGCGCCGCACGATCTATCCCAGCAGAGTCCCAACGATGGTTGTCAAAACCAATCACCTTCGATCATCAGGACTATTCCGGAAGTATCCTAACGCAGGATGGACTGCCTTGATATTAGATCCTATAATCGACGGACTCCAATTTACACAAGTCCTAATGGACGGAGGTAGCGATCTAAACCTGCTATATCAGGACACAATCCGCAAAATGGGGATAGACCCAACCAAAATTCGCCTTAGAACCACCTCCTTCAAAGGGGTAATGTCAGGTCTATATGCCCATTGTACGGGCTCCCTACTGCTAGAAGTTGTGTTCGGCTCATCCGACAACTTCCGCCGCGAAAAGTTAACCTTCCACATCGCCCCATTCGAAAGTAGCTATCAAGCACTACTGGGGTGTGAAGCTTTCGCCCTCTTTAACGCAATACCGCATTATGCCTCTCTTACACTTAAAATGCCCGGTCCATGCGGCATCATCTCATTAAAAGGGAGTATTAAGTGTTACTCGAGCACGGAAGAACGTGAGACTGCCTTGACAGCCCCACACCAATCCGGCTCCGCTAATCAAAGCACCTGAATAGGTCATTCGAACCCCGGACATGGCTAGACGAGTCCGGCGCCTACTAGCGGCATACCCCCGTACAAGGGGCTGCACGCATGTACAACAAGAGACAATAAAGCTCAATCATATTCACTTTTCAAACCGTACTCTGTTTATTTAATATAAAGTACATTTTTCGCACGATCTTTTTTCTTTCCAACTAAGTTCTTCTCTTTTACAGATGAACACCGTGCTCCACCCGTCCAGGATACGGCACAACGGAGACACAGGCGCAGACGTGCAGTAGGGACCCGTTGCAAGGATTCTTTTTAGATTAAGACCCTGCGTAAAACTTTTTTACTGTCTCTTGTTGATACACATCCCCCGGTTTCTTGCTATAACCGAGGAGGAGGCTGGCGTTTTGGCATCGGCCGCACCAGAATTTTAGCGTGCACTGAACACCAGGGGCTTAGGGCATTATTCTGCCCGTTTTCATGAAAAGACCGAATACCTTAGGGACTGTTCGGCGTCTCGAGTTAGGTCTTATATGCATCAGCTCCGAATCATGTCTTTGGTCAAATGTTGGGTTTGCCCGGCTCCTGTGTTTTGCTGTCTTACGTTCCGTTCTATCGGCTAACGCGGCACCAGGAGAACTACTGCGATTGTGCCCCGGTTCGGCGGTGAGCACCTCGAGAGAAAGCCAAAATCGACTGTCATGATATAGCGTGAGACTGGTCAACCACTCGATGACCCACCGGAATGTTTAGAATTCTGCCGCATTAACGAAGGACCGTTTCCGGTCAGCACATCTGGCGCCCGAATTCGGGAGAGCGCGGTGCCCCTAGGGGCTATATAGTAGCCCCACCATCGAACTCCTATGGCTAAGTGAAAGTGATAAAGCATTATAGTCCGGTTGCCTAGTTTGCTACGCTATCACCTCCTTTACAGGACCAAGACGTTGGATTAAGTGTGAAAATGCGCCTTTTTGCAAACACCCCCGCACTATGTGCGTGGGGGCTGAAGCCAAAGACTGCCATCTTTTAGGTTATATACACATATACATCAATGGCCGCACAGGAGGTGTTTTAATACTTGAACGCACAAGTATAAAAAGCTCTTATATTATATTGAAACATTGTTTTCACAAATCATACATGTCATTTAAACATAATATCCTTCGAACGCTGCGTCTCTATTAAACGAGCGCCTGCAGAACTTCCTCAAAATAGTGCTCGGCGGTACTCGGCTTCTGTCCGACTCTTGGGATGCAACGTCAGTGGCCTTAATCTCCGCCCAGTATGTCTTGACACGGGCAAGAGCCATCCGCGCACCCTCTATGCATGTTGACCGCTTCATTGCATCGATATGCGGCACCGCACCAAGAAACTGCTGCAACAAGCCAAAATAACTCTTCGGCTCGGGCCTTTTCGGCCACAAATGAGTCACGACAGCCTTCATGGCAAGTCCGGACAACGTATTTAGCTCAGCCCATTCGGCCAAACGATCGGTTAATGAAAGTGGACGCTCCAGACTATGGAACTGCGACCAAAAAAGCTCTTCCAATCTGTGATCCTTTTGACCTCGGAAGTGTTCGGCGCGTCATGCCACTCGCCGCCAAGTCCAGATAAGCATCCTTCCCACTCCACAGCTGGTCCAATTGAGCGTATTTAGGATCCGTGAATTTTCTCCGCATCAGAAAGGGCTTTCCAGGCGCAATATCTCCAGCCTGACGTAGCTCCTCCTTCATAGCTCTCATCGCAGAGCGAGTGTCCTTGGCCTCGGTGGCGGCCTTTTTCAGGTCCTCTTGTTTCGCTCGATCTTATTTTTCAAGAAGCTCGCAAGGTCAGTAGCATTCTTCAATTTCACGGCCATCTCGGCCATTTCTTTCTTGCTTCGGTAGTGAGCAGCCTGTTCGGCTTTTAGCTCTGCGGCCGCCTTCAAGGCCGCCGCATCACTTTTTCTGGCTTGCTCCTTGGCTCGGGCGAGCTCACCGAAGGTTCTCCATAGCGACACCATCTGCATTAAGCATACATGTTGTAAGGCATGGGCGTCAAGCTCCCTTACCAGGTGTCCGCGGAGAAGTTGCATACCTTGTGACTCGTCAAGCCGCTTATTAACAAGCGTGATGTCCGCATCCGCCACGTCAAGTTGCCGCTTGATTCGGCAAATTCATCAGCCCGCTATCCACCGGACGCCGCCACCTACATAGGAAGAGCGCATATTATACCTGGGTTATGATCCTCGGCGATCGTCATTTTTGACACCGCACCAAGTCTCGTGGGCTACTATCTATACAGGCGCATTTTATATGCAAAAGCGCCGGAAGGTACATCATTTTATGTACCTCAAAACCCGTTAGTAAACTTACGACGGCTTCATGCAATCCGCTCTCAGCGGATGAAATCTTTTCAATCACCGTACTCCATTAACGTATGGTGATCTTTCGAGATAGACGCCGCCCGAGCAGATCCTTGACTCCTCCGACCGCAGACACCCGTTGGTGCCGGACTCGTCCGGTGGCCTTTTTCGAAGGCCGGACACGGAGGGCTTTGAGGGGACATACGGCTGCCTTCTGGTCCCGCCGGATTCGGAGAAGCCCTCCGCGACGACACCTCATGGTCGTCCACCTCGCATAACGGTACGCCAGGCGGAGGCGTTTCGCTCTCCATCATCTCCGGATCAAGATCCCCTGAAGACGAGCTCTGCTGTGAAGGGCTGAGATCTGAACTACAAGGTAAACTTTCAGTTACCTTCAGAAATAAAACGGGGATGTCTCTCTTTTAAAAAACGCCCCTTTACTTACGGCTCATTTGGAGGGCTGATCTCCTTGGGGAAATAGTGCGGTGGGGCATCTCCGCCGCAGGACCCTCTGGTGAAGATTTCTTCCCCGCTTCGAGGCTTTGGTCTCCGGATCTTGTAAGCGGTCCTCTTCTCCCCTTGGAGGGAGGGATTCTCGATCCCCTTTCTTGATAGCCTCCTTCACGGAGGTAGTAGTTCCTTGTTCCCCTTCGCCTTCTTCAAAAGGCACAACCTCTAGCATCTTGGTTAATACAGGATCCGACGTGGTCTCCGGAGGGGGGCGGACACCTGATCAGTTTTGCTTTTGCTATCCACTCATGTTTAAAGGATAGCTCTTTTAAGGGCAAGTTTATGATAAATATGCGGATAGCATGTCCGGGGACAGGACTACTTACTTGAGTATCCGGGCGATTGCAGCTCAGACCTGCATCCTCGGTTAAGTCCAGACACATTGCTTGTGATCCAAAGAACAATTGATACATCTCCACGGGCGTTACGCCCATAAAATGTTGGAGAGCTCGTGGTCCCTCCGGATTAAACTCCCACAGGCGGAGGGGGCGACGTTTGCAGGGCAAGGTGCGGCGAATCAGCATGACCTGCGCCACTACGACCAGATTGATCTCTCTCTCTCTTGGAGGTCTCGAATATGGCCCTGCAACAGAGGTACGTCCTTGGATGGTCCCCAGTCGAGCCCTTTATTGACCCATGACGCCCGCCGCAGTGGAGGACCCGAGCGGAAGGCAGGTGGCGCCGCCCATTTGGTGCCCCTGGGAGCGGTGATATAGAACCACTCATGTTGCCATAAATTGAGCTCCTCTTGAAAAGAGCCCTCGGGCCATGGAGCGTCCGCAATCTTGCTTATAACAGCCCCTCCAAACTCTGCATGATGCCCCTTGATTATCTTCGGCTCCACTTTGAAGGTCTTGAGCCACAATCCAAAGTGAGGGGTAATGCGGAGGAAGGCTTCACATACGACAATGAACAACGAGATGTGGAGGATGGACTCGGATCCAAGTCATGGAATTCCAGCCCATAATAAAACATGAGCCCCTCACAAAAGGGTCCGTCGGGAAGCCTAAACCCAAGGAAGTGAGACACGAATACCACGCTCTCACCAGGCTCGGAGTGGGAATAACCTGCCCTTGGGCAGGCAGCCTATGCAAAATTTCGCGGTTAGATACCGGCGTCTCTCACTTTTAGCACATCTTCTTCCGTGACGGAGGAAGACATCCACCGGCCGTGCAGGTCGGAGCCGGACATCGTTGAAGGTCCGAAGCGCCTAAATCTGGAGCTTTGGGTGTTGGAACTCGAGGCGAGGGGCGGATTTGATTGAGATTGAAAGAAATGAGCCGGCCTTCGTCTCGTTATAAAGAGGTTGAATACCAAGAGCCCTCCCCGTGACCGTTCGGGACTCGCCTTCGATGGAGGAGGCGTGCCAACGGCACGCATCGGGTTACCCACTACGCCCGTATTGATGAGGATCCCGGAATAAGGGGGCACGATCTCCGCTCTGATAAGACGTGCCAAGGAAATCGCCTCGCTAAACGCGCTGAGGTGGAATAGTAAAAACGATTCGTATAAAGGCCTGGCCGTGGTGTGATGTCACGCCGCGGAATACGTCAGTAGATCTGTGCAAAGGTTATTCTCTCACCGGTAGTATGTGGAACTTGTTTTGCGGAGCCGGACACTATCCTTGTGTTCAAAATCTTATATGAAGTATTCGGAGGAGGAACCCGCCTTGCAATGCCGAAGACACTATGCGCGCCGGACTCGTCGTCATTGAAGCCTGGTTCAGGGGCTACCGAGGGAGTCCTGGATTAGGGGGTGTCCGGATAGCCGAACTATCACGATTGGCGGACTCTGGACTATGAAGATACAAGATTGAAGACTTTGTCCCGTGTCCGGATGGGACTTTCCTTGGCGTGGAAGGCAAGGTTGGTGATACGGATATGTAGATCTCCTACCATTGTAACCGACTGTGTAACCCTAACCCTATCCGGTGTCTATATAAACCGGAGGGTTTTAGTCCGTAGGGACGAACAACAATCATACCATAGGCTAGCTTCTAGGGTTTAGCCTCTACGATCTCGTGGTAGATCCACTCTTGTACTACCCATATCATCAATATTAATCAAGCAGGAGTAGGGTATTACCTCCATCGAGAGGGCCCGAACCTGGGTAAAAACACCATGTCCCTTGTCTCCTGTTACCATCCGCCTAGACGCACAGTTCGGGACCCCCTACCCGAGATCCGCCGGTTTTGACACCGACAGTCGCCATCACTTCGACTATTGTGTACCCGGACTGGGCAAGCGTCCTGATCTTGCTTAGGAGTTGGCGAACTTCTGCACTATCTTCCTCCTCGAGGCTCCGAGGGCGCCAGCTGTGGCGCTTCTTCAGAGGAACACTCACAAAATCAGGGAGGCCTCTCCGGACTGGATCTGGAAGTACGACATCATCAATGTAAAACCACTCAGAGGTCCACTCTTCAGACGCCTTCTTCGGCATGGCGGATAGGTATCCGGTCTCGGCAATGCGCCATATTTCGGATCCCCCCACTTAAAATATTGATCCTTCGTGGTTACGTGGGACAAGGCAAAACAACTTTTTCCATAGTTCAAAATGGGCATCAATACCCAAAAATAGTTCGCATAAAGCAACATAACCCGCGATGTGCAGAATGGAGGCTGGGGTAAAATTGTGAAGTTGGAGGCCATAATACTCTAGAAGCCATTGGAGGAATGGGTGAATGGGAAATCCCACGCCCCTCAGCAAATAGGGAACGAGGCACACTCACTCTCATGCAGACGGATTGGGGAAATCCTCCGCCGGGGTTTTGCATTGAAGGAGGCCAATCCTGCTCGAACAGGGACCAGATCTGCAGGAGGGAGAAACCCCTACGCTTGCAGCTTCTCCAGCTGGCCATGAGATACGGAACACCTCTCCCACTCGCCTTTCTCTAGGCCGGAATGGGAGGAGGAGCGGGGTATGCTAGCCATGTTAATGGTATTTCCTAGCAATCTCTGAGGATTTTCTCCGCGTGGTGTGAAATGGGTTTGAGATCCAATCCCTTTAAATAGATGCTCTTCCATGCATGGCCAGGGTGTTATTTGCAAAAAATACCCTGACCGTCTGCATTCGCCCGACGCGTGGAAGCTGAAGACATAGAAGCACAAAAGCCGAGGGGTGTGGCATTGAATTATAAGCCGAATACATCAATTGGAAGTCATCAGAGGAGGAACCCGCCTTGCAATGCCGAAGACAATCTGCACGCCAAACACCTCGTCATTGAAGCCTGGTTCGGGGGCTACTGAGGGAGTCCTGGACTAAGGGGTCCTCGGACGTCCGACCTGTTAGCCATGGGCAGGACTGGTGGGCTGTGGAGACATGAAGACCGAAGATTGCACCCGTGTCCGGATGGGACTCTCCTTGGCGTGGAAGGCAAGCTTGGCGACCGGATATGTAGATTCCTTTCTCTGTAACCGACCTTGTGTAACCCTAGATCTCCCCTGTGTCTATATAAACTGGAGGACTTAGTCCGGAAAGCGAGAGACTCATTACCATAGTTATACATGCTAGACTTCTAGGGTTTAGCCATTACGATCTCGCGGTAGATCAATTCTTGTAATACTCATATTCATCAAGATCAATCAAACAGGAAGTAGGGTATTACCTCCAAAGAGAGGGCCCGAACCTGGGTAAACATCGTGTCCCCTATCTCCTGTTACCATCGACCTTAGACGCACATTTCGGGACCCCTACCCGAGATCCGCCGGTTTTGACACCGACTTTAAACCTTAGAAGAGGAGAACAAATCGAAGAAATGAAATTAAATCTTTATGTACTGACTCCTAAGCGAATTATTTGGGATTGTGAAGTGAAAGAAATCATTTTATCCACTAATAGTGGCCAAATTGGCGTTTTACCAAAACACGCACACTTTATCACATCAGTAGATATGGGTCCTTTGAGAATACGCCTCCTCAACGACCAATGGTTAACAGCGGTTACGTGGAGCGGTTTTGCGAGAATAGTTAATAATGAGATCATCATTTTAGGAAATGATGCGGAACTGGGTAGTGATATTGATCGGAAGAAGCTCAAAAGGCACTTGAAATAGCGAAGCTAACTTGAGTAAAGCCGAGGGTACGAAAGATTTGGTTGAAGCGAAGCTTCGCTCTCGCATTTAGCTAGGATACGAATCGAGGCTGTCAATTGGATTCCCCCATCCAATTGAAGACAATCCAGTGGTTTATAGTTGATACAAAGAAAACCTCAGTGTCTTGTTTCATTTTTTGACTCCTGCATCTAATACCTGCATGTCCAGTCTCAACTTGTTGATTGCACGTTGAGAATCATGTACACGTTGTCTTGCCACCTCTAGTTGATGCTCGAGAACATCAAAGACATTCCAATTCCAATCCATAATCATTCGGTAACGGCCATGCCGCACTGCTCGCAGATCTTTGTGTTGATGTCACTTCATCCTGAAATGTTTATGTAAGTACACATGACTAGGGCAAAAATATACTTACAACAGTGAAGCGAGCAAGACAGACTATTTTATACATGGCAAAACAGGACTAACAATAATGTTACACATCATGAAGCATAAGCAGGTGATATTTTAAAAATTATAAAAAAGGTAGTCTGTGCAGCCTACATACAGAAATCTCTCTTAGCTCATCAGAGGAGTATGATGTTGGGGCCCAATCCAAAACACAAACAAGTTACAAATTTAGACAGCATGTTGCGTAGAAGTAAGCAAGCAGTTGGCCATTCTGTAGCTCAATTAAAGTCTTAGGGAGCATAATGAATAGCAGAGGGTTTCATACAAACATACTACAGCAAGAAAAACTATGCAATCATTAGCCTAGTATGAACTAGATTGTGAGCCTCATGCAATAATAGTTGGTTAATAGACTTCAAAGCTTCAGGCACACTTCATCAGAGTAATTAAATGGGAAGGCCTTTAATTATGTCAACTAATAGTTATACAAGTACCCAACATTAGGCATCATTCTTTGGGCATCTCATTAACTGAGGACAAATAAAGCAATTGAAAAGAGCAAATTAACTATGCCTGAAACAAACAAGGAATTGAACTGTTGAGTTGGATACAGTGACTTACCTTAACAGGTTGAAGAGGCTCAAATACAGCCTCTACTTCTCTTGCAAGGCTCCTTCCTAACATCTTGTACTTGTAAATCCTCAATCTTATCTTCATTGCACCCCTCCGCAAGGTGACACAAACTAGTTACTTGTCTCCTTGGAAGATAAATATGCATACTTTCCAGTCTGTGAACACAAAAGGATGAGATTATAACAGAACAACACCACATAATGAAACATGCCGCATCTCTTGCACTTGTACACAATGAAATGAGCATTTACTATGTCTGCACTATGTAAAAACTAGGCATACCTTTGTACTGGATCTCCAGGTACTCTTGGAGAGCCTACTTTAGTGTACAACCAAACCTTTATGTCATCTATGAGTTAGAAAAGGCCCCACTACAGCAGCCCTTAGTGTTTAAATCGTTGACAACCTCTGTTAGAGTGTTACGTCAAGAACAACAAGTAATCAAAGCAAACAGTCCTAGTATGGCTGGCTGATGCAAACAAGCAATTGAACAGATGTGTGAGCAAATCTTACATATCAAGAAAAGAAGCAAAGAAGGAGGCTTAAAGACCATCACTAGATGACCAGATTTAAGGGGCATTTAAACATCATGTGCAACGATGAACTAACATGAACATTGCATATTCCAGATTCTATAATGGAATGCACATGTATTAGGTTATGCCATGTATGATGATGCCTAAATGTACACTATAGCAGGCAGGAGTGATTCATCATTGCACACACAATTGAATTGCAGGTTAAGGGCCAGTTCTATTCCGCCTTTTCAGGGCTTATTGTCAAAATAAGCCATAAAAGATGTCAAGAAGTCATTTTTGAGTTATGGGCTTGGGCTTAACTAATTTCGCTTTGGAGGGGGGTATTTTTGGTAGAGCCTCACTAAAAATTGAAGGGAATTGGAATAGTGAAATGACTCTATTGTCTGCCTATATTACACTCAAAATGCAACTGCTGACACCCGCGTCACACCTCACCCTCAAGTAAAACAAACATGCAAGCGTTCATTGCCCTGCCCGCTTGCATCTTATTCCCCCTCCCCACCTCCCAGGCAGTGGCCTTGAGGTGCTATTGAAGGATGAGATCATCCAACAAGGTGAGGATCTCCTTTGATTTTTTGCCAAATTTTCATTCTGATCCGCTATACGATGAATTGTTATGAGCTGCTTCTGGTGCTGCTATATGATGCATTGCTATGGGCTGCTCCTGCTGCTGCTATATGATGAATTGCTATGAGCTGCTACTGCTATATGATGAATTGCTATGAGCTGTTGCTGCTGCTATATGATGAATTGCTATGAGCTGCTACTGCTATATGATGAGTTGCTATAAGCTGCTCCTACTGCTGTTGTATGATGAATTGCTATGAGCTGCTCCTGCTGATGCTATATGATGAATTGCTATGAGCTGCTCCTCGCTGCTATATGATGAATTGCTATGAGCTGCTCCTGCTGCTGCTATATGATGTATGGCTATGAGCTGCTCCTGCTGCTGCTATATGATGAATTGCTATGAGCTGCTCCTGCTGCTGCTATATGATGAATTGCTATGAGCTGCTACTGGTATATGATGAATTGCACACTGCTACTATTGTATGATGAGTTCCTATGAGCTGCTGCTGCTATATGATGCTTTCAGGTGGTGCTGCTATATGATAATAACCAGCCACTTGGACCATCGAATTTCAATAAATAATTGTTCTTCATTTAAATGTGGGTCATGTGTTCTTCGCTTAAATTAGGCAATGGGATCTCTATGGAAAACATTGACCAAAGTAGATTGTGTCAAGTAGATGGTATCTTTGTATTTGCATTTTGAGCAAATAGTGATGGTCTATTTTCCTATCATATTAATTCTTTGACCGGGTTCAATTTCTGATGTTTGCAAGTCAAATTAATTTTCATATGGGCAGCAAAATGAAAAAATACAATGCAATCTAGACTTTGCACTGATCAATGAAAAGAACTGGTTGGCTTATTACATGGAGCTAATATTCACAGGTGCTTATTTTCTTAGGATAACTCGTAATAACTGTCCCTAAGAAACTTGGCCAATAGAACTGACATACAAATAACATGTCACGATGATTGGAATGGGGGAGTGACGTAGAATAGCACACTGTATAGGCTCACCGCTGGCTCTCCTTTTTATTGCAATGTTCCATGAAATTGCCACATACATCTTGTACTTTTTCATTGTGTAACCCTATCTGCAAGTTGACACGGCTAATTTCAGATATCTCTACATGATAATACATTGCATATCCCTTGCGCATATTTAAACCACCAATTAATGATTGTGTGTGTAGCATAAACTAGCCATGACTCTGTTTGCTGGACTAGCAGGCACTCAAAGGGAGCCTAATGTAGTGCACTGGAATTCCTAGATTCCACCTACGATTTTGTGTAATGTACTGCCTCTGTTCCTAAATATATGTCTATGTAGAGATTCCAGTATGGACCACATACAGATGTATATAGATGCATTTTCGAGTGTAGATTCACTCATTTTGCTCCGTATGTAGCCTATAGTGGAATCTCTAGAAAGACTTATATTTAGGAACGGAGGTACGAGGTAGTATCATGTATGACATCTACATATCTAATTTAGCAGCCAGTAGTAGAAATCATTGTCTGCACAAAGGGATTACTGGTCGAAAATCCTAGCAAAGCACGCTGGCAGGCACAGAACAATACAAGAGAGAGAGAGAGACGCGCTTACAAGATCATAGCAATGCCTCAGTCCAGGATCTTGGTTGGCCAAGCTGTTAGATCCAGAAGAAACATCATCCTTGTAGTTTTTGCCAGCTGCATAACAGGTAACAGCGACTTGTTAGTATATTTGAAGTACATCAGGCAGGTGATGCTGGACGGGTTTAAAGGTGACAAGTACCTAGGCCGTGGCGGGTGCTTGGCATCTTGCCAGACGGTGGGAATCAGGTTAGAAATGTCAAGGGTGATGACGCTGCGCTGGCTGTCGGGGTCCGGTCAGGAGATCTAGAACCGTCGAGTAGGGTGTTTGTGGAGCGGCTCTGGTAGGGTGGACTACGATGTGGGCGAAGCAGATCTGTGGCCGTGGACGAGGGCGTACGTGAAGCTGCTCCGGTGGTTGGGTTAAGGATGGTGTCGTCGATGCAGATCTGCGGCCGTGGACGGGACGTCAGAAGCTGCTCCGGTAGGTTGGATGAGGGTGCGAGGAAGCGGATCTGACGCTGTGGACTTGTGAGTTGGCAAAGCGGCCCCGGTAGGGTTGAAAATGGTATAGGCGCAGCTACTCCGGTGGGGTTGACGATGGTGTCGACGAAGCAGCTCCGGTAGGGTTGAGGAAGGTGTCGACGAAGAGGATCAGAGGCCGTCGACGGGGCGTCGGTGGGGCGGCTCCGGGGGGAGGGGGTGGACGAAGCGTCTCCAGTGGGGAGTACGAATGAGCCGCTGTAGATGCGCTGCGGTTGATGAGAGTACTGGCGAAGAAGATCCGACGCCGTGGACAAGGCCAGCACTGAATGGGTTGTGCTACAGTGTTGGATGAGCAGTCTACTTGTTTCTAGGGGAGGTGAGAGGGGTAGACGCGGCCGCAGAAGCAGATCCGGCGAGGTGGATGCCGCTGGCAGTGAATGGGCTCTGGTATGCCGGTGGATGAGCAGTCTAGGGTTTCGAGAGGGGAGGGGAGAAAGGCCGATGAAGTACGGGCGGCGTGATGTGAGATGCTCTGGTGCTGTGGAGTTAGTCGCTTTTATGGAGGAGGGGAGAGGAAATGGGGGTGCCGTGTAGTGGGGGGAACCGGAAGTTACCAAAGCAGCCCCGACCTATTATGTACATGAGGGCGGTATTGTAACTGTTGGTCTCTGTGCACCAAGGACAAAAGGGGAATTTCGCATGCTAAAGACTAAGGTGGCGAAAATTTTAGAAGGAGGCTGGAGATTTTGCCGCCCGCAGGATCGTTCGTATCCAGTTTCAACTAATTTTGGACCGTGCTAGAGGGAAGGTCATGCGAGACTGTGTACACGGGGCACGCGTCAGCAGTTAATAACTGGTGTGAAGTCCACCCCATAAAAAAGACAATAACTCAGGATGATGCACCGATAACTTGGACGTTCACACGGGCGCGGCCAATCGTACGGGTGTAGTGGCGCGCTGACAAAAAAAGGGATCAAATGCTCATCCTATGTATTTCTCGTGTAAATAGATAATTTAGTGCAATTGGTTATTTACTTTAAACATAATGCATTGACGTGTTCGTGTAGAGGCGCACAAAAAGAAATGGATATTGTAGTCCGCTACTTAAAAGTGTTACCTCATATGATTACATAGCCTCCATTTCATAAATTGCGTATCCGTTGAATTCATATATGAATATTACATATATTACTTCATAATAGAACCTTAAATTATCCAAGACTAATGATTTTGAATGCAAGAGTAACAATGATGCATGTACATGATAGCTACATTGGTTGTTTGAAGAAACATCACTGTAACTTTGGCATGCACAACTGAAAAGGTTTATTTAAATATAAAAAATATGATATGCGAGAGTCCAATCTTTATAGCGTTGAATCGATATTGTACCTTTGGCCACGATACGAATTAGATATTGATTTATGTTCAAGCGATGCATGTCCACGATTGCTAGATAGTGATACGTGAATGAATTGTGCAATCTCTCTCAAACGCATACATATCTCATTTCCCTGTGGGCATCGGAATCACACACGCGCACTTCATGTATTTCTTTCCCTCCGTCATGGTTAGAATTCGTCTTTCTACCCCATCCTACAAGTCTCTCACACAGAAACACACACGCTCTCTCTGTCGAACACGCCCACCCCTTTAATTCCGCCCACCCACAGCCACTAATGTCTTAAAGTATAATAATGTCGCTCACACATATGCCTAAGGTTAACTCGAGTTCTGGAACCATATGAATACATACAATGGGATTCCAGCAGAGCACCTTTTGTTTTGAGATTTCGCTCTCTCTCTCTCTCTCTCTCCCTCTCTCTCTCACACACACGCGCGCGCACACACACACATTGTTTCTCGCTTCATTTTTTCGGCACTTGCATGCACACAATTTTGTTTATCTTCGTGATGCTTTAAGTATGCCTCGCACAAATACTATCTACCTATCCCTTAATATAGCTAGATATGTGTCACACAAACTCCTTCTCCCTACTAGCAAGATGCCCATGCTGCAATCGAACATCAAGATGCATTTGTATGAGTAGTTTATCTTGTGGGAGAAAAGGATGAACGAGGGAATGCCTTATTTGCAAATGCAGATAGGGGTGTGGGTATATTTTTGCAAAATTGCCACAGTTTCCTTCCTATCCGTCAGATATAAATCGATGGCCTATATTGCAGGATGGCAGGAACACCATCATCATCAACTCTGTTTTTTATAGGAGTAGGGATATGTAAGTGTCACCGCCCCACACACACACACACCCACACCCACACAACCACACACACACACTTCCCAACACCGAAGGAGTAGGGTGACACCTCAATCTTGATACTAATCTATCAACTGGCTTCTCTCTCAAACACACACACACACACACACACACACACACTACCCGACACTGAAGGAGTAGGGAAGCACCTCGAGCTTGATAGTAATCTATCTACTCCTCTTTCAAACACACACACACACACACGCGCTAGTTGTGCCTCTATGCCTACCGCGCACACTCTCGATACGTCTTTCTCTCCCTCCCCTCCCCCACCCCAACAATGACAGCAGAAGGGTGACAACTCGATCTGATCGTAATCTGTCAATTGGTTTCTCTCTCGAACATTGTGTCTCTATGCCCTCGATATGTAGACTTCTCGCACGCGCACAACTGTAGTGACGATGACGCTGAACCCAGTGTGCCTCATTTTTACCGGCCTCATGTGATAGTTTTCACCCTGTTTTCTATTAATTAACAAGGCAACCTTTTTTTGTTACTACTAGTGAATCTGAAATCATTTGGGGCAGACATAATATATATCACTTCAACCCAATTATCGCAGTAATTATTTTAAAAGAAACTAGCTAGATGCCCGTGCGTTGCGTAGAACATCAAGATGCATTTCTATGAGTAGTTTATCTTGTGAGAGAAAAGGATGAACGAGGGAAGGCCATATTTGCGAACGTGGAGAGGGGTGTGGGTATATTTTTGAAAAACTGCCATAGTTTTCTTCCTATCCATTAGATATAAATCCGACGGCCTATATTGCAGGATGGCACGCACACCATCATCACCAACTCTGTTTTCTACTCCCTCCATTCCTAAATATTTGTCTTTTTAGAGATTTCAACAAGTGACTACATATGGAGCAAAATGAGTGAATCTACACTCTAAAATATGTCTACATACACATCCGTATGTGGTAGTCCATTTGAAATCTGAAAAAGGACCAATATTTACGAACGGATGGAGTATAAGAGTAGACATGGAGATATATCTCCAGCATGGTCTACAACAAAAATGTGCTGGACTGGTTAGCGTCAGATGCTCGCAACGCGATGACATGAGTTCGAATTCTGTCTTTAACTTTATATTTTTATATTATATATTACTTATTTAATATATACTTCTTTCGATACTGTACTGACGGTGGAACCCACAGAGTACTTAGAATACAATATTAACGATGGACTTGTTTCTTTTTAACTTTCTGTACGAAGCTATAGCCACCCTGCAAGTCACGTGTACACTGTACATGCAATTAACTTTTTATATAGGGACAATCTTACACGCAATTAACTCAAATGGATTGGATGTCACTCTATTATTTCCAGCATAAGAGCATCTCCAACGGCAGCCGGCAAATTTCCTCCCGCTTCCTTCCGCGGAGGACGACATCAAACGCCAGCGGCATACATTTTCACAACTCTAACCAACCAGATGAAATTCGTGCAAACACGGACTGATTTCATATAAGCATGAAGGATTTCGTATAAAAAAGCCGGATCTTCATATAAACATGATGGATTTCATTACATTTACATGAACTAAGCGGTGCCAATCCGGCTCAATACTCCCTCCGACCGGAAATACTTGTCCTAGAAATGGATGTATCTAGACTTATTTTAGTTATATATACATACAATTTATCCATTCTTAGAACAAAAATTTCCCGCCAGCTGGAGAGGGAGTACATAATCTAAATGGTCATCATGATCCCTTTGTCTTCCTCATGTCCAGAAGACACTTTGCGGGGTCAACGAAGGTCCTGGAAGAGGCGAAGAAGCAAAGAAACCACCTGAATGCGCAGTTGTCGCCTCGGAGGTGGCCTTCATGGAACCCCAAGTGGCGGCGGCCTCCCGTGTTCTACTTCTCCTCGATGATGGCGGCGGACACGGAGAAGCTGTCAACCGACTCATTGCTCTCAACGCACCCGTCTTCTGTCTCTGCCTACATGGCGCTGCCGTAGGCACGGGAGGCGCGCCCACGGGCACGGGAGGCGCGGCACCACAGACACTAGTGGCGCGGTATGACGTGGTAGCGACGACGCCCGTACCGGTGTGCTCGCCGATGTGCCGGCGTGGAGCAACTCGCCACTCCTCATCAAGCTGAACTGGAGCGGCAAGTTGCTGAACCACGTGCCTGCTTGGGGCGGCAACTGGCTCCGTCGGGCTAAGCGAGGTTGGTGAAGCACCGAGCGGCCTCGCCCGTATCCGGAGGGCTCGGCGGGCCACCCAGCCGGGTAATATGTCGTAGAACGGCTCCTCGGAAGCCATCGGAAGAGTGGAGAAAATGGTGAAGGAGGAGATGGGGGAGCGGCGGAGGGGTGTGATTCTTGCCCCTGTCTGTCTGGCCTCGTGTAAATAGAGGGCGGACGGTAGGAGCTTGGCTGGCGTCTGGCCTCGTTTAAACTGAGGGCGACGGGAGGAGCTCAGCCAGTGTTGCGTTTAATTCTGGCCCGCTCATGGACGGACGTGTGGCCGGAGTAGGTTTCTCGGTTTGCATGCGGGTTTAACAGAGGGGTTTGATGGAGGAGAGGAGATGTGTTCAGCCGGGCATGCAGCGGGCGGCGCAATACTATTCGATTTGATAGCGGGCGGCGCAGTTCCCGATACGGCTTTAATGCAGACGAGGGAGGGAGTAGCGGTACCCGAAATGTTGAACGACCAATGCATCCTCCTTCAATTAATGCATGAGGGAAGTAATGGGAGGAGGACCGGCAAAAGAGGCCGCACGATGTGAATGCAACGCAGTTTGCCCTCATATAAAGGCGCCCCTCCATTCCAATGCATCTACCACATCGTACACACCTAAAAATTTGCCTAAGCACCTACACTAAGCGCAAAAGAGCAAACTCCAGACCCATGGCGGCGATGCGTGCGAGCGGCCAGCGGCTGTGCCAGATGCTCCACGACGTCGGCCTGCGGCATGGCGCCGAGGATCGTCTCCAGACGGTGTTGGAGACCGACTGGTGGATCGCCGCCGTCGACGCCAACTACGACTCTCAGTTGGACCAGATGATCGTTGCCACCACCAACAAGTTCACCGTCCTCAAGAAGCTCGCGGACGACATCGCCGTACTCCTCCAGCCCGCGCACCCGGGCTCCTCATTGCCTGCCACCCTAATCGGCCTCCATGGCCGGAACCTCTTTCAAGCACTGGTGGCCCTGCGACTGCCCGCCGACGCCACGAAGAATGTCCACCTGGAGGTCGCGATCGCCGCGAGGCGCCTCGACCTGCAGGAATTCGCCAACCTACACATCCACGTGTACGAGCAAATCGTGTACATAGGTATCTACAAGGCCGGTGAGGACGCTACGGCGTTGGCCTTCCTCAACCGGCTGGAAGCCTTGGATGCCTTTGTTGAGAAGCACCTCGACCTCGCCACAAAAGCCGCCGCTCCTTAGCCGCCGGTCGGTGGCCCGGTGCACTAAGTTGAGGAGGAGGAGGTCGTACATTGATGGATGCATCTTTCTTCTTGCCTTCTCAGAACCACCACTGCGATTGCATCATCATCGTGGCCTTAATTCTTATTGTGTTGTTGCATTCTCGTTCCAGTCAATACCGACATGTGCGATCCCTTTGCTTAATTATATGCATCTCTGTAACTAGTAATCCATCCGTCAATTTATAAGTTGTGCTTACCTTTTCCATCAACTTCGTGCAACGCGCGGGCATCTTGCTAGAAACGCTAGAACATGTCGGACCGCGTGTGACCAAACCGACGATGCGCCAACCTAGCTACTACATACCATGCTTATCTAGCGGAAATAGCCCCGCCCTGCCGTTTCTAATCGTTATTTCTATCTATCTATCGTGCCAAGGAGCAGAACCAAAATGTTACAATTTATACATGTTTTTCTACTCCTACTCCTATAAAAGACTCAGTTGGTGATGGTGGTGTGTCTGCCATCCGTTGTTTCTGACCATTAGATCTGCATCTAATGGTTGTGAGGTAAGTTGTGGCATTTTTGCAACAATAGCCCACTTCTCTGCTCCAATTTGCAGAAAACCCCTTATTATCTTGAAAGCAACCACATCCCTCCCTCACCTCATCAAAATAGCCTGAGAAATATATTTTGAGTGAAAAGTACTCCCTCCATTCCTAAATATTTGTCTTTCTAGATATTTCAAAAGTGACTACATACGGAGCAAAATGAGTGAATCTACACTTCAAAATATGTCTATATAATCCGTATGTGATAGTCCATTTGAAATCTCTAAAAAGACAAATATTTAGGAACGGAGGGAGTAATATATTAGGAGTATATCAAAACAAGAGTGATTTCTTTCAAGTTTGTGAACAAGTACTACTATTCTACTACTTTGGATCCGTTGCAACGCATGGGCACATTGCCAGTAAAATGAAAAGGCATGCCGCGTCAAGGCGTCGACTCCCCCACACACGCCGGGAATCGGGAGTACTCCACGGCCCGTCCGCACGACGACACATAGCTTAGGGAAGGCGTGTTGCCTAGCATTTTCACTTTCATGTGGTACCGCCATTGAGCAAACCGACTATTGGCAAACCGCACCCCGCCCGCCGCCGAGTTGGAAAACAGAAACGAGGGGAAGATCTAGCTGTAGCACAGAAGCCAAGAAATTTGGTGTCAGATGGGGCTCGTTGATAGAGTAGGAGCATTCCGTACTACTCTACTCCTACTAGAACCAAGTTTGTACTATACAACTAGTACTACCACTATACAACTAGTAGGTACATGCACGGCACAGCATCATAGGAACAAAAAACGGGAAGATCTTGTTTTGGGTGATTTATCTTTTTTCAGTCAACGTAGTATGAATAATATGATGTGGGGGGCACCCATGAAGCTTATGTGGCTTGGTTGCATGGCTACAAAAGGTTAGAGAAAAATAAACAGATAATGTGTTTAGAGTGCACTCCACTAAACATATATACTTTGGATCCATTGCAATGGGCCGGCACATCTATATCTATACCCCCTATATAGTGTGTGAATAACTTTGAAAGTTGGTCGTTGGATGAAGCCAATCCGACGGTACAAAGATGGCCAATCCGAGCACTACTGGCCGTTGGATATCATCTACATTCCACCAGATTCTGCCACATGTAGAATGTAGAAGACTCCATGGTTGAACTTCATTCATGACTAACTTTGCCACAACTAAGCTTAGGCAAAGAGTGTTTGCCACAAAAAATGTGGCTAACTGATACGTCTCCAACGTATCTATAATTTTGATTGCTCCATGCAATATTATCTACTGGTTTGGACTATATTGGGCTTTATTATTCCCTTTTATATTACTTTTGGGACTAACCTATTAACCAGAGGCCCAACCCAGAATTGCTGTTTTTTGCCTATTTCAGAGTTTCGCAGAAAAGGAATATCAAACGGAGTCCAAACGGAATGAAACCTTCGGGAACGTGGTTTTTAGGAAAAATATGATCCGGGAGACTTGGACCCTACGTCAAGAAACAAAAGAGGAGGCCACAAGGTATGGGGACGCGCCCTCCACCCTCGTGGGCCCCCTGTTGCTCCACCGATGTACTCCTTCCTCCTATATATACCTACGTACCCCCAAACTATCAGATACAATTCCACCGCCACAACCTTATGTACCCATGAGATCCCATCTTGGGGCCTGTTCCGGAGCTCCGCCGGAGGGTGCGTCCATCACGGAGGGCTTCTACATCAACACCATAGCCTCTCCGATGAAGTGTGAGTACTTTACTTCAGACCTTCGGGTCCATAGTTAGTAGCTAGATGGCTTCTTTTCTCTTTTTGGATCTCAATACAATGTCCCCCTCTCTCGTGGAGATCTATTCGATGTAATCTTCTTTTTGCGGTGTGTTTGTTGAGACCGATGAATTGTGGGTTTATGATCAAGATTATCTATGAACAATATTTGAATCTTCTCTGAATTCTTTTATGTATGATTGGTTATCTTTCCAAGTCTCTTCTAATTATCAGTTTGGTTTGGCCTACTAGATTGATCTTTCTTGCAATTGGAGAAGTGCTTAGCTTTGGGTTCAATCTTGCGGTGTCCTTTCCCAAAGGATGAGGGGCAGCAAGGCACGTATTGTATTGTTGCCATCGAGGATAACAAGATGGGTTTTTATCATATTGCATGAATTTATCCCTCTACATCATGTCATCTTGCTTAAGGCGTTACTCTGTTTTCATGAACTTAATACTCTAGATGCATGCTGGATAGCGGTCGATGAGTGGAGTAATAGTAGTAGATGCAGGCAGGAGTCGATCTACTTGTCTCGGACGTGATGCCTATATACATGATCATACCTAGATATTCTCATAACTATGCTCCATTCTGTCAATTGCTCAACAATAATTCGTTCACCCACCGTAAAATACTTATGCTCTTGAGATAAGCCACTTGTGAAACCTATAGCCCCCGGGTCTATCTTCATCATATTAATCTTCCAACACTTAGTTATTTCCTTTGCTTTTTTACTTTGCTTTTATTTTACTTTGCATCTTTATCATAAAAATACCAAAAATATTATCCTATCATATCTATCAGATCTCACTCTTGTAAGTGGCCGTGTAGGGATTGACAACCCCTTATCACGTTGGTTGCGAGGATTTATTTGTTTTGTGTAGGTGCGAGGGACTCGCGCGTAGCCTCCTACTGGATTGATAACTTGGTTTTGAAAAACTGAGGGAAATACTTACGCTACTTTGCTGCATCACCCTTTCCTCTTCAAGAGAAAACCAAGCAGTGCTCAAGAGGTAGCAAGAAGGATTTCTGGCACCGTTGCCGGGGAGGTCTACACAAAAGTCAACATACCAAGTACCCATCACAATCCCTTATCTCCTGCATTACATTATTTGCCATTTGCCTCTCGTTTTCCTCTCCCCCACTTCACCCCTGCCGTTTTATTCGCTCTCCCTTTTTCGTTCGCCTCTTTTTCGCTTGTTTATTGTTATGGCTAGTCCTCTATCTTCTCTGTTGTCTCTCGAGAATGAAGTTCTAAATTTTAAGCAAAGGGAGGGAGAAAATCTAAAAGATGCTTGGTATAGAATTTGCTATGCTCAAAATAGATCTACCAGGAAGCAATCTACTTCCGTTCTTCTTCGCAATTTTTATGTAGGTGCTACTCCTTGGTATAGATATATTCTTGATACCATTACCGGAGGGAACTTCTTGGGTAGCCATACTTTTGACACTTATAATGCTATGATAGATTTATTTGGCTCACCACCTCTTTTGGTTAATGGAACTATGTTAACTTTGGAGCATGTAATGCAAAGACTTGAAATTATTGAAAATAAAGTTGCTGCCGTAGAGTTAATTGAAAATATGGATAAAAAGATCCACAACCAAATTACCCAATATGGATCTAAGGTAGGAGTTACTCTGAAAAATATTAAGGAGAAGGAACCCATAGTCAATGAGAGAATAAATCAAGATTCCACTAGAATCGATAAACTTGAGGGTATCATTACCAACTCGGGAACCACTTTTTCTTCCGTAAAGAATAATCCAAATCCTCCTACTAAAATTCCCAAGATTATGTATGTTCCTAAAAATAAGGGTGAATCCTCTAGTAAGGAAACTGCGGATCTCAAATCTATAAGTATTCATCCCAATCTTTTTGCCATCATTAAGGAACCATTTGCTATGAATGAATTTTTCAATCTTGTGCCTAAAAGTTTGTTAATTACTAAAAAGAAAGAAATTCCTAAGGATGATATATGTCTCATTGAAGAATTGCCTACCAAAGATGGCAATACCTAGATCTATCCTCGCTTTTATGCCTAGCTAGGGGCGTTAAACGATAGCGCTTGTTGGGAGGCAACCCAATTTTATTTTTAGTTTTTGCCTTTTGCTTATGTTTAGGAATAAATATTTGTTCTAGCCTCTGGTTAGATGTGTTTTTATTTTTTAATTAGTGTTTGTTCCAAGTTAAACCTATATGATCTTCTTGGATGATAGTTATTTGATCTTGCAGAAATTTCCAGAAACTTTCGGTTCACGAAAATAATTGTTACAAATCACCAGAACGTGATAAAATATTGATTCCAATTGCTGCGGATCAATAAACAAATTTTCTAGGTCGTCCTATTTTGGCTGATTTTTTGGAGTTCCAGAAGTTTGCGTTAGTTACAGATTACTACAGATTGTTCTGTTTTTGACAGATTCTGTTTCTCGTGTGTTGTTTGCTTATTTTGATGAATCTATGGCTAGTAAAATAGTTTATAAACCATAGAGAACTTGGAATACAGTAGGTTTAACACCAATATAAATAAATAATGAGTTCATTACAGTACCTTGAAGTGGTCTTTTGTTTTCTTTCGCTAACGGAGCTCACGAGATTTTTTGTTAAGTTTTGTGTTGTGAACTTTTCAAGTTTTGGGTGAAAGATTTTTATGGATTATGGAACAAGGAGTGGAAAGAGCCTAATATTGGGGATGCCCAAGGCACCCCCAAGATAATCTAAGGACACCAAAAAGCCAAAGCTTGGGGATGCCCGGAAGGCATCCCCTCTTTCGTCTACTTCCATCGGTAACTTTACTTGGAGCTATATTTTTATTCACCACATGATATGTGTTTTGTTTTGAGCGTCTTGTATGAATTGAGTCTTTGCTTTTTATTTTACCACAATCATCCTTGCTGTACACACCTTTTGAGAGAGCCATTCATGATTTGTAATTTGTTAGAATACTCTATGTGCTTCGCTTATATCTTTTGAGTTATATAGTTTTGCTCTAGTGCTTCACTTATATCTTTTAGAGCACGGTGGTGGATTTGTTTTATAGAACTATTGATCTCTCATTCTTCACTTAGATTATTTTGAGGGTCTTAAATAGCATGGTAATTTTCTTAAATAATCCTAATATGCTTGGTATTCAAGATTTGTAAAAACTTTCTTATGAGTGTGTTGAATACTATGAGAAGTTTGATGCTTGATAATTGTTTTGAGATATAAAATGGTGATATTAGAGTCATGCTAGTTGAGTAGTTGTGAATTTGAGAGATACTTGTGTTAAAGTTTGTGATTCCCGTAGCATGCACGTATGGTGAACCGTTATGTGATGAAGTCGGAGCATAATTTATTTATTGATTGTCTTCCTTATGGGTGGCGGTCGGGGACGAGCGATGGTATTTTCCTACCAATCTATCCCCCTAAGAGCATACGCATAATACTTTGCTTTGATAACTTGTAGATTTTTGCAATAAGTATATGAGTTCTTCATGACTAATGTTGAGTCCATGGATTGTACACACTCTTCTTTCTTCCACCATTGCTAGCCTCTCTAATAGCGCGCACTTTTCGCCGGTATCATACACCCACCATAAACCTTCCTCAAAACAACCACCATACCTACCTATCATGGCATTTCCATAACCATTCCGAGATATATTGCCATGCAACTTTCCACCGTTCCATTTACTATGACGCGCTCCATCATTGTCATATTGCTTTGCAAGATCATGTAGTTGACATCGTATTTGTGGCAAAGCCACCATTCATAATTCTTTCATACATGTCACTCTTGATTCATTGCATATCCCGGTACACCGCCGGAGACATTCATATAGAGTCATATTTTGTTCTAAGTATCGAGTTGTAATTTTTGAGTTGTAAGAAAATAAAAGTGTGATGATCATCATTTTTAGAGCATTGTCCCAAGTGAGGAAAGGATGATGGAGACTATTTTTCCTCCATAAGTCGGGATGAGACTCCGGACGAAAAAAAAGAGGCCATAAAAAAGAGAAAAGGCTCAAATAAAAAATGAGAGAAAAGGAGAGAAGGGACAATGTTACTATCCTTTTACCACACTTGTGCTTCAAAGTAGCACCATGATCTTCATGATAGAGAGTCTCTCATTTTGTCACTTTCATATACTAGTGGGAATTTTTCATTATAGAACTTGGCTTGTATATTCCAATGATGGGCTTCCTGAAAATGCCGTAGGTCTTCGTGAGCAAGCGAGTTGGATGCACACCCACTTAGTTTCTTTTGTTGAGCTTTCATATACTTATAGCTCTAGTGCATCCGTTGCATGGAAATCCCTACTCACTCACATTGATATCTATTGATGGGCATCTCCATAGCCCGTTGATACGCCTAGTTGATGAGAGACTATCTTCTGCCTTTTTGTCTTCTCCACAACCACCATTATATTCCACATATAGTGCTATGTCCATGGGTCACGCTCATGTATTGCGTGGAGATTGAAAAAGTTTGAGAATGTTAAAAGTATGAAACAATTGCTTGGCTTGTCATCGGGGTTGTGCATGATTTAAATGGGTGTGCATCCTCCTATATATACCTACGTACCCCCAACAGAACAGAGACGGAGCAAAAAACCTAATTCCACCGCCGCAACTTTCTGTATCCACGAGATCCCATCTTGGGGCCTGTTCCGGAGCTCCGCCGGAAGGGGAATCCACCATGGAGGGCTTCTACATCATCATCATAGCCTCTCCGATGTAGTGTGAGTAGTTTACTTCAGACCTTCGGGTCCGTAGTTAGTAGCTAGATGGCTTCTTCTCTATTTTTGGATCTCAATACAATGTTCTCCCCCTCTCTCGTGGAGATCTATTCGATGTAATCTTCTTTTTGCGGTGTGTTTGTTGAGACCGATAAATTGTGGGTTTATGATCATGATTATCTATGAGCAATATTGGAATCTTCTCTGAATTCTTTTACGTATGATTGATTATCTTGCAAGTCTCTTCGAATTATCCGTTTGGTTTGGCCAACTAGATTGATAGTTCTTGCAATGGGAGAAGTGCTTAGCTTTGGGTTCAATCTTGCGGTGTCCTTTCCCAGTGATAGTAAGGGCAGCAAGGCACGTATTGTATTGTTGCCATCGAGGATAACAAGATGGGGTATTTATCATATTGCATGACTTTTGTGACGCCCCCGATTCGACCGTACACTAATCATGCACGCAAATGTGTACGACCAAGATCAGGGACTCACGGGAAGATATCACAACACAACTCTAGACACAAATAAATTAATTTAGAGTTTTTATAAATTAAAAAGCATTTATATAATTGCCTTTAGCCACTGTTTTATTCACAAAGGGCATTTAAACATTTTTACAAAAATGTTGGGTCAACACCATAATTGGCTATGGAATATTTGCCACACTTTGAACATTTTATTTTTGACATTTGAAAAACTTTCATTGTTTGACTTTATTTTAAATTTTAAATTTGAATTGGTTTGAAACGAAGTGAGATTAGCAACAGTAAAATGATGACGTGGCATCATTATCCGAGAATTACTGTAGCTTAATTATCCGAGCGTCACAATTCTCCTCTACTACAAGAAATCTCGTCCCGAGATTTAAGGCGTGTAATAAGGGGGAAGCTATAAGGGTGGACGTCTGAAAGGATTGACATCCAGTTGTTATCTCAGGGAAGAAGATTTTAGAAGCACCAAGAACGTATCGAGAGCGCTATAAGAAGGTATAACAAGTTTCAACCAGGTATGCATCCAGCTGATACATAACACAGGTGATGAAGGGGTTCAGAGCAATGGGAAAAAGTATTGCGTCTGATACCAGAATAGATCGCTAGGAAGGTGGCTCGTGATTTACATACGAAGCCAAGTGTGAGGAATAACTTAGGAAACTGGGATGTACATGAGAGTCAGGTTTCGATCCTGTGGAATTGTGGGTTATGGGCCCACCATGTGGGTTAAAAGCAAGAAGGCGTTACATTTTGCACGGTCATGATAGCAAGGAAGGTCAGAGGGCAACCTGTCAGTTATGTTGGCAACAACGTTGGTACCAAGGGCGAGGGACGAAGAGAACCATTTTCCTGCTCGTTAAGACGAGGCGGACCAATAGGCAAAGTTCTCGTCCATCGATGGCTACCGGAATGTCATCAACAATAGTAACAAGGTCTTACTGACAGAGTTGTACATCGAGGCATTTACATAAGCAGCGAATTATCACTGCTCATATAAGTTATGTTACAAGAAAGCTTAAACAAAGCAATAGGGACTTTAATCAGTTATCGGTGTTCTCGAGCATCTAACAACTCAGAACCCATGGAAAATTTGAATCGGCGAGAATAATAGTTGATGAAAAACTCATAACAGGTTATGCAGTTCCGTGATATTCTCGAGATACCAAAGGGTAATTCTCAAAGGTAGATCAAAGTAGAGGTTGGGCAGGTTAAATGATCTGAAGAAGACAAGTATTCTAACTTGTCCGAGAAATGGAATCAAAGGAGAACAATCATGGTCGGAACCACGGTTGCAAAGGACCAATTATAGATACAAGATGAACTTATCACTAGGGATTATTATTATTACAAGAAGCTTCCATGATAAGTTCCACATCGGGTCCATGGGCATGAACACAAAGGTTTAAGGTCGACTCCCACTTCTCAATGCATAACTTTCCATTCACTTCTCGTTTTTGATAAAGCCGTAGTGTTGAGATTTTATCTAGCATAACACCAGTAGAGTATGACCCATAGAGGTCTCTGAATCACACAGATTAGGGAAGGCATAGGTTCAACCCATCAGGGTCATCTTAGAAACATATATCACAAACTTCACGAGTAAATAACTCAATCTCAGAAGCAGAGTATGGTTGACAAGAGCGGGGATACATTTTACCAAAGGCATTATGTATTAGGGAAAGAACTCACAAGGTGGTGAAATATGAAGAAAGTTGTCGGATAAAACCCAACAAAGGATCTAGTGGTCCACAAGGGATCTGATGCAAGCATCTATACTCACCCAGAAGAAGAAAGAATACAAGGATATCAAATTATAGAAATAACTGACTAATTCAAAGCTCGAAGGGAAAGGGAATTATGAGTTCCAAAACGGGGGATCAGGAGAAGAGGCTCTGATCAAAGACAAGTAAGTTGAATAGACATAGACCGACAATCGATCAAGGTTTGATTTGTCGAACACGAGTCATGTCCGGGGTGACGTCTGAGCCAAAGGGAAGAATTTTAAATAGGACTAATGATCGCGAGCATTCACAAATAAATCAAATTAAATGCTCGAAATTACGATGACAAAGGATGCAAATGAGTATTGCTAGACATATGGAAGTAACCATAATGCAAGCAGGTAAGGAGGAACAAGAGTAATAGGCTCCTGAGGATTTTCGAAAGATCGAGTAGTATTCCAAAGAATTTTGTGAAACACATGAACAACAGTGGACTAATGGATACTCAGCAACCGCAAGTAATTATCCGTAAGGGTATTCTTATGGCAAAGAACTGCAGGGCAATAGTCTCAACGGATTCTCAGGACAATAGAGACTAATTCGGGGCATCTTGCAATAACAACAAAAACTGGGGATGAATGTATGAACAACAATTGTAGGATGTTACCCATAAGGATTTATTGGTGGTAGGGGTCGCAACGGCGAAGGGAACAAGGGTCTCGATAAAACATCAGAGAGTATCTTCAGAATCTTCTAGTGCACCAAGTAATAAATGCAGGTGAGGGCTCTTTGGGAGAAAGTATTTACGAGAACCTAGAGTTAGAGTTAGCAAAACCATTTAACCCGAATAGACGAGAGGTCAGAGTCCCAGAGTATAGATGAGCAGTAAAAAGATACTAATACCACCCAATGGCGACGTGGGCCCGTAAGCCACACAGCCATGTTAGTAAAACTGTTTTTAAAGACTAGACTCAACTTCGGCCAAGGAGTTGTAAAGGGGGATCCTACAGGCAGTCGGCTCTGATACCAACTTGTGACGCCCCCAATTCGACCGTACACTAATCATGCACGCAAATGTGTATGACCAAGATCAGGGACTCACGGGAAGATATCACAACACAACTCTAGACACAAATAAATTAATTTAGAGTTTTTATAAATTAAAAATCATTTATATAATTGCCTTTAGCCACTGTTTTATTCATAAAGGGCATTTAAACATTTTTACAAAAATGTTGGGTCAGCACCATAATTGGCTATGGAATATTTGCCACACTTTGAACATTTTATTTTTGACATTTGAAAAACTTTCATTGTTTGACTTTATTTTAAATTTTAAATTTGAATTGGTTTGAAACTAAGTGAGATTAGCAACAGTAAAATGATGACATGGCATCATTAGCCGAGAATTACTGTAGCTTAATTATCCGGGCGTCACAAATTTATTCCTCTACATTATGTCATCTTGCTTAAGGCGTTACTCTGTTTTCATTAACTTAATACTCTAGATGCATGCTGGATAGCGGTCGATGAGTGGAGTAATAGTAGTAGATGCAGGTGAGTCGGTCTACTTGTCTCGGACGTGATGCCTATATACATGATCATACCTAGATACTCTCATAACTATGCTCAATTCTGTCAATTTCTCAACACTAATTCGTTCACCCACCGTAAAATACTTATGCTCTTGAGAGAAGCCACTAGTGAAATCTATGGCCCCCGAGTCTATTCTCATCATATTAATCTTCCTGTGCTTTATTATAGCTTTCCTTTTTTACTTTGCCTTTTATTTTACTTTGCATCTTTATACCAAAAATTACCAAAAATATTATCTATCATCTCTATCAGATCTCACTCTCGTAAGTGACCATGAAGGGATTGACAACCCCTATTCGCGTTGGTTGTGAGGAGTTATTTGCTTTGTGTAGGTACGAGGGACTCGCGTGTGGCCTCTTACTGGATTGATACCTTGGTTCTCAAAAACTGAGGGAAATACTTACGCTACTCTGCTGCATCATCCTCTCCTCTTCGGGGAAAACCAACGCAAGCTCAAGACGTAGCAAGAAGGATTTCTGGTGCCGTTCTTGGGAGTCTATGCAAAAGTCAACATACCAAGTACCCATCACAATCCCTTATCTCTCGCATTACATTATTTGCCATTTGCCTCTCGTTTTCCTCTCCCCCACTTCACCCTTGCCATTTTATTCTCCCTCTCTTTTCTGTTTGCCATTTTCTCGCTTTCTTGTCGTTATGTCTAAAATTGGGGAAATTATTGCTGATATGGACAATAATAATAACATGGTAAATTCTGATGCTCCGGTTGAAGAACCCCCTTCCTTGCATACAAAAAGATTTCGAATTGGTAGTGGTAACATTATTGGAAAAGGAGTTATCCAAGATTTCTTTACTTGTGCCGGTGCTTTGCCTTCTATGGGCAGTTCTATTCTCCATACAACTAGTAGTCTTGCGGACGCTATTACCATGCTTATCGTTGAACTTGAAAGGCAATTTATGCATATGCATCCTTCCATACAAAGGATTTTCCTAGAATTTTCTAATATCGAGCATTCCTCTGTTAAGCGTGCCGCTACAATCTTTTTGGCTCATGAATTCAGATTTATAATAAAAGATACCAAAGAAATGTTTGTGCATTATAGGGTGGACGCTGGCCGTCCTCCCATAGAATCTATCCTCTTTGATCAAGAAGAAATAATGCGTTTTCAATCTATTGACTATGTTGCTTTCAATGAAAATCTTAGAAAAAAGGTGCCTACCAATATTTTAATTGATAGAATCTCTGAACTTAACGATGATTTGGCTATTCGAAATAATGAGCTAGGATACTCTCTTGAGTATAGGCTCACAAGGTTCTGTCAAAAGAATGCTTATAATGATGAATTGGTTGTGCAATACTGTCTGAAGGGCGAAAGAGGAACCTATACCTCCTAAAATTGATCTTGGGGATTTTTGCCCTATTAAATTTAGCCCTTTTGATTACTTTTGCTTGCCTCAAAGAAAACTTGCTGCTGAACGTAGGGAGTATGAAATGAGTTTCACTGATCTATCTTATTACTACGGCAGAACCTAGATCTATCCTTAATTTTATGCCTAGCTAGGGGCGTTAAACGATAGCGCTTGTTGGGAGGCAACCCAATTTTATTTTTTAGTTCTTGTTTTTTGTTTCTGTTTAGGAATAAATAACCCATCTACCTTCTGTTTAGATGTGGTTTTATGTTTTAATTAGTGTTTGTGCCAAGTTAAACCTATAGGATCTTCTTGGATAATAGTTATTCGATCTTGCTGTAATTTCCAGAAACTTTCTGTTCACGAAAACAATTGTTAAAAATCACCAGAACGTGATAAAATAGTGATTCCAATTGCTGCTGATCAATAAACAAATTGACTACGTCTTCCTGGTTTTGATGAATTTTTGGAGTTCCAGAAGTTTGCGTTAGTTACAGATTACTACAGACTATTCTGTTTTTGACAGATTCTGTTTTTCGTGTGTTGTTTGCTTATTTTGATGAATCTATGGCTAGTAAAATAGTTTATAATCCATAGAGAAGTTGGAATACAGTAGGTTTAACACCAAAACAAATAAAGAATGAGTTCATTATAGTACCTTGAAGTGGTCTTTTGTTTTCTTTCGCTAATGGAGCTTACGAGATTTCTGTTGAGTTTTGTGTTCTGAAGTTTTCAAGTTTTGGGTGAAATCTTTTGATGGATTATGGAACAAGGAGTGGCAAGATCCTAAGCTTGGGGATGCCCATGGCACCCCCAAGATAATCCAAGGACACCAAAAGTCAAAGCTTGGGGATGCCGGAAGGCATCCCCTCTTTCGTCCACTTCCATCGGTAAATTTACTTGGAGCTATATTTTTATTCACTACATGATATGTGTTTTGCTTGGAGCGTCTTGTATTATTTGTGTCTTTGCTTGTTAGTTTACCACAATCATCCTTGCTGTAACACCTATTAAGAGAGCCATAAATGAATTGGAATTTGTTAGAATACTCTATGTGCTTCACTTATATATTTTGAGCTTTATAGTTTTGCTCTATGCGCTTCACTTATATCTTTTGTGCTTTATAGTTTTGCTCTAGTACTTCACTTATATCTTTTAGAGAACGGTGGGGATTTGTTTTAAAGAAAATATTGATCTCTCATGCTTCACTTAGGTTATTTTGAGAGTCTTAAATAGCATGGTAATTTGCTTAATAATAATATGCTTGGCATTCAAGATTTGTAAGACTTTCTTTTGAGTGTGTTGAATACTAAGAAAAGTTTGATGCTTGATAATTGTTTTGAGATATGGAGGTGATAATATTAGAGTCATGCTAGTTGAGTAGTTGTGAATTTGAGAAATACTTGTGTTAAAGTTTGTGATTCCCGTAGCATGCACGTATTGTGAACTGTTATGTGATGAAGTCGGAGCATGATTTATTTATTGATTGTCTTCCTCATGAGTGGCGGTCGGGGACGAGCGATGGTCTTTTCCTACCAATCAATCCCCCTAGGAGCATGCGCGTAATACTTTGCTTTGATAACTTGTAGATTTTTGCAATAAGTATATGAGTTCTTTATGACTATTGTTGAGTCCATGGATTATACACATTTTTCTCACCCTTCCACCATTGCTAGCCTCTCTAATACCGCACACTTTTCACCAGTATCATACACCCACCATAAACCTTCCTCAAAACAGCCACCATACCTACCTATCTTGGCATTTCCATAGCCATTCCGAGATATATTGCCATGCAACTTTCCACCGTTCCGTTTATTATGACACGCTCCATCATTGTCATATTGCTTAGCATGATCATTTAGTTGACATCGTATTTGTGGCAAAGCCACCGTTCATAATTCTTTCATACATGTCACTTATGAATCATTGCATATCCCGGTACACCGCCGGAGGCATTCATATAGAGTCATATTTTGTTCTAAGTATCGAGTTGTAATTGTTGAGTTGTAAGAAAAATAAAGTGTGATGATCATCATTTTTAGAGCATTGTCCCAAGTGAGGAATGGATGATGGAGACTATTATTCCCCCATAAGTCGGGATGAGACTCCGGACGAAAAAAAGAAGAAGAAAAGAGGCCATAAAAAAGAGAAAAGGCCCAAATAAAAAAATGAGAGAAAAAGAGAGAAGGGACAATGTTACTATCCTTTTACCACACTTGTGCTTCAAAGTAGCACCATGATCTTCATAATAGAGAGTCTCTTGTTTTGTCACTTCCGTATACTAGTGGGAATTTTTCATTATAGAACTTGGCTTGTATATTCCAATGATGGGCTTCCTCAAATTGCCCTAGGTCTTCGTGAGCAAGCGAGTTGGATGCACACCCACTTAGTTTCATTTTGTTGAGCTTTCATATACTTATAGCTCTAGTGCATCCGTTGCATGGCAATCCCTACTCACTCACATTGATATCTATCGATGGGCATCTCCATAGCCCTTTGATACGCCTAGTTCATGTGAGACTATCTTCCCTCTTTTGCTCTTCTCCACAACCACCATTCTATTCCACATATAATGCTATATCCATGGCTCACGCTCATGTATTGCGTGAAGATTGAAAAAGTTTTTAGAATGTCAAAAGTATGAAACAATTGCTTGGCTTGTCATCGGGGTTGTGCATGATTCAAATACTTTGTTTAAGGCTGATGAGTGGAGTAATAGTAGTAGATGCAGGCAGAGTATTAAGTGGCTACATCTTGCTTAAGGCGTTACTCTGTTTTCATTAACTTAATACTCTAGATGCATGCTGGATAGCGGTCGATGAGTGGAGTAATAGTAGTAGATGCAGGCAGGAGTCGGCCTACTTGTCTCGAACGTGATGCCTATATACATGATCATACCTAGATACTCTCATAACTATGCTCAATTCTGTCAATTGCTCAACAGTAATTCGTTCACGCACCGTAAAATACTTATGCTTAAAGAGAAGCCACTAGTGAAATCTATGGCCCCCGAGTCTATTCTCATCATATTAATCTTCCTAGCTTTATTATTGCTTTCCTTTTTTACTTTGCCTTTTATTTTACTTTGCATCTTTATACCAAAAATTACCAAAAATATTATCTATCATCTCTATCAGATCTCACTCTCGTAAGTGACCGTGAAGGGATTGACAACCCCTATTCACGTTGGTTGCCAGGAGTTATTTGCTTTGTGTAGGTACGAGGGACTCATGGCGTGGCCTCCTCTTGGATTGATACCTTGGTTCTCAAAAGCGAGGGAAATACTTACGCTACTCTGCTGCATCATCCTCTCCTCTTCGGGGAAAACCAACACAAGCTCAAGACGTAGCACTAGCCGCTCCAGCACCGACAGCCTTCTCCCCCGTAAATCAGGCCCCCCCAAAACCCCACCTTCCAAACTCCACCATGGCCAAACGCGAACTGCGCAGGATCGATATGAGCCACGATTGGAGCAATCTCCCCAGTGATGTCCTCGACCTCTGTTGTTCGTGTATGGGTATATTGAGCGCCCTGCGGCTGGCTGCATGTTCGAGGGGCATGCACACGGCCATCATCAAAGCGAGGCCAAAGCTTTTCAAGACACCCTGCTTGCTGCTATCTGGTCTTGCGAGATTGGCTCACCATGATACGGAGGCGTACATGATGCCCCTCGACTTCAATCCGATCTCCATTAGCCGAAACTTCTTTGCAGCTATGTAGTGGGTCGCCATACATCATTTCCCTCGACTACGATCTGATCACCATCGCTCGAGACTTCTTGGCAGGTATGTACTGGGTCGGCATGAACTCCCACTGGATGGCTGCCTTCAGATAAGGCGGTAAAAGGTTGGTGCTCGTGAACTTCCAGACCTCCCATGAGATTAATATAGAGTTTTACTATCGCGGTCCTAGTCATCTAGATTACCACGGCAGTTGGACGAACCTTGTTTTGCAGAAGATTGTAATCTACCAAGTGCCCACACGACATGTGAATTACGCAGACTTCAAGCTAATTGCCTTGTTCGACCGCGGACTCGCCTATCTTTACGCCGGTGCCTTCTTTAGCTGGAGACAACTCAGCTCACAGTGGATCATCGTCAAAGCTGATACACACTTCTGTGATGCTATTGAACACAATGGCATCATCTACGCGATCAACAAAGTAGATGACACCACGTATTCTTTGGACGGTAGCGTGTAAGTTGTTTACATCTCATGTTAATGATGATGCCATGACACTTGTTTGAACTTTTTGTGATGATTGGCATATCCCTGTTTGAGCAGAATTTGAGTAGAACTATGGCAATGTATTAGAGATGCCGTAAATCAGCTATATTTGGAATGAGTTAATTCATGCGATTGTGATCATGTCATTACAACCAATTTGTACCCCTGAATAATCAAACGGTTAGGAATATATGGATATTCTCCTGATTTTACAGTAATCTATATACTACTACTAAATATGAGTGTGTATCAATGGCCATGTTAGTTTCCTCATTTTCATGATGTAGAAACATGCACCACACTGTTGGTTTCATCTAACCATACATTAGGGAAGTAAATGTGCATATGGAGAACTCTATATTTGGAAGTAGTTAAATCCTGTACTGCTTACCATGTGTACATACCTATATTCGCCCTTCAACAATCAATGGCTAGAATAATATCCTCACAAAAAATTTGCCCATAGAACACGAGTATATAACAATGCATCATTTGTTAGCTACCTTGAAGAATTTGTTTGTGAGGACAGAACATGATTACATAACATGCATGACATGGTAGTTTCCTGTGAAGAATCGATTGCGAGATAACATGAGTATAACCATGCATGGCACTTCTATATTTTCAAACCCAAAGTATACATTTCCTGTATTTTCCTCCCGGTCCCAACAGGGACATATCAATGATGTTCTTGCATTATCCTACTCATACTACGAACAATGCTGATCTTACATTAACAATGCACATCCTTTTTGATATGATGCGGTGTACCTACGATTCGCCCTTCGTAATCACACCACCTTTGCCAAAAACAGGGAAGCACAACTGGTTCCTTGCTCGATCAGACGACGACAAAAAGACTAATGATCATTCAGACACATGAGCCGGAAAAGTTATATTGAAAAACCCCACTGTATACAAGCACCGTGAAATACGTGAGTATCCGAACAGTGGCTGTTACGTCTATGAGCAGGATACCAGGTTGTTGGGGCCTTCAGGATTTTTTAGTTGGAGGTGGGTAAACAGCCTTGTTTCACACTCTCTGTTTCTCGGACTCAATTATCCGATTAACCAGGAACCTTGATGGCAGAGAGGCTCTGTTTGCTATGGAAAACTGTGTCTACACGGCGAGCCCTAGGAGTTCGGGAGCAAACTCCCCTGATTGTCAATGATACAGCCTGCAGCCAAAATAAGGTGAGAATGACAAAGGCATCCGGATTTACTTTGATCCTTGGATGTCTCAATTACGATAGGCAGTGATGTGGTTCAAGCCTTCAGGTTGATAGGTAATTGGGCTGTTGCGTCGAAAGGGTGGAGTACTGGTGTCTCCGGATCATTGGTCACCAAGCGGGGCTGCAAATTATGATGGTGTTGGATCATCTCTTCGAATGACTTTGTTGTCTTTGCTGCTTGTTCTGGATGGGTAGTTCTTTCTTTTGTTATGCATATTCCTTGTCATTTGGTCATCCTCGTCTATGTCACTCTTACTATGTAATAGTTGCCTCTGTTTAGAATGTCATTCTCGTCTGGATCATGAGAGTCTGAGCGCTGCAGATGGGTGCGTTTTGGTGGTGTAGCAAGACTTCTTATGAACTATCATGTCTTGTTGTTTATGTCAGTAGTAGTCACTAGTCAGTGTTTGAATGTTGTATATATCATTGTTTCGAACTGTTTATTGTCTCGAACTACTGGTGGGCTAAATGAGGGCATCACCATTCTCTAGTGTTCAAAGTGTATCTCCTTTTTTCAAGTCATATAATTTGAGCTCAGTGTCTTTTCGATGATGTACACTTGTTTGGGCCAGTGACACTACAAAAAAAAGACACATCCGTGACATTTTGGGCCGAACGAATTTTTTCTGTCATACATATGACACTTCTATGACGATAATTGTGACAAAACCCGGTATCATCATAGATGTGGTGGGCTCCTACTTCTATGACAAAAAATCATGACAGAAAATGGTCTTTTAAGTCCTGGGCGGGCGGAGATGCAGCTGCATGACATTCTTTGGGCCGTCCATGACGGAAAAACCATGGTAGAAACGAGGGGAGGAAAATTTCGGGAGTTGCCGGTTACGGTGGGAGGTCGAGGGCCGGCGATGCTGCTTTCTCAGACACGTGCGTAGGCGTTGGCTCTAATCGAACCCGAAGCGAGGCGTTGGGCTCTAATCGAACCCGGCGATCGCAGGCTACGCGTTATCGAACCCGGCGATCGATCGATGGCTGTTAGCGAACCCGATGGGCGATTCTTCGCTCTGCTGCTAATCAAGCCGATCGATTGGATGAGCGATGGCGTTGCGGGGGTTGGATGAGCGATGAGCGGTGGCGTTGCCTCTGGATGAACAGGACCCGTGGTGTGGAGGGCTGGATGAACAGTGAAGCGGTGGAGGGTGGCCGTGGAGGGTCATTGAACAGGACCCGTGGTGTGGAGGGCTGGATGAGCGATGAAGCGGTGGAGGGTGCCCGTGGAGGGTGGTTGAGCGATGGCCGGTGGAGTAGCGCGGTGGAGGCTGGATGAACAGGAGCCCGTGGAGGCTGGAGGAGGTCGATGGTAGCCCGTGGAGGCTGGAGGAGGTCGATGGTGGAGATGAGCGATTATCCCGTGGAGTCCGTTTTGCGATGCGCCACACCCTCCCGATGAACAGGACCCCGTTTTCGACCGTAGCGCTCCAACACAAGTCCGTTTCGTCCGTTTTGCGGTACGCCACACCCCTCCCAATCAACAGGACCCCCGTTTCGATCGTAGCGCTCCAACACAAGTCTGTTTCGTCCGTTTTGCGGTACGCCACATCCCTCCCGATCAACAGGACCCCCGTTTCGACCGTAGGAGGTCCGTTTCCTTGTTGTGCGGCACGCCAGGCCCCTCCCAGTCAACAGGATCCCGTTTCGAACATGGCCGGTCGAACACTAGGCCGTTTCCTCCGTTGTGCGGTACGCCAGGCCTCGTTTCCATCGCCTGTTCCGTCCAAGCCCTCCCGATGAACACGACCACACATTTCGTTCCGACCCAGCCGGTTGGCTCCCCATGAACACGACGACGACTCTATTTCTCCGTTCCGACCCAGCCATGTACATATGCGCGAGTAGGCGTTCGAGACCCTGCCCGTATGTACGTACGTGGCCGTATTTTCTTTCTTGCACCCTCGCCGCTGTACGTACGTGTACATGCTACGTGCGCGCCTCTACAATGACAAGTATGTACGTACACGTTCGCAACCAGAATGACAACCCTACATACGCTTCGACCAGGTGGGTCCCGATTGTCAGGCACTTCCTTTCCTGCGAAGATGTAGCTGGTGGGTCCCAGCAGTCAGGGGGGCGAATCGTTTTTTCCCGAACGCACTTCCTTGCGTGCGAAGATGTAGCTGGTGGGTCCCGGCGATCGGGAAAAGTTTTTTCACGAAATGGGTGGCCCGTCCGGTGGGTCCCCGCCGCCGTGGAGGAATAATTATTTTGCGGCGTAATAAGGAGGCACTTCCTTGCTGCGGCCATGGACCCGGTATCGGCCTCTCCACGTCTGATCCATGTCCGATGGAAGCCATTCCTTGGCCACGTTGACCATGCCGCGCCGAGAGCACCAGGGCGGTGGACGACGGCGAGTCGTAGGAAGGGGATGACGCGGAGACGGGGAAGACACGGCAGTGGATGCCCACGCGTAGAGGAGTACGAGGGTTCACTGGTTCGCTGCGGTGTGAGGCTACCGTCGCCGCAGAATAACAGGGGGTGTGGGTGAGTAGAGGGATGGCACGCCAGCGGTGGGAGTAGTAGGGGCGGTGAGGCCTTTCGCCGCATCGCAGCCCGACCACGGGAGGCAGGAGCACGAGGCACGACCGACGCTGGTTTGGGCGGTGGAGCAAGAAGACCAGAGGTTGAAGAAGCACTATGGTTGTTGGATGGACATCAGACGGTCCTTGGAGCTAGAATCATGCATATTGACTAAGTTGACAAAGCCCTCCGTCCCGTCAACTTAGTAGGCCCACAAGTCAGCCTGCCACTATCATCGGGTCCCAGCTAACAGGGGGAGTATTCATTTTTTTTGTGCATAATAAGGAGGCACTTCCTTGCGTGCGAAGATATATCTGGTGGGTCCGAGCTGTCAGCGGCGGTAACGCTTTTTTTCGCGAAATACAGAGGCCCTTTCGGTGGGTCCCTGATGTATGATCGATTGGCCAAACATGGGCCAATAACAGGCCGCATTATGGCCGTAAACGGGCTAGAGTTGGAATCGTCCGTTCATGGGCTGACCATAACGGGCCATCGTTAATAGGCTGTATTTGTTGACGCTATGAAAACGGCCCAATGTATTAACGGACCACAAACGGACCGACTGTAACCACAGGCTGAATTTGGCCCTAAGCGAAAATAGCGATGAACGGGCCGTAAGTAAACGAATGCTGGAAATGAGCCCAAGAATAAATGGGCTCTGAGAAGGCTGAAAGATAACATGGGCTGGAAACGGCCCAACTGAATAACGGGCCCTTAATGGGTATAAAGTGATACACTGTTCATTACGGGCCAGTTTCACCACGGGCCGTTAATGGGTCTAAAGTGATACACTGTTCATTGCGGGCCAGTTTCACCACGGGCCATTAATAGGCCAAGAGTTACATAGGGCCTCATATGGGCCGAAAGACGTCATGGGCCATACATGGGCCAGAAGTGAAAACAGGCTGGAATCATATTGGATGGCCCAGATGACGCTACTGGGCCTAATTCGGATAGGGCGTAACGGGCCTTGGTTAGCGGGCTGTAAATGGGCTATATGCGAACAGGCCATTAACATTCTTTCCATGGGCCGGCCCGTCACCTTTTGACCAAGTCAAACGGGCCAGCCTTTTCACAGGAATTAGCCTCTGTTGGGCCATGCCACATGTCGACGTATCATAGGCGCCTTCTGTCCAATGAGTGGATGACATCTGTCCCAACAATGAGCCGACACGTGTTTCCTCCAGCCAATGATGATTTTACACATGGAAAATCCCCATTGGTCGGGGCTGTTAATGGGTTATCGGATCCAAAACCCAACCCAATAGCTTAACGGCGTTCCGTTACGGTGGATGCCACGTGTCGGTCACCCTTGACGAAAGCACTTCTGTGATGCGCGATTTATCGTCATGGAAGTGGACACTTCCGTGATGATAATTTTGGTAATCTCATGGAACACTTCTACGACATCACAGGTATGACTATCTTGATTCTGTCATAAACTTTTCATGGATGTACATGCATGACAAAAAACGCGACCTACTATGACAAACACGTATCATCACGGAAGTGTATTTTTTTGTAGTGTGAGGTGTCGTTGAATATGCCGAGTAGTAACGCAATGCCAAATAGGTCAATTATGACTCTCAGGCCGGGCTCTCAAAAGATCCTAAAAAAGGTTGGGCTCTCCAAAAAAGAAAGAATAAGGACTCTTAGGCCGACATGTGGGCGCCACCGGTGTTTTAAATGCGCTATGCAGCCGAGAGCACATTGGCGCGTGTTCGAAATTCAAACTACCTTTTCATCCCCAATCTCCCGCCCCTCCCCCACCTCTAGAATCTCGACTCCTACTCCAGTTCTCCCAAATCCCCCTCCTGTACTCCCTGTACTCAAGCTCACTATCATGTCGCCGGTCAACGCGGATCTCCGAGCCAGAGAATCGAGGTCCGCCCCTGCCGGTCATTGTGGTGTCGTCGCTCAACAATGCCATGGCGGCGCTTTGACCAGCGACTTTGCCGGCAAAGTGCTGATGGTAACCATCAACAGCGATCGGCCTCCGTCTCGCCGGACGACCTTGTCAAAGCTCTTGGCATTGCGCCACGGCATCCAAATAAGTGACTTGCTTTCGTCAAAGTCATCCGCCACCGTTGATTTCTTACGTCGAGTTTGGACAACTTTCATTGCGATCGTGTGTTTGAATCTGCCCGGCGTTTGTTCTGTGATGAGGCGCTGGTTAGCTTTGATCGGTGGCACCCGGGATGGGGCTCGGTGCCCTCTGATCTTGAGTTTTTAACAAAGCTTACCTTCCACGGCATGCCTCGACATGCTTGGAACAATGAGTCCATGAATGAGCTTATCAACGACCTTGGAGGTGAGCTCGTAAGTATGTTTGTTCCTCATGACAGCTGGGCTCTGACGGTTATGGCATGGATGAAGAAGCCGTCCACCATACCGAAGGTGATTGGTGTTGAGATGCCGGTGCAGGAACCGGGGTTGTACTATTCGTCGCCACCAAGGCCACTGTGGACCACGTTAGGGAGGTACCTGTATCGAGTGTTCGTGCATGTCGAAGAAGTGGTCAATCCATCAATCGAAGTCCTGCCGCCGCCGCTGGTGCCAGAGTCCGTCGACGATGTGCATTACTGGAGTCAACTTCAGACTTTCCCCGTGTTGCTCGGAACAATGGATGGCACAGGGCCTACTCCATCGCGCGGCGGAGGCCACTGCTTCTTTGGGAGGAGAGGCATGGCTGCCTGCCTGGATGTGCTCTAATTTGAGGTAACAACTGAATCTTGTCAGATACTAGTTAAATCCGAGCTATTGGTATGAAGCACTGTGTGCCAGTACATTTGATTGTGACCTGTTCTAATTTTGTACCTGAACTTTTTTTAGAAAGGGTTGTACGTCAACTTAATGTGCTAGCAGAACTTATTGTGTTGTCTGTCTGTTTTCTTTGCACATCATTCAAGATATTCCCCTGTCATTGATAATGATAACGAATCGTTATGTACGAGTTCGTTGGTTTCAACGTAGCCCTACCCGTAGCGATCCACTGCTTCCATCTTGATTGTGCCGCCTGCGTGAAAATTTTGTATGCAAGATCACAGTGCTATGATGTTCTATATGATTGTGTCAACTATATAAGTTTTCTTGAGCATCGCAATGCATATGGCTGAAAGATGTATTTACGAGCATCGACCGATGGGTCTCTCTCTCTCTCTCTCTCACACACACGCACAAGTGGGACCCGTTGAATTATTTCTTTGCTCGTGACAGCTTTTAATTAGGTTCCACTACAATCTAAGTTTTTCTTAACTTATTAATTGAGCTCAGTGACTTCAAAAAGTTGTATAGAAGCCTTGTTTGGGCCTTTCCGGCATCGCTGAATGTGGGCTGAGTAGCCATGTTAGGTTGTACTGTACTACATAGGCCTTTTTTCAACATCAGCAATGCAACTGGGCCGCAGTTGTACACAATATCCGGGTCAATTTGTTATTCTCCGCCCTGCTGGGCTGCAAACTTTCCTAGGAGGTATGCATTAGGCTTAACAAGAAAATGGACTTTAAGAAATAATAAATGGGATGTAATTATAATAACTCGGCAGTAACTATAAAAAAATGCACCAAACGCGTAATTAGTTTAAAAATATATTATTTTTGGAAATTGAAAATTTTAATTTCATTACTTGTTGCGCGCGCAATATTTCATTGGATTTTAACATAATACAACTTTATTTTGAGATTATATTTAATCTGACTAAATTTTGGATAAAAATATTTCAGATCCCATAAAAATGTGGGAATATTTTTTTGAATTCTGTTTTGAGCGGTTGGTTGAAATTATTAATCGTTGTCCTAGCTAGAAAATGGGATGTACTTTTAACAAACTGTAAACGGGCTGTAGTAAATTCCATTAGAATTAAAAAATGGGCTGTACATTCTTACAAATCGCAAATGGGCTATATGTTCTCTGCCACACACTTGTGGGCCTTCTAAGTTGACGCGTCCTCTAAAAAAACTAAGTTCACGCGTATGCAAGGCTTTGTCAACAACACACTGTTCTGGCAGCTGTGGCCGTTGGGTGTCCATCCAACGGATGTTGTGCTTCTTCTTCAATCTCGGATATTCTTGCTTCAGCTGCCCAAAAAATGATTCCTCCCCCTGACATCTGGGGCGCACCGTTTCGGAGGGCTTTGTCAACTTAGTCAATATAAACGATTCTAGCTAAAGTGACCGTACGATGTCCATCCAACGGCCATAGTGCTTCTTCAACCTCTGGTCTTCTTGCTCCAGCTGCCCAAAGCAGCACCGGTCGTGCCGCGTGCTCCCGCCTCCCGTGGCCGGCTGTGATGCCGCGGAGGCCTCACCGCCCCCTACTACTGCCACCGCTGGCAAGGCCATCCCTCTACTCACCCACACCCCTTGTTATTCTGCGGCGACGATAGCCTCCACCACAGCCGAATTAGTGAACCCTCGTACTCCTCTTCGCGCGGGCTTCCGCTGCCGCATCTTCCCCGACTCTGCATCGTCCCCTTCCTAGGCCTCGCCGTCGTCCACCGCCCTGGTGCTCTCGGTGCGGCGTGGTCAACGTGGTCAAGGAACGACTTCCATCGGACGTGGACTGAAGGTGGAGAGGCTGACAGCTGGGTCCACGACAGCAGCAAGGAAGTGCCTCCTTATTATGCGAAAAATAATGATTCCTCCACCTGACAGCAGGGACCCACCGGACGGGCCACCGTATTTCATGAAAAAAACGTTTCCCCCCTGACTACTGGGACCCACCGGACGGGCCACCGTATTGCGTGAAAAAAATGCTCCCCTCGCTGTCAGCTCGGACCCACCGGAAGTGCCTCCTTATTACGCACTAAAAAATGAATACTCCCCCTGCTACTTGGGACCCACCTTGGTGGGAGGCTGACTTGTGGGCCTACTAAGTTGACGGGGATGGAGTGCTTTGTGAACTGAGTCAATATGAACGATTCTAGCTCCAGTGACCGTACGATGTCCATCCAACGACCGTAGTGCTTCTTCAACCTCTGGTCTTCTTGCTCCAGCCGCCCAAAGCAGCGCCGGTCGTGCCGCATGCTCCTGCCTCTCGTGGCCGGCTGTGCTGCCGTGGAGGCCTCGCCGCCCCTACTATTACCACCGCTGGCCAGGCCATCCCTCTACTCACCCACACCCCCTGTTATTCTACGGCGACGACAGCCTCACAACATAGCGAACCAGTGAACCCTCGTACTCCTCAACAAGGGGCCATTCACTGTCGCGTCTTCCCCGGCTCCACGTCGTCCCCTTCCTAGGCCTCGCCGTCATCCACCGCCCTGGTGCTCTCGGCGCAGCCTGGTCAACATGGTCAAGGAACGGCTTCCATCGAACATGGATCAGACGTGGAGAGGCCGATACCGGGTCCACGGCCGCAGCAAGGAAGTGCCTCCTTATTACGCACAAAATAATTATTCCTCCACCTGACAGCGGGGACCCACCGGACGGGCCACCATATTTCTTGAAAAAAATGTTTCCCCCTGACTGCTGGGACCCACCAGTTACATCTTTGCACGCAAGGAAGTGCGTCCGGGCTAAAAAAACGATTCGCCCCCCTGACTACCGGGACCCACCTGCTACATCTTCACATGCAAAAAAGTGCCTGACAGTCGGGACCCACCTGATCGAAGCGTACGTAGCGTTGTCATTCTGGTCGTGAACGTGTACGTACATACTGGTCGATGTAGAGGGGCGCACGTGTCGTAGTAGAGGCGCGCACGTAGCATGTACACGTACGTACATCGGCCAGGGTGCAAGAAAGTAAATACGGCCACGTACGTACATACGGGCAGGGTCTCAAACGCCTACTCTCACGTACGTACGGCCAGGGCTCGTGTACATGGCTGGGTCAGAATGGAGAAACTGTGTCGTCGTCGTGTTCATGGGGAGGCAACGGAATGCATCGTGTTCATCGAGAGGCAACGGAACGCGTGGTAGCCAACTGGCTTGGATGGAACAGCCGATGGAAACGAGGCCTAGCGTACCGTAGAACGGAGGAAACGGCCTTGTGTTCGACCGGCCACGTTCGAAACGGGATCATGTTCTTCAGGAGGGGTCTGGCGTATCGCAAAACGGAGGAAACGTACCTCCTACGGTCGAAATGGGGGTCCTGTTGATTAGGAGGGGTGTGGCGTATACTGCAAAACGGAGGAAACAGACTTGTGTTGGAGCGCTACGGTCGAAACGGGGGTCCTGTTCATCGGGAGGGGTGTGGCGTACCGCAAAACGGGTCTCCATGGGATACTGTTCATCTCCATCGTCGACCCCCTCCAGCCTCCACGGGCTACTGTTCATCCACCGTCGTCCTCCTCCAGCCTCCACCTCTGATTGTTCATCCACGGGCTCCTGTTCATCCAGCCTCCACCGCGTGCTACTCCACCGGCTACTGTTCAACCAGCCCTCTCCACGGGCTCCTGTTCAACCACCCCTCCACAGGCTACTGTTCATCCAGTCCTCCACTGTCTACTATTCATCCAGCCCTCCATGGGGTGCTCCTATTCATCCAGCCCTCCACGGGGTCCTCTTCATCCAGCACCAACTGGCTCGATCGATCGGGGTCGTGTTCATCCAGAGGCAACACCTCGGGGTCCTATTCATCCACCCCCACCGGGAACTGTTCATCCAAACCCCCCAGCAACACTCACTGTTCATCCAGAGGCAAAATCGATCGGCTTCAGTTAGCTGCAGTAACGAAGGAATCGCTCGAACGGGTTCAGTTAACAGCCATCGATCGATCGCTCGGGTTCAGTAACGCGTAGCTTGCAGTGCAATCGCTTGGGTTTAGTTAGAGCCCAATTCCTCGCTCGGGTTCAGTTAGATCCCAATGCCTCGCACCCACGCGCGTGCGTGTACGAGATAAACGCGCATCGCTCGGCCCCAACCACCCACCATAACCGGGAACACCCCGATATTTTCCTCGCCCTCGCTTCTACCACGGTTTTTTCCGTCATGGACGGCCCAAAGAATGTCATGCAGTTGCGTCTCCGGCCCGCCCAGGACGAAAAGCTCATTTTCTGTCATGATTTTTTGTCATGGAAGTAGGACCCCACCACATCTATGATGATACCGTGTTTTGTCACAATTATTGTCATAGAAGTGTCATAAGTATGACAAAAAAAATCCGTTCGGCCCAAAATGTCACGGATGTCTCTTTTTTTGTAGTGACTTGGGCTACTGATGTTATAGACAAGCTAGGTTGGGAGGCCCAGAGGCCGCTTGATACCTGATGGAACCAAAAAATGTTGAAACATGTCGTGGGCTGCCCATGTTAAACAACAAAACCTAGGGCATGGACCTGGTGGGCCCAGGACTGCCAGCCTCTCGACGAACAGTTGTCTCCCGATTCCTCTTGTTTTGCTGACCATGATGGGAACGATAGACGGTGGCGCCGCGGATAGAGAACCAAGGCGGAGGACGACGTCGAGACCACGGATCGAACGAACTGGAGCGGGGGAAGACGCAGCCGGAGGGGAGTACGAGGGTTGACTTGTTCGGGTGCAGGGTGGGCCGGTGGGGCTGCTGATGTATACTACGCAACCTTCTTTTTGTAGACGTTGTTGGGCCTCCAAGTGCATAGGTTTGTAGGACATTAGCAAATTTCCCTCAAGTGGATAACCTAAGGTTTATCAATCCGTGGGAGGCGTAGGATGAAGATGGTCTCTCTCAAACAACCCTGCAACCAAATAACAAAGAGTCTCTTGTGTCCCCCAACACAACCAATACAATGGTAAATTGTATAGGTGCACTAGTTCGGCGAAGAGATGGTGATACAAGTGCAGTATGGATGGTAGATATAGGTTTTTGTAATCTGAAAATATAAAAACAGAACTTAACTAATGATAAAAGTGAGCACAAACGGTATTGCAGCTAGGAAACAAGGCCTAGGGTTCATATTTTCACTAGTGCAAGTTCTCTGAACAATAATAACACAATTGGATCATATAACTATCCCTCAACATGCAACAAAGAGTCACTCCAAAGTCACTAATAGCGGAGAACAAACGAAGAGATTATGGTAGGGTACGAAACCACCTCAAAGTTATTCTTTCCGATCAATCCATTGGGCTATTCCTATAAGTGTCACAAACAACCCTAGAGTTCGTAGTAAAATAACACCTTAACACACACATCAAACAAAACCCTAATGTCACCTAGATACTCCAATGTCACCTCAAGTATCCGTGGGTATGATTATACGATTTGCATCACACAATCTCAAATTCTTCTATTCAACCAACACAAAGTACTTCAAAGAGTGCCCCAAAGTTTCTACTGGAGAGTCAAGACGAAAACGTGTGCCAACCCCTATGCATAGGTTCATGGACGGAACCCGCAAGTTGATCACCAAAACATACATCAAGTGAATCACGTGATATCCCATTGTCACCACAGATCGCATGACAAGACATACATCAAGTGTTCTCAAATCATTAAAGACTCAATCCGATAAGATTACTTCAAAGGGAAAACTCAATCCATTACAAGAGAGTAGATGGGGAGAAGCAACACAAGATCCAACTATAATTGCAAAGCTCACGATACATCAAGATCGTGCCAAATCAAGAACACGAGAGAGAGAGAGAGATCAAACACATAGCTCTTGGTACATACCCTCAGCCCCGAGGGTGAACTACTCCCTCCTCATCATGGAGAGCGCCAGGATGATGAAGATGGCCACCGGTGAGGGATCCCCCCTCCGGCAGGGTGCCGGAACAGGGTCCCGATTGGTTTTTCATGGCTATAGAGGCTTGCGGTGGCGGAACTCCCGATCTATTCTGTTCCCCGATTGTTTTAGGGTATATTGGTATATATATAGGAGGAAGAAATACGTCAGGGGAGCCACGAGGGGCCCACGAGGGTGGAGGGCGCGCCCAGGGGATGGGCGCCCCCTGTCTCGTGCCTTCCTCGTTGCTTGCCTTACATACACCCCAAGTATTTTGGATTGCTTTCTTTCCAAAAATTACTTTTTCGAAGGATTCATTCCGTTTGGACTCCGTTTGATAATCCTTTTCTACGAAACACTGAAATAAGGGAAAAAACAGGAACTGGCACTAGGCTCTGGATTAATAGGTTAGTCCCAAAAATAATATAAAAGTGCATAGTAAAGCCTATAAACATCCAAAACAGATAATATAATAGCATGGAACAATAAAAAATTGTAGATACGTTGGAGACGTATCAGCATCCACAAGCTTAATTCCTTCTCGTCCTCAAGTAGGTAAATGATAAAAACAGAATTTTTGATGTGGAATGCTACTTGGCATAATTTAAATGTAATTCTTCTTAATTATGGTATGAATATTCAGATCCGAAAGATTCAAGATAAAAGTTCAATATTGACATAAAAATAATAATACTTCAAGTATACTATCGGAGTAAATGACCACGGGTAGCCTAGCTGGCTCCCCTGGAACTTCTGAAAAATTACGGGCCGATCAGGCCTCCAAGCATCCAACGCGTGGGGCCGCCTTCCCTCGGCCGACTACCTCCCGAGCCATTTACCGAGAGGCGGCCCGACCCTAAACCCCCAGAAGAAAGGCCGGCAGAGGGCCGACTCCAAGAAGCCGGCCACGAGAAGGCCGACTCCAAGAACCCGGCCCCCTAGCAGGCGGCCAAGATCGCCCCCTCAAACTTTGCATCCACATAATGGCGATGGGACGGGGCGTGGCTACAGTGAAGCCTGCCACCCCCGAATCCCGGAGGCCTTGGCCACTGAAGGCCCGGCGGCCATCACCCGTCCGTGGCAACCTTTGTTGCCATGTTGACCCTGACGTCGCACGCGACAGGTTGTCAGCATAGCCCGTGGGCGGCGGGCCCCTCCAGTCAGAGAGATACCCGAAGGCGGCCAGGCCTCCCCAGTGGCCTGAGGTATGGCCGGCTCCCCGCTCCCTCCCTTGAAGGAGGCGCCTCATTAAAGAAACAAGGTGAGGTAAGGCTACAGTGATCGCCGCCAAAGCGGCGGCACTGTAGCCATGCTTACCACGACAAAGCCCTCATCATCAGGATTGGGGCAACAGTAACTAGCCCCCGACAAGGCCCCTAGCGGTGGGGCCAGCTTGTCGACCAGGAAGCCGGCAGCCGGCGGGACCCACCAGCCGGCGGGCCCCAGCGACCGGCGGAGAAGCAAGCGTGCGCAGACGCTGACGGCTAGGGCCCGCGCCCAGCTGGATTACCATTGTACCCCTGGGGGGTAGGCCTATATAAACCCCCCAGGGCACCCATGCAAAGGGTTGATCTCTTAGAGTTTTAGACACCACATAGAGGGAAGAGGAAAGCTAGTCGTGCCCTTCTTCTACCTCTCACCGAAACAGCTCAAGGAGCCTCTTGTAGCTACTTGTTCATCTAGTGACTATGCGGAGACCCCGCAGAGCAGCAGTAGGGGTGTTATCTCCACGGAGAGCCCCGAAGCGGGGTAAGATTCGCTGGCGTGCATGTCTTTGCCTCATCCCGTTTCCAGGCACCGGCGACGTCTTATTGGCTCCCACAATGATAACCTACCCGTTGGCATATGTCGCACCTACCACCCGACATTTGGCGCCCACCATGGGGCCAGGTGCACCGTCGTCCAAGACCTATTCTGGACGGGAACAATCTTCCTTCCCAGCGAGCGTAGCCAGCCCGGCACGCCCGATGGCGCTTGCCCCGACGTGCTGCAAGGCGTCGCTGACGCCTACGCGGCAAGCTGCCTCGCCGATCTTCTTGGCGAGGCTCGCATCTCCGATGAGCCCGCATCCGACGCGGGCACAGGCTGCCTCGAGAGCCACCTTGTCAGCCTCATCGACCAACTCCATGTCTCCAGCAAGCATGTTGTGGATTTGGAGTCGGTTGGCTCCACCGACCCGATGCTTGTCGACTCCGACACGGCATCACTCGACCCCTTCCCCACCAACGTTGTGATCTTCAACGACCCGCTCCCTCGAGCCGACAGCTGTGGCAGCGCCATCACTGAGGTGTTGGTCATCAGCCACGGCGCCGCCTCTGGCGAGAACGCCCATGACGCCCTACAAGCGGCGCTGCACGACCTGTCCATCCCTCTCCCGTCCGACGCCGACGCCGAAACACTGGAAGCGCGCCGCCTCGCCCTCCACGCGGAGGGCCAGAGGATAGCTTCCATGAGACGCCTCACTGAGGCTCACCAGCGCGAAGTCGACCGCTGCCTTTGGCACGCCGCCTCCTGACGGGCCAAGCCGAGTCGGCGTCGTCAAGAAACGCGGCGCAGTCATCACCGACATGCTAGGCGTGGACCGCCCAGTCTACGCCATACCCCTCGAGAACCTACGCGCCGCCCAGGCGGCCGTAGACGAGCTAAATGGACTAGGGGCTGACGAGCTCCCCTACATGACCAGACGCATCCAGCAGCTGATCGGCGCGGCGCAGAACGGCATGAAGCCGGCGTCCGTGCCGAAAGCCCTCCCCCGCGCCGAGAGCATGGCGCGACGTCACGCACGCCGACCGCGGGCAACACCCGCGCCAGGCAAGAAAAGGAGTCGGCTGCCACCGCAGCCGGACTCGAGTCTCCATCGAGCGCGACGCAGAAGGCCGTCCTCGAGCCATGGAGCGACGAGGCAACCCGCCTCCTCCTCCGCCTCGCGGGGAGAGATATCCCACCCCGTCGCCTATCACGCATCCGACTCTCAGCGGGCGACTAGGCCGCCGTGAAGGAGTCGGCGAGAACGACGCCCGCCATCGGATCGACCGCCTAGCACGATCCCTGGCATTGGAAGAAGAAGACGTTGTCGGCCCGCCTTGCTTCAGCCCCCGCATCCGCGACGAGCCCTTCCCTAAAGGGTTGTCGCTCCCAAGAGACACACCCAAGTACAACGGCTCTGTGAAGCCGGAGGATTGGTTGATCGACTACTACACTGCGGTCAGCATAGCGAACGGCAACAGGCGCGTTGCCGTGAAGTATGTGCCCCTCATGCTACAAGGCATGGCGCGAACCTGGCTCAACAGCCTCAAGCCGTACAACATCAACAACTGGCTAGACTTCACCGAAGCCTTCATCCGCAACTTCACCAGCACCTACAAGCGGGCTCCCAAGCCCAGACAGCTCTCCTTGTGCATTCAAGGGCCCACTAAATCAACTCGCGACTACCTCACACGCTGGGCCGAGCTCCGCAATTCCTGTGAGGGGGTGCACGAGGTTCAAGCCATAGAGTACTTCACCGCCGGGTGCCGAGAGGGCACCCTCCTCAAGCACAAGATCCTCTGCGACAAGCCGACTACCCTCGACGAGATGCTGGTCATAGAAGACAAGTACGCCACCGCCGACTCCTCAATGAAAACCGAGCTCCGAGTAGACGCTTCAGGGAAGGTGCTCAATCCGGCTCCCAAGACACCGGCTGGGGACTCCATCCGATGCCCGTACCAGAACGACAACAAGCGCAAGGGCCCAATGCCGCCTTCAACCAGTCGGCAGGTGGCCATAGTCGAAGACGAACAACCTGAGGGGCAGCCCACGCCCAAGAAGCCGAAGGGCGGCAGGCCGGCTTGGCAGTCGGCTTTCTCCTACCAGCAAACCCTCGATGCCCCTTGCAAGTTCCACAGCGGCACGAAGCCGTCCAACCATACGACCCGGAAATGCCACTGGCTCACCCAAATCACAAAAGGTGAAGGGTTGGTGCCGCCTCCGCCTGCTGGTCAGCCGCCTCCGGCTCCTCAACAGCCGGCCGCTCGACCAGCAGTCGGGTCGTCCAAGACGAGTTCCCCGACGAGCATGCCTCCTACGTCGTCTTTACAAGCCAGCCCGAAGACCGGCGCAGCCGACGCCGACAGCACCAAGAAGTCAACGCGATCGCCTCCAACAACCCCGGGTACATGCATTGGTCAGAAAGGCCTATCAGCTGGAGCCGGGCCGACCACCCAGAGGTGATGCCGTCCCCCGGCTCTTATGCATTGGTTCTGGAGGCTACCCTAGCAACAGACAAGCTTGCTGCCTGTTTCTCCCGCATGCTGATAGACGGCGGGAGCAGCATCAACATCCTGTACCACGACACCATGGAGAAGCTAAAAATCAAGACCAAGCACCTCACGCCAAGCCAAACTGTGTTCCATGGCATCGTACCCGGCCTGTCCTGCTCACCAATCGGCAAAATCAAGATAGATGTTCTCTTTGGGGACAAGGATCATTTCCGCTGAGAAGCAATATGGTTTGAGGTGGTGGACCTTGAGAGCCCTTAGCATGCACTGCTTGGCCGACCCGCTTTGGCCAAGTTCATGGTTGTGCCCCACTACGCCTACCTGAAGATGAAGATGCCGAGTAACAAGGGCATCATCACCATAGCCGGCGACTACAAGAAATCCTCCGAGTGTCTGACAGCAGCCGGCGGGTGGCCGACTCCCTTGTGATTGCTGAAGAGAAGAAGATGCTGGATCGAGTCGTGGCCATGGCCGGCAAGCAGCCGGCCCTGTCCCCTGACCCCAAGGAATGTGAAGCCCAAGGTTCTTTCCAGCCGGCCAAGGAAAAGAAGAAGATACCCCTGGACCCGGAGCACCCAGAAAGGTTTGCCATCATTGGGGCCAACCTGGACAGCAAATAGGAAGGCGAGCTCGTCGATTTCCTCCGTGAGAATCGGGACATCTTCGCATGGCCCCCCAAAGACATGCCGCGTGTCCCGAAGGAATTCGCCGAGCAGAAGCTACACGTGCGAGCAGATGCAAAGCCAGTCAAGCAACCCCTCCGCCGACTGTCGGAGGAGAAGAGAAGGATTGTAGGAGAAGAGATAGCCTGACTTCTAGCAGCCGGCTTCATAATGGAGGTGTTCTTTCCAGAATGGCTCGCCAACCCGGTCCTCGTGCTGAAGAAGAATAACAAGTGGCGCATGTGTATAGACTACACTAGCCTCAACAAAGCCTGCCCCAAAGATCCCTTCGCCCTGCCAAGGATAGATCAAGTGATAGACTCCAGAGCCGGATGCGAGCTGTTGAGTTTCTTGGATGCTTACTCAGGCTACCACCAGATAAAGTTGGATCTGGCTGACCGCCTGAAGACCGCCTTCATCACACCATTCGGAGCTTTCTGCTACCTGACTATGACATTCGGCTTGAGAAATGCCGGTGCCACTTTTCAGCGTTGCATGCAGAAATGCCTCCTCAAGCAGCTCGGCAGAAATGCCCACGTCTATGTAGACGATATTGTGGTGAAGACGGAGAAGCGGGGCACCTTGCTGGAAGATCTCAAGGAGACGTTCGAGAACCTGCGCCGGTTTCAAATCAAGCTCAACTCCGAGAAATGCGTGTTCGGAGTACCAACCGGCCAGCTTCTAGGCTTCTTGGTCTCCGAACGCGGCATCGAATGCAACCCAGTGAAGATCAAGGCCATTGAGAGAATGGAGATTCCCACCAAGCTGCGAGGCGTCCGAAGTTTACCGGATGCTGGCCTCCCTGAACCGCTTTATCGGTAGGCTTGAGAGAAAGCTCTCCCCTCTACCGACTCATGAAGAAAACCACTCACTTGAGAGGAGCGACCAAGCCGACCAAGCTTTCCACGAGCTAAAGAAGATCTTGGCCATGCCGCTTTGTCTTAAGCGGCGCCGACTGAGAAAGAGCCCATGCTCCTTTACATCGCCGCTTCCAGCCGGGTGGTCAGCACCGTTATCGTGGTTCAACGCCCGGAAGAAGGCCGAGCTCAGCCAGTCCAGAGGCCGGTGTATTATTTAAGTGAAGTGCTGTCCACCTCGAAGCAGAACTACCCGCACTACCAGAAGATGTGCTATGGTGTGTACTTCACCGCCAAGAAGCTCAAGCCCTACTTCCAAGAGCACCCCATCACGGTCGTGTGCACTGCCCCGCTCGCCAAGATCATAGGCAGCAGGGATGCATCTGGCCGGGTGGAAAAATGGGCCATTGAGCTGGCCCCTTACACGATCTTCTACCAGCCTCGCTCCGCCATCAAGTCCCAAGCATTGGCCGACTTCCTCGTCGTGGGCGAGACCCGATTACTGCCGCCGGCTCCCGACTCCACTCATTGGCAGATGCACTTCGATGGGTCCAAGATGCGCACCGGCTTGGGAGCCGACATCATCCTCACCTCTCCCAAAGGCGACAAGCTCAGATACACATTGCAAATTCATTTTGCCGCCTCCAACAATGTGGCCGAGTACGAGGCGCTCATACATGGGCTTCGGCTGGCCAAAGAACTCGGCATCCGCCGGATCCTGTGTTATGGCGACTCGGATTTGGTAGTTCAACAATCATCTGGCGATTGGGACGCCAAGGACGCAAACATGGCAAGCTACCGCTTCTTCGTTCAGCAAATCAGCGGGTATTTTGCAGGATGCGAGTTCCTCCACGTGCCACGGGCCGACAACGAGCAAGCAGATGCCCTGGCACGAATAGGCTCCACTCGACAAGCTATACCAACCGGCATCTCTCTCCAACGCCTCCTCAAGCCGTCTCCAGAATCCGATTCCATCTTCATGCCGCCTAACCCCGACGCAGTCAGATCCGGCTTGGGGAACCAAGCGGGCGGCTCGGGGACTTTGATAGGCAGCCCGGGGACTTCAACATGCAGCTCGGGGACTGCCATAGTCGCGCCAGGCCCGGGGACTTCAGAACCCAGCCCGGGGACTGCGGTAGTCGGCCCGGGGACTGCATCGACACAACAGGCGGTGGCCGACTCCAGCTCTTCACCACCCAGCCCACCCGCCCTGGTCGCAGTAGCCGTGTTGGCTATAGAAGAAGTCACAGCTCCATCATGGGCCCAGCCCATCCTCAACTTCCTGGTAAACAGAGAACTGTCGGCTGGCGAGATCACGGCAAGACAAGTCCAACGCCGAGCCGGAGCATACACAATTGTCAACAGAGAGCTCGTTAGGCGCAACGTCACTGGAGTCTTCCAGCGCTATGTCGAGCTAGAGAAGGGCATAGCAATCCTCAAAGACATTCACCAAGGCGAGTGTGGCCACCACGCGGCCTCAAGATCACTCGTTGCCAAAGCCTTCCACCATGGATTCTTTTGGCCAACAGCTTTGGATGACGCCAAGGAATTAGTCAAACACTGCAAAGGGTGCCAAGTCTTCAGTTCAAAGCAGCACCTGCCGGCTTCCGCACTCAAGACCACCCCCCTCACCTGGCCTTTTGCCGTCTGGGGGCTGGACATGGTGGGCCCATTCAAGACGGCACGCGGCGGCATGACTTATCTGCTCGTCGCTGTGGATAAATTTACCAAGTGGATTGAAGCGAAGCCAATCAAGAAACTGAATGGGCCGACTGCCATAACATTCATTGCGGATATCACAACCTGGTACGGCGTGCCACATAGCATCATCACCGACAATGGCACGAATTTTGCCAAGGGAGCATTGGCACGTTTCTGCGCGACACAGGGCATCCAACTGGACTTAGCGTCCGTTGCCCACTTGCAGTCAAACGGCCAAGTTGAGCGAGCAAACGGCCTCATCCTCTCCGGCATCAAGCCCCGATTGGTCGTGCCACTGGAGCGTTCGGCCGGCTGTTGGCTCGACGAGCTACCGGCCGTCCTCTGGAGTCTGCGCACTACCCCAAACAAATCGACCGGCTTCACTCCTTTCTTCCTTGTACTCCCTCCGTTCGGAATTACTTGTCACGGAAATGGATGTATCTAGACGTATTTTAGTTCTAGATACATCCATTTCCGAGACAAGTAATTCCGAACGGAGGGAGTATATGGTGCCGAGGCTGTCATCCCAACTGACATCGAGTTCGACTCACCTCGGGTCACCATGTACATGGAGACAGAGGCCAAGGAAGCACGAGAAGACAACGTCGACCTGCTGGAAGAAAGCCGGCTGTTAGCCCTCAGCCGGTCCGCCATCTACCAGCAGGGCTTGCGCCGCTACCATAGCCGGAAGGTCAAGCCAAGATCCTTCCAAGAGGGCGAACTTGTGCTTCGGCTGATCCAGCGAACAGCCGGCCAGCACAAGCTCTCTGCCCCTTGGGAAGGCCCCTTTGTCATCAGCAGAGCATTAGGCAACGACTCCTACTACCTGATCGACGCACAGAAGCCGAAGGCACGCAAGAGAGTTGATTCCGGCAAGGAGTCGGCACGACCATGGAGCGCCAACCTCCTTCGAAGATTTTACAGTTAAAATGCAGTATGTATCACGCTACCTTTTGTATTAAGTACGAGACAACGGGCCCCCCGAGGAACACTCGGGGACTACCCTCTTTTATCTATGAATGATGAGTATCATGCATACGATTATGTTACTGCATTCATTTTTTCCGTCCGGCACCGGGTTCGACCAGTCGGCCCGGGGACTTGCCGCCTTAATTTATATCCAAGTTCCACCTGCGGTCAGACAAGTAGTGTGCCGGCACCCAAGCCCTCTCTTGTCGAAATCCGCAGCTCGAAGAATCGGCTGTCCGGATGGCAAGAGTCAAAGGCAGGAAAGGATGCCCACATGAAAAACGGCTAAGGACTAAACGAACTTATATACGAAAGCCGGCTTCCCCCCCCCCCCCCCTCGCCGACCGGCTGCCAGAGCAGCCGTCCGGCTGGCTTCCCATTCACCTCGCTACAATCCAAGAAAGCTCGAGTACTTGCCTTCCCAAAACGGCTGAGTTCCTCCCCAGCCACAGACTCCAGAGCAACTGTTCGGCTGGGAAGGCAGAGACCAAGGGAAGGCGGCAAAGGAAAAAGCCTAAGGATAAAAAGCAAACATGAATGGAAGCCAAACACATGCATGATTATATTTACACAGAAGGCCTCCGAAAGGCCGGCATTCAACATGGTTTGAATACACCCGCAGTGGGTGGAACTGCGTGAATTTGATAAATAGCTGTTCAAAGAGTAATAAGCAGGAAAGCAAAGATGGCAGATCAGGCCAGGGGAACAATGGGCGAGTCAGGCAGGTTGGTGGAGACAGTGGTGCCGGCTGGAGGAGTGGCCGGCTGGCGAGTCTCGGCGTGATCATCACCTCTGGCAGATGGTGCGCTTGCGCGCGCCTCGTTGCTAGAGGCACGGTCAGGCTGAAGCTCGCTGGTTGCTTCACCATCTGGCACGACGTCTTCGCCATCCTCCCCCTCGTCCTCTTCGCCATCGTCGCTGGAAGTGATCTCCTCCGCCGAGTCTTCACCTCCCGCCGGGTCCAACCCAAACCAATCCTCCGGCTGAGCGATGACGTCGTCGTTCACCTCAGGGGCAAAAACGCTGGTGTCGGTGTACTCGGCAATCGCCGAAGCACGCTGGATGATAGCCGACCGCACCTCCACCAGATCTTCGTCGGCCTCCTGTCGCCAGGTGCTCAGCTGGGCTAAGCTTAGCCCGGGATACCAGGCTCGGACGAACTCCAGCGCCCGCCTGGCGCTAGACCGAGCTGCAGAAGGCTTCCAGGCCTCGAAGCGGCCGACGGCAACCTCCAGCCAGTCGGCAGTCCGACTGGGGGTGTGGGGAACCGCCTCACCAGGCCAGGCCAGAGGGCGGCCAGCACTTGCGCCCCGGCACGCTGAAGCCGGCGGAGCATGCAGTGAGCCGGTTGCAGCCGGGCCTGAATCGCCAGAAGCTGCTCCTCAAGTGTCCGACCGGCATCCGGCGCGATCTCTACCCCTGCCTGCCAGCGTGCATCGTGGTGGGCCTCGATGGCTTGGGAGGCGGCGACGGAGTAGCCGGGGAAGTAATCTACGCAAAGAAGAAAAACAGCGCAAAGTCAGAAGACAAGTCAGACGACGAAGGGCAGACAAAGGGACGAAAAGGAAGGCGGCCTACCATCGATCAAACCCTCGACCCGTCCGTAGCCTTCGCTCAGAGCCTGTTTCACCTCAGCCCAGCCCGCCGCCTCGGTCTCATACTCGGCTTTAAGGGCGGCTTTGCTGTCCTGCACCTTCTTAAGGGACGCCTTGTGGCTCTCCTCCTGGTCAGCCAGTCTCTTGGCCAGGCGGTCGTGTTCCTGGGCCAAGGCAATGCACTCGGCTTCCTTGGCACGAAGGGCGGTGCAGATTCGGCTAGCTGCTCCCTCAAGTCGGCGTTGGCCCCTCGCAGACATGAAGAAAAATAAAAAGCAATAAGGAAGAAGTCGTTAGGAAAGATTCGACCCGACTGCTCGTGATCGGCCGAATCTCGGGACTACACCCAGTGGGTACTGACGCCCCCACGTAAGATAAAGAGGCGGCATGCCTCGGCTATCGGTCGGATCGGCTGACATACGGGTTCAGCTCCACGAGCCTCGGAGTTGAAGGCAGCCGCGCGGAGATTATGATTTTCCTGGAAACAGGACGGAGGTGCGAATAAGAACAAGATAGCAATTTAAGCCTACTAGAAGTTCCAAGTCACTTTGCCAGCCGACTTCGGAACTCGGGGACTACACCAGTGGGTGTTGACGCCCCCACGGAAGAAATCAAGAAAGCAATTGACCAAAGCTGGAGGACTCACCCAGATGACCGCTCGCGTCGTAAGGAATTCTTGAGTGTATCGCTTCAACGAGGCGACCTGGGCCTGAAGCCGGCTCTGGACCTCCTGCGCCGCCACGTTCAAATTTCAGCCGTCCCACCGGGTGTCCAATTAGACGCGTCTTGGCGCTGGCCGCCCAGATCTGAGCCGTCAAAGGCTGTTGGCTCCATGACTTCTGCCCGGCGCTGAGGTCGCCTCCCCCGCGAACCGACGAGGCGGCGACTGGACCACAAGGTCCGCCCCCGCCGCCGGCTCGCCCCCAGCCGGCTGCTCGGGCGGTGCGGCAGGTCGGCCGCCTTGGTCCGTCCCAGTCGGCGCCGACTGTGGTGCCTCTTCCAGGATGATCATGTCATCCTCCCTCCTCTCCATACCCGGACGGTCGCGGTCGGCTTCCTCCCATGGGGGCACTGGGACCTCGGGGGCCACGACGCGAAGGGGGATGACGAGCTGAGGAGGCTGTTTGCGCAGAGCCTCCGCCTCCCTCTCTGCGGCCGCGGCCTCCGCCTGAGCCTTGGCCGCTGCTTCAGCCTGCGCCCTGGTCGACTCCCCCGTTGCCTCCCGAGCCGCCCTCCTCTCCTCCGCCTCCCGCTCCTCCCACTCCTCCCGCGCGTTACACTCCGTCGCCTCCAGGAGATCGGTGCGGGGATCCATGCGGCGGGAGCTTGTAGACCCTCCCGCCGGTCCGACTTTGGAGGCGGCAGAGATCCGCTCGAGAGAGAGCGGCGCCCTGTTCAACAAGTCAAGAAGAAGAGGCTTACAAGAGTGTCAACCAAAGAGAAGAAAGAAAGGTGTGGGAAAATCGATACTTACGCCGAAACCGCTTGCAGCTGCTTCACCACCTTGCGGAAGTGGGCCGCCTTCGCGGCCGCCTCGTCCCGCTTGGTCGCTGCCACGGAACTCTTGGGTTTCTTCGGCCGACTACCAAAGAGAGTCGGCACGCCTCGGCATTTCTGCGCGCCGCCGGGAGCAGCCGGCGCGGCGGACGGACCCGCACCCTAACAATCGGGCGTCGGCTGACGACGCGGGATTACCTCGGCCTCGTCATCGTCCGGCCAGTCCCCGAAACTGGCCCCGTGCTCGGGGCGCCCGCCTCACCGCCTCCTCCTACGACGGCGTCATCCATGGCGGCCGCCCCCAAATCCGGATCATCAACGTCGTCCACTACACGGCCGGGCAGGAACTGGCGCTCCAGCCCTGCGGTCCCGGCCGCTGGTCGAAGAAGGGGGCTCTGCCAAAACAAGCCGTAGAGTCAAGAGTTGCTCATTGTGAACCCGGCAACAAGAGAAGAAGAGAAGAGAAACTTACCATGGGCGGAGGATCGGCTCAAGAATACGGCTCCTTGCCGTACCACCATTCCTCGGTGAGATTGCAGTTGGAGATATAGTTCACCATGTAAGATACCTCATCATGAGGCATCTCCTAGGTGCTCAGCCGGCTCGGGTCGAAGCGGTTGCTCATTTGACATATCATATGCGGCCGGCCTTGGAGCGGGAGTACCCGGCGCTCCACGAAGGCGGCCACCAAGTCGGCCCCGACCAGGCCTTCCGACTGGACCATCACCCGGAGCCGGGCGACGGCGGCGGCGCCGGACGGAGACAGCGTCCTGGCTCGATAGCCCCATGAAGGCTGCCTCCCAGCCGGCGGGACGGCTATGTAAGCCGACAGGTTGACGAAGTCGCCTTGCATGGCGACGTTCTTCATGTATAAGTATGATTGCTGCCAGAGCTTCACCGACTGGATCACGGGATAGGCGGAAACGGGTTGTTGTCGGCTGACCTCCGCATGGCGATGAAGGCGCCACATGGCGCGGGCACGCGCGCGGTGACGGTGTCGAGCTTGCACTGAAAAAACTCCCCCCAGAGCTCGAGGGTGGGGATGACGCCAAGAAAACCTTCGCACAGAGTGACGAAGGCCGATAGCAGCATCACCGTGTTGGGGGTGAGGTGATGCGGCTGAAGATGGTAGAATTCCAGGAAGGAGCGGAAGAACCCGCTAGCCAGCAGGCCGAGGCCGCGCAGGCAGTGCGAGCGGAAGATCACCCGCTCGTCCTCCTCCGGCACTGGCGAGACCTCTGCCTCCGGCGCGAGGCGGGTCCGCACGTAGCCTGCGCCCAGCAGCCGCAGCGTTTTGCGGAGCCAGTTGATGTGGTCTTTATGGACGCTGGAGCCATCCCAAGAACTGGACAGCGCCATGCGAGCGAGGAAGAAGCGAGAGACGCGCGGCGGCGGAGAACGCGCGACCCTGTTGCGGCGGAGCTACGACGAGCCAAGAAGGATGGCGACGAGACGGTGCAGCGGCGAAGCGCTGCGGTGGCGGAGGAAAGAAGAAGAAAGGGTGGAGCGAGGGCGAGCGTGCGAGCGTCTGCTGCTCCCCCTCCTCCCCCTACTTATAGGCTCGTGCGGCGGAGCCGAGGAGGCGAGGCGTGGGGGGACGTGGGATTAACTGCGCCCACTCCCCCACGTCCCGCGATTATCGCGCCCTAAAGGCGTGCTGAAACCGCCGCGGGAAGGTGAGCGGTCCGATCGGGCCGCAGAAGATCTGCACATGGGCCGAGGCTAGGGAGTGGCGGGCCCCGGCCTGCAGCGACGTCCCTTCGTGCGCGTGGGCTGGCAGGCCTTCCCTACTGATGGTTGCCATGTGGCACGCGAAGGGTAGGCGGTCAGTGCGCGACTCGACTCGCGTGCCGTCTGGCCCTCGCCTTCAAGCCACCAAACCTTCCAAAGACGGCACATCCACTCAAAGTCGGCTCCTAGCTGCCAGCCCTTCAGGTTAGGAAGCTGATCGAGCTTCTCGTCCTCTCGTCAGCCTCGAAGCCCAACCAGCTTCGGGGACTACTGTCAGAGTAAATGACCAAGGGTAGCCTAGCCGGCTCCGCTGGCACTTCTGAAAAATTACGGGCTGATCGGGCCTCCAAGCATCCAAGGCGTGGGGCCGCCTTCCCTTGGCCGACTACCTCCCGAGCCGGCTACCGAGAGGCGGCCTGACCCTAAACCCCCAGAAGAAAGGCCGGAAGAGGGCCGACTCCAAGAAGCCGGCCACGAGAAGGCCGACTCCAAGAAGCCGGCCATGAGAAGGCCGACTCCAAGAACCCGGCCCCCTAGCAGGCGGCCAAGATCGCCCCCTCAAACTTTGCATCCACATAACGGCGATGGGACGGGGTGTGGCTATAGTGAAGCCTGCCACCCCGAATCCCGGAGCGCGCATGGCCACAGTGCGCCTTACGGGGCGGCCATCACCCGTCCGGTGCGGCACTGTTGCCATGTTGACCCTGACGTCGCACGGCATAGCCCACGGGCGGCAGGCCCCTCCAGTCAGAGAGATACCCGAAGGCGGCCAGGCCTCCCCCAGTCGGCGTGAGGTATGGCCGGCTCCCCGTAGCCGGCTCGCTCCCTCCCTCGAAGGAGGCGCCTCTTTAAGGAGACAAGGTGAGGTAAGGCTATAGTGATCGCCGCCAAAGCGGCGGCACTGTAGCCATGCTTACCATGACAAAGCCCTCATCATCAGGATTGGGGCAACAGTAACCAGCCCCCGACAAGGCCCCTAGCGATGGGGCCAGCTTGTCGACCAGGAAGCCGGCAGCCGGCAGGACCCACCAGCAGGTGGGCTCCAGCGGCCGGCGGAGAAGCCGACGAGCGCAGACGCTGACGGCTAGGGCCTGCGCCCAGCCGAATTACCATTGTACCCCTGGGGGGTAGGCCTATATAAACCCCCCAGGGCACTCATGCAAAGGATTGATCTCTTAGAGTTTTAGACACCACATAGAGGGAAGAGGAGAGCTAGCCGTGCCCTTCTTCTTCCTCTCACCGAAACAGCTCAAGGAGCCTCTTGTAGCTACTTGTTCACCTAGTGATTATGCGGAGACCCCGCAGAGCAGCAGTAGGGGTGTTATCTCCACGGAGAGCCCCGAAGCTGGGTAAGATTCGCCGGCGTGCATGTCTTCGCCTCATCCCGTTTCCAGGCACCGGCGACGTCTTATTGGCTCCCACAATGATAAGCCACCCGTTGGCATATGTCGCACCTACCACCCGACACATACTAACTAAGCAATTATGTCTTATCAAAATAACATGGACAAACAAAGTTATCCCTACAAGATCATACAGTCTGGCTATGCTCTATCTTCACCACACAAAATATTTAAATCATGCACAACCCCGATGACAAGCCAAGCAATTGTTTCATACTTTTGGCGTTCTCAAACTTTTTCAATCTTCACGCAATACATGAGCGTGAGCCATGGACATAGCACTATATGTGGAATAGAATGGTGGTTGTGGAGAAGACTAAAAGGAGAAGATAGTCTCACATCAATTAGGCGTGTCAATAGGCTATGGAGATGTCCATCAGTAGATATCAATGTGAGTGAGTAGGGATTGCCATGCAACGGATGCACTAGAGCTATAAGTATATGAAAGCTCAACAAAAGAAACTAAGTGGGTGTGCATCCAACTCGCTTGCTCACGAAGACCTAGGGCATTTTTAGGAAGCCCATCATTGGAATATGCAAGCCAAGTTCTATAACGAAAATTTCCCACTAGTAAATGAAAGTGATATCATAGGAGACTCTCTATCATGAAGATCATGGTGCTACTTTGAAGCACAAGTGTGGTAAAAGGATAGTAACATTGTCCCTTCTCTCTTTTTCTCTCATTTTTTATTTGGGCCTTTTTTATGGCCTCTTTTTTCTTAGTCCGGAGTCTCATCCCGACTTGTGGGGGAATCATAGTCTCCATCATCCTTTCCTCACTTGGGACAATGCTCTAAAAATGATGATCATCACACTTTTATTTTCTTACAACTCAACAATTACAACTCAATACTTAGAACAAAATACGACTCTATGTGAATGCCTCCGGCGATGTACCGGGATATGCAATGAATCAAGAGTGACATGTATGAAAGAATTATGTATGGTGGCTTTGCCACAAATACAATGTCAAGTACATGATCATGCAAAGCAATATGACAATGATGGAGCGTGTCATAGTAAACGGAACGGTGGTAAGTTGCATGGAAATATATCTCGGAATGGCTATGGAAATGCCATGATAGGTAGGTATGGTGGCTGTTTTGAGGAAGGTATATGGTGGGTGTATGATACCGTGAAAAGTCTTGGCGGTATTAGAGAGGCTAGCAATGGTGGAAGGAAGAAGAGTGCGTATAATCCATGGACTCAACATTAGTCATAAAGAACTCATATACTTATTGCAAAAATCTACGAGTTATCAAAGCAAAGTATTATGCGCATGCTCCTAGGGGGATAGATTGGTAGGAAAAGACCATCGCTCGTCCCCGACCACCACTCATAAGGAAGACAATCAATAAATAAATCATGCTCCGACTTCATCACATAACGGTTCACCATACGTGCATGCTACGGGAATCACAAACTTTAACACAAGTATTTCTCAAATTCACAACTACTCAACTAGCACAACTTTGATATCACTACCTCCATGTCTCAAAACAATCATCAAGCATCAAACTTCTCGTAGTATTCAACACACTCATAAGAAAGTTTTTACTATTCTTGAATACCTAGCATAGTAGGATTATTTAAGAAAATTACCATGCTATTTAAAACTATCAAAATAATATAAGTGAAGCATGAGAGATCAATAGTTTCTATAAAACAAATACACCACCGTGCTCTAAAAGATATAAGTGAAGTACTAGAGCAAAAGCTATATAACTCAAAAGATATAAGTGAAGCACATAGAGTATTCTAATAATTTATGAATCATGTTTGTCTATCTCAAAAGGTGTGTACAGCAAGTATGATTGTGTTAAACTAAAAGGCAAGGACTCAAATCATACAAGACACTCCAAGCAAAAAACATATCATGTGGTGAATAAAAATATAACTCCAAGTAAAGTTATCGATGGAAGTAGACGAAGAGGGGATGCCTTCCGGGGCATCCCCAAGCTTTGGCTTTTAGGTGTCCTTAGATTATCTTGGGGGTGCAATGGGACTCCCCAATCTTAGGCTCTTGCCACTCCTTGTTCCATAATCCATCAAATCTTTCACCTAAAACTTGAAAACTTCACAACACAGAACTTAACAGAAAATCTCGTGAGTCTGCTAGCTTAAAGAAAACAAAAGACCACTTCAAGGTACTGTAATGAACTCATTCTTTATTTATATTGGTGTTAAACCTACTGTATTCCAACTTCTCTATGGTTTATAAACTATTTTACTAGCCATAGATTCATCAAAATAAGCAAACAACACACGAAAAACAGAATCTGTCAAAAACAGAACAGTCTGTAGTAATCAGTATCAATCGTATACTTCTGGAACTCCAACAATTCTAAAATAAATTGGTGGACCAGAGGAATTTTTCAAGTAATCATCTGCAGAAATAATCAACTAAATATCACTCTCCAGTAAAAAGTTTTAGCTAATCTCGTGAGCGCTAAAGTTTCTGTTTTTTACAGCAAGATCATAAAGACTTCACCCAAGTCTTCCCAAAGGTTCTACTTGGCACAAAAACTAACTAAAACATAAATCCACATCTATACAGAAGCTAGATGCATTATTTATTACTAAAAATAACAAAAAATCATGAAACTAAAGTAAAATTGGGTTGCCTCCCAACAAGCGCTAACGTTTAACGCCCCTAGCTAGGCATGATGAATTCAATGATGCTCACATAAAAGATAGGAATTGAAACATAAAGAGAGCATCATGAAGAATATGACTAGCACATTTAAGTCTAACCCACTTCCTATGCATAGGGATTTTGTGAGCAAACAATTTATGGGAACAATAATCAACTAGCATAGGAGGGCAAAACAAGCATAACTTTAAGACTTTAAGCACATAGAGAGGAAACTTAATATTATTGCAATTCCTAGAAGCATATATTCCTCCCTCATAATAATTTTCAGTAGCATCATGAATGAATTCAACAATATAACCAGCACCTAAAGCATTCTTTTCATGATCTATAAGCATATAATTTTTATTACTCTCCACATAAGCAAATTTACTCTCATGAATAGTAGTGGGAGCAAACTCAACAAAATAACTATCATATGATTGAAAGTTAAGATCAAGATGACAAGTTTCATGGTTATCACTATTCTTTAAAGCATACGTGTCATCACAATAATCATCATAGAGAGGAGGCATGCTTTCATCATAGTAAATTTGCTCATCAAAGCTTGGGGGACAAAAAATATCATCTTCATCAAACATAGCTTCCCCAAGCTTGTGGCTTTGCATATCATTAGCATCATGGGTATTCAAAGAATTCATACTAACAACATTGCAATCATGCTCATCATTCAAGTATTTAGTGCCAAACATTTTAATGCATTCTTCTTCTAACACTTTGGCACAATTTTCCTTTCCATCATTCTCACGAGAGATATTAAAAAGATGAAGCGTATGAGACAAACTCAATTCCATTTTTTTGTAGATTTCTTTTATAAACTAAACTAGTGATAAAACAAGAAGCTAAAAGATTCGATTGCAAGATCTAAAGATATACCTTCAAGCACACACCTCCCCAGCAACGGCGCCAGAAAAGAGCTTAGTTGACGGGGTGTGAGTGCCGCTTACCTAGCCTCCTCGACAACGGCGCCAGAAAAGAGCTTGATGTCTACTACGCAACCTTCTTCTTGTAGACGTTGTTGGGCCTCCAAGTGCAAAGGTTTGTAGGACAGTAGCAAATTTCCCTCAAGTGGATGACCTAAGGTTTATCAATCCGTTGGGGCGTAGGATGAAGATGGTCTCTCTCAAACAACCCTGCAACCAAATAACAAAGAGTCTCTTGTGTCCCCAACACACCCAATACAATGGTAAATTGTATAGGTGCACTAGTTCGGCAAAGAGATGGTGATATAAGTGCAATATGGATGGTAGATATAGGTTTTTGTAATCTGAAAATATAAAAACAGCAAGGTAACTAATGATAAAAGTGAGCACAAACGGTATTGCAATGCTAGGAAATAAGGCCTAGGGTTCATACTTTCACTAGTGCAAGTTCTCTCAACAATAATAACATAATTGGATCATATAACTATCCTTCAACATGCAACAAAGAGTCACTCCAAAGTCACTAATAGCGGAGAACAAACGGAGAGATTATGGTAGGGTACGAAACCACCTCAAAGTTATTCTTTCCGATCAATCCATTGGGCTATTCCTATAAGTGTCACAAACAGCCCTAGAGTTCGTAGTAAAATAACACCTTAAGACACAAATCAACCAAAACCCTAATGTCACCTAGATACTCCAATGTCACTTCAAGTATCCGTGGGTATGATTATACGATATGCATCACACAATCTCAAATTCATCTATTCAACCAACACAAAATACTTCAAAGAGTGCCCCAAAGTTTCTACCGGAGAGTCAAGACGAAAACGTGTGCCAACCCCTATGCTTAGGTTCATGGGCGGAACCCGCAAGTTGATCACCAAAACATACATCAAGTGAATCACGTGATATCCCATTGTCACCACAGATACGCACGGCAAGACATACATCAAGTGTTCTCAAATCATTAAAGACTCAATCTGATAAGATTACTTCAAAGGGAAAACTCAAACCATTACAAGAGAGTAGAGGGGGAGAAGCAACATAAGATCCAACTATAATAGCAAAGCTCGCGAAACATCAAGATCGTGCCAAATCAAGATGGTTTTAGGGTATATTGGTATATATAGGAGGAAGAAATACGTCAGGGGAGCCACGAGGGGCCCATGAGGGTGGAGGGCGCGCCCAGGGGGGGTGGGCACGCCCCCCTGCCTCGTGCCTTCCTCGTTGCTTCCCTTACGTACAGCCCAAGTCTTTTGGATTGCTTTCTTTCCAAAAATAACTTTTCCAAAGGTTTCATTCCGTTTGGACTTCGTTTGATATTCATTTTCTGCGAAACACTGAAACAAGGGAAAAACAGGAACTGGCACTAGGCTCTGGGTTAATAGGTTAGTCCCAAAAATAATATAAAAGTGCATAGTAAAGCCCATAAACATCCAAAATAGATAATATAATAGCATGAAACAATCAAAAATTATAGATACATTGGAGACGTATCAGCTGCCGCCGCCGGACAATGTGTGGTATTAGAGTTATGGCCTGGCCAACGCCATAGGCTATGATGGCCAGCCGCGAGGAAGGGGACGAAAGATTGAACAAAATAAAGAAATACAAATGGATAGGTGGCTGGTCCCATGTGTCTATGTACGAGACCTGCTGGGTCCACCTGAGGAGGGGAATATGTTGGGAGGAAGGAGATTCAAAGCACGACAGGGGAGTGAACTAGTTTTTTTAACGGACAAGTGAACTAGTTACATACATAAGCAAATAGCCACTAAAAAAGCAAACAGTTTAATGGGTTCTTAAAAGAAATATTTAGGATAAAACAGATAATTACGACACATAGGCTAATGCATGAAACACTGAGATGATAAAGGTGCTTATAGACAGATAAAGTACAACATCAAGACCTTCCTGGCACGCTTGATCACGAAGCTGCGGCTGTCCGTGTACTCGTCGGTTATGAGAAGCAGACACGCCCTCATGTCCAAGATCTGCATGTACATGTCGTAGCATGTGTATGCGTCCTTGGCCGCGTAGGTTATGTAGGCTACATAGGTACCTCCCACGTGTTCAGGTCCTTGGTATCGTTGTCTTCTTTCATGTTGGCGTATCAGGGGTCGATGATGGTCTCGGCGAGGTCAACCACGGAGTCCTTCTCCTGCCCATTGCTGATGATCTTGTATTGCTTCTGGATGTCGACAAGCTTGTTGCACCAGATGGCTGAATCGTCGCGTTCTTCCTTCTCTCCACCGTAGCGAAGGTGCAGTCGGCGCTGCCGATGAAACGGGCGAATGCTCCATAACCTCTGATGGCCCTACAGAAGTGGTAGATGAGAACCTCGTCCCGCACACATCCCTGGGCGATGGTGATCCGCTGGTCCCTGTCAGGAGATGAATGGATGGGCACAAGGTCTAGTCCTGCAACCTTGTGCTTTCTCGTCCTATAGGTACTGGTTGAACTCGGCGAGGCAAAGCTTCACCGAAGTACGGATCGTTGGTGTACATCACATTCAACTTGGTGCAGCCATAGGACAGAACGGCAAACTCAAAGGGGAACTCCTTGCTGAAGTCCATATCCAGTAGGCTCACCCCTCAGATCGCCATTGGAGTCTCTTCAAGTGAACGAGTGGGTATGCGGCGGCAGCAGTTCGTTTTTCAGCTCTAGGGGAACTGGATTCAACAGTAAACTGAGTGTGTACAGGCGACAACAGTTACTACCCCTCCCTCGTCCCCTGCACGCCCGGCAGAAGATGCACCGTCGGCGCATTCAAACGTCTCCATTAAAAAACCTACTCTGGCCACACGTCGGTTCATGAGCGGGTCTGTATTGGTACTGTAACAACAGGAGTTAGTGGTCACTTTACTTACATTTAATTAGTTTTAATAGAAATTTATACTTAAAACAAGCAATGCATTGGCTCGTTCTATCAGTGTCACAGGATCAACATGCACAACAATTAGAATTATTATTCTCAGAACACACACGATCAACACATTTGTCGCACTTTCACACAGGTAATACTACCAAGTTTGAACTGTTTGTTATGTTTGTTGTCCTCTGCATCATCATACCGTGTTTCCCAGCTTGCAAGATTTAGAACCAACAAATAAGATCCAAATAATAAGTACAACAAAGATGCCTACACATCTCATTGATTCCCAGCTTGCAAGATTCAGAACCAACAAATAAGATTCAAAAAATAAGTACAAAAAAGATGCCTACACATCTCATTGATTCCCAGCTTGCAAGATTCAGAACCAACCCATTAGAGCCTTTTGATAAAGTGAATATCGGGATTAAATCCATCTTGGCTAGCCATGTCATACAATCGAAGAACTTGGCGAATGCTCTTGACCGTCACAACATCTGTAGTTGAGTATTCCTGTTTGCACATCACAAATAAGAAGAGCATGCTTACTATAATAATGGCATTCCTTGAACTCAACCTGCAGCTCCACTCGGATGAGGCCAGCCTGGAGCTCCATGATTCAATTCATGCGCCTTTTTCTGCGGTTCACCTGAAATGAAGAAAAGATTGCATCATTCAGCTAGCAAGAAGTACTTACTCTTGTGAGCTGGCAGGTTCTTCTTTAGTAGTTGCACTAAAATTGAGGAACATTAAGGTTGGCTGTCCGGCTCATGTAAGGTGCAACTATAATTTGCTTATCCTTTTGTGCAGTTCCACTAAAATAAAGTGCCATTGTTGTGTAGGTGGCTCATCTTGCAAAGGCTAATAAAATGTTATACGAGATTACCAGCAGAATTTGACGGAGATTTTGGAAACTCCAATCGCCATTTTGTGCAGTTCCACCAAAATCGAGAGATGTTGCCCAAGTGACATTTTAGTTGAACTGCACAAGACACTCATTCCAAAAAAATGTGTTTTGTGCAGTTCACCAAAAGGTCACAATAGCAACAAGGTGAAATGGATATCCCTATCTGCACAAAAAGATAGAAAGTAAGCGATTCTTTGGTCAATAAGAATATACGAAACATATACGAAATGAAAAGAAGCATCTTAATTATGTTCATGGCAATCACGCAAGGACAGTAGAAATTTTAAAACGTCAGCAATGCTTCATTACCATAAGCATTACGATCAACAATGAGATTCCTCAAATATGGGATTACTTTAATGGTGGCATTGCTTGTTTACCATATCTGATAAATCAACAATGACTAAAGAGTTGGTTTAAGGGCATGGGACCGTGGGGACACCAGGACACTCAGCAACGTAAAGGAGCAACTTACTTATCATACTGGGGAAAACAGGAGGAGTACCATTTGTAACACAGTTTAATTGCATCTTATCACTGGAGGCATTAGATTAACAATAACACTGGTTTGACATGTCTGTAACAGTGTGATCGCTTCATTTTACATGCGCCCTTACATTAACAACATCAAAAGGTTGGTATAAGGACATGCGACAGTGGACGCATCAGCACAATGTACCTACAGGGAGGCATAAAGTGGTGGTGCCGAGTTTGTCCATGCTATGTGAGGGCAGCAAATCTAATCCTGGAGACCTTTTACTATGTGAGGGCAGCAAACCTAATCCTGGAGACCTTTTACTATGTGAGGGCAGCAAATCTAATCCTGGAGACCTTTTACTATGTGAGGGCAGCAAATCTAATCCTGAAGACCTTTTACTATGTGAGGGCAGCAAATCTAATCCTAAGACCTTTTACTATGTGAGGGCAGCAATTCTAATCCTGGAGACCCTTTACTATGTGAGGGCAACAAATCTAATCCTGGACATACCCTGTTGACTTGTCCACCAGCCGCCACTTTCTATCCCTTTTTCAACCAATAATAGATATGTTCCTTATCCAGTTTGCACCGCGTTTTCCCATTATTTCCCTTTTCAACCAAGAGACCGGTTGGGTATCCGGTCCCTACTACTTTCACCATATTATTTCCTCTTTGAATCAAGTCCTAGATTCATGCTACAACTTTCCCCCTTTCTTCGTTGTTTGAACAAAGTCCTAGATTCAAATGCATGAAGTAGCTTTACCTGTAACTAGCGGGTACACCCGCGCATTTGCGCGGCTAGATGTTTATTATATTTAGTTATGTATTTTAGACAACCATTTTTTGGCATTTGAGCATCTCTTTCTCTATTTAATGAGACCCTACATAGTATACCATTCCATGTTCACGATGTATGCATTGACCGTTACATTGATGTAGATATACCATTTAAATATATGGTATAAATAATGTTACATTGTTCTTACACTTTTTTATACATGTCATCAGCAATTGATACTATGAAACAGTAGTTGTAGTCTCATGTCACGTGATTTTCTTACCTTGTCTAATTTTTATCCTTCAATAAATGCAGCAAACCTGATTTTACGATCTTACTTAGTTTGATTCCCGAAACCCCAACTATTACATTATCGTATTAGGTGTGACTATGTTTCTCCAAATCCTAACTATTAAATAATGCACACAATGTAAAATTACAATCCTTGAAGACAACGATAGCAAGGTGGAGCTCGCTTGTACTCCGGGCTTTTTGATTGATAGATATCATCTTGTATTCCCTTTCTATGTCATTGGTTTTTCAAAACCTATAATTTCATGCAGAAATTTATTGTTTCATTATATGCAAGCCGCTTACAATTAGCATGTGTGATCTAAGGATGACAATGTACATTTAAAACAAAACCTTAACTGTGATGTTTTTCCACCTTAATGAGCACTCACTGTGATGTTTTTTCATATGATTTTGTTTTGCCAGATCAGTCCGCGTTACCGTTTTCTCATGGCATCTTCAAGCTTAAATTTGTTTGATGTTATGTATGGATGATAGGAAAAGTGCCTTCAAGGATGTTGGATGTTTGCTGGTCTATATTCATGTGCCAAACCATACTTACATTGGACATTGTTCCCTCCTTAACCCTCAAGTCTTTGTTTCTATTTCCTGCGCGGTTGCTGTCCTACTTTCACGTGTAATAGTTATACCTGAAACAATGTAAATTTAATTTTGTTGAAAGCAACAATCTTGCAATCTTGGAAAATACTTTTAGAAATTTCAAGCAAATCTTATCAAATTTTAATGGTGAATTAAACGGACATGCAAGACAAATGTTAATCACTAAAAACATCCAAATGTTTTACATTTAATAATATATTGTTTTTACATGGGAGCTCGTCCAATTGTTCGACATTTTTCTCACTGTGAAGAAAAAGGTTAATCCCATTCAACGCGCCGTGTGGTGCAGCAATACTACGGAATCATTATTTCGTCTCACGATGCCTCGGCTTTGCTCCAGCTTAAGTAGTCGAGCCCGCAATACGATCAAAGCTGGCTGCTCTGCCGGCATCAGCGTCGGCGTCGAAGAAGATGGTTTTCACGTGGGCAGCACTTTCCACCTTCCATCTCCATGACGACACTCCTAATTGCTACCCTGCTGCTTCTCCAGCTCCACAGCGTACATGTCGGCGCATCGATCGCCACACTAATCGCCATTCACCGACGGCCAAGAAGCTTTCTCTGACAATTGCACCACGGATGGCCCCTCCTTGCTTACCCACCGCATCCTGCACCGCCCTTCTACCAATCCTCGTCTTCCTTCTAACACGCTGCTCTCGCCCAAACGATGCTTCTCAGCTTGTGTTTGTCCAAGCGATTGTAGTTTCGATCGGTGGTGCTGTGGCAAGCCGAAGGAGCTTGTCGACTTCTGGTCAATGGCGGCGATGAGTCGATGACCAAGAGTTTGTCCTAGTTTTTCCAAAGGTCTTTGAACGGCATGGAAGACTGGTGCGTCCGAGCGTTGATGTGGAAGGAACCCACGGTGAGGCGGTCCACTTTGAGCAGAAGTTATCGTGTCCATGTTAGCCGTTCTGTGTGTTGTCGTCGGCGTCGGTGTTGCCGGCCTCTCCGTCACTCTCGCATGAGGTCTTGCGTTTCAGATCATGTTAATGGCCTCTTCCACAGATTTTCTTACGAGCTTGGTGCTGTCCTTTCGGGCTCCAGCCCGCTTTCAGGCGCCGACATCGACAGCTCCACGGACTCTGATGGGATCGCAGGCGTCGCGTCACGTTGCGAGTTTGGAGCCGGGCGGAGGGACTTATGGTTATTTTCCCTTTCCTTTTATTCTATTCTACATCTCTCATTACACTGCATCAGACGTCCTCCCTTATAATATCTTTACGTGTGCATGATTACCATGGAAACTCTTCTTTCCTTTTATTCTATATTCTATTCTATCGTATATCGAATAAGAATACATGCATATATACATACTTATTCTCTTGAAATCTCAGCCGTTGTTTTTAACTCTTTTTTACTACAAAATCCGAGCCGTTCTTTTTCTATCGTTTTAAGTATATAATAGATAGATGATAATAGATATAATAGATAGATAGATAGATAGATAGATAATACTAAAAACTTAGGTGGCTTTGGAAGAGCTGGTGGGAGTAGAAAAAGATGCACATGCAGACATGTGGGGAGCTGGTGAAAGTGCAACTATCCCTAGGTGGTTTTGGTAATTCATAACAACATATAGCTCATTGAGCTAATACTATTCCAAGATGAATATTTCAGGAAAGCTCAATGAATGGCATGGCATGGATGATGAAAGTGGATCCCTCAAAATATTAAGGACAAAGGATTGGCTCAAGCTCAAAAGCTCAAGACTCTATGAGGGAGTTCCGGACTAGGGGGTGTCCGGATAGCCGAACTATCATCATCGGCCGGACTCCAAGACTATGAAGATACAAGATTGAAGACTTCGTCCCGTGTCCGGATGGGACTTTCCTTGGCGTGGAAGGCAAGCTTGGCGATACGGATATGTAGATCTCCTACCATTGTAACCGACTATGTGTAACCCTAGCCCTCTCCGGTGTCTATATAAACCGGATGGCTTTAGTCCATAGGACGAACAACAATCATACCATAGGCTAGCTTCTAGGGTTTAGCCTCTTCGATCTCTTGGTAGATCCACTCTTGTAACACACATCATCAATATTAATCAAGCAGGACATAGGGTTTTACCTCCATCAAGAGGGCCCGAACCTGGGTAAAACATCGTGTCCCTTGTCTCCTGTTACCATCCGCCTAGACACACAGTTCGGGACCCCCTACCCGAGATCCGCGGTTTTGACACCGACATTGGTGCTTTCATTAAGAGTTCCTCTGTGGTCGCCACCCGATAGGCTCGATGGCTTCTTTGACCATCATCAACGACGCAGTCCGTGGTGAGACTTTTCTCCCGACAAATCTTCAGATTCGGCGACCGCGCTGGGCCGATTAAGCTGGCCATCTGGAGCAGATCGAAAGCTACGCCCCTGGCCGTCAGGTCAGATTTGGAAGTTTGAACTTCACGGCTGACATCCACGGGGAATTGATCCTCGATGGAGTCGAGCCACAGCCGAGCGTGCCGCACTGTCACGGCGAGCATGATTTAGCTCTGCAGCCGAACAGTACCCTGGAGGCCGCACTCGAACCCGCTCCGATCTTCAATTCGAAGCCGGCTGCTGGATCGGGGACGGATGGCTAGACACCACCTCGGGGGCTGCAACCTCTACGGCGATAGAGCCGAACATTGATCTTGTCCCTCATAAAGCTCGCGACTCCGAGGTGCCGGACTCCTTGCCGGACTTCGAACCTCCCGCGCCCCCTCCGATCGAATCCGATTGGGCGCCGGTCATGGAGTTCGCCGCAGCGGACATCTTTCAACTCTCACCTTTTGGCGACATCTTGAGTTCGCTAAAGTACCTCTCGTTATCAGGAGAGCCCTGGCCGAACTACGGTCAGGACGGTTGGGATGCGGACGACGAAGAAATTCAAAGCCCACCCACCACCCACTTGGTAGCCGCTGTCGACGATCTAACCGACATGTTAGACTACGACTTCAAGACATCAACAGTATGGACGATTTATGGGAGGCGAACAAGAACCAGCGCCTACCAAGACGCTGGAAAGCCACCTCATAGTATGACATATACATGGTGGATATCCCAAAGGATGGGAATGGCGAAGGAACAGAGGAGGATGACCCCTCCAAGAAACAGCCCAAGCGCCGGCGTCAGCGGCGCCGCTCTAAATCCCGCCACAGCAAGAATGAAGATTCCGGCACCGGAGATAACAATACACCGGACAGTGCCGAAGACAATCTACTCCAGCAAGATCCAGCACAGGAAGATGGAGACGCCAGCCCTCACGAGAGAGCGGCAGAAGAAGAGGTAGAGGATTATATCGTCCCTCCGGAGACGAAGCAAGCCTCGACGACGATGAATTCGTGCTCACGAGGATCCCGTCGAACAAGAGCATTTTAGACGCAGGCTTATGGCCACGGCGAACAGCCTCAAGAAAAATCAGCAACAACTTAGAGCTGATCAGGATCTGCTAGCCGACAGATGGACTGAAGTCCTCGCGGCCGAAGAGCATGAGCTCGAACGCCTCAAAAGCTACCCTAACGCAAGCTGCTCCCCCGATTAGAGGAGGAGGCTTACGAACCCGCATCACCAGGAGACAATACGGCTGACCGACCACCCCGTGGTCGCGACAGAGAGGCCTCTAGGCCCTTCACTAGAACCGTACCCCGGCATCGCTCAAAAAGCACACGGCCACAGGGGAACGCTCCGGACCTGCGAGATATATTGGAGGACAAGGCAAGACAATCAAGATCGATCTATGGATCGCGTGGGCGCCCCATGGTACGTGACGACAACCGTCGCGCCGGACACAGTAAGTCCGGCCGGGCCGAACAAAACAGACAAAGCTCTTTTGAGCTCCGTCGTGATATCGCCAAAGATCAGAGGCGCCAAGACACCCACTATGCTTCACAGACGAAGTAATGGATCATCAAATCCCCGAAGGGTTTAAACCCGTCAATATTGAATCCTATGATGGCACAACAGACACCGCGGTTTGGATCGAAGACTATCTCCTTCACATCCACATGGCCCGCGGTGACGATCTTCACGCCATCAAATACCTCCCCCTCAAGCTTAAAGGACCAGCCCGGCATTGGCTCAACAGCTTGCCAACAAAGTCAATTGGGAGCTGGGAGGACCCGAAGCCGCATTCCTCGATAACTTCCGGGGCACTTATGTGCGACCACCAGACTACGATGACCTAAGCCACATAATTCAGCAGCAGACGAATCGGCGGACAATTACGGACACGGTTCTTAACCAAGAAAAACCAAATCGTTGACTGTCCGGATGCGGAGGCCCTCGGGGCCTTCAAGCATAACATCCGCGACGAGTGGCTTGCCCGCACCTAGGACAGGAAAAGCCAAAATCCATGGCAGCCCTCACATCACTCATGACCCGCTTCTGCACGACCGAGGACAGCTGGCTAGCACGCAGCAACAACCTCAGCAAAAATTCTGGCAGTCCGGACTTCAAGGACCGAAATGGCAGGCCGCGTCGTAACAAAAACAAACGCCACATTAACGGCGACAATATTGAGGATACGGCAATGAATGCCGGATTCAGAGGCTCTAAACCCGGTCAGCGGAAAAAGCCATTCAAAAGAACTACTCCGGTCCGTCCAATTTGGAATGAATACTCGACCGCTTGTGCGATACACGCCACCCCGAAAAGCCAGCTTAACCACACCAACAGGACTGTTGGGTATTCAAGCAGGCATGCAAGTTAATTGTCGAAAACAATGACAAGGGCTGCATAGCGATGACGAGGACGAGACCCAACCGCCGAACAATAGAGGACCGAAGGGTTTCCCCCCACAGGTGCAGACGGTGAACATGATATACGCAACGCACATACCCCAAAGGGAGCGGACGCGTGCACTCAGGGATGTCTACGCTGATGGAGACAGTTGCCCAAGTTCAATCCATGGTCCTCCTACCCGATCACTTTTGACCGAAGGGACCACCCCACCAAAGATCCGCCACGGCGGGTTCGCCAGACCGGTCTTAGACCCAATCGTCGATGGATTTCACCTAACGAGTCCCGATGGGCGGCGGCAGCAGCCTGAACCTGCTTTACCAGGATACAAAGGCGCAAAATGGGCATAGACCCTCAAGGATTAAACCTACCAAAACGACCTTTAAAGGCGCCATACCAGGTGTAGAAGCCAATTGTACAGGCTCAATTACACTGGAAGTGGTCTTCGGATCCCGGATAACTTCCGGCGAGGAGTTAATCTTGACATAGTCCCGTTCCGCAGCGGCTATCATGTCTTGCTTGACGCATGCAGCGTTGCAAAGTTCAGCGCAGCGATGCCACGCATACCTCAAGCTCAAGATGCCAGGCCCTCGAGGAGTCATCACGGTCAACGGAAACACCGAACGTTCTCTACGCACGGAGGAACATACAGCTCTCGCTGGCGAAGTGCAATGCAGCCTCTTAAGGCAATTCTCGAGTCCGCCGTTAAGCGGCCGGACACTAAGCGCCCGGAGTAACTTACAACAAGACCACCTGGCACATTCCGAGCAGCATCGCCAGCAGTGCGGCCCCAACCCCAGCTCTGCGAAGCGTCAAAGCAGGTCCTTCACGCACACCATTACGCTCACGAAGATACCATGGGCATGGGGAGAGGGCACGACCACGATAAACCCCATTGCGGCTCAACCACACCAGGGGCTCTCAAGTGTGTCGTTCCTTTTTCTTTTCTTTTTTACCTTTTACTTTTTACCCATAGGACTCCGTTTGTCAGAGGCCCTGTCCGGCAGCAGACCTGCCGAACTCACAATGCAACAACCAGGGAAGGATAAATGCTACAACGAATATACAGGTGGTCTCCATTACGAGCATTTTTATACACCAATCTGCAGCCTACCCCTGGAGGGGGACATGTTTAACAGTCCCATACCTTGCTTATCGCACTATTTGTATCACTCTGCATTCGTAGCAACACTTATTGAATAAAACAATGCAGCACCTTTTTGCTTATAATTGCATTTCTTTTTCATACATATGTTCATTCACGGCATGTTGCATCCAGACACTTTGGTACGGCTAATATACACCGAGGGCTTATGTTTCCGCATTATGGTATGATGAGTCCGAACACTTCCGTGGCGCGGCACCCGAACTTATAGCACTATATGCATCGGCTCGAATCATGTCTTGGGTCAATAGTTGGGTTTGCCCGGCTCCCATGTTTTGGTACCTTACGTTCCGTTATATCGGCTAAGGTAGCACTGGGAGAACCACTGCGATTCCGCCTCATGATTGAGCTGGGTTAACGCCTCGATGGAGAAAGCTAAAACTGACCCGTCATGATGAGGCGAGAGCCGATCGCTGTTCGAGAGGTTTTTGCGAGTCCTTAAAGACTTATGCCGCTTAGAGCGAGGAGCCGGATACTGTCCGGCCAAGGCGTGATAGCGCCCCAAATTCGACCTTCGAAGACTAGGGGCTTCGCGAAATTTAAAATTATAGAATTATATGGCTAATCGAGAGTGTTCAAGCATTATAAGTCCGGTTGCCTTGTTCGCTGTGTTGAGCGCCTCCCTAGATGGACCCAAAAATGGGAACAAGAGCGCTCAAGTTTATCGAACACCCCAAAGACTCGTGGCATGGGGGTTGAAGCCGACGACTTGCCATCTCTCGATTTGATAAACAACCGCACATAAGGTAATATTTTAAATTAACAAGCATTGCTTAGCGCATATGAACTAAGTTTTCAAAGCAGGATAACAAAATGCGAGTCTACTCAAATATTACATCTTTGGAGCACTCACCCGCAATAGTGCGGGCGCCCTTCAGCACACTCTTATAATACATCTCGGGCGTGCGATGCTCCTTGCCCTCTGGTGGCGGGTCCATCACGAGCTGCTGGGCATACATCTTGCCCCAAAGTGCACCTTCTTGCTGGCAAGGCCCGACGGCACCCTCAATAAAAGCGGAATGCTTGATGACTTCTACCAGGGGCACGCATCCATCACCGCCGCACCAGGCCGAAGTAGCTCCTGTGCATGGCCTCCTTAGGCCACACCGAACTATGAGGCCCTTCATGGCCTGTTCGCCGCCTTGTGGAGCTCGACCACCAATTCACCTGGTCGCTAAGGGGCACCGGATCTCCGGCCTCAGCATACTGAGACCAGAAGACCTTCTCCGTCGAGCTCCCCTCCTCGGCCTAGTAGAATGCGGCAGCATCGGACACGCTGCAAGGAAGATCTGCGAACGCTCCTGGAGAGCTCCGACCGGGGTAAGCAACAGGTAATTAACACTCACATGCTTACTTTGCATGAAAAATGCCTTACCCGCTGCTATTTTCTTCACCGCCTCAACCTCCTGGAGGGCCTTGTAGGCTTCGGCCTTAGCGGCTTTGGCACTCTCAAGAGCCGTTGCAAGCTCAGACTCTCGAGTCTTCGAGTCACGCTCCAAGCTCTCATGTTTTTTCACGAGATCCTGGAGCTCTTGCTGCACCTCCGCCACCCGCGCCTCCTGCTTCTCTCGCTCGGTGCGCTCACGCGTCAAGATTATGTTCGGCCGCTGCCACCGCCTCCTTCAGTGGTCGCCACCTCGTTAGTGGCCCCTACAATACCCACGTTATCCTTGTCATTTTTCTTGCAACCAAATCCTTTTCTGTAAGGTACAATTTTCATAAGGTATTACTCACCTTCTTTTCCTCGAGCTGTTTCTTGGCATGGCCGAGCTTCGTTCTCGGACCGCCGAGGTTTTCCTTCAAAGTATTGACCTCCGCAGTCGGGCGGAGGTCAGCAAAGACAACCTGCAATCCCATATTGACATATTTTTTATGACTCCTGCGTTTATATTTCTAAAGATCCTCAGTCCGGCTTTTCTTTCCGAACACTGAACCGAGCATCAGGGGCTACTGTCTATGCGGTACCATTTTACAAATATTGAAATTCTTACCTCAAAGCCTGTTAGAAGGCTGCTGCAGGCTTCGGTCAGCCCGCTCTTGGCGAGCTGAACCTTCTGAATCACCGCACTCATAACAGTGCGGTGTTCCTCTTTGATGGAGGCGTCATTGAGCGCCTCCAGCAAATTATTCGGCACCTCCTGTTGGACGGAGGCAGCCGGCGTCGCGGTCTTGCCCTTCTTACGAAGGGGTCGCCACGGACTCGGAGCCACCGTGGCCTCCGGGGCTGAGTCCGTGCAAAGTCCGGTGGGTTTCTGTGACACCTCTGGGCCTCCTCCTCCTGGTGGGTCCCTTCGGGATCCCACCTCGGCGTCGTCCGCGGCACGGGGGGTGGAGGCAGACGGAAGGGAATCCATATGCGACGCACCCAAGGACCCGCTCGACGAAATGGGAAGATCATCCTTGGGCGGACTGCAGGGTTGTATGCGGCATTAGAAAGACATTATGTGGCGAAAATAAAAAACCTTGAAGTTATTCGGGAGTCCGGATACTTACGATCTCGCCAGGGGCTTGGCCCTTGGAGGCCAGTCCTCGTCGTCATCACTGGCGTTGGCGGAGCAGTCCGGGGGAAGAGTTTTTCCCTTCTTGGACCCTTCGGCCTCCCGTGTTGGGGAGGCCTTCCTTTTCTTCCCTCCCCCCGCTGGGGGAGAGGCTTTCTTCTTCTCCTCCTCGCCTTGGTGGGAGGAGTCGGCCTCGGATTCATCATCCGATAGCACCTGAAAACGGGAACTCTTCCGAGTCCCCGTGGACGTCTTCTTGGCCTTCTTCTCCGGCACCACGTGGGGTGCCAGAGCCAGCAGCCCCGTTTGGCGGGCGTCCGCTGGGTCCTCTGGCAATGGGGCCGGACAGATAGTCCGTTCGGCCTTCGCCAACCATTCATGTCAAAGGTAAAGGGAGTTTAGATCCCGCATAGAGCCAAACTATGGAAAACAAGTGGTGAAATCACTTACCTCGTCAGCTGAACGCTGCAAGCGGAATCCGCGATCTTCGGTAGCGGATACGGGAGCTTCGGCGCCCTTTTGAACAAAGACCTTCCAGACATCTTCGTGACGTAGTGTCGAAGAGCCCGGCCAGGTCTGGTGCTGCGCGGATCAAACTCCCACATGTTGAAGCCCGTGCCGCTGGCACGGGAGAATCCGCGGATGAGCATGACACGGACTACGTTGACAAGCTTGAGCTTCTTGTCCACCAGCTTCTGGATACAGGCTTGGAGTCCATTCAGCTCCTCCGAATCCCCCCAAATCCAGCCACTCTCTTTCCAGGAGGTGAGCCGTGTAGGGATGCCAGATCTGAATTCAGGGGCCGCTGCCCAATCAGGGTCACGTGGCTCGGTGATGTAGAACCACCCCGATTGCCACCCCTTGATGGTTTCCACGAAAGTGCCCTCCAGCCACGTAACGTGGGACATCCTGCCCACAATTGCGCCTCCACACTCCGCTTGGCTGCCCTTCACAACCTTCGGCTTGACACTGAAGGTCTTGAGCCACAAGCGAAGTGGGGCTGGATCTGAAGGAAGGCCTCGCACGAGACGATAAACGCCGAGATATTGAGGATGAAATTCGGGGCCAGATCATGGAAATCTAGGCCAGAGTAGAACATGAGCCCCGGACAAAGGGATGAAGCGGAAGCCCAGTCCATGGAGGAAATGGGGAAGAAATATTACCCTCTCATGGGGCCTGGGGTTGGGGACGAGCTCTCCCTCGTCGGGGAGCCGATGCGCGATGTTGCTGGACAAATATCCGGCGTCGCGCAGCTTCTGGATCTGCCCCTCCGTGACGGAGGAGGCAATCCACATGCCTCCCGCTCCGGACATAGTTGGAGAAGGTTGAGGTGGGAATTGCGGACTTGGGCGCTGGAGCTCGAGTTCGCGGAGATGGATAAGCCAAGGAGGAAGAAGGCGCAGGTAAAAGGGTTGGATCTTTATCCATTTATATGGGCGGACCCCACCGGCCTGGTAAAACTCGCTTATCTCCCAAGCGTCACAATCAATGGCGCGGTTGGGTTACCCACGTCCGTATTGATGGGAATCACGGAATAAGGGGAACACGATCTCTGCTTCGACAAGACGTGCCAAGGAAACCGCTTCGCTAAACGCTACCGAGGTGGAACAATAAAAAAATTTGAGTAAAGGCTTGGTAGTGGTGCGACGTCACGCCTACGTAATCACGTCGCCAGATTGATCTTGTGTAATATTATTCTCTCTATGGTGGTATGTGGAATTTATTTTTTGCGAGCGGACACTATCCCGGTGTTCACAATCTTCTATAAATTATTCGGAGGAAGAACCCGCCTTTGCAATGCCAAAGACAACATGCGCGCCGAACTAAATCGTTATTGAAGCCTGGTTCAGGGGCTACTGAGGGAGTTCCGGACTAGGGGTGTCCGGATAGCCGAACTATCATCATCGGCCGGACTCCAAGACTATGAAGATACAAGATTGAAGACTTCGTCCCGTGTCCGGATGGGACTTTCCTTGGCGTGGAAGGCAAGCTTGGCGATACGGATATGTAGATCTCCTACCATTGTAACCGACTCTGTGTAACCCTAGCCCTCTCCGGTGTCTATATAAACCGGATGGCTTTAGTCCATAGGACGAACAACAATCATACCATTGGCTAGCTTCTAGGGTTTAGCCTCTTTGATCTCGTGGTAGATCCACTTTTGTAACACACATCATCAATATTAATCAAGCAGGACGTAGGGTTTTACCTCCATCAAGAGGGCCGAACCTGGGTAAAACATCGTGTCCCTTGTCTCCTGTTACCATCCGCCTAGACGCACAGTTCGGGACCCCCTACCCGAGATCCGCCGGTTTTGACACCGACACTCTACATTTTACATTTTAGTGATCCAAGATCACATTGAGTCTATAGGAAAAGCCAATACTATCAAGAAGGGATGAGGTGTTGCTTAATGAGCCTTTTGCTCCATGTGCTTAGTGATATGCTCCAAAACCCTCCACTACTTTCTCACATCCACAAATGACCTAAACCCAAAGTCAAACTCGGCCCTACCGATTCTTTATATCCGGCGCCACCGAGTTCAGATGTCATAGCCACTGCCACAAACCCTAGGCAAATCGGTCTCATCGATAAGGATCTCGGTCTCACCGAGATGGGATTGTAATCTATCTGTTTCCCTTCGTAACGTTTCGGTCTAACCGAAGTGAGCGCTCGGTCCCACCGAGATTACAATGTAAACTCTCTGTTTCCCTTTTGTAACTTTTCGGTCTCACCAAAAGAGCAAATCGGTCCCACCGAGTTTACCTGACCAACTCTCTGGTTAGCTAATTACCAAATTCGGTCTTACCGAGTTTGTGTAATCGGTCTCACCGAGATTACGTTATGCCCTAATCCTAACCATATCGGTCCTACCAAGATGCATGCCAGTCCCACCGAAAATCCTAACGGTCACTAGGTTTACTAAATTGGTCCGACCGAGTTTGATGATTCGGTCCCACCAAGTTTGGTAAATTTTGTGTAACGGTTAGATTTTGTGTGGAGGCTATATATACCCCTCCACCTCCTCTTCATTCGTGGAGAGAGCCATCAGAACAAACCTACACTTCCAACTTACCAGTTCTGAGAGAGAACCACCTGCTCATGTGTTGAGGCCAAGATATTCCATTCCAACCATATGAATCCTGATCTCTAGTGTTCCCCAAGTTGCTTTCCACTCAAATCTTCTTTCCACCAAATCCAATCCTGTGAGAGAGAGTTGAGTGTTGGGGAGACTATCATTTGAAGCACAAGAGCAAGGAGTTCATCATCAACACACCATTTGTTACTTCTTGGAGAGTGGTGTCTCCTAGATTGGCTAGGTGTCACTTGGGAGCCTCCGAAAAGATTGTGGAGTTGAACCAAGGAGTTTGTAAGGGCAAGGAGATCGCCTACTGCCAAGATCTACCGCTAGTGAGGCAAGTCCTTCATGGGCGACGGCCATGGTGGGATAGACAAGGTTGCTTCTTCGTGGACCCTTCGTGGGTGGAGCCCTCCATGGACTCACAAGAACTGCTACTCCCTACGTGGGTTGAAGTCTCCATCAACGTGGATGTACGATAGCACCACCGATCGGAACCACGACAAAAACATCCGTGTCTCCAATTGTGTTTGAATCCTCCAAACCCTTCCCTTTATATTCTTGCAAGTTGCATGCTTTATTTTCCGCTGCCTATATACTCTTTGCATGCTTGCTTGAATTGTGTGAAAATTGCTTGACTTGTTCTAAAATAGCTAAAATCTGCCAAAGTCTAAAATTGGGAAAAGGATATGTTTTTATTGGCCAAGTAGTCTAATCACCCCCCCTCTAGACATACTTCAAGGTCCTACAAGTGGTATCAGAGTGTTGGTCTCCATTTGCTTTGATTTCCATAGCTTTTGGTGGTCATAGCCTTGGTTTCACACCCTAGGAGAGTATGGCGTCTAGCGAGGGAAATTATCATCGTAGAGGTCCTTACTTTGATGGCACTAATTTTGCTAGTTGGAAGCATAAGATGAAAATGCATATTCTCGGACATAACCCCGCCATTTGGGCTATTGTGTGTATTGGCTTGCAAGGTGAATTCTTTGATGGAAGAGAACCGAACCGTGAAGCTAAAAGCGGATGAGTTGAAGATGTTGCAATACAACGCTCAAGCTTGTGATATCCTCTTCAATGGATTGTGCCTCAAGAATTCAACAAAATCAGTCGTCTTGAGAATGCAAAGGAAATTTGGGATACTTCGGTTGATATGCACGAAGGTACCGAGTCCGTCAAGGAATCCAAGTTGGATGTGCTCGAAAGTCAGCTTGACAAGTTCAAAATGAAGGATGGTGAAGGTGTCGCTGAAATGTACTCTAGGCTTGCTCTCATCACAAATGAGATTGCCGGCTTACGAAGTGAAGAGATGACCGATAGATTCATCATCAAGAAGATCCAAAGAGCATTGGATGGAAAATATGATACCGTGTGCACATTGATCCAAATGATGCCCAATTACAAAGATCTCAAGCCTACAAAAGTCATTGGAAGAATTGTTGCTCACGAGAGGTCACTCAAGGTTAAGGAGGAACTTCACAACAAGTCGAGTGGTTCTTACAAAGCCTCATGTGAAGCCCCCACATCATCAAGTGAGAAACAAACCTTCAATGAAGAATTGAGCTTAATGGTGAAGAACTTCAACAAATTCTACAAGAGTAGAAGCAAAGAAAGAAGCTCCAAGTCAAAGTCCTACAATGACAAAATATCTTCTAGTCGAGAGTGCAATTGCTACAATTTTGGGAGACCCGGACACTACTCCAATGAGTGAACGGCACCCTACAAAAGAAGAGAAGATTCTCCCAAGAGAAGAAGTAGAAGAGAAGAATCACCACCAAGAGAGAGAAGGAGTAGAGATGATCGATATGAACGAAGACCCTCACGGAGAAGCAAGGATCTGGAAAGGAAGGACAAGTCATCAAAGAGCTACACAAAACGAAGACATCAAGCTCATGTTGGAGAATGGGTATCCGGCTCCGACTCCGACCATCACTCCGAGAGAAGTTATAAGTCGGACTCCGAATACACTCAAGATGAAGGTGTTGCCGGTCTAGCACTTGTGTCAACCAACTCCCACGACATTTTTGAATTACCAAATGAAGGAATTGGTAGATGCTTCATGGCAAAGGTCCTAAGGTAACACACCCCGAGTATGTTGATTTTGATGTTGATGAAGATGACCTGCTAGGTGATGATGATTTACTTGTTGATAACTCTAGTGATGAATACTATGATGAAACGTCAATTAATCATGCTAATCAAGTTGAAACGAATGACAATGATAAGGAGAAAATTGAGCGTCTAACTAAAGAAATAAACACTCTTAAGTTAGCTCATGAAACTATCTTTGAAGATCATCGAGAAAGTGTAAGGGCTCATGAGAAGTTACGCTTTGAAAAGCTCAATCTTGAGCGAGAGCATGAGTTCCTAAAAGAGATCAATGATGATCTTCGTAAGAAAAGTTCTTCTTACATTTCCAAGCATTTACTTCTATCTACTTACATGCCTCAAGTCAAGTCTAGTAACAAGAACAAGAAAGATTCTTCCTCTAGTAGTAACAATAATAATGCTAAATCCAATATTGTTGCTTCTAGTAGTTCTCTTGATTCCACTAATGATCCTCTTAGCCAAGTTACACTTGAGCAAGAAAACAGCTTATTGAAGGGAATTATAGAGAAAGGTGTATACAAGAGTCTTGCAGGAGTAAGCAATTTGAGGAAATTGTACGCAAGCAAGGAAGGCACCGGAAGAATCAAGGTGTTGGTTTTGAACGAAAGTTCAATGCCAATTGAGTTGAGTGGGAAGAAGATCAATACCCCAAGACGAAGTATGTTCCTCAAAAAGAGAAGTATGATCCTACTTCCTTCAAGGGAACACAAGCACAAGATGATCTTCCACCACAAGACCACAAGAACAAAGGCAAGGACAAGCTTCAAGAGGAGATTGATGCATTTGAAGAAGCACCAAAGGCCTTGGTCAAGTGGGTTCCCAAGACTACGTCAAGTTCTATTTCATCAAGTACAACTACTACACCAAGGATTCCCATCAAGTTGATGTGGATCCCAAAGAAGAAGAACTAGAGAGTTCTTGAGGGTGACTCCGCCAACATTTTTCACTCATATCATTATGGCGAGGACAAGTGCAATCAACTTCCAAATCTTGCACTAGTTCAAGGAGTCACAAACCCTCATGTTGGTAAGGCAAGGGACGAGGTAACCCAATGTTTTCATGGACATCATTTTGTGTGTGCATCACTCTATGTCTATGGATATCCTTGTTTGTTCCTTGTGGGACTAACCCATGTAGGTATTGAAAGTGCAACTCACTCCAAAGGATTGCTCCAAACGATCTACATCAACATTGAGCATCCACATCTTCAACACCTACATGAAGTCATCATCGACAAAACCCAAGGTTACTTTATCCCTCTAAGGGGATCTCACATCTAGGGGAGCTTAACTCTAAGAATTGAGTCAAAGCAACTCTAATTATGTGAACACATTAATGCTTTATGTAAAAGTGGTAACCCCACTTGAGCTTAAACGATGAGTATGACCTATGATCAAATGTTCTCATTTGACTCCTAAGTCAATATACTCATATATAGATGACCTAGTCATCGCCAATTGTCTGATAGATGCTAGAATTGGTTGTGCATGCTTTGTCACATATTTCATTTGTCATCTTACTGAGTGAGCATGTTGGTCGCATATTTACTCATTCGAGGACATCTACTTGTTGTTTTGATTGTTTGGCTTTTCCATCTTTGGCCAAGTGGATGGACAAGAATGCCTAAGAACCTTCTCTAGCTATCAATGCTTTTCTCATCTCAAACTCTATTCATGCTACATCACAAAATTTGATCAAGTCAAATTCGAACCACTCCGTGTGAGGAGCACTCGGAGTCCCCGATTCATCATAGACTTAAACTTCCAAAACTTCTTTGTGATTTTCGGTCTGACCGATTCCTCCATTTCGGTCATACCGAGATTACTAAAGTCGATCTAGGTTTTCATCTCGGTGCAACCGATTTGTACTTTTTGGTCACACCGAGTTGCAATAACTATTCACAGTTTTGCATCTCGGTGCCACCGAGTTGTACCACTCGGTCACACCGACAGGGTCGGGCTATATATATCGCACGGGCAAAATTTGGAAAACTTTCTCCGAATCCTCTCGCCACAAGATAGCTCGCTCTGCCAACGTGGTCTACGGATCGTCGACTTCGTCGCCAGCCGCCTCCACTCGCTGGTCTCCGCTGGCGTCAACGGAATTCTCCTCCGCCGTTGCCGCCGTAGCGAGTTCCCACCGAACTAGGGTTTGGACTCGATCACAGTGCTTTCCTCGTCCGATTCTCAGCACATTGTGTTCATTATGTATCTTGCCACGATTGAAACACTCCTATCCAGTCAAACCAATCCTTAGAATAGTTGCGATTCGAAAATTTAGGGTTAGGTTTCATGAAACCATCTCGGACCCACCGAGTTGAAAAACTCGGTCCCACCGATTTGGCAAATGCCATTGCACTAGTAAGTCTCGGTCTGACCGAGATTTTCTAATCGGTGTGACCGATTTTAGGACTTTGTGAAACCCTAGCAATCTCGGTGCCACCGAACTGTGACTCGGTCTGACCGAGTTCACTAGTTTAGGTTCCAAAACTGCTTCGGTATCACCGAGTTTGAAAATCGGTAGATCCGAAATGATTTCAGTGGGAAACTAAAACTAAGTTTTGAATCATTCTTTGCAAAAATCTCTGCATTTTGTGATGCTCATCCACTCTACCTCATCTATAACTATTCACAGGGTCAGCAGTCAGTTGGACAGCATGTCAGACCAGAGTGATAGCCAGAACAAATCTGAAGAGCAGATCCAATTGAGTGAGGGCACTAGTCCCTCAAGCAGCTCAGATGAGGAGAGCAGAAGCACTCCAAGCAATTTGCCCAAGGCTGCCACAAGGTCAAGAAAGAAGAAGACCTCAGAGTCTGAGGATGAGGATTATGTGGCAGTGGAGGATGAGGCAAGCTCCAAGAAGAAAGTGCTCAAGAGGGAGATTAGTTCATCTGCAGTGAAGCCTCGTTTGAAAATCAAAAGGCCAGCAGGCAGACAACCAATGTCAAAAGCAGAGTGTCTACTCAAGCTCCTTTGAATCTCAACCCAAATAGCCTGTTGTTGTAGAGGGAAAGAAAAGGAAAGAAAGGGTCAAGAAGACCATGGCAAGAGTGATTGGGAAGCCTTCCATGATGGAAGATGAAGAAGAAGAAGAGGTTGCAGAACCAGCACCCAAGGCACAAAAGCTGATGGGTGATGCTATCAAGTCAGGGGCTGCAACTTCCAAGCCCAAAGCTGCCTCCAAGCCCAAGAATGCACCTAAGAGGAATACCAGGAGCATACCAGCAGCTGAAAAGAACAAGGCCCCAATGCCTGAGGTTGAAGCTGAAGAAGATGAAGAAGGGCAGGTCCTAAGGAAGCTCAAATCCAAGATCCTAGACCACAACGATGCTCATCCAGTGGCTGAAAACATGAGGATCAGGAGAGATAAGGGGTTGAGGCTATGGAGAGAGACATATCCATATGCCACGAGGAGAAGGACTGCTGTGGACAACAGGTTCCACACCAAGGAGCAGCAGGACTTTTATGAGACTATCTTGCTGGATAAGAAGCCCATAGTTTGCGACATGAGATGGGTCAACTAGACCTACATGAAGGAGAACGCAGAACACTACCATGGAGTATATGACAACTTCAGTGCATGTGGAGTTGCTGATTTTGTTGGGCAGAAGTTCACCAACTGGAACGATGAACTTATCATGCAATTCTACTCCACAGCACACTTCTATCCGGATGGCAGGATAGTGTGGATGTCAGAAGCAACCAGATATCAATCTACCATAGAGGAATGGGCCAAATTGATCAATGCCCCAAAGGAAAGTGAAGATGACCTGGACATTTATGGTAAGAAGAAAATGGATCATAACTCTATGTCTCACATGTACAAGGAGATCCCAGATGATGCACTTGAGACCTTCAAGTTTGGATCAGTCCATTTTTTGCTGTCACGGCTGCCTACGATCAACTGGATCTTAAGGCATACTCTATTGCCCAAGTCAGGTGACCATAACATGATTAGAGGGCATGCAATCAATTTGCTTCATGTTTTTGATGTGCCTCAGAAATTCAAGGTCATGAGCCTCATAGTCGAGACAATTAAGAGGACGGCAAAGCAGATCGGGGAAGAGAAGCTGTGGTTATGCCCCACAGATTCAGGACTTGATAAACTCGAAGATGGGCACAGGAAAGTATCTCTTGTATAAGGAACACATGGTTCTCTATCCTGATTTTGAGGACAATCGAGTTGTCATGACGGAGAATGAACCATCATCAGTGCAACCTCATGAGAGAAAGGAGAAGGCAAGGCAAGAGAAAGCTGCAAAGATGCCAACTCAAGCAGAGGCATCGACATTTTCTCAAGAACAAGCAGGAGCAGCTTGGTTACTTGATAGCATCAACTCTATGGATTGAGAAGGGGTTGGCCACCCTAACTCAAAACCAGGAGAGCCTGAGAGAATCATGGAACAAAAATTCTATGATCTTGATGTCAAAGTGACTGAGATTCAGCCACCGTGGAGCAATTACAAGATGATATGCAGGAGAGGAAGGGCAAGACGACAACTGATGCATTTGCCAGAGTGCCTAGAGCTCAGAGGTCAGCTGCAGTGCCAACTCCAGACACCAGAGCCACTACTTCAGCTCCAGCTACAGCTCCAGCTCAACCAGCTCCAGCTCCAACTCCTTCAGCTCCTACCACGTCATCGATGCGTTCATTCTTGGAGTCCTGTCTACACCACCACCAGAAGTCCAAGCCTGAGAGACGACATAGAACTATGCATTTTCTAGGAACTTTTTGGTAACTTGTTGCCAAAGGGGGAGAAAAATGAATATATCGTAGGCTTCGAGAGAGAGAGATTTGTTTTTGTTCTCTCTTGTCTTTTTGGTTGAACTTTTTTGCATTTGATTGCTTGAGATACTATGCATCACCTGTGAGACATTGATGATCATGTGTTTGATCATAAGCTACACTTATGCCTTTTATGATATTATCTTATTTATCCTTATATGATCATTCACTATGCTTGGTGATGAGTGCATGTATTCAATCGTTATTTTTTTGAGCGCTCCATCAAGATGTATGTGACATGGAAGAGTAACCCATGAGCCTAATTTCTTGTGCATTTGCAGTCCAAAGCAAATCTTAAGATATGCACAAATTTAGGGGGAGCTCTTGCTTATCACATACTTCTCAAAGCGACGATGTTTTTCAATTTTATTATCATTTGTCAAAGCTTTGATCTATATGTTGTCATCAATTACCAAAAAGGGGGAGATTGAAAGTGCAACTATCCCTAGGTAGTTTTGGTAATTCATAACAACATATAGCTCATTGAGCTAATACTATTCCAAGATGAATATTTCGGGAAAGCTCAATGAATGGCATGGCATGGATGATGAAAGTGGATCCCTCAAAATATTAAGGACAAAGGATTGGCTCAAGCTCAAAAGCTCAAGACTCTACATTTTACATTTTAGTGATCCAAGATCACATTGAGTCTATAGGAAAAGCCAATACTATCAAGAAGGGATGAGGTGTTTCTTAATGAGCCTTTTGCTCCATGTGCTTAGTGATATGCTCCAAAACCCTCCACTACTTTCTCACATCCACAAATGACCTAAATCCAAACTCAAACTCGGCCCTACCGATTCTTTCTATCCGGCGCCACCGAGTTCAGATGTCATAGCCACTGCCACAAACCCTAGGCAAATCGGTCTCACCGATAGGGATCTCGGTCTCATCGAGATGGGATTGTAATCTCTCTGCTTCCTTCAGAACGTTTCGGTCTAACCGAAGTGAGCGATCGGTCCCACCGAGATTACAATGTAAACTCTCTGTTTCCCTTTTGTAACTTTTTGGTCTCACCGAAAGAGCAAATCGGTCCCACCGAGTTTACCTAACCAACTCTCTAGTTAGCTAATTACCAAATTCGGTCTTACCGAGTATGTGTAATCGGTCTCACCGAGATTATGTTATGCCCTAACCCTAACCATATCGGTCCTACCGAGATGCATGTCAGTCCCACCGAAAATCCTAACGGTCACTAGGTTTTCTAAATCGGTCCGACCGAGTTTGATGATTCGGTCCCACCGAGTTTGGTAAATTGTGTGTATCAGTTAGATTTTGTGTGGAGGCTATATATACCCCTCCACCTCCTCTTCATTCGTGGAGAGAGCCATCAGAACAAACCTACACTTCCAACTTACCAGTTCTGAGAGAGACCACCTACTCATGTGTTGAGGCCAAGAAATTCCATTCCAACCATATGAATCTTGATCTCTAGCCTTCCCCAAGTTGCTTTCCACTCAAATCTTCTTTCCACCAAATCCAATACTGTGAGAGAGAGTTGAGTGTTGGGGAGACTATCATTTGAAGCACAAGAGCAAGGATTTCATCATCAACACAACATTTGTTACTTTTTGGAGAGTGGTGTCTCGTAGATTGGCTAGGTGTCACTTGGGAGCCTCCGACAAGATTGTGGAGTTGAACCAAGGAGTTTGTAAGGGCAAGGAGATCGCCTACTTCATGAAGATGTACCGCTAGTGAGGCAAGTCCTTCGTGGGCGACGGCCATGGTGGGATAGACAAGGTTGCTTCTTCGTGGACCCTTCATGGGTGGAGCCCTCCGTGGACTCGTGCAAACTGCTACCCTCACGTGGGTTGAAGTCTCCATCAACGTGGATGTACGATAGCACCACCTATCGGAACCACGACAAAAACATCCGTGTCTCCAATTGCATTTGAATCCTCCAAACCCTTCCCTTTATATTCTTGCAAGTTGCATGCTTTATTTTCCGCTGCCTATATACTATTTGCATGCTTGCTTGAATTGTGTGAAAATTTCTTGACTTGTTCTAAAATAGCTAAAATCTGCTAAAGTCCAAAATTGGGAAAAGGTTAGGTTTTTATTGGTCAAGTAGTCTAATCACCCCCCCCCTCTAGACATATTTCAAGGTCCTACAGCTGGGGCAGTAGGTGAGGGAGTCCTGGATTAGGGGGTATCCTGACAACCGGACTGTATACATCGTCTGGACTATTGAAGCGTGAAGATACAAGACTCAAGGCTTCGTCCCGTGTCCGGATGGGACTATCCTTGGCGTGGAAGGCAAGCTTGGCGATCCGGATATTATATTTCCTTCCTTGTAACCGACTCCATGTAAACCCTAGCCCTCTCCGGTGTCTATATAAACCGGAGAGGTTGGTCCTTAGAAGGCCGATCACAATTACAATCATACCATCATAGGCTAGCTTCTAGGGTTTAGCCTCTATGATCTCGTGGTAGATCTACTCTTGTACTACCCATATCTTCAATATTAATCAAGCAGGAAGTAGGGTTTTACCTCCATCAAGAGGGCCCGAACCTGGGTAAACAGCTGTGTCCCTTGCTTCCTGTTACCATCAGCATAGACGCACAGATCGGGACCCCCTACCCGAGATCCGCCGGTTTTGACACCGACATTGGTGCTTTCATTGAGAGTTCCTCCGTGTCGTCGCTGCAGGGCTTGATGGCGCCTTCAATCATCGTCAACAACATGATCCCGGGTGAGACCTTTCTCCCCGGACAGATCTTCGTGTTCGGCGGCTTCGCTCCGCGGGCCAACTCGCTTGGCCATCTGGAGCAGATCGACAGCTACGCCCCTGCCCACCAGATCGGGTTCGGAAACCTGAACTACACTGCAGAAATTCGCGGAGACTTGATCTTCGATGGATTCGGGCCTATGCCAGGAGCACCGGACAGTCACGACGAGCACGGCTTAGACCTGCTGTCAGACGAAGCTCGGGGTATCACCCCCGCAGTAGCCCCGGATCTAAATCCGGAGCAGGCTGCGCTGCCTAAGGACGGAGGGATGGACCCTACCCCGCAGGTCGCACACTCATAGGCGGTGGAGCCAAACACGGGTCTTACCTCTGTGGTAGCCTGTGACTCCCGACCCCCGGATTCGTGTCCGGACGCTGGTTCAAGTCCACGTACTCCCGAGCCAGCTGAGCCAGGTTGGGCTCCAGTAATGGAGTTCACCGCTGCGGATATCTTCCAGCACTCGCCCTTTGGCGACATGCTGGACTCATTAAAGTCTCTCTCTTTGTCAGGAGCCTCTTGGCGAATCTATGTCCGCCCGAGTGGGAGGCAGGCGATGAAGGAATTCGTTGCCCACCCACCACCCACTTCATTGCCACGGTCGATGATTTAACCGAGGTATCAGATTGTGCCGACTCTGAAGACATCGACGGTGTGGGCGACGATGCAGGAGAAGAACATGAACCACCGCTCACTGGGCGGTGGACAGCCACCTCTTCCTATGATATATATATGGTGGACACTCTGAAGGAAACAAATGGCGATGAGGCAACGGAGGATAAAACCTCAGGGAAAAAAGCAAAGAATGGGCATCGTCGGCGCCACTCCAAGCCCCGCCACAGCAATACCGGCCCAGGAGACGACAATATTTCGAATGATGCCGAAGAAGAATACACCCCTGATCAGCCCGCCTTCGAGCATGCCGAACAGGAGGATGAGCAGGTCAGCCCAGAAGAACAGGCGACGGACGAATACCCGGAGGATGACAGCTACATGCCCCCCTCCGAAGACGAGATTAGCCTCGGCGACGACGAGTGCGGCGTGCCTGAGGATCCCGTAGAGCAGGAGCGCTTCAAGCGTCGGCTTATAGCCACTGCGAGGAGCCTGAAAAAGAAGCAGCACCAACTCCAAGCTGATCAAGACCTGCTCACAGATAGATGGACTGAAGTCCTGGCAGCCGAGGAATACGGACTTGAGCGCCATACGGCTGACCGGCCACCTTGTGGCCAGGATAAAACGACATATCAGTCCGCATACCGGCCATCACCCCCACGCCAACATACTACGGCCCGGGGCAACAAAACAAGATAGCCAAGATCGATCTATGGATCGCGGGCACGCATAAGACGCATTTACGACCGGCCACGCCGGATACACCTTCAACAAGTCCGGCCGGGCCGAACATAGCCACCCAGAGCAATTCGACATGCGTAGCTACATAGCCTGGCATAGAGGCGCCATACACCCCCTCTACTTCACTGACGAAGTAATGGATCATGAATTCCCAGAAGGTTTCAAACCCGTAAACATCGAATCATACGATGGCACAACAGACCCCGTAGTATGGATCGAAGATTTCCTTCTCCACATTCACATGGCCCACGGAGACAATCTACATGCCATCAAGTATCTTCCCCTTAAGCTCAAAGGACCAGCCCGGCACTGGCTAAACAGCCTGCCAGCAAATTCCATTGGCAGTTGGGAAAACCTGGAAGACGCATTCCTCGACAACTTCCAGGTCACATATGCGCGACCACCTGACGCCGATGACTTGAGCCACATTACTCAACAGCACGGAGAGTCAGCCAGAAATTCTGGGACTCGGTTCCTAACTAAAAGAACCAAATAGTCGATCGTCTCGGACGTCAAGCCCTGCGGCTTTTAAGCATAATATCCGTGATGAGTGGCTCGCTCGACACCTCAGCCAGGAAAAACCCAAGTCCATGGCAGCGCTCACAACACTAATGACCCGCTTTTCTGCGGGCGAGGACAGCTGGTTGGCTCACAACAGCACTACGCCACATTCTGGCACTTCGGATGGCCGCGACAATAACGGCAAGCCACGGCATAACAGACATAAGCGATGGAACAACGGTGACAGCACTGAAGACACGGCAGTCAACGCCGGATTCAGCGGATCCAAGCCCAGTCAGCGGAAGAAGTTGTTCAAAAGAAATAATCAGGGACCGTCCAGTCTGGACCGCATACTGGAGTGCTCGTGCCAAATTCATGGCACCCCAGACAAGCCGACCAACCACACCAATAGAGATTGCTGGGTGTTCAAATAGGCCGGCAAAATAACCGTCGAAAACAAGGACAAGGGGCTTCACAGTGACGATGAAGAGGAGCCCCGGCGTCCGAACACAGGGGGACAGAAGAAATCCCCCCCCCCCCCAGGTGAAAATGGTCAATATGATCTATGCCAGCACATCCCCAAGCGGGAACGGAAGCGGGCACTACGGGACGTCTATGCGATGGAGCCAGTCGCCCCCAAATTCAACCCATGGTCAGCTTGTCCGATCACCTTTGATCGTAGGGATCACCCTACTAGCATCCGTCACGGCGGCTCGGCCGCATTGGTCCTAGACCCAATCATTGACGGATTCCACCTCACGCGCGTCCTTATGGACAGTGGCAGCAGCCTGAACCTGCTTTATCAGGACATAGTGCGCAAAATGGGCATCGACCCTTCAAGGATGAAGGCCACCAAAACCACCTTTAAAGGTGTGATTCCTGGAGTAGAGGCCCGTTGCACGGGCTCTATAACATTGGAAGTGGTCTTCGGATCTCCGGATAACTTCCAAAGCGAAGAGTTAATCTTCGATATCGTCCCTTTCCACAGTGGTTACCACGCACTGCTCGGATGAACCGCATTCGCTAGATTCAATGCGGTACCACACTACGCATACCTCAAGCTCAAGATGCCAGGACCACGCGGGGTCATAACAGTGAACGGAAATATGGACCGCTCTCTCCGAACAGAAGAACATACTGCAGCCCTCGCGGCGGAAGTACAATGCGGCCTCCTCCGACAAACCAATCCGGCGACAACAACTTCAAGCACCGTCAAGAGAGTCCGGAGCACCCCGCAACAGGATCATCAGGCACGCCAAGAGCGCGACTAGCAGTCCGGCCTCTGCTTAAGCCCCATCAAAGCAGCATTCGTGCCATGCGTACACCATTACGCACTCAAGATACCATGGGCGAGGCGGAGGCGCAACACCGACTTCGATCAGCGGTCTTGGGATAACCGCCACATACCTTCATAACCCATCCTTCTTTTTTTTCAGGACATTGCTTTAGAGCAGCCTCTTCAGAAGAGCCGGATTGCCGGAATTACATAGGAGAGAAAACCAAGGAGGCAACAGGCTTCGCACACAGAAGGAAAATCCCAGGTGGAATCTATTTACGATCGCTATACCTGTTTTATATATCCATACGCGGCCTGCCCCTAGATATGACATGTTTAATAGTCCTATTTATCTCCACTTAATGCATTCATTGTAAACATACGCTTGAACGTATTTTCATCAATGGGAGATTATATATAGTGTCAGCTTATTATTCTTATTCGAACATTTTCTTACAAATGTCTCTTTGATATTGCATCCGTACACTTTGGTACGGTCCGTTTGCCAGGGGCTTCCTATGGTGCCCCGTTCTACGGTAAATAAAGTCCGAACACTTTAAACAAAGGCGGCACTCAACTTATAGCACTATATGCATCAGCTCCGAATCATGTCTTGGGTCTACAGTTGGGTTAGCCCGGCTCCCTTGTTTTGGTACCTTACATTCCGTTATATCGGCTAAGGTAGCGCAGGGAGAACTACTGCGATTGTGTCCCGGTTCTTCCGGACGAGCACCTCAGTAGAGAAAGCCGAAAACTGACCGACATGATGAGGTGAGAGCTGGTCGCTGTTCGAGAGGTCTTCAAATCCTTAAAGATTTTTTACGCTTTAGGCGATGAGTCGGCCTTATCCAATTTAGGCGTATATAGCGCCCCAATTCGGCCCTCCGAATTCTAGGGGCTTCGCCGAAATTTAAAATTATAGACTTCTATGGCTAAGTGAAAGTTATAAAGCCACATAGTCTGATTGCCTTGTTCGCTGCGCCGGATACCTCCTTAAGGGACCAAACATTTGGATAAAGAGTATCCGTGTTTTTCCAGGAACACCCCGATACTAGGTACGTGGGGGCGGAAGCCGACGACTGGCCTACTTTCAAAATTTGATAAAAAGCCGCACAAATGGTAATATTTTAAATCAAAACAGTGCTACATAGCACAGGCAACTCCATCCTTAAACTACAACAGCGGCAGAGGTACATTTAGTCAAATATCTTGTCTTTAGTACATTCATCGGCCACGAGACGAGCGCCCTTCATAACGCCATCATAGTACTTCTCGGGATGGCGATGCGCCTTGCCCTCCGGGCGCCCAGATTTCACCAAATTTTCTCCGCATCCAAATTTTGCCCTAATGCAGCTTCAAGACGGGCAAAGGCCCGGCGGGCACCCTCAATGCAAACGGATCGCTTGATTACTTCAAGCCGCGGACAGGCATTCACCATCCACTTGATCAGGCCGAAGTAGCTAGTGGGCAGGGGCTCACCAGGCCACATCCGGACTATGAAATCTTTCATAGCCACTTCGACCGCCCTGTGGAGTTCGACCAACTGTTTCACTCAGAGGCATCGGATGTTCGGCCCCAGCATACTGGGACCAGAACAGCTTCTCCGTTGAGCTCCCCTCCTCAGCACAGTAGAACTCCGCGGCGTCTGAGACACTGCATGGCAGATCTGCGAATGCCCCTGGAGAGCTCCGAATACGGGTAAGAAAAAGAAATGCCTCCTCCACATGTTTGCTTTGCATAAAGAATTTCTTACCCGCCATTATCTTTTTGGCCTCCTGGATTTCCTGCTGTGCCTTCTCGGCTTCGGCCTTGGTGTCTCTCATACTCACAAGCGCCTTCGCAAGCTCGGCTTGTTTCATTTTCAGATCATGCTCCACGTACTCGAACTTCTTGCCGAGGTCCTAGAGCTCTTGCTGTACCTCGCCCACTCTAGCACTTTGCTTTTCGTGCTCCTTGCATTCCAAGGCCGCCTTGTCTTCGGCCTCGGATAGCGCTTTCTTCAGGGACGCCAATTCGGCGGTGGACCCTGTCACATAGTCACGACGCAACCGTCGCCGACTAAACAATTTTATCTATCTTTACATACATAAGAGCGGAGAATCACTCACCTTTGCTCTCTTCGAGCCGCCTATTTGTGAGGTCGAGCTCTCCCTACGCCTGCTCCAGGTCCCGCTTTAGTTCGGCAACCTCGGCTGTGCGGGCACTAGCGCCAAGCCGCACGGCCTGCTCATTCACATAAACGCTTATTAGACTCCTGCGGATTATAATTGACCCTCCATTTGGCTTTTCTTTCCAAACACCAAACAGAGTATCAGGGGCTACTACCTATCGGGTAGTAATTTCACACATTTTTATTACTTACCTCGAAGCCCGTCAGGAGGCTTGTGCAGGCTTCGGTTAGTCCGCTTTTGGCAGACAGAACCTTTTGAATCACCGCACTCATAAGAGTACGGTGCTCGTCATCCATGGAAGCGCCTCGAAGCGCTTCCACCAGACTATCGGCGCCGCTGGCGTGACGGAAGCCCTCGGCACAGACGGCTCGCCCTCCCTAACGAGGGGCTGCCCGCCTAAATCCGGAACCGTCAAGGGTTCCGGAACAGTGTTCGGTCGAGAGTCCTCCTTACTGCGGCTCTCATTGACGCGATCCGTGGGGATCTTGAACCCCGCGTGTCCAACATCTGGAACTCCGCCTTGGGGCATCTCCAGGGTCACCTCCCCCCACTCAGGGAACCTTCGGGACAACACCTCCGTGTCATCAGCAGGCTGAGGAGTGGTGGCCGTCGGGAGCGAGTTCATCTCTGAAGCGCTCAGAGACCCATCTGAAGACGACACCTCCGGATGAGCCCTGGCCGGACTGCATATATGTTCGGTGTTATTAAACAACTATGAAGTAAAATCACGATAGAGTGCGGACACTTACGATCGCGCTAGGGGCTTCCTCTGGCAGCCACTCTTCCTCGCTATGAGCGGCCGTGGTGGAGTAGTGCGGAAGGGACGTCTTTCCCTTCTTGGGTGTCCCAGCCTCCCCCTCCGGGGCAGCTTTCCTCTTTTTCTCCTCCCCAGCGCGGGGAGGTAGAGTTTCTTCTTGCTTCCCCCCGCCTCCGCGGGAGGAATCTGTTTCGTCGTCATCGGACGACGTGGGTATGACGACCTTGCGTCGAGGGCCTCTCCCGGCCCCATGGCCCGTCTCCTCGGGCCCCTCATCCTTTCCGGATGGGGCGGCTTCTTCTTCTTCATCCCCCTCTTCGGGGGAGGAGTGTTCCTCGTCGTCTTCGGACGAGGCTTCTGGCACAACCATACGCCTGAGACCCTTCCTGGTCCTCGGGGCCTTCTTTTCGGCCTTCTTCTCTAGTGCCTTGTAGGGCGTCGGGATCAACATCTCTGTCAGGAGAGCATCAGCTGGATCTTCTGGCAGCGGAGCCGGACAGTCAATACGCTCCGCTGTCTCCATGTAGTCCTGGTCAAATATACACAAATACTTAAGACTCCCCCATGAATGTATTGGGAAAAACCAAATCCGGTGGTAGTCCCAAAACTCACCGGGCGCGAGGGGCCGCGCTGCATGAAGTCCGCGGTCCTCGGATGTGGGAGGAGGTACTTCGGAGGCCTTGAACAACGCCTTCCACGCGTCTTTGTGCTTCATGCCATAGAGCCTGTGAAGCGTCTGGTATTCGGCCTGGACGAACTCCCACAGATTGAATGTCCGCCTTTGGCACGGCAGAATCCGGCGAACGAGCATGACTTGGATCACGTTGACAAGCTTGATGTTCTTGTCCTTCATGCTCTTGATGCAGGTTTGGAGTCCGGTCAGCTCTGTAGGTTCTCCCCAAGTCAGGCCCTTCTTTTCCCAAGAGGTGAGCCGCATGGGGGCTCTGGATCGGAACTCGGGGGCCGCCGCCAGATTGGCGCCAAGGCTGCTCGGTGATGTAGAACCACCCCGATTGCCACCCTTTTACGGTCCTCCGCAAAGGATCCGTCCCAGCCAGTGACGTTAGGCATCTTGCCCACCATGGCCCCTCCAAGACTCCGCTTGCTGGCCGCTTACAATCTTCGCTTCACGTAGAAGATTTGCAGCCACAGTCAAGTGAGGCCGGATGCGGAGGAAGGCCTCACATACGACGATGAACGCCGAGATGTTGAGGACGAAATTCGGGGCTAGATCATGGAAATATAGCCCGTAGTAGAACATGAGCCCGCGGACGAAGGGGTGAAGTGGAAATCCCAGTCCACGGACGAAGTGGGCGACAAACACGACCCTCTCGTGGGGTCCTGGGGTCGGAATGACCTACCCGACGTCTGGTAGCTGGTGAGCAATGTCTGCGGCCAAGTATCCGGCCGCCCAAAGATTTGCGATGTGCTTCTCCCTCACGGTGGAAGCCACCCACTTGCCTCCTGCTCCAGACATGTTTAGCTGTGCGGAGAAGACTTGGGCTTGGGTGCTGGAGCTCGAGGGGGCAAGAGTGGGCAAAGGAGGAAGAAAGCGTGGGTAAAAATGGTGAATCTTATCCCTTTATAGAGGCGTCGAAAGCAGTGCGCCTCCCCACTTTCCCGTTGGGAATCGCTTGCTTCCCGAGCGCCACGATTGATGGCATGGTGGGATTACCCATACCCGTATTGATGAGAATCCCGTGATAAGGGGACACGATCTCTGCTTTGACATGACGTGTCAAGGAAACCGCCTCACAATATGCACTGTGGCTGGTTGTGCGAAAACGGTTCGAATAATGACCCGGCCGTAATGACACGTCGCGTTGCCTAAAAAGTTGTCAGCAGATTGCATTTGTGAAATATCATTCTCTCTAAGGTGGCATGTGAAGATCATTTTGTGGATCCGGACACGGTTCAAGTGTTCGATAATTATTTTGGAGTATTCGGAGGAGGAACCCGCCCTGCAATGCCAAAGACAAGACTGCGTGCCGGACTCATCATCATTGAAGCCTGGTTCAGGGGCTACTGAGGGAGTCCTGGATTAGGGGGTATCCGGACAGCCGGACTGGATACATCGTCCAGACTATTGAAGCGTGAAGATACAAGACTCAAGGCTTCGTCCCGTGTCCGGATGGGACTATCCTTGGCGTGGAAGGCAAGCTTGGCGATCTGGATATTATATTAGCTTCCTTGTAACTGACTCCATGTAAACCCTAGCCCTCTCCGGTGTCTATATAAACCGGAGAGGTTGGTCCTTAGAAGGCCGATCACAATTACAATCATACCATCATAGGCTAGCTTCTAGGGTTTAGCCTCTATGATCTCGTGGTAGATCTACTCTTGTACTACCCATATCTTCAATATTAATCAAGCAGGAAGTAGGGTTTTACCTCCATCGAGAGGGCCCGAACCTGGGTAAACATCTGTGTCCCTTGCTTCCTGTTACCATCAGCCTAGACCCCCTACCCGAGATCCGCCGATTTTGACACCGACAGTAGGCAAGGCCGCTTTCGAAGAACTTATACCTTAGGGTCGTCGGGATGTCGGCGGCGGCAGGTCGGATCTGCGGAAAATACAGCAGGGAGGAAGAAGGGTCGGAGGACCTCCCGAGCCGGCGCTGTGTCGGAGAGAACGGCACGGGCAGAGGATCGGGCCCCTCCGGCAGCTGTGGGTTTCCTCCCTCGCCGGTGATGACCGCGTGAATGATGCACCTAGTCCTCTACACACACCAGCCGAAGGGATCCGGCCGGATCTGTGACCAGCGGTGAGCAGAGAGAAAATGTCGCTACCGTTGTCTTGTTTATATCTGGAGAGGATGAGAGAATGAAGAGAGCAACCCTAGTAAAGCAAGCGCCAGGCCCTGCGTACATATATAGTGGAGTGATTATCTTTTTCTCTCCACAACAAGCTTTTCAATTTGTGTACGTGGCATTAAAGAAAAGAAACTCTCTATTTAAGGTGACTAACTGTACGACTCCTACTTACTACTAATAGTAGTAGTATTGTTCACTTATGCTCCCCGGCCCTCCATTCATTGAACAACCCCCGGGTGAATAAACATACAGTACTAGTATTTATATAGAACGAACAAGCTCGAACTATTTTCGCATAGTTAAAAGTTGAGGGCGGGGCTTTTCCCGGGCAGTACGCGCGGCAGTTTTCGCGTAGGCGGTTTGACAGAGAGGCGAGGAGGGTGAGGGAGTAGCGGATTCAACTTACTTACTGCTGGAAAGGTCGGTGTCGGTGTCAAAATCGGCGGATCTCGGGTAGGGGGTCCCGAACTGTGCGTCTAGGCGGATGGTAACAGGAGACAAGGGACACGATGTTTTTACCCAGGTTCGGGCCCTCTCGATGGAGGTAATACCCTACTCCTTCTTGATTAATATTGATGATATGGGTAGTACAAGAGTGGATCTACCACGAGATCAAAGAGGCTAAACCCTAGAAGCTAGCCTATGGTATGATTGTTGTCCGTCCTACGGACTAAAACCCTCCGGTTTATATAGACACCGGATAGGGTTAGGGTTACACAAAGTCGGTTACAATGGTAGGAGATCTACATATCCAGATCGCCAAGCTTGCCTTCCACGCCAAGGAAAATCCCATCGGACACGGACGAAGTCTTCAATCTTGTATCTTCATAGTCTAGGAGTCCGCCAAGCTGTGATAGTTCGCTATCCCGGACACCACCTAATCCAGACTCCTCAAGAGCCCTGAACCAGGCTTCAATGACGACGAGTCCGGCGCGCATATTTTCTTCGGCATTGCAAGGCGGGTTCCTCCTCTGAATACTTCATAGAAGACTTTGAACACAAGGATAGTGTCCGGCTCTGCAAAACAAGTTCCACGTACTACCATAGAGAGAATAACCTTTGCACAGATCTGCTGACGTATTCCGCGGCGTGACGTCACACCACGGCCAGGCCTTTATACTGAATCGCTTTTCTTGTTTCCACCTCAGGCGTTTAGCGGCGGTTTCCTTGGCACGTCTTATCAGAGCGGAGATCGTGCCCCCTTATTCCGGGATTCCCATCAATATGGACATGGGTAACCCAACCGCGCCATTGATTACGGCGCTTGGGAGATAAGCGAGTTTTACCAGGCTGGCGGGGGACGCATAGCTTCGTTCGTCCATATAAGGGGATAAGGATCCACCTTTTCACCTACGCCTGGTTCCTCCTTTGCTCATCCATTTCCGCGCACCCGAGCTCCAGCGCCCAAGTCCGTACATCCCTCCTCAACCTTCTCCATCTATGTCCGGAGCGGGAGGCAAGTGGATGGCCTCCTCCGTCACGGAGGGGCACATCAAAAAGCTGCGAAAGGCCGGACACTTGTCCAGCGACATCGCGCACCGGCTCCCCGACGCGGGGAAGCTCATTCCCACCCCCAGGCCCCATGAGAGGGTGGTGTTCCTCTCCCACTTGATCATTGGTATAGGTTTTCCACTTCACACATTTGTCCGGGGGATCATGTTCTACTACGGCCTGGACTTCCATGATCTGGCCCCGAATTTCATCCTCAACATCTCGGCGTTCATTGTCGTGTGCAAGGCCTTCCTCTTCATCCAGCCCCACTTCTGCTTATGGATGAAGACCTTCAATGTCAAGCCGAAGGTAGTGGGCGGCCGCCAAGCGGAGTGCGGAGGTTCCATGGTTGGCAAGATGGCCAAAGTCCTATGGCTCGAGGGCTCCTTTATGGAGACCATAAAGGGGTGGCAATCGGGGTGGTTCTACATCACCGAGCCACGCGACTCTCAATGGGCGGCGGCCCCCGAATTCCGATCTGGCTTCCCGAAACGGCTCACATCATGGAAAGAGATGGGCCTGACGTGGGGTGATTCAGAAGAGTTGTCCGGACTCCAAACCTGCGTCCGAAACCTGGTGGAAAATAATCCCAAGCTTGTCAACGTAATCCAGGTGATGCTCATCCGCCGGATTCTCCCATGCCAACAACGGGCCTTCAAATTGTGGGAGTTCGATCCGGCACAGCACCAAATCTGAAAAGGCTCTGCAACACTACGTACGAAGATGCCTGGAAGGTGTTGTTCAAGGGCGCCCGGGCTCCCACATCCGCTACCGAAGATCGCGGATTCAGCTCGCAGCGTCAAGCCAGCGAGGTAAGTTATTTTACCCCTTAAGGGACTCTTTTTTCATAGTTTGAGTTTATGTGGGATCTAAAACTCCCTAACATTTGACAGGACTGGCTGAAGACGTCCGGACAGATTAACTGTCCGGCCGCCTTGCCAGAAGACCCATCACGACAATGACGGGCCTGTTGGCTTCGGCACCTCACGTGGTGCCAGAGAAGAAGGCCAAGAAGAAGGCCACGGGAACTCGAAGGAGCTCCCCGCGCCAGGTGCTGTCGGACTCATTGTCCGACGACTCCGAGGCGGAATCCTCCCCGGAGGACGAGGAGGAGGAAAAGGAAGCCTCTCCCCCAGCGGGGGGAGAGAAGAAAAGGAAGGCCGCCCCGACTGGGGTGGCTGGAGGGTCCAAAAAAGGAAGGACCCTTCCTCCGGAATTCTCCACCAGCGCCGACAATGACGAGGAGGAGTGGCCAACAAGGGCCAAGCCCCCTGGCGAGATCGTAAGTGTCCGGACTCCGGAATAGCTCATGACTTTTTATTTGTCGCATAGTGTCTTCTAACGCCGAATATAAACATGTAGCCCGCCCAAGGACGAGATCGCCGCTGGCCGAGCGGCTCCTCGATTCGTTGGATGTGAATAGCACTTCACTTCCGACCGCCTCCTCTCCTCGTGACACAGACGACACCACGGTGGAGTCCCAAAAGGGGCCCAGCAAGGAGGAGGTGGTCCTGGAGGCGCCGCAAGGCGACCTCCCGGACTCCGGGCGCAAAGGGGGCGAGACCCCAGAGGGCTCTAAGTCCGGCCCTGTGCCGGACTCCGTACCGGAACCTTCAGTGGTTCCGAAGTCCGGCAAGCGGCCCCTTCGTAAGAAGGGCAAGACTGCGACGCCGGTGACCTCCGTCCATCCGGAGGCACCGGATAGCTTGCTAGAGGCGCTTAACGGCGCCTCCATCGACGAGGAGCACCGCACTGTTATGAGTGTGGTGATCCAGAAAGTTCAGTCCGCCAAGAGCGGGCTGACTGAAGCCTGTACCAGCCTTCTAACAGGCTTTGAGGTAAGTTTAGGATATGTAAAAATATGACCGCATAGACAGTAGCCCCTGATGCTTAGTTCGGTGTTCGGAAAGAAAAGCCGGACTTAGGATCTAAAAAGATATACGCATGAGTCTAACATAAGTATGTCAATATGGGAATGCAGGCGCACATTGACCTCTGCAGACCGATCATGGAGGTCAATGCATTGAAGCAGAGCCTCGAGCGGTCCGAGAACGAGCTCGGCCTTGCTAAGAAGCAGCTCGAGGACAAGGAAGGTAAGTAATACCTTATTTAAAGAAAGACCTTATAGAAAGGATTAACATGGGTATTGTAGGGGCCACGAACGAGGTGGCGACCCTGAAGGAAGCGGTGTCCGCGGCCGAAAGCAAAGCGGCCGCGGAGCGCACCGAGCGAGAGAAGCAGGAGGCGCGGTTATGGAGGTGCGGCAAGAGCTACAGGCTCTCGTGGAAAAACACGAGAGTTTGGAGCGTGACTCAAGACTCGAGAGTCCGAGCTCGCCTCGGCTCTTGAGAGTGCCAAAGCCGCTAAGGTCAAGCCCAAAAGCCCTCCAAGAAATTGAATCATTAAAGAAGATAGCGGCGGGTAAGGCATTCTTTATGCAAAGCAAGCATGTGAAAGTGAATTACCTATTACTTACCCGAATCCGAGCTCTCCAGAGCATTCGCAGATCTGCCTCAGTGTGTCCGATGCTGCCGCGTTCTACCGCCAAGGAGGGAGCTCGACGGAAAAGGTGTTCTCGGTCTCATTATGCCGAGGCCGACATCCGGTGCCCCTAAGCGACCGGAAAGCAGCTGGTCGAGCTCCACAAGGTCGCCGAACAGGCCATGAAGGGCCTCATACCGGCCGTGGCCATTGGAAGCCATGCCTGGGAGCTACTTTGGCCTAGTGCGGCGGCTGGTGGACGCCTGTCCATGGATTGAAGTCATCAAGCACTCCGTGCATTGAAGGTGCCCGTCGGGCCCTTGCCCGTGCTAAAGTGCACTGGGGCAAGCTGGATGCTGAGAAGCTTGTGACAGACGGGCCACCGAAGGGCAAGGAGCATCGCAAGCCCGGAATGTACTATGAGGGCGTCATGAAGGGCGCCCGCCTTATAGCGGTTGAATGCTCCAAAGATGTAATTTTTGAATAGACTCGCATTTGTTATCCTGTACGCTGAAAACTTGCTCATATGCGCTAAGCAACGCTTGTGAATTTAAAATATTACCTTCTGTGCGGCTGTTTATCCAATTTGAGAGATGGCAAGTCGTTGGCTTCAGCCCCCATGCCACGAGTGCTGGGGTGTTAGGGATAAACTTGAGCGCTCTTGTTCCCATTCTTGGGTCCTACGAGGGAGGCGCTCAACGCAACGAACAAGGCAACCGTACTATAGTGCTTGAACACTCTCACTTAGCCATAGAATTCTATAATTTTAAATTTCGGCGAAGCCCCTAGAATACGGAAGACCCAGTTCGGGGCGCTATCCACGCCTTTGGCCGGACAATGCCGACCTCGCTCTAAGCGGCATAAGTCTTTAGGGACCAAAAACCTCTCGAACAATGACCGGCTCTCGCCCTATCATGACGGTCAGTTTTAGCTTTCTCCACTAAGGTGCTCAACCCAGCTCAACCGGGGCACAATCGCAGTGGTTCTCCCAGCGCTACCTTAGCCGATATAACGGAACGTTAGGTACCAAAACATGGGAGCCAGGCAAACCCAACTATTGACCCAAGACATGATTCGGAGCCGATGCATATAATGCTATAAGTTCGGGGTGCCGCACTTGTGAAAGTGTTCGGACTTATCACACCATATTTTTGGGGTACTTAAGCCCCTGGTGTATTGGCTGTACCAAAGTGTACGGGTGCAACATGTCATGAATGAACATATATATAGATAAAGAAAGGAGTGCAATAATAGGCAAAATCTATGTATTGTTTATTCAAAAAGTACTGCAATGAAAGCAGAACGATACAAATAGTGCGATAAGCAAGGTATGGGACTATTTAACATGTCCCCCTCAAGGGGTAAGCTGCGGGATGGTATGTAAAACAGGTATAATGCTCGTAGTAGAGACCACCTGGACACTCGACGTAGCTTTCTGCTTCCGTAGCTGTTGCATCGTGAGTTCGGCAATTATAGAGCCGGACAGGGCTTCTGAAAAACGGAGTCCTGAAAGTAAGAGAAAAGAAGAAAGAAAAAGAATGACACAATCGGGAGCCCCTGGTGCGGTTGAGCCGCATTCTGGGCGTGCCGTGGTCGTGCCCCTCCCCTTATGCCCATGGTATCTCCAGAGCGTAGTTATGTACGCGTAGTATTGGCTTCGCAATTTCGCGAGGGCTAGGGTTGGGGCCGGATTGCTACGCGTGCTCGGATCGTGCCAGGCGGTCTTGTTGTAGGTTACTCCGGCCACGCTTGGCGGTGTCCGGACGTTTAGTAGCCGGACTCGAGAATTGCCATGAGAGGCTGCTTTGCACCTCCGCCGTGAGGGCCGCCGTATGCTCCTCCGTTCGGAGAGAGCGTTATGTGTTTCCATTGACCGTGATTACTCCTCGAGGGCCTGGCATCTTGAGCTTGAGGTATGCGTAGTGCGGCACCGCATTGAACTTTGCAAATGCGGTTCGTCCAAGCAGTGCGTGATAGCCATCATGAACGGGACTATGTCGAAGATTAACTCTTCGCCGGAAGTTATCCGGGATCCAAGACCACTTCAAGTGTAACCGAGCCTGTACAATTGGCCTCTACACCCGGTATGACGCCTTTAAAGGTCGTCTTTGTGGGTTTAATCCTTGAGGGGTCTATGCCCATTTTGCACATTGTATCCTGATAGAGCAGGTTCAGGCTGCTACCGCCGTCCATCAATGATTGGGTCAAGAACCAATGCGGCGAATCCGCCGTGGCGGATGCTAGTGGGGTGGTCCCTTCGATCAAAGGTGATCGGGCAGGAGGACCATGGGCTGAACTTTGGGGCGACTGGCTCCATCGCATATACGTCCCTTAGCGCACGCTTCCGCTCCCTTTTGGGTATGTGGGTTGCGTATATCATGTTCACCGTCCACACTTGTGGGGGGAAACCCTTCTGTCCTCTATTGTTCGGCGGCCTGGGCTCCTCCTCGTCATTGCTATGCAGCCCCTTGTCATTGAGTTCGGCATTTAACTTGCCTGCCTGTTTCAAGACCCAACAATCCCTGTTGGTGTGGTTGGCTGGTTTTTCGGGGATGCCATGTATTTGGCACGAGCGATCGAGTATTCGGTCCAGATTGGACGGGCCCTGAGTATTTCTTTTGAACGGCTTTTTTCGCTGACCGGGTTTAGAGCATGTGAATCCGGCATTGACTGCCGTATCCTCAGCATTATCACCGTTAATGCGGCGCTTGTGCTTGTTGCGACGCGACCTGCCATTGCTGTCCTTGGTATCCGAACTACCAGGGTTTTTGGTCAAGTTTTTACTATGAGCTAGCCAGCTGTCCTCTCCCGCGCAAAAGCGGGTCATGAGCGTTGTGAGGGCTGCCATGGATTTCGGCTTTTCCTGTCCTAGGTGCTGGGAAAGCCACTCGTCGCGGATGTTATGTTTGAAGGCTGCAAGGGCGTCTGCATCCGGACAGTCAACGATTTGATTTTTCTTGGTTAGGAACCGTGTCCAAAATTGTCTGGCCGATTCTTCTGGTTGCTGAATTATGTGGCTGAGGTCACCGGCGTCTGGTGGTCGCACATATGTGCCCTGGAAGTTATCAAGGAATGCGGCTTCCAGGTCCTCCCAACAACCAATTGATTATGCTGGCAAGCTGTTAAGCCAATGCCGAGCTGGTCCTTTAAGCTTGAGTGGGAGGTATTTGATGGTGTGTAGATCATCACCGCGGGCCATGTGAATATGGAGGAGGTAGTCCTCGATCCAAACCGCAGGATCTGTTGTGCCATCGTATGATTCGATGTTTACGGGTTTGAAACCCTCGGGGATTTGATGATCCATCACTTCGTCCGTGAAGCATAGTGGGTGTGTGGCGCCTCTGTATTGGGCTATATCACGACGCAGCTCAAATGAGCTTTGTCTACTGTGTTTGGCCCGGCCGGAGTTGCTGTATCTGGCATGACGGTTATCATCACGTGTCGTGGGGCGCCCACGTGATCCATAGATCAATCTTGTTTGCCTTGCCTTGTCCTCCAATATGTCTCGTAGGTCTGGCGCGTTTCCCCGTGCCTTGGTACTTTTCGAGCGGCGAGTGCGGCTTGAATGGAGGGTCTAGAGGCCTTCCTGTCGCGACCACGGGGTGGCCGGGTCGGCCCCATCATGCGCCGGTGATGTAGGTTTGGGTGTTGCTTCCTCTAATTGGGGTAGCAGCCTGCGTTTGGGTATCTCTTGGAGGGGCGTTTGAGTTCGTACTCTTCGCTGCGAGGACTTCAGTCCATCCGCCGATAGCAAGTCTTGGTCAGCTCTAAGTTGTCGCTGCTTTTTCCGGAGGCTGCTTGCCGTGGCCATAAGCCTGCATTTGAAACGCCCTGCTCAAGGCGGGATCCTCGTGCACGACAAATTAAATGCGTCGTCGAGGCTTGCCTCATCTTCGGAGGGAGGCATATAATTATCGCCCTCCACCTCCATGTCCGCCGCTCTATCATGAGGGTTGGCTTCTCCCTCCTCTGTCTTTGAATCTCACTGGAGGAGGTTGTCTTCGGCACTGTCCGGGGTGTTATTGTCTCCCGTGCCGGAATCACCATTTTTGCTGTGGCGGGATTTAGAGTGGCGCGGTTGACGCCGGCGCTTGGGCTGTTTCTTGGAGGGGAAATCCTTCGCTGTTCCATCGTCGTTCCCATCTTTTGGGATGTCCACCATGTATATGTCGTATGACGAGGTGGCCTTCCAGGTGCCCTCAGAGGCGCTGGTTCTTGGTTGTCTCCAAAGATCGCCGTCCATACCGCCGATGTCTTCGAGTCGAAGTCGAGCATGTCGGTTAAATCATCGGCAGTGGCTACAAAGTGGGTGGTGGGTGGGCGTTGAATTTCTTCGTCGTCCGCATCCCAACCTTCCGACCGTAGTCCGCCAGGCCTCTCCGGATAAAGAGAGAGACTTTAGTGAATTCAGGATGTCGCCAAAGGGCGAGTGCCGAAAGATGTCCGCGCAGTGAACTCCATAACCGCGCCCAATTGGATTCGATTGGGGGCGCGGGGGTTCGGAGTCCGTGAGGAGTCCGCACCTTGGAGTCACGGTCTTCGCAGCGACAGGGATGGAGTTCGCTCAATCGCCAGAGAGATTGTAGCCCCGAGGCGGTGTCCAACCACTCGCCCTCGATCACGAGTCGGCTCCGAGCTAAGGATCGGAGCGACGCCGGTGCGGGCCTCCGTGGCACCGCTCGCGGCAGAGCTAGATCGTGCCCATCGAGACAGTGCGGCGCACTTGGCTGTGGCTCGAATCCGTCGAAGATCAAGTCTCCGCGGATGTCGGCCCTGTAGTTCAAACTCCCGAATCTGACCTGATGGCTAGGGGCGTAGCTTTCGATCTGCTCCAGATGGCCAAGTGAATTGGCCCGCAGTGCAAAGCCGCCGAATACGAAGATCTGTCCGGGGAGAAAAGTCTCGCCCTGGACCGCGTCATTGTTGATGATCGAAGGAGCCATCGGGCCTAAGGATGACGACACAGAGGAACTCTCAATGAAAGCACCAATGTCGGTGTCAAAACCGGCGGATCTCGGGTAGGGGATCCCGAAATGCGCGTCTAGGCGGATGGTAACAGGAGACAAGGGACACGATGTTTTTACCTGTGTTCGGGCCCTCTCGATGGAGGTAATACCCTACTCCGCTTGATTAATATTGATGATATGGGTAGTACAAGAGTGGATCTACCACGAGATCGAGAGGCTAAACCCTAGAAGCTAGCCTATGGTATGATTGTTGTTCGCCCCTACGGACTAAAACCCTCCGGTTTATATAGATACCGGATAGGGTTAGGGTTACACAGAGTCGGTTACAATGGTAGGAGATCTACATATACGTATCGCCAAGCTTGCCTTCCACGCCAAGGAAAGTCCCATCAGACACGGGACGAAGTCTTCAATCTTGTATCTTCATAGTCCAGGAGTCCGGCCAACTGTGATAGTTCGGCTATCCGGACACCCCCTAATCCAGGACTCCCTCAGTCGGGTTATGCAATTTGACGACACGTTACTGCTGGAAAGACTTGTGATATGACTACTCACTATAGTCATGAATTACTGGCGGTACGACCGAGGTGATGCCCCCTTCTATTCCGCACTCTAATCTGGTGCATGACACGTATAACGTCGACCCGGATGCTGTTGGCTGTCCCACATGTCGGCGAAATAGTACGTAGTAGTAAGAAGGAGCAAAGAATCATGCGGTATAAGTCTTTCTAGATATTCCAACAAGTGACTAGACTACACCGCATGCAGTACTCCCTCCCTTCCGGTTTATGCTCATATCTAAATCTCATCAACCAAGGCATTTTGCGATTGGAGGAATGTATCTCGTACTTTACAAACTACCCTAATTGAACTCATGCATTAATTACGTAGTTCTCTCATTTTCCTCTCCGCCTTGGTCGCGGTGCACAATATTGAACACTCCTATATGACTAGCCGCTCTATCTACATGCGGGACATCAAAGCATCCGGGCCCGCGTGCCATCCACCAAGTCACAGTGAGGTGCTACAGTCGAAACTCACCGGTCACCCCGGTGTGGCCGTCATGACCCGCCATATCACAAAACCCACACCTTTACCAGTAGTGGTAAAGTGGCCTCGAAGTTGGACTGGACGAAGCAACCATCATTTCACTGGAACGCTCGTTGAAGCCCTTTCTCCCCTTTCTTGAAGAAAACCTCACCTGTGCTACTCACTTCGCCATTTTTTCTTACGTCCGATGAAGGAAAGGTGGGCGAATCAGTGATGCTGCTATATTTTCATTCCAAGAATCTTCTTTATGCGGCACCGACCGATTCTCACAGCCTATTCTTTTCCTGCTTTCATTGCGATTGTGGTTTCCTTTCGATTGCTTTTTGTTTGTCTCTGCTCATTGATGGATCTTGGAGCACTAGGCAAAGAGTTGCCACGGACAACCCATTGGAGACAGCGATCTCCAGGAAGCGAGCACCGACCAACGAGCTGACCATGTTGGCGGGCCAACCCATGGAGACGAAGAACTCCAAGAAACAAGCACTGGCCAAAGAGTTGACGACATTGGCGGACGAACTCCTCAAAGAACGTTGGAAGAACAGCAAGGGCCCCACCGTGCCTACCCCAGAAACTCTGATGGCCACCTATGGGAGGCTCAAGGCCGAGTTTGCGGAGATAGTCGCCGTTGAGAAGCAGTATTCCCCTGGCAAGGTGATGGCCCCCCATCGAGGACGAGGAGATGGCCCCCGGAGAGATGGGATCCCCCGGTGAGCTGCACAAGGTAAAAAAATGGCTTATTACCATAGTTGTGGTTTTTTATTATTTGCAATGTGCTTGCTAATATGTTAGGGTTGTGCAGGTGCCGGTGGACGTCCTTGATGATTCCGATGTCGCGGCCCGTCCTGTGGACAACGCCCCAGAGATCGTATTCATGTCTTGGTCCATCCTATTGGCATCGCCCCGGAGATCGATTCTGATGCCGTTGTCCATCCTGTGGACATCGCCCTAGAGATCGATTCCCATGTCGCGGTCAGTCCTGCGGACATCGCGCCAGAGATGGATTCCCGTGCCGCTGTCCATGTTGTGGTCATTGCCAGAGAGATCGATGACAAGAAATAGTTGGTCGCGCTCATCCTTCAGGGTAGTTTGCATTGCCCTATGTTTAATTACTAGAACGATGCGTGTTATCAAACCATCTTAGGGCTAGTGCACTGTCTTGTGTGGGCGGTACTTGCTACTTTTGTTTGATAGTGAATCATGCGAACCCTCTCCGAGTTATGGAAACAGATGTATCCTCACCAGCTTTTGATGTAATATATGGCATGCTTAGATGTAAGTTTGAACTGTTTATCATATCAGCAGGCTTATTTGATGATTCTTGGTGTTAGTAGGCTAGCTACTACGCGAACTATAGTACTTGCAAAACACTCACCGAAGAGAAATGTTGGGGTTGATGAGCTCGTGGTACGCTTATACTGATCCGTCGTCGATCGGCCAATAGCCCAAGCTCCTAAAATTGTAGGTTTAGTGATCAATCAGACAATAGTCGACACGGATACATTCAGGCCTCATTTGGTTCATAGGGTAGTGAAATCGTAGCAAAAGTATAGAGACGTACAACACAAAATCATAGCAGTACAGAGACGTCCCTCCGTTCCAAAATAGATGTGTCAACTTTGTACTACTAACTATGAAATGGAGGGAGTACAAATCCTAGGCGGGCTAGTTTGGCCTATTGGGTTTTAGTGATATGACGTGGTACAGTACCGTCAAGTCTTCGTGTGTGGTAGCAGTACTGCAGGTAGAGTAAGTTTTCTTGAAGAAGCGGAATTCAACGAAGTCATGATGGTTCCTTCGTCCGACTAACTTACAGTTGGAAAGGTTGAGCCTGCGCTACGACCGGGGTGGACCAGGATAATTTTGTGCATGGCAGGTGGACCAGGATGGTCGACGTCCCACATGTCGGCGAATGAAAGTATTCTATCCGATATAGTGGACGAGCAACAAGTATTTATTGTTTCTTTTTGATCAAACCTATTGTCTCCACTGTTACGACGGAGGAGTGTGAAACACGGCAGCCCAGTGAACTTGGCATGTGCACCACTCCCTCCTTCCTCATGTAATACTACCATAGTGTTGACTATAAGGTCGGCTATAAGGTTACAACTTTTTCTCACTTTCTCTCTATCTATTTCCTCTCAAAGGTTTTTTACCTTTCTTTTTTTAGACACAATTGTTTTTTATGCCTCTTTTTTAGAATTACATTTTTTATACCTAGGAGCACGTGTAGAGACTGGCTCCTGCAGATCCCACTCCTTGACTTTGTCAATGCCTCTCTCTCCTCCACATAAGCGGGCTTAGGGCATGTACAATGGTTCTATTGTAGGGATGCCACATAGGATTAATGATGAGGTGGAGGAAAGAGAAATCATAAGAAAAGGCTTGTCTTCTCTTATTTAAGAGAAGACAAGAGATGATCTCTTAGCACAATATGTTTCACCATGTTTTTAGGAATAACAAGTTATCGAAGATAAGGCTAAGAGATGATCCATTGTACACATGTTTTTTTGTCATCTCTAAATTACATGCAAGACTTATGATAAGACTATCTTATCAGCCATTGTACATGCCCTTTATAGCCCAGAATTTTACTGGTACTACTTGCTATGAATGCGGGCAGCTGGCGTCTAAGGGGGGAGCGCGCGCGGGGAGGTGGTGGGGTGGGGGAGGGGTTCTAGTGGGCCAGGGTCGTAAGAAGCGGGCTTGGAAGCGGTGCAAACTCCCGCATGGCCCACGTCACATTATCACGACATATTTCTTGGAGTCCATGCACGGCGGGAAGGCGATCTCTTCTCCCTCCCCCATCTCTCTCCTCTCAGCCAACGAATGCCGAGCGATTAGATTTTGGCTATCGACGGTTTATTCAATTGCAGTCCCACATGTCAGTGAAAATGCAAGAAAACACGTGTCCCCTCTGGTGAGCAGTGTGCGAGCCGGGCTGTCGGGGGTGCGACGTGAATGCGACGCGTACAAGTTGTAAGTGTGCCGCGTTTTCCTTTTGAACTTGCAAAGCGTAACATTTTCGTCGATCGATTGATAGAAATCCAGAACAAAATGACGAGGTCGGTGCTTTCCCGCGTGTTAGGCGGGCTAGTTTGAGTGATATGGCATGCTACAGTGCCGTCCACTTGCTCCATTTTTATGTAAGCAAGAGTCTACACTCTTACGTGGGAGGAGTGAGAAACACGGCGGATCTGATTCTGATCGACGGATAACTGTTCCCTGCGAAATAATGGAGCACTGTTAGCGATTATAGCATGATAGTTAGGGCATCTCCAGCGCTGGCCCTCAAATTTACACCGGCATCTGTCCGAGGACACTGATGGATGCCATCCAATGCTGCCCGCATACCTTTCGACAACTATATGAACTAACCAGACGAAATTCATGCAAACAAAGCAAATTTCAAATTGACCGGATGAAATTCATTACATTTCGAGAACTTTTCCTGTAAACTGGACGAAATTCATTACATATTTCGCAAAACCGTACTTAAGCCTACTGTAAACCTAATCTAAATGATCGCCGGGCACCGACCACCATGTTCGGCCATGAACCCGAGAAAGCCGGCCATTGCCTTTGCCTCCTCCTTATCCGCCTTGATAACCTCCTCCTCCGGAGCACAAGGTTATGAAGATTTTTGCCTCCACGTCACCGTCAAGCAGCTAATCAGCCGCCAATTTTTATCCCACCAAGCTTGGCGTCGACTGAGTGGAGGAGCGGTGGCCTTCCTGGGACCAAACTGGTGGTGACTTACCGTGTACTACTCTTCCTCGCTGCCGGCTGCGCCCGTGCACGCGCGCCGACTTCGTGGTTGTGGCGGCGGAGGGCGGCCGGGGGGGAGCCGGCGATCTCCTTCGTCTACTCCTGCGAGAGTACATCCAAGAGAGCTTTGGAGCGCGTCTGGAGCGGAGACACCGATGTCCTTTGTCTGCTCCTGCAACAGTACGTCCAAGAGAGCTTTGGAGTGCCCGGAGGCCATGGTTGGAGTGGTGCCAACAGAAGGAAGGGACCGTAGAAGAATGAGTGTGGGTATTTGGCTATGGCTGGGAGCTGGGGCTCAAGTTAATATAGCGGGCGAATGGCAATGAGCCGCGGCAGACGGATGGACGGCTGGCACGGGAGTAGGTTCATCGGCAGCCGCGTGTCATTAATGTTGGCGGCGGACGGAAGGATGGACGTGGTGTCATTAACGCGGAGCAGTCGCTTGCACCGAGATGCCGCACGGGTGGCGCTCTATCGGCCGTCGCGCTGCTGCAATGCCGGCGCCAGTGAGAGGTCGCATCAGGCGTGAATGTGGACGCTGCTTCAGTTACTTAACCGCAGGTGCATTGTCTCACTGACATGTGGGCCCAACGGGCATCTGGTCCGCATGTCAGTGACACACCAACTGCACCTACAGTTAAGGCCGGTGAATGCGACATTGACGTTCTGGAGAGACGGTGATCGTTTCAGGCGGGAAGCGCGCGCTAGCGATGGAAGGGGTTTCGGTAGGCCAGGGCGGCCAGACGCTGGCGTGGTGGTAAAATGTGAACTCATGGATGACGAGCCTTTGAAGCGTATGTGGCACGTATTGACAACCAGGCGTCCATGCAACCCCTCTTGTCGCCAGCTAGCATTCGACAGCCACCATTAGACACCACACAACCATGCATAACTTATGAATAATGGACGAATCGATCAGACACACACTCGTGTGCAGTGGCACTATGATCGGTTGCTCACGATAGTACATACTCCACACCATAGTACCCTCTCTAGCTAGGCTGTTTTATAGATTGTCTTTGTGATGGACAATATACATGAGCAAGGTGCCGAGTCACGAGTATGACCGTTGGTGTTGAGCCACGTGAATACATGCTCGGTGTTCGCGGAGGCCTCCAGCAAACGTCTAAATAGTAATGTCACATACGCATAATTTTGGTTTTTATTTCTTTCTCCACTGACAGGTAGGTGATACATCTCCGCCGTATCTACTTTTCCAAACACTTTTGCCCTTGTTTTGGACTCTAACTTGCATGATTTGAATGGAACTATCCGGACTGACGTTGTATTTAGCAGAATTGCCATGGGGTTATTTTTGTGCAGAAATAAAAGTTTTCGGAATGACCTGAAAATCAACGGAGATTATTTTTGGAAATAATAAAAAATACTGGCGAAAGAATCAAGGCCAGGGGGCCCACACCCTGTCCGCGAGGGTGGGGGGCCGCCTGGCACGCCCCCTGCCTCGTGGGCCCCCTGGAGCTCCACCAACCTCAACTCCAACTCTATATTTTCGTGTTCGGGGAGAAAAAATAAGAGAGAAGGATTCATCGCGTTTTATGATACGGAGCCTGTCGCCAAGCCCCAATCTCTCTCGGGAGGGCTGATCTGGAGTCCGTTCAGGGCTCCGGAGAGGGGAATCCGTCGGCATCGTCATCATCAACCATCCTCCATCACCAATTTCATGATGCTCACCGTCGTGCGTGAGTAATTCCATCGTAGGCTTACTGGACGGTGATGGGTTGGATGAGATTTATCATGTAATCGAGTTAGTTTTGTTAGGGTTTGATCCCTAGTATCCACTATGTTCTGAGATTGATGTTGCTATGACTTTGCTATGCTTAATGCTTGTCACTAGGGCCCGATTGCCATGATTTCAGATCTAAACCTATTATGTTTTCATGAATATGTGTGAGTTATTGATCCTATCTTGCAAGTCTATAGTCACCTACTATGTGTTCTGATCCGGCAACCCCGAAGTGACAATAATCGGGACCACTCCCGGTGATGACCGTAGTTTGAGGAGTTCATGTATTCACTATGTGTTAATGCTTTGGTCCGGTACTCTATTAAAAGGATGCCTTAATATCCCTTAGTTTTCATTAGGACCCCGCTGCCATGGGAGGGTAGGACAAAACATGTCATGCAAGTTCTTTTCCATAAGCACATATGACTATATACGGAATACATGCCTACATTACATTGATGAATTGGAGCTAGTTCCGTGTCACCCTATGTTATAACTGTTGCATGAATAATCGCATCCGGCATGATTCTCCATCACCGATCCAATGCCTACGAGCTTTTCACATATTGTTCTTCGCTTATTTACTTTTCCGTTGCTACTGTTACAATCACTACAAAACTATCATCATTACTTTTTGCCACCGCTATCAAGCATTTCCATACTACTTTGCTACTAATTACTTTGCTGCGAGATACTAAGTTATCCAGGTGTGGTTGAATTGACAACTCAACTGCTAATACTTGAGAATATTCTTTGGCTCCCCTTATGTCGAATCAATAAATTTGGGTTGAATACTCTACCCTCGAAAACTGTTGTGATCCCCTATACTTGTGGGTTATCAAGACTATTTTCTGGCGCCATTGTTGGGGAGCATAGCTCTATTCTTTGAGTCACTTGGGATTTATATCTGCTGGTCACTATGAAGAACTTGAAAGACGAAAGAACTAAGATTTTTCCCTCAACTACGAGGGGAGGTAAGGAACTGCCATCTAGCTCTGCACTTGATTCACCTTCTGTTTTGAGTAAACTTGCGACACCTAAACCTGCTTCTGCTATTAATTCTGATATGTCGCATGTTATTGATGATGTCACTTCTGCTATGCATGATACTTATGATGAAACAACTTCTATGCTTGATACTACTGTGCCACTTGGTGAATTTCTTGATGAACAACTTGCTAGGGCTAGAGAGAATGAAATTATTGAAACTGATAATATTGATGAAAGTGATGATGAAGGTTCTCCCCCTAAATATGAATTGCCTATTGTGCCTGAGGGTTATGTTATGGATGAAGAAACTGCTAGAGACTTTCTTGCTTGCAATGATAGGAGAGATCTTAAGAAATTATTAGCTAAGCTGAAAGAAAAAATCCTGAATGCTAGAATGAAATATGATCCTTCTTATGCTACTTCACCTATCTTTGTTACTAATAAGGATTATGATTTCTCTGTTGATCCCGAGATAATTACTTTGGTTGAATCTGATCCTTTCTATGGCTATGAATCTGAAACTGTTGTGGCACATTTTACAAAATTAAATGATATAGCCACCCTGTTCACTAATGATGAGAAAACTCGCTACTAATATATCCTTGAATTATTTTCGTTCTCATTAACGGGTGATGCTAAGATATGGTTTAATTCTCTTGATCCTGGTTGTTTGCGTAGTCCCCAGGATATGATTTATTACTTTTCTGCTAATTATTTCCCTGCTCAAAAGAAACAAGCTGCTTTAAGGGAAATATATAATTTTGTGCAAATGGAAGAAGAGAGTCTCCCACAAGCTTGGGGGAGGCTTCTCCAATTACTTAATGATTTGCCTGATCATCCTCTCGAGAAAAATGAAATACTTGATATCTTTTATAATGGACTAACCGATGCTTCCAGAGACCACCTGGATAGTTGTGTTGGTTGTGTTTTCAGGAAAGAACTGCTGACCAAGCTGAAATTCTATTGAACAATATGTTAACCAATGAAAATAATTGGGCACTTCCTGAACCAACTCCTAAGCCAACTCCGAAGAAGAGGGGTATTCTATTTCTCAGTCCTGAAGATATGCAAGAGGCAAAGAAATCTATGAAAGAAAAAGGTATTAAAGCTGAAGATGTTAAGAATTTACGTCCTGTTGAAGAAATACATGGTCTTAATTCATCACCTATTGAAGAAACACACGGTCTTGATAACCCGACACAGGTAGTAAAGGTAAATTCTCTCTATAGATTTGATGAAGGTGATATCACTCGTTATAAGTCTGCTAGCCAATGCTTAGATGAGTTTGATAATTTTATTGTTAAACAAGAAAACTTTAATGCTTATGTTGGCAGAGAATTGAAACGCAATGCTTATATGATCGAACACTTGGGTGATTATATGTCAAGAGTTAAAGGTGAACTTAAACTCATTAGTAAACATGCTTCTATGGTTACCACTCAAGTTGAACAAGTACTTAAAGCTCAGAATGATTTTCTCAATGAATTAAATAATAATAATAATGATAATGATGTTAGAGTTGTGACTATATGGGGTAGAATGACTCAGGAACCTTTGTATCCTGAGGGCCACCCTAAGAGAATTGAGCAAGATTCTCAGAGAACTAATGTAGATGCACCTAGTCCTTCTAAAAAGAAGAAAAATAAAAATGATAGGACTTTGCATGCTTCTACTGAATCTGTTGTTGACACACCTGAGAATCACAATGATATTTCTATTTCTGATGCTGAAACACAATCTAGTGATGAACATGAACTTAGTGATAATGTTAATGATAATGTTCATGTTGATGCTCAACCTAGTAATGATAATCATGTAGAGATTGAACCTGTTGTTGATCTTGATAACCCACAATCAAAGAATTGACATTATGATAAAAAGAGACTCGGTTGCTAGGAAGCACAGTAAAGAAAGAGAACCATGGGTTCAGAAACCCATGCCTTTTCCTCCCAAACCATCCAAGAAAAAGGATGATGAGGATTTTGAGCGCTTTGCTGAAATGATTAGACCTATCTTTTTGCGTATGCGTTTGACTGACATGCTTAAAATGAATCCTTATGCTAAGTATATGATGGATATTGTTACAAATAAGAGAAAGATACCGGAAGCTGAAATTTCCACCATGCTTGCTAATTATACTTTGAAGGGTGGAATACCAAAGAAACTTGGAGATCCAGGAGTACCAACTATACCATGCTCCATTAAAAGAAACTATGTTAAAACTGCTTTATGTGATCTTGGAGTCGGTGTTAGTGTTATGCCTCTCTATTTATATCGTAGACTTGATTTGAATAAGTTGACACCTACTGAAATATCTTTGCAAATGGCTGATAAATCAACTGCTATACATGTCGGTATTTGTGATGATGTGCCTGTTGTGGTTGCAAATATTACTATTTTAACGGACTTTGTTATTCTTGATATTCCCGAAGACGATAGTATGTCTATTATTCTTGGAAGACCCTTTTTGAATATGGCAGGGGCTGTTATTGATTGCAACAAAGGCAATGTCACTTTTCATGTTAATGGTAATGAGCATACAGTACACTTTCCGAGGAAACAACCTCAAGTCCACAGTATCAATTCTATTGGAAAAATCCCATCGATTATTTTTGGAGGTTTTGAATTTCCTCTTCCTACTGTCAAAAAGCGATATGATATCCTTATTATTGGGGACGTGCATATCCCCGTTGAGGTAACATAGTGTTATTCGAAATTTCTTCGGTTTCATGTTATTCGAAATGAGTTTGTTAACAAGACCTGATCAACCTTGTTAGTGGATTCCTTTTGATGAGCATGAGATGGATGAAGTTAGAAAGCACAACCTTCTGTACCCTCCTTTTACTTTCTATTATTTAGATTAAATAAAGCAAAAATAGTATTTTCTGTCTGTTTTCTGAATTACCCGTGCAATAAAAGAAATACACCGAAAATAAAAGTTCTCCAAATGCCCCGAAAATGAAATACGATTTTTTAGAATATTTGAGAATATCTGGCACTGAGAACACATCAGGCGGAGCAGGCACTTGGCCACGAGGGTCCAGGGCGTGCCCAACCCCCTGGGCGCGCACCCCTGCCTCGTGGGCCCATGGTGGGTCCCCTCCACTTATTCCAGCAACCACAAACTCCTTCTTCCTCCCAAAAAAATCACCAACCAGCTCAAGCACGAGTTCTAGCTCATTTTGCTGCGATTCTCGATCTCCTTTCTCAAAGCTCCACTCACAAAACTGCTTTGGGGGATTGTTCTTCGGTATGTGACTCCTCCAATGGTCCAATTAGTTTTTGTTCTAGTTCTTTATTCATTGAAATTTTTTGCTGCTTAGGTGACCCTGTTCTTGAGCTTGCATGACAAATTTATATGGTTCCAAGTAGTTCTAATGAATAATATAGTCTCTAGGCACTTGTGGGAGTAGTTGCTATCAATTTTGTTGAGTTTGGTTCACTTTTATTTTCAAGTTACTAAAAAATTTAGAAATTTTTCAGAGGAAGAAATATGTTTAGGAAAATGTACCAAGGTGGTCCTTCAAGGAAGCAAGGACCCAGGCTCGCAATACGCGATGCGGACGATGAACCACCAAGGGAAGCTCAAGTGCGGGCTTGTTAATGGCTGTCAGAGGACTTTTTGGTTCGAGCAGGAATCAAGGAGGAATTTTCTGGATATGTGTGTAACGCTGATCTTGGAAGCTTCGAGGCAGATAAGTGCCGTCAGTACCACTATCTCACTGATTCCTTTGTGAGAAGGTTTGAATTTTCATCATCACGCAATTCTCAAACTGTCCTATTTGATCTTTATGAAAATTCTTATACTATGGACTTAGAGGATTTCAATACTGCCTGCAAACTTCCACAATCTGAGTTTAGAGATTCTCTTGCTAGTATAACTGTGGGGGAGTCTAGAGATATAACACAAGCTACCATAGGGAGCATTCATTTTCCTGCTATACATTATTTTGCTCTCTTCATAGGTAGGTGCATAAATGGTAAGGATGAAGCATGTCACATGTGTGTCCCTGACCTCAGTGTTCTCAGGAGTGCTGTATTAGGAGATAAACATTATAATTTGGGAGCCATTGTTGCACGTAGGTTGCATAATAATAGAATTAATGGAGATTTCTTTGGTGGAATTTATGCAACCCGTTTAGCTAATTTTCTTGGTGTACCCATACGTGAGTATGATATTGAGTTGCCTCCTGTTTATTTAGATTATGAGGCTATGGTTCGTCATCAGTTTGTTGAGAGGAACGATCAGTTCCTCCAGTATCAACTAATCTTTGATAGATGACCCACCTATCACGTAGCTCTCCCTGCTCCTACTTTCTTTGACTTTCAGGCAAAAGGGAGACATGTTATAACCAGGGAGGAGGTGAATGAATACGAGAGGAGGCTTGAGACAGCTTGCCTCCAAGCTGCAGCCCACAATGCAATAGCCGCTGCATCTCAGTACGACCCCAACTACAACTTTGGATATCCGCCAGGCCAGCCGTGGCAATAGACCAACTTAGGCCAAAATCCTAAGCTTGGGGGAGTACGTATCTCTCACCGACATTACATTTATGTTCAAACACTCATGCTAGTTGTTGGTGCTCATACTTTTTCATTGTAATATCCATGTTAGTTTATTTTCCTTTTTATGCCTTCTTCTTGTGTGTTTGAAAAACCTTAAGAAGACCAAAAAAATTAGTTGTAGCTTTTAGTTAGTTTACTTTCCATGCGTGTAGTAGTAATAATTAAAATAAACCCAAAAATATTTCTTGTTCTTCTTTTGCTTGTTGGGAGCTTTCCCGTGTAAATAGTTTTATTTCTTTTCTTTTCTTTGGGGGTCGATAGGGGAAGACCATGATGAAATTGTTGAAGTGGCTCTTATATTCACTATTGTTGATTTAACCAAGAGCCTGTATTGCCTTGTCTTCTCCCTTTTATTGAATGCCTGCAGATTCCAGCTTAGTCCAAAGCACGTGCACTATTATTATTATTCACATCGTTCGGTCGTGCAAGTGAAAGGCAATTATGACGATATATGATGGACTGATTGAGATGAGAGAAGCTGGTATGAACTCGATCTCTCTTGTTTTTGTAAATATGATTAGTTCATCGTTCCTGATTCAGCCTATTATGAATAAACATGTTTGCGATGACAATTAGAGATTATAGTTGCTTATGCCATGCTCAATTAGCTAGGAGGATATAATGGTTTACCTTGCGTGCCAACATGCTATTAAAATGGTTGTGATGTTGTATGATAGGGTGGTATCCTCCTTTGAATGATGCAAGTGACTTGACTTGGCACATGTTCACGCATGTAGTTGAAACAAAATCAACATAGCCTTCACGATCTTTATGTTCATGGTGTATTATATCCTACTCATGCTTGCACTCAATGTTTATTAATTTTAATGTGTGTTCATGACTGTTGTCGCTCGCTAGTTGGTCGCTTCCCAGTCTCTTTCTAGCCTTCACTTGTACTAAGCGGGAATACTGCTTGTGCAACCAATGAGTCCACTATACCTTCCTATATGCAGTATCTACCTGCCGTTCCAAGTAAATTTGTATGTGCCAAACTCTAAACCTTCAAATGAAATTCTGTTTTGCATGCTCGAATAGCTCATGTATCAACTAGGTCTGTCTGTATGTTCCATGCTAGGCGGGTTATTCTCAAGAGGAGTGGACTCCGCTCCTCACTCACGAGAAAATGGCTGGTCACCGGGATGCCCAGTCCCATGCTTTATGCAAATCAAATCAAAATAATTGCAAACAAAACTTCCCCGAGACTCTTGTTAGTTGGAGGCACTCGTTGTTTCGAGGAAGCCATGGATTGATGCTTGTTGGTGGAGGGGGGTATAAACTTTACCATTCTATTTGGGAACCGCCTATAATGTGAGTAGCATGGAAGATATCTCCATATCTTGGTTGTTATGTTGACAGTGAAAGTATGCCGCTCAAAATATTATTTATCTCTGCTTTAAAATTGAGCTCTGGCACCTCTACAAATCCCTGCTTCCCTCTGTGAAGGGCCTATCTTTTTACTTTTATGTTGAGTCATCACCCTCTTATTAAAAAGAACCAGCTGGAGCGCACCGCTGTCATTTGCATCCATTACTATTAATTTATATTGGGTATGACTATGACTGGATCTCTTTTACCATGAATTACAATGTTTAGTCAGTCCTTGATCTTCAAAGGTGCTCTGCATTTATGTTTTGCGGTCTTAGAAAGGGCTAGCGAGATACCATCTTGTTATATCATATCATGATTGTTTTGAGAAAGTGTTGTCATCCGAGATTTATTATTATTGCTCGCTAGTTGATTATGCCATTGACATGAGTAAACTGAGAACTAAATGTTATTGTGAATATGGTTAGTTCATAATCTTTGCTGAAAACTTGAATGTTGGCTTTACATATTTACAACAACAAGAGCAAATAGAGTTTGTAAAAGTTTTTCTTTATCACTTTCAGTTTATCAACTGAATTGCTTCTAATTACTTTGCTGCAGATACTAAGTTATCAAGGTGTGGTTGAATTGACAACTCAACTGTTAATACTTGATAATATTCTTTGGCTCCCCTTATGTCGAATCAATAAATTTGGGTTGAATACTCTACCCTCGAAAACTGTTGCGATCCCCTATACTTGTGGGTTATCAGTAGGCCCGCATAGATAGATAGATAAAGAACACGAGCTGATGAGGCGCATGCGGACTGTTTGACTGGTCAACCAGATAAATACGGAGCTATACGCTGAGCCAGTGACCGTATAATCACCATATCTCATATACAATGATCAAAGTGAGCTATCAAGACAAGTTCAATGACCGCCAATGCATTTTACTTGGTAATAAATGACCTAGATTGAATGGGAATCCAAATGTCCTTCGTCTTTTGTCCTTGAGCTCTTGACAAACCAATGCACTTTACGGTTGTCCGGCCACTCCACCCCAGAGCTGTCACCAAGCGTCGTTCATGCCACCGCGCTGCACACTAACCGGTAAGGAAGCGATGGCATCCCGCCGTGCTGAGTTCCTTGCCGCCCACGACCACACACATAATGGTAGGGAAGCGGTGGCATCCCGTCGTGCCGAGTTCATCGCCGCTCGCGACCTCACACCTATGTGGGCGGAATTTGAAGCTACCTAGGCCGAATGGGCGGTAGAGCAAGAGGCGGCCAAAGCCGCGCAGAGGGAGCGGAAAAGTCAGAAAGCACTCAAGAAAAGAGAGGCCCACCGCCGCAAGAAAGAAGAGGACGCACGTGCTGCTGCGGAGAGGTCGGCGGAGATCCAAGCACGGTGGGGTGTCGCCGACAAAGCCGGGAAGGAGAACGATGGCGTCTGGCCAGCATGTGAGAAGTAGTAGTACTAGTAGTTAGTGTGTGTGTCTGTGTCGCCCGTATGTTTGTTTAATTAATTACGAGCATGTACCAGTACTACTAGTTACTATTGTAGTTTTTAGAGCAAATTACCAGTACATTAGCCTAGACTCAATGGAAAAATTCCTATCCTATGCATCAAATGGCATCTCTTTCTCTAAAGGAATTGAGATGCATGTCATCTCACTTCCTATGATTTTCATATTCGTATAAAATTCCTATCCTATGAACCAAAGGAGGCCTCTGCTGGAGTAACTACTGTAGCTAGCAGTACTGCTGGTACAGTAGTTTTCTTCAAGAAGCGGAATTCAACGAACTCATGATGGTTCCTTCGTAACTTCACAGTGGGTAAGGTTGGGCCTGTGATTTGACGGCTCATTAGTAATTACTGCGGCGCGGCGACCGGGGTGACTCTCCCTTGGAGTTCTACGGGCATGGCAAGTGGACCAGGATGGTCGACGTCCCACATGTCGGCGAGCGGAAGTATTCTTTCCGATATCGAGGAGCAAGGAAACCGTGTGGTATAGTATCATTGGTGATCTATATTTATTTTTTATTTCTGATGAATGCTAGCATTTCAACTCTTACGACGAAGGAGTGCCAAACACACAGCACGTGTTGGATGTCCCACACGTCAGTGAAAGGAGTGGGACATGAACAGCGTGGTAGAGCGTCTCCACTTCTGGGTCGAAGACCACACGTAGTAGTACTACTGTACTAGTGGTATGAACGATACAAAGTGCGACCCGGAGAGAAAGACACGTCTAATAGGAAGGTCTCGGGGCATACACGTAAACAAATATAAAACCTTATATGTGCCTCCAATTAATATAGTGGTAGTAGGGTACTTAGTCACGTACTCCATAACATCACCAGGCATTGCACGTACAACATTTAGTGGTAATAAGAGACAAATGCCTATATGCCACGCATGTTCATACTATTTGTGCCTTTCTACTTCACTTACTGCGCTACATTGCACAGGTTCGCACGTCCACTCCTGGGTATATGTCTGTCTCATAGTTCCAGTCCCACGTGTTCTTCATATAGATGGAACGATCCTTTCATGACACATGTGTTGGAAATATGCCCTAGAGGCAATAATAAATTAGTTATTATTATTATATTTCCTTGTTCATGATAATCGTTTATTATCCATGCTATAATTGTATTGATAGGAAACTCAAATACATGTGTGGATACATAGACAACACCATGTCCCTAGCAAGCCTCTATTGGCTAGCTGGTTTATCAATAGATGGTTACGGTTTCCTAACCATGGACATTGGATGTCATTGATAACGGGATCACATCATTAGGAGAATGATGTGATGGACAAGACCCAATCCTAAGCCTAGCACAAAGATCGTAGTTCGTATGCTAAAGCTTTTCTAATGTCAAGTATCATTTCCTTAGACCATGAGATTGTGCAACTCCCGGATACCGTAGGAATGCTTTGGGTGTACCAAACGTCCACAACGAATCTGGGTGGCTATAAAGGTGCATTACAGGTATCTCCGAAAGTATCTGTTGGGTTGGCACGAATCGAGATCGGATTTGTCACTCGTGTAAACGGAGAGGTATCTTCGGGCCCACTCGGTAGGACATCATCATAATGTGCACAATGTGACCAAGGGGTTGATCACGGGATGATGTGTTACGGAACGAGTAAAGAGACTTGCCGGTAACGAGATTGAACAAGGTATCGGGATACCGACGATCGAATCTCGGGCATGTACAATGCCGCTAGACAAAGGGAATTGTATACGGGATCGATTGAGTCCTTGACATCGTGGTTCATCTGATGAGATCATCGTGGAACATGTGGGAGCCAACATGGATATCCAGATCCCGCTGTTGGTTATTGACCGGAGAGCGTCTCGGTCATGTCTACATGTCTCCGAACCCGTAGGGTCTACACACTTAAGGTCTGGCGACGCTTAGGGTTATAAAGGAAGTTTGTATGTGGTTACCGAATGTTGTTCGAGTCCCGGATGAGATCCCGGACGTCGCGAGGAGTTCCGGAATGGTCCGGAGGTAAAGATTTATATATAGGAAGTCCTGTTTCGCCATCGGGACAAGTTTACGGGTCATCGGTATTGTACCGGGACCAGGAAGGGTCCCGGGGTCCATCGGGTGGGGCCACCTATCCCGGAGGGTCCCATGGGCTGAGATGAGAAGGGATCCAGCCCAAAGTGGGCTGGGCGCCACTTCCCTAGGGCCCATGCGCCTAGGGTGAAGGGGAAACCCTAAAGGAAGATTCCCATAAGGGAAGGCACCTCCTAGGTGCCTTGGGGAAGGACTCCTCCGGCCGCCGCCCCTTGGAGATTGGATCTCCTAGGGGCTGGCGCACCCCCTTGGGATCCCTATATATAGTGGGGTAGGAGGGCCTCTCAAACACACCTTTTGCCTTTGGTGCAGCCCTCCCTCTCTCCCAAGTTCTTCTCCTCCTCCTCTCCCTTGGTGCTTGGCGAAGCCTCAAGGGATTGCCACGCTCCTCCATCACCACCATGCCGTTGTGCTGCTGCTGGATGGAGTCTTCCTCAACCTCTCCCTCTCTCCTTGCTGGATCAAGGCGTGGGAGACGCCACCGGCTGTCACGTGTGTTGAACGCGGAGGTGCCGTCTGCTCGGCACTAGGATCTCCGGTGATTTGAATCACGACGAGTACGACTCCTTCAACCCCGTTCTCATGAACGCTTCCGCTTAGCGATCTACAAGGGTATGTAGATGCACTCTCCTTCCCTCGTTGCTAGTTTCTTCATAGATAGATCTTGGTGACACATAGGAAAATTTTGAATTTCTGCTACGTTCCCCAACAGTGGCATCATGAGCTAGGTCTATTGCGTAGATTCTTTGCACGAGTAGAACACAAAGTAGCTGTGGGCGTTGATGTTGTTCACTATGCTTACCGTTACTAGTCCAATCTTGTTTCGACCGTATTGTGGGATGAAGCGGCCCGGACCGACCTTACACGTACTCTTACGTGAGACAGGTTCCACCGATCGACATGCACTTGGTCCATAAGGTGGCTAGCGGGTGCCGCCTCTCCCACTTTAGTCGGAACGGATTCGATGAAAAGGGTCCTTATGAAGGGTAAATTGCAATTGGCATATCACGTTGTGGTTTTATGTAGGTAAGAAACGTTCTTGCTAGAAACCCAAAGCAGCCACGTAAAACATGCAAACAACAATTAGAGGACGTCTAACTTGTTTTTGCAGGGTATGCTATGTGATGTGATATGGCCAAGAAGAATGTGATGAATGATATGTGATGTATGAGATTGATCATGTTCTTGTAATAGGACTCACGACTTGTATGTCGATGAGTATGACAACCGGCAGGAGCCATAGGAGTTGTCTTTATTTATTGTATGACCTGCGTATCATTGAACAACGCCATGTAATTACTTTACTTTATTGCTAACCGGTAGCCATAGTAGTAGAAGTAATAAGTTGGCGAGACAACTTCATGGAGACACGATGATGGAGATCATGATGATGGAGATCATGGTGTCATGCCGGTGACAATGATGATCATGGAGCCCTGAAGATGGAGATCAAAAGGAGCAATATGATATTGGCCATATCATGTCACTACTATATAATTGCATGTGATGTTTATTATGTTTATGCATCTTGTTTACTTAGAACGACGGTAGTAAATAAGATGATCCCTTACACAAATTTCAAGAAGTGTTCTCCCCGATCGTGCACCGTTGCTACAGTTCGTCGCTTCTAAGCACCACGTGATGATCGGGTGTGATGGATTCTTACGTTCACATACAACGGGTGTAAGACAGATTTACACAGCAAAAACACTTGGGGTTAACTTGACGAGCCTAGCATGTACAGACATGGCCTCGGGAACACAGAGACCGAAAGGTCGAGCATGAGTCGTATAGTAGATACGATCAACATGAAGATGTTCACCGATGTTGACTAGTCCGTCTCAGGTGATGATCGGACACGGCCTAGTTGACTCGGATCATGTAATCACTTAGATGACCAGAGGGATGTCTATCTGAGTGGGAGTTCACAAGATGAACTTAATTATCTTGAACATAGTCAAAAGATCTTTGCAAATTATGTCGTAAGCTCGCGCTTTAGTTCCACTGTTTAGATATGTTCCTAGAGAAAATATAGTTGAAAGATGAAAGTAGCGATTATGCGGACAGTAGAAAGCTTATGTCCTTAATGCACCGCTCAGTGTGCTGAACCCCAAACGTCGTTTGTGGATGTTGCGAACATCGGACATACACGTTTTGATAACTACGCGATAGTTCACTTAAACGGTTTAGAATTGAGGCACCAAAGACGTTTCAAACGTCATGGAACATATGAGATGTTTCGAGGGCTGAAATTGGGATTTCATGCTCGTGCCCACGTCAAGAGGTATAAGACCTCCGACGATTGTCTTAGCCTGCAAACTAAGGGAGAAAAGCTCAATCGTTGAGCTTGTGCTCAGATTGTCTGAAGTGCAACAATCACTTGAACCGAGTGGGAGTTGATCTTCCGGATGAGATAGTGATGTTTCTCCAAAGTCATTGCCACCAAGCTGCTATAGCTTCGTGATGAACTATAACATATCAGGGATAGATATGATGATCCTTGAAGTATTCGCGATGTTTGACACCACGAAAGTAGAAATCAAGAAGGAGCATCAATTGTTGATGGTTGGTGAAACCACTAGTTTCAAGAAGGGCAAGGGCAAGAAGGGACACTTCATGAAACGGCAAATCAGTTGCTGCTCCAGTGAAGAAACCCAAGGCTAAACCCAAACCCGAGACTAAGTGCTTCTGTAATAAGGGGAACAACCACTGGAGCGGAACCACCCTAGATACTTGGTAGATGAGAAGGCTGGCAAGGTCGATAGAAGTATATTTGATATACATTAAGTTATTGTGTATTTTACTAGTACTCCTAGTAGCACCAGTGGTATTAGATACCGGTTCGGTTGCTAAGTGTTAGTAACTTCGAAATAAAAGCTACGGCATAAACGGAGACTAGCTAAAGGAGAGCTGACGATATGTGTTGGAAGTGTTTCCAATTTTGATGTGATCAAACATCGCACGCGCTCCCTCTACCATCAAGATTAGTATTAAACCAGAATAATTATCATTTGGTGTTTGCGTTGAGCATAGACATGATTGGATTATGTCTATCGCAATACGGTTATTCATTTAAGGAGAATAATGGTTACTCTATTTATTTGAATAATACCTTCAATGGTCTTACACCTAAAAGAATGGTTTATTAAATCTCGATTGTAGTGATACACATTTTCATGCCAAAAGATATAAGATAGTAATGATAGTACCACTTACTTGTGGCACTTTGCCATGTAAGTCATATTGGTATAAAAGCATGAAGAAGCTCCATGTTGATGGATCTTTGGACTCACTCGTTTTGAAAAGTTTGAGACATGCGAACCATGTCTATTGGTGTATACGCATGAAGAAACTCCATGCAGATGGATCGTTTAGACTCACTTGATTTTGAATCACTTGAGATATGCAAATCATACCACATGGGCAAGATGGTGAAAAGCCTCGGTTTGATAAGATGGAACAAGATAGCAACTTGTTGGAAGCAACACATTTTGATATGTGCAGTCCAATGAGTGCCGAGGCATGCGATGAATATCGTTATGTTCGACTTCACAGATGATTCGAGTAGATGTTGAGTATATTTACTTGATGAAACACAAATCTGAATTATTGAATGGTTCAAGTAATTTCAGAATGAAGTTTAAGATCTTCGTGACAAGAGGATAGAATGTCTATGATATGATCATAGAGATGAATGTCTGAGTTACGAGTTTTGGCACACAATTAAGACATTGTGCAAATTGTTTCACAATTAATACCGCCTGGAACACCATAGCGTGATGGTGTGTCCGAACATCATAGTTGCACCCTATTGGATATGGTGCGTACCATGATGTCTCCTATCGAATTACCACTATCGTTCATGGGTTAGGCATTAGAGACAACCGCACTCACTTTAATAAGGTACCACGTAATTCCGTTGAGACGACACTGTTTGGAGAAACCTAAGTTGTCGTTTCTTAAAAGTTTGGGGCTATGACGCTTATGTGAAAAAGTTTCAGGTTGATAAGCTCGAACCAAAGCGGATAAAATGCATCTTCATAGGACACCCAAAAACAGTTGGGTATACCTCCTAATTCAGATCCGAAAGCAATAGGGATTGTTTCTTGAATCGGGTCCTTTCTCGAGGAAAAGTTTGTCTCGAAAAGTTGAGTGGGAGGATGGCGGAGACTTGATGAGGTTATTGAACCATCACTTCAACTAGTGTGTAGCAGGGCACAGGAAGTTGTTCCCGTGGCACCTACACCAATTGAAGTAGAAGCTTATGACAGTAATCATGAAGTTTCGGATCAAGTCACTACCAAACCTCGTAGGACGACAAGGACGCGTACTGCTTCAGAGTGGTACGGTGATCCTGTCTTGAAGGTCATGTTGCTAGACAACAATGAACCTACGAGCTATGGAGAAGCAATGGTGGGCCCAAATTCTGATAAATGGTTAGAAGCCATGAAATCCGAGATAGGATCCATGTATCATAACAAAGCATGGACTTTGGTGGACTTGCCGATGATCGGCAAGCCATTGAAATAAATGGATCTTTAAGAAGAAGACGGACGTGGACGGTAATGTCACCGTCTATGAAGCTCGACTTGTGGCGAAGAGTTTTTCACAAGTTCAAGGAGTTGACTACGATGAGATTTTCTCATCCATTGCGATGCTTAAGTCCGTCGGAATCATGTTAGCATAAGCTGCATTTATGAAATCTGGCAGATGGATGTCAAAACGAGTTTCCTTATCAGTTTACGTAAGGAAAGGTTGTATGTGATACAATCAGAAAAGTTTTGTCGATCCTAAGGATGCTAAAAGGTATGCTAGCTCCAGCGATCCTTTCTAAGGACTGGAGTAAGCATCTCGGAGTTGGAATATGCGCTTTGATGAGATGATCAAAGATTTTGGGTTTATACAAAGTTTATGAGAAACTTGTATTTCCAAAGAAATGAGTGGGAGCACTATAGAATTTCGATGAGTATATGTTGTTGACATATTGATGATCGAAATGATGTAGAATTTCTGGAAACCATATAGGGTTATTTGAAAGATGTTTTTCAATAGAAAACCTGGATTAAGCTACTTGAACATTGAGCATCGAGATCTATAAGGATAGATCAAAAATGTTTAATAATACTTTCAAATGAGCACATACCTTGACATAATCTTGAAAGTGTTCAAGATGGATCAGTCAAAGAAGGAGTTCTTGCCTGAGTTGTAAGGTATGAAGTTCGACCACGGCAGAAAAGAGAGAAAGGACGAAGGTCATCCCCTATGCTTCAGACATAGGCTCTATAGTATGCTATGCTGTGTACCGCACCGGAAGTGTGCCTTGCCATGAGTCAGTCAAGGGGTACAAGAATGATCCAGGAATGGATCATTGGACAGTGATCAAAATTGTCCTTGGAGTAAAGAAGGACATGTTTCTCGATTATGGAGGTGATAAAGAGTTGGCGTAAAGGGTTACGCCGATGCAAGCTTTAACACCTATCCGAATGACTCTAAGTAGCAAACATGATACGTATAGTGGAACAACCATTTGGAATAGCTCCAAGTGGGCGTGGAAGCAGCATTTATAATATGACCTAGAAATTTGCAAAGCACACACGGATCTGAAAGGTTCAGACCCGTTGACTAAAACCCGTTGACTAAAACCTCTCTCACAAGCAAAACATGATCAAACCTCAGAACTCATTGAGCCTAAATCACATGATGATGTGAACTAGTTTACACACACTAGTAAACTCTTTGGGTGTTGGTCACATGGCGATGTGACCTATCAGTGTTAATCACATGACGATGTGAACTAGATTATTGACTCTAGTGCAAGTGGGAGACTGTTGGAAATATGCCCTAGAGGCAATAATAAATTAGTTATTATTATTATATTTCCTTGTTCATGATAATCGTTTATTATCCATGCTATAATTGTATTGATAGGAAACTCAAATACATGTGTGGATACATAGACAACACCATGTCCCTAGCAAGCCTCTATTGGCTAGCTCGTTTATCAATAGATGGTTACGGTTTCCTAACCATGGACATTGGATGTCATTGATAACGGGATCACATCATTAGGAGAATGATGTGATGGACAAGACCCAATCCTAAGCCTAGCACAAAGATCGTAGTTCGTATGCTAAAGCTTTTCTAATGTCAAGTATCATTTCCTTAGACCATGAGATTGTGCAACTCCCGGATACCGTAGGAATGCTTTGGGTGTACCAAACGTCACAACCAATCTGGGTGGCTATAAAGGTGCATTACAGGTATCTCCGAAAGTATCTGTTGGGTTGTACGAATCGAGATGGGATTTGTCACTCCGTGTAAACGGAGAGGTATCTCTGGGCCCACTCGGTAGGACATCATCATAATGTGCACAATGTGACCAAGGGGTTGATCACGGGATGATGTGTTACGTAACGAGTAAAGAGACTTGCCGGTAACGAGATTGAACAAGGTATCGGGATACCGACGATCGAATCTCGGGCAAGTACAATGCCGCTAGACAAAGGGAATTGTATACGGGATTGATTGAGTCCTTGACATCGTGGTTCATCCGATGAGATCATCGTGGAACATGTGGGAGCCAACATGGATATCCAGATCCCGCTGTTGGTTATTGACCGGAGAACGTCTCGGTCATGTCTACATGTCTCCCGAACCCGTAGGGTCTACACACTTAAGGTTCGATGACGCTAGGGTTATAAAGGAAGTTTGTATGTGGTTACCGAATGTTGTTCGAAGTCCTGGATGAGACCCCGGACGTCATGAGGAGTTCCGGAATGGTCCGGAGGTAAAGATTTATATATAGGAAGTCCAGTTTCGGGGGTCATCGGTATTGTACCGGGACCACCGGAAGGGTCCCGGGGGTCCACCGGGTGGGGCCACCTATCCCGGAGGGTCCCATGGGCTGAGATGAGAAGGGATCCAGCCCAAAGTGGGCTGGGGCGCCACTTCCCCTAGGGCCCATGCGCCTAGGGTGAAGGGGAAACCCTAAAGGAAGATTCCCATAAGGGAAAGGCACCTCCTAGGTGCCTTGGGGAAGGACTCCTCCCCGGCCGCCCCTTGGAGATTGGATCTCCTAGGGGCTGGCGCACCCCCTTGGGATCCCTATATATAGTGGGGTAGGAGGGCCTCTCAAACACACCTTTTGCCTTTGGTGCAGCCCTCCCTCTCTCCCAAGTTCTTCTCCTCCTCCTCTCCCTTGGTGCTTGGCGAAGCCTGCGGGATTGCCACGCTCCTCCATCACCACCATGCCGTTGTGCTGCTGCTGGATGGAGTCTTCCTCAACCTCTCCCTCTCTCCTTGCTGGATCAAGGCGTGGGAGACGTCACCGGGCTGTACGTGTGTTGAACGCGGAGGTGCCGTCCGTTCGGCACTAGGATCTCCGGTGATTTGAATCACGACGAGTACGACTCCTTCAACCCCGTTCTCATGAATGCTTCCGCTTAGCGATCTAAAAGGGTATGTAGATGCACTCTCCTTCCCTCGTTGCTAGTTTCTTCATAGATAGATCTTGGTGACACGTAGGAAAATTTTGAATTTCTGCTACGTTCCCCAACAACATGCACCTTGATGCTAGATGTGTCGCGTGTTGGCAAAAGGATGAACAAAGCTCACGTAAAAAAATAGAGTGGAAGAACATAGATTCCCGACGACCGAGAAGGAGCAAGGAACCTCGGGGTGGAGCGTCTGCACTCATAATATTTTATATTATTCAGCGATATAAAATCAACCAATCATCTCCACAGTGGACTGGAAGAGTACGAAACGTGGCAGCCCAGTGTAGTTACATCATACTAGTACATGGATAACCCACGCTATCACCATATTTCTTGGCTTCCTTGCGACACATATCTCTAGTAATCCAGCAGCCTGTATCGCTTCTCCCTCCTTGTCTCTCTCAAAGTGCGGTGGGCTGGCGTTTTTGCCGTCTATTGAGGTCGGTTAACTCATCACATGTTAGCGACATGCCAAGAGCATTCTAAAAAAATTCCTTTCACGTTTCTTTTTCAAAAAGAACAAAATCCTTTCACGTACGAATTTGACTGTATGCTTTGAGCAACTTGCATGTCCTATACTACTCCTGTTTGGATACTCTAACTTAGCTAGAGGTTAGACTAACTCATGACTAACCCGGAACTAACTTTAGCCAAAGAGGAGTTTGGGTTACAGGGTTAGATTGACAATAAATGCACTTAATGGAGAGAGAAAAGTGATTTTTTAGTGGTCCCAATGAGAACTATCTCCATTTAGCACCTCTTGGGTGGGATAGTTTTTTTTTGTGGGTTCAGTGCAACTTGCTCCAATTTAAACCCTCATGCTTGGATACTTTAGGGCTATTTGAGCCCCAACTAGCTCAAACTAACTCTAACCCATGGATCCAAACAGGGCCTATGGCCAGCCTCGATGCGGAGCAGTCGCGTGCACCAGGAAGCGGCGCTCTCTCAGCCGTCGCGCCGCTTCAAAGCCGGCGCCAGTGAGAGGTCGCCTCCCTCTGGCCGGGCATTAATGTGGCACTGACGCTCTAGGGCGACGCTGACCGTTTCATGCGGGAAGCGCACGCTAGCAAGGGAGTATAGGTTTTGAACTGTTTCAGGTGTAGTACTGGTAGTTTGCAAAACTACTCAATTATTGCACTCAGTTTCCTAAGAAATTGTGGTAAAAACGTTACTCCACAGCCCGCTTCCCTTCTCCTTCCTCTTCCACCGCCCGCGCACGTCCGCGGGAAGCGACCGGTCAACCCTTATATAGGAGTGCTAGCACAAAAAGATGCATGCATGACCACTAAAATTTCCAGATTAAAGCGCCGCTCCGGCGGGAGTATGGCGTATGTTGTTACCTTCGGCCGGGCCATGGCTACCGGGCGTGGCGACCGTGAGAAGAGGCGGCGGGAGGGAATGAATGCAGATACTGTTTGGGTTCGCCGTTCGGCTTAAATTAATGCACAGGATCAAGTGTACCCGCGGGTGCACAAATTGTAACATACGTGTCTGCTTAACTGGGCGTTACATAACTGGTGTGTGTGTGTGAGAGAGAGAGAGAGATTCTGAGAGACAGAGTGCGTGTGTGCGACTCTACTCTTCGTACATGTACTCAACCTTTTGCATCAGGATATAAGTATAATGGTATTTACTTTAGCTAGTGATTTATGTGGCCATGTTAACGTGGTTGTGTAAAAAAATGTCACTTACTTCTTGTGATTTGCGTTATATAATTACAAGCAAGATGCTCGTGCATTGCACGGAACATCAATATGCATTTTTTTACAAAACACCTGTTGTGATTTACCCATGCAGGAGTAATCCCATGTGTAAAAACTAATGATATTTCGAGAATTTTATCGGAAAACTGGTATCTCGAGAATGTCATCGAAAAAATGAAAGATGAGAGATAAGGTGAGGAGGAGTGGGCGTGGTGGTGGTGGTGGTCGGACTGGGCGGAGGCATGGGGATGGGCCAGGCGCCCGGCAGCTGGCAGCCACCATGCTAGATTGTTCCAGAGACTTTCTTTATCAATTGCTCAACAATGAGGTTGTGGGAGATAAGGATGTGGAGAGAGGTGCGGGTATCTTTTGTAAAATTATCATAGTTTGCTTTCTATCCGTCAGATATAGATCAGACGGTCTATATTACAAGATGGCAGGCACACCATCATCACCAACTCGGTTTTTTATAAGGGTACAGATGATAAGTTTTCTAACTACTAAAGTAAAGTGGAATTTTTCCATGTTACTTAAGTAAATTAAGGTGATTGTTTATCATACGGGTAAGGGTGGATGAAGGGTGGTAGGAACAAATGCTCCACCTAGAGCATGTGTGTGTGAGATGGAGTCTCAGTGTGTGTGTGTGTGTGTGTGCGTGTGTTTCTGTGTGTGTGTGTGGGTGGGTGGGTGTGAGAGAGAGAGAGAGAGATGGAGTCCTAGTGTGTGTGTGTGTGTGTGATGGAGTCTTAGTGTATGTGTGGGGGGTGGGTGGGTGGGTGCGTGCGTGCGTGTGTGTGTGTGTGTGTGTGTGTGTGTTTGTGTGTGTGTGTGGGTGTGTGTGTGTGTTGCGGGGTCCTCGGTGGAGGATGTAATTTAAGTGTGCATGGCTTCATCATAGAGAGGTGATGTGTATGGCAGAGGCCACCAACGATGGGGTGCGAGAGAGAAAATGCCCGTAGAGAGGGAAGAGAAGGTGTGTGCGCGTGAGAGTAGTCAAAATCGAGAGAACGTGTTTGTTTGAGAGACACTGAGGAAGACTAATACATATCGATGGTGCACATAGGCGGGAATTAAACAAAGGGATGGTCTTATTGGTTTCGGGGATATAGGGGAAGAGTGAGAGGGGGTAGCTAGAAGGAGATTGTTAAGTGTGAGTGTGTGTTTTACCCATCCAGGCGGAAGTTATGTGCACACAAGAAGAGAACAATTCAATGTGGCGTTAGGGTTGAGGGTAATTAACTACGTATGGAGACATAGAGACCTTGAACGTGCATGTGTGAGAGGTATACATGTATACGTGGGATGTGTGTGTATGCGCGCGCGCATGATCGAGATAAAAGAAAGAAGACATAAGTCATAAGATCAACGACATGGGAGAGACGGATCGGTATGACAATATGCATGCATGTGAGAATGCAGCGAAGAAGGCCCGACAATTGAGCATGTGTTTTTGTCTTTAAGAGATAGTGGCGTGGGCTGGAGCATGCATCTATGGCGAGCAGAGGGAGTGAGGCACAATGATTGTGCAAAAGAGATCAACCTATAAATGAAAGAAGGTTGATGGAGAAACAGATAAATAGAAAGATAAAGATGCTAGCTAGTGTGCGTTAGAGATAGGAGTCGAGTGGATCAGAAGGCTGAGTTATGGGTGTGGGTGTGACAGAGATGAAGAAAGGGTGCATGTGACTCACATACAAACAAATATCAGAGAGAAATGAGATCCCGGGAGACGGGGTTTTGTGTCTGCGAGAGAGAAAGATATTTCTAAACGAGAGTGATAGCTAGAGAGACATATGAGGGAACGTAAGATATCTCTAGGGAGAGAGAGTGTGTGTGAGTGACATACAAGAGAACAGTGGAGAAATATGAGACCCTGGGAGACAGGGTTTGTGTTTGTGTGTGAGAAAGAGATATTTAAGAGGAAGAGTCAGAGGTTCTCATACCTAAGGAGCGAAAGACATCTACGTATGAGGGGTGTGCGAGTGGCACACAGGGGAATAGTAGAGAGAAATGAGACCCCGGGAGACAAAGTTTTGTGTTTGTGTGAGAAAAAGAGATCCCACATGGAGAATCATAGTTAGAGACACATAGCAGGGAGCGAGATATACTTAGAGAGAGATAGAGTGATGAAGGTCGAGGGACAGAGTACCGTCAGTGTGTTACGAAGATAAAAGATCATTGTGGACATACAGGTAGCACGAGAGATACCCGAGAAACTATGAACGTGTATAGGTCTAGAGAGATAGTCCTATATAAGCATGAGTGATAGTTATATGAGACGAATATCTGGATTAAATGGGATTCAAATATTTAAACTGGAGATCACGACATCGATAATATCATAACGCAAATTGGTGTATCAAACATGCATATTCATTTGAATTTGGGGACACATGTAATGTTATATAGTTTATCAATATTGGTGATCCATAGATTCTTTAATTAGAAACAATGCATGGTTTATATGCAATTATGTCTAAACGGGATTACACTATATGTTGCGTGTGTGAAACACATTATACATGTTTGATAAGTAAAAAAACCCACATGAAACACACATTAATTGGAGACAGTTAGCGAGGAATGCATACATTGGATTTCAACATAAAGTGGTTTCAAATATTTGAAAATCCAAATTGATGGATACAACCTTATGAATCTGAGATCATGCCATTTGTAAACCATATTTATGTATAAAGGGTGTTGTGCTTTTGAAAGTATATATAAAAAATGATGTATATAGAATTTTATTCCAATCAAAAATGGATCCCGCCCGAAAAAAATAGAATACTAACGGGATTCGAATTGAGTTCGCACGGTAAACGTGCACTCTGCAAAATTTGAACAAAGCGGGGAAAGTTGCAGTAACCACCCGAAACCAAAATCTGCGAGATGGAAATTACTACTGCCTATCCCTGCCACGCAAAGCCTATCTGCTCGATTTCTATAGGTTTCGATAGGGGTAGGTTTGTAATTTCACTCAAACGTGACATAACCGCCTCTCACCCGGATTCATACACGGTGGGCGCCAAAACACAGTGTGTCCTCGGTCGAAATCGACTCCCTCCCGATTCATACACAGTGGGCGCCAAAACACAGTGTGTCCTCGTCCGAAATCGACTCCCTCCCCGATTCATACACGATGGGCGCCAAAAACAAACTCTCGTCGGCAAATATTCGGTGTATGCGAGATTACCGTCCTATCTCCAACCGACTAATATTGTTGTGATGTAGGAAATTTGAAATGGGGGCTAAGTTTGTAAATTTCCACGCATTTGAGACAAGCGCGCCCTGAAGACATGGTCCCCCCTTCCTCTCCACCTCCATTTCCCCATTCGTACTCCGTGGGCGCCAAAACACCCTCTCCACCCTAGCCTCCTCCGTCCGCCACCCCATCCACCACCGTCCTCCTCCACCATGCCGGAGCTGATACCCCGACGCCGCCGTCCATTACAAGAGATCGACCTCTCTCATCCATGGCTTCGGACCGGGGTCTTTGCATCCGTCCTCTTGCTTCATCCCATTGCCGTCCACCTTGCCGGGCGCCGCTTCCTACGACCGTGCCCATCGCGCTTCGCCGCCACCGCCTACCCTCCTAGATCTGCTTCCACGCTGCCGACAGCCATCGCTACCGCAGCACTCAAATTCTCAAAGCAGATGCATACAGGCGCCGCACTGTAGGCGGTACTCTTTCAGATGTCTGCTCAACTTATTTATCACGGCAAGAAAATAGATCGCCACCGCTTTACTCTGATTTCTTGTCCATCACTTACTTGCTAGTTGAAAGCAAACATTGGTTCTTGAAGTTGCCTTTGTGCGGTTTGCACCTCAGATCCGCCATGGCACGCTCAACACTGTACTCCCAATGCTTATGGTTTTCTCCTTTTATATTCCACACTAGTTAAATCACAGTAGACTAAATTTCAAAATTGGGTCAGTCGATTTTTCAGAGCTCACCAGAGTTCGCCGGTGCGAATGAAGGGGCTTGGGCGGGGGCGGTGGTTGTGGGGGGCGGTGGTGGGGCCTCGCCGAACCAAGGCATTGAGTGCCATTCTGGATGCAATGAAACTCATACGCTCCCCACCTGTAGATTCTTGTTCAGAATATGATCCTAATGACTATTCTAACCTCGAGGAGTCAAAGGCTGATGGCGTGTCCTGTTCACCCATCAAGGTGCCTATTCTAATTTGGCAAGGTTTTATTGATTGCGCGTATCTTGCATATGTTGTCTTGCATTTCTTCTACTTTGTTGCACCGCCATCTGCTTAGTTTACTCATCATATATGTCGAGATGCCATGCCCATCCATTATCAATACATATTCCATCTGTCATCATACCATGTTTTTCCACTCAAATGTTGTTCTTGTGCATCAGACATCAAAAAGGAAGAGGGTGATTGTCGAACCTGAAGGAGCACCAGCAAAGTCCTTGAAAAACGTGGTTGTGTCGGAGAAATCAGACAGCACCCCCACTTATATTGGCCGTACAACCAGTGACACAAAACGTTGGACCGACTCCAGCAGACTGTACCCATACTTCACTGTTCCACACCACTAGCCCCACCACACAGGACCTGCACTCCAGCAAAAGGTATGCCGATTTCAGTTGCCATACCACGAGCCGTACCATATAAAAATCCCACTCCAGCAAAAAGTACAGCAAGTCCACCGGCCGAAGACATATCCCAACTGCAGAGACGGCCAATTCCTGTAGATTGGAACCCCATTCCAGTTATTCCCAGTTTAAAAGACAATGCTTTCAATGTTGTTAGGGACTATGTGCATATATTCCCATCATGGGAAGATTATAGTTAAGACAAACACCATTTTCACATCTTCCTGTCCCACTTATGTGTAAGTGCTATTATTCATGGTGATTATTTTCTTGTTTTCTGCTAATTGAACACATCAATGATTTACATTACATTGTTGTAAGTAGGCGAGGGTCAATATGGATAGTCATGAAGAGCAAAGCTTGCTTGCGCTTTTCAAGGAAGCATTGCAGCAGTATTAGTGTTACCTGAGGAAATCACACTTTGATGGCAAGTCTATAAATGAATTTCTGGTGAAGTCTCATGTGCTAAATTTAGAAGACATTGAATGGAAAAACCTTGTTATGCACTGGTCTCGTTCCGAGGATGAGGTACTGTCTATGATATCGCATGAAAATTTGAACTTCTACTTTTCCGCATGTGCCTTACGGATCTTTTTTGCAGGAAATCTGCTCGAAAAAGAATTCCGGTTTGAAAAGAAAGACAGGATATCGCAAATATGCTGCCTTTGCTTTGCTCTTGTTAGTACATGTTGTCCCGCATCCTGCATTTACTTGCATACATACCTGGTTCATTATGTGACAGCAGTATGCATGATAGCTTGCTTATCAATTGTTCACTCCAAATTATCTGATCTGTATGAATGGTTACGTTAGTGTAGAATATATCCAATGCCAATGAAAATTTTTAGCTCTACATTGTTCTTGTAAGTATCTGCTGTCCTTTATCAGTGTACTTATATTGACAGGTAGTTGTTCATGTACCATCACTCTGCAGCTTATTTTCCTTTGCCCTCCATTTTCTACACATAAGATCTATATTTACTCTTACCATAAGGTTGGATAACACCGATGGTACTGAAGAAGTTTAGCACTGCATTGCTCTTGGCTGTACCTTTTGCCTGTATCGCTGTACTTACATTTATAGCTACTTGGTTATGTAGCATCACTCTTCTTATTATCTTAAATATTCTCCATTTTTTTCTTATATTGTCACATCGATATTTACTCTTAACAAAATGTAGAATAAAGGCAATGCTTATGAAGAAGATTCTGTGGTAAACTTCTTGAATCCCCCCCCCCCATCAGCATGGACAAGGGCTTTATAGAGCCTGCCTTCACCAATAATGTAAGTTTGTCCTTCTCAAACCTTCAAACTTTATTGTGTATATTTGGTTAGGCATGACTGCAACAGCTATTTTTTCTGGTGTTTGCATCAAATTGCATGTTTAAAGTCTATTATGTACTCCCTCCGTCCCATAATATAAGAACGTTTTTGACAGTAGTGTAGTTTAAAAAACGTTCTTATATTATGGGATGGAGGGAGTAGTTCATAAACAAAAGTTTGTCCTTCTCAATTTAAGTTTTCAGTTGTACAACCAAGTTACTTCTTCATACCATGTAAATTAAACTATACAGAGCAAGTGATCTTATTTTGCCAATCTGAAATGGGATAAATTGACAGTACACTAACCATTGATACTTATGAGTTCTTGGTCTGTAATCTAGTGGTGTCGTGAAGCTGTCAATTCCTTCACAATGTCATTTCCTGCCATGTCTTGACCTGAACAATACCATATTGTTTAATGCTATTTTAAACTGTGTCACCTTATTCGTCAGTAAGAAATGTGACGAATTGTCAGCACTGATACTTATATGTGCAAAACTTGTCATCTGTCTGCTTGTTTATCTTTCTGAGTGAGGAGGATATAAGTGGCAAACAAGTGCAGTCTCACCAGCTTGCTCAGTTGCTTGTGCTGCAGCTTCCGAGCAGGGCTAACCTTTCTTGAACTCTATTGAAGTGCTGTCGGTTTTGTATATTATTTTGTCGGCGTGTTTAATTGCACTGGTGGCGATCTTTGATGCCCAGTGTATTTAATCTATTGTCTGCTTGTGCTTTATTCTCATAGTGGCGAACTTTGATGCCCAGTGGATGTAATATGACGTAATTTCTTTATTGTATAGTCTAGGGTTTTTTCTTATTCACGATGCTGCAGTTATTTTACTGTATATATATCATATCTTCGCAGTAAACCGGACAAACCGTAAAATTACAGTACATAAGCGAGCCGTCATGCAAATCACCATGTATGATCCGCATCATGGGCCCCGTCATCTTGGTCCGTTAACAGGCCTAAATGTAAACTGGCCCACTAGTAGATTCGGGCCTTTAATAGGCCGAGTAAACTGCCGGCCCTATTTTCCCAAGAAAACTCAATGGGCTTTTAGGAGGCTGAAAAGTAGGTTGGGCCTGAAACGTGCCGAATAGCTCACGGGCCGGCAGCAGGCCGAAATAGACCCGGCCCATGATTGTGCCAATCAAATCATGGGCTTATAACAGGCCAAAATTGTCTCGGTCCTTGTTTGGCCCAATCAGATTATCGTCTGTGAGCAGACCGGATGCAAACGGGGCCGTAGTTAGGCCCAACTATATGATGGGCTTTTAACAGGCCGAAATATATATAGGGCCAAAATGTTAAACGGGCCTTTAACAGGCCGAAACTAATATCAGGCCGAATTACTAAATGGGCCTTTATCAAGTGGGCCCAAAAGCATAGCGTCCAGTTGACAGGCCGAATCTGATATGGGCCATAATTTAGCCCAAAGCCTCTCAAAGGGCCGGACCTGATCTGGGCCGTAATTTGGCCCACAACGTGGTAGGCTTTTAACGGGCCGGATCACATATGGGCCTTTATTAGGCCCGGAACGTGGCAGACTGTTAATGGACCGGATCAAATATGGGCCGGCATTTGGCCCAAAACATGGCAGCCTGTTAATGGGCCGGCCTACTAGTGTCATCAAAATCTTTTGGGCCTTCAGCTGGGCCGACCCATTATGGTCAGCAAAATCTCGTGGGCCTTTAGCCGGGCCGGCCCATTATGATCCGCAAAATCTTGTGGGCCTTTAGCTGGGCCGGCCCATTATGGTCCGCAAAATCTCACGGGCCTTTAGCTGGGCCGGCCCATTATGGCCCGCAAAATCTCATGGGCCTTTAGCTGGGCCGGCCCATAATGGTACGCAAAATATCGTGGACCTTTTGCTGGGCCAGCCCATTATGGACCGCAAAATTTTTGGGCCTTTAGTTGGGCCGGCCCATTTAAACTTTATGGGCCACTTTTGGGCCGGTCCACGTGTCAACATTTCATAAGCGCATCTCGCTCATTGGATGAGTGACACCTGTCCCAACGGTGAGCCAACACGTGTTTTCTCCAGCCAATGATGATTTTACACGTGGAAAATCCCCATTGGTCAGGGTTGTTAACGGGTTATCGGATCCAAAACCGGACCCGATAGCTTAATGGCGTTCCGTTACGGTGGATGCCACGTGTCGGTCACCCTTGACGAAAGCACTTTTCTGACGCGCGATTTATCGTCATGGAAGTGGACACTTCGGTGATGATAAATTTGGTAATGTCATGGAACACTTCTACGATAGCGCAGGTATGACTATCTTGATTCTGTCATAAAATCGTCATGGATGTACATATATGACAGAAAACGTGACCTACTGTGACAAATACGTATCATCACGGAAGTGTATTTTTTTTAGTGTATGGTCTTCACATTTGATATATATGCACTGGCTAACTTTGTCTTCTGCCTGATCATTTCCGTGGGGAACCCCCCCCCCCCTCCTTGCCCGGAGGCTCAGAGGCTACACCCAGTGGGTGTGCCGGCGCGCCCCGCTGTGAAAATGACGCGCCGGTTGTAGGCCCGCCGCCGGCTGCAACCAGCATCCTCGACGCCACCGTCTGCTCCAACATCTGTGAAACCCTCCGCCCGACTCTTCGAGTAGCCCAGAGGCTCGAAGGCTACACCAAGTGGGTGCGCTTGAGTGCCCCCACTGGACTCCGCTCCGCGTTCGACGACGCCTCGTGCCCACCTGCCGACGGACTCCGCTCCGCGCCCGGCGGCGCCTCGCGCCACGCCGGCAGACTCCGTTCCTTGGCGGCACCTCGTCATCTGCCGGCAGACTCCGCTCTGCGCCGGCGGCGCCTCGCGCCCACCTGCCGGCGGACTTCGCGGTCCGCGCCCGGCGGCGCCCCGCGCCCATCTACTACAACAAACTGCAACAACCCTCCGCCCGACTCTTTGAGTCGCCCGGATGCTAAACCCAATGGGTGCGGTAGCGCGCCCCCAATGGAAGCAAGTTGCGCCGGCTGTCATCGACAAACTCTGTAACGACATCTGCTACAACAACGCCCACGAAAACCCTTCGCTCGACTTTCCAAGTCGTCGAAGGCTCAAAGGCTACTGTCGGGGGGATGACCCCCAGATAGGCCCAAGACGGTGAAACGACGCTTCAAAACATCGACACGACACGGACAAGACGGCTATACCGTGTCCGGATGCTCCAGTCGGCTTCAAAACATCCGTTCTCCCCACCCAGCTGCTCCAGCCGGCTCCATGTCCGGCTGCTCTAGCCGGCCTGCTGCGCGGAGCCAACTGCATCATTGACATGACACGGTCAAGACGGCCATACCGTGAACACGGTTGCTGATAAAGCGTGTCACTTCACTGTGCGCCAATAGTCAGGCACTATTGACTAATAATGGCGCCCTGTAGTAGGTGTAACACGCCGCATCGATGTCTCCTGAATAGTGTAGTTAGGCCGCGCAGGCCGCCTCTTGTCCCTTGGGCACTTCCTATATAAAGTGACCCAGGGAGCTCTCTCACTCTCATGCTCCCACTCACACACACAAGCTCATCGAGAGCCTCTGGCTCTCGCACCACAAACTCACATACGTATGAGGCATGTGAAGGAAATATGCCCTAGAGGCAATAATAAAGTTGTTATTTTATATTTCCTTATTCATGATAAAAGTTTATTATTCATGCTGGAATTGTATTGATCGGAAACCATAATACATGTGTGAATACATAAAAAACACCGTGTCCCTAGTAAGCCTCTACTAGACTAGCTCATTGATCAAAGACGGTTAAGGTTTCCTAACCATGGACATGTGTTGTCATTTGATAACGGGATCACATCATTAGGAGAATGATGTGATGGACAAGACCCATCCGTTAGCTTAGCATATTGATCGTTCAGTTTATTGCTATTGCTTTCTTGATATCAAATACATATTACTTCGACTATGAGATTATGCAACTCCCGGATACCGGAGGAATACCTTGTGTGTTATCAAACGTCACAACAGGTATACAGGTATCATAGATCGAGATGTTCTACAGGTATACACGTCATGGTGATCATAAAGATGCTCTACAGGTATCTCCTAAGGTGTTTGTTGAGTTGGCATAGATCGAGATTATGATTTGTCACTCCGAGTATCGGAGATGTGTCTCTGGGCCCTCTCGGTGAAACACATCATAAGAAGCCTTGCATGTAAAGTGACTAATGAGTTAGTTGTAGGATGATGTATTACGGAATGAGTAAAGAGACTTGCCAGTAACGAGATTGAACAAGGTATGAAGATACCGACGATCAAATCTCAGGCAAGTAACATACTGATGGACAAAGGGAATTACATATGTTGTCATAAAGGTTCGACCAATAAAGATCTTGGTAGAATATGTAAGAGCCAATATGGGCAACCACGTTCTGCTATTGGTTATTGACCGAAAAGGTGTCTCGGTCATGCCTACATAGTTCTTGAACCCGTAGGGTCCGCACGCTTAACGTTCGTTGACGACATAGTGTTATATGAGTTATATGATTTGGTGACCAAATGTTGTTTGGAGTCCCGAATGAGATCACGGACATGACGAGGAGTCTCGAAATGGTCGAGGGGTAAAGATTGATATATAGAACGATGGTATTAGGACACCATAAGGGTTTCGGGACGCACCAGATAGCCATCGGGTCACCAGAAGGGGTTCCGGACACCCCCGGTAGGTGTTATGGGCCTAATGGGCCAAGGGAGGGACATATGAGCCCCTGGTGCGCCCCTTCTTTGGACAGTAGGCCCTAAGGGAAGGAAAGGAGGGAGGGCTAGCCCCTCCTGCCTTTCCTCTCATGGGAGAAAGGAAAGGGGGGGCGCCACCCTCCCCTGCCTTTCCCCCGCACCTATATAAGGCAGGGAGGGCGCGACTTGGGAGGGACTCCAAGTAGGATTCCTCCTACTTGGGCGCCTTATTTGGCTGCTCCTCCCTCCCACCCACCTATATATATGTGGGAGGGGGCGCCTAGCACAGAACAGATCGATTGTTAGCCTTGTACGGCGCCCCCTCCACCGTTTACTCCCTCGGTCATATCTTCGTAGTGCTTAGGCGAAGCCTTACGGAGATTGCATCACTATCACCGTCACCACACCGTCGTGCTGCCGGAACTCATCTACTACTTCGCCCATCTTGCTGGATCAAGAAGGTGAGGACGTCACCGAGCTAAACGTGTGCAGAACACAGAGGTGTCGTGCGTTTGGTACTAGATCGGTTGGAGCGCGAAGAAAGTTCGTCTACATCAACCGCATTGTGAATTGCTTCCTCTTAAGGTCTACGAGGGTACACATACTCTCCCCCTCGTTGCTATGCATCTCCATGGATAGATCATTGCGGCCCGGACCAACCATACATGTCCACGCACATGAGACCGGTTCTACCGACTAACATGCAACTAGTTTTGCATAAAGGTGGTTGGCTAGTGTCTGTTTGTCCTACTTTAGTTGAATTGAGTTTGACTACGGCGGGTCCTTGAAGAAGGTTAAAGCAGCAAACTTGACAAATCACCGTTGTTGTTTTTGCCGTAGGGAAGAACGGTTCTTGCTAGAAACCCATAGTAGCCACGTAAAACTTGCAACAACCAAGTAGAGGACATCTAACTTGTTTTTGCAGGGCATGTTGTGATGTGATATGGTCAAGGCATGATGTGATATACGTTATTGTATGATATGATCATGTTTTTGTAATTTATCTGGCAACCAGCAGGAGCCTTATGGTTGTCTCTTTATTGTATGAAATGCATACGCCATGTAATTGCTTTACTTTATCGCTATGAGTTAGCAATAGTTGTAGAAGCAATAGTTGGCGAGATAACCACGACGCAACGATGGAGATCAAGGTATCAAGCCGGTGACGATGGAGATCATGACGATGCTTTGGAGATGGAGATCAAAAGCACAAGATGATGATGGCCATATCATGTCACATATTTTGATTGCATGTGATGTTTATCTTTTTATGCATCTTATTTTGCTTAGTACGGCGATAGCATTATAAGATGATCCCTTCACTAAATTTCAAGATAAAAGTGTTCTCCCTGAGTATGCACCGTTGCTACAGTTTGTCGTTTCTAGACACCACGTGATGATCGGGTGTGATAGACTCTACGTTCACATACAACGGGTGTAAGCAAGATTTACACACGCGGAATACTTGGGTTAAACTTGACGAGCCTAGCATGTACAAACATGGCCTTGGAACGCTAGAGACCGAAAGGTCGAACATGAGTCATATAGTAGATATGATCAACATAGAGATGTTCACCAATGATGACTACCCCATCTCACATGATGATCGGACATAGGTTAGTTGATATGGATCATGTATCACTTAGACAACTTGAGGGATGTTGATTTAAGTGGGAGTTCATTAGTAATTTGATTAATTAAACCTAATTTATCATGAACTTAGTCCTGATGGTATTTGCAAATCTATGTTGTAGATCAATAGCTCGCGATATAGCTCTCTTATTTTTTGATATGTTCCTAGAGAAAAATAAGTTGAAAGATGATAGTAGCAATGATGCAGTCTGAGTCCGTGATATGAGGATTATCCTCATTGCTGCACAGAAGAATTGTGTCCTTGATGCACCACTAGGTGACAGACCTATTGCAGGAGCAGATGCAAACGTTATGAACGTCTGGCAAGCTCGGTATGATGACTACTTAATAGTTTAGTGGACCATGCTTTACGGCTTAGAATCGGGAATTCAAAAATGTTTTGAAACACCACGGAGCATATGAGATGTTCCAAGAGCTGAAATTGGGATTTCAGGCCCGTGCCCGTGTCGAGAGGTATGAGACCTCTGACAAGTACTTTGCCTACAGGATGGAGGAGAATAGCTCAGCCAGTGAGCATGTGCTTAGAATGATTGGGTACTACAATCGCTTGAATCAAGTGGGAGTTAACCTTCTAGATAAGATAGTGATTGACAGAGTTCTCTAGTCACTATCATCAAGCTACTAGAACTTCATGATAAACTATAATATGCAAGGGATGACGATAACGATTCCCGAGCTCTTTGCGATGCTGAAATTGGCGAAGGTAGAAATCAAGAAAGAGCATCAAATGTTGATGGTTAACAAGACCACTAGTTTCAAGAAAAAGGGCAAAAGGGAAAGAAAGGGAACTTCAAAAGAATGGCAAACAAGTTGCCACTCCCATGAAGAAACCCAAAGCTAGACCCAAGCCTAAAACTGAGTGCTTCTACTTCAAAGGAAATGGTCACTGGAAGCGGAACTGCCCCAAATACTTGGCGGATAAGAAGGATGGCAAAGTGTTCATAGTAGCCCCTGGGTATTTGATACTGGTTCAGTTGTTAAGATTAGTAACTCGAAATAGGAGTTGCAAAATGAATAGAGACTAGTTGAGGGCGAGGCGACGATGTGTGTTGGAAGTGATTCCAAGATTGAGAGGATCACCATCGCACACTCCCTCTACCTTCGTGACTAGTGTTGGACCTAAATAAATGTTATTTGGTGTTTGCGTTGAGCATGAATATGATTGGATCTTGTTTATTGTGATACGGTTATTCATTTAAAGTCAGAAAATAATTGTTGTTCTGTTTACATGAATAAAACCTTCTATGGTCATACACCCAATGTAAATGGTTTACTAAATCTCGATCATAGTGATACACATATTCATAATATTGATGCCAAAAGATGCAAAGTTGATAATCATAGTGCAACATATTTGTGGCACTGCCGTTTAGGTCATATTGGTGCAAAGCGCATGAAGAAACTCCATGCAGATGGGCTTTTGGAATCAGTTGATTATGAATGATTTGATACTTGCGAGCCATGCCTCATGGGTAAGATGACTAAAACTCCGTTCTCCGGAACAATGGAGCGAGCTAATGACTTATTGGAAATAATACATACCGATGTATGCGGTCCGATGAGTGTTGAAGCACGCGATGGGTATCGTTATTTTTTGGCCTTCACAGATGATTTAAGCAGATATGGGTATATCTACTTAATGAAACACAAGTCTGAAACATTTGAAAAGTTCAAAGAATCTCAGAGTGAAGTGGAGAATCATCATAACAAGAAAATAAAGTTTCTACGATCTGATCGCGGAGGCAAATATTTGAGTTACGAGTTTGGCCTTCATTTATAACAATGTGGAATAGTTTCACAACTCACGCCACCTGGAACACCACAGTGTAATGGTGTGTCCGAACGTTGTAACCGTACTTTATTGGATATGGTGCGTTCTATGATGTCTCTTACCGATTTACCACTATCGTTTTGTTGTTATGCATTAGAGACAATTGCATTCACATTAAATAGGGCACCATCTAAATCCATTGAGATGACGCCGTATGAACTATGGTTTGGCAAGAAACCTAAGTTGTCGTTTCTTAAAATTTGGGGTTGCAACACTTATGTCAAAAGGCTTCAGCCTGATAAGCTCGAACCCAAATCGAAGAAGTGTGTCTTCATAAGATACCCTAAGGAAACAATTGGGTACACCTTATACCACAGATCCGAAGGCAACATCTTTGTTGCCAAGAATGGAACCTTTCTAGAGAATGAGTTTCTCTCGAAAGAAGTGAGTGGGAGGAAAGTATAACTTGATGAGGTAATCGTACCTACTCTCGAATTGGAAAGTAGCACATCAGAGAAATCCATTCCCGTGATGCCTACACCAACTAGAGAGGAAGCAAACGATCATGATCATGAAACTTCAGATCAAGTTGCTACTGAACATCGTAGGTCAACCAGAGCACGATCCCCACCAGAGTGTGTTGGGGAACGCAGTAATTTCAAAAAATTTCCTACGATCACGCAAGACCATGGTGATGGCATAGCAACGAGAGGGGAGAGTGTCCGTCCCACGCACTCGTGAGACCGAAAGCGAAGCGTTATAACAACGCGGTTGATGTAGTCGCACGTCTTCACGATCCGACCGATCCAAGCACCGAACGTACGGCACCTCCGAAGTTCTGCACACGCTCAGCTCGATGACGATCCCGGACTCGATCCAGCAAAGTGTCGGGGATGAGTTCCACAAGACGACGGCGGCAGGACGATGTTGATGCTCCACCGACGCAGGGCTTCGCTTAAGCTCCGCGACGATATGACTTCTCCGGCAGGGCTTCGCCTAAGCTCTACGACGATATGACGAAGTGGAATATGGTGGAGGGGGCACCGACACGGCTAAGGAACGATCCGTAGATCAACTTGTGTGTCTCCGGGTGCCCCCTGCCCCAGATATAAAGGAGCCAAGGGGAGGTGGCCGGCCCAAGGGGAGGCGCAAGGAGTCCTACTCCTCCGGGAGTAGGACTCCCTCCAATCCTAGTTGGATTAGGATTCCTGAGGGGAAAGAGAGAGAGGGGCGGCCCACCTTTCCTAGTCCTAATAGGACTAGGGAAGGGGGGTGCTTGTGACCACCTAGGGCTGGCCCTCTCCTTTCCACTAAGGCCCACTATGGCCCATGTAGTTCCCGGGGTTCGGTAACCTCCCTACTCTAAATTCCCGATTTCACTCGGAACCCTTCCAAGTCCAAACATAGGCTTCCAATATATCAATCTTTATGTCTCGACCATTTCGAGACTCCTCGTCATGTCCGTGATCACATCCGGGACTCGAACAAACTTGATTGCATCAATACTTATAAACTCATTATGAACTGTCATCGAAACGTTGTTGCAAGCGGACCCTACGGGTTCGAGAACTATGTAGACATGACCTAGAACCATTCTCGGTCAATAACCAATAGCGGAACCTGGATGCCCATATTGGTTCCTACATATTCTACGAAGATCTTTATCGGTCAAACCGCATAACGACATACGTTGTTCCCTTTGTCATCGGTATGTTACTTACCCGAGATTCGATCGTCGGTATCCAATACCTAGTTCAATCTGCTATCGGTAAGTCTCTTTACTCGTTCCGTAATACATCATCTCACAACTAACTTATTAGTTGTAATGCTTGCAAGGCTTAAGTGATGTGCATTACCGAGAAGGCCTGGAGATACCTCTCCGACAATCGGAGTGACAAAACCTAATCTCGAAATACGCCAACCCAACAAGTACCTTTGGAGACACCTGTAGTACTCCTTTATAATCACCCGATTACGTTGTGACGTTTGGTAGTACCAAAGTGTTCCTCCGGTAAACGGGAGTTGCATAATCTCATAGTTATAGGAACATGTATAGGTCATGAAGAAAGCATTAACATACTAAACGATCAAGTGTTAAGCTAACGGAATGGGTCATGTCAATCAGATCATTCTACTAATGATGTGACCTTGTTAATCAAATAACAACTCCTTGTTTATGGTTAGGAAACATAACCATCTTTGATTAACAAGCTAGTCAAGTAGAGGCATACTAGTGACATACTGTTTGTCTATATATTCACACATGTATTATGTTTCCGGTTAATACAATTCTAGCATGAATAATAAACATTTATCATGATATAAGGAAATAAATAATAACTTTATTATTGCCTCTAGGGCATATTTCCTTCAGTCTCCCACTTGCACTAGAGTCAATAATCTAGATTACAAAGTAATGATCCTAACACCCATGGAGTCTTGGTGCTGATCATGTTTTGCTCGTGGAAGAGGCTTAGTCAACGGGTCCGCAACATTCAGATCCGTATGTATTTTGCAAATCTCTATGTCTCCCACTTGGACTTGGTCCATTATGGAGTTGAAGCTTCTCTTTATGTTCTTGGTCCTCTTGTGATATCTGGATTCCTTTTCCATGGAATTTGCACGTGTATTGTCACAGAAGATCTTCATCGTTCCCGTCGCACTAGGTATTACACCTAGATCGGAAATGAACTCTTTCATCCAGACTCCTTCATTTGCTGCTTCAAGCAGCTATGTACTCCGCTTCACATCTAGATCCCGCCACGACGCTTTGTTTAGAACTGCACCAACCGACAGCTCCACCGTTTAATAAAAACACGATCCGGTTTGCGATTTAGAATCGTCCGGATCAGTGTCAAAGCTTACGTCGACGTAACCATTTACGACTAGCTCTTTGTCACCTCCATATACGAGAAACATATCCTTAGTCCTTTTCGTATTTCAGGATGTTCTTGACCGCTGTCCAAAGGATCCATTCCTGGATTACTTTGGTACCTTCCTGCCAAGCTTATAGCTAAGCATATGTCGTGTCCGGTACACAGCATTGCATACATGATAGAGCCTATGGCTGAAGCATAGGGAACATCTTTCATTTTCTCTCTATCTTCTGCTGTGGTCGGGCATTGAGTCTTACTCAATCTTACACCTTGCAACACAGGCAAAAACCTTTCTTTGCTTGATCCATTTTGAACTTTTTCAAAATTTTATCAAGGTATGTGCTTTGTGAAAGTCCAATTAAGCGTCTTGATCTATCTCTATAGATCTTGATGCCCAATATGTAAGCAGCTTCACCGAGGTCTTTCATTGAAAAACTTTTATTCAAGTATCCTTTTATGCCATCCAGAAATTCTATATCATTTCCAATTAATAATATGTCTTCCACATATAATATCAGAAATGCTACAGAGCTCCCACTCACTTTCTTGTAAATACAGGCTTCTCCAAAAGTCTGTAAAAACCCATATGCTTTGATCACACTATCAAAGCGTTTATTCCAACTCCGAGAGGCTTGCACCAGACCATAAATTGATCGTTGGAGCTTGCACACTTTGTTAGCACCTTTTGGATCGACAAAACCTTCTGGTTGCATCATATACAACTCTTCTTCTAGAAATCCATTCAAGAATGCAGTTTTACATCCATTTGCCAAATTTCATAATCATAAAATGCGGCAATTGCTAACATGATTCGGACAGACTTAAGCATCGCCACGGGTGAGAAAGTCTCATCGTAGTCAACCCCTTGAACTTGTCGAAAACCTTCGCAACAAGTCGAGCTTTATAGACAGTTATATTACCATCGGCGTCAGTCTTCTTCTTCTTAAAGATCCATTTATTTTCAATGGCTTGCCGATCATCGGGCAAGTCAACCAAAGTCCATACTTTGTTCTCATACATGGATCCCATCTCAGATTTCATGGCTTCCAGCCATTTTATGAATCTGGGCTCACCATCGCTTCTTCATAGTTTGTAGGTTCGCCATGGTCAAGTAACATGACTTCCGAATAGGATTACCGTACCACTACAGTGCGTATTTTACTCTGGTTGACCCACGAGGTTCAGTGGTAACTTGATGCGAAACTTCATGATCATCATCATTAGTTTCCTCACTAATTGGTGTAGTTGTCACAGGAACCATTTCTTGTGATGAACTACTTTCCAATAAGGGAGTAGATACAGTTATCTCATCAAGTTCCACTTTCCTCCCACTCACTTCTTTCGAGAGAAACTCCTTCTCTAGAAAGGATCCGAATTTAGCAACAAAAATCTTGCCTTCAGATCTGTGGATAGAAGGTGTACCCAATGATCTCCTTTGGGTATCCTATGAAGACACATTTTTCGATTTGGGTTCGAGCTTATCTGGTTGAAGTTTCTTTACATAAGCATCGCAGCCCCAAACTTTAAGAAACGACAACTTTGGTTTCTTGCCAAACCACAGTTCATAAGGCGTCGTCTCAACGGATTTTGACGGTGTCCTATTTAACATGAATGCGGCCGTCTCTAAAGCATAACCCCAAAACGATAGCGGTAAATCGGAAATCGACATCATAGATCGCACCATATCTAGTAAAGCACGATTCTGACGTTCGGACACACCATTTCGTGGTGTTAGGGTGGCGTGAGTTGTGAAACTATTCCACATTGTTTCAAATGTAAACCAAACTCGTAACTCAAATATTCTCCTCCACGATCAGATCGTAGAAACTTTATTTTCTTGTTACGATGATTTTCCACTTCACTCTGAAATTCTTTGAACTTTTCAAATGTTTCAGATTTGTGTTTCATTAAGTAGATATACCCATATCTGCTCAAATCATCTGTGAAGGTGAGAAAATAACGATACCCGCTGCGTGCCTCAACATTCATTGGACCACAAACATCGGTATGTATGATTTCCAACAAATCAGTTGCACGCTCCATAGTTCCGAGAACGGCGTTTTGGTCATCTTGCCCATGAGGCACGGTTCGCAAGTACCAAGTGATTCATAATCAAGTGATTCCGAAGCCCATCGGTATGGAGTTTCTTCATGCGTTTTACACCGATATGACCTAAGCGGCGGTGCCACAAATAAGTTGCACTATCATTATCAACTCTGCATCTTTTGGCTTCAACATTATGAATATGTGTATCACTACTGTCGAGATTCAACAAGAATAGACCATTCTTCAAGGGTGCATGACCATAAAAGATATTACTCATATAAATAGAACAACCATTATTCTCGATTTAAATGAATAACCGTCTGCAATAAACAAGATCCAGATATAATGTTCATGCTCAACGCCGCACCAAATAACAATTATTTAGGTCTAAAACTAATCCCGAAGGTAGATGTAGAGGTAGTGTGCCGATTGCGATCACATCGACTTTGGAACCATTTCCAACGCGCATCGTCACCTCGTCCTTAGCCAATCTTCGCAATCCGTAGTTCCTGTTTGAGTTGCAAATACTAGCAACAGAACCATATCAAATACCTGTACTATCATGCGGTATTAGTAAGGTACACATCAATAACATGTATATCACATATACCTTTGTTCACCTTGCCATCCTTTTATCCGCCAAATACTTGGGGCAGTTCCGCTTAAAGGTCCGTCTGCTTGGCAAAGAAAAAACACTCGATTTCGGGCTTAGGTCCAAACTTGGGTTTCTTCTCTTGATCAGCAACTTTCTTGCTGTTCTTTTTGAAGTTTCCTTCTTCTTCCCTTTGCCCTTTTCTTGAAACTAGTGGTCTTGCTGACCATCAACACTTGATGCTCTTTCTTGATTTCTACCTCCGCAGCTTTTCAAAGATCGCGAAGAGCTCAGAATTGTCTTAGTCATCCCTTGCATATTATAGTTCATCACGAAGCTCTTGTAGCTTGGTGGCAGTGATTGGAGAATTACATCAATGACACTATCATCCGGAAGATTAACTCCCAGCTGAATTAAGTGATTGTTATACCCTGACATTTTGAGTATGTGCTCACTGACAGAACTATTCTCTTCCATCTTGCAGCTATAGAACTTATTGGAGACTTCATATCTCTCAATCCGGGCATTTGCTTGAAATATTAACTTCAACTCCTGGAACATCTCATATGCTCCATGACGTTCAAAACGTCGTTGAAGACCCGGTTCTAAGCCGTAAAGCATGGCACACTGAACTATAGAGTAGTCATCACCGCTTTGCCAGACGTTCATAACTTCGGCTCGGCATCTGCGGCAGCACTGTCACCTAGCGGTGCTTCGGGGCGTAATTTTTACGTGCAGCAATGAGGATAATCCTCAAATTACGGACCCAGTCCGTGTAATTGCTACCATCATCTTTCAACTTTGCTTTCTCAAGGAACGCATTAAAATTCAACGGAACAACAAAGACGAGCCATCTATCTACATCAAACATAGACAAGCAAAATACTATCGGTACTAAGTTCATGATAAATTTAAGTTTGATTAATCATATTAAAAACCTCCCACTTAGACAGACATCTCTCTAGTCATCTAAGTGATCACGTGATCCAAATCAACTAAACCATGTCCGATCATCACGTGAGATGGAGTAGTTTCAATGGTGAACATCACTATGTTGATCATATCTACTATATGATTCACGCTCGACCTTTCGGTCTCTCGTGTTCCGAGGCCATATCTGTTATATGCTAGGCTCGTCAAGTTTAACTCGAGTATTCTGCGTGTGCAACTGTTTTGCACCGTTGTATTTGAACGTAGAGCCTATCACACCCGATCATCACGTGGTGTCTCAAAGACGAAGAACTTTCATGAACGGTGCATACTCGGGAGAACACTTCTTGATAATTTTTAGTGAGAGATCATCTTATAATGCTACCGTCAATCAAAGCAAGATAAGATGCATAAAGGATAAACATCACATGCAATCAATATAAGTGATATGATATGGCCATCATCATCTTGTGCTTGTGATCTCCATCGCCAAGCACCGTCATGATCACCATCGCCACCGGTAGCGACACCTTGATCTCCATCGTAGCATCGTTGTCGTCTCGCCAATCTTATGCTTCCACGACTATCACTACCGCTTAGTAATAAAGTAAAGCATTACATCGCGATTGCATTGCATACAATAAAGCGACAACCATATGGCTCTCGCCAGTTGCCGATAACTTCGGTTACAAAACATGATCATCTCATACAATAAAATATAGCATCACGTCTTGACCATATCACATCACAACATGCCCTGCAAAAACAAGTTAGACGTCCTCTACTTTGTTGTTGCAAGTTTTACGTGGCTGCTACGGGCTGAGCAAGAACCGTTCTTACCTACGCATCAAAACCACAACGATAGTTTGTCAAATAGACTCGTTTAACCTTCTCAAGGACCGGGCGTAGCCACACTCGGTTCAACTAAAGTTGGAGAGACAGTCTTCCGCAAGCCATCTATGTGCAAAGCACGCCGAGAACCGGTCTCGGCGTAAAGCGTCTGGCGTAAGGTTGGTCCGGATCGTCTCGTCCAACAATACCGCTGAACCAAAGTATGACATGCTTTGGTAGGCAGTATGACTTGTATCGTCCACAACTCACTTGTGTTCTACTCGTGCATATGACATCAACGCATAAAACACGGCTCGGATGCCACTTTGTTGGGGAACGCAGTAATTTCAAAAATTTTCCTCACGATCACGCAAGACCATGGTGATGGCATAGCAACGAGAGGAGAGTGTCCGTCCACGCACCCTCGTGAGACCGAAAGCGGAAGCGTTATAACAACGCGGTTGATGTAGTCAGCACGTCTTCACGATCCGACCGATCCAAGCACCGAACGACGGCACCTCCGAGTTACGCACACGTTCAGCTCGATGACGATCCCGGACTCCGATCCGGCAAAGTGTCGGGATGAGTTCCGTCAAGACGACGGCGTGGTAGCGATGTTGATGCTCCACCGACGCAGGGCTTCGCCTAAGCTCATGACGATATGACTTCTCCGTAGCAGGCTTCGCCTAAGCTCTCTGACGATATGACCGAAGTGGAATATGGTGGAGGGGCACCACACGGCTAAGGAACGATCCGTAGATCAACTTGTGTGTCTGGGGTGCCCCCTGCCCCGTGATATAAAGGAGCCAAGGGGAGGTGGCGGCCCAAGGGGGAGGCGCAAGATTAAGGAGTCCTACTCCCTCCGGGAGTAGGACTCCCCCTCAATCCTAGTTGGATTAGGATTCGGGAGGAAGAGAGAGAGGGGCGGCCCACCTTTCCTAGTCCTAATAGGACTAGGGGAAGGGGGGCGGCCACCTAGGGCTGGCCCTCTCTCCTTTCCACTAAGGCCCACTATGGCCCATGTAGTTCCCGGGGTTCGGTAACCTCCGGTACTCAGAAATTCGATTTCACTCGGAACCCTTCCAAGTCCAAACATAGGCTTCCAATATATCAATCTTTATGTCTCGACCATTTCGAGACTCCTCGTCATGTCCGTGATCACATCCGGGACTCGAACAAACTTCGGTGCATCAATACTTATAAACTCATTATGAATCATCGCCGAAGCGTTAAGCGTGCGGACCCTACGGGTTCGAGAACTATGTAGACATGACCTAGAACCATTCTCGGTCAATAACCAATAGCGGAACCTGGATGCCCATATTGGTTCCTACATATTCTCTGAAGATCTTTATCGGTCAAACCGCATAACGACATACGTTGTTCCCTTTGTCATCGGTATGTTACTTACCCGAGATTCGATCGTCGGTATCCAATACCTAGTTCAATCTAGATTACGGTAGAAGTCTCTTTACTGGATTCGTAATACATCATCTCACAACTAACTTATTAGTTGTAATGCTTGCAAGGCTTAAGTGATGTGCATTACCGAGAAGGCTCGGAGATACCTCTCCGAGCAATCGGAGTGACAAAACCTAATCTCGAAATACGCCAACCCAACAAGTACCTTTGGAGACACTGTAGTACTCCTTTATAATCACCCGATTACGTTGTGACGTTTGGTAGTACCCAAAGTGTTCCTCCGGTGGCAGGAGTTGCATAATCTCATAGTTATAGGAACATGTATAGGTCATGAAGAAAGCATTAACATACTAAACGATCAAGTGTTAAGCTAACGGAATGGGTCATGTCAATCAGATCATTCTACTAATGATGTGACCTTGTTAATCAAATAACAACTCCTTGTTTATGGTTAGGAAACATAACCATCTTTGATTAACAAGCTAGTCAAGTAGAGGCATACTAGTGACATCTTTGTTTGTCTATATATTCACACATGTATTATGTTTCCGGTTAATACAATTCTAGCATGAATAATAAACATTTATCATGATATAAGGAAATAAATAATAACTTTATTATTGCCTCTAGGGCATATTTCCTTCAGAGTGGTACGGTAATCCTGTTCTGGAAGTGATGTTATTAGACCAAGGAGAACCTACGAACTATGAAGAAGCTATGATGAGCCCAGATTCAGACAGATGGCTTGAGGCCATGAAATCTGAGATAGGATCCATGTATGAGAACAAAGTGTGGACTTTGGTGGACTTGCCCGATGATCGGCAAACCATAGAGAATAAATGGATCTTTAAGAAGAAGACTGGCGCTGATGGTAATGTTACTGTCTACAAAGCTCAACTTGTTGCAAAAGGTTTTCGACAAGTTCAAGGGGTTGACTACGATGAGACTTTCCCACCCGTAGCGATGCTTAAGTCCATCCAAATCATGTTAGCAATTGCCGCATTTTATGACTATGAAATCTGGAAAATGGACGTCAAAACTACAATCCTTAATGGATTTCTTAAAGAGGAGTTTTATATGATGCAACTAGAAGGTTTTGTCTATCCTAAAGGTGCTAACAAAGTGTGCAAGCTCCAGCGATCCATCTATGGACTGGTGCAAGCATCTCGGAGTTGGAATATACGCTTTGATGAGGTGGTCAAAGCATATGGTTTTTTATAGACTTTCGGTGAAGCGTGTATTTACAAGAAAGTGAGTGGGAGCTCTGTAGCATTTCTAATATTATATGTAGATGACATATTGTTGATTGGAAATGATACAGGATTTCTGGATAGCATAAAAGGATACTTGAATAAGAGATTTTCATTGAAAGGCATCGGTGAAGCTTCTTATATATTGGGCATCAAGATTTATAGGGGTAGATTGAGACGCTTAATAGGACTTTCACAAAGTACATACTTTGGCAAAATTTTTGAAGAAGTTCAAAATAGATCTGTCAAAGAAAGGGTTCTTGTCCGTGTTGCAAGGTGTGAAGTTGAGTAAGACTCAAATCCCGACCACGGCAGAATATAGAGAGAGAATGAAAGTCATTCCCTATGTCACAGCCACAGGTTCTATAAAGTATGACATGCTGTGTACCAGACCTGTTGTGTACCTTGCCATGAGTTTGGCAAGGAGGTACAATAGTGATCCAGGAGTAGACCACTGGATAACAGTCAAAATTATCCTTAGATGCCTTAAAAGAGGACTAAGGAAATGTTTCTCGATTATGGAGGTGATAAAGAGTTTGTCATAAAGGGTTATGTCGATGCAAGCTTTGACACCAATCCGGATGACTCTAAGTCTCAATCTAGATACATATTGAAAGTGGGAGCAATTAGCTAGAGTAGCTCCATGCAGAGCATTGTGGACATAGAAAATTTGCAAAATACATACGGTTCTGAATGTGGCAGACCGTTTGACTAAAACTCTCTCACAAGCAAAAGATGATCACTCTTTGGGTATTAATCACATGGTGATGTGAACTAGATTATTGACTCTAGTAAACTTTTTGGGTGTTAGTCACATGGCCATGTGAACTATGAGTGTTAATCACATGGCGATGTGAACTAGATTATTGACTCTAGTGCAAGTAGGAGACTGAAGGAAAATGCCCTAGAGGCAATAATAAAGTTGTTATTTTATATTTCCTAATTCATGATAAAAGGTTTATTATTCATGCTAGAATTATATTGCTCAAGAAACCTAAATACATGTGTGAATACATAAACAAATACCATGTCCCTAGTAAGCCTCTACTAGACTAGCTCGTTGATCAAAGATGGTTAAGGTTTCCAAACCATAGACATGTGTTGTCATTTGATAACGGGATCACATCATTAGGAGAATGATATGATGGATAAGACCCATCTGTTAGCTTAGCATAATGATCGTTCAAGTTTTATTGCTATTGCTTTCTTCATGTCAAATACATATTCCTTCGACCATGAGATTATGCAACTCCCGGATACCGTAGGAATACCTTGTGCGCTATCAAACGTCACAACGTAACTGGGTGATCATAAAGATTCTCTACAGGTATCTCCGAAGGTGTTTGTTGAGTTGCCATAGATCGAGACTAGGATTTGTCACTCCGAGTATCGGAGAGGTATCTTTGGGCCCTCTCGGTAGTACACATCATAAGCTTGCAAGCAAACGACTAAGGAGTTAGTCACGAGGTGATGTGTTACGGAACGAGTAAAGAGACTTGCCCGTAACGAGATTGAACTAGGTATGAAGATACCAACAATCGAATCTCGGGCAAGTAACATACCGATGGAAAAAGGGAATTACGTATGTTGTCATAACGGTTCAACTGATAAAGATCTTCGTAGGATATGTAGGAGCCAATATGGGCATCCAGGTTCCGCTATTGGTTATTGACCGGAGAGGTGTCTCAGTCATGTCTACATAGTTCTCGAACTCGTAGGGTCCGCACGCTTAACGTTCGTTGACGATATAGTATTATATGAGTTATGTGATTTGGTGACCGAATGTTGTTCGAAGTCCCGGATGAGATCACGAACATGACGAGGAGTCTCGAAATGGTCGAGAGGTGAAGACTGATATATAGGACGATGGTATTTGGACACCGAAAGTGTTTCGGGTGGTACCAGATACTTATCGGGTCACGGAAGGGGTTCCAGGCAGCCCCGGTAGGTTTTTGGGCCTTATGGGCCAAAATGGGAAGAGCACACCAGCCCACAAGGGACTGGTGCGCCCCTCTACCCCGTGCCCACGCACCAAAGGAGGGAGGGAAGGAAAGGGGAGGTGCCCTAAGGCAACCATCTCCCTTTCCTTTCCCCCTCATGTCCAAATAAGGAAAGGAAAGGGGAGGCGCCCTAAGGCAACCATCATGCAGGGCAAGGCAGCAGCCCTAGGGCTGCCACCATGTCTCTTGGGGAGCCCTAGGAGCTCCCTCCTCCCCTCCCACGTATATATATGTGGGGAGGGGGCGCCACACAAGGACACAACATTGTCTTAGCCGGGTACGGCGCCCCTGTCAACCGTTTACTCCCTCGGTCATATTTTCGTAGTGCTTAGGCGAAGACCTGCGGAGATCACATCACTATCACCGTCACCACGCCGTCGTGCTACCGGAACTCATCTACTACCTCGCCGTCTTGCTGGATCAAGAAGGCGGAGGACGTCACCGAGCTAAACGTGTGCAAAACACGAAGGTGCCGTGCGTTAGGTACTAGATCGGTTTGAGCACGAAGAAAGTTCGACTATATCAACCGCGTTGTGAAACACTTCCGCTTACGGTCTACGAGGGTACGTAGACACACTCTCCCCTCGTTGCTATGCATCTCCATGGATATATCATTGCATGTGCGTAGAAAAAAAATTTGTTTTCCATGCAACGATTCCCCAACATCACCGTCACCACGCCGTCGTGCTGCTGGAACTCATCTACTACTTCGCCCGTCTTGCTGGATCAAGAAGGCAAGGACGTCACTGAGCTGAACGTGTGCAAAACGCGGAGGTGTCGTGCGTTTGATACTTGATCGGTTGGAGCGCGAAGAAAGTTTGACTATATCAACCGCGTTGTGAAACGCTTCCGCTTACGGTCTACTGATGCGTAGACATACTCTTCCCCTCGTTTCTATGCATCTCCATGGATAGATCATTGCGTGTGCATAGAAATTCTTTTTGTTTTCCATGCAACGATTCCCAACAGCATGGAGCAACTCTGTACTGCTACATACTCCACATATACATCAGACATTGATGAGGCCTAGGGAGCCGGTGAATGGCGACTCATAGGCGGGAGCCGACGAGACATAAAAACGTTAATGAGGCCTAGGGAGCCGGTGAATGGCGACTCATAGGCGGGGACCGCCCCGTCCACACGCCACGCCGTGGTTAGCCCCATGAAATCAGGGGTGACACGTCACGTCACACAGGCCCGACGTGGTGGGCCCACCCCCCACCACGCGGTGTTCACGTGGTGCGTGACAACGCGGCTCGGCCCGCAGCCCCGTATACATACATGCGCGCGGGGGGGTATCGGCGTGGACAAGCGCGAGGGGGGGGGGGGTTTAAATAAGACCATCGTGCCCGTCCTTACGAAGGGGTGTGGGCTAATCTCAGCCTTTGATGTGTCTAGGGGGATGTACTAAAGCAGAAGTGATATGAGAAACATCCATTTTGCGCGAGTATATTAGGGATTAAGAAAAATTACAGCATATAATTCTACATATATGTTGCTTATTCACTATAGCCTCACTCGTAGTAATCTAACGTGCGGGAGTTCATATATTAGAGCGTCAACGCGTATAGCAAAACAAAAACGCGTATAGCCTCACTTCTAATCTAACTGGTGGTTTTTTGCTCGTTGACTGACTCCCGCACGTCCGCTCCTCGTTCCTCCCATCCGCATCCTTTTTGGACTACTGTCTCCGTTTCAGTTTACAAGTCCTACGCGTATACCTAGGTTGCCGATTTTATCACCTTAATATAAACTATATAACACAAAAATTATACCTTTTGAAAAGTATATTTTTTATAATATATGATTTGTATTAGGTTGGTCAAATTGACGATCTAAGGATATGCGCACGCCCTGTATACTGAGAGAAAGGTGGTACCCTTTTGGCTGACCGTGGACTGGACCATGTACGTATTTATTTTCCGTGTGAAGGGGCTCATCGATACCGGCAACCACGGGATATCATCGGATTATTATGTCCAATTTGCAAGATTTTAAATTCCAAATGAGCACCTCGGAACAAACTTTCGTCGGGACAGCTGTCATCCCCAAGCGTCCAGTGTTGACTAACGAAGAGTATTCGTACAGCTATTCTATTTCCCGGTGTAGTTAAATGACAAAACAATGTTATCATTGGTTGACACAGACTGTACTGTCTGACCAAGATTATTCGTACTACAGCTATTCTATTTCTCGGTGTAGTTAAATGATACTTCCTCCGTAAAGAAATATAAAAGCATTTAGATGCCTAAAATAATGATCTAAACGCTCTTATATTAGTTTACAGACGGAGTATAGAACAATGTTACAGACTGTGTAAGGAGTGCGCCCACAGCCCAAGAGCATCTTGCTCGTTGACCTGCGGCCTGGAATGTGATCATAGCTGGCATCCAGTTTGCATCAATCTTACTCCTCCAATTCTCCACCACGCGTTCATTTCCTTCTTCGGCTCATAATGACGCTCCTCCATGTCTTCCTCGGACTCCTCCTCTCACTGCACGCGGCGGCGTCGCGGCGTGGTGCCGCCGCCGCCATGGACACGGTGTCAGCCGGTAATGGGCATGGGCTCGCCGGCAGAGACAGGCTCGTCTCCAACAACACCAAGTTTGCGCTCGGCTTCTTCAAGATGGACAGTAAGTCCTCTCACACCTACCTCGGCATCTGGTTCAACAAGGTCCCCAAGATAATGCCGGTTTGGTCTGCCAACGGCGAGAGCCCCGTCATCGACCCCATCTCACCGGAGCTCGCAATCGCCGGTGACGGCAACCTGGCCATCTTAAATCAGGCCACCAAGAAAGTCATATGGTCCACCCATGACCATGCCAATGTCACAACCAACGACACCAAAGCTGTGCTCATGAACAATGGCAACTTCGTCCTTCACAGCTCCTCAAACTCATCCATGGTCTTCTGGCAGAGCTTTGACTACCCAACCGACACCCTTCTCGCCGGCGCAAAGATCGGCTGGGATAAGACCACCGGTCTGAACCGCCGCCTCGTTTCGAGGAAAAATTTGATTGACCAGGCTCCTGGTCTCTACACTCTGGAGATGGGACAGAATAGGCTTGGTCATCTCGTGTGGAACTCAACCCTAGAGTTCTGGACCAGCGGGGCATGGAACGGCCGTTACTTCAACCTAGCACCCGAGATGATTGGCGCCCTGACGCCAAATTTCACATTCATAAACACCGAGAATGAGTCTACCTTCATGTACACATTGCGGGATGACGAGGCCATTGTGCAATGTGCAATAGATGTCTATGGCCAAGGGCTGGTGGGTGCATGGTTGGAACCCATACACAACTGGTTGATCAATTACAGGCAGCCTATCTTTCAGTGCGACGTCTTTGCAACCTGTGGACCTTTCACAATCTGTAGAGAAAATGTAGATCCACTCTGCAGCTGCATGAAGGGTTTCTCGCTGGGATCACCCAAGGACTGGGATCTGGGAGACCGAAGCCATGGGTGCAGGAGGAACACTCCATTAGGCTGTGAGAATGAGGGAAACAAGCCAGGTCTGGCAGTTAAGTTTTACCCCGTGCAAGGTAGTATGAGGTTGCCCCATGAGGGAGCAAAAGTACCGGCCGCCACAAGTGGAGATGACTGCCAACGGATTTGCTTGGGCAACTGTTCTTGCACTGCATATTCCTACGGTCAAGGTGGCTGCTCTATTTGGCATGGGAAATTGTATAATGTAAAACAACAATCTGATGCTTCTTCAGCAGCAAATGGGGATACGCTTTATATCCGCCTTGCCGCAGAAGAGCTGCCAGAAAGTGTGGTAAGTAAGAAGCAGAGTAGAATCAACCTCGTCAGTGTTGCGGTTGGTGCAAGCGCTGCTGCTCTTGTCCTGATGATTCTTGGATTGGTGATTTGGAGTAAAAAAGGCAAGTGGTTTACTAGCACGCCGGTAAATGGAGTTGGGATCATTTCATTTCGGTATGCTGATTTGCAACGTGCAACTAACAACTTCACAGAAAGGTTAGGAGGGGGCAGTTTCGGTTCTGTATTCAAGGGGTATCTAACTGACTCAGTCACCTTGGCAGTGAAAAGACTTGAAGGTGCCCATCAAGGAGATAAGCAATTCAGAGCAGAAGTGAGTTCAGTTGGAATCATCCAGCACATCAACTTAGTCAAACTGATAGGGTTTTGTTGCAAAGGCGATGAGAGGCTGCTTGTGTATGAATTCATGCCGAATCAATCCCTTGATGTGCATCTATTTAAGGCCAATGGTACAGCTTTGGACTGGAATCTCAGATACCAGATAGCTACTGGAGTTGCCAGAGGCCTAGCCTACTTGCACACTGGTTGTCGGGATTGCATTATACATTGTGATATCAAGCCAGAAAACATACTTCTCGACACTTCATTCGTAGCCAAAATTGCAGACTTTGGAATGGCAAAGGTTTTGGGGAGAGAATTTAGTCAAGCATTGACTACAGCGAGAGGAACCATTGGATATCTTGCTCCTGAATGGATTAGCGGATCAGCTGTTACATCTAAAGTCGATGTTTACAGTTATGGGATGGTTTTGTTTGAAATCATATCAGGAAGGAGAAATTCAAGTCAAGTTGAGGATGGTGATTATTCAGCCTTTTTCCTCTACAAGTTGCAAGAAAGCTTCTCAGTGGAGAAATTGGAAGTCTGGTAGACCCAAATTTGCAAGGTGACGTGAACCTTGAGGAGGTTATAAGAGTTTGCAAAGTTGCATGTTGGTGCATTCAAGATGATGAGTTTGATCGACCAACCATGGCCGAGGTGGTGCAGTTTCTTGAGGGTGTTATTGAGGTTGATATGCCTCGAGTGCCGAGACTACTGAATGCAATCACAGCAGGAGTAGGTTCGCCAACATCTGACACTTAGTTTTACGTCAAACTTATGTATACCTATCGCAACATTTTAGACCCAAACGGACGAAATGCGGACAAACCACTCATCCGTTTGGGAGGTGCTCTAATTGACTCAAACTCGTTCTGGACACTCTTGTCTGCATTCTGTAATAAATCAACAAAGAACTAGTTTCAGTCTTCCTGCTTTCTTGCCTTTTCATAATTCATATTCCAGCAGATGTGACATGTGAGGTTTTCAACATGTTGGAGAGTTGGAGTCCTAGGAAAGGCTATATTATTTTTTTTTTCATTTCTTTTCGCATTCCTGGGGTCAGCCAAATGTTGTACGTACTCCTACAAGGCAGCCAGTTACAGACACAAGATCCCTTTGGGATGCACTACTGCATATAGGAAAACTCATGGCACATTACACTGAACGGCAGTTATCTAAGCCAAACATGCTCATAGCACACAGTAGATTGGCGAACAAACTACCCACTGAAGCTCATAGCATCCAGTAGTGGTCCTGTGTTCTTCAAACCTAGGGGCACATCTGTCTCTTACATGTAGGAGAGGCTGGCAGGGTAGCATTATAACTGAACCCTAACCCACTGAAAAACAGGTTGTGGTGAGCCAAACACTATTTGACCATTAACAGCCGTCATGCAACGGTGTACATCAGAGAAAATCGCACACCAGTATCGACGACTGATCCTGACCACCATTCTCATGGTCGGTCTGGGGATTCGTCTGTTGGAACTGATCTCACAGGTTTAACAAACCAAGAGAAAAGGTCGGTCTGGGGATTCGTCTGTTGGAATTGATCTCACAGGTTTAACAAACCAAGAGAAAAATATGGGAGACTTTTGCATTGATCGGGCACACACAAACCAACGATTGGTTTTGGTCCCTGACCCCTTAGCATCGCCAGATATAAAAGAGGAGGTCGTGCCCCTTGGGCAGAGGACATACATATGGGCTAACACCCAACTACTCCTAACAGCCGATCCTAAAAGGGTGCTACAGGGGATCAGAAGACCTCTACCACCGCCAGCCACCTCAAGTTCAGTGCCGGCGGCTTCCTGCTTCCATCAACATTTCCCTGTTGCTGCTCTTCTTGCACGGCCATCTCCCTGTTGCTGCTGGAGATCACAAGGTGCAGCCACGGGCTAAACAGGGGCCTGCATCGAGTGGCCATGGGGATTCGCCAAGCACTGTAAGTTTGTACGCTTCCGCATAACGCTGGTGTTTTAGTCCGAGATTAGGTTCAAACAATGGTATCATGAGCCTCCCTAATCTGGCTAGAACCCTAATTAGGCCTGCCAGATGTGAATCTCTCAAGTTACAGGCCTAAATAGATGTATACGGTTAAAGTCAATGATATTGTTTAAGTGCTAAGTTTAATGGCCCAATAGATTTTTGTTAGTGCTAATTACTAGAAATAAAAGTCTCATTATGCCCCGTTAAGGCTAATTATTCATATCTAGTTTTCGGTTAATGTTATTATGGCCTGATTAGAATCAAGTAAATGTTGAATTAGCACTATTCAGGATCGGTCAGAGAAGATAGGAGGAGGGGAATTGCATGTTTACAAAATCCCTAATGTTTACCCCAATTCGGAACCCTAACCCTAGATGAGAAATTCCCAATTTTTCTACAAATCTCAAACCTTGCTGATGCACTAGTTCTCAAAAGTTTTGAGGATTTTGGACCTCACCTCCTTATGCCGCGGCGGCACCGTGCCCAACTGCATGCGCGCGACACGGCAGGCGCCGTTCGACGGAGGAGCGCGCGGCCGATAGCCTAGGCACGCTCGTCCGACGAACGGGGCCACCATGCCGCCATGGGATCCGGCGAGAGAGGCAGCCGAGCCGCCATGGACGCCGTCGGTGACGGGCGGCGCCGCTCGGTCGCCCCTGTCTCTCTGGAGCGGAAACATCGGGGATGCGGTGGGAAATGGCTAGGGTTAGGCTGGATCGTGACTTTGCTCAATGCAGGGCGATCACAGCCGTTGGGTCTGATACAACGACTGGCGGCCACTTACAGCCGATGGCAGGCCTTCGGGCGTGTAACGGGCTAATTCTGGCTATGGGCTGAGGCCCAGGTTGTCTTCTCCCGTGTTATGTTCTTTAAAGTTTTTTTTTTTCGTAAAAGGGTAGCCGTCGGCTTTGGGCCCAAAGTCAGTTTTCGGTCCTGTATGAGATTTGCGCATTTCTGAATTTTTTCTGTCGTTGTTTTGTTAATGTTCTATGCACTGTTTAAACTAGAGATTTGTGCTTGTTGTTAGATGAAAGTATTGGGGCAACTGCTCGACACCCTTGGGGGGTGCGGCTATCTCATTATATATAAGTACCAAAGGGTACAAGTACAAGGTATATGCACAAGGCTAGGTATACACAAGTCTACGTATACATATACAGTCTAACACCCTCCCTCAATCTTAACTATGGCCTGAAGTACAAACAAAGTTAAGATTGCGCCTACAGCCTATAAACTGTGGTTGTGGAAGAGGCTTCGTGAAGATGTCAGCAGGTTGATCCTTTGACGAGATGAACTTGATGCTAAGTAGCTTCTGTGCAACACGCTCGCGAACGAAGTGATAGTCAACCTCAATATGTTTCGTTCAAGCATGAAACACCGGATTCGATGACAGATATGTAGCACCAATGTTATCACACCAAAGTACTGGAGGATGAGCTGAAGAGACTCTCAACTCTCTCAACAGAGACTGGACCCAAATGATCTCCGTCATCAGGACCACCAGCCTAGTCTGCATCAGAAAAAGCTGAGATCTCACAAGATGGCGCATGCTGCAGGAGTAAGCCATGAGAGGAAGTGAGGCAGACATAACAAAGAATCCGCTTCACAGCTGACCAATGAGATGTCCTGGGCGCATGGAGAAACTGACAGACACGGTTGACTGCATAAGAGACGTCCGGTCTGGTGATAGTAAGATACTGGAGACCACCAACAAGACTAAGGTACTCAGTAGCATCATCAGATGAGAGAGGATCTCCATCAAGAGCAGACAACCGATCAGTGGCCGACATCGGAGTGTTGACAGGTTTACACTTCAGCATTCCAGCACGATGCAGCAAGTCCAGAGAGTACTTCTTCTGAGTAAGAGTGAGTCCAGCAAAAGAGCGTGAAACCTCCAGACCAAGAAAAAGTGTAGAGCACCCAGGTCCTTGACAGCAAAATCACCACTCAAGGCAGCCACAAGGCGATCTGCAGTAGCATTTGAGGAACTGATGAGGATGATATCATCAACATAAACCAGCAAATACATGTAACCTCAGGACGCTGAAGAAGAAACAGGGACGTGTCAGCAGTGGAGGGAATAAACCCAAGTGCCCGGAGAACAGAGCCAAGGCGTGCATGCCATGCACGGGGAGCCTGCTTGAGCCCATAGAGCGCCTTAACCAGATGACAGAGATGGTGAGGACGGTTCGGATCCACAAACCCTGGCGGCTGACGCATATAAACCTCCTCCTCCAAGACTCCATGCAGGAAAGCATTCTGCACATCAAGCTGACGAAGGAACTATCCTCGAGTAACAGCAAAGGACAACAGCAAGCGAATGGTAGTGGGCTTGATAACCGGACTGAACGTGTCTTCATATCAGGACCATACCTCCGTTTGAAGCCCTTGGCAACAAGCCGTGCCTTGTAGCGCTCAATAGAACCATCAGCATGTCTCTTGACTTTAAAACCCCACTTGGAATCAATAATGTTAACACCAGACTGTGGGGGAACAAGACGCCAAGTGTTATTCTGAAGCAGAGCATGAAAGTCCTGTTCCATTGCTGCACACCAATGAGGAATAGCTAGTGCTGCCTGAAAATGACGAGGCTCGGCCGTGGGATCAGCATTGACGTGTGCCATGCAGGCAGCGAGCCGTGCGACAGTCCCGTCAGTGCGCTGCTTTGGCTGGAAAACCCCATTCTGGCTGCGGGTGCGAGGTCGAAGAGCATCGTGACGGTATCTTTGGCGAGACCGAGCCGGCCTGACGGCAACACGAGGATGAGGCAGCCGGCAACCGTCCCGCGGGGAGAGTGGTGGTGTCGAGGTAGCCCAGGCCGACCCATCTGGCGCGGTCGAAGGGGCTGCTGGGCCGGGCGAAGTGGCTGTCAGGCCGGGCGAGGGCGAGAGCGCCAAGGGCCCGGCCACCAGCCCGGGAGAGAGCGACGCCCGTGGGGCAGGTGAGGGCATCCCCCGCGGGGTGGATTCCACCGAGGCGGGTGAGGGCGTCGCCCGCGGGGTGGCTGCCGCAGAACCGGGCGAGGGCGGTTCCTGCGGGGCGGGGGCGCCCGTTATGCATGGCCCATGCAGCGGGGCGTCGTCATGCTCCAGGGGCACGTCGCGAGCCGGAGTAGCAGGCGAGCACCACGTCCAATACCTGCAGCATGATTAGGAAGCAACACAGGAGCATTTGCAACATCCACAAATTGGTCAGGCAAAGGTACGGTGGAGTGAACAGGTGGCATAGGAGTGGTAGAGTTAGTCGGGAGTGCATGAAAAGGAAACACATTCTCATCAAAAACAACGTCATGAGAGATGTAGACGCGATTGGTGGGAACATGGAGGCACTTGTACCCTTTGTGAAGGGAACTATACCCAAGAGAAACGCACTTTTTAGACCGAAACTCTAACTTGTGTTTGTTGTATGGACGCAAATGGGGCCAACATGCACACCCAAATACCTTTAGAAAGGTGTAATCTGGGATTTCATTGAGCAAGAGTTCAAGTGGAGTTTTCATATGCAAAAGTTGTGAGGGTAGCCTGTTTATCAAGAAACACGCAATGGAGAAAGCATCACTCCAAAACCGAAACGGCACGGAGGCATGAGCTAGCAAGGTAAGGCCAGTTTCTACAAGATGACGATGCTTATGTTCAGCGGTTCCATTCTGCTGATGTGTATGACACACGATGCGAAATCCCAAGCTTATTAAAGAAAGTATTGAGGTTGTGATATTCACCCCCCCCCCAGTCGGATTGAACATGAATAATTTTCTGCTTAAGGAGACGCTCAACATGTGCTTGAAACTGAATAAAGACATCGAACACATCAGATTTTAGCTTAATAAGATAAAGCCAAGTAAACCGACTATAAGCATCAATGAAACTGACATAGTAATTGTGGCCACTAACAGATGTTTGGGCATGGCCCCATACATCAGAAAACACAAGCTCAAGAGGATGTTTCACAACACGACTAGACTCTGAAAACGGAAGTTGGTGACTCTTGCCCTGCTGACAGGCATCACAAATTGTTTCAGCAGTTTTATTGGACACAACTGGTAGTTCATGACGATGTAGCACATGACGAACTATAGGAGCAGCAGGGTGACCAAGGCGCGCATGCCAATGTGTAGGTGACACACGAACACCGCTGAACGCCTGAGGAGAGGACTGCATAGAAGATGTGGGCGGCGCGTCAAGTGCATATAAACCATGGCGAAGACGGCCACTAAGCAGAACGGCCCTCGTGTCCCGATCCTTGATAAAGAAACGAAAAGGGTGAAACTCAGCAAGGACATTATTATCACGAGTAAGTTGAGGAACAGACAACAAACTACGTGTAGCAGTGGGAACTCGAAGCACATTAGAAAGATGCAGTTTTGGAAAATTGTGTGCAAGAAGTGAGGCCTGACCAACATGGGAGATGTGCATACCTGCTCCATTGGCGGTGCGGACCTGATCATGACCGCGATATGGCTCCTGAGTGGAGAGCTGGCCCATCTCACTGGTGAGGTGGTTCGTAGCTCCCGTGTCCATGTACCAAGTAGGATCAATGGAGTGGGATGGAGTGCGTCTGTGCTCATGACTCGTCACCGCAGAAGCCGCCTGCTTTTCATTCCCTTTGCCGTTGTTGCCTAGGCCAAGGAAGTCTTGCTTGTAGCGACGATGACAGCGGGAGGCTATGTGGCGCTCAATCCCACACAGCTGGCAAGCCTGCTGGGCACCGCAGCAAGGGCAGCAAGCCACCGGCCGAGACCCGCCAGTGATGGATGGCGCGGAGCTCCGTGAAGCCGGCTGAGATGAAGCTGTCAGCTTGGGGGGAAGCGGCGGCTTCTGTGATTTGTCGCTCCTGGTCGCGACATTAGTGGAGGCAAAACTCGGGGAGGCACGACGCGCCTTGATGCGCTGCTCACGACCAAGAAGGAGCGCATAAAGTTCCTGCGGCGGAAGAGGCTCCTCGCGACCATGAACATTCTCGATGAGATTATCATAGTCATCATCGAGGCCATTGAGCACGTGGGTGGTGAAGTCCTCATTTCCAAGTGGCTGACCGATCGAGGCCAAGGTGTCAGCGAGACTGGACATCTTGTTGAAGTACTTCGTGATGGTCATGCCGCTGCCGTCTCCCCAACTCGGTCGTATGGAGTGAGCACGCGCTGAGATTGGGAAGCAAAGCTCTTTGTGAAGCGCGAACCGAGCCTCCCGGGGCGTCCACGGCGAAGATAATGACGATGACACGCTCGGGGTGGCGGCTGTTGGATGGCCGAGAGAATCGCCTGGTCCTGGGCCACCCACACGTGATGAGCCGGATGATACGGCGGCGGACACGGTATGGAGCCATCAACATAGCCCTCCAAATAGCGACTCCGGAGGAGAGGTAGCACCTGAGCCCGCCACGACAAGTAGTTATCTGGCGTAAGCTTCACCGGAAGGAGATGCGAGAAGTAAAACGGCGAAGGAGCCGGAGCGTAGCCCGCAGGAGCATGTGTCGGGGGCGCATGGAACCCCACCATCGGATCAGCATCAACATGAGGAGCGAGCTCATAGCCAGTGGCAGCCGGGGCAATCGGCGAGCCGAGCGGGGCCCCGAGGGTACGGCGGACGACGCGCCGTGGACCGCCCCGTAGGGCTGCGGGTGTGACGGGGCCATCTGGGACGATGGAGGCGCCGCACCATAGGGTGACGGGGCCACCTGGGACGACAAAGGCACCGCGCCGTAGGGTGACGCCGGCCAGCCAGGGGGCAGCAGTGGTGTGGCGTTGTAGGTTGGTGCAGGGGCGCCGTACCACGCGCCGTAGTGCTGAGGGGCGTCGTAGGGTTGAGGTGCGCCGTAGGGCGGTGGGGAAGCCCCCCCCCCCCCCCCATACGCAGGTGGCGCAGGGCCGCGGAAGGACGGCAGCGCCAGGATGACGGTCGAGGGAGCAGCGCCATGAGGGGCGATCGGCGAAAGATCACTCGGCTCGCCCTGCCCGCCCTGCCCGTCCAGAGGACCCGTAGGTGGTTGAGGTTGCCGCCAGGCGGTAGCGAGCGGGTGCGAGGCGACGAAGGGCGACGATGGGGCGATCGGGGCGACGACGCTAGAGGAAGCCGGCGCGGCGGTGGCGGCGTTGAAGGAGGCCATCGCGGTGGCGGCGGTAGGAATTGCAGCGGAAGACATAAAACCCTAGTCTGATACCATGTTAGATGAAAGTATTGGGGCAACTGCTCGACACCCTTGGGGGTGCGGCTATCTCATTATATATAAGTACCAAGGGGTACAAGTACAAGGTATATGCACAAGGCTACGTATACACAAGTCTACGTATACATATACAGTCTAACACTTGTGTCGAAAGAAAAGGAAATTCAAAATCACTAATTAAGGAGTACTCATTGCAAAGAACACTCCACTTTCCCATGCCGCAACAAGTGGCGCACATGCAGCGCGCCACTTGTCGCAACCTGAGAGTTTTCCCCTTTTTCGTAGATCCATTTATTCAAAACGTTTTATATCTTAAACTGTGCGTCCAAATCTCGAACCGTTTTCATCATTGGATTTCTCGTGTCGAGATCTTCAAAACTAGATCCCATGTTGATAGGTTTTGACGAAAAAAATTTCACGAAAAAAACCGGGCGAAAAAACCGAATCGGGAGCATGGTTTTTTCCCTTTCCGAAAGAGGCACGCTCGTGCCTCTCGCGAAATCACAACCGTGCCTCTCGTGGAAGCAAAACCGTGACTCTCGTGGAAGGAAAAAAACAGAAAACGCGTTTTTTTCGTTTCTGAGAGGCACAACCGTGATTCTCGCGAAGCACAACCGTGCGTCTCGTGAAAACAAAACTGTGACTCTCGCGAAAGAAAAAAAACAGAAAACGCGTATTTTTTCCCTTCCCGAGAGGCTCGGCCGTAACTTTCGAGTAAGCACAACCGTGCCTCTCGCGGAAGCAAAACCGTGACTCTCACGAAAGAAAAAAAAACAGAAAACGCGTTTTGTTTTTCCCTTTCCGAGAGGCACGGCCGTGACTCTCGCGAAAGCACAACCGTGCCTCTCGCGGAAGCAAAACCGTGACTCTCGTGAAAGAAAAAAAAAAGATAAAACGCGTTTTTTTGTTTCCGAAAGGCACGCCTGTGACTCTCGGTAAAGCACAACCGTGCCTCTCGCGGAAGAAAAACCGTGACTTTCGCGAAAGAAAAAAAAAAGAAAACGCGTTTTTCACGCAAAAAACAATTCAAACTTTTTTTTGATCGAAAAGCTAAGAAAGACCAGGGGAAAACCAAAACGTCGAAAAACCAGAAAAAAACCATTTAAAAAGCCGAAAACGCGTGCGAAAAAAAAACAAAATCCGAAGGGAGCGTCCAGAGCGCGACACGTGGCGAATGGCTGAGAGCGCGCCAAGTGGCGCTAATCGTTGCGAGGCTCTCGAAGGAGTGCTCGTTAACTAGTTGCTCCCAAGGAAATGCTAATTGCGATAAAGTTTTCTAAAGGGCTGCCATGGGTTATTATGGGCTGAAATTATGTACTTTATGTACATTTGATTTATGTCATTGATGATGTTTTTTTTTCACGGTTGTAAATTGAAATATTGCCAAAAGCTATAAATAGTTTTCTGAGTAGAATGGAACCATTGAGATGTTTTACTTAGAAAACTAATAAGCAATGAATGTTAATGTCATTTTTATGATCACTTTTTTTGTACCATTCTAATGTTGAAATGTAATAATGTGAAATGAAATTAATGTTGAGCACAATTGTTAGTCACTCATTTAAAGTTTGTAATATTTGTTGGGGAAAGTAGTAATTTCAAAAATTTCCTACGCACACGCAAGATCATGGTGATGCCTAGCAACGAGAGGGGAGAGTGTTGTCCACGTACCCTCGTAGACCGTAAGCGGAAGCGTTATGACAACGCGCTTGATGTAGTCGTACGTCTTCACGATCGACCGATCCTAGTACCGAACGCACGGCACCTCCGCGATCTGCACACGTTCGGCTCGGTGACGTCCCACGAACTCATGATCCAGCAAAATGTCGAGGGAGAGCTTCGTCAGCACTACAACGTGATGACGATGATGATGAAGCTACCGGCGCAGGGCTTCGCTTAAGCACTACGACGATATGACCGAGGTGGATTATGGTGGAGGGGCACCGCTGCAGCTAAGAGATCAATGATCAACTTGTGTGTCTATGGGGTGCCCCCCTCCCCCGTATATAAAGGAGTGGAGGAGGGGGAGGGCCGGCCCTCTACTATGGCACGCCCTGGGGAGTCCTACTCTCACCGGGAGTAGGATTCCCCCCTTTCCAAGTAGTAGGAGTAGGAGAGAAGGAAGGGGAAGAGAGAAGAGAAGGAAGGAGGGGGTGCCGCCCCTCCCCCTTGTCCAATTCGGACTAAGACTTGGGGGGCGCGCCGCCTGCCCTAGGCAGCCTCTCTCTCTCTCTCTCCTCAAGCCAAATAAGGCCCATATACTCCCCGGCGAATTCACGTAACTCTCCGGTACTCTGATAAATACCCGAACCACTCAGAACCTTTCCGATGTCCGAATATAGCCTTCCAATATATCGATCTTTACGTCTCGAACGTTTCGAGACTCCTCGTCATGTCCCTGATCTCATTCGAGACTCCGAATAACCTTCGGTACATCAAAACACATAAACTCATAATACCTATCGTCACTGAACGTTAAGCATGCGGACCCTATGGGTTCGAGAACTATGTAGACATGACCGAGACTCATCTCCGGTCAATAACCAACAGCGGAACCTGGATGCTCATATTGGCTCCTACATACTCTACGAAGATCTTTATCGGTCAAGCCGCATAACAACATACATTGTTCCCTTTGTCATCGGCATGTTACTTGCCCGAGATTCGATCGTCGGTATCTCAATACCTAGTTCAATCTCGTTACCGGCAAGTCTCTTACCTCGTTCCGTAATGCATCATTCCGCAACTAACTCATTAGTTACATTGCTTGCAAGGATTATAGTGATGTGCATTACCGAGAGGGCCCAGAGATACCTCTCCGACAATCGAAGTGACAAATCCTAATCTTGATCTATGCCAACTCAACAAGTACCATCGGAGACACCTGTAGAGCACCTTTATAATCACCCAGTTATGTTGTGACATTTGGTAGCACACAAAGTGTTCCTTCAGTATTCGGGAGTTGCATAATCTCATAGTCATAGGAACATGTATAAGTCATGAAGAAAGCAATAGCAATATACTAAACGATCAAATGCTAAGCTCACGGAATGGGTCAAGTCAATCACAACATTCTCTAATGATGTGATCCCGTTAATCAAATGACAACTCATGTCTATGGCTAGGAAACTTAACCATCTTTGATTCAACGAGCTATTAAAGTAGAGGCATACTAGTGACACTATGTTTGTCTATGTATCCACACATGTACTAAGTTTCCGGTTAATACAATTCTAGCATGAATAATAAACATTTATCATGAAATAAGGAAATAAATAATAACTTTAGTATTGCCTCTAGGGCATATTTCCTTCAGTCTCCCACTTGCACTAGAGTCAATAATCTAGTTCACATCGCCATGTGATTTAACACCAATAGTTCACATTACCATGTGATTAACACCCATACTTCACATCGCCATGTGACCAACACTCAAAGGGTTTACTAGAGTCAGTAATCTTAGTTAACATCGCCATGTGATTAACACCAAAGAGTACTAAGGTGTGATCACGTTTTGCTTGTGAGAGAAGTTTAGTCAACGGGTCTGCCATATTCAGATCCGTATGTATTTTGCAAATTTCTATATCAACAATGCTCTGCACGGAGCTACTCTAGCTAATTTCTCCCACTTTCAATATGTATCCAGATTGAGACTTAGAGTCATATGGATCAGTGTCAAAACTTGCATTGACGTAACCCTTTACGACGAACCTTTTGTCACCTCCATAATCGAGAAACATATCCTTATTCCACTAAGGATAATTTTGATCGTTGTCCAGTGATCTACTCCTAAATCACTATTGTACTCCCTTTCCAAACTCAGTGTAGGGTATACAATAGATCTGGTACACATCATGGCATACTTTATAGAACCTATGGCTAAGGCACAGGGAATGACTTTCATTCTCTTTCTATCTTCTGCCGTGGTCGGGCTTTGAGTCTTAATCAATTTCGCACCTTGCAACACAGACAAGAACTCTTTCGTTGAGTGTTCCATTTTGAATTACTTCAAAATCTTGTCAAGTTATGTACTCATTGAAAAAACTTATCAAGTGTCTTGATCTATCTCAATAGATCTTGATGCTCAATATGTAAGCAGCTTCACCGAGGTCTTTCTATGAAAAACTCCTTTAAATTACTCCTTTATGCTTTCCAGAAAATTCTACATTATTTCCGATCAACAATATGTCATTCACATATACTTATTAGAAATGTTGTAGTGCTCCCACTCACTTTCTTGTAAATACAGGCTTCTTCGCAAGTCTGTATAAAACTATATGCTTTGATAAACTCATCAAAGCGTATATTCCAACTCCGAGATGCTTGCACCAGTCCATAGATGGATTGCTGGAGCTTGCACATTTTGTTAGCACCTTTAGGATCGACAAAACCTTCTGGTTGCATCATATACAACTCTTCTTTAAGAAATCCATTAAGGAATGTAGTTTTGACATCCATTTGCCGATTTCATAAAATGTGGCAATTTGCTAACATGATTCGGATAGACTTAAGCATCGCTTCTGGTGAGAAAATCTCATCGTAGTCAACACCTTGAATTTTGTCAAAACCTTTTTCGACAAGTCTAGCTTTGTAGATAGTAACACTACTATCAGCGTCCGTCTTCCTCTTGAAGATCCATTTATTTTCTATGGCTTGCCGATCATTGGGCAAGTCAACCAAAGTCCACACTTTGTTCTCATACATGGATCCCATCTCAGATTTCATGGCCTCAAGCCATTTGGTGGAATCGGGGCTCATCATTGCTTCCTCAAAGTTCGTAGGTTCGTCATGGTCAAGTAACATGACCTCCAGAACAGGATTACCGTACCACTCTGGTGCGGATCTCACTCTGGTTGACCTACGAGGTTCGGTAGTAACTTGATCTGAAGTTACATGATCATCATCTTTAGCTTCCTCACTAATTGGTGTAGAAGTCACATGAACATATTTATGTGATGAACTACTTTCTAATAAGGGAGCTGGTACAGTTACCTCATCAAGTTCTACTTTCCTCCCACTCACTTCTTTCGAGAGAAACTCCTTCTCTAGAAAGGATCCATTCTTAGCAATGAATGTCTTGCCTTCGGATCTGTGATAGAAGGTGTACCCAACTGTCTCCTTTGGGTATCCTATGAAGACACATTTCTCCGATTTGGGTTTGAGCTTATCAGGATGAAACTTTTTCACATAAGCATCGCAACCCCAAACTTTAGGAAATGACAACTTTGGTTTCTTGCCGAACCACAGTTCATATGGTATCGTCTCAACGGATTTAGATGGTGCCCTATTTAACATGAATGCAGCTGTCTATAATGCATAACCCCAAAACGATAGTGGTAAATCGGTAAGAGACATCATAGATTGCACCGTATCTAATAAAGTACAGTTACGATGTTCGGACACACCATTACGAAGTGGTGTTCCAGGTGGCGTGAGTTGCGAAACTATTCCGCATTGTTTCAAATGAAGACCAAACTCGTAACTCAAATATTCTCCTCCATGATGAGATCGTAGAAACTTTAATTTCTTGTTACGATGATTTTCCACTTCACTATGAAATTATTTGAACTTTTCAAATGTTTCAGATTTATGTTTCATCAAGTAGATATACCATATCTGCTCAAATCATCTGTGAAGGTCAGAAAATAATGATACCTGCCGCGAGCCTCAACACTCATCGGACTGCATACATCAGTATGTATTATTTCCAATAAGTCTGTTGCTCGCTCCATTGTTCCGGAGAATGGAGTCTTAGTCATCTTGCCCATGAGGCATGGTTCGCAAGCATCAACTGATTCATAATCAAGTGATTCCTAAAGCCCATCAGCATGGATTTTCTTGATGCGCTTTACACCAATATGACCTAAATGGCAGTGCCACAAATAAGTTGCACTATCATTATTAACTTTGCATCTTTTGGCTTCAATATTATGAATATGTGTATCACTACGATCGAGATTCAATAAACCATTCATCTTGGGTGTATGACCATTGAAGGTTCAGAACAATAATTATTCTCTAACTTTAAATGAATAACTGTATTGCAATAAACATGATCAAATCATATTCATGCTTAACGCAAACACCAAATAACATTTATTTAGGTTCAACACTAATCCCAAAAGTATAAGGAGTGTGCGATGATGATCATATCAATCTTGGAACCACTTCCAACACACATCGTCACTTCACCCTTAACTAGTCTATGTTCATTCTGCAACTCCCGTTTCGAGTTACCAATCTTAGCAACTGAACTAGTATCAAATACTGAGGGGTTGCTATAAACACTAGTAAATTACACATCAATAACATGTATATCAAATATAAATTTGTTCACTTTTCCATCCTTCTTATCCGCCAAATACTTGGGGCAGTTTTGCTTCCAATGACCGGTCCCTTTGTAGTAGAAGCACTTAGTCTCAGGCTTAGGTCCAGACTTGGGCTTCTTCACTTGAGCAGCAACTTGCTTGCCGTTCTTCTTGAAGTTCCCCTTCTTCCCTTTGCCCTTTTCTTGAAACTAGTGGTCTTGTCAACCATCAACACTTGATGCTTTTCTTGATTTCTACCTTCGTCGATTTCAGCATCACGAAGAGCTTGGGAACCATTTCTGTTATCCCTTGCATATTATAGTTCATCACGAAGTTCTAGTAACTTGGTGATAGTGACTAGAGAACCCTGTCAATCACTATCTTATCTGGAAGATTAACTCCTACTTGATTCAAGTGATTGTAGTACTCAGACATTCTGAGCACATGCTCACTAGCTGAGCAATTCTCCTCCATCTTGTAGGCAAAGTGCTTATAAAAGGTCTCATACCTTTCAACATGGGCATGAGTCTGAAATACTAATTTCAACTCTTGGACATCTCATATGCTCCGTGGCGTTCAAAACGTCTTTGAAGCCCCGATTCTAAGCCGTAAAGCATGGTGCACTAAACTATCAAGTAGTCATCATATCGAGCTTGCCAAACATTCATAAAGTCTGCGTCTGCTCCTGCAATCGGTCTGTCACCTAGCGGTGCATCAAGGACATAATTCTTCTCTGCAGCAATGAGGATAATCCTCAGATCACGGATCCAATCTATATCATTGCTACTAACATCTTTCAACTTAGTTTTCTCTAGGAACATATCAAAAATAGAACAGGGGAGCTAAACGCGAGCTATTGATCTACAACACAGATATGCTAATACTACCAGGACTATATTCATGATAAATTAAAGTTCAATTAATCATATTACTTAAGAACTCCCACTTAGATAGACATCCCTCTAATCATCTAAGTGATCACATGATCCATATCAACTAAACCATGTCCGATCATCACGTGAGATGGAGTAGTTTTCAATGCTGAACATCACTAAGTTGATCATATCTACTATATGATTCACGCTCGACCTTTCTGTCTCCAGTGTTCCAAGGCCATATCTGCATATGCTAGGCTCGTCAAGTTTAACCCGAGTATTCTGCGTGTGCAAAACTGGCTTGCACCCATTGTATGTGAACGTAGAGCTTATCACACCAGATCATCACGTGGCGTCTCGGCATGAAGAATTGTCGCAACGGTGCATACTCAGGGAGAACACTTGTACCTTGAAATTTAGTGAGAGATCATCTTATAATGCTATCGTCGATCTAAGCAAAATAAGATGCATAAAGGATAAACATCACATGCAATCAATATAAGTGATATGATATGGCCATCATCATCTTCTGCCTTTGATCTCCATCTCCAAAGCACCGTCATGATCACCATCGTCACCGGCGCGACACCTTGATCTCCATCATAGCATCGTTGTCGTCTCGCCAACTATTGCTTCTACCACTATCGCCACCGCTTAGTGACAAAGTAAAGCAATTACATGGCGATTGCATTACATATAATAAAGCGACAACCATATGGTTCCTGCCAGTTGCCGATAACTCCATATTACAAAACATGATCATCTCATACAATAAAATTTAGCATCATGTCTTGACCATATCACATCACAACATGCCCTGCAAAAACAATTTAGACGTCCTCTACTTTGTTGTTGCAAGTTTTACGTGGCTACTACGGGCTGAGCAAGAACCGTTCTTACCTTCGCATCAAAACCACAACAATATTTCGTCAAGTATGTGTTGTTTTAACCTTCAACAAGGACTGGACGTAGCCATACTTGATTCAACTAAAGTTGGAGAAACTGACACCCGCCAGCCACCTGTGTGCGAAGCACGTCGGTAGAACCAGTCTCGCGTAAGCGTACGCGTAATGTCGGTCCGGGCTGCTTCATCCAACAATACCGCCGAATCAAAGTATCACATGGTGGTAAGCAGTATGACTAGTATCACCCACAACTCACATGCGTTCTACTCGTGCATATAACATCTACGTGTAAACCTGGCTCGGATGACACTGTTGGGGAACGTAGTAATTTCAAAAAATTTCCTACGCACACGCAAGATCATGGTGATGCATAGCAACGAGAGGGGAGAGTGTTGTCCACATACCCTCGTAGACCGTAAGCGAAAGCATTATGACAATGCGGTTGATGTAGTCGTACGTCTTCACGATCGACCGATCCTAGTACCGTATGTACGGCACCTCCGCGATCTGCACACGTTCGGCTCGGTGACGTCCCACGAACTCACGATCCAGCAGAGTGTCGAGGGAGAGCTTCACAAGACGACGGGCGTGATGACGGTGATGATGAAGCTACCGGCGCAGGGCTTCGCCTAAGCACTACGACGATATAATCAAGGTGGATTATGGTGGAGGGGGGCACCGCACATGGCTAAGAGATCAATGATCAACTTGTGTGTCTATGGGGTGCCCCCTGAAGGAAATATGCCCTAGAGGCAATAATAAAGTTGTTATTTATATTTCCTTATATCATGATAAATGTTTATTATTCATGCTAGAATTGTATCAACCGGAAACTTAGTACATGTGTGAATACATAGACAAACAGAGTGTCACTAGTATGCCTCTACTTGACTAGCTCGTTGAATCAAAGATGGTTAAGTCTCCTAGCCATAGACACGGGTTGTCATTTGATTAACGGGGTCACATCATTAGAGAATGATGTGATTGACTTGACCCATTCCGTTAGCTTAGCATTCGATCGTAGTATATTGCTATTGCTTTCTTCATGACTTAAACATGTTCCTATGACTATGAGATTATGCAACTACCGAATACCAGAGGAACACTTTGTGTGCTACCAAACGTCACAACGTAACTGGGTGATTAAAGGTGCTCTACAGGTGTCTCCGATGGTGATTGTTGAGTTGGCATAGATTGAGATTAGGATTTGTCACTCCGATTGTCGGAGAGGTATCTCTGGGCCCTCTCGGTAATACACATCACTATAAACCTTGCAAGCAATGCAACTAATGAGTTAGTTGCGGGATGATGTATTACTGAACGAGTAAAGAGACTTGCCGGTAACGAGATTGAACTAGGTATTGAGATACCGACGATCGAATCTTGGGCAAGTAACATACCGATGACAAAGGGAACAACGTATGTTGTTATGTGGTTTGACCGATAAAGATCTTCGTAGAATATGTGGGGGCCAATATGAGCATCCAGGTTCCGCTATTGGTTATTGACCAGAAATGTGTCTCGGTCATGTCTACATAGTTCTCGAACCCATAGGGTCCGCACGCTTAACGTTCGGTGACGATCGGTATTATGAGTTTATGTGTTTTGATGTACCGAAGGTAGTTCGGAGTCCCGGATATGATCACGGACATGACGAGGAGTCTCGAAATGGTCGAGACATAAAGATCGATATATTGGAAGCCTATATTTGGACATCGGAATAGTTTCGGGTGAAATCGGGATTTTACCGGAGTACCGGGAGGTTACCGGAACCCCCCGGTAAGTGTATGGGCCTTATTGGGCCATAGTGGAGGGAGAGAGAGGAGGCCAGGGCAGGCCGTGATACGTCTCCGTCGTATCTACTTTTCCAAACACTTTTGCCCTTGTTTTGGACTCTAACTTGTATGATTTGCATGGAACTAACCCGGACTGACGTTGTTTTCAGCAGAATTGCCATGACGTTGTTTTATGTGCAGAAAACAAAAGTTCTCGGAATGACCTGAAACTCCATGGAACATCTTAGAAAAAATAATAAAAAATCCTCGCCAAAGATGAAGACCAGGGGGCCCACACACTGTCCACGAGGGTGGGGGCGCGCCCCCTACCTCGTGGGCCCCCCTGGAGACCTTCCGACGCCAACTCCAATTCTATATATTGGCTTTTGGAGAGAGAAAAATCAGAGAGAAGAAATCATCATGTTTTTTATACGGAGCCACCGCCAAGCCCTAAAACCACTCGGGAGGGCTGATCTGGAGTCCGTTCGGGGCTCCGGGGAGGGGGATTCGTCACCGTCGTCATCATCAACCATCCTCCATCACCAATTTCATGATGCTCACCGCCGTGCATGAGTAATTCCATCGTAGGCTTGCTGGACGGTGATTGGTTGGATGAGATCTATCATGTAATCGAGTTAGTTTTGTTAGGGTTTGATCCCTAGTATCCACTATGTTCTGAGATTGATGTTGCTATGACTTTGCTATGCTTAATGCTTGTCACTAGGCCCGAGTGCCATGATTTCAGATCTGAACCTATTATGTTTTCATGAATATATGTGCGTTTTTGATCCTATCTTGCAAGTCTATAGTCACCCATTATGTGTTATGATCCGACAAGCCCGAAGTGACAATAATCGGGATACTTCTCGGTGATGACCATAGTTTGAGGAGTTCATGTATTCACTATGTGTTAATGCTTTGTTCCGGTTCTCTATTAAAAGGAGGCCTTAATATCCCTTAGTTTCCATTAGGACCCTGCTGCCACAGGAGGGTAGGACAAAAGATGTCATGCAAGTTCTTTTCCATAAGCACATATGACTATATTTGGAATACATGCCTACATTACATTGATGAATTGGAGCTAGTTCTGTGTCACCCTATGTTATGACTATTACATGATTAACCGCATCCGGCATAATTATCCATCACCGATCCAATGACTACGAGCTTTCCATCTACTGGTTTACGCTTATTTACTTTCCCGTTGCTACTGTTACAAGCACTACAAAATACCAAAAATATTGCTTTTGCTTTCATTACTCTTTTGTTACCGTTACCACTACTATCATACTACTTTTCTACTAAACACTTTGCTGCAGATATTAAGTCATCCAGGTGTGGTTGAATTGACAACTCAACTGCTAATACTTGAGAATATTCTTTGGCTCCCCTTGTGTCGAATCAATAAATTTGGGTTGAATACTCTACCCTCGGAAGCTGTTGCGATCCCCTACACTTGTGGGTTATCAAGAACAATTTTTGGCGCCGTTGCCGGGGAGCATAGCTCTATTCTTTGAGTTACTTGGGATTTATATCTGCTGGACACTATGAAGAACTTGAAAGACGCTAAGACAAAAATTTATCCCTCAACTACGAGGGGAGGTAAGGAACTGCCATCTAGCTCCGCACTTGATTCACCTTACATTATGAGTAAGCTTGCGACACCTAAGCCTCGCTATACGCTATTAGATTACGATATGTCGCATGTTATTGATGATGCTACTTCTGTTATGCATGATACTTATGATGAAACTACTTATGCTTGATACTACTGTGCCCCTTGGTGAATTTCTTGATGAACAAATTTCTAGGGCTAGAGAGAAAGAAACTATTGAAACTGATTATGTTGATGAAAGCGATGATGAAGATATGCCTGCTATTCCTGAGGGTTATCTTTTCGATATGGAATCTTCTGCAGCTATTTTTTCTTGTAAACACAGATATGAACTTAAGAGGCTGCTAGTTAAATGGAGTAAAGAATCTCTTAGAGACAGAATGAAACCTGACCCTGCTTTTGCTACTTCACCTATTTGTGTTCCCGATAAGGATTATGAATTCTCTGTTGATCAGGATATAATTACTTTGGTTGAATCTGATCCTTTTCATGGTTATGAATCTAAAACTGTTGTGGCACATCTTACTAAATTAAATGATATAGCCACCCTGTTCACGAATGATGAGAGATCTCGCTACTTTTACATCCTTAAAATATTTCCGTTCTCATTAAAGGGTGATGCTAAGATATGGTTTAATTCTCTTGATCCTGGTTGTGTGCGTAGTCCCCAGGATATGATTTATTACTTCTCTGCTAAATATTTCCCTGCTCATAAGAAACAAGCTGCTTTAAAGGAAACATACAACTTTGTGCAAATCAAAGAAGAGAGTCTCCCACAAGCTTGGGGGAGGCTTCTCAAGTTACTTATGCTTTGCCTGATCATCCTCTTAAGAAAAATGAAATACTTGATATCTTTTATAATGGACTAACAGATGCTTCCAGAGATTACTTGGATAGTTGTGCTGGTTCTCTTTTCAGGGAAAGAACACCAGATGAAGCTGAAATTCTATTGAATAATATGTTGACAAATGAAAATAATTGGGCGCTTCACAGGCCAATTATCGAGCCTATTCCTAAACCAACTCCGAAGAGAGGTGTTCTATTTCTCAGTCCTGAAGATATGCAAGAGGCAAAGAAATCTATGAAAGAAAAAGGTATTAAAGCTGAAGATGTTAATAATTTACCTCCTATTAAAGAAATACATGGCCTTAATCTACCGCCTGTTGAAGAAACATATGATCTTGATCCATTACCTATTGAAGAACCTCCTTATCCCGATAACCCGACACAGGTAGTAAAGGTAAATTCTCTCTGTAGATTTGATGAAGGTGATATTCCTCACTGTAAGTGTTCTAGACAATGCTTGGATGAGTTTGATAATTTTATTGTCAAACCAGAAAATTTTAATGCTTATTTTGGTATACAATTAAAACAAAATACATATATGATTAAACACTTGGGTGATTATATGGCTAATGTTAGATGTGAACTTAAACTCATTAGCAAACATGCTTCTATGGTTACCACTCAAGTAGAAGAAGTACTTAAGGCTCAAAATGAATTGCTCCATGAAATGAATAGTAAGAAAAATGATTATGCTGTTAGAGTGGCTATTAGAACTGGTAGAATGACTCAGGAACCTTTGTATCCTGAAGGCCACCCTAAGAGAATTGAGCAAGATTCTCAGAGAAATAATATTGAACCTAGTTCTTCTAAAAGGAAGAAAAAGAAAAATGATAGGACTTTGCAAACTTCTAGTGAACCTATTGTTGAACCACCTGATAATCCAAATGATATATCTATATGCGATCTTTGAAACACAATCTGGTAATGAACATGAACCTAGTGAAAATGTTAATGATGATGTTCATGATGATGCTCAACCTAGTAATGACAATGATGTAGAAGTTGAACCTGCTGTTGATCTTGATAACCCACAATCAAAGAATCAACGTTATGATAAGAGACTTTGTTGCTAGGAAACATGGTAAAGAAAGAGAACCATGGGTTCAGAAACCCATGCCTTTTCCTCCCAAACCATCCAAGAAAAAGGATGATGAGGATTTTGAGTGCTTTGCTGAAATGATTAGACCTATCTTTTTGCGTATGCGATTAACTGATGTGCTCAAAACAAATCCTTATGCTAAGTATATGAAGGATATCATTACTAATAATAGAAAGATACCAGAAGCTGAAATTTCCACCGTGCTTGCTAATTATACTTTTAAGGGTGGAATACCAAAGAAACTTGTTGATCCAGGAGTACCCACTATACCATGCTCCATTAAAAGAAATTATGTTAAAACTGCTTTATGTGATCTTGGAGCCGGTGTTAGTGTTATGCCTCTCTCTTTATACTGTAGACTTGATTTGAATAAGTTGACACCTTCATTGAGCTGCCACCTTGCCACGAGGGTGGAGGGTGCGCCCTACCCCCCTGGGCGCGCCCCCTGCCTCGTGGGCCCACAGTGGCCCTCCTCCACTTATTCCTGCACCCATCCTCTTCTTCTTCCTCCCACAAACACGAACAACCAGCTCAAACACGAGTCCCAGCCCCCGTTGCTGTGAATTTCGATCTCCTTGCTCAAAGCACCTCTCACAAAACTGCTTGGGGAGATTGTTCCTTGGTATGTGACTCCTCCATTGGTCCAATTAGTTTTTGTTCTAGTGCTTTATTCATTGCAAATTTGTGCTGCATAGGTGACTATGTTCTTGAGCTTGCATGTCAATTTTATATGGTTCCAAGTAGTTCTAATGCATGATAAAGGCTCTAGGCACTTGTAGGAGTAGTTGCTATCAATTTTATTGAAGTTGGTTCACTTTTGTTTGAAGTTACTAAAAATTGCAGATTTTTTTAGAGAAAACAATATGTTTAGGAAGATGTTCCAAGGTGGTTCTTCAAGGAAGTAAGGCCCTAGGCTTGCTATGCGCGATGCCGATGAGGAGCCCCCAAGGGACGCTCTTGTGAGGCCCTGTGAATGGCCTTCGGAAAATTTTATGGATCGAGCGGGAATCAAAGAAGAATTTAACGCATATTTGCGTAACGCCGGTCTTGTGGATTTCGAGGCAGATAAATGCCTGAGTATCATGATCTCACTAGCTCATTTGTGAGGAGGTTTGAGTTTTCATCTTCACGTAATTCTCATACATCATGTTTGATCTTTATGATAAATCTTATACCATGGACTTAGAGGATTTTACTCTTGCTTGCAAACTCCCACAATGGGGTAGTACTGTTGATCCCCGTAAATCTGAATTTAGAGACTTTCTTTCTAGTATAACAGTGGGGTAATCTAGAGATATAACGCAAGCCACTATAGGGAGCATTCACTTTCCTGTTATACATTATTTTGCTCTCTTCATAGGTAGCACTACAAAAAAAAGACACATCCGTGACATTTTGGGCCGAACGAAATTTTTTCTGTCATATATATGACACTTCTATGACGATAATTGTGACAAAACCCGGTATCATCATAGATGTGGTGGGCTCCTACTTCTATGACAAAAAATCATGACAGAAAATGGGCTTTTCGTCCTGGGCGGGCCGGAGACGCAGCTGCATGACATTCTTTGGGCCGTCCATGACGGAAAAAACCGTGGTAGAAGCGAGGGGGAGGAAAATTTCGGGGAGTTGCCGATTACGGTGGGAGGTCGGGGGCGGAGCGATGCGCGTTTCTCTCGTACATACGCGCGTGTGTGCGAGGCGTTGGCTCTAACTGAAGCCGAGCGAGGCGTTGGGCTCTAACTGAACCCGATCTATTGCACTGCAGGCTACGCGTTACTGAACCCGAGCGATCGATCGATGGATGTTAACTGAACCCGATGGAGCGATTCGCCGCTCTGCCGCTAATCAAGCCGATCGATGCTACCTGCAGGATGAATAGTGAGCGTTGCGGGGGTTGGATGAGCGATGAGCGGTGGCGTTGCCTCTGGATGAACAGGAACCCGTGGTGTGGAGGGCTGGATGAGCGATGAGACGATGGAGGGTGGCCGTGGAGGGTGGTTGAACAGGACCCGTGGTGTGGAGGGCTGGATGAATAGTAGGCGATGGAGGGATGCCCGTGGAGGGGTGGTTGAGCGATGGCGGTGGAGTAAGCGGCGGTGGAGGCTGGATGAACAGGAGCCCGTGGAGGCTGGAGGAGGTCGACGGTAGACCGTGGAGGCTGGAGGAGGTCGACGGTGGAGATGAACAGCATCCCGTGGAGTCCCGTTTTGCGGTACGCCACACCCCTCCGGATGAACAGGACCCCAGATTCGACCGTAGGAGGTCCATTTCGTCCGTTTTGCGGTACGCCACACCCGTCCCGATCAACAGGACCCCCCGTTTCGACCGTAGGAGGTCTGTTTCGTCCGTTTTGCGGTACGCCACACCCCTCCCAATCAATAGGACCCCCGTTTCGACCGTAGGACGTCCGTTTCCTCCGTTCTGCGGTACGCCAGGCCTCGTTTCCATCGCCTGTTCCATCCAAGACGGTTGGCTCCCACACGTTCCGTTGCCTCCCGATGAACACGACGCATTCCGTTGCCTCCCCATGAACACGACGCATTCCGTTGCCTCCCCATGAACACAACGCATTCCATTGCCTCCCCATGAACACGACGCATTCCGTTGCCTCCCCATGAACACGAGCCCTCGCCGTACGTATGCGCGACTAGGCGTTCGAGACCCCGCCCGTATGTACACATACATGGCCGTATTTTCTTTCTTGCACCACGGCATGCGTGCGTGTACATGCTACGTGCGCGCCTCTACTACGACATGTACGCACCTCTACTACGACACGTGCGCGCCTCTACATCGACCGGTATATATGTACGTACAAGTTCGCGACCAGAATGACAACGCTACGTACGCTTCGACCAGGTGGGTCCGGTATCGAGCAGTTCCTTGCGTGCGGAAATGTAGCTGGTGGGTCCCAGCGATCGAGGCGAATCATTTTTTTGCCCGGACGCACTTCCTTTGCGTGCGAAGATGTAGCTGGTGGGTCCCAGCAGTCAGGGGGGCGGATCGTCTTTTTTTTGCCCAGACGCACTTCCATGCGTGCAAAGATGTAGCTGGTGGGTCCCAACAGTCAGGGGGGCGAATCGTTTTTTTTGCCCGGACGCACTTCCTTGCGTGCGAAGGTGTAGCTGGTGGGTCCCAGCAGTCAGGGGGGAAACGTTTTTTTCATGAAATATGGTGGCCTGTCCGGTGGGTCTCCGCTGTCAGGATGAGGAATAATTATTTTGCACGTAATAAGGAGGCACTTCCTTGCTGCGGCCGTGGACGGTATCGGCCTCTCCACGTCTGATCCACGTCCGATGGAAGCCGTTCCTTGACCACGTTGACCATGCCGCTACCGAGAGCACCAGACGGTGGACGACGGCGAGGCCTAGGAAGGGGACGACGGAACCGGGAAGACGCGGCGATGGATGCCCACGCGTAGAGGAGTACGAGGGTTCACTGGTTCGCTGCGGTGTGAGGCTGCCGTCACCGCAGAATAACAGGGGGTGTGGTGAGTAGAGGGATGGCCTGGCCAGCGGTGGGAGTAGTAGGGGGCGGTGAGGCCTCCGTCGCATCGCAGCCGGCCACGGGAGACAAGAGCACGAGGCACGACCGGCGCTGGTTTGAGCGGCTGGAGCAAGAAGACCAGAGGTTGAAGAAGCACTACGGCCGTTGGATGGAAATCGTACGGTCACTAGAGCTAGAATCGTGCATATTGACTAAGTTGACAAAGCCCTCCATCCCCGTCAACTTAGTAGGCCCACAAGTCAGCCTGCCACTATCGGGTCCCAGCCTAACGGGGGATTATTCATTTTTTGTGCGTAATAAGGAGGCACTTCCTTGCGTGCGAATATATAGCTGGTGGGTCCGAGCTGTCAGCGGTAACGTTTTTTTCGCAAAATACTGAGGCCCTTTCGGTGGGTCCCTGATGTCAGGTGGACGAATCATTATTTTGCGGCGTAATAAGGAGGCATTTCCTTGCGTGCGGCCGTGGACCCAGCTGTCGGCCTCTCCACGAGATCCACTTCAGATGCATGTCGGTCGTTGGCCACGTTGACCAGTCTGCGCCGAGAGCACCAGGGCGGTGGACGACGGCGAGGCCTAGGAAGGGAACGACACGGAGGCAGGGAAGACTCAGCAGTTGTTTCCCACGTGGAGGGGAGTACGACTGTACGAGGGTTTACTGGTTCGTCTGCCGTCGCCAGAGAATAACAGCAGGTGTGGGTGAGTAGAGGGATGGCTAGGCCAGCGATGGGAGAATGCAGTGGGGCGGTGAGGCTGCTTGGCGACAACCTGACCGGCATGAGGAGGAGGAAGCAGCAGTCCGCCGGCGCTTGTTTGAGCCATTTGGAAGCAGGAAGAGCAGAGATTGAAGAAGCACGAAGGCGGTTGGATGGACATCCAACCGTCACTGCTGTCGTCAACCTTTTTTTAGGAAAACCTCAAATCTGTGGAAAACAGCATACAACCCATCTGCCATTATTTATAATAATTTACAGCCCATTTGCTAATTCTTAAGGATTTTTTTGGAGCCCATATTCTTTTTGTTAGCATTACAGACCATATTGTGGCCACGGTTAAAAAGTTATGCGAAATTTTGCATATTTCGGTGCGGTCCGAACTGTTTTTAATCCCGAAATTTCGACTCACATTCAAACTGATTTTAAAAATAAATGTATATCAATATAAAATCCAACAAATTCTCCACGCATAAAAATTAATGTAATTTAAAATCTTGAAATGAAAAAAATATATTTGAAACTAATTGCCGGTTTGATGTGTTATAAAAATGTACAGCCCATTTCTCATTACCGATGGGCCATTTTCTCGGCCAGCCGAATGAAAAGCTCTCCTCGTCTTGAAAGATTTGCAGCCCAACAGGCCTGACAAAGCGACTTAATTGGCAAATCAGAAAAAACTGGGCTGTGGCCGTGGACCCAGCTGTCAGCCTCTCCACGTACAATACTCTTCCGATGGAAGTCGTTCCTTGACTACGTTGACCACGCCGTGCGTTGAGCACCACGGTGGTGGACGACGATGAGGCCTAGGAAGGGGACGACGCGGAGCCGGGGAAGACGCGGCAGTGGAAGCCCGCGCAGAGAGGAGTACGAGGGTTCACTGGTTCGGCTGCGGTGTGAGGCTGCCGTCGCCGCAGGGCCTGGCCAGCGGTGGGAATAGTAGGGGGCGGTGAGGCCTCTGCGGCAACCTGACCCGGCCACGGGAGGCAGGAGCATGCAGCACGACCGGCGCTGCTTTGGGCGGCTGGAGCAAGAAGACCAGAGGTTGAAGAAGCACTACGGCCGTTGGATGGACATCGTACGGTCACTGGAGCTAGAATCGTTCATATTGACTAAGTTGACAAAGCCCTTCGCCCTGTCAACTTAGTAGGCCCATTAAGACAGCCTCCCACCAAGGTGGGTCCCAGCTAGCCGGGGAGTATTCATTTTTTGTGCGTAATAAGGAGGCACTTCCGGTGGAGTGCAGTGACAGTGGGGAGCGTTTTTCACGAAATACGGTGGCCCGTCCGGTGGGTCCCAGCAGTCAGGGGGAAATGATTTATTTCGCAAAATACTGGTGGCCCGTCCGGTGGGTCCCCGCTCAGTTGGAGGAATAATAATTTTCCGCGTAATAAGGAGGCACTTCCTTGCAGCTGCCATGGACCCAGCTGTCAGCCTCTCCACGTACAGTACTCTTTCGATGGAAGTCTGTCGTTGACCACGCCGCGCCGAGAGCACCACGGCGGTGGATGACGGCGAGGCCTAGGAAGGGGACGACGCGGAGCCGGGCCACGGGAGGCAGGAGCAGGCGGTAGCACAACATGCCACGGGAGGCAGGAGCAGGCGGCACGACCGGCGCTGCTTTGGGCGGCTAGAGCAAGAAGACCAGAGGTTGAAGAAGCCGTATGGCCGTTGGATGGACATCATACGGTCACTGGAGTATTGACTAAGTTGATAAAGCCCTCCGTCCTCGTCAACTTAGTAGGCCCACAAGTCAGCCCAACAATATGGTGGGTCCCGGCTAGCGAGGGGTATTCATTTTTTGGGCGTAATAAGGAGGCACTTCCTTGCGTGCGAAAATATAGCTGGTGGAGTGCGACACTGTCGGGGGAATGTTTTTTCGAAATCTGAGGCCCTTCCTGTGGGTCCTAGCTGTCAGGTGGAGGAATCATTATTTTGCACGTAATAAGGAGGCATTTCCTAGCGTGCGGCCGTGGACCCAACTGTCAGCCTCTCCACGTACAGTCCACTTCCGATGGATGTCGTTCATTGACCACGTTGACCAGGTCGCGCCGAGAGCACCAGGGCGGTGGACGACGGCGAGGCCTCGGAAGGAGCGACACGGAGCCGGGGAATACTCGGCGATTGTTTCCCACGAGGAGTACGAGGGTTCTTGGTTCGCTTGCCGTCAGGAGAATAACAACATGTGTGGGTGAGTAGAGGGATGGCTAGGCCAGTGATGGAGTACGGTGGGGCCGTGAGGCTCTTGTGGCAAAGATAGCTGGTCATGGGAGGAGGGAGCAGCAGTCCCGCTTGGCGCTTGTTTGAGTGGCTGGAGCATGAAGAGCAGAGATTGAAGAAGCACGACAGCCGTTGGATGGATATCCAACGATCCAACGCTCTCGTGTGTTGACTAAGTTGACAGGGCGTTGCGTGTGCGTCAACCTTTTTTTTGTGAAAGCATACGCGTCAACCTGTAGTAGGCGCACAAGTAGCCTCAAATCTGTGGAAAGTAGCATACAGCCCATCTGCCATTATTTCTAATAATGTACAACCCATTTGCTAATTCTTAAGATTTTTTTTGGAGCCCATCTTCTTTTTGTTAGCATTACACCCCATATTGTGGCCACGGTTAAAAAGTATCTGAAATTTTGCATATTTCAAAAGCGGTCAACTGTTTTTAATCCAGAAATATCGATTCACATTCAAACTATTTTGAAAAATAATGTATATAAATATAAAATCAAAATAATTGTCCATGCATAAAAATCTATGGAATTTAAGATCTTGTAATGAAAAAATGAAACTAACTCCCGGTTTGATGTATTTTAAAAATGTACAGGCCATTTCTGGGCAAACCGAATGAAACTCTCCTCGTCTTGAAACATTTGCAGCCCAGCAGGGCCGATAAAGCAAGTAGGCCTTGTTTGGGTATTTCTTTAAAACAAATAGAACTAGGCTAGCCATTTCAGCAAGAAAAAAACACAACTGGGCTCATGATGTGGTAAACATAAATAAAACCCTGGCTAGAAGGGCCACAGCCCCGTGCCCCGATCCGTCGCTAAAACTAGTATAAATAACAACTTCTTGTTCCTCATTGTCTAAAAAAAACTGCTTGTTCCTCAAAAAAACTGCGCGACTTGCTGGGTCCCTGGTGTCAGCCGCTCGTAGTGTAATTCTCTCGTTTATTGACTACGTTGACGATGGCGTGAGCCCCAGATGTCCAACCATTAGGAGGAACCATATTTTTGGGCTTGTACTATAGAGGAACTTGCTTGCGTACTGCCATGACGCTGGTGGGTCCCTACTGTCATCCTCTCCACGTACAGTCATCTCCTTGTTCCTCTCGGTTGTTGACGACGTTGACAACGCAAGAGGGCGGCGCACCACGCACGGCGAGCAAACCAAGGCCGCAAAGCGGAGGACGATGCCGAGGCCTCGGATGGAACGAACAGGAGCCGTTGAAGATGCGCCGGTCCAGTCGCAGGCGGAGGGGAGTACGAGGGTTGACTGGTGGGGGTGGTGGGGGCTAGTCACTTGGCTTCTGTAATGCACAGTGAGCTCAAGCAGCCGGCGTGAGTGATGTTATTTCTCTTGGTTGTGATTTGTTACAATATTTCACTCTAAATTAAACGAATGGCAAGCCATTTGCCTTGTTTCAAAGAAAATATGATAGTCACAGCCGAGTTGAAAAGGGCAGGAACATCTAACTCAGCTTACAAACTGTACAAAAGCACGAGGGTTGATTGTTCATCAAGTTTACAAAAAACCCAGATTGAAAAGGGCAACAACATCTAACTCCAACACTGTTTTCGGCAGTCACAGTCAAATGGATCGGTCAGGTCCATAGAATGAACATCCTGAATCATAAAATTTACTGGATTATGACCACAATATGTTGTAAACAGAAGCCCGGCATGTTCAGAAGCTCTTTTGCCCACCTGAAACTCTTTTTTTTTGCTCTTCGACATACTGCTGATAAACTTAAGCCTGATAGACAATAGTAACCTCGCATTTAGCAGGAAGAATGTGACAAATCTTGTGTTTGCACGGTTGGCTACATATCGTTCTAGCGTTATTGTCTTCAATCGAATCTCATGAGAAGTGAGAAAATCCCGATGCCTACGAATCCACCGATTGGTTATAACTTTCTTACCCCGTCCTGTTGCCTAAATAGACATGAAAATTGAAAGCAGTTAAGGTCTAAAAGAAGAGTGTCGAAAGAGCAACAGCTGAACGGTTAATTCTAGTACACTATATGCGGGCTTCCAATGTGCGTGAAATTATCACCTTTATATACAACTTCTCCAGACATGGAAAGCGTTGCAGCAAGCCAATAATCTTGTTCAGATCAAAACTATTCATTTGGATATATAAGATCTTGACAGAATCCAGCATCATTGATAGGCCATCCATGGAGAAACTCTTCATTGAGCATAGGACATAATATTAGTACAAAATGTGTACTCCAAGATGATATATAAATTATGTGCAGAAATTTAAAATGCAGCATATGGTTACAAGTGTAGATGATAATATAAAGTACTTGAAGAACTGTGGAGCCAAACACCATATTGAAATGAGCACAGAGATCATGTATTACACCCAAGGTCTCGGTTTAGGCGCAGAGAGGGGCGGTTATTTGCAACGGTGAATAACTAGAATCAAGGATCAACCTTTGAAGTGAAGGGCATCTTGGATGATGAGCTGCCTTCCGTCAAAAGAAATTCCAATTCTTACAAGGTTAGGCGACTTTATTTGGATACAACCGATTCTAGCTGTGAAAACAAGCACCAAGCACTCCAGTAGGGCAAGCTGGAGTGGATGATCCGTGCAATGAGGCCTCCGATATCTGAACCCGCACAAGTGAAAATTTCTTGAGAAATGGGAGTCGAAGGTTTAGTACCAGTTATGCGGAAGGTAGCCTGCAGTATAAAGGTGGCTGTGTGGAGAGAGAAGGAAAACCGCGAGATGGACATCGGTCTTTGAGGCACAAGTTCATGGCGTTCTGTATGTGGTATGTGATTTCCAGGGGAATAGTAGAACTCAAGCAGATGTAGTTCTCTGAATTCAGGGGATTTCAGCCAGGCGTCCACCATGCAGAGCATGGTATGCTTGCTCAGGTAGCATGACGGGATGCAGAGGCTTTGAACGGAGCCCTGGTGGGAGGAGATGATGGCTCTGGGGATTTCAAAATCATTGAAGAGAGATAGCTGACGACAGTCGAGATTAAGGGGCACGACGCGCCATAGAGGGCGCCACCAAATTGAGAGGACTTGGGAGCGGCAGCAATCCTTGGTGGGGAGAAGCGAGATGATCTCCCCAAGGACGGCGTCCGGGAGATCGCTGATGCGGTCCACCCGAGATTCTACTGGTTCCTGGGATCCGGTGGGGGCGGGGTTGCCACTTCTCCCCGCGCTGCCGGGTGCGGGATCTACAACAGGCGTCGCCGCTGGCGGGAGCCTCATCTTCTTGGCGCTGGGGTCAGCCGACTCTATTTTCCTCGAGGGCGTCGCGTCGTGCTCACGGATTTGAGCAGAGTAACGAATGACGATCCTAGTTGTAGTGCGAGCGAAGAAGAAGGGGAGCTGGGGTTTTCTGTAGGGAGTGAGGAAGAAGGGAGCTGGGGTTTTCAGAGGAGTGAGGTGAGGAATTTGTGGAGTGCAGTGGAGCGAGTTGGCGTGAGGTGGGTGGGAGCGAGGAGGAAGAAGAGCACCCGGGTTTTTTGTGGGGGAGGCGGTGTCTTTGGGTGTGGGTAGCGCCTTTTGAATTGATTTTACTATTTACTAGTGTGGATTGGCTGTTTTGTCTTGGGACGGAGAAACAATTACTACTAGTACAGTGGAGACACTCTCTGACTACCGGAAAAACAATTACTACTAGTACAATGGAGACACTCTACCGCTTCGCCTCCTCCTAGGTCATTGAAACGTCTCCCTCTCTTGAATGCCGTTATACTTTTGTTCACCGACATGCGGGCCATGCAGCAAGGGCCCAAATGCCATCCACCAAATTAGCAGGCAAGATAAAAGCGGAGAGTCACCCAGTCGTCAGAGCACGGCAAAGAACGAGTCGTCGTATCACAAAACCCCACCTCCCCGCAGTCTAAGTTTGACGGACGAAGCAACCATCATTTCACTCCTCGCTGAATCCCCTTCTCCCTCACCGTCTTCAAGAAAGGCAACACTCGCATCTGCCACTGTTCTTCTCTCCCAATGAAGGGAAGGTAAGCGGATCCGTGATGTTGGTATATTTTCGTTGAGAGAAAAAAAAGAACTTTTGCAAAGCAGTAACCGATCCTCACTCTCTTTTTGTTTCATTGTCATTGCGATTGTGTTTTCCTTTCAGTGGTCTCCTAGTATTCGTCAGTTTCATGATGGACCAAGGAGAACCAGGCAAAGATCTGCCGATATTGGAGCAGACGCAGGAGGCTGATTCCCACGAGACAGAGAGCTCCAAGAAGATGGAGGCAACCACCGAGCCGACCCCAGATACGCTCACGACCACTACTGAGATGGTCAACGCCCCGTTTGAGGTTACAGCCCCCGTGGCACTGCAGGAGCAGTTTTCTCCCTTCGAGGATGTGTCCCCTCATTGAGCTGCCCAAGGTGATTTCCTTCTTTGCTGATCTCGGTTGTGGTTTTTTATCTATGTATGTGGTGATTTTTTTTTAGAAAAGGAAGTATGTGGTGATTAATAATGCAAATTTTATTAGCTTCGATGCCATGCTATACATAGTGGTTTAAATAACTTGTGGTTCTTATACTGAAAAGTAATTCAGAATTTGTTTCTATTTCAATTAGAGCCACGATGCGGAGACAAGGATTGTGTGGTTGTGCATGTCACTCGCTATGAGGCGGACGACCTGAATATACGACCGGGAAAACAGAGTTCTTAGGCTGTTGGATCACGGAAGCCATTTGCGGTTATACCAATGAAGAGTTATATTCCAGCCTCACCGTTGTCAGCGTGTTGTCCAGGTGTCTTTGAAGCACAAGAAATTCAAAGCTACTCCTTCGTTTGTGAGGCATCTTGTTCTTGTCAAGCTTACGCAGGAAGATGATGTGGCATGCCTCCACAAACAAGTTTATCGATGGCAAGGCCACAAGGTTGTCTTCATGAAGGTTCACGAGGATTGAGCTGCTGCGGGGCGCCCTCGATGATGTTCATGGCAAGGTCCGTCTTGTGTCCAGCCCAAATTAGATCGAGGCATGAAATAGTTGCCCTGACTAGTGTTTAATAGTAGTTTGGATTGTGTCTAATTATCCGAACCTTGCTCATATCGACCCCTCTGGGGCTAGTACTCTGTTTGAATCCGTCTATGGGAACTGCTGCTACTTTTGTGTGCCCGTGAATCATGTGAGAACCATCATAATTGTTGCCAAAACAGATGCGTCCTCACTAGTTTTTTCATGAATATGGCATGGTAAGACATAAGTTGTCACAGTTTATCATACGAGCAGTGTGTGTTTTGATGAAATAGAGCACTCGTTCGAGAACCGTGCGCCGACGTATACATAAGTACTTGTAAACACTGTTGGTGCTACCCCACTTGTAAGCAGTTGTGCAAAACATGACACATTGACTCAGCTCGCTTCAACACTAGGCTATCGACCAGCTAACAATTAACAATCTGCTGTCTGACATATAAGCAACTACTATGTATCTTGTTACAGTGGTTCATGCAGTTAATTGAGGCCACAATGTAATAAATTCCAAACGTTGACACGCTAGTCCAGCGCTCATGTGGAACACTCACAATTAAACTCGTCTTCATAAAAATCTTGAAAAGCATAAGTTAAGCAATTTTATACATCTCAATGATTCATAGAACATAACAAACATATACTAGTTCACAGCAAAAGACAAAGTTGTGAGAAGGTTTACAAATCAGGAAAAACAAGCAAGGCTTCTCACGAGCAAAGGGCCTCCCGGCAGCTTAAATTTCCTGGAGTTCACTCTGGTTTTTCTTCTTGCCACCATTCAGGGTTAGGTTCTCTCATTCCAGAATAACCAGTTATAATTGTGGTCTCAAATTTGGAATGCTGAACTGAACAATGCGATTATCTTGACCAGCTGAAATGCTTGTGCATTCCACTAAATTTAAGCACCGCTATTAGCAGAAATAAGCAGACCACAATGCCTCTTGTCCACAAGACCTGTCCAAAAACCGTCGTGCAGCCGTGCCGGCTAGTCCTCGGTCCATGGATGAACTGGTAGAAAGTGCATTCCGGACTAGGATGCAGATGTTTTAAGCTCGTCCACCTGCTGCGCAATCAGGAAGTAAAACATACTGAATCAGCTTCTTTTAGATTGCGTTGGTCATTCTACCTTAGTTACTACCAATGTAGGGATACCTTGAAGACGGGAGGTTAGACGACGGCAACGAGGGATAGCCATCTCATTTTGCGCAGTTGTACTAAAGCTGAGGTGTGTGCTTTTGATTGCGCGGATAGAAACGATACGGAGATAGACATCCCGAAACGATATGGAGACAGACATCCCTGTTTGCGCAAATACGAAATACGGTTATTTAAACAATGACACATATTACTACTTTCCCCCGTTTCCTCTTAGAACCAAGTCCTAGATTCATGCTACAGCTTTCCCACTTTCTTCCCTATTTGACCAACGCTTTGAGTTCCTTTGTATGAACTAGCTTTACTTCTAATAATAGTAGAAGTCTAGGTGGCTTTGTAACAGCGGACGGAAATAGAAAAGGATCCACACGAAGGGGAAGAGCTGGGGCAGTAGAGCAAGGCAGGTTTGAAGGAATATATACTGAGGGAATTATCGGCATGTGGCAAAGACGGCGTCGGGAGGCCGCATCTTGGCCACAATACCGCAAGGAGGAAGAAGGGGTCGGAGGCCCTCCCGAGCCGGCGCTCTCTCAGGCAGAATGGCATGGCCGCCGATCGGGACGCGCGGGCAGCCGTTGGTCTCCTCCCTCACCGCCGACGACAGCGTGAACGATGCACCTACACCGCCTGCCCCGGTCGAGGTTGTCCTGCCGGATTTGTGACCAGCCGTGAGCTGAGAGAGAGAGAGTGTGGCCACTATGTCTTGCTTAGATCTGGAGAGCATGAGAGAGTGAACGAGAGGAACCCTAGTAAAGCAAGCGCTAAGGCTCCTGCTTTTATATATAGTGGAGTGATTTTGTTGTACCAGCTTTAAAAAATGCGCTCCTACGTGTACCCGCGAGTGGGTGTGAGAGAACTAGTGCGTGCGTGCACCGCTTCTCTTCGTGAGATTACAATATATACTATGCCCAAAGAACGTTCACCACAAGAGTACTAGTATAAGTGTGTGACGTGTGAGATAAAATAAAATGTGCGCGCCGTCTTTTGTTTTTTAGAAGTTCTGAGGGTAGGGTGCGAAGAGCACATATGTGCATGACGTCTACCTGCAGATAGAGGATGGGTGCGACGTGCGAGTCTGCGAGAGGACTCGGGAGAGTCGTGACTCGTGAGGGTGCGTGTGTGTGAGAGAGAGGGGGCACGTATCAATCCAATGCATGTGTCCGTAAATCATTATCCGACAAACGTTCGCCACAACCCTTTTCCTGACGAACGCCGTAAGAACCATTAGATCGGCATCCGACAGTATCAGTTTTTCCATGTCATTTAACAGAACAGCCACTCCTCCTACACACAAATCTTCCACGTGAGTGTTAGCAACTGTCGTATGCTCCCTCCGTTCCGAAATGCAGTGCATATAGCTTTATTGAAAATTATAACCTCGCAAACTTTTTACCGAAGTTTTCGTGTACCAAATTGCACATGTAGAATACCCTGTATATATCATTTCATTCATCTCCGATAGGTAACTATAAAGATGGGTGAGGAGTCTACAAAGAAAGACCATCATATCACCCACAGAAATTTCAACCATCCTTTAGTGTCGAGGAATATCATAGGAACTCTATATGATATGATTTTTATAGGATTTTTTCCTTTAGAGCCAATTGGTTCATAGGAATAGATTCATATACTCTACATTTCAAAGGAAATAAACATGATATCATTTCTATAGCTTTAGAGCCACTTGGTTCATATGAATGGATTCCTATACTCCCTTAATTTCAAAGGAAAATAAACATTAGCATATATTCAATAGAAAAGTTCCTATGATATGAACCAAATTACATCTCTTTACTAATCCCTCCTCATAGGAATTGAGATACATGTCATCTCTAGATTCAATAGAAAAGTTCCTATGATGTGAACCAAATGACATCTCTTTTCCAATCCCTACTCATAGGAATTGAGATGCTCCATGTCATCTCTTTCCCTACAACTTCCACGTATGCATCTTCTATTCCTAAATAGATAGTACAACCCACTAGTAGCTTTTTTCCAAAACATGCAACTATGGCACAAGAACTATATAGTGTGCCAATAACTTTGAAAGATGGTCGCTGGATGAAGCTAACCCGACAGTGAAGAGATGGGCAAATCCGAGCACTACTGGCCGTTGGATATCATCAACATTCCACCAGATCTGCCACATGTACAATTTAGAAGACTCCATGGTTGAACTTAAGCATAATGCACAAACCTCAAAACACAAGCACTTCTCCTTTGTTCTAGAATCTTACGTATCATAATTGATTATTTTTTCTAAATGAATTGCCATTATTTGTTTTTTACTTTATGATTTAATGCACAACCCCATGAATCTTAACATTTTATAAAACAAATTGATTTTGAATGAGATGAACTACAATAACTAACCGAACATCTACATCATGCATATATGACTCAAAGCTTTACATGCTATAGTGTGTATTTATTCATAATTTGGTTTCGAAATCTCATGCGTTTAATACATGTGTACCTTACTAGTTTTTAGTAGAGTAGCAAATTTCACGCGGCCCCGGGTATAACAAATGCAGGGCCCATGCATCATTGCCTTTCGGTCGAACCTACGTCCACAATTTTTTGTACGTGCTATATCTCCACTGGTCCCCGAACCCAAAATGCTGCCTCGTTCCCGTAAAACCAAGCGGCCCACACATATTTAAGGCGTCGACTCAAACCCGTTTACTACGACATGGCCCCACACGCTGTAGTACTCCTATAAACCCTACCACCGCACTCATCATCGGTTTTCTTCAAGAGGACAAGGGAGAAGCCGATTTGTAGTGGAGGTGCTTTTAAAAAAAGGATTTGTAGTGGAGACCCCTACCCTAGGGTGCCCTAGGTAGCTGCCGCACGCATCATTGTTTTCTGTTTTCTTTATGCTCTTGCGCGCTAGAGTGAAATGATGGTTGCTTCGTCCGTCCGGCTTAATGCGGGAAAGGTGGGGCTTTGTGATTTGACCCCTCATCGCTCATTTTCTACTACTGCGGCGCTACGACCGGGGTGCCTCCAATTCCAACCGCTGCTCCGAACTATAATTTGATGCATCGCTCATCGAACAAGACGGTGGATGAGCCACATGTCTGCCAAAGGGGTCCTGTTAAGTGTGTCGCCATTTAGGTGTGCGGATCGACCGCTTGAGTTGCTACGCCAACACGACAGGAACAGCCTACCACTTGGTTTTGCTCCTTGGTGAATCCCGACTATATTGATCTAAAAAGATACGTGCTAAACTACCCTCTCCGTCTCGGTTTTTTATTTGTAGGCGTCTCGGTTTATAGGGCCTGCACGTAGTTCTAGGTCATCCATTTGACTAACTAAATATGAGTTACTATGTCACAAAAAGTATATCATTGGATTCTTATTGGTTGATATGTGAAGAAACAAGAAACGAGGTAGGAATTAATGCACCGTGCCTTAGTATTGTGGGATTATTTGGTTTTCGTAAGATGACGTGCGTTTGGTTGCAAGGGTGGTCATGAATGGGTTGGGATCGTTCAGAAAATAGACATGTTTGGTTATAAAGCACATGAATGGTTCGAGTCAAAAATAGAATATGCCTTGAAGATGCTTGAACCATTCCACCCAACCAAATCGGTCGAATCAAATGGCCACCCTTTGCATGCATGACTATGTGAGCATGGTGGTGGTCCCGACTTAAATAATTAGCTCATCTCTTATATTCAGCCAAACACATGAATTGAATGGTTCAATCCCAAAAAAATTGAATGGTCCCAATCCATTCATACGATACCTTCAACCAAACGCATCCGACGGAGGGAGTAGTTGTATCTAAAAGTTGAGGGTGGGGCTTTTCCTGCGCGGTAGGCGGGGCAGTTCCGCCTAGCCGGTTCGACAGAGAAGCGAGAAGACGAGGGAGTAGGCTGCTGCAAACGTAGGGCTGTGTGATTTGACAATGAGTTCTTCTGGACAGGTGGGGCCCGTGATTTGACTTGCCATTATCATTTTAACTGCGGCGCTATGACCGGCGTGAGTCTCTCGATTCCTGAAACCTCCATACAGGTGCCTCTCCCAATGCTCCACCATGTAGTAGTAGAGGCTGGCACTTGCATGAGAGCCCACTTCTCCACTTTTTCCTTGCCTCTCTTTCCTCCACATATGCAAAAATGCCGTGTAAAGCACTATTGTACTTACTTGCTCCTACAGGTGCTTAAGCTTGCCACATAGGCATAAAGTCTGATGTGGCAAGTTAATCAAGAAGAGAGAGACTAGTTTGGTGACCCAAGGAAGAAAGCGATTGCTAAGCGCGTGTACCTAGGTGAAAAGACAATTTTGAGTCTATAGCTAATTAAATGAAGCAAACTTAGCAACACCATTTCATTGGAAGAGGTCACTCCTTGGCAAATGCAATAAATACTAGTACTCCATGTGTCCCATTATATAAGAACATTTTTGACACTACACTAGCTAGTGTCAAAAGCGTTCTTATATTATGGGACGGAGAAATCTGAAGAAAGAGATAGAGAGGAGTAAAAAAATACACTTATAGCCAACCTTATAGCCGACCTTGTTGTAGTATGAGTGACTAAGTGATGATTATGTATGACATGCCAACATCAGATAGCCTAACGCACCGTGTTAAATCTCCAAGAGCGCGACCACGCGAGCGACGCGACGGCCGTGGTAGGCGCGACCATGATACGGGCTGCTGGCAGCCCTTAGATCTGAGATCAAATGGCCGCATGCTAAGTTGCTGAAAATTTTAAGAATAACCCTCCAGGATAGGATATTCACCCATAGGTCTAGAATCACGCCATGCAACCGTTCGATCTCAGATCCAAGGGCTCTCGGAAGCCCGTACCATGGGAGAATGGAAAGCCACTACCCTGCCGTTTGCACGCTGGCAGTTCGCTCCTACTCTTTCCCGTACGTCCTTTAATACTACGGCGGTTCGCTCCTAGTCGTCCCGTCCATTCACATTACGGTAGTTCCACTAATCCTAACCCTCCTCCCAAATCCATGGCGTCCCAAATCTCCCCGATCGGCGGTGAGTACAAGGTTAGAACCATCACCGGCGATGAGTTCGACGTCATCTACACCCGTACTTCCGCGACGGTGAAAGGATGCCTTTCTCGCTTCAGATGCATGTTCGTTGAGTACACCACAGTCGTGGGACAAGAGAAGGATCTAAAGGACGAAGAGAGGAAGAAGCCCGCCGTGATCCAGGTTTGCGTACGTAACGTTTGCTTGGTCTACCACATATGCCATGCCGACGTTGAGTGCCAGGATTTTAAGAACTTCCTCGAGGACAAAACAGTCAAATTCGTTACTGTAGACTTTAAGAACGACAAAGAAGTCCTGCGTCGGATAGGCCTCGTTGTAGGCAACCCCGCCGACCTCCGGAAGAATCGATTGGTGCCCTCTTGTCAGCCCTCAATGCTGACCTGGCAGAAACCATGGTTCATCCTTCGTACCTGGAGAAACCTCATTACACGTTTCATCGTCATGCATGGCAGCGGAATGTACTAGATATAGACCACATCCACTACGCTGCAATGGATGGCTACCTTTGTTTCAATATCTACAAGGGTTGGATGAAGAGCAACAGCCAAGTTGGCGGTTCAAGAAAAGAAGTATCGACCAAGAGGAAGAGGGACAAGGACGAAGTCGAGGACGTGGACGAGGACTCCGAGTCAGCTGGCAGTGTCGTTGCTCATGGCGGTTCTAAACTTCTAATGCACGGTGTCTACGGATTAGTTGCATAGTTTAATTTCAGGTGTGCTTAGTTTAATTTGAGGGTGTGTTGTCTTTGAGCCCCAATGCAGAACTATGTTATGTTTCTTCTCGTTAATTTAACTCTTCAAAGATGTACATACTAGTACTAGTATTTCTTTAATAGAATTTAGCACCCCAATTAAGCACGTACTAGCTTTTTAATAGTACTATATGCATAATTTGGCTGACAGCGCTCTCTATATGTACCACCTTTTTTTAAAATTTCAATTTTTGCTCCATGGCGCAATCCATCGATAGTGGAGTACTACTGTACAAAAGTATAGATTTTTTAAAAGGCTAGCGTACTGTTCATCACATATGTATACATGTTTTTGCCACTCTAGTTTTTGCCCACTTTGCTTATACCACTCTAGAATTTGACATCTCACTTTTGCCACTCTTAGCTTTTGATAATACATCACAAATGCCATTTTGTGGCAAAAATGGTAATTTTTCATTTCACTTTTGCCACTCTTAGCTTTTGCAATGTATCACAATTGCCACTCTGAAAATTTTGCTTTTGCCACGGAATGGCAAAAGTGATATGTGATCAAAAGCTAAGAGTGGCAAAAGTGAAATGTCAAATTCTAGAGTGGCATAAGCAAAGTGGGCAAAAGCTAGAGTGGCAAAAACAAAGTTTTCCCTATATATATAGCCAGTTAAATTCTCAACCTAGAACGACGTGCATGCCATGTAGTAAACCGATCCGGAGGAAGTATAGTAAAATGAGGTGATTTTACCCAGCGATCGGCGGGGGAGCATGGCCTGTCATGCGGTCCCACGTGTCATGATGTACCAAGGCGATGCGCGTGTCCCTCTTGAGGCAGAAGCAATACTAGTACGTGGTTTGAGATGATGTCGAACCGAAGTGTGAAATAATGGTTGCTTCGTCCGTCTAGGAAGGTGCGGCATTGTGCTTTGACGTCTCATTGCTCATTACAAACACTGGGCCGGTACAAGTGGGGTGCGTCCCCTGCTGTTCTGCACTGTTATTTGGAGCTTGACACGTCGACCCGGTTGCTATATGTCCCACATGTCAGCGACAGGAAGTACAGAATTCATGAAAGGGAGCGTCGACGGAGGAGTATACTACAGAATTCATTAAAGGGAGCGACTTAGTTTTGGAAAATCTGTTTTCACGAGTATGTACCCACTAGGGTTTATAGGGCTCATCTAAAAAACATTCGTTTTTCCGTTTGGTAAGTCTCAATTCTAGTACTATACTAGTAGTAGTACCATTACATGTTGGATTTCGAGGTGCGTTAGATCACCCGACGCAAGCAGTGTCAAGATGAAACTAACCAATGCATGTACGAGTTCATGGAAATTTAGTGGTCATTCATGCATTCGTTCTAATTAATGCCTCGGTAAACATAACTTCTTGAGAAAAACGAGCGTACTGTGCAAACTACGAAATTAATTCGACCACTCACCGTCTACCTTGGTTGGAGAGATTTTAAAATTGAGCCATAAACTTGAAAGGGGGGAGTAGTAACTTTTGTCTCGATTACTATTTGTGGTCTTGTATAGATGCAAAATGTATTTTTTATAGTGGCCTTTTATAAGTAAATAGAGGGAGTACTAACCAAACTACTCCCTCCGTTCCAAATTACTCGTCGTGGTTTTAGTTCAAATTTGAACTAAAACCACGACGAGTAATTTGGAATGGAGGGAGTACGTAGTAGGGACGAGGAGTAAACGGAGGGAGTAGTAAAATTTTCTCCTCGTGCTGCGAGCCACCGCGCGCGTGGGCGAGGGAGCGGGCGTAAAGGCGTACAGTAGTACTCCAGCTTCACCTCATCCTGCGAGCCACCGCGCCCGTGGGCGGGGGAGACGGCGTACTAAGCAAGTTTCTCCTCGTTCTGCGAGTTGACGGGACACATCAAAAGTACTCCAGTGTATAGAGCCTTGCCTCTAAGGTAGGCCCCACATGGTTTGCCTCTTTTTTAATTTAACATAACGCGTCAAGTCGCAATTTGTTTGTTCACCGTGGTAGACGATCCTCCCTCCACCAAGTGGACAACCAGCACACGTGCGAAATTACCACAGGGGCTGCCTTTTTCGTACAGAAATGAGCTCCACCGTGTACCCGCGCGGGTGTGGTTGGGAAAGAGACGGGAGTACGTGCGCCGTGCTTGCACCTCTTCTCTTCGTGCACGTCCCCCACCTACGTGGGTGTGTGTGAGAGAGATACAAACCTAGACATAATGCGCCGTCCATCCCCATGCCTCCGCCTAGTCCGACCACCAGTCACCACCACGGCACCACGCCCCACTCCTCCTCACCTTATCTCTCATATTTCTCCCTCCATTTTTATATACAACGGGCCACTATCAAAATTACAATTTGCAGATATACAAGGCCACTAACACTAATCGATGCAATATTAATGGTGTTTGCCTCATGGTACTAGCAAAGGAGGACATTAATTATCCCTTGCATGCATGCGGGAGTTTGTAAGAAAATGCATCTTGATGTTCCATGCAATGCACGGGCATCTTGCTAGTCCATGAAAACAGCACATGGCAAAATTCCACGGCGAACGAGGGATTTGAATCTGTTGGGAGGGCCTGTTTGGATCTTGCCCGGGGTAGCCAAAATATTGGTGACCCTTTTGTCCACGGTGCCTTTGCCACCGATGAACGAGGAACGGCTCGGGTGCTCATGCGTCATGCATCCTCCGGTAGCGCACGTTGGAGACGAGCTTACATGAGCTGTGTTTTTGTCCCACAACACCGCTGAGCCGCCCGCAGACCGATCGGGCGACCATAAATTACGCCATCCAACCGTAGCCGCACACATTATGACAGCAACTCAACCAACCGAGCGAAATTCACGCAAACACGTGAACAACCTGATACTCATTCACGCAACCACGGAGTATTTCATATAAACAACGGCGGAAATCATATAAAATACCGGATTTTCACACAAACATGACGGATTTCATTACATTCAAATGAACTACAGCGGTGCTAGTTCTGGCCAACACAGTATATAATACATGGCCTAAATGGTCGCCGCCGATCGATTTGTGTTCCTCATGTCCGGCAAGAAGACGGTCACCGGACTGTCGGGAGCACCGGAGGTATATGCTTGGCGCAAAGGGCGGCTCGCTTCCCCACTGCCCAACAGATATCATTGGCTGGTGCCGAAGATGATGGTGGCCGACACCGGTTCGAGTTCATCACCGGCCACTACTTCGCCATGGCCGGCACCGGTTCGAGTTCATCCTAACATTGACCTCTTCCGTGGAGCCCATGCGGGGTCGACAAAGGTCCTCACAACAAAAGGATCCGGCAAGACACCTGCTGTGAACGCCGGCGTCGCCTCCGCGGTGGCCTTCATGGGACCCAAGCGGCGGCGGCCTCCCGTGTTCTACTTCTCCTCGATGATGGCGGCGGACGCGGAGGCGCTGGCCATCGACTCGTCGCTCTCCGCGCACCCGGCTTCTGTCGCTGCTTGCATGGCGTGGCTGCCGGCATGGGAGTCTCGGCCACAGAAACGGGAGACGCGGTACGAGGCGGCGGCGTGGACGGCAGCAACGACGCCCGTGCGCCGCTCCTCGTCGAGCTGGCCTGGAGCGGCGAGTTGCTGAACCGCGCTTCGGCTTGGGGCGGCATGTGGCTCCGTCGGGCGAGGGAGGGAGGTGGATCAGCTAGCTACATAGCTCGTATCCGGCGGGCTACCCAGCCGGCTTGGATGTGGAATAACTACTCTTCGTAAGCCATTGTAAGAGTGGACAAAATGGTGGAGGAGATAGGGGAGGGGCGGAGGTGTGCGATTCTTGGCCGGCGTTTGGCCTCGTTTAAATAGGAGATTAAATGGACGGCGGACGGGAGGAGCTCGGCCGGCATTGCGTTTAACGCCGGCCCGGTCATGAACGGACGTGTGTCCAGAGTGGGTTTCTCGGCTTCCGCACGGGCGGGTTTCATGGAGGCGTTTGAATGCAGCACGGAGGCGTGTTCAGCCGGGCGTGCCGCGAGTGGCGCCCTCGACCGACCTAGGACACCGCGCCCGTTCTTCCACCGACGTGTGGGCTCTTTGGGTGCATGGCCTGCATGTCGCTGACCTTGAGCAGCGCCGCAGCAGAGGAACCTTTGGTGGGCCAGGGCGGTCAGAAGCGGGCATTTCATAAACCGATGATTGTTCATTGAGTGTGACATCATCTTTTTCATGTAGTTAAGCATGTGTCTTGCGTCGTGTGCTGTGTGCATATAGGCGTGCGAGTGTTGCGTGCGTGCAAGGGTGCGTTTCAGTGTTGCATGAATGGGTGCGTACGTGCAAGGGTGCGTTTCAGTGTTGCATGCATGGGTGCGTACGTGCGTGTGTTCATGAGTGCATGTGTACGTGTCAGTGTTGCACGCCCGGCATGCGTCGCGTGTATGCGTTATGTATGCGTGTCGGTGTTGCGCCTACATGCGTGCGTGTCTTGCGTGCGTGCATGTGTACGTGCGGGGTGAGGCTACACGTCAGTCGACTGACTTTTTCATCTCTGGTCATTACATTTTCCAGCTGTTGGATACGAAATCAAGGGCCTCCAGTTTATCATCAAACTCCACCCCCCCCAAGCCGCCAGCCACCACCAGCCGAACCGCCCGCCCCGCCGCGCGGCCGCCCTCCCGAAACCACTCCCCACCGCGGTCCGCCGCCGCGCACCTTCGAGAGAGTGGACCAGCATATATGATCTTGAGATTTTACGAAGTCACCATAGGTGCCTCGTAGTCGAGTGGAACGTCTCCTCCCACTGAACGTACATCGCCGGAAAATACTGAAATTAACACAAGATAAATGCGAGCATCGGGACTTTAACCTTGGTGGGCTCGAGAAACCACTGTCCTCTAACCATCCAACCATATTTTGGTTAGCACGACAAAATGTATGTGGTGACCGTGATGAGCTTATTCTGAAGTCCAGTGACCATATCGTGCTTTCGCTTCAAATACAATGACCGTAAGTGTCGTCAACAAAATATGGAGCACGATCAAATGCAAAGTCCCTCGGTGTCATCAACAAAATATGGAGACGTATCGTGAGCTAGATACCGTTGTACTATTGTATATGCTTATTTTCTTAGTGGCCGATTGCGTGTGTGGTGTGGTGGGCACATCATTTCTAGTTGTGGTGGGTCAACATGAAGACTCATGGGTCGGTTCCATCCTGCGCCACATATAGGTTGGACCGAGACGTGTTATACGGAGACCCATGTGGAGGACTCTACATAACACGAAGCTACCAGAGTCGCGGAGGACTCTATCCCCACCAGTGATAAGCCGACTATATATGATTTGTAACCCTAGGCCCTTAGTATGTTATACAAGCTTGGGAGCTAATTCGTCGATAGTATACACACACGCACAATGCACGGTATTCACGTGTACTGTGTACACACCCCTAACACTAATATACATTACCAGGAGTAGGCTCTTTCTTCAACTGCAAGGGTCCAATCCGAACTAGGGTAAAACTTGGCCTCATATTACCATCCAGCCTAACAGCCAGGGATATCCTACCGAATGATATGATGAAATCATATCTACCAACTACTATTAGAGAGGTGTGTGTCGGGGGGCAATGTGTGCGAGAGAGGCCTAAAGATAATGTGCATGCGGAGACACGTAGGCACATATATGTGCGATATAGAGGGCTAGTAGAGACCGTGCATGTGTATATATGCATGTGAGAGAAATAGTGTTTTCCAACTGAGATTAGTGAAAAGAGTGGTACATAGTAGTCGAAAGAGAGATAGAGAAACAGAGAGCATGTGCGTGGGACACCCCGACACCACGAGAGAGATTGTGAGCATGTGTGAAAGAGAAATGCCGATGCATATAAAGTGTGTGCACTTATGCGTTAGATAGAGAGATATCTACGTGTAAAAGGCGGTTCTACGCATTAAATTAAAATATAAATGGCATTATTATTTTTGGATGAGATCATGAATTTTGCAAAATTGCGTATGGACTTAAAATCGGTCTATCGAGACACCCATACTCTATTGAATTCTAGCATGTGCATGTGTTTATTTCATATTATCGATCCATAGAGTGAGAGCGGTTTGAAATACAGGCAATGGATGCTTTTGCAATTCATATATAAACATTAATTAGTGCACTCCATGTTGTTAGTGTGAAGCACTTTATACATTTATCACTTGCATGGATACATTCCAAATTGCTAGCTACGAAATAAAATACATGTCGAATTCAACATAAAGGGGATTTCGAAGATTCGAATTCATAGGAAGTGCATTCATATATTTGAACCCGATATAATGGCATTTGTAAATGAGATGTAAAAGGGGGCATCAATCTTTTTTGTGAGTTTGAACATGGTATATATATTCATACGCATATCTAACTTTTTTTTGCAACCAAGGAGATTATACCTGGAACCATGCATGAACTGAGGTAAGTTGCATATTTTTTAATATATACTCGTGTACAATGTATATTAAAATGTACACCCTCCATTCCAAAATAATCGTAGCTTTAGGATTTTCAAGAGTAAAGATTTGTGAAGTTTGACAAATCCTGAAAGTTCAATTCAAGAGAACCAAAAAAGTTAATGCTTCTACTCCCAAATATTGAACGAAGCGCCAAATAGGCCTTTGGTCACCCGAAACCATGCAAGACTAATGTTTTGTTGGTAGGAAATTACTGTCCTGACTCTGGCCCGTGTAGCCTATCGGCCCGATGTCCAAAGGTCTATACCGGGGTAGGTTTGTAACTTCACCAAGACGCCAGTCTCAACCGCCTCCGAGAAGCATTCATACGCCGTGGGCGCCTAAACACCCATGCGCTCGGCCGAAATCTACCCCGCCCACATTTGGGACACCTGACATGACTGTCCTACCCCCAACCCGCAATATGTACGAAGTTTTAGATGGGGGCAAAGTTTGTAACTTTCCCCAAATTTCAAACAATCGTGTCTCAAATCGAAACATTGTTCCCCCTTAGTTCCCCGCCTCCCTCTGTTTCCCTATTCATATTCCGTGGGCGCGAAAACGCCCTCTCCACCAGCCGCTAAACCCCAACCTCCTTCGTCCTCCACCCCATAGCGGCCAATCCACCGCCGCCCTCCTCCATCACGCCGGAGCCGGTACACCGACGTCGTCGTCCAACGCAACCGCAACCGCAACGCCCTCAAGGACTTAGCAGCTGAAGCCGAGGCAGAGCTGCCTCCACGACGCTGACACCGACGTGCGCCGTACCAGAACCACTCCGACCATGCCGTCCTGCGCCTCACTGCTGCGGCTCCACTGTCGCAACCGTCCACCACACGGGAGCTGTTCCCGCTACGCTATCGTTCGCCGCCTCGGATCTGCTTCCCCGCCGCCGACAGACGGCCACCGCACCACACTCAACAACTTGGCCATGGGTTCGTCCAAGGCTGCACCGTCCTCCACAACTTCTGGTTTCCGGCGAACAACAAGATCGTCGAAAAAACAGAAGGAGGACACAACACTGCCAGCAGAAAGAGGTACTCCTCTTCCCTTATTCGTGCAAATCTTACGGCTCCGCTCACACCATATTCATCCCACGAAAGAAACTGTAAGTGCATCTAGTGCCACCCCTAGTTGGTTTTGGAGTATTGACGACAAATGTGGTTGAGGGACTAATGCGTTTGTGAGAATTGCAGGATAACGCAGGTAGTGTCCCTCATTGATTCGGTTTACCTACCGGTGTCGGCCCCTAAAAATGCATGAAGACATTGACGACAATGGTGGTATGTGAAGATATTCACATTGAAGACTATGACATGAGAAGACATTGAGTGAAGACTATGGAGCGCGAAGACTGTGTCGTTTCGTTGTTCCCTTTTCTTCTTTGTTGAGTCGTAGGAACCACCGTACTGTTAAGTGGGGTCCAAGTGATCATAGTCAGAATGACTGAAGTGATGCTCAACCCAAATCCTATGTCTTCGAGCGAAGACAATGAGAGCAAAACTTATCCAGCTGGATGAGTCAGCTTTGCTTGTAGCCCAAGTAAAGTTGCCGTGTGTGTTTGAAATCTGACCGTTGGAACACGTGTCAGTTCCTTAGTGACCCAGGGTCATTTCGTACATAACAGGTCGGGTTGCCCAGTGGCTATAAATATCCCACCCCCTACACCATAAATTGGTGGCTGCTCAGAGTTAGTGCATGACTTTTGTCGTTTGAGAGCAACCCACCTCGAAGCCTTTGAGAGAGAGAAATCCTTGCGAGGACAAAGCCCAAAACATCCAGAGCCAAAGAGTGTTAGGCATCACTGAAGTTTTCCCTGCATGTGACCTGAAGACTTATTACACTTGAGGACTGTGAATCCTCCAGCCGGTTAGGCATCGCGTTCTGAGCATCCAAGAGTCATTGTGGATTGCCGGTGAACGTCGTCTGTGAAGGTTCGGAAGTCTACCTTGAAGACTTACCAGAGTGATTGGGCGAGGACTGTGTGTCCTTAGCTCAAGTGGAATAAGGTGAAGACGCGGTCTTGAGTTGAATCTCAGCCTCCCTAACCAGATGTACAGTTGTCACGACAAGCTGGAACTGGTCCAACAAATCTGTGTCTTCAACAAGTGGTGGTTCTATCCCTTCCTCCTTTACTTAGAGTTTGTCTTCGTGAAGTCATTGCCTCTTTGTCATACCTGTTTGACTTCATTGCTTGACTACTTTTGTTGATTGGCTTCATACTATCTTCCATCCTGATCCTTACTACATAGCTGCTATTATTCTTGTCCGTTCACAGTATTGCATACTTGACTATGGCTTGCTTGTTGTAGTTTATCTTCCGCTGCATATCAATTAGGTCATTTCTGTTGTTTATCTTCGAAACATCCGTGTTTTGAAGACTTTCATAAAAATCGCCTATTCACCCCCCCCCCCTCTAGTCGATAACTAGCACTTTCAGAAACTAGTTGAGCGCTTCTTACTGCATCTTCTTCTTGATACTAAATGCACAAGGTTTCCTCCCTTTTACTATTTCAACTTTGCTAGAGGTCAGTAGCCCGCCTGGATTTCAATTCAGGGTCAGTCGAACCGCAATTAAAAGAAGCAGCACCCGCTTAGGCGCGCGGAGCACCTAGTGCGCCTATTCCTTGGGGAAGCGGCGCATCGATGTCTATCATAGGGGTGTGGGGCGCAGGAGCTGCTTGCGCCCGATCTGGAGGTCGGCGGGGCTTGAATGGATGGCCGGGGGGCAGTTCCAAGAACGGTGGTGCGGTGAGGTCGAGGGGAGGGCGCGGGCAGGGAAGGAATCTTGGGCGGTGGTCATTTGGCGTTCGAGGAAGATCGTCAACCCTGACTGGCTGGAGGTAGATGAAGGCGATCTCCTCGTTCTTTGTACATCGGACGGTGCAGAAAAAATGGACTGACCTATTTGCTTTCAGTCGGTTGTTATTTTCATAGAATTCTGTAGTAATTGAGTGTGCCATGCATGTTGTAGAGCTATCATATGTCTCCCGTCATTTATTTCTCACCGACCTGCTATCTGCTACCTTTACACTATACTAATTTTGCACACACTGCACCCATACTCACACTATTGTTTCTTTATGCATGGGTATTTCAGACTCTGACGCAGTGTTGATGAATGCAGAAAAGAAAAGACAGAAGTCGCTCCAGTGTAATTCGAAGATAAGCAGTAAGTGTTTCAACGCTCTAATGGGTGCAGTGTCAGCAGTTGGAGACAGTAAAAGTAGCTCTACAGATGATGATCTCAATTGCCACACACAACCATTCCAGGTGCTTGCTTTTACTTCGCTCTGTCAAATGTGGTTGCATGTTGCATATGGTGTCTAGCTTGTATTGCTTCCAATTTGGTTAAATTGCATCTTCTTACTTTATACATTATACCTTTGATAATGACATGCCTTCCTGTTTTTGATACATACTACATATGTCTATTAACCATGTTCGTACATCAAACTAATGCTCTTTTGTATCCCTCGTCAATCACTTATGATGAGACGGTCACCCGGGTGGGTTACTGTGAGACGCCCTACTCGTTTAAAGATTGCAGTGTCATCCTCCCAACATGAGTCTCAAGAAACAGCAAGGCTAAATGAAGATAGTCAACGTAGCTCTCTAGTTGATCACCTCAATTCCCCCACACCACCATCGCAGGTGCTTGCTCTTACTTGGCAGTGTGATATGTGGTTGCATGTTGCATATGGTGTCTACCTTGTAATGCTTCTAATTAGGGTAAATTGCATCTGCTTAGTTAACACATTATACCTGTGAATATGACATGCCTTCCTGTTTTTGGTACATACTATGTCTTTCTATTAACCATGTTCTTACATCAAACTACTTCTCTTGTGTATCCCTCATCAATGCTCCTAATTTGTTAAATTGCATCTCCTTAGCTTACACATTATACATGTGAATATGACACGCCTTCCTGTTTTTGGTACATACTACATCTGCCTATCACACCATGTTCTTACATCAAACTACTGTTCTTGTGTATCCTGCGTCTATCGCTTATGATGAGACAGTCACGCGCGTGGGTTAATATGAGATGCAATACTCTTATAAAGAATGCAATTTCATCCTCTCCACATGATTCTCAAGAAACAGCAAGCCTAAATGAAGATATTGAACGTTGCTCTGTACCTGAAGACAACACTTCCCTTACACCACCATCACAGGTGCTTGCTCCAACTTCAGCGATGTGATATGTGGTTGCATGTTGCATATGGTGTCTAGCTTGTAATGCTTCTAATTAGGGTAAATTGCATCTGCTTAGTTTACACACTATACCTGTGAATATGACATGCCTTCCTATTTTTGGTACACACTACATCTATGTGTTAACCTTGTTCTTACATGAAACTACCTCTCTTACGTATCCTGCATCAATTACTTACGATGAGTCACCTTTATTCGTTGCATATTGCATATTATTTCTAGCCCGTTGCCATGTATTGCTTCTAATTTGGTCAAATACATTTGTTAGGGCACCCTTTTAATTTAAGCAGAGTGATATTGGTTTAATCTTTCATATGGTTTCTAGCTTGCATCGATTCTAACAAGTTCAAGCACCTTGTGCTTAGTTTACACTTTATACATCATACATGTCAATATGTCACGCCGTCCTGTTTTTCATACATATTCCATCCTCCTATCATGCGGCTGCCTTACATGAAAGTAGTGTTCGTCAGTATCATGCATCAATAAGTTCTGAAGAGCAAATTTTATTCCTTTTTCTTGTGGGTTTGACTTGACAAGGCAAAATCAAGAAAGAGGAAGGAAAAGAGTAAGGAAGGCGATGATGGTGGTCCTCTGCAGCAACGTAAACGGAGCATCTGTACCGATTCTCCTTGTGCTGATATGCATTACATGGTCCAAGTCTCCGCTCCCCTACTCCACCATCCAAGGTGCTTGCTCTAACTTGGCAGTGTGATATCTGGTTGCATGTTGCATATGGTGTCTAGCTCGTATTGCTCCTAATTAGTGTAAACTACATCTGCTTAGCTTACACATGATACATGTGAATATGACACGCTTTCCTATTTTTGGTACATACTATATCTGTCTATCACACCATGTTCTTACATGAAACTACTCTTCTTGTGTACGAAACTACTCTGTCTATCATACTATATCTGCATCAGTCACTTATGATGGGACACCTTTAAGTTGGCAGTGTGATATTGGTTTGCGTCTTGAATATGATTTCTAGCATGTATTGCTTCTAGTTTGATGAACGCCACCTATGACGAGACAGTTTTAACTTGGCAGAGTGATATTGATTGCACCTTCCATATGGTGTCTTGCAGTGTTTCTAATTTGTTGAAGTGCCTTATGCTTAGTTACCACATCATAGATGTGAATATGTCAAGCCGTCCATTTTTTCGTACATATTCCATCCTCGTATCATGACTTTGCCTTTCATCAGAGTAGTGTTCGTCAGTATCATGCATGAATGAGTTCTGAAGAGCGAATGATATTCCTTTTTCTTGTCGGTATGACCTCACAATGCAAAAATCAATAAAGCTGAAGGAAATTGGCAAGGCATTGGATGATGGTGGTCCTTCCGAGCAACTGAAATGGAGGTTCTCTACAGATTCTACTCCGCCATCCTCCCAACAAGATTCACAAGACAACGCAAGGCTAGACAGTCAACGTAGCTGTGTAGATGATGAGCACATCTCCCTACTCCACCAACACAGGGGCTTGCTCTAACTTGGCACTATTATATGTGGTTCCATGTTGCGTATGATGTCTAGCTTGTATTGCTTCTAACTTTGTTGAATTGCATCTGCTTACTTTACACATAATGCCTGTGAATGTGACATGTGTTCCTGTTTCTACATCAGACTACTATTCTTGCATATCCCGCATCAGTCACTTATGATAAGGCACCTTTAAGTCGCCACTGTGATATTGGTTGTGTCTTGCATATGATTTCTAGCATATACTGCTTCTAATTTGTTGAAACGCCATATAGTTTGAACTTGGCAGTGTGATATTGGTTGCATCTTTCATATGGTGTCTAGCTTGCAGTGCTTCTAATTTGTTGAAATGCCTTCTGCTTAGTTACCACATAGGTGTGAATATGTCACACCATCCTGTTTTTCATACATATTCCATCCTCGCATCATGTGTTTGCCTTTCATCCGAGTAGTGTTTGTCAGTATCATGCATGAATGAGTTCTGAAGAGCGAATTTTATTCCTTTTTCTTATCGGTTTGACTTCACAATGCAAAATCATTACAGCTGAAGGAAATTAGTCTGGCAAGAAGGATGATGGTGGTCCTGAGCAACTCAAACAGGGGGTATCTATGATTCTACTCCGCCATCCTCCCAACAAGATTCGCAAGACAACACAAGGCTGGACGAGTCAACGAGCTGTGTAGATGATGAGCACATCTCCCTACTCCACCATCACAGGTGCTTGCTCTAACTTGACACTATTATATGTGGTTGCATGTTGCGTATGATGTCTAGCTTGTATTGCTTCTAACTTGAATTGCATCTGCTTACTTTACACATAATGCCTGTGAATATGACACGTGTTCCTGTTTCTAGAACATGCGTGTACACGATGAGCACATCTCCCCTACTTTACCATCACAGGTGCTTGCTCTTACTTGGAACTGTTATACGTGGTTGCATTTTCCGTATGATGTCTAGTTTGTATTGCTTCTGATTATGTTGAATTGCATATGCGTAGCTTACAACTTATACCTTCAACGATCACTTACCCATAAGACACATTTAACTTGGGACTGTGATGTAGGTTGCATCTTGCATTGTCTTCTAGCTTGTACTTCTTCTAATTTCTTGAAATGGCACTTACGACGAGACACTTTTTACCTGATAGAGTGATATTGGTTGCATGTTCATATGGTGCCTAGCTTTCATTTCTTCTAACTTTGTTGAAATGCCTTCCGCTTACTGTTTTTCATACATATTCCATCCTCCTATCGTACGTGTGAATTTGAAATGTTGTCTTTTTTTGTATATATTCCATCCTCATGCGCTTGACTTACATCAAAGTAGTGTTCGTCTGTATCATGCATCAACCAGTTATGCAGAGCTAATTTTATTCATCTTCTTGTGGTTTTGACTTCATAAGGCAATATCAGAAAATAGGAAGGAAAAGAGTAAGTTAGGGGATGTTGGTGGTACTTCGCACCGATGCAAACATAGACTCTCTAGATTTTCCACTGCTACTGCTAATGAAGATGAAGTCCCAAGTCTACATGATGAGTTCATCTCCCGCACTCCACCATCGCAGGTGCTTTCTCTAAGTTGACAGTGTGATAATTGGTTTCATGTTACATATGTTGTCTAGCCTGTATTTCTTCTATTTTGATTAAATTGCACCTGCTGAGTTTATACGTTATACATGTGCATATGACATGGCTTTCTATGTCTAGAATACACTGCATCTATCTATCATACCATGTTCTTGCATCAAAGTACTGCTGTTGTGTATCCCGCATCAATAACTCATGATTGGACACTTTTAACATGGCAGTTTGATTGTGGTTGCATCTTGCATTGATTTCTATGTTGTAATGCTTCTAATTTTTCGAATTGCCACTTATGACAAGACACTTTTAACTTGGCAGAGTAATATTGGTTGCATCTTTCATATGGTGTCTAGCTTGCATTACTTCTATTTTCTTGAAAATCCTTCGGCTTAGTTTGCACATCGTAGCTGTGAATATGTCATGCCGTCCTGTTTTTCTTACATATTCCATCCTCGTACAGTTGTCTTACATCAAAGTATTGCTTATGCAGATCATGCATCAATGAGTTACGAAGAGTGATTTTATTCTTTTGTGTTGTGGGTACAGCTTGACATGGCAAAGTCAAAAAAGAGCAAGAAAAATAATATAGTAGGGAGTGCTGTTACTCGTCGGGTGAAACGGAAAAGGCTCTGCCGTCGAGACTCTGCTGGTACTTATAGTGCAGTAGAAGGTCCAAGTCCACCGGCTAAATCTACAAACACAGTATCACCTGCTCCACCAGCTGCAGCATCCGCTTCAACTGTACCAGCATCTCAACCAGTTACTCGTTCGTTTGCTCCGGAACTGGCCAGTTCCCAAGCTGCCTTCACACCTAACACTACTTCCGAAGCACTGTTGACACAACAGGACTTGGCAAGATCAAATGAACCTCATGAGCATCAACACCAAGACGGTACCTGACCGAGTCAAGTTGCAGTTGCATGCTCCTTTATATGTACTCTTACAGTTTGATGTACACTAACACTTTCCATATTCGTTGTTGAACTAGCACCACGGCGTAAGCGGAAACAGACATCGGGGATAATGCTTGACAGATTAACAAAATATAAAGGAGGAAGAATGGAGATCCATTTTGAGGCAGGTTTAAAAAGGCCACGTGATGCTACAGAGTCAGCCAAGTTAGTATCAGAGGCAGCCGTTGCCGTTAGGTGTCATGCGCGTATCCTCCCAACGTGGATCTAGTACAGGAATGAGAAAGACAATACCCAGTTTGACACCTTCCTTGACCATTTATCTGTAAGTAATGTTATTCATCGCAATTAGTAATATTGTCTTGCTCTGTCCCATACTTTCTAGCTTCCTCCTAATAAGACTCACATTCTTTTTTCAACAGATGAGGTTCAAGTTGGATCCGAAATATGATGCAACTAAACAAGCATGCACTCATGTTTTTCAGTCTGCTCTGCGACAGTATCGGTACCACCTTAGAAAATCTCACTTTGAAGGCAAGGCTAACAATGAAATCGCCCAAACATCTCCAGTGGAATATATAACAGATGAAGACTGGACAGCCCTCGTTAAACACCGGTGCGATCCAAAGTATCGTAGGCTATATGTATTTGATCAGACCACATATTGAACTTGTATTTATGTATGTGCCTTACAAGTGTATCTTCTTCTAGGCTAATTGTTTGAAGAACAAGACCAACCGTTCTAAAGTGAAATTCCAATAGACAACAGGATCTCGTAGCTATATTGCACACTGCGAGGCTCTTGTAAATAGCTGCTACTTCCTTCTTTTTTCCGTGTCATATTATCGTATCAATATTGACTTGTTCCAAATACAGAGGAAAGCCTGCGCGGACCAAAAAGAACCTGAACCGAATGCAGTGCAAATATTCAAGGATTGCCACACCAGCAAGATGAAGGGCATGAGCACACCAGTTCAAGCCGTTGTTGTGAGTCCTTACTCCTCCTTCCTTTCAACTGAGTGGTACTGTGATGTGTTCATTTAACTACTTGGTTTGCAGCCAATGTTAGTTACTCTGTTCACTTTTATACACAGTTGTCTTAACGTATCATTTCACCTTACATGGTTTAAAAGAGATGAAGGGTATTCTTTTGGTCTTGATCTGTAATCTAATTGCTATGTTCACGTGCGCACACAATGATAAAATAGCATGTTTGTTTTATATCTGTTTGCCCATGATATGAATGATGTCATACTATGTTCATCCTACTTTAAACCATGTCTCTTTATCCTTAGATGTCAACGAATGTGAGGAAATAGACAATACAGTAGGCATGCTACATGCACATATGTTCCGAAAGTGATTTTATTATGTAGTTGGCACTACAATACATGCTAATGTATTACAGTAGTTCACCAAAATAAGTTATGTATAAACGTTTAACCTACTTTGTTTGTTTTTGTCTCATTAGTAACTCACTGGTACACTAATCTACAAGTTCAAACTTTCAGGAAGCTATGGAACAAATGATTGAACAGCCACAACCACCTGAAGGTGACGAGGCTACTACAGGCACAATGTCACCTCTTGCTGCAAAGGCGTCAAGATCTCTCCACTAACAAAGTGCAAAAAGCACCTTCCTGCGTAATCGGGTTGGTTGTCAAGGTAACCTCGTCCAAATCGCCCTCTTGAACAAAATCTTCACTGCTAGACAGTGATATATCTATGCTCCGGACACAAGTCCAATCCCTAATGGACCTTGTATTGGAAACAAGAATAGTGGTTGAGAAATGCCGTCAAGATATGAATGGTTTTGAAACAGGACTATCGGACATTAACCGTTGTTGAAGAGCAATGGCGGAAAAAAGGTGGAGATCGTGCGCTCCATCAGATTCTACTGACCTAAAACATTAGCACTCAGGTCAAATGATCTGTGCTTCTATACATCTGATGGTGCTTTTATCTGGAAGGACTATAAACTTTATGCCAACAGGCCTTTTGTTGTATGATTGGAATTTATTTTGTTGTGATACAACATTTATGATGCTGCCACAGGCTGCAGTAATTATGACGCTATTTTTGTATAGTGTAGGTTTATCTTAGTAGTGTATTCGGACGAAAGCTTCGTAGGAGCCCAACATGCCAACATTCGTCGGGCCCTTTCCAATTGGGCTAAAAACGATTACGGGACGAAATTGGCATGTCGCCCACTAAAAATATCTAGGCTTAAATTAGCATAAGCTTTCAAATTTTTCTGGTAGGCCTGTGCCCATAGTGGGCCTTTAACAGGCCTAAACATAATTTGGGCCCTCAGTAAAAAGTAGGCCGCTTACAGGTGTAAATATGTCGAGCCCATAAAAAACATGGGCCTTTAATAGACCGAAAGTGATATTGGGCCCTGATTGTGCCAAATAATCCACTGGACTTAGCAGGCCGAAATGGTGGCCCATTTACGATGCGGATATTTGACAGGCCAAAATTTGGACGGGCCGTAAATGCGCCGACCTAATACACGGGCCTTTAACAGGCCGGAACTTCGGTCGGGCTAGATTATCGTCATTTTTATATGGGACGTTAATGGGCCCGATATGACGTTGGGCCACATATGGCCCATGGTTTACGTCCGGCGTTAACGGGCCAAAAATGACAATAGGCCAAAAGTGGGCCAAATCTATAGTGGGCCTCTAACAGGCCAAATGACAGACATGGCCGGATATGACCCAAATCCTTCACGGTCGTTTATGGGCTGAAAGTTTTGATGGCCTGTAAATGGGCCCAAATGAAGCCGGACCTTTAACAGGCCGGAAATAAACCGGTCCGTAATTCGGCCCAATTACTTAGCGGACTGTTAACGGGCCAGAAGTGACCATGGGCCGCATTGATGACAAGTTTAGACCAGGCCGTTGACGGGCCGATTTGACAGAGAATGTTGGGCCTTTAGCTGGGTTGGCCCATTATGGTCTGCAGAATCTTGTGGGCCTTTAGCTGGGCCGGCCCATTGTGGTCCGCAAAATCTTGTGGGCCTTTAGCTGGGCCGGCCCATTATGGTCCGCTAAATTTTGTGGGCCTTTAGCTGGGCCGACCCATTATGGTCCGCTAAATCTTATGGGCCTTTGGTTGGGCCGGCTCATTTAAACTTTGTGGGCCACTTTGGGCCGGTCCACGTGTCAACATATCATAGGCCCATCTTGACCGTTGGATGAGTGACACCTGTGCCAACGCGGAGCTGACACGTGGATCCGTCAGCCAATGAGAATTTTACACGTGGAAAATCGGCATTGCTCGTGGCTGTTAACGGGTTATTGGATCCAAAATCTGACCCGATAGCTTAACGGTGTTCCGTTACGGTGGATGCCACGTGTCGGTCACCCTTGACAAAAGCACTTCTGTGGCGCGCGATTTATCGTCATGGAAGTGGACACTTCCGCGATGATAATTTTGGTAATGTCATGGTACACTTCTCACGACAAAGACAGTATGACTATCTTGATTCTGTCATAAATTTGTCATGGATGTACATGCATGACAAAAAAACGCGACCTACTGTGACAAACACGTATCATCACGGAAGTGTATTTTTTCTGTAGTGTAGGTGCATAAATGCTAAGGATGAAGCATGTCACATGTGTGTCCCTGACCTTAGCATTCTCAGGAGTGCTGTGTTAGGAGACCAATCTTATCATATGGGAGCCATTGTAGCTCGTAGGTTGCATCATAATAGATATAACGGAGATTTCTTTGGAGGAATTTATGCAACCCGCTTAGCTAATTTTCTTGAGATAGATATTCGTGAGGGTGATATGGAGTTGCCCCCCTACTTATTTAGATTTCGATTCTATGGTTTCCCACCAGTTTGTTGAGAGGACTGAATCACCTCTCCAGTATCGACTAATCTTTAACAGACGGCATGTTGTCCGTATTACTCTTCCTGCTCCTGCCTTCTTTGATTCTCAGACAAAAGGAAGATATGTTATTACCAGAGAGGAGGCAGATTAGTACGAGAGGAGAGCGGAGGAGGCTCGACACCACGCTGCAGCTCAGGAGGCAATAGCCGCTGCATCATAGTACGACCCCAGCTACACCTACGGGTATCCGCCAGGCCATCCCTGGCAATGAACCAACTTAGGCCAAAAGCCTAAGCTTGGGGGAGTACGTATTTCCCACCGACATTACATTTATGTTCACACACACTCATTGCTAGATGTCGGTGCTCATACTCTTTCACTGTAATATCTATGCTAGTTTATTTTCTTTTTCCTGCTTTCTTCTTGTGTGTTTGATAAACTTTAAGAAAAATAAAAAAAATTAGTAGTAGTTTATTTTTCCTGCTGTAGTAGAAATAATTAAAAAGAAAACCCAAAAATATTTCCTGTTCTTCTTTTGCTTGTTGGGAGCTTTCCCGTGTAAATAGTTTTATGTCTTTTCTTTTCTTTGGGGGTCGATAGGAGAAGACCATGATTAAATTGTTGAAGTGGCTCTTATTTGCATTATTGTTGATTTAACCAAGAGCCCATATTGCCTTGTCTTCTCCTGCTTATTGAATGCTCGTAGATTCCAGCTTAGTCCAATGCACGTGCACTCTTATTATTCACATCGTTCGTTCGTGCAAGTGAAAGGCAATTATGACGATATATGATGGACTGACTGAGATGTGAAAAGCTGGTATGAACTCGACCTCTCTTGTTTTTGTAAATATGATGAGTTCATCGTTCCTGATTTAGCCTATTATGAATAAACATATTTGCAATGCCAATTAGATATCATAGTTGCTTATGCCATCCTTGATTACTATGAGTTATAATGGTTTACCTTGCGTGCCAACATGCTATTAAAATGGTTGTGATGTGGTATGATGGGGTGGTATCCTCCTTTGAATGATTTAAGTGACTTGACTTGGCACATGTTCACACATGTAGTTGAAACAAATCAACATAGCCTTCACGATATTTATGTTCATGGTGGATTATATCCTACTCATGCTTGCATCCAATGTTTATTAATTTTAGTGCATGTTCATGACTGTTGTCGCTCTCTAGTTGGTCGCTTCCAGTCTTTTGCTAGCCTTCACTTGTCTTGAAAGCGGGAATACTGCTTGTGCATCCAATCCCTTAAACCCCAAAGTTATTCCATATGAGTCCATTATACCTTCCTATATGCGGTATCTACCTGCGTTCCAAGTAAATTTGTATGTGCCAAACTCTAAACCTTCAAATAAACATTCTGTTTTGTATGCTCGAATAGCTCATGTATCAACTATGGCTGTCCTTATCTTCCATGTTAGGCAGTTATTCTCAAGAGGAGTGGACTCCGCTCCTCACTCACGAGAAAATGTCTGGTCACCGGGATGCCCAGTCCCATGCTTTATGCAAACTAAATCAAAATAATTGCAAACAAAACTCCCCCTAGGACCTGATGTATGTTGGAGGCACTCGTTGTTTCGAGCAAGCCATGGATGGATGCTTGTTGGTGGAGGGGGAGTATAAACTTTACCATTCTGTTTGGGAACCGCCTATAATGTGTGTAACATGGAAGATACTCTTAGTTGTTATGTTGACAATGAAAGTATACCGCTCAAAATATTATTTATCTCTATTTCAAAATCGAGCTCTGGCACCTCTACAAATCCCTGCTTCCCTCTGCGAAGGGCCTATCTATTTACTTTTATGTTGAGTCATCACCCTCTTATTAAAAGCACTAATTTGGAGAGCGCAGCTGTCATTTGCATTCATTACTGTTAATTTATAGGTATGGCTATGACTGGATCTCTTTTACCATGAATTACAATGTCTAGTCAGTCCTTGATCTTTAAAGGTGCTCTGCATTTATGTTTTGCGGTCTCAGAAAGGGCTAGCGAGATACCATCATGTTATATCATATTATGATTGTTTTGAGAAAGTGTTGTCATCCGAGATTTATTATTATGGCTCGCTAGTTGATTATGCCATTGATATGAGTAACCATGAGACCTGAGAATTATTGCTGAAAACCTGAATGCTGGCTTGACATATTTACAACAACAAGAGCAAACAGAGTTTGTAAAAGTTTTTCTTTTTCTCTTTCAGTCTGTCAACTGAATTGCTTGAGGACAAGCAAGGGTTTAAGCTTGGGGGAATTGATACGTCTCCGTCGTATCTACTTTTCCAAACACTTTTGCCCTTGTTTTGGACTCTAACTTGTATGATTTGCATGGGACTAACCCGGACTGACGCTGTTTTCAGCAGAATTGCCATGATGTTGTTTTATGTGCAGAAAACAAAATTTCTCGGAATGACCTGAAACTCCACGGAACATCTTAGAAAAAATAAAAATAAATCCTCGCCAAAGATGAAGACCAGGGGGCCCACACCCTGTCCACGTGGGTGGGGGCGCGCCCCCCTCCTGGGCGCGCCCCCCTACCTCGTGTGCCCCCTGGAGACCTTCCGACGCCAACTCCAATTCTATATATAGGCTTTCGGAGAGAAAACAAATCAGAGAGAAGAAACCACCGCCAAGCCCTAAAACCTCTCGGGAGGGCTGATCTGGAGTCCGTTCGGGGCTCCGGAGAGGGGGATTCGTCGCCGTCGTCATCATCAACCATCCTCCATCACCAATTTCATGATGCTCACCGCCGGGCGTGTAACATCCCAAATTTTCAATTTGGAATGTTATACATAGGTCATCCATGCATACCATATTTTATTGCATCTTCGTTCCGCAATCCTTGAAATCCTAAGCAACTCAAGGACCCTCGGAGAGAGTTGGGTATTTCCGGTTTTCATATTTTGATTTCTATCAAATACTGAGAACGAGGATTTTTTATTTTAATTATTTTTCTCTCCGGAAAAATATTTCATATTAAAATATATGAGAGGAGATAATATGACTTCTCCAAAATAAATGAAATACTGGAGGAAAAATGTTAGAATCATTATTTGGATTATATTTGAGTTTATTTTGAATTTTATTTGCATTAGAAAATTTGCACGTTTTTGAAAATTGCATTTTAGGGCCAAGAAAATGTTCAACTTGTTCTAAATACGGTGAAATTTTGTTTTGGCATTTTTAGGTTTTTATTTTAATTTATAGGAATTTTTTCTGTCGGCGGAACTATTTAAAAAATATCCGCTGCGTGCCCTTCAAGACTAGGCGAAGCCGGCCAGCCAGGCCGGCCAAAGCCGCCGCCGCAGCCTTCCTCCTGCGCCGCCGCCCGCCTTGAGTCCGGCTTGGACTCGCCGCCCGTCTCCCCCTTCCTTAAGGCAGGACCTCCCACCTCCTTTAAATACCACCGCCCCTATCCGCCGGAGCCGAGCCCGAGCCCCCACCGCCCAAGCCGCGCCGCCTCGAGCCCGCCCGAGCCGCCTCCCGCCGCCACCCCGCCATTGAGCCCGAGCCCCGCCGGAGCCGAGCGAGGTAGCCGCCCCGCCGCCCGGTTTTCCGAAGAAAATTGTTTCGGTTTTTTTTAAAACCCTAGTTTTCATTTTTTTTCTAGATCAGTTTATTTCTTCGGTTTATTTATTTAGCGAGCATTCGCTCGTTCGTTCGTTTTAACGAACGCATTCTTCGTTTAGGTTCAGATAACGAACGTTCGTTTGTTAAGCTGTTCGTCGCTTTTCTTTTCCCGGATTTATTCCGCGATTTTTCTGATCACGATTTCTGATCCGATGTTCGATCTAGTATAAATCTTCGCTCGTTTATCGGAATTAGGCGATTCAAGCGCCTAGAGTTTCGTCTTGAAACCCTCTTTCCGAATAATCAACTCAAACAAGTTTTTGCCTCGGTAAAATTTGACCTTAGTTCAGATTAGTAAACGGATCCTATTTCTTTCGCCGTTTGAGTTTTGTTGCTTCGTTTGGTTTGATTCTTTTTGCGAACCGGAGTTCTTAAGTTGAAGTTTTTGGTCAATCTCTTTTAGTTGAGTTTCACCTGTGCATCTTTGCTTGTTGCTTATGTATGTTATTGTTTGCTTGTGATAGAATTCCCGGAGTGCGAAGCGTGTTACTACGAGTCTCTAGGATTCGCGGATCGTCAGCAAGGCAAGTAACACATTGATCATACTCTTTTCATACCCAATTTTTATGCATTAGTTTCAATCCTCAAACATTGCATGATTAGGATGTCATTAATTTATGGGTTGGGAAGTAGTAGTTGAGGTAGAACCTATTGCCCTGTTACTATCAAACCCTTGGGAGTTACTTCTGTGTCTTGCTTATATTGCCATGCTATGCTCGTAGACGTGGTTGGGTTTGAGTGAATCCATGATAGATGTGAGATTGTTAATTAATGGTTTACTTTAAGGTGGCAACTTTAATACACATCTGGGTGGATTGAGGCACCTGGGGAACCCAAAGGTTGTTATGCTTTATTTTTGGAAATCGAGGTACCCGTGTGATCTTCCTATGGACTGCCACCTGTGCTCAAAGGGAACTGAGTTTATTCATGCTAGAAACTTCCGTATGCAGCCACAAGCTATTATGGGCTCTAGCATAGTTGAGTAAGTTACGTGAAGCTCTTGAAGAGGTAGATCAGCAGGTAGTGGGTTTTGTAGGTTTGGTATGGTCTACGGAGTAGAGAGTTAATGTGTCCGAAAGACTCTGTCTCGGTCATCCATTTCTCAAACACCATGTAGTGCGAGAAATCAACGGAGGCGATCGATTCTTGTGGGGAAAAGTGCACAAACCTCTGCAGAGTGTACAATCTAATCATGGTTAGCCGTGTCCCCGGTTATGGACAATTTTTGAGTATCTAGTACTTGAGTATTCACATGTATCTCATCACTCTTAAATTAATATTGTTGGGATGTTAACTACTTTAATTGGGATTGAGAATGCTGTCAACCATTCTCAATGTTTAACAACCACCATGATAGTTAAAAAATGTATTCCTTTGTTGTAGGGAAAAATTGGCTTTTCGCAAAACCATAACCATAGAGCTTTCCACCAGCCAAATATGGATGTAGTGATAGCATTATTCTGTTCTTGCTCTATTGTGTTATATTGCCAGCATATTCCATGTGCTGACCCGTTCTCGGGCTGCATAGCGTATTATGTTGCAGACTTTTCGAACGAGGAGTAAGGTTCGATAGGTCGTTGCCGTGCAGCTCAGCCATGTCGTTGGAGTTGATGGACTCACTTTATCTTCCAAGCCTTCCATTGTTATCGCATTAGATGGCCTTAAGCCATATTATTGTAATAAGTTCTCTTTTGAGACATTCGATGTAATAAGTGTGTGATTGCTACTCTGTTATAAATCCTTCGATTACTATGTGTGTCATCATTACCGATCCAGGGATGACCTTTGAAACACAGAGACTTGACCATCTGAGGTCGGGTTGCTACAAGATGGTATCAGAGCACACGCTGAGTGTAGGACACGACCACTAAGATAAACCATAGATCACTCTTCTCTACTCATTTCTGACTCCTCTCCCTTTTTCCACTCTTTAGGATGACGGAGATGAAGAACAAGTTTGCACAACCGGATGAAGACACACCTTTTGGACGCCACTTGAAGGAAGTCACTAGGTACTTGAACATCGTAATACCAAGCTTCACCGGAACGTACAACGCCACCTTACCAGAAGAGGAGCGCTGGATGATTCAAGTACAAGTTCCAGGAAGGACGTTCTCGCCCACTTCTAAGCCCATAGAATTTTCTTTCCAAGCACCCACCTGGAGTCTAGGCAAGAGTATGGAAGCTCACATTACCGTGGGACGTATTGGAGAAGTCTACAACAGGGAGCTTAAAGACACCATATACCAAATATGTCGGCGCCGAGACGAGCAATGGGAAGTAATCAGCACCAAGAAGGATAGATCCATTGCAGCTTTCATCCAGAAGCTAAACCAGCACATTGGACGTCAGGAGAACCAGATGTGCGCAGACATGATGGAGTTGAAGAAGGCAAAGACCAGGATCAACGAGCTGGAGGAAGAACTCAAGTTTACACGCGATGGATACGAGGAGGAAATCAAGACACTACTGGAGAAGAACGACGACCTGGTCAAGAAGATCGGAGTATTCATGGGAGGACCAGCACCGGAAGAAGAAGACGAAGACCCCACTTGCCCGGTCAACTACATCATCATCGACGACACCGATTCTGATCCAAGTGATGATGACTACGAAGACGAAGCTGGAGCAGACATCATGGAGTCTTCCATCGATCAAAATTTCTAGATGACCACCATATAGTAGTAGTATTCCCCCATGTATCTAATAGTAGTTGAGCACTTTTGCGGTAGTTCTAGACCGTTTGTATGCCCTTGCTTGATTGATTGAGTGAAATGATTGTGTTTGCCTCATACGCATATGGGTAATGTTCTCTCATTAGACCTCTTTCTATTCTAATCTCTTCCGTCTAAACCCATCAGATGCCTCCGAGACGTGACACCGGTTTTGCTTTCCCACCGGAGCTCACCCAGTTGATCCAGCAGCAAAATGCCTTGATGCAATTGCTAGTTCAGAACCAGGGCAACAACAACAACAACAACCCACCGCCAGTGGACAATTTAGCCCGTTTTCTGAGGTTACAGCCGCCGGTGTTTTCCAGCAGCACCGAGCCAATAGTTGCTGATGATTGGCTACGCCGTATTGGAAGGGAGTTAACCACCACAGGATGCACGGATGTTGAGAAGGTGCGCTTTGCCGCACATCAATTGGATGGACCAGCAGACGCATGGTGAGAGAATTACAAGGCTACTTTTCCTATAGCCAATGTCACTTGGGACCAGTTTCAGCAAGCTTTTCGCACGGCCCATGTCTCAACTGGAGCCATGCAAATGAAGAAGCGTGAGTTTCGCAACTTATGCCAGGGGAACCGTAATGTGGCTCAGTACGTGGATGATTTTAGTAAGTTATCACGCTATGCCCCTCATGATGTGGCCACAGATGCCGCGAAGCAGGAGAAGTTCATGGAAGGGCTGAACGATGAGATGAGCATGCAGTTGATGGTGGAAACTTTCAACAACTACCAGGAGTTGGTAGATAAGGCCCTTATGATTGAAGGAAAGCAGCAGCAGATTGAGAGCCGTAAGAGGAAGTATGGACAAGGGAAGTATAATTCAGGAGCTCAACAGAAGCCCCGCTTAACCCCGAACTCGGGAGGACTTGTTCATAACCATGGAGGTCACAGACATACTGGAGGAGGATCGCATAACCACAATGGTGCGAAGAATGGCGATGGGAACGGAGTTAATAACAATCAGAACCGCTCCAACCCATCTACACCCGCCAAAAGAGACCTAAGTCAAGTTACTTGCTATAAGTGCGGGAAGACTGGGCACTATGCTAATGACTGCCCTGAAGGAAGGAATGGAAACGGAAATGGGAGCGCTGGGAAGAAGCACAATCCATTCAACAAAGGACAAGTAAACCACGTTAACGTGGAGAAGGTTGAAGAGCAGCTGGATGCGGTAATAGGTAAGTTTTTGGTTAAGTCATTTACCGCTCTTGTTCTTTTGATCTGGTGCATCGCATTCATACATATCAAGGGATTTGTGGATAAGTTTAAGTTACCCACCCAAACCCTTAGGACCCCTCTATTAGTGAGCTACTTTGGAGCAGTACATGGCTAGCCGATGGTGCACCCAGATACCCCTAACCATTGGCACACATGTTTTTCCGTCGACCTAATTATCACCGGAGTCGCAAGGGTTGGATGTGATATTAGGTATGGACTGGATGTCAAAGTATGGAGGAAGCATTGACTGTGCTAGCAAATCAAATTATCTTACCACCCCGGAGGGAAAAAGGATTAAGTATGTATCTAGGCATGTGCCTAGGAGGAGCCAAGTGAATGCCCTCACGGGAGTTGTGCAGGAGGAGGTGCCTGTAGTAAAGGATTACCCGGATGTTTTCCTAGAGGAGTTACTAGGCATGCGCCGGATCGAGACATCGAGTTTTTGATAGAGCTATTACCAGGTACAGGGCCAATATCCAAGAGACCCTATCGGATGCTCGCAAACAATCTGGAGGAAATTAAGAAACAGATCAAGGAGTTATTGGAGAAAGGTTATATTCGCAGGAGTTCATCACCTTGGGGAGCACCAGTACTTTTGGTCGAGAAGAAGGATAAATCCCTGAGGATGGTTGTTGATTATCGAGCCCTGAATGAAGTAACGATAAAGAACAAGTATCCATTACTGATGATCAATGATCTGTTTGATCAGTTGCAGGGAGCTAAGGTGTTTTCGAAGATCGATCTATGATCAGGATTCCATCAGTTGAAGATTCGAGAGAAGGATATACCAAAGACAGTGTTCACCACGCGGTGGGATTATATGAGTATACAGTCATGTCGTTTGGACTGACTAACGCCCCTGCCTATTTCATGAGTATGATGAACAAGGTGTTCATGGAGTATTTGGACAAGTTTGTTGTGGTGTTCATTGATGATATTATGGTATACTCGAAGAATGAGGAGGAGCACAAGGAGCATTTGTGTTTAGTTCTCGAGAAACTCAGGGAACACCAGTTATACGCTAAATTCAGCAAGTGCGAGTTTTGGTTGAAGGAAGTTGGATTTCTTGGGCATGTTATATCAGGAGAGGGTATAGTAGTGGACCCAAAGAAGGTTCGATCGATCCTTGAATGTTGGAACCCACTATAGTTGGCGAGATCCGCAGTTTCCTTGGACTCGCAGGATATTATCGGAGATTCATTGAGAATTTTTCCAAGATTGCAAAGCCAATGACTGAATTGCTGAAAAAAGATACTAAGTTTAAATGGACAGATGATTGCGAGGCAAGTTTTCAGGAGTTGAAGAAACGTTTGACTACAGCCCCAGTGCTAACATTGCCAGATATACATAAAGAGTTCCAAGTTTATTGCGACGCCTCTTGCTTGGGACTTGGATGTGTGCTTATGCAGGACGGAAAGGTTGTTTCGTATGCCTCACGACAACTGAAGCCTCATGAGTTGAACTACGCCACGCATGATTTGGAGCTAGCAGCCGTAGTGCATGCATTGAAGACCTGGAGACATTATCTTATTGGAAACCGTTGTGATGTGTACACGGATCATAGGAGTTTGAAGTACATTTTCACACAGAAGGAGTTGAACCTTAGACAAAGGAGATGGTTGGAACTTATAAAGGATTATGACATGAAGCTGCACTATCATCCAGGAAAGGCCAATGTCGTAGCAGACGCTTTGAGCCGGAAGAGTTACGCTAATATCCTTGAAAGTAAAGGATTGCCGAAGGAGTTAGCTGAGGATATCATGGAACTTCGGTTGGAGATTGTTCCAAGAGATTTCATTGTGACAATGGAAGTTCAGTCGACATTGTTGGACAAGATTCAAGAAGCTCAGAAGAATGGCAAAGAGATTACCGAGATAAAGGAGAAGATGAGCAAAGGAAAGGCCAAAGGTTTTAGCGAGGATGAGCACGATACCTTATGGTTTGAGGACCGAGTTTATGTGCCTAATAACTCAGAGATCAGGAAGTTAATACTTCAGGAGGCTCATGACTCACCATACTCGATACACCCCAGAAACACCAAGATGTATTTGGATTTGAAAGAACGTTTCCGGTGGACTGGTATGAAGAAGGATATTGCCGAGTATGTAGCTGTATGTGATGTATGTCAGAGAGTGAAGGCAGAGCATCAGAAGCCAGCAGGACTGTTACAGCCTATGCCGATACCCGAATGGAAGTGGGATAAACTTGGCATGGATTTTATCACCGGATTGCCCAGAACCAAAGCAGGATATGACTCAATATGGGTAGTAGTGGATCGCTTGACCAAAGTGGCTCACTTCATCCCAGTGAAAACCACGTATACAAGTGCGAAGTTAGCCAAGATATATATGTCCAGGATCGTATGTTTGCATGGAGTTCCGAGGACCATCATATCAGATAGAGGAACACAGTTTACTTCAAAGTTTTGGCATCAGTTACACCAGACTTTGGGAACAAGATTGGAGTTCAAGATCTGACATTCCACCCGTGAAGCGGATGGAATGAGACGTAAAGAGTCAATCAGATTTTGGAGGACATGTTGAGAGCCTGTGCGCTAGACTATGGGTCTAGTCGGGATGACAATTTGCCTTACGCGGAGTTCTCATACAACAATAACTACCAAGCTAGTTTGAAGATGGCACCGTTCGAAGCTCTGTATGGACGCAGATGTAGAACACCTCTGATGTGGGATGAGGTAGGAGACCGTCAGTTGTTTGGACCGGATTTGATCAAAGAGTAGGAGGAGAAGGTTAAACTGATCCGAGACAGATTGAAGATTGCTCAGTCCAGGCAGAAGAGTTATGCAGATTCAAAACGCAAGGAAGTAACTTATGAAATTGGAAGACAGAGTCTATCTGCGAGTATCACCCTTGCGAGGAGTGAAACGTTTTGGAGTTAAGGGAAAGTTAGCTCCAAGATTTGTAGGACCGTACCGTGTTTTGGAACGGATGGGAGAAGTTGCCTACAAGCTGGAGTTACCTGAAGGATTGTTAGGAGTTCACGATGTGTTCCACGTATCACAGTTTAAGAAGTGTCATGCTGAGATGGCCGATATACCGTTAAGTGATCTGATTGCCTCGGAGGCGATTCGGTTGGACGATAATTTGACCTATGAAGAGAAGCCGGTGAAGATTCTTGACTTTGACAGCGAGTCACGCAGACAAGGTTATCAAGTTTTGCAAGGTTCGGTGGAGCCACCATACCGAGGAGGAAGCCACACAGGAGCGAGAAGATGATATTACAAGGACCACCGCACCTATTTTCTAGCCAACCCGAATCTCGAGGACGAGATTCATCTTAAGGGGTAGGTTTGTAACATCCCAAATTTTCAATTTGGAATGTTATACATAGGTCATCCATGCATACCATATTTTATTGCATCTTCGTTCCGCAATCCTCGAAATCCTAAGCAACTCAAGGACCCTTGGAGAGAGTTGGGGATTTCCGGTTTTCATATTTTGATTTCTATCAAATACTGAGAATGAGGATTTTTGATTTTAATTATTTTTCTCTCCAGAAAAATATTTCATATTAAAATATATGAGAGGAGATAATATGACTTCTCCAAAATAAATGAAATACTGGAGGAAAAAATGTTAGAATCATTATTTGGATTTTATTTGAGTTTATTTTGAATTTTATTTGCATTAGAAAATTTGCACGTTTTTGAAAATTGCATTTTAGGGCCAAGAAAATGTTCAACTCGTTCTAAATATTTCATTTAGACGGTGAAAATTTGTTTGGGCATTTTAGATTTTTATTTTATTTTTATAGGAATTTTTTTCTGTCGGCGAAACTATTTAAAAAATCATGGCACTTGACCGGCGAAGCCCAGCCAGGCCAAGCCGGCCCAAGCCGCCGCCGCCGCCTTCCTCCAGCGCCCGCCGCCTTGAGTCCGGCTCGGACTCCGCCGCCTGCCCCCTTCTCCAAGGCAATGCCCCCCTCCTTTAAATACCACCCCCTAGCCATCACCACCGCCGCCGGGAGGCGAGCCCGAGCCTCCCCGCCGGGCCGCCCGAGCCCCGCCTGAGCCGCCGCCTCCCGCCGTCGAGCCCGAGCCCCACCGGAGCCCCGCCGGAGCCAAGCGAGGTAGCCGCCCCGCCGCCCGGTTTTCCGAAGAAAACCGTTTCAGTTTTTTTTGAAAACCCTAGTTTTCGTTTTTTTTTTCTAGATCGGTTTATTTATTTAGTGAGCGTTCGTTCGTTTTAACGAACGGGTTCTTCGTTTAGGTTCAGATAACGAACGTTCGTTCATTAAGTTGTTCGTCGCTTTTTTTTCCCGGATTTATTCCTCGATTTTTCTGATTGTGATTTCTGATCCGATGTTCGATCTAGTATAACTTTTCGCTCGTTTATCGGAATCAGGCGATTCAAGCGCCTAGAGTTTCGTCTTGAAACCCTCTTTCCCAATAATCAACTCAAACAAGTTTTTCCCTCTGTAAAATTTGACCTTAGTTCAGATTAGTAAACGGATCTTATTTCTTTCGCCGTTTGAGTTTTGTTGCTTCGTTTGGTTTGATTCTTTTTGTGAACCAGAGTTCTTAAGTTGAACTTTCTGGTCAACCTATTTTAGTTGAGTTTCACCTGTTCATCTTTGCTTGTTGCTTATGTATGTTATTGTTTGCTTGCGATAGAATTCCCGGAGTGCGAAGCGTGTTACTACGAGTCTCTAGGATTCGCGGATCGTCAGCAAGGCAAGTAACACATTGATCATACTCTTTTCATACCCAATTTTTATGCATTAGTTTCAATCCTCAAACATTGCATGATTAGGATGTCATTAATTTATGGGTTGGGAAGTAGTAGTTGAGGTAGAACCTATTGCCCTGTTACTATCAAACCCTTGGGAGTTACTTCTGTGTCTTGCTTATATTGCCATGCTATGCTCAGAGGCGTGGTTGGGTTTGAGTGAATCCATGATAGATGTGAGATTGTTAATTAATGGTTTACTTTAAGGTGGCAACTTTAATACACATCTGGGTGGATTGAGGCACCTGGGGAACCCAGTGTTGTCTGTTTTATTTTTGGAAATCCAGGGGTACCCGTGTGATCTTCCTATGGACTGCCACCCAGGCTCAAAGGGGACTGAGTTTATTCATGCTAGAAACTTCCATATGCAGCCACAAGCTATTATGGGCTCTAGCATAGTTGAGTAAGTTACGTGAAGCTCTTGAAGAGGTAGATCAGCAGGTAGTGGGTTTTGTAGGTTTGGTATGGTCTACCCGGAGTAGAGAGTTAATGTTTCTGAAAGACTATGTCTCGGTCATCCATTTCTCAAACACCATGTAGTGCGAGAAATCAACGGAGGCGATCGATTCTTGTGGGGAAAAGTGCACAAACCTCTGCAGAGTGTACAATCTAATCATGGTTAGCCGTGTCCCCGGTTATGGACAATTTTGAGTATCTAGTACTTGAGTATTCACATGTATCTCATCACTCTTAAATTAATATTGTTGGGATGTTAACTACTTTAATTGGGATTGAGAATGTCTGTCAACCATTCTCAATGTTTAACAACCACCATGATAGTTAAAAAATGTATTCCTTTGTTGTAGGGAAAAATTGGCTTTTCGCAAAACCATAACCATAGAGCTTTCCACCAGCCAAATATGGATGTAGTGATAGCATTATTCTGTTCTTGCTCTATTGTGTTATATTGCCAGCATATTCCATGTGCTGACCCGTTCTCGGCTGCAACGTATTATGTTACAGACTTTTCAGACGAGGAGTAAGGTTCGATAGGTCGTTGCCGTGCAGCTCAGCCATGCCGTTGGAGTTGATGGACTCACTTTATCTTCCAAGCCTTCATTGTTATCGCATTAGATGGCCTTAAGCCATATTATTGTAATAAGTTCTCTTTTGAGACATTCGATGTAATAAGTGTGTGATTGCTACTTGTTATAAATCCTTGATCTTGTGTATCAGCATTACCGATCCAGGGATGACACTGAAACAAAGAGACTTGACCATCTGAGGTCGGGCCGCTACAGTGCGTGAGTAATTCCATCGTAGGTTTGCTGGACGGTGATGGTTTGGATGAGATCTATCATGTAATCGAGTTAGTTTTGTTAGGGTTTGATCCCTAGTATCCACTATGTTCTGAGATTGATGTTGCTATGACTTTGCGATGCTTAATGCTTGTCACTAGGGCCCGAGTGCCATGATTTCAGATCTGAACCTATTATGTTTTCATCAATATATGTGTGTTTTTTATCCTGTCTTGCAAGTCTATAGTCACCTATTATGTGTTATGATCTGACAACCCCGAAGTGACAATAATCGGGATACTTCTCGGTGATGACCATAGTTTGAGGAGTTCATGTATTCACTATGTGCTAATGCTTTGTTCTGGTTCTCTATTAAAAGGAGGCCTTAATATCCCTTAGTTTCCATTAGGACCCCACTGCCACGGGAGGGTAGGACAAAAGATGTCATGCAAGTTCTTTTCCATAAGCACGTATGACTATATTTGCAATACATGCCTACATTACATTGATGAATTGGAGCTAGTTCTGTGTCACCCTATGTTATGACTATTACATGATTAACCGCATCCGGCATAATTATCCATCACCGATCCAATGCCTACGAGCTTTCCATCTACTGGTTTACGCTTATTTACTTTCCCGTTGCTACTATTACAATCACTACAAAATACCAAAAATATTGCTTTCGCTTTCATTACTCTTTTGTTACCGTTGCCACTACTATCATACTACTTTGCTACTAAACACTTTGTTGTAGATATTAAGTCATCCAGGTGTGGTTGAATTGACAACTCAACTGCTAATACTTGAGAATATTCTTTGGCTCCCCTTGTGTCGAATCAATAAATTTGGGTTGAATACTCTACCCTCGAAAGATGTTGCGATCCCCTACACTTTTGGGTTATCGGGCCGCTCGCCCCCTCCCCCTCTGGTCCGAATTGGACTAGGAGGGGGCGGCGCCCCCCTTTCCTTCATCCCTCTCTCCCCCTTCCTTCTCTCCTAGTCCAACTAGGGAAGGGGGGATCTTACTCCCGGTGGGAGTAGGACTCCTCCAGGGCGCGCCATAGAGGGTCGTCCCCCCCCCCCCCTCCTCCACTCCTTTATATACGGAGGATGGGGGCACCCCATGGAGACACAAGTTGATCAGTTGATCTTTTAGCCGTGTGCGGTGCCCCCCTCCACCATAATCCACCTCGATCATATCGTAGTGGTGCTTAGGCGCAGCCCTGTGTCGGTAGCATCATCATCACCGTCATCATGCCATCGTGCTGACGGAACTCTCCCGCGAAGCTCTGCTGGATCGTGAGTTCGTGGGACATCGTCGAGCTGAACGTGTGCTGAACTCGGAGGTGCCGTGTGTTCGGTACTTGGATCGGTCGGATCGTGAAGACGTACGACTACATCAACCGCGTTGTCATAATGCTTCCGCTTACGGTCTACGAGGGTACGTAGACAACACTCCCCCCCCCCCCTCGTTGCTATGCATCACCATGATCTTGCATGTGCGTAGGAATTTTTTTGAAATTACTACGCTCCCCAACAGTGGCATCCGACCCAGGTTTATGCGTAGATGTTATATGCACGAGTAGAACACAAGTGAGTTGTGGGCGATACTAGTCATACTTCTTACCACCATGTCATACTTTGATTCAGCGCTATTGTTGGATGAAGCGGCCCGGACCGACATTACGTGTACGCTTACGCGAGACTGGTTCTACCGACGTGCTTTGCACATAGGTGGCTGGCGGGTGTCAGTTTCTCCAACTTTAGTTGAATCGAGTGTGGCTAGGCCCGGTCCTTGTGAAGGTTAAAACAACACATACTTGACGAAATATCGTTGTGGTTTTGATGCGTAGGTAAGAACGGTTCTTGCTCAGCCCGTAGCAGCCACGTAAAACTTGCAACAAGAAATTAGAGGACGTCTAACTTGTTTTTGCAGGGCATGTTGTGATGTGATATGGTCAAGACATGATGCTAAATTTTATTGTATGAGATGATCATGTTTTGTAACAAAGTTATCGGCAACTGGCAGGAGCCATATGGTTGTCGCTTTATTGTATGCAATGCAATCGCCCTGTAATTGTTTTTACTTTATCACTAAGCAATAGCGATAGTCGTGGAAACAATATTTGGCGAGACGACAACGATGCTACGATGGAGATCAAGATGTCGCACCGGTGACTATGGTGGTCGCAGCGATGACGATGGTGATCATGACGGTGCTTTGGAGATGGAGATCAAAGGCACAAGATGATGATGGCTATATCATATCACTTATATTGATTGCATGTGATGTTTATCTTTTATGCATCTTATTTTGCTTAGATCGACGGTAGCATTATAAGATGATCCCTCACTAAATTTCAAGGTATAAGTGTTCTCCCTGAGTATGCACCATTGCTATAGTTCTTCGTGTTGAGACACCACGTGATGATCGGGTGTGATAAGCTCTACGTTCACATACAACGGGTGCAAGCCAGTTTTGCACATGCGGAATACTCGGGTTAAACTTGACGAGCCTAGCATATGCAGATATGGCCTCGGAACACTGGAGACCGAAAGGTCGAGCGTGAATCATATAGTAGATATGATCAACATAGTGATGTTCACCATTGATAACTACTCCATCTCACGTGATGATCGGACATGGTTTAGTTGATTTGGATCACGTGATCACTTAGATGATTAGAGGGATGTCTATCTAAGTGGGAGTTCTTAAGTAATATGATTAATTGAACTTTAATTTATCATGAACTTAGTCCTGGTAGTATTAGCATATCTATGTTGTAGATCAATAGCTCGCGTTTAGCTCCCCTATTTTATTTTTGATATGTTCCTAGAGAAAACTAAGTTGAAATATGTTAGTAGCAATGATGCAGATTGGATCCATGATCTAAGTATTATCCCCATTGTTGCACAGAAGAATTATGTCCTTGATGCACCGCTAGGTGACAGACCGATTGCAGGAGCAAATGCAGACTTTATGAACCTTTGGCAAGCTCGATATGATGACTACTTGATAGTTTAGTGCACCATACTTTACGACTTAGAATCGGGGCTTCAAAGACATTTTTGAAATGCCACGGAGCATATGAGATGTTCCAAGAGTTGAAATTAGTATTTCAGACTCATGCCCATGTCAAAAGGTATGAGACCTTTGACAAGTACTTTGCCTACAAGATGGAGGAGAATAGCTCAGCTAGTGAGCATGTGCTCAGAATGTCTGAGTACTACAATCACTTGAATCAAGTGGGAGTTAATCTTCCAGATAAGATAGTGATTGGCAGAGTTCTCTAGTCACTATCACCAAGTTACTAGAACTTCGTGATGAACTATAATATGCAAGGGATAACGGAAACGATTCCCAAGCTCTTCGTGATGTTGAAACTGACGAAGGTAGAAATCAAGAAAAGCATCAAGTGTTGATGGTTGACAAGACCACTAGTTTCAATAAAAGGGCAAAGGGAAGAATGGGAACTTCAAAAGAACGGCAAGCAAGTTGCTGCTCCCGTGAAGAAGCTAAAGCTAGACCCAAGCCTGAAACTAAGTGCTTCTAGTGCAAAGGAAATGGTCACTGGAAGTGGAACTGCCCTAGATACTTGGCGGATAAGAAGGATGGCAAATTGAACAAAGGTATATTGGACATACACGTTATTGATGTGTACTTTACTAGTGTTTATAGCAACCCCTCGGCATTTGATACTGGTTCAGTTGCTAAGAGTAGTAACTCGAAACGGGAGTTGTAGAATGAACAGAAACTAGTTAAGGGCGAGGTGACGATGTGTGTTGGAAGTAGTTCCAAGATTGATATGATCATCATCGCATACTCCCTATATTTTTGGGATTAGTGTTGAACCTAAATAAGTGTTATTGCAATACGGTTATTCATTTAAATTAGAGAATAATTGTTGTTCTGTTTACATGAATAAAACCTTCTATGGTCATACACCCAATGAAAATGGTTTTTTGGATCTCGATCATAGTGATACACAATATTGAAGCCAAAAAATGCAAAGTTAATAATGATAGTGCAACTTATTTGTGGCACTACCGTTTAGGTCATATTGGTGTAAAGCGCATGAAGAAACTCCATGCTGATGGGATTTTGGAATCACTTGATTATGAATCACTTGATGCTTGCGAACCATGTCTTATGGGCAAGATGAATAATACTCCATTCTCCGGAACAATGGAGCTAGCAACTGACTTATTGGAAATAATACATACTGATGTATGTGATCCGATGACTGTTGAGGCTCACGGCGGGTATTGTTATTTTCTGACCTTCACAAGATGATTTGAGCAGATATGGGTATATCTACTTGATGAAACATAAGTCTGAAACATTTGAAAAAGTTCATATAATTTCAGAGTGAAGTGGAAATCATCGTAACAAGAAAATCTACGATCTGATCGTGGAGGAGAATATTTTAGTTACGAGTTTGGTCTTCATTTGAAACAATGCGGAATAGTTTCGCAACTCACACCACCTGGAACACCACAACGTAATGGTGTGTCCGAACATCGTAACCGTACTTTATTAGATATGGTGCAATCTATGATGTCTCTTACAGATTTACCACTATCGTTTTAGGGTTATGCATTAGAGACAACTGCATTCACGTTAAATAGGGCACCATCTAAATCTGTTGAGACGACGCCATATGAACTGTGGTTTGGCAAGAAACCAAAGTTGTCGTTTCTTAAAGTTTGGGGTTGCGATGCTTATGTGAAAAAGTTTCATCCTGATAAGCTCAAACCCAAATCGGAGAAATGTGTCTTCATAGGATACCCAAAGGAGACAGTTGGGTACACCTTCTATCACAGATCCAAAGGCAAGACATTCATTGCTAAAGAATGGATCCCTAGAGAAGGAGTTTCTCTCGAAAGAAGTGAGTGGGAGGAAAGTAGAACTTGATGAGGTAACTTTACCTGCTCCCTTATTGGAAAGTAGTTCATCACAGAAATCTGTTCCTATGACTCCTACACCAATTAGTGAGGAAGCTAATGATGATGATCATGTAATTTTAGATCAAGTTACTACCGAACCTCGTAGGTCAACCAGACTGAGATCCGCACCAGAGTGGTACGGTAATCCTATTCTGGAGGTCATGTTACTTGACCATGACGAACCTACGAACTATGAGAAAGCGATGATGACCCCAGATTCCGCAAAATGGCTTGAGGCCATAAAATCTGAGATGGGATCCATGTATGAGAACAAAGTGTGGACTTTGGTTGGCTTGCCCGATGATTAGCAAGCCATAGAAAATAAATGGATCTTCAAGAGGAAGACGGACGCTGATAGTAGTGTTACTATCTACAAAACTAGACTTGTCAAAAAAGGTTTTGACAAAGTTCAAGGTGTTGACTACGATGAGATTTTCTCACCAGAAGCGATGCTTAAGTCTGTCCGAATCATGTTAGCAAATTGCCACATTTTATGAAATCTGGCAAATGGATGTCAAAACTACATTCCTTAATGGATTTCTTAAAGAAGAGTTGTATATGATGCAACCAGAAGATGTTGTCGATCCTAAAGGTGACAACAAAATGTGCAAGCTACAGCGATCCATCTATGGACTGGTGCAAGCATTTCGGAGTTGGAATATACGCTTTGATGAGTTGATCAAAGCATATAGTTTTATACAGACTTGCGGTGGAGCCTATATTTACAAGAAAGTGAGCGGGAGCACTACAGCATTTCTGATAAATATATGTGAATGACATATTGTTGATCGGAAATAATGTAGAATTTTCTGGAAAGCATAAAGGAGTATTTGAAAGGAGTTTTTCAAAGAAAGACCTCGGTGAGGCTGCTTACATATTGAGCATCAAAGACCTATATAGATAGATCAAGATGCTTGATAATTTTTTTCAATGAGTACATACCTAGACAAGATTTTGAAGTAGTTCAAAATGGAACAGTCAAAGAAAGAGTTCTTGCCTGTGTTACAAGGTGTGAAATTGAGTAAGACTCAAAGCCCAACCACGACAGAAGATAGAAAGAGAAAGAAAGGCATTCTCTATGCCTCAGCCATAGGTTCTATAAAGTATGACATGTTGTGTACCAGATCTATTGTATACCCTGCATTGAGTTTGGCAAGGGAGTTTAATAATGATCTAGGAGTAGATCACTGAACACCAGTCAAAAGTATCCTTAGTGGAATAAGGATATGTTTCTCGATTATGGAGGTGACAAAAGGTTCGTCGTAAAGGGTTACGTCGATGCAAGTTTTGACACTAATCCAGATGACTCTTAAGTCTCAATCTGGATACATATTGAAAGTGGGAGCAATAAGCTAAAGTAGCTCCGTCCATAGCATTGTAGACGTAGAAATTTGCAAAATACATACGGATCTGAATTTGGCAGACCCATTTACTAAACTTCTCTCACAAGCAAAATATGATCACACCTTAGTACTCTTTGGGTGTTAATCACATGGCGATGTAAACTAGATTACTGACTCTAGTAAACCCTTTGAGTGTTGGCCACATGTCGATGTGAACTATGGATATTAATCACATGGTGATGTGAACTATTGGTATTAAATCACATGGCGATGTGAACTAGATTATTGACTCTAGTGCAAGTGGGAGACTGAAGGAAATATGCCCTAGAGGCAAGAATAAAGTTGTTATTTATATTTCCTTATGTCATGATAAATGTTTATTATTCATGCTAGAATTGTATTAACCGAAAACTTAGTACATGTGTGAATACATAGACAAACAGAGTTTCACTAGTATGCCTCTACTTGACTAGCTCGTTGAATCAAAGATGCTTAAGTTTCCTAGCCATAGACATGAGTTGTCATTTGATTAACGGGATCACATCATTAGAGAATGATGTGATTGACTTGACCCATTTCGTTAGCTTAGCATTCGATTGTTTAGTATATTGCTATTGCTTTCTTCATGACTTATACATGTTCCTATGACTATGAGATTATGCAACTCCCGAATAGGAGGAACACTTTGTGTGCTACCAAGCGTCAAAAGCGTGGCGGGTGATTATAAAGGTGCTCTCTGGTGTCTCCGATGGTACTTGTTGAGTTGGCATAGATCGAGATTAAGTTTGTCACTCATTTGTCGGAGAGGTATCTTTGGGCCCTCTTGGTAATACACATCACTGTAAGCCTTGCAAGCAATGCAACTAATGAGTTAGTTGCGGGATGATGTATTACAGAACGAGTAAAGAAACTTGCCGGTAACGAGATTGAACTAGGTATTTAGATACCGACGATCGAATCTCGGGCAAGTAACATACCGATGACAAAGGAAACAACGTATGTTGTTATGCGATTTGACCGATAAAGATCTTTGTAGAATATGTGGGAGCCAATATGAGCATCCAGGTTCCACTATTGGTTATTGACAGGAAACGTGTCTCTGTCATATCTACATAGTTCTCGAACCCGTAGGGTCCGCATGATTAATGTTCGGTGACGATCGGTATTATGAGTTTATGTGTTTTGATATACCGAAGGTAGTTCGGAGTCTTGGATATGATCACGGACATGACGAGGAGTCTCGAAATGGTCGAGACATAAAGATTGATATATTGGAATCCTATATTTGGACATCGGAATAGTTCCGGGTGAAATCGGGATTTTACCGGAGTACCGAGAGTTTACCGGAACCCCCCGGTAAGTGTATGGGCCTTATTAGGCCATAGTGGAGAGAGAGAGAGAGAGCAGGCCAGGGCAGGCCGCTCGCCCCTCCCCCTCTGGTCCGAATTGGACTAGCAGGGGGTGGCGCCCCCCCTTTCCTTCCTCCCTCTCTCCCCCTTCCTTCTCTCCTAGTCCAACTAGGGAAGGGGGGATCCTACTCCCGGTGGGAGTAGGACTCCTCCATGGCGCGCCATAGAGGGCCGGCCCTCCCCCCTCCTCCACTCCTTTATATACGGAGGAGGGGACACCCCATGGAGACACAAGTTGATCAGTTGATCTTTTAGCCGTGTGCGGTGCCCCCCCTCCACCATAATCCACCTCGGTCATATCGTAGTGGTGCTTAGGCAAAGCCCTGCATCGGTAGCATCATCATCACCGCCATCACGCCATCGTGCTGACGGAACTCTCCTGTGAAGCTCTTCTGGATCGTGAGTTCGTGGGACGTCGCCGAGCTGAATGTGTGTTGAACTCGGAGGTGCCGTGTGTTCGGTACTTGGATCGGTTAGATCGTGAAGACGTACGACTACATCAACTGCGTTGTCATAACGCTTCCGCTTACAGTCTACGAGGGTACGTAGACAACACTCTCACCCTCGTTGCTATGCATCACCATGATCTTGCGTGTGCGTAGGATTTTTTTTTTGAAATTACTACGTTCCCCAACACCCCCTCCCCCGTATATAAAGGAGTGGAGGAGAGGGAGGGCCGTCCCTCTACTATGGCGCGCCCTGGGGAGTCCTACTCCCACCGGGAGTAGGATTCCCCCCTTTCCAAGTAGTAGGAGTAGGAGAGAAGGAAGGGGAAGAGAGAAGAGAAGGAAGGAGGGGGCGCCGCCCCTCCCCCTAGTCCAATTCAGACTAGGCCTGGGGGTGCGCGGCCTTCCCTAGGCAGCCCCTCTCTCTCTCCCCCTAGTCAAATATATCGATCTTTATGTCTCGAACATTTCGAGACTCCTCGTCATGTCCCTGATCTCATCCGGGACTCCGAACAACCTTCAATACATCAAAACACATAAATTCATAATACCGATCGTCACTGAACGTTAAGTGTGCGGACCCTACAGGTTCGAGAACTATGTAGACATGACCGAGACTCATCTCCGGTCAATAACCAACAACGGAACCTGGATGCTCATTTTGGCTCCTACATATTCTACGAAGACCTTTATCGGTCAAACCGCATAACAACATACGTTTTTCCCTTTGTCATCGGTATGTTACTTGCCCGAGATTCGATCGTCTGTATCTCAATACCTAGTTCAATCTCATATCGCAAGTCTCTTTACTCGTTCCGTAATGCATCATCCTGCAACTAACTCATTAGTTACATTGCTTGCAAGGCTTATAGTGATGTGCATTACCGAGAGGGCCCAGAGATACCTCTCCGACAATCAAAGTGACAAATCCTAATCTTGATCTATGCCAACTTAACAAGTACCATCGGAGACACTTGTAGTGCACCTTTATAATCACCCAGTTACGTTGTAACGTTTGGTAGCACACAAAGTGTTCCTCCGGTATTCGGGAGTTGCATAATCTCATAGTTATAGGAACATGTATAAGTCATGAAGAAAGCAATAGCAATATACTAAACGATCAAATGCTAAGCTAACGGAATGGGTCAAGTCAATCACATCATTCTCTAATGATGTGATCCCGTTAATCAAATGACAACTCATGTCTATGGCTAGGAAACTTAAACATCTTTGATTCAACGAGCTAGTCAAGTAGAGGCATACTAGTGACACTCTGTTTGTCTATGTATCCACACATGTACTAAGTTTCCGGTTAATACAATTCTAGCATGAATAATAAACATTTACCATGAAATAAGGAAATAAATAATAACTTTATTATTGCCTCTAGGGCATATTTCCTTTAATATTGTATTTGAGTGCAAATTTTATGTTGATGCAATTCTTGTTGCACTTTTCTTAATGATGTGATTCATTACTAATGGGCTAAGGCCACCAAGTAGAATGTTGATGGTCGCATGGCTCGGCTTCTGCACTGCACTGCACCATGCGACACAATATTTTTGGGCTGGTATGACTATTTGGCAAAAGTAAAGTTTTTTTGGTTGGTGCATTTTGTGTCAGATTTACCATTCTTAAAAAGTTGTTCTCCACTACTTCCTATTCTCTCACATGCACACTGTCCGCATCAGCGATGGCACATTATTCAGAGACCCAGCTACTCCAACTCAGCATACATGCCACGTCGACAGCCTCCTTGAATGCATGCGCAAGCAGAAACGGGCAGCCTCAATGGTCAGCCGGAGAGTAACAACGATTAGTGGTTTCAGTTATTGCATGATGCATTCACCCGGTAGCATGAAGCAGGGTGCTACTTTTCTCTCCACACCAATGTTTTTTCCATCGCCGCGTCTCTCCTCCTTCCTGTCTTCTACACAGAAACTCCACTCCCACTTCGTATTCTCCAACCTCCATTAAATCACGCCAGTGGAAATTTAAAGGTTGTATCGGCACCTTTTCCTCCTCCTCTACCCTTCCCGTTAGGATTTAATTCATTAGGTTAATTAAAGGTTAATCCCTGCATTTTCGGTTGCCATATGTCGGCAAGTACTCCTTGTAACTGCAATTACTAACCGCCTTTGTACCGGGTATATATCCCCCTAATCTTCAATCAATGAGAACACTGTTCATTCTATCGTTCGCTCCCCTCTCTTGTTTTTCGAACGAGAGATTTGGCCATGCAGAAAAAAGAACACACCCTCGGCCAAGATCGAAGAAGAAGTACCCATGGAAGAACACAAAGCCAGCCTCAATCGATTCAACAATCGGAAGCCTCGAACACACTCCGCCAAATGACAGAAAATCAATCAATTGAGCGGATAGATCATACTCCAAGCAGGAACAAGAGAACTTGAATTGGGCAAATTACACAGGGAAGATGCACATACAAAGACCTGGGCGTTGGCATCCATGATCGCTCGGTCGAAAATCCATACCAATATCTGTCAGCATCTATGTGATTTCTTCAATTTGTGATGTTCGTACCTCTCAAATGATACCGGCCGCGGATCAACGCACTCGGTTCCAGACGGAGGAAGCTCTAAGCGGCGGCGGCACTGGCGTGGCGCGTCTCGTCCCCTCTCCTCCTCCTTATCCCCTGGATGCTAGGTTCTAACGGATTAGCCTAAAGCTAATTAAATCTAACATCGTCTCCATGAATTGCAACATGTCACTAGCATAGGCCTGAAGGAGTCTGCAGTCACTTGAGTAACCATGGCATCACAAATGGTATGAACCATACCTGAGTTCTGAGTTCACAATTAAGCAACTACTTCATTATTAAGTGGACAAGAAAGGTCAAATGCCTCGAAAAGGAATGAAACGTAAGCTTCTCTACAAGCGATGGGTCCAAACAACTCACTTGGGTTAGTTGACCATTCGCAGGGAATTGCTGATGTTGCAGTGTTGGAACTGCAAGAGCCTGCATGCACAAGAACATGAGAAACCTGGTAACTAAACAACACGACGTTCACTACAACTACATTGGATCAACGGATGGGTGCATCTATGTGCCGCGCGCAGCGAGTCCTATCCACAACTCGCCTGTAGGGAGCCGGTGCAGGCCCGGCCCAGTAACAAAATCGAACTTCATCCTGACGCCAGCTGTGTTTTTTTTTCCTTTTTCTTCATATTTGTACTTTCATTATTTGCCCTATTTTTTTTACTTTTGTTTCGATCTCAAAATATTCTACATATATACTCCCTCTGATCCAAAATAAGTCTCAAGGTTTTAGTTCAAATTTGAACTAAAACCACAACACTTATTTTGGATCGGATGGACTACACTTTTTTTTGTTTGAAACAAAATTTATACAATACAGAAACACTTTACATAAAATTTTACAAAAATAATTGTCATGCATTAGAAACAGTAAAATGTTTGTTCGAAAAATGTTTGTAACATGTAAGAAATACCGCACCTTTGAAAAAAATGCATGTGATAATTTATAAAAATGTCCATACAATATATTAACAAAGTGTTTGTGTATTTCCAAGAAAATGATACATACGTTCGAAAAAATGTACGTTACATTTAGCAAAATGTTCACGAGTTTGAACCACGTCAAAAAATTATCAATGCGTTTAAAAATCGTTCATAAAATGTTTTGATAAATGCATATTTCTAAAATATATATTTATCATTAAAAACAAATTCCTATGGGTATTTGAATATTTTAACATGTATTCAGAAAAATGTACATAACATGATTTTGTAAAAATGTATTTGTAAAATGTTAAAAAGTGTATAAAAATGTTCTAGGTGTATACAACAAATGTAAAATTTGTTAGAAAAAACTAGAAATTAAAATATAATAGAATAAATTTTAATCCAGTATTAAAAAATATTAACTATGCATAAAAAGTTCTTGATTTATACAGAAAATGTACTATGTATATAAAAAATAAACATTAAAACATATATGTAAAATTAAAATTAATCTTGTATTTAAATAATTGTTAAACATATAAAAAATGACAGTGATGCATACGGAAAATTTACATTGCGCGTGGAAAAGTAGACATGTATTGGAAACAAAATAAAACTAAAAAAGCCAATGCATACCGGAAAGAAAATAAACAAAGAAAATCGATAACAGAACAAAAATTTAAACAACAAACCGAAGAAAGAAAAAGAAAAAAAAAGAACAGAAAACTAAAGAACCAAAGATAAAACTTGCTACAATAGAGGAAAAACCTTAAAAAACAATTGAAAAACAAACTTAGCGCTGCAACGGTTGGCCACCTGATAGCGCCCGCTATTAGTGGATTCGTAATAGGAAATCGCTACTGGCGAGTAATAGCTGTCACAAGAAGGGATAGCATCTTTTTTAACTGAGCTCCTATACTATACAACACTGAAATCTCTAATCAATGGTTACTCCTGCAGAGGTCACTCCCACCTTATGCTGACAAGTGGCGCATTGTATATGTGCCAATTATTGCAACCTAGGAGTTTTTCCGTTTTTCGTATGTTTATTTTTTTTAATATTTACCTTTTGAACCGTGCGTCCAATTGATGAACCATTTTTCACCTTTGGATTTCTAGCGTCCGGATCTTCGAAACTAGATCCCATGTTAATTAGTTTCGACAATATTTTTTAATAAAATAGAAATAAAGTAAAAATAAAAAAGAAGCCAAAAGACCGAAACCAAAAAAATAAAACTCGGAACTCATTTGTTCTTTTTCAAAAAAAAGGAAGCACATATTTGCTTTTCCCAAGGGTGCGTCTAACACGCGACACATGGCGGCGGCTTGACGCACTACTTGGCACCCTGCGGAAAGTGACCTCTGCAGAAGCCCTCCAAGGGGTACCCCTTAATTAGGTTCCTAGATACAACACTCTCTGCGCCATTTGGCTGGTCGATCGCATAGGGGCTCCCCACGACTACGACCTATTGGCACATGATTCTAGCAAGCGGAACTGTAGCATATATTTTTTAGTGGTTTCTTTTGGTTATCAGGTGGTTATTTTGGAAGATTTTTGACAGAACATGAAAACAAAATATTTTCTAGAAGTGAGTATTATTAGAAAAATATTAAGAACCTTTTTTAAGGTGAACATTCATAAAATGTTTGTGAAAAAACTTTGACAAAATGCAAACATTTTTAAAACTTTTTGTGAACATATTTATAAACATGCAAACATTTCTTAAATGGGGATATTTTTTAACAAATCTATTTGTTTTTGGAATTTTTGAACACTTTGTAGAAGTGTGAACATTGTTTTCAATTTTTTTTACCATTTACTCCCTCTGTTCCTAAATATAAGTCTTTTTTGAGATTTCAGTATGGGCTGCATATGGAGTAAAATGAGTGAATCTACACTCTAAAAAGCGTCTATATACATCCATATGTAGTCCGTATTGAAATTATTAAAAAGGCTTATATTTAGAAACGGAGGAAGGTATTGACTGCATACGGAGTAAAATGAGTGAATCTACACTCCAAAAGACGTCTATATACATCCGTATGTAGTCTGTATTGAAATTGCTAAAAAGGCTTATATTTAAAAACGGAGGGAGTAAATACATTGTGATTTTCCTATGAACTATAATACAAATGAATTGTAAGGAAAAGAAAAATCTATAGATTACATTCCCACGAAACAAACAATGTGTGTAGAAAAAAAAATCTGAATGACTAGAATCCACCTTTCTTTTTCCAAATCCTACGAATCCAAGCGGACCTCTCACAGACTAGTCCAAAAGTGCGGTAATCAAGTGTCATCTTCATTAGTCAGTGTCCAAAAACGACAACTATACTGAACGGCAGCAACATTATCAAGGTCTGAGCTGCAGTCTGACCGCGCGAACCGGTGAGCTTAATTATCGACAACAATTTGAGAGGTCTTACTCATGTAGGGTCGTACAAATGGGACGCAACACATGGGACACCTCCGACACACCAAGTTTGCTTGAGGCTGAAGAATGATCGACCGCCTAGCATATCACATTATTCTTGATGTAATCTGTGGGGTGGTGTATGCTGCTAGAAGTAGAACATTCGCCAAAAAAAGATAGATAAGAGTTGGAGATAAACATTCTGTCATGGACAGATCGCATGTAGCTTGTGCTGTCCACGTCCACGTCGGGAATCTCCAGCCACAGCACACGACAAGTAAACTGGACAAAGTGTGGGCTACGACTTACGAGAGGGTAAGTGCGTGTTAGAGAATTAATCCCAGTGATGTCAACATAATACTGCTCCGGTTAGGAGGAGACGTTGACCGGTCAGCAAGAACTAGCAACGGCGTACACATTCATGCACACTAGCACAATCTGCTCTGCACACAGACACTATGGTACCACCGCTGTCACCTAGGACGGTTTCGAAATGAAATGGACAGTTTGGAATACTACGTATCCAGAAAGAATTGATCATTGGTGTGTGTTACTCCCTCCGTTTCCAAATAATTGTCTTTCTATTCATCTCAAATGAACTACAACATACGGATGTATGTAGACATGTTTTAGAGTGTAGATTCACTCATTTTGCTCCGTATATAGTCATATGTTGAAATCTCTAAAAAGACAATTATTTAGGAACGGAGGGAGTATATGGTATATTGTCGTGTACAGTATACTGCATGCATGCGGCTAGCTGGTGAAGAAATGTATGATGTTCTGAGGTAGACGTACAAATGCAGAAGACAGTAGCCGCGTCGCGTCACCCGTTGCATCACGCGAGAATCGGGCGCGACCCGATCTACAAAACAAACGTAAGTTATTTTGAGGTGAGACAAGGCGTTTGACCCGCCGCGCCATCTTGATTAAGTCCGAGCAGCATTATCGCCGGTGACGTGGACGGCGGCAGGGGTCGATTAAACTCCGGTAGGTGAGCCGGGACGACGAGCCGATGAGGCGCGCCCTCACCTCGATGCATGATGCATCGCAGCTTGTTTGGTTCGACCCCAGTGAGAACGCAAGGTGAATTCCAATCCATGCAGGGAAAAAGAACAAAGTTGAAGAAAACCAACTTACAGCAGAGCAACCACAGGCATAGCACAGCAAAGATAGTAAAGGCCGAACGAAAAAGGACAGCCCACTTACGGTACTAGCGTGGCCACCCCAGTCCATGTGGGATTCGGTTCACTCTGTGTAGCCCTTGTTCGGTTAGAGCATCTTTAACTGACCTCTTATATCACGCATCTTTATAGCGCGTTTATAGTTCACGGTCGTCTTTGTATACGGGCTGAAAACGGCCGCGGCAGAATAGAAACTGATTATGAACCCGCAAAATTTGGAATCACACATTCGCGCGAGAAATTGAACTTAGTTCGGTACAACTCTAGCACTTGATCTTCTTAAACAGTCATACAAAGTAGAATTTTTACATGTAATATTTGGAGGAGCAGGCGCCACCTATCCCTAGTTACAAAATTGGGCTCACCGGAGCCGGGGGGGGGGGGGGGGGGATTGCAGCGGCGGAGGAGCTCAGTCCTCGTCGTCGGAGACGAGGTTGACGTAGACCTCGTCCTGCTTCTTGGCTACGAGGCGCCACTCTTCCATGTTGGTCGTGAACTGCTGTGCCGCCGCGAGCCCCTGCTTGAGAAAGATTCGGTTGATGTCGGCATTTCGTCGACGACGCTCCTCCTCCTCCTGCTCCCGCGCAGAGCGCGCGACAATGGCGGCCTCCGAGATGTCCGTCTCCGCCGAGGGGAGGTAATCCTCCAGCCCGATGACGCCCCGTAACTCCGGTTCCCTCTTCACCGCGCGGAGCGGCAGGAGCTCCTCCGGCTCTCTTTTTGACCGGCATGAGCTCCTCCGGCTCTCTTTTGACCGACGGAGGAGCCGGAGAACAGCCCGCGGCGGAGGAGCACCTGCGTGCGGTTAATTGTACTCCTTTGTCTCGCGACGGAGGAGCAACGGTGGCGGCTCGAGGCTGTTGTTGGTGTGCACTCCTTTTCCTCGCGGCGTTGGCGGCGACTCACCGCCTCTGTAAAAAAAATTACGGCCGGACAACCACGGGCTCTGGTCTGGCCCAAAAAAGGCCAAACTCGTATAGTCGCCGGCGTTTTAAATGTTCTGCTAGATTGAGGGGGGTGGCTTGCAGGGGATTAAATCACCTCAAAACCTCTGCCAAAACCCTTAACAATCCTGCCAACCGAACACAGCCGTAGTGAGCTGTTCACTGCTACTCTCAGAACGCAACCATCGTAGACTAGCTCGCTTGCAGACGTGAGACGAGCACGCGGCTGCGTGCATCAACTGAACCGTGATGTGCCACTAGGACGAAGGCAACTACAAGTCAGACGTGCGTTAGTCAAGCGTCATCGTCACCTCGTCAGTGTCACTCTCCAAAAACGACAAGTAAAATGAACGACGGCGACATTAGCATATTGCCGACCAGCAGTCCGATAGCGCGATCGAATCGGCGAGCTTGCTTGTTAGCCAGGGACAAGGATTTAAGAGGTCGTACTTGTGTAGGGTTCGCAGACTCGCAATCTCTGTCCAGCTAATGCACAGGGCACGCCAAAGTATCTAGGCAAGGATGCAGCAGCCGTCGTTCAGATGTGACACCGGGCACGTCAGGCGATGCCGGCCGGAGTAGATTTATGGGTGTAGGTGCACCAACTTTGCTTGAAACTCAAGCTTGATCATCTGGCTGGCAGAGTGGCAGATTATATTTTCTTGACTGATCATCGTAGAACATTCGCCGAACGGAGATAAGACCTCACCTGATCGCGTCTGCGGTGGACAATTTGCAGTTGCAGGTGGGCTGGCGTCAGTGTGGATCCCCGGGGATCTCCAGCTACAAAACACGACAAGTGAAGATGGACAAAGTGTGGGTTTGGAGTGGGTAAGTGCGTGTTAGAGAGCTAATCCCAGTACACCTCCGATTAAGAAGTGATGCTGACCGGTAAGCAGCAGCTAAGCAACTGAAACCAAATAGTACGTGCGTGCATTTCCCCGCAAAAGAACAAACAAGAAAAGCACATACATTGATGCTCACTTGCACATGTCATCACTCACCAGTTCCCTCCGGGCAAAGACTGTCACGCGCCATACCGTGACTATTATAGTACCACTGTCACGTTCGACGATTGCCAAATGAAAGATACGATCCGATATTTTGTGTTCATCAATGCTTTAAAGTGCCAAGAAATCCCAAGAAGGGCCTCCATGTTTGAGTTTTTACCATTACTGCAAATTTTCATGTCAAAACATGCATTTTCGTGTTTTGGACAAAACGAGAGAGCAAATTACTATGCTCTTAAAAGTCTTGTCTTTGGTTACTAAACATTTTTGCACATGAGACAGAACATAACATTTATGTATGCCAAAGTTAGTGTGAAATTATCTTATGATTTTCTTGTATTAGAAGAGTTTTTTTTAAAGAGAGGGTAATGTCCCGGCCTCAGTGATGCACATATTTGTTGTTGATTATTTCTAAGTTCATTATCCAGCTACAATAAAATTCAACAAAAAAACATCCATGCATGCTTCCCAAGTGAAAATCAAAAATAAAACTGTAGGTAAATAAGTCTCATGAATCCAACTGATATTTTTGAAGATAACATAGAACTTTTTATGAGTGTCTCAAATGGCCCAAAATAAGGCGCAAATCCCCACAAAAATCTACTACTTCAACCTGGGTTGTACCCCACTAACCAGTTTTTGAATTATTGCTACTACCCATGGGTGGAGGTAGATTAAAGGCTATATGGACATATCGCCATAGTAGCTTGATAAGTGAGCAGTGAAGGAATAAATGTTGAATCGATTCCTCATTTCCACAAAAGCAATAGTTAGTGCATCATTGCCAATTTATTTTTTTCAGATTATCTTTTGTCGAAATCGACGATAAAGGGTCCCCCCCTTATATTATAGCAACAGCCGAGCAAACAACCACCGATACAACAAAGAAGAAATAAGAAGAAGAAGAAGAAGAAGAAGAAGAAGAAGAAGAAGAAGAAGAAGAAGAAGAAGAAGAAGAAGAAGAAGAAGAAGAAGAAGAAAGATAGGCGACGGAAGGATACAAGTTGCTACCGAACAACAACAGTCTTGACTACACCTAGAACCATCTAGGACATCGAGGGCCCCAACAACTCCAGGACATGCCCCCGATACGCTCACGATAATGGAAGAGCCCGCAGCCGGATGAAGAACAGTCCCATACCGTTGCCCGACCATCCGTCTCGACAAGCTGAAGAGCTCCTCCCAGAGCCCGGATGGATTGGGAGAGGACGACAACACAGCAACCACGCCGGCGAAGCCACTCCGTTTATAGCCACCGCCTCGGGCCACAACCACGAAGATCACCGAACGTTGTCGAGCAGGAACAACTGAAGAATTCCGGCAGTAGGACCCACGCCAAAACCGTGACCACCACTCACCCGTCCCAAGGCGGCGTCTTCAAGAGCAGAGTTTTGTAGGACAGTAGCAATTTTCCCTCAAGTGGATGACCTAAGGTTTATCAATCCGTTGGAGCCGTAGGATGAAGATGGTCTCTCTCAAACAGCCCTTCAACCAAATAACAAAGAGTTTCTTGTGTTCCCAACACACCCAATAGAATGGTAAATTGTATAGGTACACTAGTTCGGCTAAGAGATGGTGATACAAGTGTAATATGGATAGTAGATATAGGTTTTTGTAATCTGAAAATATAAAAACAGCAAGGTAACTAGTAACAAAAGTGAGCGAAAATGGTAATGCAATGCTTGAAAACAAGGCCTGGGGTTCATACTTTCATCAGTGCAAAGTCTCTCAACAATGATAACATAATTAGATCATATGTCAATCCCTCAATGTGCAACAAAGAATCACTCCAAAGTTTCTATCGGAGAACATAGGACGAAAACGTGCATCAGCCCCTATGCATAGATTACCCCAATGTCACCTCGGGAATCCGCAAGTTGAGTGCCAAAACATACATCAAGTGAATCAATAGAACATCCCATTCTCACCATAGATATCCCATCACAATACATACATCAAGTGTCCTCAAATCTAGTACTCAATCCAACATAACCGAACCTCAAAGAGCAAGAGTCAATTCATCACAAGAAGGTAGACAGGGAAGAAACACCATATGATCCAACTATAATAACAAAGCTCGCGGTACATCAAGATCGTGCCAAATCAAGAACACGAGAGAGAGAGAGAGAGAGAGAGAGAGAGAGAGAGAGAGAGAGAGAGAGAGAGAGAGATCAAACACATAGCTACTGGTACATACCCTCAGCCCCGATGGTGAACTACTCCCTCCTCGTCATGGTGGCCGCCGGAATGATGAAGATGGCCTCCGGCGATGATTTCCCCTTCCGGCAGAGTGCCGGAACGGGGTCCCGATTGGTTTTTCGTGGCTACAGAGGCTTGCGGCGGCGGAACTTCCGATCTAGGGTTCTTTTGGGGGGTTTCCGTATTTATAAGAACTTTTGGCATTGGAAACAAGTCAGGGGGGGTGCACGAGGAGCCCACAAGCTCGGGAGGCGCGCTCTAGGGGGGTGGGCACGCCACCAGGCTTGTGGCCTCCTCGGCCACTTCCTGGCCCAGCTCCGGTGCTTCGGGGGTCTCTTTTGGTCCATAAAAAATCACCGTAAATTTTCAGCCCATTCCGAGAACTTGTATTTGTACACAAAAAACGACACCACGGTAGTACTGCTGAAAACAGCGTTAGTCTGGGTTAGTTCTAATAAAATCATACCAAAGCCATAAAAATGTTTTTGCAAACATGGCATGAATACTTCATAAATTATAGATACATTGGAGACATATCAATGTTCACCGCCGACTCGCCGCCCGCGCGGCCCAGTTCAGCGCTTGGAACCATCGGCACCACCTCCCCCCGCCGCCGGGGAGGGTGATGACCCACAAGTATAGGGGATCAATCGTAGTCCTTTCGATAAGAAAAAATGTCGAACCCAACGAGGAGCAGAAGGAAATGACAAGTGGTTTTCAGCAAGGTAATGTCTGCAAGCACTGAAATTGTCGGTAACAAGTTGTTTGATAGCAAGGTTATTTGTAACAAGCAAGTAACGGTAACGGTAACAGTAAATAAAGTGCAGCAAGGTAGCCCAATCCTTTTGAGGCAAAGGACGAGCCAAAATGGTCTATTATAATAAGCAAAGCATTCTTGAGGGTACACGTAAATTTCATCATATCACTTTCATCATGTTGACTTCGATAATTTGATGTGTGGGTGGATCGGTGCTTAGGTGTTGTTCTTACTTGAACAAATCTCCTACTTATGATTAACCGCCTCGCAAGCATCCACAACTATGATAAAAGTATTAAGATAAAATGTAACCATAGCATTAAACTTTTGGATCCAAATCGGTCCCTTACGAAGTAGCGAATAAACTAGGGTTTAAACTTCTGTCACTCGAGCAACCCATCATCTAATAACTACTCCACAATGCATTCCCTCGGTCCCTAAAAAGGTAAACTGTCATGTAGTCGACGTTCACATGACACCACTAAGGGAATCACAACATACATATCATCAAAATATCAAACACATATCAAGTTCACATGACTACTTGCAACATGACTACCCTCGTGACCTCAAGAACAAAACTAACTACTCACAAATGATAATCATGCTCAAGATCAAAGGGGTATTAAATAGCATAGTGGATCTGAACATATAATCTTACACGAAATAAACCATATAGTGATCAACTACTTGATGCAATCAACACTACTAGTCACCTACAAGTACCAATCTGAGGTTCCGGTACAAAGATTGAACACAAGAGATGAACTAGGATTTGAGAGGAAATGGTGCTATCAAAGATGTTGATGGAGATTGCCCTCCCAAAGATGGGAGAGTTGTTGGTGATGACGATGATTTCCCCCTCCGGGAGGGAAGTTCCACCGGCGGAATCGCTCCGCCGGAGGGAAAAAGTGCTCCTGCCCAAGTTCTGCGTGAAGATGGCGGCGCTTTGTCCCGGAAGTCCTCTCCTAATTTTTCTAGGTCAAAATGACCTATATACCAGAAGATGGGCAACGGAGGTGGGCTGAGGAGGGCACAACCCACCAGGGCGCGCCTGGGGGCCCTAGCGCGCCCATGTGGGTTGTGGCCACCTGGCGGGCCCCCTCTGGTAGTTATTGGCTCCAATAATTCTTAAATATTCCATAAAAATTCTTTGTGAAGTTTCAGTTTATTTGGAGATGTGCATAATAGGTTGTTGTGACGTGCTTTTTTTAGGTCCAGAATTCCAGCTGCCGCTATTCTCCCTCTTTGTGAAAACCTCGCATATTATAAGAGAAAAGGCATTAGAAATACTACAAAAAGCATTATTATACATAAAAACATTATAAATAACAGTAGGAAATCATGATGCAAAATGGACGTATCAACTCCCCAAGCTTAGACCTCGCTTGTCCTCAAACGAAGAACCGATATCGAGAAACATGTCCAACTGCTTAGAGAGAGAGAGAGGTGTCGATAAAAACAAAACACGGACAGAGAAGCATCATGATTATTATTATAAAAACAAAGAACTTTAACAGAAAACTTTATCACACAACTTTCATCATATAACTTCTCATGAACAAGTAACAATTCATCACAACAACAAAGTATAAAGCATAAACTCTATTGAAAACCAACAAACTATGTTCTCAGTCAACTTTGCAACTACAGTTCATCATATTTTCAGGAAGGGTCAGGTGTCGGAGCCTTTTGTCAAGTCTACGTACTCAACCATCATTTAATCTTATATGATTGCTAACACTCACATCGTACCCATGAGCAAAAGTTTCAACCGGACACATAGGAAATTAGGGGCTTATAGTTTCACCTCCCAACATACTCACCTCGAGGGTGATGTCAACTATAATAATTCATGCTCACTCACATCCAAATGGATATATGTGCTTAGATCTTTCCTCGCCACATGATGCTTGCCAAAAGAGTAAATAAAAAGGAATGGGAAGAACACTTTGACTCTTGCATAAAATTAAATACATGGAACTAAAAGATAGTCCCTTTGCAGAGGGAAGCAGAGGTTGTCATGCGCTTTTTGTTTGTATGCCAAATCCCTTAACGCAAAAGAACGTCATGTTATATTCCCCCTTATGACAACAACCTTTATTATGCAGTCTGTCGCTTTTATTCTTTCCCATGACAAGTTCGTACAACGCTCAATTTTCTCTTGCACTAAATGATGAAACACTTTTAGCAGCAATTTTTATTGCCTTATTGCACCGATGACAACTTACTTGAAGGATCTTACTCAATCCATAGGTAGGTATGGTGGACTCTCAAGGCATGAATTTGGGTTTAAGGTTTTTGGATGCACAAGTAGTATCTCTACTTAGTACAGGATTTTTGGCTAGCAAAGATATTAGGCAAGCACTACATGTTGAAGGATCTATACCAATATAACTTCGATGTGAATATGAACATAACTCATTACGTTGTCTTCCTTGTCCAACGCCAACAATTTTGGCATATAATATTTAATGAGGGCTCACAATAATAAAAGATGACCAATATAGTATATTTGCATGTGAATCTTCTCTTCCCTTATTAATTATTTCATGAGTTGCATCATTGACCAATGCTATGTTTGTCAATCTCCAAAAAAGATTACCACTTATACTTTTCCTTATGTGATGTCATTACTTACCATAAGATTAGCATATAATCTTTTTCATTTATTTATTTCTTTCATTTGATTTGCAACATAAGAGTAAAGAAGCAAAGACTCACATCAAAACTTTATTATATAACTTGCACACGATTACATAGATAGGTAGATCACTAGGCAAGCACTGGAAAAGAAAGGATCAAACTAAACCAAGGGTCGACATCCCTAGTCCTACGAGGTTGCAGCATTATCATGAACAGTCATTTCGAGCCTACTTTTCACACAATCAACAAATCCGACATAAGTTGCGAGCTGCCACAGGAATACCAACACAGACCACGGACTAATTGCAACAGCCGAGCTACAGACCCGAAGCTGCAGTCGGATGGATGACAGGGTAAACCCTAGGGGAACGAACGAGGCGCGAAGGGAGGGGGACGAGAGGGGCGGGGCGAACCTTGCGGCCGGTGGAGGAGAGCGCGACGGAGGTTGAGGGGGAGCGCGGGGGACCGAGCCGCCGCCGCCGCCGGAGACGGGGATGAGGAGCTCCCGGTCGCGGCTACTTATACGTCTCCAACGTATCTATAATATATGAAGCATTCATGCTATTTTATTATCTGTTTTGAATGTTTACGGGCTTTATTATACACTTTTATATTACTTTTGGGACTAACCTATTAACGGAGGCCCAGCCCATATTGTTGTTTTATTGCCTATTTCAATGTTTCGAAGAAAAGGAATATCAAACGGAGTCCAAACGGAATGAAACCTTCGGGAGCGTTATTTTTGGAACAGAAGCAATCCAGGAGACTTGGAGTTCAAGTCAAGGAAGCTTCGAGGTGGCCACGAGGGTGGGGGCGCGCCCCCCTATCTCGTGGGCCCCTCGAGGCTCCCCCGACCGACTTCTTTCGCCTATATATTTCCATATACCCTAAAACCTTCGAAGCAAACAATAGATCGGGAGTTCCGCCGCCGCAAGACTCCGTAGCCACCAAAAACCTCTCGGGAGCCCGTTCCGGCACCCTACCGAAGGGGGAATCCATCACCGGTGGCTATCTTCATCATCCTGGCGCTCTCCATGACGAGGAGGGAGTAGTTCACCCTCAAGGCTGAGGGTATGTACCAGTAGCTATGTGTTTGATCTCTCTCTCTCTCGTGTTCTTGAGGTGATACGATCTTGATGTATCGCGAGCTTTGCTATTATAGTTGGATCCTATGATGTTTCTCCCCCTCTACTCTCTTGTAATGGATTGAGTTTTCCCTTTGAAGTTATCTTATCGGATTGAGTCTTTAAGGATTTGAGAACATTTGATGTATGTCTTGCTGTGCTTATCTATGGTGACAATGGGATATTCACGTGATCCACTTGATGTATGTTTTGGTGATCAACTTGCGGGTTCCGCCCATGAACCTATCCATAGGGGTTGGCACACGTTTTCGTCTTGACTCTCCGGTAGAAACTTTGGGGCACTCTTTGAAGTACTTTGTGTTGGTTGATTAGATGAATCTGAGATTGTGTGATGCATATCGTATAATCATGCCCACGAATACTTTAGGTGACAATGGAGTATCTAGGTGACATTAGGGTTTTGGTTGATTTGTGTCTTAAGGTGTTATTCTAGTATGAACTCTATGATAGATTGAACCGAAAGAATAGCTTCATGTTATTTTACTACGGACTCTTGAATAGATAGAACTGAAAGGATAACTTTGAGGTGGTTTCGTACCCTACCATAATCTCTTCGTTTGTTCTCCGCTATTAGTGGCTTTGGAGTGACTCTTTGGTGCATGTTGAACTAGTGCACCTCTACAATTTGCCATTGTATTGGGTGTGTTGGGGACACAAGAGACTCTTTGTTATTTGGTTCCAGGATTGCTTTAGAGAGACCATCTTCATCCTACGCCTCCCACGGATTGATAAACCTTAGGTCATCCACTTGAGGGAAATTTGCTACTGTCCTACAAACCTCTGCACTTGGAGGCCCAACAACGTCTACAGGGAGAAGGTTGCGTAGTAGACATCAAGCTCTTTTCTGGCGCCGTTGCCGGGGAGGTGAGTGCTTGAAGGTATATCTTTAGATCTTGCAATCGAATCTTTTTGTTTCTTGTTTTATCACTAGTTTAGTTTACAAAAGAAAAACTACAAAAAAATGGATTTGAGTTTGTCTCATACGCTTCATCTTTTTAATATCTTTCGTGAGTATGTTGGAAAGGAAAATTGTGCTCAATTGCTAGAAGAAGAATGCATTAAAATGCTTGGTACTAAATCTTTGAATGATGAGCATGATTGCAATGTTTTTAGTATGAACTCTTTGAATATCCATAGTACTAACGATGATTGCGCTAGTTATGATGAAAATGTCTCCTATAAGCATGTCGATTTTTGTGGAGAGCATTGGGTTTGCATGGACACACCAAATAGAGAAGATAGATATTGCAAGAGGCATAAGCGTTTAGAAACTAAATTGTTGCAAGAAAGGCTAGATGTGTGTGCTGAAAGATTCAATATTTTTTGCGATCCTTGTGAACTTTGCAATGAACGTGGTCATTTAGATCTCCAATGCAAATTATTTCATGATCGAATCGTGTCCAAAAATTGTGATAACTTGATTACCCTTGAGCATCATAAAGATCTTAGTCTTCTTTTGGGGTATGAAGAAATGAAAAGTATAACTGAGGTATTCCAAAATTTAATCTTGAGGAATTCCTTGATATTGATCTAGAGGAGATTTATTTGTATTGTGCGGTGATTTGCATTGAAAATCCTTATATTGCCAATTACCTAAAGAAAAGAAGGCAAATGAAGAGAATACTAATGAAAGGGAAGAGACTTCCCAATCTCCTCCTATTATTTCTTATGATGAATCAGGTAACGAGGAGGAGCTTTCTATTCAACCAATCTCATCAATAAGGAGCTCAAAGAAGAAGGTTGAACCCACACATAATTTGAAGAAGAAAAAGAAAAGGAGGAGCAACAAAGGTAAAAAGGTATCCCTCCCAAATGATGTTGCTCCTACTACTCATTGTGATGATGATAATTGCTATACTATTTGTGCTATCCATACTATTAATGATGAGAGCGATTATGCTTATGACATGAAAAGGCCCAAGCTTGGGGAAGCTATATATATATGTTTGACGAGGATGACATATTTGAGAATATATTTTCTGCAATTAATGTTTGTCCCAAGCTCGGGGATGCTATGTTTAATGAAGATGATATTTTTAGCATCCCAAGTTTTGATATGCAAGGTTGTTATGATGATAGCATGCCTCTTACCTATTATTATTATATTGATGAAAGTGGGTTTAGAAGAGTGTCAACTTTATTTAGTGATGATTCCACTATCTTGGAAGAGGTTTCAATCGATCATGATGAGAACAAAGTTGCTACTTATGATGAATATTGTGATTAAACTTATGCTATAAAAAGTAGTGATGATTATATTTATAAAACTTGTCATGATTATGATTACCCTTTTTCTGAACATTACTCTTTTAATATAGAAACAATTTATAGTATTCAAGTCTCTTATGATACTCCCACTATTCCAAATGAAAAAAGTTTTGCTTATGTGGAGAGTAGTAAATTTTCTATGCTTGTAGATCATGAAAAGAATGCTTTAGGTGCTGGTTATATTGTTGAATTCTTTCATGATGCTACTGAAAATTATTATGAGGGAGGAACATATGCTTGTAGGAATTGCAATAATGTCAAGTTTCCTCTCTATGTGTTGAAAATCTTGAAGCTATGCTTGTTTTACCTTCGTATGCTAGTTGATTATTGTTCCCATAAGTTGTTTGCTCACAAAATCCCTATGCATAGGAAGTGGGTTAGACTTAAATGTGCTAGTCATATGCTTCATGATGCTCCCATTATATTTCAGTTCTTATCTTTTATGTGAGCATCATTGTCATCATCATGCCTAGCTAGAAAGGCATTAAAGAAAAGCGCTTGTTGGGAGACAACCCAATATTTATCCTTACTGTTTTTGTGTGTTCACATGATAATGTCACTGTAGTAATCATGTTTTATAGCTTTTGTTTCAATAAAGTGCCAAGTAACACCTTTAGGATAGCTTACGGTGATAGTTGTGTTGATCCTGCTGAGAATCAGAAACTTTTGCACCCAGTAATTTAGTTTTGATAATTCACACAAACGTTATTATGATATGATTCTTTTTTATATGGATTGGTACACAAATGGCTTAGGACTTCCTAATTTTGTAGGATTTTTGGAGTTCCAGAAGTATACATTTGATACATATTACTACAGACTGTTCTGTTTTTGGCAGATTCTGTTTTCTATGTGTTGTTTGCTTATTTTGATGAATCTATGAGTAGTATCGGAGGGTATGAACCATATAGAAGTTGGAATACAGTATATATTACACCAATATGAATTTAGAATGAGTTTATTACAGTACCTAAGTGGTGGTTTTATTTTCCTATACTAACGGAGCTTACAAGTTTTCTGCTGAGTTTTGTGTTGTGAAGTTTTCAAGTTTTTGGTAAAGATTTGATGGACTATGAAATAAGGATTGTCAAGAGCCTAATATTGGGGATTCCCAAGGCACCCCAAGGTAATATGCAAGGACAACCAAGAGCCTAAGCTTGGGGATGCCCCGGAAGGCATCCTCTTTAAATCTTCGTTCATCGGTAACTTTACTTGGAGCTATATTTTTATCGACCACATGATATGTGTTTTGCTTGGAGTGTCATTTTCTTTTGTTATTATTTGCTTGATGTTATTTAGAATAATGTTTTGCATCTTTAGTTTCAATTAAAATGTCAAGGATAGCCTTTACCATGCTTATTTTGGAAGTATGCATGTTGTTGTTTCAAAACAGAAAGTTTACCGCTGTTGCGGAAATTCCCAAGAAAATTCAGAGCATGATATAATGTTGAAACTTTTTGCATATTGAGCTATGATAAATCTTCTACATCTTAGTATTTTTCTCATCAGTTTTGGAGTTAGGTAAGTATGATGAATCTTGCATTCTTTACAGACTGTACTGTTTTGACAGATTGCTATTATGTTTGCATTGTTTGCATATGTTTGCTTGTTTAATGATTCTATTTGAGGATAGGAGTATTAAATATGCAGAGGCATTTCGTATGAAATGTTCAATAATAATTTTAGTGATTTTTAAATTAGAAAATGATAAGGTTTTTGCATTGTTTTATACTAACTTATCTCACGAGTTCTTGTTGAGTTTGGTGTGGATGAAGCTTTTGAGAAACAGAGAAACCATGATATGAGAGAATTAAGGAGACACAAAAGCTCAAGCTTGGGGATGCCCAAGGTACCCCAAGATAATATTTCAAGAAGTCTCAAGCATCTAAGCTTGGGGATGCCCCGGTAGGCATCCCACCTTTCTTCTTCAACAATTACCGGTTAGTATCGGTTGAACCCAAGTTTTTGCTTCTTCACATGAGTTGTGCTATCCTTGCAATGTCATTTTATTTTGTTTTGCTTGCTGTTTGAATACAATTCCAAGATCTGAAATTCTTTAATGAGAGAGAGTCTTCACATAGTTACATAATTATTTAGCTACTCATTGATCTTCACTTATATCTTGTTGGAGTAGTTTGTCATTTACTCGTGTGCTTCACTTATATCCTATGAGTAAATGGTTGAATGAGTTGAATGTCATAAATCTGAAATTATATATGTTTCATTTGCTTATCCCATTGGGAGTAATGACTTCACATCTAAGAAGTAGAAGTTGTAAATTTATTAAAGGTTAGCACGCATTGTATTGGTCATTTGAACAATTCATGAAAGAATATTAAGGAAGAGAGATTTCACATATAAATATACTATCTTGGACATCTTTTATAATTGTGAGCACTCATTAAGTATGACATGCTAAAGAGTTGATGTTGGACAAGGAAGACAACGTAATGGGTTATGTTTTCTCACATCTCAGTTAAAGTATATTGTCATGGATCATTCAAACATGTTGAGCTTGCCTTTACCCCTCATGCTAGCCAAAATTCCTTGCACCAAGTAGAGATACTACTTGTGCTTCCAAATATCCTTAAACCCAGTTTTTGCCATGAGTGTCCACCATACCTACATATATGCGGTATTTACCTGCCGTTCCAAGTAAATTTACATGTGCCAAACTCTAAACCTTCAAATAATAATCTATTTTGTATGCCCGAATCGCTCATGTAGCGACTAGGAGCTGTCAGTATCTTCCATGCTAGGTGGGTTATTCTCAAGATGAGTGGACTCCGCTCATCATTCACGAGAAAAATGGCTGGTAACCGGGATGCCCAGTCCCATGATCAAAAATATCAAAGCAAAACAAAATAATTAAAAGAAAACTCCCCCAGGACTGTTGTTGGTATGGACGGTACCCCATTGTTTCGGATGGCCGTGGAGTGTGATTGTTGGTGGGAGGGGGAGTAAAATCTTTACCATTCTGTTTGGGAACCGCCTATAATGTATGTAGTATGGAAGATATTGGGTACTCTTGGTTGTTACGTTGACAATGAGATCATATCTCTCAAAATTATTTATCTCTATTTCAAAATCGAGCTCTGGCACCTCTGCAAATCCCTGCTTCCCTCTGCGAAGGGCCTATCTTTTGCTTTTATGCAAGAGTCAAGGTGATCTTCACCTTTCCCTTTTTCATTTTATCCTTTGGCAAGCACCTCGTGTTGGAAAGATCCTGATATATATATCCAATTGGATGTAAGTTAGCATGAACTATTATTGTTGACATCACCCAAAGGTGAATACGTTGGGAGGCAAAATTATGAGCCCCTATCTTTCTCAGTGTCCGATTAAAACTCCATAACCATAAGTATTGTGTGAGTGTTAGCAATTGTAGAAGACTATATGATAGTTGAGTATGTGGAGTTTGCTAAATCAAAGCTCTGACATAGACCCTTCCTGAAAATAAGATGATTTGTAATTGTTTGATGACTGAGAATGAAGTTTGCTAGTTTTCAAGAAAGTTTATGGTCTATGCTTTAACATGTGAATAGCTTGTTACTTGATCTTGAGAAGTTTTATGAGATGAACTACTGTTATGATATAATCATGCTAGAAAGGTGATTGAAATTATCATTGATCAAACTTGTGCACCTTCTAGCATTCACACTTCATAAATTCTTTCTTTTATCATTTACCTACTCGAGGACGAGCAGGAATTAAGCTTGGGGATGCTGATACGTCTCCAACGTATTTATAATTATGAAGCATTCATGCTATTTTATTATCTGTTTTGAATGTTTACGGGCTTTAGTATACACTTTTATATTACTTTTGGGACTAACCTATTAACCGGAGGCCCAGCCCATATTGCTGTTTTATTGCCTATTCCAGTGTTTCGAAGAAAAGGACTATCAAGCGGAGTCCAAATGGAATGAAACCTTCGGGAACGTTATTGTTGGAACGGAAGCGATCCAGGAGACTTGGAGTTCAAGTCAAGGAAGCTTCGAGGTGGCCACGAGGGTGGGGGTCGCGCCCCCCTACTGGGCGCGCCCCCTGTCTCGTGGGCCCCTCGAGGCTCCCCTGGCCGACTTCTTTCGCCTATATATTCCCATATACCCTAAAACCCTCGAAGCGAACAATAGATCGGGAGTTCCGCCACCGCAAGCCTCCGTAGCCACCAAAAACCTCTCGGGAGCCCGTTCCGGCACCCTGCCGGAGGGGGAATCCATCTACGGTGGCTATCTTCATCATCCCGGCGCTCTCCATGACGAGGAGGGAGTAGTTCACCCTCGGGGCTGAGGGTATGTACCAGTAGCTATGTGTTTGATCTCTCTCTCTATCTCTCTCTCTCTCTCTCTCTCGTGTTCTTGAGGTGATACGATCTTGATGTATCGCGAGCTTTGCTATTATAGTTGGATCTTATGATGTTTCTCCCCTCTACTCTCTTGTAATGGACTGAGTTTTCCTTTGAAGTTATCTTATCGGATTGAGTCTTTAAGGATTTGAGAACACTTGATGTATGTCTTGCCGTGCTTATCTGTGGTGACAATGGGATATTCACGTGATCCACTTGATGTATGTTTTGGTGATCAACTTGTGGGTTCCGCCCATGAACCTATGCATAGGGGTTGGCACACATTTTCTTCTTGACTCTCCCCTAGAAACTTTGGGGCACTCTTTGAAGTACTTTGTGTTGGTTGAATAGATGAATCTGAGATTGTGTGATGCATATCGTATAATCATGCCCACAGATACTTGAGGTGACAATGGAGTATCTAGGTGAAATTAGGGTTTTGGTTGATTTGTTTCTTAAGGTGTTATTCTAGTATGAACTCTATGATAGATTGAACGGAAAGAATAGCTTCATGTTATTTTACTACGGACTCTTGAATAGATAGAACAGAAAGGATAACTTTGAGGTGGTTTCGTACCCTACCATAATTTATTCGTTTGTTCTCCGCTATTAGTGGCTTTGGAGTGACTCTTTGTTGCATGTTGAGGGATAGTTATATGATCCAAGTATGTTATTATTGTCGAGAGAACTTGCACTAGTGAAAGTATGAACCTTAGGCCTTGTTTCCTAGCATTGCAATACCGTTTACGCTCACTTTTATCATTAGTTACCTTGCTGTTTTTATAATTTCAGATTACAAAAACCTTTATCTACCATCCATATTGCACTTGTATCACCATCTCTTCGCTGAACTAGTGCACCTATACAATTTGCCATTGTATTGGGTGTGTTGGGGACACAAGAGACTCTTCGTTATTTGGTTGCAGGGTTGCTTGAGAGAGACCATCTTCATCCTACGCCTCCCACGGATTGATAAACCTTAGGTCATCTGAGGGAGTCCTGGATTAGGGGGTCCTCGGACAGCCGGACTATATACTTTGGCCGGACTGTTGGACTATGAAGAAACAAGATTGAAGACATCGTCCCGTGTCCAGGTGAGACTCTCCTTTGCGTGGAAGGCAAGCTTGGCAATTCGGATATGTAGATCTCCTTCTCTGTAACCGACTCCGCGTAACCCTAGCCCCCTCTGGTGTATTTATAAACCGGAGGGTTTAGTCTGTAGGACAACAACAATCATAATCATAGGCTAGCTTCTAGGGTTTAGCCTCTATGATCTACTGGTAGATCAACTCTTGTAATACTCATATCATCAAGATCAATCCAGCAGGAAGTAGGGTATTACCTCCATCGAGAGGGCCCGAACCTGGGTAAACATCGTGTCCCCCGCCTCCTATTACCATTAGCCTTAGACGCACAGTTCGGGACCCCCTACCCGAGATCCGCTGGTTTTGACACCGACATTGGTGCTTTCATTGAGAGTTCCACTGTGTCGTCCCGATAAGGCTTGATGGCTCTCCTTGTTGTCAAGGACAACATCACCTCTGGAGGAACCCTGGCTGTAGGCTAGACTCTCCAGCTAGGCGGCTTCGTCATGGCCGCCCGTTCGGCCGCCATGCCGACGATGACTTCTCAGGTCATCAAGAACAACCTCCACGTCAGCTCGGAATTCACCGAGCAGATGGATCCAATGGAGCTCTCCTCCCTGAACGAGCTCTTGGATTGCATCGCCACCCTGGGAGTCGCTACGGACTATGATCGGATTAGGCTTAAACCCAACCAAAGGGAGATTAACTCTCTGCCGGTCACCCATCAGATAGCGGTGGTGGAGGAACAAAACAACGATTCTTCCTCTATCTTGAGGACGAACTATGTCCGGATTCCCGAGCTCTTCGAGCCGGATACCCGTCTATGGGAGGACATGGCCCAGGCTCCGAACTTAGAATCGGGCAACGGGCCACAAATATTGGGCAACATCCCGGAGTCCGAGCTGCCAAGCTCGGGAGCTCCTTTGCCCCTGGGTATCAGATCGGGTTAGGATTTGGACTTAAATCTACCCACCCACCCAGACACAAGTGATATTTCCCACATTAGACAAGATCCCCAAGAGACAGTACATCACTTTCGGGCCAGATTCCTCCTTGTAATGAGCAAGGTTAAGGACTGTCGCGAGGAAGAGGCAATCTCATTCTTTTGCAAAAATTGCATGATCAAGGGAATTCTCAACACCATAAGTCGCCATGACATAGCACAATTTGCCGACTTGGCGACCATAGTACAGAAGTACTGTGCAATGGAAAGCGTCTGGAAAACCCAAACAAAATTCTGGGATCCTCCGGCTCTCACTAAACCCCTCGTCTGAACTAAAAGGGTGCGCTCTCGCAAGTCACCCAATCCAATTACAAAGAAGCCAAATCCCTCTACAGGGCATGGAACCGTACTGGAGGGATGGCTCAACAGGCCATGCAAAATTCACAGCACACCGGGCATCATACCAACACACAGCCTTAGAGCATGTTGGATACTCCGGCAGGTGGCCAAGAGCGGCGAGGACCTCCTCATCAACAATACCACAGAGCACCATCCCACGGAGAATATCAATACAGTACTGACAGTCTTCGAGACTTTCGCCTCAAACAATACGCGTAAGCAAGCACTCCGCAGCCTCGCCGAAGTCTGCCACGTTGCAGCAATAAATCCATGGAACGACATGGCCATAACCTTCAATGCCAGTGACGAACCTCAATTCCGAACAGTCCGAGCACCAGCCGCTTTGGTCCTTAGTCCAATTGTGGACGGCTTCTGGCTTACTAAAGTGCTCATGGACGACGGTAGCGGATTAAACCTCATCTATGAGGAAACTCTTAACAAAATGGAAATAGATAAGAGCCGCATTGAGCAAAGCAGCACGACCTTCAGAGGAATCATCCCTAGTCAGGAGGCACGATACGCGGGAAAATTACACTGGATGTGGTATTCGGCACGCCGGAGAATTAAAAGGCCGGGAGAAATCACATTCCAAGTGGCCCCGTTTAGCAGTGGATACCATGCCCTTTTAGGGCGGGATGCATTCACAAGCTTCCAAGCTATACCCCATTATGGGTACATGAAGCTCAAGATGCCTGGGCCCAAAGGAATCATCACTCTAGCCAGTGATCCGGACATAGCACTCCGCGCCGAAAATAAAACCGCCGCACTAGCCCTAGAGGCATTATCCGAAGCCCTCACGGCCGAAGAGTTAACTGCGCTGCGCTCCACAGTGGACAGGGACAACGTGATACTTGACAAACGACCCAAGTCCACCTCTTTTAAACCAGCAAACAAAATAGTCAAATTCCAGGTCCACCCAACGGACCCTACAAAAATAGCATCAATTGGGGCACAGATGAACCCTACAATAGACGCCACACTACGAGAGTTCTTGCGTGAGAACTGGGACATCTTCGCCTGGCACCCTTCAGACATGCCAGGTATCCCATGCAGGCTGGCCGAGCATAGCCTAAATATACTAAAGGGATACAAGCCGGTCAAGCCGACTCTTCGGCGCTTTTCAGAACCCAAACGACAAGCCATGGGAGAAGAGCTAGCCAAGCTACTCGAGGCCGGATTCATCAGAGAAATAAAGCATCTGAACTGTCAAGCAAACCTGGTTATGGTACAAAAGAAGGACAAATCCTGGCGCCTATGCGTCGATTTCAAGGACCTCAATAAGGCTTGCCCCAAGGATCCCTTCCCCCTCCCCCGCATCAATCAAATCATCGATGCTACCGCAGGACACAACTCATTGTGTTTCCTCGACGCATACTCCGGATACCATCAAATAAAGATGACGGAGTCAGATCAAGCCGCAACGGCATTCATCACTCCATACAGCCTCTTCTGTTTTAACACCATGCCTTTCGGACTCAAAAACGCCGGTGCAACCTATCAACGCATGATTCAAACATGCGTGGAAACACAAATAGGCAAAACAGTGGAGGCATACGTAGACGATGTGGTCATCAAAACCAGACACGTTGAATCTTTAATAGACGACTTGAGGCTTACGTTCGACAATCTCCGAACATATGACATCAAGCTCAATCCGGAAAAATGCGTTTTTGGCGTACCTACCGGAAAGCTCTTGGGCTTTATCGTTTCCAATAGAGGAATTGAAGCAAATCCGGCTAAAATCCGAGCTCTATCACAGTTGGCTACCCCAACAGACCTCAAGCAAATCCAGAAATTAACTGGACGCATGGCCGCCTTAAGCCGCTTTATCTCCCGATTAGGAGAAAAGGCACTACCTCTTTATCGCCTTCTTCGACGCACCGAACACTTCGAGTGGATGGATGCGGCTACGGCCGGACTGGAGGAAATAAAAGCCCTCTTGGCCACCAATCCAATCCTGGCCGCGCCAAATATCGGCGAACCTATGCTGTTATATATAGCTGCAACACACCAGGTTGTAAGCGCAATGCTCGTCGTCGAACGAGAGACAGATGGACATAAGTTCCCGCATCAAAAGTCGGTATACTACGTATCCACTGTCCTCACTCCATGCAAGTCACAGTACCCACATTATCAAAAGATATCATACGCTGTCTTCATGGCATCCCGAAAACTACGACACTACTTTCAAGAGTGTTCAATCACGGTGGCCTCTGAAGTACCACTTAATGACATAATAAATAACCGTGATGCCATGGTCCGGATTGCTAAATGGGCTATCGAGCTCCTCCCGTTCGACATAACATACAAACCACAGCGAGCCATTAAGTCGCAAGTACTGGCTGACTTCGTCGTCGAATGGACAGAAGCCGAACTCCCTAAAGAGTACGGCGCGTACTCCAATTGGATCATGCACTTTGACGGCTTTAAGATGCTAGCTGGTCTAGGGGCAGGCGTTGTCCTGACATCCCCCACCGGAGATACAGTCCAATACGTACCCCAAATACTATACACAGATTCCAACAATGCAGCCGAATATGAGGCCCTGTTGCATGGTCTTCAGATGGCAGTCTCCATGGGCATTCAAAGCCTAGAAGTGCGTGGGGATTCAAACCTCGCAATATCGCAAATAAATGGAGAGGTTGACACCAAGGACCCAAAAATGACGGCCTACCGCAATGTCGTCCTCAAAATGTCAGCTCTGTTCGAGGGGCTCGAATTCCACCATGTGGTCCGAGAAAACAACCAAGCGGCAGATATTCTTACCCGCATCAGCGCTAAACGCGACCCTGTCCCACCTAATATCTTTTTGGAAAGGCTGTCCAAGCCATCCGTGGTGTGGGAAGGGGAGACCGGCAATACCAGTCCGGATCCGCACACAACCCCAGATCTCGAACACTCTGACATAATCGGAGGCTCCGCCACCGAAATAACACCTTCGGCCCACGCGATTATCGCTGTCATCGCCCCGTGGACAGAACCCTTCTTAGCCTACTTAAATAGGCAAGAACTCCCTGAGGACCAAAATGAGGCACGTTGCATTGTGCGGCGCTCTAAAGCCTACAAAGTCCACGAGGGGGAGCTTTATAAGAAAAGCCTTGTTGGAGTGCTCCAAAGGTGCATCTCCGAAGAGGAAGGGCGGTAGCTCTTGGCCGAAATTCATGCCGGACTCGGCGGCCACCATGCCGCAGCTCGGGCGCTCGTAAGCAAGGCCTCACGTACAGGTTTCTACTAGCCGACAGCCCGGGCGGACGCACAGGACCTTGTCCAACATTGCGTTGGTTGCCAGCTTTTTGCAAATCAAAGCCATATGCCACCTACCGCTCTCCAAACAATCCCCATAATTTGGCCCTTTGCGGTCTGGGGGCTCGATATGGTTGGACCCCTTAAAGGAGGAAGCCATAAGAAGAAATACTTGTTGGTCATGGTCGATAAATTCACCAAATGGATAGAAGCCAAACCAGTTATAACGGCCGAGTCCGGACCAGTGATAGACTTCATATCTGGGGTCGTACACCATTATGGTGTCCCCCACAGCATCATCACCGATAACGGCTCAAACTTCACAGCCGACGAGGTGAAAACTTGGTGTGGCAAAATGGGCATAAAACTCGATTATGCCTCCGTCTATCACCCCCAAACAAACGCTCAAGTCGAACAAGTGAATGGTCTTATTATGAGCGGCATCAAACCCAGACTAGTGCGATCCTTGAAGGAATCAGATACGCACTGGGTCGAGGAGCTCGACTCCGTACTATGGGGGATGCGGACCACGCCAAATCGCACAACCGGATACACACCATTTTTTATGGTGTACGGCGCAGAGGTAGTGCTAGCCTGTGATATCATCCATGACTCACCTCGAGTGCGTATGTACGAAGAGAGAGAAGCCGAGCTGGATCGGAAGGACAGCTTAGATGCCCTGGAGGAGGAGCGTGATGTTGCAAAGACCCGTTCCGCATTTTATCAGCAACAGGCTCGAAGGTATCAAAGCAGAGAAGTACGGGCCAAAACTTATAATGTTGACGAACTCGTTCTACGCCTACCGGAGAAGAAAAAGGACAAGCTCAAGCCCAAGTGGGAGGGTCCCTTCATCATTGACAAAGTTCTCACCGGAGGAGCGTACCGTCTGCGTGATGCATCAGATAATCGACTCGAGCCGAACCCATGGAACGCGGCCAGACTCCGAAGATTCTACGCCTAGCGCCGAACTCTGTGTTCGTCTCCTTATCTCCGCCTTTCTTTTTAAGTTATATCCTCTCTCTTTTTCTTTTTTTATATAGCCTTAAAAGCTTCAAGTACGCTTCGACGGCACACTCCTGCCGCGCTATGCACGCTCAATATACCTGGGGGCTTCTTATACAGAAGCTTAATATAATTATCTTCTGGGCTTTATGCCCACCACATATGCATCATTCCTCCATATGTACCTTTTTTCACCATTATATGCATCGATATGACTTAATTTTTGGCCAAGCTGGGTTGCCTGGCTCTTGTGTTTATGCCCAACGTCCCCGTTAATTTGGCTGGCATAAGGGGAGCACCTCTGCGATTGCTACTGCCGGGTCAGCCGGATGTGTACCTCAGACTGGGTGAAGCCGAAAGCTAGCGTTCTTAAGGGAATTTTCGATCGGTGAACAAAAGATGTTTCTCACTTATTGCAATACATGCCCCAGATGTTTATATCCTGTGTCGCTTTTCGCAGTTCAGACATGCACATTAATGCATGCGTACCCAGGGAAAGGAACCCTCAACGGAACTATTCTCCCTGGAAGATGTTTCTTACTATCCATGTAATATAACATAGCTAGTTGGGTACTTGTCGGTTCAAGCAATTATGACCCCTACGCCTGGTTTCCACGCGTGCCCCGGTTTTTACATAACTGAGCGGGTATTCGGATACACTCCGGACTGTCGGGTCCGGAGGTTGAAGCGAAATGGTCCGCCAAGACAAATGATTTACAATCCGGCTAGGGACAAAACATGTTCTTTGAAGAACAAAGTCACTTAGACTGACTAAATTCTTCTTCTATACCATCCAACAGGCTGTCTAGCCTACAATCCTGTTGGGAATACTTAGCGGCTAATGCTACCTGGTCATATACCAGACTTACAGGGATCTCTTTCCCGTCTGACCCTACAGGTCCGACCTCGACCATGTGGTTCGGGTCAGCCTTGGTGTATCGCGTCTTCACCATGGCCGAGGCTTCCCTTGCACCTTGTCGGCAGGCTGATATCTTCCATAATTGGAAGCGCCACCGCGCTCCCTTGAGCATCTCTACAAGCTCCCCCATGCGTCTTGGCAGGGAGGCGGATGGCCACAAGGCCTGGGCAACGCCCTTCATCACCTGTCGAACTTGTTCGTGCAGTTGTGAGAGCTCCTGTAGAAGATCGCCTGCAGATCCGGGCATCTCCTCTTTGGGACGACCTGCCAACATACCTACAGATATAATTCTGTTAGCCCGCTTCTTTGCCGAACTTTATAGTGGTTCATTAGAGCACTTACTAAAAATGTCGCGTCAAAGCCTCTTATTCTCCTTCACGGAGTCAGCAAGCTGGGCCCGAGCATCCTTTAATTTGACATCCATTCGGGTGTTCGCGTCCTGGAGATTATTTTTCTCCCGTATAACCTTTGTAAGCACATGCTCGCTAGCCTTCAGCTGTCATTGAGCATGTTGCTCATCCTCTGGTACGATCTTCGGATTGCCTCCAGGATTGTCTGCAGAATCTATTGTTAGATTTGCATTCATGCCGAATACTAACTGGTACATGCCATTACATTCTTTTTGATCAAAACAATTATTACCAGATGGGGCCCTTGTGGACTCCTCCATTCCGGCAGCTGCGGCCCGCAGCTGGGCTTTGCACTCCTCCGGCTCTTTAGACAGCTGGGTATTCTTCTCTGTCAGAACCTATGCATACGAGGATCCTTAAATCAGTTGTGCCAACTGTTTCAAGTCTCAGGGGCTACTGATATACATACTTATCAAATTTTCTTACCCGTATATCCTTTATGTACTGGTCCGTGGCTCTGGCGAGGCCGTCTTGAGCAGTCCGGATGTACGCGTCCCCTGAGTTGAAGGCATTGAACGCCTCTTCAGAGAAATTAGGGTCGCGTAGTGTGGCCCGTCGGCGCCTATGATTCATGGCGCTCTCCACTTCGGAGTTTGTAGCGGATAATCTATCCGCATCCTCTGTAGGAGGATCGTCCGATGTTGTCCCTGTGTTGACCTCCGCCCTTGAGTCTGGCCTTGGAGTCCGGCTGGTGGAGGCGTGGCCGGCAAGCTCTTCGGATATAGTCCGGCGAGCGCTTTTTTTGCCAGGAAACCATGGACATCATTATATTTTAAAGACAATACATACGTAGCAGGTTTCTAATTATACCTCTGCGACGGCGTCTCGGTCCAGACCGCCTTCCTTTTAAGCCTACCCGGCTTCGGTGCCCCTTGTTGACGAGTCACCGCGGGTTCGGCACGACGTCCTGATGGCCTTCCCTGTAAAACGCAATACATGTGCGGTGGGTAAGGCGCAAAGAGGGGATCCTTCTTGGAAGTTGGGACTCTGGTTTTACTTACATGAGATACAGGGAGTAGGCCAGGATAATCAGCAATGATGGCCACCAAGGCGCCATCACAGCTTAACTGATAAAATGTCCTGTCGACGAGCTCCACAAATATGTCCGGATCTTCTTCAAGTCCGGGGTCGAGGGCCCGGTCGGGGTCCTCTGGCTGTCGAGACGGGCTGTGAACCTCCCTCATAGCTTTTTGCAGTTCCAGCTATGAATTGGAAAGGTAAATATTTGTGCTAAAGAATGCGGGAAAGACTGGAATAAAAGATAGCAGCTCACCCATCTTGGGGGTTTGTACATGGAGAATCCATCCCGTGGCTTGATACGGATGAACTTCTCTTCTTCTCCTTTGTACAAATCGGACAGTATCTTCGCCAGAGTGGCGGCGGAGTCCGGACCTTTACGGCTGCAGCGGGTGGCATCGTCTTCTCCATTAAAGTGCCACATGGGTTTCCCCCGATATTGAAGTGGCTGCACTCCCCGCATTATACATATTGACATAACCTCAATTATTGTCAGTCCTGATTTGGCGAGCGTCTTTATCCTGTCCATCAGGAAAAGGATCTCTATGTTATCTTCCTCCTGGGGGCTCCGGGGGCGCCAGCTGTGGCATTTCTTCAACGGGGCATTTACAAACTCAGGAAGGCCCTTCCGAATAGGGTCCGGAAGAGGGATGTCCTCCATGTAGAACCACTCTGAAGGCCAGTCTTCGGATGTCTTCTTCGGGGTACCAGACAGGTATCCGGTCCCGGCCATGCGCCATATTTCGGCTCCGCCCGCTTAATATACCGACCCCTCCTGAGTGCGGGGTACGAGGCAGAATAGCCTCTTCCATAGCTCAAAATGAGCTTCGCAGCCCATAAATAGCTCGCAGAAGGCAACGTAGCCCGCGATGTGTAAAATGGAGGCAGGGTGAAGTTATGCAGCTGGAGGCCATGAAACTCCAGGAGCCCGCGGAGGAACGGATGGATTGGAAATCCAAGTCCCCTCAGCAAGTAAGGGACAAGGCATACCCACTCACCCTTGGACGGGTTGGGCAAACTCTCCGCTTGCTCCCCGCCATTATAAGTGGCTAGTCCGGCTCGGACGGGGACCATGTATGCAGGCGGGAGAAACCCCTGGGTCTGCAACTCTACCAATCGGCTATGGGGAACGGAACACTTCTCCCAATCGCCTGGCTTAGTGCTACGGGAGCGAGAGGAGGAGCCGCGACGGCCGACCATGATGGTATGGATTTTTCCGGGCGCGCTCTGATGGATACTCGCTGGGAGGAGATGGTGTGATTTGGATCTGAGGATCCCCGTCTTTTTAAATAGACGATTTACTCACATGGTCAGGGTGGCAAATGTAAAAATTCCCCGATTTCTCGCATCCGCTCGACACATGGAGACAGCCATTATTAAAGCACAGAAGCCGAGGAGTGCAACATTAATGGGAAGCCGGACACTGCTTGTTACAACAGGTACTCTGGAGAATTTGGAGAAGAACCCGCCTTGCAATGCCGAAGACAATCTGCGTGCCGGACTCATCGTCATTGAAGCCTGGTTCGTGGGCTACTGAGGGAGTCCTGGATTAGGGGGTCCTCGGACAGCCGGACTATATACTCTGGCCGGACTGTTGGACTATCAAGATACAAGATTGAAGACTTCGTCCCGTGTCTGGGTGGGACTCTCCTTTGCGTGGAAGGCAAGCTTGGCAATTCATATATGTAGATCTCCTTCTCTGTAACCGACTCCTCGTAACCCTAGCCCCCTCCAGTGTCTATATAAACCGGAGGGTTTAGTCCGTAGGACAACAACAATCATAATCATAGGCTAGCTTCTAGGGTTTAGCCTCTACGATCTCGTGGTAGATCAACTCTTGTAATACTCATATCATCAAGATCAATCAAGCAGGAAGTAGTGTATTACCTCCATCGAGAGGGCCCGAACCTGGGTAAACATCATGTCCCCTGCCTCCTGTTACCATTAGCCTTAGACACACAGTTCGGGACCCCCTACCCGAGATCCGCCGGTTTTGACACCAACATCATCCACTTGAGGGAAATTTGCTACTGTCCTACAAACCTCTGCACTTGGAGGCCCAACAACGTCTACAAGGATAAGGTTGCGTAGTAGACATCAGCCACCCATCGTGCTGAGGCTCCACGGGGCCTTGTCGTCGCCTATCATCGTGGGCTCGGGCTCCGCGCGTGATGGCCGGTGCGGGTCGTCGCGGCCGTGGAATGGGGTGCATGCCGGGTGCGGCAAAAGGGCGAAGGCACGAGGGAGGGGAGGGGAGAGGAGACGCTTTTTTTCTTGTTCTTCTTCTTTTTCACGCCTGCTTCTCATTCTTTTTCGCGTGTCCTTTTCATCGCGTTTAATTCCATTAGTGGCCATGAGCTGGCAAGGCGATCATCGACCCACCGTGGTTTGGGCCACTGCCCCCCCCCCCCCCCCGGCTGTGTACGTGGGAGATGAGGTGGCACGGTTTGGATTCTCCCTAAAAAAGGAAAGTGGCATAGTTTGGAACCTTGTTATCTGCAAAGGGATTTGTTCTTACAGTTCCTTTTTTTGCCCAAAATGTTTTCTTGCTACAATTCTTACAATGAGAAATCTTAGACATATTTGGAGAGGACCAGAGCAGGCAAGGCATTGTCGACGATGTTCACTAATTTATTCGAAAGATAATAAGAGCCATAATTGGAAGAATACTTGTGTGGGAGGGGGCATCGACAATTTTCTAGCTGTGCAATTCACGTGCCTTTCATCCTCTTTATCATGTTGGAACGAGTAATTTCTGAATTTTTTTCAATTCGATTAGTACATCCCGTGTCATGCTAGACCATATGTATTGGAGAAGCTTGGTTTTGGTTTAGATGACTTTGAGAATGTGGAGACGAGGAGGCACTACTAGGAAACAGCTTATAGGTAGAAATTTACTAGTAGCGTCTGTTTGGGCCACCATGCTACTAGTAAGTACCAGTAGCGCTGGGTACAAAACACGCTACTGGTATAACTTAGCAGCAGCGTTGGTTTTGTCTAGCCGCGCTACTACTAAGTGGTTCTCGTCATGCCCTCGGGATTGGTAGTAGCGTGGGTTTCCAAGACCGCGCTACCACTACGATAGCGCGGTTCACTGATACGTCTCCAACATATCTACTTTTCCAAACACTTTTGCCCTTCTTTTGGACTCTAACTTGCATGATTTGAATGGAACTAACCCGGACTGACGCTGTTTTCAGTAGAACTGCCATGATGTTGTTTTATGTGTAGAAAACAAAAGTTCTCGGAATGTCCTGGAAATCCATAGAGGCACTTTTTGGAAAATATAAAAAATATTGGCGAAAGAATCAACACCAGGGGCCCCACACCCTGTCCACGAGGGTGGGGGGCGCGCCCCCTCCCCCTGGGCGCGCCCCCTGTCTCGTGGGCCCCCTGGACCTCCACCGACCTCAACTCCAACTCCATATATTCACGTTCAGGGAGAAAAAAATAAGAGAGAAAGTTTCATCGTGTTTTACGATACGGAAACGCCGCCAAGCCCTAATCTCTCTCGGGAGGGCTGATCTGGAGTCCGTTCGGGGCTCCGGAGAGGGGGATTCGTCGCCGTCATCATCATCAACCATCCTCCATCACCAATTTCATGATGCTCACCGCCGTGCGTGAGTAATTCCATCATAGGCTTGCTGGACGATGATGGGTTGGATGAGATTTACCATGTAATCAAGTTAGTTTTGTTAGGGTTTGATCCCTAGTATCCACTATGTTCTGAGATTGATGTTGCTATGACTTTGCTATGCTTAATGCTTGTCACTAGGGCCCGAGTGCCATGATTTCAGATCTGAACCTATTATGTTCTCATTAATATATGTGTGTTCTTGATCCTATCTTGCAAGTCTATAGTCACCTATTATGTGTTATGATCCGACAACCCCAAAGTGACAATAATCGGGATACTTCTCGGTGATGACCGTAGTTTGAGGAGTTCATGTATTCACTATGTGCTAATGCTTTGTTCTGGTTCTCTATTAAAAGGAGGCCTTAATATCCCTTAGTTTCCGCTAGGACCCCGCTGCCACGGGAGGGTAGGACAAAAGATGTCATGCAAGTTCTTTTCCATAAGCACGTATGACTATTTACGGGATACATGCCTACATTACATTGATGAATTGGAGCTAGTTCTATATCACCCTACGTTATAGCTATTACACGAGGAATCGCATCCGGCATAATTATCCATCACTTATCCATTGCCTACGAGCTTTTCACATATTGTTCTTCGCTTATTTACTTTTTCGTTGCTATTGTCACAATCATTACAAAACCCAAAAATATTACTTTTGCTACTGTTACCTTTATTATCATACTACTTTGCTACTAAATACTTTGCTGCGGATACTAAGTCATCTAGGTGTGGTTGAATTGACAACTCAATTGATAATACTCAAGAATATTCTTTGGCTCCCCTTGTGTCGAATCAATAAATTTGGGTTGAATACTTTACCCTCAAAAGCTGTTGCGATCCCCTACACTTGTGGGTTATCAAGATCAATTTCTGGCGCCGTTGCCGGGGAGCATAGCTCTATTTTCTGAGTCACTTGGGATTTATATCTATTGATCACTATGAAGAACTTGAAAGATGACAGAACCAAGATTTTGCCCTCAACTACAAGGGGAGGTAAGGAACTGCCATCTAGCTCCGAACTAGATTCTCCTTCTGTTATTAGTAAACTTGCGACACCTAAACCTGCTACTGCTATGAATTTTGATATGTCGCATGTTATTGATGATGCCACTTCTGCTATGCATGATACTTATGATGAAACTACTTCTGTGCGTGATACTACTTTGCCATTAGGTGAATTTCTTGATGAACAACTTGCTAGGGCTAGAGAGAACAAAATTAGCAAAGATGCTATTATCGATGATAGTGATGATGAAGGTTCTCCTAATGATTATGAATTGCATGTTGTTCCTGAGGGTTATGTTATGGAAGAGGAAGCTGCTAGAGCTATCTTTGCTTGTAGACATAGATATGATCTTAAGAAATTATTAGCTAAATGGAAGCAGCAGTCTCTTATTGCTAGAATGAAACCTGACCCTGCTTTTGCTACTTCACCTATTTGTGTTAATGATAAGGATTATGAATTCTCTATTGATCCTGAGATTATTACTTTAGTTGAATCTGATCCTTTTTATGGCCTTGAATCTGAAACTATTGTGGAACATCTTACCAAGTTGAATAATATAGCCACCCTGTTTACTCATGATGATAAATCTCGCTATTTTTATATCCTTCAGATATTTCCGTTCTCATTAAAGGGTGATGCTAAGACTTGGTATAATTCTCTTGCTCCTGGTTGTGTGCGTAGTCCCCAGGATATGATTTATTACTTCTCTGCTAAATATTTCCCTGCTCATAAGAAACAAGCTGCCTTGTGGGAAATATATAATTTTGTGCAAATCATGAAGAGAGTCTCCCACAAGCTTGGGAGAGGCTTCTCCGGTTACTTAATGCTTTGCCCGATCATCCTCTTAAGAAAAATGAAATACTTGATATCTTTTATAATGGACGAAGCTGAATTACTATTGAATAATATGTTGACTAATGAAAATAATTGGGCTCTCCCTGAGCCAATTCCTGAACCAGCCAACTCCTGAGCCTATTCCTAAACCCACTCCAAAGAAGAGAGGTGTTTTATTTCTCAGTCCTGAAGATATGCAAGAGGCAAAGAAATCAATGAAAGAAAAAGGTATTAAAGCTGAAGATGTTAAGAATTTAGCTCCTATTGAAGAAATACATGGTCTTAATATACCGCATGCTGAAGAACCACATTGTCTTGATAACCCGACACAGGTAGTAAAGGTAATTTCTCTCTATAGATATGATAAAGTTGAAATTCCCTCTACTAAATTTCATAGCCCATGCTTAGATGAATTTGATGACTTTATGGCTAGACAAGAAAGTTTTAATGCTTATGTTGGTAGAGAGTTAAAGAATAATGCTTTTGAGATAGGACACGTGAGCGATAATATGGCTAGAGTTAAAGGTGAACTCAAACTCGTTAGCAAATATGCTTCTATGATTGCTACTCAAGCTGAGCAAGTACTCAAAGCTCAAAATGATTTGCTTGATGAATTAAATAATAAAAATGACTTTGCTGTTAGAGTGGCTACTAGAACTGGTAGAATGACTCAGGAACCTTTGTATCCCGAAGGCCACCCTAAGAGAATCGAGCAAGATTCTCAGAGAAATAATTTAGAGGCACCTAGTTCTTCTAAAAAGAAGAAAAATAAAAACGATAGGACTTTGCATGCTTCTAGTGAACCTACTGTAGACACACCTGATAATCCCAATGATATTTCTATTTCTGATGCTGAGACACAATCAGGTGATGAACATGAACCTAGTGATAATGTTAATGATAATGTTCATGTTGATGCTCAACCTAGCAAAAACAATGAAGTAGAGACTGAACCTGCTGTTGATCTTGATAACCCACAATCAAAGAATCAACGTTATGATAAGAGAGATTTTGTTGCTAGGAAGCACAGTAGAGAAAGAGAACCATGGGTTCAGAAACACATGCATTTTCCTCTTAAACCATCCAAGACAAAGGATGATGAGGATGTTGAGCGCTTTGCTGAAATGATTAGACCTATTTTCATACGTATGCGCTTAACTGATATGCTCAAAGTAAATCCTTATGCTAAGTATATGAAGGATATCATTACAAATAAAAGAAAGATACCGGAAGCTGAAATTTCCACCATGCTTGCCAATTACACTTTTAAGGGTGGAATACCAAAGAAACTTGGAGATCCGGATGTACCAACTATACCATGCTCCATTAAAACATATTATGTTAGAACTGCTTTATGTGATCTTGGAGCCGGTGTTAGTGTCATGCCTCTCTCTTTATGTCGTAGACTTGAATTGAATAAGTTGACACCTACTGAAATATCTTTGCAAATGGCTGATAAATCCACTGCTATACCTGTCGGTATTTGTGAGGATGTGCCTGTTGTGGTTGCAAATGTCACTATTTTAACGGACTTTGTTATTCTTGATATTCCCGAGGACGATAGTATGTCGATTATCCTTGATAGACCCTTTTTGAATACTGCAGGGGCTGTTATTGATTGCAACAAAGGCAATGTCACTTTTCATGTTAATGGTAATGAGCATACGGTAAACTTTCCGAGGAAACAATCTCAAGTTCATAGCATCAATTCTATTGGAAAAGTTCCAACTATTATTATTGGAGGTTTTGAATTTCTTCTTCCTACTGTCAAGAAAAAGTATGATATCCTTATTGTTGGGGATTTTCATATCCCCGTTGAGGTAACTTAGTGTTATTCGAAATTTCTCCGGTCCCGTGTTATTCGGAATGAGTTTGAACAAAACTTGATCAACCTTGTTAGTGGATTCATTTTGATGATCATGAGATGGATGAAACTAGAAGGCACAACCTTCTGTACCCTCTTTTTACTTTCTATTATTTACAATAAATAAAGAAAAAATAGTATTATCCGTCTGTTTTCTGAATTATCCGTGCATTAAAAAAATATACCAAAAATAAAAGTGCTCCAAGTGCCTTGCAAATTTAGTATGATTTTTTATGGAATATTTGAGGATTTTGGGCACTGAAATCACTGCAGGAGGGGCAAGCACCAGGCCACGAGAGTGGAGTGCGCGCCCACCCCACCTGGGCGCGCCCCCCTCCACTTATGCCAGCACCCACACACTTCATCTTCTACCCAAAAAAATCCCCATCCAGCTCAAGCACGAGTTCTAGCTCATTTTGCTGCGATTTTCGATCTCCTTGCTCAAAGCTCCATTCACAAAACTGCTTTGGGAGATTGTTGCTTGGTATGTGACTCCTCCATTGGTCCAATTAGTTTTTGTTCTAGTGCTTTATTCATTGCAAATTCTTGCTGCCTAGGTGACCATGTTCTTGAGCTTGCATGTTGAATTTATGAGGTCCCAAGCAATTCCAATGCATGATATAGGCTCTAGGCACTTGTAGGAGTAGTTGCTACCAATCTTGTTTAGTTTCATTTACTTTTATTTTTAAGTTACTAAAATTTCAGAAATTTTCAGAAAATGTTAAGGAAACTTTTAAGGGGCTCTTCTAGCCAGGGCTCTCGGGAAAAACAAGCTAAAGAGAAGGAAAAGGCCAAGTATAATCTTCCTCTCTTAGTGGAAGTACGGTCGTGGCCATGCGATGATTTCTTGAAAGAAGCTGGAATTCATGAAGATTTTTATTCTTTGATCGAGAATGCAGGCCTCACTGGTTTCCTCCACGACCGGATCGAACAGTATCTCTTACTTACCAATACTTTCGTGCAAATTTTTTATTATTATCCTAAGAAGTCACCGCCTTCAGTATCATTTCACTTATATGATGAATCCAGAGAAATGTCTTTACGTAATTTTTGCGCGGTATGTAGGATACCTTATGAGGGAGAATTAGAGGAACCCCATCGTAAAGATGTACATGGCTTTGTTAACACTATTGCTGTAGAGGAGCCAAAGAAGGGTTCCGAAGCGAAAATCTCTAGCATACACTTTCCTGTTTTACGCTACTTTTCCATATTTGCTAGTAGATGCTTGATTGGTCATGGAAATAGTGGAAACTTTAGTGTTCCTGATATTATCATTCTTCAACATGCCTTGCTTGGAGATAATAGTTTTAGTATGGGTGCCGTCGTTGCTAAACGGCTAAGCCTGAATCGTACAAAAGGCCCCATATTTGGAGGTATCTATGCTTCACGTCTTGCTAGATATTTTGAGATACCTATTAGGCACCATGAGAAAGAGGAGATAAAACTGCCTCCTCACATTTTAGATTACAAGAGCATGGTAGCCCACACGTTTATTGTTGACAACGAAGAGAAGATGCTCTTGTATAACCTTAGATTTAATAAGAAACACAATGAGACTATTATTTTTCCCGCGCCTCAGTTGTTTGATTTGACTGCGAATAATTTTCTTGTTACACCGGAAGAGGTGTACACTCATCGAGGCCAAGCATCCATTCCAGAACCTGAGCCTGAGCCGGAACCTGCACTAGACCCTTATCGTGCATCATCTTTCCAGTGGGATCCGGAGATGACCAGCTAGTGGTATCCTGATTACACCTCCCAAAGACACCGGGAGAGTAGCCATGTCCTTGGTATTAGACCAACTTAGGCCAAAAGCCTAAGCTTGGGGGAGTACGTATTTCACACCGACTTTACATTCATGTTCACACACTATTCTAGTTGTCGGTACTCATACTCTTTCATTGTATTATCCATGCTAGTTTAATTTCCTTTTTCTCGCTTTCTTCTTGTGTGTTTGATAAACCTTAAGAAAAACCAAAAAAAATTGTTAGTTCAATTTCCATGCTTGTAGTAGAAATTAAAATAAAAACCCAAAAAGATTTCTCATTCTTCTTTTACTTGTTGGGAGCTTTCCCGTGTAAATAGTTTTATTTTGTTTTCTAACCTTTGGGGGTTGAGAAGACCATATTGAAAATGCTTAGTGGCTCTCATATGCATGATTGTTTATTTAACCTAGAGCCCATATTACCCTGTCTTCTCTCTTGAGTTGAATGCTTGCAGATTCCAGCTTAGTCCAATGCACGTGCACTATTATTATTGTGCACATCGTTCGGTCGTGCAAGTGAAAGGCAATAATGATGATATATGATGGACTTATTGAGATGAGAAAAGTTGGTATGAACTCGACCTCTCTTGTTTTTGTAAATACGATGAGTTCATCGTTTCTGATTCAGCTTATTATGAAGTAAACATATTTGCATTGACATTTAGAGATTATAGTTGCTTGTGCCATGCTTGATTAGCTATGAGTTATAATGGTTTACCTTGCGTGCCAACATGCTATTAAAATGATTATGATGTGGTATGATGGGATGGTATCCTCCTTTGAATGAATTGAGTGACTCGACTTGGCACATGTTCACACATGTAGTTGAAACAAATCAACATAGCCTTCATGATATTTATGTTCATGGTAGATTATATCCTACTCATGCTTGTATTCAGTGTAAATTAATTTTAATGCATGTTCATGACTGTTGTCGCTCTCTCAGTTGGTAGCTTCCCAGTCTTTTGCTAGCCTTCACCTGTACTAAGCAGGAATACTGCTTGTGCATCCAAACTCCTTAAACCCCAAAGTTGTTCCAAATGAGTCCACCATACCTTCCTATATGCGGTATTTACCTGTCGTTCCAAGTAAATTTGTATGTGCTAAACTCCAAACCTTCAAATGAAATTATGTTTTGTATGCTCGAGCAGCTCATGTTTCAACTAGGGCTGCCTATATCTTCCATGCTAGGTGGGTTATTCTCAAGAGGAGTGGACTCCGCTCATCATTCACGAGAAAGGGCCGGTAACCGGGATGCCCAGTCCCATGATCCAAAAAGATCAAAGCAAATCAAAATAATTAAACAAAACTCCCCCACGGCTGTTGTTAGTTGGAGGCACTCGTTGTTTCGAGCAAGCCATGGATTGATGCTTGTTGATGGTTGGGGGAGTATAAACCTATACCATTCTATTTGGGAACTGCCTATAATGCATGTAGTATGGAAAATACAGCCATCTCATAGTTGTTGCGTTGACAGTGAAAGTATGCCGCTAAAAATGTTATTCAATCTCTATTCTGAAAATCGAGCTCTGGCACCTCTACAAATCCCTGCTTCCCTCTGCGAAGGGCCTATCTATTTACTTTTATGTTGAGTCATCACCCTCTTATTTAAAGCACCCGCTGGAGAGCACACTGTCATTTGCATTCATTATTATTGGTTTATATTGGGTATGACTTGACTGGATCTCTTTTACCATGAATTACAATGTTTAGTCAGTCCTTGATCTTTAAAGGTGCTCTGCATTTATGTTTTGCGTTCTCAGAAAGGTCTAGCGAGATACCATTTTGTTATATCATGTTGTGATTGTTTTGAGAAAGTGTTGTCATCCGAGTTTTATTATTATGGCTCGCTAGGTTATTATGCTATTGATATGAGTAATTGTGAGACCTATGTGTTATTGTGAGTATGGTTTGTTCATAATATTTGCTGAAACCTGAATGAGGGCTTTGCATATTTACCACAACAAGAGCAAACATAGTTTGTAAAAGTTTTTCTTTATCACTTTCAGTTTATCAACTGAATTGCTTGAGGACAAGCAAAGGTTTAAGATTGGGGAAGTTGATACATCTCCATCTACTTTCCCAAACACTTTTGCCCTTGTTTTGGACTCTAACTTGCATGATTTGAATGAAACTAACCCGGACTGACGCTGTTTTCAGCAGAACTGCCATGATGTTGTTTTATGTGTAGAAAAGAAAAGTTCTCGGGATGTCCTGGAAATCCACGGAGGCACTTTCTAGAAAATATAAAAAATACTGGCGAAAGAATCAACACCAGGGGGCCCACACCCTGTCCACGAGGGTGGGGGGCGCGCCCCCGCCCCCTGGGCGCGCCCCCCTGTCTCATGGGCCCCCTGGACCTCCACCGACCTCAACTCCAACTCCATATATTCACGTTCGGCGAGAAAAAAATCAGAGAGAAAGTTTCATCGCGTTTTACGATATGGAGCCGCCACCAGCCCTAATCTCTCTCGGGAGGGCTGATCTGGAGTCCGTTCGGGGCTCCGGAGAGGGGGATTGGTCGCCGTCGTCATCATCAACCATCCTCCATCACCAATTTCATGATGCTCACCGCCATGCGTGAGTAATTCCATTGTAGGCTTGCTGTACGGTGATGGGTTGGATGAGATTTTCCATGTAATCAAGTTAGTTTTGTTAGGGTTTGATCCCTAGTATCCACTATGTTCTGAGATAGATGTTGCTATGACTTTGCTATGCTTAATGCTTGTCAGTAGGGCCCGAGTGCCATGATTTCAGATCTGAACCTATTATGTTTTCATGAATATATGTGTGTTCTTGATCCTATCTTGCAAGTCTATAGTCACCTATTATGTGTTATGATCCAACACCCCGAAGTGACAATAATCGGGATACTTCTCGGTGATGACCGTAGTTTGAGGAGTTCATGTATTCACTATGTGCTAATGCTTTGTTCGGTTCTCTATTAAAAGGAGGCCTTAATATCCCTTAGTTTCCATTAGGAACCCGCTGCCACGGGAGGGTAGGACAAAAGATGTCATGCAAGTTCTTTTCCATAAGCACGTATGACTATTTACGGAATACATGCCTACATTACATTGATGAATTGGAGCTAGTTCTATATCACCCTACGTTATAGCTATTACATGAGGAATCGATCCGGCATAATTATCCATCACTTATCCATTTCCTACGAGCTTTTCACATATTGTTCTTCGCTTATTTTCTTTTCCGTTGCTATTGTCACAATCATTACAAAACCCAAAAATATTACTTTTTCTACCGTTACCTTTATTATCATACTACTTTGCTACTAAATACTTTGCTGCAGATACTAAGTTATCCAGGTGTGGTTGAATTGACAACTCAACTACTAATACTCTAGAATATTCTTTGGCTCCCCTTGTGTTGAATCAATAAATTTGGGTTGAATACTTTACCCTCGAAAGCTGTTGCGATCCCCTACACTTGTGGGTTATCATTCACAGACATGCGCTACAACTAACCGCACCACACCTGCCTGTCTTCCTTTTCCTCTCCCTCGTCACGTTCTCTCTCTCTCCCCTTTCCTCCCTCGACTCTGATCCAGATCCAACCTTGGTGCCATGTTGCGCCCTCTTCCCCATCGCCTCCGGCCACCATGTAAGTGCATCTAGTGCCCCTTAGTGATTTTGGTGTATTGAAGACTTATAGGTTAAGGGACTGATGTGTTTATGAGTGTACACAGGTCTATAAGTCTATGAGGAGTTTGATATTTATAAAGAAAGTCGACCCCTAAAAATGAAGTTCTTCGAGTGAAGACTTTGGTATTCTGAAGACTTTCTGAAGACTTTGAAAGTGAAGAAATTGGTGTGACCTTGAAGACTTGGTATTCATTTGAGGAACATGAAGCGTGAAGACTTTTGTTTTCGTAGTTTCGTTTTTCTCTTTCTTGAGTCATAGGAAACACCGTACTGTTAAAGGGGGTCGAGGAAATACTAAGGAAAAATTTCCATGTGATGCTCAACTCAAAATCCTACACCTACCAATCCCTTCGAGTGAAGCCATTGGAAATCTCATACAGTTTAGTCAATTTCTTCAGTGACAGAGACGAAGTTCTTCTGGTCACTAAGGAATTTGTTCTGACTGAGGAGTTAGGAATTCGCCAGTGCGGATTGCCTACACAGTGATGAACATGCTAGCCCTGGGGAATTTGAGACTCAAATTTCTGACCGTTCTTGTCTTCTTGGCCACTGTCCCAAAATATCTTATCCACCTAACGGTCATATCATTGAAGGGCATTTATGTCTTATCATGTCGGGCTGCTCCCTAGGCTATAAATAGCCGCCCCCTACAACCACTAGCTGGTTGGCTGCTCCGAGAGAAACTGACACTTGTCAATTGAGAGCATCCCATCCTCCGAGGACTTTGAGTGAAAATCATCGAGTGAGGAAAAACCCAAACCCAAACACCTACAAACCCAAAGTGATTGAGCATCACTGAAGAGATTGATCCTGCGTGGATCCGACGCTTGTTACCTTTGAAGACTGTGCTTCTTCCAGACGGTTAGGCGTAATGGTCTAGAGCATCCAAGAGGAATTGTGGATCGCCGAGTGACCGAGTCTGTGAAGGTTTGGAAGTCGCCTGAAGACTTACCACGAGTGATTGGACGAGGTCTGTGTGACCTTAGTTCAAGGAGAATACGGTGAGGACTTGGTGTCCCGAGCTGCGTGCTTTCGATCGGGTGTCCGGACTGTGTGTCCTCGAGTTTAAATACTCACCGCTCAACCAGACGCATAACCGAGAGACATCAGTTGGAACTGGTCTACCAAATCATTGTCTTCACCAACCTTACTGGTTCTATTTCCTCAACTCATTCATTTCCTCATTACTGTCTTGAGTGTTTGTTCATATCTATGTTCGAAGACTCTGATTGAAGACTTTTTCCATTTCCTCAGTTCAATTTCTTTAGTCAGTTTGTCTTCATCTTGTGTTATCCTGTGTTTACGCTTTCTGTACTCTGTGCGTGTCTTCATTTCATCATGATGACCATGCCTGTATTCTGTTATGCTTACTTCTGAGTACTTATTCCGCTGCAAGTAGTTCTTCGCTAAGGAATTTCCTCACCGACAAATTCCTAAGTGAAGAATTCATAAAAATCGCCTATTCACCCCCTCTAGTCGATATAACGCACTTTCAATTGGTATCGAGCAAGGTACTCCCTTGTTACGTGTGATTTTGGTTTAACCACTGGAGTTTTAGTTATGTCGGCCGTAGGTATGATCAAGGTCTCGGTGGGTGTCCTACCTTTGATGGAACGGACTACCCCTCTTTGGAAGAACAAGATGCGAATGCATCTTGAGGCAATTGACAATGATCTACGGTATGTTGTGGAAAGTGGTGTTCCTCTGTCTCACCCTCCTTTGAACGCTACCGATGTGAAGAGATTCAAGCAACTCGATTCTCAAGCGAAGAATATCATATGTGGCCATCTGAGCAAAGGACAGTATGGAAGAGTGAGTGCTTTGGAAACTACTAAGCTTATTTGGGATAGGCTGTCCAATGTAAACGAAGGAGTCTCAACTCAACGTGACTCTCGAGTTGATGTTCTTTGCAATCTCTTCAACTGCTTCAAAAGACTCGACAATGAAAATGTTCAACAAACCTTCGATCGCCTCACTGACATCTCAAATGAGCTTCAAGCTCTTGGTGCCACTGACATCACCGACCATGAGGTGGTCAAGAAATTGTTGAGATCGCTTGATTCCTCATTTGATACTCTGGCACTGATGATACAAGAACGTCCTGACTACAAGTCACTTGATCCCACTGATATCCTCGAGAGGCTAAATACTCATGAGTTCCAGCTTGCTGAAAAAAGAGATCTCTACGGTTCGAGCTATGGCAAATCACATGCCCTGAAGGCCAAGGCTGTGTCTGAATCTGATTGTGAAGACTCTGGTAGTAGCCTTGGTGACCCTGAAGAATTGAGCCAGGAGCTAGCACTGCTCGTGAAGAAGTTCCAGAAGTTCTCAAGACGTGGTCGCTTTGGAAAATCCTCAAGGAGCAGTGATTCCTCATCCAGTGACTATAAGAGAAGACTATGCCACAAATGCAAGAAACCTAGTCACTATATTCAAGATTGTCCTCAGTGGGAAAAGGAATTAAAGAAGAAGAAATACAAGGATTCCAGTTCTGATGACGCTAAGAAGAAGAAGAAATCGTCAAAATCTTCATCATCAAAATCCTCAAAGTCTTCATCTCACAAGAAGAGCAGCTCCAAGAAGGCTCGGACATTCATTGGCAAGGAAATGGACTCTGAAGCTGAATCTGAGGAACATGAGGAAGAGGAGGCATCAGAGGAGTCCGAGTCTAGTGTGGTGAGTCTGGCTCTCGCTACTGCATTCGTCAGCAAGTCCATCTTCAACTCTGAAGAAACTGACCTCACCAACAAGGCTGATGAAGATAATGATGACTACGCTCCCACCTATTGCTTCATGGCAAAGGGTGCCAAGGTACTCAAATATACCTCCTCTGAATCTAGTGAGAATGAATCTCAAGCCCAGCTACTCTAAACTTGCTAAGATTGCTGTAAAACAACAAAGGGCTTTCAAAAGGTTCAAAACATGCTAGACAAAAGTGATGATATGTTGGGTGAAGAAATGGATCGCACTAAAGCCCTCGACTGAAAATCTTGAGACTTCAGTCTAGGTTTGACAGCCTTCAAGGTCATCATAACACTCTCTTATCTGATCATGAGAAGCTTTCTTAGGAATTTCTTCAAAGAAAGCAAGATCTTGAGAAGCTAAGAGTGAGTTATGGAGATCTTCAGAAGGAGCGTGATTCATTACTTGCTCAACAAATCAGCGCTTCTCAGGAAGAATTTGTTCCTCCATGCTTAAAGTGCATTGAACGTGAATCTGCTAATTCTTCACCTGAATGTTCAAATGCTTCAATTGTTACAAATTCTTCACCTACCCCTGCTTTCACTAATTCCTCATCTGAGGACATTGCTAGTATCACTGACAATCCAGGGCTGAAGGAATTGTACATGACATGCATGTACAAAAGCCTCAAAGGGCATCAGACTCTTTGTGATGTGCTTAAAAGCGAGATCCTCAACAGAACCCTAGGAAAAAGGGTATTGCCTTTGAGAGGAAACTCAATGCTGATGGAACATATTGGAAGCCTGAGCAGTACCCCAAAACCTCATGGGTTGCTGCAAAAGGACCTCCAGTTGATCCATCTAACTTATCTGGCTTTACACACATGTGAATCTCCTCATTCTTCTAATGAGTCATTTGACTCCAACTATAAACTGTTTAAAAATCAGAATGATGAAGTATTTGCTAGATATGTTGGCACTAACTGCAGGAACGGTTCTCCTATGAAGAAAATCTGGGTTCCAAAGAAGTGTCTTGAAAGTCTTCAGGTGAATGTCCTCATGACACAACCTGTGAAGAATATGAACCCCAGATCAAACTCTTCATACGGACCAAAGTCCTCACGTGGATCAAATTCCTCAAAAGGATCAAAGTCCTCACATGATTATCATCGTTCTAACAACTCTGTTTCGCAGGGTAGAGCTAAGGGCTATGAATATGTGCATTATTCTTCAAACCAATATGTTCATAAGTCCTCGAAGAATTTCTCTGCTTATTCATATGCTTACCCTAACCCCTCTTATGTGAAACAAAATGGATTGGCTTCTATGCCACCATTCTCATATGGAGCTCGTAGAGTGATGAACTCTTTGCCACCCCTTCAAATGTGGGTGGTGAAGAAAAAGAACTAATCTCTTCTGCAGGGTCAGGTCTCCAGACGTGCTTTAACGTCTGAAGAATTTGCTGGGGGCCTGACAAAAATGCCTGAAAGGACGCAGGCTAATCTTGAAGAAATGAACTTTCATTTCACACGTCCTCATACTGCTATATCTGTTTTACTGCTTGATGAAATTCATCTGATGAAATTGATATCATATTCTTCACTGATGAAGTATATGAGATCGTAAGTTGCACTAATTCATCTGCAGGATGATCAACCCAAAGCCAATGAGTGGGTCCTCGATAGTGGATGTACAAATCACATGACTGGTGACAAGAATCTATTGATGGATGCTCCCTTATCACCGTCACATCTGAAGCATATCATCTTTCTTTGACAAAGGCAAAAGTCAGTATTGGGTCTAGGTAAGGTTGCGATCTCTAAGGACATACACATGGACAAAGTCATGCTTGTTGAGTCCTTAGGATACAACCTCATGTCGATCTCAATGCTTTGTGATCTTGATATGGTTGTTGTCTTTGGCAAGTATCGTTGTGTTGTAATTATGGAAGTCGACAATTCCAAAGTCTTGAAGGCTTTAGGAGAGGAGACTTGTATATTGTTGATTTCTCTACAGGACCACAACCAGCCGTGTGCCTACTTGCAAAAGCTTCAGAAGGCTGGCTATGGCATCGACGACTTGGTCACGCAGGCATGAGGAATTTGCACACGCTTGCTAAGAAGAAGCATGTCATTGGCATTGAAAATGTCAAATTCCTCAAGGATCACTTGTGTGGAGCCTGTGAAGCTGGAAAATGACCAAGGCCAAGCATCCAACGAAGACTATCATGACCACTACTCGTCCATTCGAATTGCTTCACATGGACCTCTTTGGTCCTAATCATTACTCGGCAGTCACTAATGATGCATCTCTATATGGCTTTGTTATTGTTGATGATTACTCTCGTTACACATGGGTACACATTGTCACTTACAAACATGAAGTGCGGGAAGTCTTCAAACGATTTTCCTCGAGGGCTTCAACCAACTTTGGTGTGAAGATCAAGCACATCAGGAGTGACAATGGAACTGAGTTCAAGAATTCCGGTCTTGATGACTATCTTGATGAACTTGGTATTACTCATGAGTTATCTGCTCCTTATACTCCTCAGCAAAATGGCGTCATGGAGCGCAAGAACAGAACTCTTGTTGAGATGGCTCGCACTATGCTTGATGAATACAAAACGCCTCATCGTTTTTGGATTGATGCAATTGATACCGTGTGCCACATCATCAACAGAGTATATCTTCACAAATTCTTCAAGAAGACTGCCTATGAACTCCTCACTGACAAGAAACCCAATATGAGTTATTTCAAAGTCTTCGGTGCCAAATGTTGGATTAGAGATCCTCATCACAATGCCAAATTTGCACTGAAAGCACATGAAGGTTTTATGCTTGGTTACGGAAAGGACTCGCACACCTACAGAGTCTTCAACATCTCTCTTCACAAGGTTGTCGAAACTGTAGATGTGCGGTTCGATGAAACTAATGGCTCGCAAAGAGAGCACCTACCTTCTGTGATAGATGAACCAGCACCTGAGGAATCTATCAAGTTCAAGGCAACTGAGGATGTCATTCCTACTGAAAAATCTGCGGAAGAATTCATTCCTGAACGCGAAGAACGTCGAGCTGATGCACCTGAAGATAATGCTGAAGAAAATGGTGTTGAAGAAAATGCTGATCAAATTCCTCGACGACAACCAGCCCATCCTCGCGTTGCAAAAGAAGTGCAAGTTGACAAGATCATCGATGACATTGAAGCACCAGGTCCTCTCACACGCTCAAAAGCTTCACATTTATCTAACTTTTGTGGGCACTATGCTTTTGTCTCTATCACAGCCCACTAAGGTAGATGAAGCATTTCGGAGCCCGAGTGGATTCAGGCTATGCAAGAAGAATTACATCGCTCGAGCTCAACAATGTCTGGGAACTGGTCAAACGTCCAGATCCTCGTAAGCATAATATCATTTGCACAAAGTGGATCTACCGCAACAAGCAAGATGAAAATGGCCTTGTGGTGAGGAATAAGGCACGACTTGTAGCTCAAGGCTACACACAGGTTGAAGGAATTGATTTCGATGAAACTTTTGCACCTGTTGCTAGACTTGAGGCTATTCATATTACTTGCTTATGCTAACCATCATAATATCACTTTATATCAAATGGATGTGAAAAGTGCATTCCTCAATGGTAAGCTTGAGGAAGAAGTATATGTTGCTAAACCCCCGGGTTTTGAAGATCCAAAGAATCCCGACAAAGTCTTCAGACTCAACAAGGCCCGCTATGGCCTCAAGCAGGCCCCTCGGGCGTGGTATGATACTTTGAAGGAATTCTTCGTGAAGAATGGCTTCACACGGGTTCACTCGACCCTACTCTCTTTACTAAATCTTATGATGGTGAACTGTTTGTGTGCCAAATATACGTTGATGATATTATCTTTGGTTGTACTGACCAACGCTATAGTGATGAATTTGCCTATATGATGAGTGAAGAATATCAAATGTCTATGATGGGAGAGTTGAAATTCTTCTTAGGTCTTCAAATTCATCAACAACACAATGGCATATTCATATCTCAGGAGAAATACCTCAAGGATGTTCTGAGGAAATTCGGCATGCAAGATTGCAAAGGCGTCAAAATTCCTATGCCCACAAATGGCCATCTATGCACTGATGAAAATGGTATTGACTTCGATCACAAGGTATAGCGCTCCATGATTGGTTCTTTATTGTACTTATGTGCATCTAGGCCAGATATAATGCATAGTGTTTGCATGTGTGCCCAATTTCAAGCTACACCGAAGGAATCACACCATAAGGCTGTGAAGCATATTCTTCGATATCTAGCTCACACACTAACACTAGGATTATGGTACCCCAAGGGCTCTAATTTTGATCTCATTGGATATTCTGACTCTGCTGGTGATCGTGTGGACCGCAAGTCAACATCTGGTACTTGTTATTTCCTCGGACGATCTTTGGTCTATTGGTCCTCGAAGAAACAGAACTGTGTATCACTGTCTACTGCGGAAGCTGAGTACATTGCTGCTGGCTCTTGCTGTGCTCAATTACTGTGGATGAAGCAAACTCTCAAGGACTACGACATCAACGTGAAGAATGTGCCTCTCTACTGTGATAATGAGAGTGCCATCAAGATTGCTCACAACCCAGTTCAGCACTCGAAGACAAAGCACATTCAGGTTCGTCATCATTTTCTTCGCGATCATGTGTTGAAGGGCGACATCTTTATTGATCATGTGAAGATTGAAGAACAGCTAGCCGATATCTTCACAAAGCCCTTGGATGAGAAGAGATTTAGCAAGTTGCGGTGTGAGCTAAATATCTTAGAATCTTGAATGTTCTTTGAAAAGGACACACATCCTGACACTTATGCAAAATTGATGACTTAGATGTGCAACACGCGAAGAAACGTTTTTCTTCAATCAATGAAGAATAACACTCTAAGTGTGAAGAAATTAATGAAGAATTTGATTCTCAGAACCCTACAACAATTGTACGCGGTGTCTGAAATCATCATTCTTATACAGCGGGACACGCCACCACCAAAGTTGAAAATCTTCAATTTGAGTTTTTCCTCAGTTTTGAAATCTTCACTGTTTCCGTTGTCTTTCTTCATTGGCTATATATATATATATATATATATATATATATATATATCTATATATATATATATATATATATATATATATATATATATTTTATATGTCCTCTACACATTCACTTATGGCTATTTCTTCAAGTTGCATTTTCTGCTAAGTGAATGTGATCGGACCCTTCCCTCTATGCTATACTCAACCCAATATATTCACAAATTCTTCATGTGCGTTCTATTTGAAACTCGTTCAAAATCTTCACTGTGTCCTTGTCAGCTGAAGAAATTGCGAACGGAACTTTTAACTTATCTTATCCTAATTTTTGGTTTTGCCGCTCAATCCGTTCCGCATCCCACGATAAACTTATCTATTCACCCACGATCTAACACGATCTCCATTTTTCAGTACGTGGGTGACACATGTCATGCGAATGAGAAGGGTCCGGGGCACGTTCGTCCAAAATCTTCGGGCGAACAGTTTTTCACCGTGGCTATATATACCCCCTCTCCCCTTCCTCACTTCCTTTACTCCGCTCGACCGCTCTATCTCTCGCTCGAGCTTCTCAAACCCTTGCGCCGCCGCTACTCCATCGTCGCCGGTGAGGAAGAGCTTCACTGCCTCGACCTCGTCGCAGTCGTACTCGCGCCGACTGCGGAAATCTTCACTCCGCCGCTGCTGTAGCTGTCTTCCTCCGCCGAGTTAGGGCGTGGAAGATCTGAACTGATGAACGTCTAATCTACACCTCTCAGTTCGTCGTGTTCTTCACTTCGGGTAATTAAAAGTTACTTTTATTGCTCGCTTTGATTCTCAAGCCTTCCTGACAATCTTCAAAGGTGTTTATTTTTCAACTCTTCACACATATGAACACCTCAAACATAATATGCTCTTGATTCATTTCTCTAAGCAATGATTTTTCTTCAAGATTCCTCAACTGTGTGGATCCTCGATCTATACAACTCTGGAACCTAAGACAAAGATCGCTTAGTGAAATTCTTCAAGGCTCATCTGGTCAAATTCCTCAAACTTGTTCTTTTTTGAAAAACTTCTGAGAACACATATGACCTCTCCAAATTCCTCGCAACTATACTCTGTTCACAGGTACTCATGTCCGCTGCTGAATCACTAGGTTCTCATCAACTTAACTCATTTGCAGCGTTCCTCGAAGAAAAGTTACATACTTCTTCAGAGATTCGATTGTTCAAATTCCTCATCTGAAGACTATGGCTGATGGTAATAAGCCCCAGAAAGGAGGAAAGAGGCCTGAGGTCATGACTGCTTTTGAAATACCTGAGGACATATATGCTGACTATTCCACACCTGATGAGGCCAAGTTCGGAAAGGAGAACAAAAATCAGCGCAAGGTGCACAAACAGAGGATTGAAAGGAGATGGGCAAGAGAATGGAGGGAGTACAGGTATGTTACTCCAAAGTATATGAAGAAATTCGCACTAAATCCTCCATGCCCAAGAGCTCCATTGGCACCTGGCCAAGAAGCTGACCCCACCAGCATCAAGCGTGGTGAGGATTTTCCTGAAGAATGGGCCAAGCGCCAAGCCAAGTTGGCGAGACAAGCCAAAGAAGCAGTGAGGAAATTCAATGAAGAATCTTCTACTGCTGCTGCCACTGAGGCCCCTGTCAAGCCTAGAAAATCAATGGCAAAGAAGCCAGCACACAAGCCAAGTGCTTCACCAACAGTGCCCTCACGGCCAAAATCCTCAGCAATGCCCTCACGGCCAGAATCTTCAATGCCCTCACGGCCAGTTCCTCATGCTGCTCCTGCTCCTCCCAAATCCTCAGCTCCTCCTCCAAAGTCCTCAGCACCTGAGCATCTGCCACGTGCCAAAGGACTGCATGCATCTCTATTGCCTCTCAGCAAGTTCCTCAGCTGCACCAAATTCTTCATCAGGCCCCACTCTGCTGAAGAAAAAGGCAACGGCTGGTCGAGGTCCTCGGCCAAGTCCGAAGAAGAAATAGGTTGCCTTCCAAGTGCCATCTGATGATGAAGCTGATGATGATGAACTTGCAGAAATCATCAGAGACAGACAAGAAAGGGCCGCTAGAGCCAAAGGCACACCTGTAAGCTTTTGGATCCAAGGCGATCCTCGAGTACATTGATCTCTGGCACAAGGATCCAGACACCCCTATGCCTGATTTTCATTTGACTCCTGGCCAAAGTCACATGCTGACCCATTTCATCTCTGAAGAGAAATGGAAATTTGAGAAGGCTAGGCAGATCAAGAAGGCTCAGTTTAGGAAAGAGAAGTTCCTGAGGAAAAATGTTGTCAGAATGATACCTGATGATCTTCTCAAAATCCAGTCTGAAATCAAAGCCCTCAGCAATGACTTTGATGCCTACTATGCTGATTGGCAAGGAGCCAAAGTTAGATTTGTAAACCTGACCAAGAAGTTCACAAATGTTGCAGCTCCAACGCAACAAGAAGTTCCTCAGGCTGGAGCCTCCGCTCAGCCCATCTTGAAGAACATGCCAAAGATCACGATGATTTTCAACTGCTGAAAACAATGCTAGTTCGGTGGCTGATGACTCCATTCCAGCCGCTGAAGAAATTGCCGGGCATCCACTAGTGGTGCGCTGAAGAAAGCTGAAGAAGTCAGGCAAGCTGCATCGATTCTTTGAGGAAATTCAAACAGATTCCTTAGCTCCTCCCGCGCCTACACCAACTCCTATCCTTCCATCTGCATCAGATGTGAAGAAGACCAAGGCTGCAGAGCGAGTTGCAGTGAAGAAAAGGAAAGCATCAACTGCTTCAGAATCTTCAGCTCCAAAGAAGATGAAGCCTATGACAAGCTCTTTTGAAAATCCGATTGATGCCGTTCCGATTTCCTCCATTCCATCAAAGGACCTTGTTCCTTTTGGTGAAGAATATGAGATCCCTAGCGGATCTGATGAAGAAAATCATTCTGCTGCTTCGTCGGAGCAGATTGATGAAGAAATTGAAGTGGATGTGATCCCTTCAACACCAATCATTTCCTCGCCAATGCCTCAGTTCACAGCTGAAGAGGCTGGCGTTGAAGAAATTGAAGAAGATGTGGATATTGGAAGCACAACGCCAGTGATGAACGATGACTTTTGGGACAATCAGCATCCAAATTCTCCACTCTTCACCCCAATACAACAAATTCCTCAGTCCCTGCACCAACAGTTCAAATGGGCTCAAGAAACTCATCCCACCTAATCATGCATGAAGAAATTCCAGCCCCTAGTCTTTGAAGAAACTGCTGCTACTCCTTTGAACACGCAGATTTGCATATGAAGAGGAACGAGAAAATCCTCGGCTGAAGAACACGAGATTGCGATTCCCGAGGTTGTGATGCAACTCACTGACACTCCTCTGCCCAAACCAAAGGATCCATTCTCAAGCAAGCAAAAGTTCAAGGCTGAAGACTTCTTTGGCGAGCATGTTTTCTTCACTGATTACAATCCTTATGATTCTACTCGCATAAGGAAGAGGCGTTTCTGGACAGCTAGTCAAGCCAACTTTTATTCCTCTGTGCTATTCGACAAAGACAAAGTCTTCGATCATGCACACATTCCTCATGTGGACATGGAATCTCTGCCAGGCTTCGAGCCAGTCCTCTGTGTTCTTCACGATGCTGGATTGCTGAATTTCTGCAATCACATCTGTGATTGGAATGAAGAACTCATTCTTAAATTCTATGCGACGCTGCACATCACATGAAATTCTAAAGATGTGAACTCATGGGTGCTGGACTGGATGTTAGAAAATACTCACTACAAGGCACCAGCAACTGAATTGCTTCGTGCCCTCCCACTCAGTCCTCCCCTTGATGGTGCTCGTTGCATCTACAACGAACCTGAGCTTACGAATCATTACATGCAAGTGTTGATGAAGCCTTTGAAGCTAGGGCAGGCCCCACGAACCAAATTCCTCGTCAAAGAATTACTATATGTGCCTCGGACTGTCTATCGCATTCTGATGAAGACAATGAGTCCTATCAAAGGCCACGACTCAAATGATGAAGAAGTCGTTGGCATCATGAAGAATATGCTTTTGAATATCATTCATGGCGTTCCCGTCAACTTCCATGATTTCTTCATGAGGACTCTGGCAAACATTGCTATGTCACCTTTTGAGTTGAAGCCTTATGCACCATGGATTATGAAGTTCATCAGGACAAGGTCTTCACTCAATTACAAGGCTGATACTCTGAACCAGTGCAGCTACTTGCCTCCAATTGAAGTCCTCAAACGGACATTTTCCTCACCGATGACAAAGGCAAGGCAATCATTGTGATAGATGAAGGCATTCATCCATTGGATGGTCAATTTCGCAAGGCTGCATCCTACTCCACCAATGATGACTCTGCCACACATAACTCTGCCGCCAACAACTCTGCCAAGCAAAATCCTCAAGCCACAGCACCCAGGGTGATGATTGATCGTGAATTACTCCTCAGTCTTCATCAGAAATTGATCGCAATCATAAATGGGTCAAGCGTCAGTTTGGTTCAATTCTTCACAACATGACCTCAACACACAATGCAGTGAAGAAACCAATACTACCTCCATGAAACCTTCAACCGTACCTGGGCTGTTCTATCTCATCTCTACAGCGCAGAAGATCTGAAGAACATGGGTCTCAAGGAAGAGTTTGACTGGTCTGCACCTACACCGAAGAAATTCAAGAAGGTCAAGGTTCCTTCCTTGGTGGCCAGCTCCTATTCTTCATCGCGTGACACTGATGAAAATGAAGACTTGGGCGACATCAAGGCAGGGACCTACTACAACAACCGACCCCGACAACGCTGGCGCTCCTCCATCAACTTGATATTCTTCAGGGGCGTTAGTCCTCAGTTTCGATCCTTTTGGTCATTCGATGACAAAGGGGGAGAAATTTGAGTTAGTCTTCAAGTGGGTCTATTATATAGGTGTTTTTCTGCTAAGTTACAACTCTCGCTCTTCTGAAACTTTTATTGGATCGAGTTGTAGTCTTAAACCCGATGGTGCTCTGATACTTTTGATGTGTTCATCTGCATGCTTATTCTTCGTTATATGTTAATACACGCATGCTGAATTACATCAGTCATCATATTTCATCATGCATTTCAAATTCTTCATATTATATGTAGAATGCGTGTATGAATTACAAGATATAGGGGGAGATCTCCATGATTCAACTCTTCAAATGTGCAATGCCTCAAAAGAAAATTCCTCACTATGCACATCTTCAGGGGGAGTTCTTCTATATCTTGCAATCAAATTCCTCAATATCAGTATTTACACTTCATATGTTTATCCCCGTTGAAAACTTAACCTATATTGTCATCAATCACCAAAAGGGGAGATTGTAAGTGCATCTAGTGCCCCATAGTGATTTTGGTGTATTGAAGACTTATAGGGCAAGGGACTAATGTGTTTATGAGTGTACACAGGTCTATAAGTCTATGAGGAGTTTGATATTTACAGAGAAAGTCGACCCTAAAAATGAAGTTCTTCGATCAAGACTTTGGTATTCTCAAGACTTTACGAAGACTTTGAAAGTGAAGAAATTGGTGTGACCTTGAAGACTTGGTATCCATTTGAGGAACATGAAGCGTGAAGACTTTTGTTTTCGTAGTTTTTTTTTCTCTTTCTTGAGTCATAGGAAACACCGTCTTTGTTAAAGGGGTCGAGGAAATACTAAGGAAAAATTTCCATGTGATGCTCAACTCAAAATCCTACACCTACCAATCCCTTCGAGTGAAGCCATTGGAAATCTCATACTGATTCAGTCAATTTCTTCAAAGTGATGAGTCGAAGTTCTTCCGGTCACGAGGAATTTGTTCGACCGAGGAGTTAGGAATTCGCATGCGGATTGCCTACGATGAGGAACATGATAGCCCCGAGGAATTTGAGAGTCAAATTTCCGACTGCTTCGTGTGTTGCGCCAGCTGTCCCAAAATATCTTATCCACCTAACGGTCATATCATTGAAGGGCATTTATGTCTTATCATGTCGGGCTGCTCCCTAGGCTATAAATAGCCGCCCCCTACAACCACTAGCTGGTTGGCTGCTCCGAGAGAAACTGACACTTGTCAATTGAGAGCATCCCATCCTCCGAGGACTTTGAGCGAAAATCATCGAGTGAGGAAAAACCCAAACCCAAACACCTAGAAACCCAAAGTGATTGAGCATCACTGAAGAGATTGATCATGCATGGATCCGATGCTTGTTACCTTTGAAGACTGTGCTTTTTCCAGACAGTTAGGCGTCATGGTCTAGAGCATCCAAGAGGAATTGTGGATCGCCGAGTGATGTAGTCTGTGTGAAGGTTTGGAAGTCGCTCAAGACTTACCACGAGTGATTGGACGACGTCTGTGTGACCTTAGTTCATGGAGAATACGGTGAGGACTTGGTGTCTGAGCTGCGTGCTTTCAGCCGATCGGGTGTCCGGACTGTGTGTCCTCGAGTTTAAATACTCACCGCTCCAACAGGACATACAACTGAGACAGCAGTTGGAACTGGTCTACCAAATCATTGTCTTCACCAACCTTACTAGTTCTATTTCCTCAACTCATTCATTTCCTCATTACTGTCTTGAGTGTTTGTTCATATCTGTGTTTGAAGACTCTGACTGAAGACTTTCTCCATTTCCTCAGTTTAATTTCTTCAGTCAGTTTGTCTTCATCTTGTGTTATCCTGTGTTTATGATTTCTGTACTCTGTGCGTGTCTTCATTTCATCATGATGACCATGCCTGTATTCTGTTATGCTTACTTCTGAGTACTTATTCCGCTGCAAGTAGTTCTTCGCTAAGGAATTTCCTCGACGGCAAATTCCTCAGTGAAGAATTCATAAAAATCGCCTATTCACCCCCCCCCCCTCTAGTCGATATAACGCACTTTCACACCATCCCCACACTTTCTCTCCCTTTGCCCGTGGATCCATCTCTTCCATGGATGCCTCCCACACCGTCTCCTCCTTCCCCCATCTCATCACTAGGGAAGATAAGGCAAGCGGGAGGGAGATCGGCCGTGTGTGTAGGTTAGATCCATCCGCCACGACCTCGGCGGAGATGGCCCAGTGGATGGAGCGGACCTGCAAATCGTCAAGCCAAGGTAGCAGGGCAGCAGGGCTCCATCCTTGATTTCCTTGACCATCTTGGATTACCTTCCCTGATTTCCTTGATTCCTCACGCACAGGGCAGCAGGGCTCCATCCTTGTTCTCTTCTCCATGAGGGTCACGCACAGGGCTCCACCTACAAGTGAAGAGAAGACCACTGCTCCTCCGGGTCTGCTTCTTCCTACTCTTCAAGGTCCCTCTCTCCCTCTCATGCTCTGCATGAATTAATGGCGTTGGGTGTCACAACCAAACTGAAACTTTTTTATCTTCAAAGAGGAGAAAACTAAATCTTTAATTAGGTTAGCTCGCACCTGCTGCTGCTTTTTTATCTTCATTTATTTATGAGAAATAGTAATTTACATTGAAGTTTTTTTAATTATTCACAGACACTTATTTATGCATTATTCTTCTTGTATATAATAGATGTTTTATTTTTAGTTGTTCAGGTTCTCAATGTATGTTTATCCACTGTATAATGTAGGAGTGCAATACTTAGAGCTGAATTTTACTTAAATGAGATGCAATGACATTTTTTATTTTACAAATAACAATAATCTAATCTACCTTAATTAGATCAGCTATGTTTATGGCAAACCTTCTTAAGAAAGCAAGAAATGCCAATTCTTGTTTATGTGGTTCGGCATTCTTTCATTGTTCAGAACTACTTTGTGCCATGAATTCAGTTATGCCTTTGTTATAGGATAGATAGCCCGGACCACAAAAGGCGTGCCATTGACTTAGTGGCAGCTGAGCCTTGATAAAGGGCATGGGTGAACAAATGAAGGTGACTGGGATTTTAAAATGAAGTTAAATTGTGATGAGCACAAAGCTTTTGTCTTATTTTTTATGTCAACTAATGTTATTTGTGATTTCACAAATTGCCGTCAGCTTGGGTTATCATAGTATAGCTTCTTTATGATTTTTTTAGCTTGACACATTTGATGCCACAAAATTCATGAGTAGTCAAAATTGAATGGGATACCGAGTATTTGAAGTTCCCTATTGCCGGACCAGCTAATCATGTCGCTAGGCAACTCTTCTCACCCCCTCTTCTCCTCTTGTTATAATCAAATTTATATTATAAGCGGCAGAATATTGTGCTGGTGGCTACTAAGTTAGTAAGCATGCTTGATGCATTATGCTACTAACTTTCTAATCATATCGTGGATGCACCAATGTTTGTGTTCGTGCAATCTGTCTGTATTGTTGTGGCGTATCAACTGCTTATTAGCCCCGCATGTGCATTTCCGTTTTAAAATTCGCGGGTGCCCGACAGACAGGTAGTTGCTGCTTTGCTTATGGCAATTCGTAACGTCCGTACTAATGTGGCTGATGAATTAAGCTCCACGAACTAACTAGGTTGTATTTAAGTTATATATTGGGTCCCTTTTACTTTCCACCATGGATAGTAGTAATCGCATTAATCGCTTTCACATTTCAAAGATCCTGAATTTGAATAGCTCAGTTTTGATGGCACTAGCATTTGACCATCTTCAGTCTTGCAACCAATTAACATGATCTCATACTGCATAAATGTGTATTCCTTTTATTTAGAATTAAATTTGTTCAACGACTGAGGGTTACATTGGGAGTTCTCTATGTCCTACAATATTAAATGGTCATTCATAACTGCCCCTGTCTTCTTGTTGTTGGCCAAGTGGTTTTCCATTTTGAGCTTCAGTGCTCTGCTTGTGTTGCAAGTACAACATTGCATCTGTTGTTTCTATTTATTTATGAATAGTTTATGTAACTTTCAAGTACCATCTCAAAATAAAGTAGTGTTTGATTTTTATAAAATTGTCATTCAGAATAATACAGACAATTAATTCATTATATATGCAAGCAGCTGATTCTTGGTGAAAATTGATTTGCCTGTATGTATGTAGAGTCTTGCAGCTAACTGACGGGGGAAAATGTGCCATGTAAATCTAATTGATGAAAAATGATGTTTGGCCACCAGAAGCCTGTTTGTAGCTGTATGCAGTTGTTTTGATGTGCAGTAAGTGAACATCCGAACAAGATTAACGAGTGAGGGTCGGTGTTCAGTAGATAATAAGATTGTTCTAATATTTCAGTTTGTCCGTTTCAATACAATATTACATAGGCGATGTCTTGTTAATAGAAATCACTCACTTTTTCGCTTTCAGTTTTTACTTCTAATTCACAGAGTGGAAGATTGTGAGAAAACATTGATTGATCTTTAACAATTATTCTTAGAGTAAACCAGAGCAATATTCGATGATATATTGTGAGTCACTGAAAATGTATACTGTGTTTTTCTTCAGGATATGGATGACTATCTGAACGTATGCAGGTTTCTTCCCAAACTTCACAATGAGATACTAGGTGAAAGAAATGCTCCCTACAAGGAAAGGTTGAGCAGCCTAGAGAATTTAGTACTAATCATGGTAAGGTTGAAAAAACCTGAAATCTCATTTTGATCCACGTTCCAAGATTTCATGGTAGCATATATACTTGAAGTTGGCATGGAATATCAAAATTCAAAATAAACTTTGCCTATTCCCTGTTTTGAAAAACAGTGGGAATCGATTTTCTGAAGTCCTTGTTTGTCTATTTCCCTATCCATGCAACAATAAGTGTTGAACAGAATGTTGAACAAGATTGCATGAACACATATAGCTAGGGTATATATTTAGTAGGTGTCTTTCCATTTCGAAGATTCATAATAGACTAAAAGAGATTGATAAATGAAGAAAATACCCTACCAGATCTACACAAGGACAAGAACTAACAAGCAGTTTTCACTTTCCCGACGTGGGCGCAGGGGTGATCGTCGTGGACTACCGCAACCCGGTGGGCATCGTGCTCTTCAACAACTTGGAGACGGACTTTGCCATGAAGCCCGGCGACTGCGTCACACAGATGATTGTCCAGGTGATTGTGACGTCGGAGGTTTCCGAGGTGGAGGATCTTGATGCCACCGTCCGGAGGTTGCCGAGGTGGAGGACCTCGATGCCACCCTCTGGAGGTTTCCAAGGTGAAGGACCTCGACGCCTTGGTAGATACATTTAGAAAAGTGGTCTGGTTAGGTTGATTGTGGGACTCTAGGGAAGGTACCCACCTTTCGTGATGGTTGTGTGCATCTGATGTATAAATGGGATCTCATGATTTCTTTGAGTTGAGATTTTCAATGTTGTATACATGAACGCTGCAAGTGCTAAGAATGTAAGTGCTAAGATGGTTCTGTGACCTTTGCACTAGATGTGTCTTGATTTCCATCTGTAAATATTGCATCTAACTTTTTCTTAATTTTTAATTACTTAGCAGTAGCGTGGGGAAGAAGGGCATTCTACTAGTACTTAGGAATAGTAGTAGTGTGGGTTAGGAATAGTAGTAGCGTGGGTTGCACGCGCTACTACTAACTTTTTAGCTGTAGCGTGGGGTAAAACACACGCTACTACTAAAAAATAGTTGTAGCGTCATAGCAGTAGCGTGGGAACCTACGCTACTAGTAGTCCAAAAACCCATGCTACTGGTAAGGTTTCTCCTAGTAGTGAGGGCTCACTTAAGAACTAACATGGTTATGAGTTTCTGGTTAAGCTGTACAATGCGGTCAATCACTCCCATTTCAGTTGCTCTAATTGGGAAGCTCTCTGCAAGGCATATGGATTTTAGAAGGGAATGCAAATAAGATTTGATATTCGTCCCGAAGATTATGATGATGATGATGATGATGATATCGACATCTGGGTGGATGTGGATATGCCTCCAGTTTTGCCTAGATGTGAGTTTTTCAAACTAATTTGTTAAGTTAAGTAATTTATATTGTTAATTTAAAAATATTTGGTGTTCGTCGGTACTAAACTTTTTTATTTATAATTGTCAGCTTATATCTTACTTCAAGAAATACTCGGAAGGTTGTAGACAACACATACTACAACTATGACTCCGAGCTTAATTGTGAGGAGAAAAGTTATCTTGTCTCATTAATAGAAGATGTTGAGGCTTTTAAAACAAATCACACTATCGACCCAAATTATACTAGATACGTGCCACTAGTCCATAAATTGCTTGATGGTAACTTCATTGCAAAAAACTTGGTAAGATTTTGTTAATGATGGTAACTTCATTGCATACATTATTCTTAAGTAAACTACATTGCTAACTATACATGTTACTATTACATTTTCAACAGAGGCTACCGAAGGAGGTTGTGCCTGACTTGATGTTTATCGAAGGTGATATGCATATGGTTAGCTTATGACCAACTCCTTCAAAGGCTTACCACATTGCATACTCAATTTATTCAAACGATTGAAGGCTCAAAATCAAAGAATGGAGCAAAGTGATGAATGCACACACAACTAATTGGAGACAAAATGAATGTGCGCAAGCCACAAGTTGGAGATAGGTTTATGTCTATTCTCTATTATGGAGATTGACCAGTTTATCTGTTTTATGGTATTTTACCTAGGAGAGAGGAGTAGGTCCTAGGTATTAAGAACAATTAGTTAGTGTTGATTATATATGACTATGATGATGATGAGAAGAATTTATTATGTGCTACAATGTGTTAGAGTTGATGATGAGGAGGAGGAGGAGGAGGAGTCGTTATTATGAGTACTGTGATGATGATGAGGAGGAGTTGTTATTATAACTAGTGACCAAGTGATAACCCACAAGTATAGGGGATAGCAACAGTTTTCGAGGGTAGAGTATTCAACCCAAATTTATTGATTCGACACAAGGGGAGCCAAAGAATATTCTCAAGTATTAGCAGTTGAGTTGTCAATTCAACCACACCTGGATAACTTAGTATCTACAGCAAAGTATTTAGTAGCAAAGTAGTATGGAAGTAACGGTAACGGTAACGGTAGCAAAAGTAATAGTAGCAGTTTTGTAGTAATTGCAACTGTAGCAACGGTAAAGTAAATAAGCAAAGCACAATATGTGAAAAGCTCGTAGGCATTTGATCAGTGATGGATAATTGTATCGGATGCGATTCCTCATGTAATAGTTATAACATAGGGTGACACAGAACTAGCTCCAGTCCATCAATGTAATGTAGGCATGTATTCCGAATATAGTCATACGTGCTTATGGAAAAGAACTTGCATGCCATCTTTTGTCCTACCCTCCCATGGCAGCGGGGTCCTAATGGAAACTAAGGGATATTAAGGCCTCCTTTTAATAGAGTATCGGACCAAAGCATTAACACATAGGGAACATATGAACTCCTCAAACTACGGTCATCACCGAGAAGTATCCCGATTATTGTCACTTCGGGGTTATCAGATCATAACACATAATAGGTGACTATAGACTTGCAAGATAGGATCAAGAACTCACATATATTCATGAAAACATAATAGGTTCAGATCTGAAATCATGGCACTCGGGCCCTAGTGACAAGCATTAAGCATAGCAAATTCATAGCAACATCAATCTCAGAACATAGTGGATACTAGGGATCAAACCCTAACAAAACTAACTCGATTACATGGTAAATCTCATCCAACCCATCACCGTCCAGCAAGCCTATGATGGAATTACTCACGCACGGCGGTGAGCATCATGAAATTGGTGATGGAGGATGGTTGATGATGACGATGGCGACGAATCCCCCTCTCCGGAGCCTCGAACGGACTCCAGATCAGCCCTCCCGAGAGAGATTGGGGCTTGGTGGCGGCTCCGTATCGTAAAACGCGATGAAACTTTCTCTCTGATTTTTTTCTCCCCGAACATGAATATATGGAGTTGGAGTTGAGGTCGGTGGACGTACAGGGGGCGCACGAGGCAGGGGGCGCGCCCAGGGGGAGGGGCGCCCCCCCCCCCACCCTCGTGGACAGGGTGTGGGCCCCCTGACGCTAATTCTTTCGCCAGTATTTTTTATTAATTCTGAGAAGTTGCTCCGTGGATTTTCAGGTCATTCCGAGAACTTTTATTTCTGCACAAAAATAACACCATGGCAGTTCTGCTGAAAACAGCATCAGTCCGGGTTAGTTCCATTCAAATCATGCAAGTTAGAGTCCAAAACAAGGGCAAAAGTGTTTGGAAAAATAGATACGACGGAGATGTATTAACTCCCCCAAGCTTAAACCTTTCCTTGTCCTCAAGCAATTCAGTTGACAAACTGAAAGTGATAAAGAAAAACTTTAACAAACTCTGTTTGCTCTTGTTGTCGTAAATATGTAAAGCCAACATTCAAGTTTCAGCAAAGATTATGAACTAACCATATTCACAATAACACTTAGGTCTCATGTTTACTCATATCAATGGCAGAACCAACTAGCAAGCAATAATATAACTCGGTGAAAACACTTTCTCAAAACAATCATAATATGATATAACAAAATGGTATCTCGCTAGCCCTTTCTGAGACCGCAAAACATAAATGCAGAGCACCTTTAAAGATCAAGGACTGACTAAACATTGTAATTCATGGTAAAAGAGATCCAGTCATAGTCATACCCAATATAAACTAATACTAATGCATACAAATGACAGTGGTGCTCTCCAGCGGGTGCTTTTTAATAAGAGGGTGATGACTCAATATAAAAGTAAATAGATAGGCCCTTCGCAGAGGGAAGCAGGGATTTGTAGAGGTGCCATAGCTCAATTTTGAAATAGATATGAATAACATTTTGAGCGGTATACTTTCACTGTCAACATAACAACTATGAGATCTCGATATCTTCCATGCTACACATACTATAGGCGGTTCCCAAACAGAATGGTAAAGTTTATACTCCCCCACCACCAACAAGCATCAATCCATGGCTTTCCCGAAACAACAGGTGCCTCCAACTAGCAACAAACCTGGGGGAATTTTGTTTAATTATTTTGGTTTGATTTGAGCATGGGACTGGGCATCCCGGTTACCAGCCATTTTCTCGTGAATGAGGAGCGAAGTCAACTCCTCTTGAGAATAACCCACCTAGCATGGAAGATACAGACAGCCCTAGTTGATACATGAGCTGCTCGAGCATACAAAACAAAATTTCATTTGAAGGTTTGGAGTTCGGCACATACAAATTTACTTGGAACGGCAGGTAGATACCGCATATAGGAAGGTATGGTGGACTCATATGGAATAGCTTTGGGGTTTATGGAGTTTGGATGCACAAGCAGTATTCCCGCTTAGTACAGGTGAAGGCTAGCAAAAGACGGGGAAGCAACCAACTAAGAGAGCAACAACAGTCATGAACATGCATTAAAATTAATCAACACCGAGTGCAAGCATGATTAGGATATAATCCACCATGAACATAAATATCGTGAAGGCTATGTTGATTTTATTTCAACTACATGCGTGAACATGTGCCAAGTCAAGTCACTCGAATCATTCAAAGGAAGATACCACCCTATCATACCACATTACAACCATTTTAATAGCATGTTGGCACGCAAGGTAAACCATTATAAGCTCCTAGCTAATTAAGCATGGCATAAGCAACTATAAACTCTAATTGTCATTGCAAACATGTTTATTCATAATAGGATGAATCAGGAACGATGAACTAATCATATTTACAAAAACAAGAGAGGTCGAGTTCATACCAGCTTCTCTCATCTCAATCAGTCCATCATATATCGTCATTATTGCCTTTCACTTGCATGACCAAACGGTGTGTATAATAATAATAGTGCACGTGCATTGGACTAAGATGAAATCTGCAAGCATTCAATTCAAGGGAGAAGACAAGATAATATGGGCTCTTGGCTAAATCAACAATCATGCATATTAGAGCCACTAAAGATTTTCATTATGGTCTTCTCCTCTCGACCCCCAAAGGAAAAGAAAAGAAATAAAACTATTTACACGGAAAAGCTCCCAACAAGCAAAAGAAGAACAAGAAATCTTTTGGGGTTTTCTTTTAATTACTACTACTACAAGCATGGAAATTAAACTTACTAATTTTTTTTTCTTCTTAAGGTTTATCAAACACACAAGAAGAAAGCTAGAAAAAGAAATTAAACTAGCATGGATAGTACAATGAAAAAGTATGAGCACCGGCAACTAGAATGAGTGTGTGAACATGAATGTAATGTCGGTGAGAAATACGTACTCTTCCAACCTCAGAATTTTGGCCTAAGTTGGTCTATGGCCATGGATAGCCTGGCTGATATCCGAAGTTGTAACTGGGGTCGTACTGAGATGCAGCAGTCAATGCCTTCTGCAGCACGGCGGCGAGCTGCCTCCATCCCCCTCTCATACTCATTTGCCTCCTCCCTGGTTATAACATATCTTCTTTTTGCCTGGTAATTAAAAAGGGCAGGAGCAGGGAGAGTAACATGGACAGCGCGACGTCTGTCAAAGGTTAGTCGATACTGGAGGAATTGTTCATTCCTCTCAAGAAAATGATGACTGACCATAGCATTATAATCCAAATAAGCGAGAGGCAACTCCCTATCATCCTCATGTACATGTATACCAAGATAATTAGCCACACGGGTAGCATAAATCCCTCCAAACAAATCTCCAACTAAACCATTATTATGCAACCTACGTGCCACAATTGCCCCCAAGTTGTATTGTTTGTCACCTAATACAACACTCTTGAGAACACAAAGATCAGGAACACACATGTGACATGCTTCATCTTTAACGTTAATGCATCTACCAATGAAAAGAGCAAATTAATGCATAGCAGGAAAGTGGATGCTCCCTATGGTAGCTTGTGCTATTTCTCTAGATTCTCCCACAATGATACTAGCAAGAAAGTCTTTATATTCAGATTTACGGGGTTCATTAACACTACCCCACTGCGGGAGTTTACAAGCAGTAGTAAAATCTTCTAGGTCCATGGTATATGATTGATCATAAATATCAAACAAGACACTTTGAGAATTACACGAAGATGTAAATTTAAACCTTCTCACGAATGAATCAGTCAAATAGTAGTACTGAGGACACTTATCTTGCATGAAGTCCTCAAGATCATCATTACGCACATATGCATCAAATTCATCCTTGATGCCTGCATTGACCATAAACTCTTCTGACGGCCATTCAGGCCGCACGTCGACTTCCCTTGGTGGTTCATCGTCCTGCTCACGCAGTGTGGGCATGGGTCCTTTCTTTCTTGAAGAACCACCTTGGTACATTTTCCTAGACATATTTTTCCTCTGAAAAATTTCTGAAATTTTTAGTAACTCAAAATAAAAGTGAATCAAACTCAACAAAACTGATAGCAACTACTCCCACAAGTGCCTAGAGCCTATATCATGCATTAGAATTACGTGGGACCTCATAAATTTGACATGCAAGCTCAAGAACAGGGTCACCTAGGCAGCAAAAATTTGTAATGAATAAAGCACTAGCACAAAAACTAATTGGACCATTGGAGGAGTCACATACCAAAGAACAATCCCCCAAAGCAGTTTTGGGAATGGAGCTTTGAGCAAGGAGATCGAAAATGCCAGCAAAGTGAGCTAGAACTCGTGCATGAGTTGGATGGTGATTTTTTTGGGATGAAGATGAAGCATGTGGGTGCAGGAATAAGTGGAGGGCAGCCACCATGGGCCCACGAGGCAGGGGGCGTGCCCTGTAGGGGTGGGCGCGCCCTGGACCCACGTGGCCAGGTGCCAGCTCCCCCTGTTGTGTTCTCAGTGCCAAAAGTTCTCAAATATTCCATAAAAATCATACTAAATTGGCAGGGCATTTGGAGAACTTTTATTTTGGGGTATTTTTTATTGCATGGATAATTCAGAAAACAGACAGAAAATGCTATTTTTGCTTCATTTAAACTAAATAACAAAAAGTAAAAAGAGGGTACAGAAGGTTGTGCCTTCTAACTTCATCCATCTCATGCTCATCAAAAGGAATCCACTAACAAGGTTGATCAAGTCTTGTTAACAAACTCATTCCGAATAACATGGAACCGGAGAAATTTCGAATAAGACTAGGTTACCTGGGATATGCACATCCCCAATAATAAGAATATCATATTTCTTCTTGACAGTAGGAAGAGGAAATTCAAAACCTCCAATAATAATAGTTGGAACTTTTCCAATAGAATTGATGCTATGAACTTGAGGTTGTTTCCTCAGAAAATGTACCATATGCTCATTACCATTAACATGAAAAGTGACATTGCCTTTGTTGCAATCAATAACAGCCCCTGCAGTATTCAAAAAGGGTCTACCAAGGATAATCGACATACTATCGTCCTCGGAAAATATCAAGAATAACAAAGTCCGTTAAGATAGTGACGTTTGCAACCACAACAGGCACATCCTCACAAATACCGACAGGTATAACAGTTGATTTATCAGCCATTTGCAAAGATATTTCAGTAGGTGTCAACTTATTCAATTCAAGTCTACGATATAAAGAGAGAGGCATAACACTAACACCAGCTCCAAGATAACATAAGGCAGTTTTAACATAGTTTCTTTTAATGGAGCATGGTATAGTTGGTACTCCTGGGTCACCAAGTTTCTTAGGTATTCCACCCTTGAAAGTATAATTAGCAAGCATGGTGGAAATTTCAGCTTCCGGTATCTTTTTTTATTTGTAATAATATCTTTCATGTACTTAGCATAAGGGTTTACTTTAAGCATATCAGTTAAGCGCATACATAAGTAGATAGGTCTAATCATTTCAGCAAAGCGCTCAAAATCCTCATCATCCTTTTTCTTGGATGGCTTAGGAGGAAAAGGCATGGGTTTCTGAACCCATGGTTCTCTTTCTTTACCGTGCTTCCTAGCAACAAAGTCTCTCTTATCATAACGTTGATTCTTTGATTGTGGGTTATCAAGATCAACAACAGGTTCAATCTCTACATCATTATTATTGCTAGGTTGAGCATCAACATGAACATTATCATTAACATTATCACTAGGTTCATGTTCATCACCTGATTGTGTTTCAGCATCAGAAATAGAAATACCATTGGGATTCTCAGGTGTGTCTACAACAGGTTCACTAGAAGCATGCAAAGTCCTATCATTTTTCTTCTTCTTTCTTTTAGAAGAACTAGGTGCATCTAAATTATTTCTCTGAGAATCTTGCTCAATTCTCTTAGGGTGGCCTTTAGGATACAAAGGTTCCTGAGTCATTTTACCAGTTCTAGTAGCCACTCTAACAACAAAATCATGTTTATAATTTAATTCATCGAGCAAATCAATTTGAGCCTTAAGTACTTGTTCTGCTTGAGTGGTAACCATAGAAGCATATTTACTAATGAGTTTAAGTTCACCTTTAACTCTAGCCATATAATCACTCAAGAACCCAATCATGTAAGCATTACTCTTTAATTCTCTACCAACATAAGCATTGAAGTTTTCTTGCCTAGCCATAAAGTCATCGAATTCATCTAAACATTGGCTAGGAAACTTAGTAGATGGGATTTCAACTTTATCATATCTATAGAGAGAATTTACCTTTACTACCTGTGTCGGGTTATCAAGACCATGTGTTTCTTCAATAGGTGGTAGATTAAGACCATGTATTTCTTCAACAGGAGGTAAATTCTTAACATCTTCTGCTTTAATACCTTTTTCTTTCATAGATTTGTTTGCCTCTTGCATATCTTCAGGACTGAGAAATAGAACTTCCCTTTTCTTCGGAGTTAGTTTAGGAGTTGGTTCAGGAGTTGGCTCAGGAATTGGCTCAAGAAGAGTCCAATTATTTTCATTAGTCAACATATTATTCAATAGCAATTCAGCTTGATCGACTGTTCTTTCCCTGAAAACACAACCAGCACAACTATCCAAGTGGTCCTTGGAAGCATCAGTTAGTCCATTATAAAAGATATCAAGTATTTAATTTTTCTTAAGAGGATGATCAGGCAAAGCATTAAGTAATCGGAGAAGCCTCCCCCAAGCTTGTGGGAGACTCTCTTCTTCAATTTGCAAAAAAATATATATTTCCCTCAAGGCAGCTTGTTTCTTATGAGCAAGGAAATATTTAGCAGAGAAGTAATAAATCATATCCTGGGGACTACGCACACAACCAGGATCAAGAGAATTAAACCAAGTTTTAGCATCACCCTTTAATGAGAACGGAAATATCTTAAGGATATAATAGTAGCGAGATTTCTCATCATTAGAGAACAGGGTGGCTATATCATTTAACTTAGTAAGATGTGCCACAACAGTTTCAGATTCATAGCCATAAAAAGGATCAGATTCAACCAAAGTAATTATCTCAGGATCGACAGAGAATTCATAATCCTTATCACTAACAAAGATAGGTGAAGTAGCAAAAGCAGGGTCATATTTCATTCTAGCATTTAGAGATTTCTGTTTAAGTTTAACTAATAACTTCTTAAGATCAGATCTATTGTTGCAAGCAAGAATATCTCTAGTAGTTTCTTCATCCATTACATAACCATCTGGAACAACAGGCAATTCATACTTAGGGGGAGAACCTTCATCATCACTATCTTCAATAATATCAGTTTCAAGAATTTCATTCTCTCTAGCCCTAGCAAGTTGTTCATCAAGAAATTCACCTAATGGCACAGTAGTATCAAGCACAGAAGTAGTTTCATCATAAGTACCATGCATAGTAGAAGTGGCATAATCAATAACATGCGACATATTAGAATTCATAGCAGTAGCAGGTTTAGGTGTCGCAAGCTTACTCAAAACAGATGGTGAATCAAGTACAGAGCTAGATGGCAGTTCCTTACCTCCCCTCGTAGTTGAGGGAAAAATCTTAGTTCTTTCGTCTTTCAAGTTCCTCATAGTGATCAGCAGATATAAATCCCAAGTGACTCAAAGAATAGAGCTATGCTCCCTGGCAACAGCGCCAGAAAATAATCTTGATAACCCACAAGTATAGGGGATCGCATAGCTTTTTGAGGGTAGAGTATTCAACCCAAATTTATTGATTCGACACAAGGGGAGCCAAAGAATATTCTTAAGTATTAGCAGTTGAGTTGTCAATTCAACCACACCTGGATAACTTAGTATCTGCAGCAAAGTATTTAGTAGCAAATTAGTATGGAAGTAACGGTAACGGTAGCAAAAGTAATAGTAGCAGTTTTGTAGTAATTGCAACTGTAGCAAAGGTAAAGTGAATAAGCAAAGCACAATATGTGAAAAGCTCGTAGGCATTGGATCAACGATGGATAATTGTGTCGGATGTGATTCCTCATGTAATAGTTAAAACATAGGGTGACACAGAACTAGCTCCAGTTCATCAATGTAATGTAGGCATGTATTCCGAATATAGTCATACGTGCTTATGGAAAAGAACTTGCATGACATCTTTTGTCCTACCCTCCCGTGGCAGCGGGGTCCTAATGGAAACTAATGGATATTAAGGCCTCATTTTAATAGAGTACCGGACCAAAGCATTAACACATAGTGAATACATGAACTCCTCAAACTACGGTCATCACCGAGAAGTATCCTGATTATTGTCACTTCGGGGTTGTCGGATCATAACACATAATAGGTGACTATAGACTTGCAAGATAGGATCAAGAGCTCACATATATTCATGAAAACATAATAAGTTCAGATCTGAAATCATGCACTCGGGCCCTAGTGACAAGCATTAAGTATAGCAAAGTCATAGCAACATCAATCTCACAACATAGTGGATACTAGGGATCAAACCCTAACAAAACTAACTCGATTACATGGTAAATCTCATCCAACCCATCACCGTCCAGCAAGCCTACGATGGAATTACTCACGCACGGTGATGAGCATCATGAAATTGGTGATGGAGGATGGTTGATGATGACGATGGCGACGAATCCCCCTCTCCGGAGCCCCGGACAGACTCCAGACCAACCCTCCCGAGAGAGATTAGGGCTTGGCGGCGGCTCCGTATCGTAAAACGTGATGAAACTTTTCTCTGATTTTTTCCTCCGCGAAAGCAAATATATGGAGTTGGAGTTGAGGTCGGTGGTCGTCCAGGGGGCCCACGAGGCAGGGGGCGCGCCCAGGGGGTGGGGGCTCGCCCCCCACCCTCGTGGACAGGGTGTGGGGCCCTTGACGCTAATTCTTCCGCCAGAATTTTTTATTAATTATGAAAAGTTGCTCCATGGATTTTCAGGTCATTCCGAGAACTTTTATTTCTGCACAAAAATAATACCATGGCAGTTCTGCTGAAAACAGCGTCAGTCCAGGTTAGTTCCATTCAAATCATGCAAGTTAGAGTCCGAAACAAGGGCAAAAGTGTTTGGAAAAGTAGATACGACGGAGACGTATCACCAAGTTGTTATATGATGTCTCATGGACAAAAATGATGATGATGAGGAGTTGTTATATGACAATGATGTATTATGATGATAAGTTGTTAATGATATGATGATGATGATGATGATGATATAGATGATGATGATGATGATGATGATGATGATGATGAGTTATACACCATTCCATCGGATCCATCCACTTAAAACTAATCCGCGGTTCTTTCACCCAATGATGTAATAACTCATTATGATGTAAAAACAATCTCTAAATTGCTATTGTATGAAAACTTATATAATGGTGTATGAATACGGCATAAAACAAAAAATAAATATAATACATAATAATAGTAGTAGCACGGGTAGAGAGGCGCTACTGCTAAGTAGGTATAGCAGTAGCGCGGGTCACCCACGCTACTGCTACACTTTAGTTGTAGCGTCGTATCAGTAGCGCGGTGGCCCGCGCTACTGCTATACCTAAAACTGGCGCTACTGCTAGGCTTTTCCCTAGTAGTGTATATACCAGAAGATGGGCACTGGAGGTGGGCCGAGGAGGGCACAACCCACCAGGACGCGCCTGGGGGGCCTGGCGCGCCCAAGTGGGTTGTGCCCGCCTGGTGGGCCTCCTCCGGTAGTTATTTGCTCCAGTATTTTTTATAAATTGTAAAATAATTCTCCGTAAATTTTCAGCTCATTTCGAGATGTGCGGAATAGCTAACTCTGATGTAGCTTTTTCAGGTCCAGAATTCCAGCTGTCGGCATTCTCCCTCTTAGTGTAAACCTTGCATATTATGAGAGAAAAGGCATTAGAATTACTCCAAAAAGCATTATTATGCATAAAAACATTATAAATAACAGTAAGAAATCATGATGCAAAATGGACGTATCACGCCACCAACCACACGTGTCGCCGCCCCGAGCATCCGCCGACGCACCGCTTCGCCCCGCACCAGTGCAGCGCCTCCGCGCGCCCAAAGCTATCCTGCGTCAGCTGGGGATGGGCGAGAGGAGACGGAACAAGGCCCCGCCGTCGCCGAAACCAGCCGAGCTTTGCCCGCTGGCGCTTGTCGGCGGCGGCAAGGGGAGATGGAGGGAGGGAGGGCGCGAAGTCCCGACGGCTAGGGTTTCCCCCCGTCGCTCGCGGGAGCGACGAGGGGGGAGGGGGTCCGTCTAAGATCGGAATGGCGTTTCTGCATTATCTTTTATCGAAATGATCTTGCGATCTAAATACCACATGAAGTTTTTTATTTTCAATCAGACTTTTATTTTCCAAATATATTCGTGGTGCAAAGGGTGCCCATCATTGATTAGGTTCACATACATGGATTTGGCCGTGAAGACACCAAAAGTAGTCAACTTACAAAGGAATGTGTCTGATTCATGTGATAGATTGACCATCACCAGTCTTTCAACAAGATTTAAGCAATCTGTCCATTCGATCATGTCGATGGTCTTCGGAAGGCAACATTCAACGTACCTAACCTGTCACTGAGGCAATAGAGAATCTTTCTGCTGCACAATATGATAGGGCCATCGATATTGTATGGCTAGTGGCGTGTTCCCTATACATGTATCTTCTGAGAACCTAGTAGTTAATTAGGTCATTGCCTACCATGAACGTCCCTCTATGGAGAAAGCCATTTTTGACCCTCGTGAGGCCTTTCCAGAAGAGCGTGTTCATTGGTTTTGCCTGAACCTTAGAGAGTTTTATAATGAAGATACATATTTCTAAGTAATTCTTGCCAAACTCCCTCCGAAAAAAGCAATTTTTATAGCCATTTGCTCAACACCAACTTTTTGATCTCGAGGTCTTCCACCCCTAGACCTTTTTGGTCTTAGGACGACATATCGCATCCCACCTCATTAGGATGTGTTTATGTTTATTTTCATCAGACTATCTGAAAAAACTTGATCTGCGGTAATCCAAACTTTTCTTTACCCCCTTAGGTATTTCAAAGAAATAGATAACATGAACATCAATTAGGGTAAGCCATACACCATAAGACATAAGCTTAGGGCCAGTTTTTTTGGCGGCTTAAAAAATAAACCGCTTTCTCCCAGCTTTTTCCATAACTCGTCTCCGTCATTTAGTGGAGCTTTTGAACTAGTTATGAGATAACTAATTTAGAAGCCTTAAAAGTTTTTGGGACTGGCTTATTTTCTAAGTTGGGGAAATGCAGCTTCTTTTTTAAGCTGGCGAAAAGAACTAGCCTTTGGTAACTCAACAATCCAGCTTTTTCTTAAAGCGGTCTTTAGTGTCTTTCCATTCCTTATTAAGAAGTTTTTGAAAATGCATTGGAATACAATAAGGGAAAGAGCCATACTCACAAGCAAATAGTTGTCTGTACTCATTTTTCCTCTTCTTCTTTGGCCTTTCCAAGGCAGAGGAACTCCCTCTTGTGAAAGTTAATCTTAAGACTAGATCGATGCTCGAATAAAAAGAAATAAGGTATCCTTTTTGCTTTTCAATGTCGTGTTTCATGAAGATAATGGTGTCATCGACATACTAATATATCAAACCCCAACCGATGACAATATGAGGAATTAAGTCCACAACATTCCCCACTTCCGTGGCTCAACTAATGAGAACTATTATAAGATCACAATGTTGAAAAAAATAGGTGGAAGAGGCTCCCCCTATCATAGTCACTTCCGTGTTTGAAAAATAGTGGTCGATGTCATTGTTTATCTTGACACCCGCAGTGCCCCCTGTGAGAAATGAGCCAGTCCATTGACACTATTTTGTCAGGAAGCCTTTCATATGCATACATGCTGCAAGATGACCATTTAACTTTGTCGTAGGCTTTTACAAAATCCAACTTAAAGGTAACTTCATATATAGCTCTCATGCTTTCCTTGAGAACCAAACTCTTTTGCTGACTGGCGATCAAGAATAGCATTCTGACTAGTAGTACTAGTAGTAGGAAAATGTGGAAGGAATCCTAGTACCGCTGAAATAACACTACACACGTTAATGCTGAAATAAGAAGGAGATGTTGACCGGTCAGCAACAGAAACCATGCACGTTAATGCACACTTACACAGGTCATCACTCTCGCCAGCTCCCTCCGGGCAAAAACAAACAAACAATCTTCATCAATACTCCAACACTGTCACGGTTTCAAAATGGAATGGACATTCCAAAATGCAACTCTCACAAATGTAACAAATCTCCATATTTTTCAGTAGCACCTACAAAAACACCTCCACCGACGTCGGCAGGAACCAAGCAAGGGTGGTTCCAATTCGGTCTAGGTGCCAAACTCTACCAAAAGAATTAAAATTCTTCTATTTCTTGGGGTGACAACTGACGAGGCGCTTTGCGCGTGGAATCTTGCTTAAAATCGGAGAGAACAGCGTTTATCTTGAATGACGCGAGTGGGCAGGTACAAAACCTGGGTCGGAGTAGGTGAACCAGGGAGGATGGCCGACGATGATTCTTCAATGCTTCTCAGCTTGTTTGGTGCCTTTGTCCTCGGCATCAATAGACATTCTCCGGATTAAATTTTCTTTCCTGCAGCGGCAGCGGCAGCTAGCAGGTGGCCTCCCCGGTCTCCCAGACCCGGCTGACCACTCCCACTCCCACCGGCACACGGTTTTCACGACGACTTGTCAACCCGTTTTTTTAACACCGTTTACCACCCTACCCTTCTATACTTAGTTTTTTTTTTTTTTGCATGGTCTTCTATACTTAGTTACTGCCTTACTGGTGTACATCAACGTATGTACGTACGTACTACGTACAGTACTGAAGTAGTCCAGTTTGGGCGTGAGATAGATCGTCACGTACTGCTCCGGGAAAACGACGCGTTGGAGAATATATACTGAAGTACGTGTAAAACTGGTTCAAACCTTGACTTGACATAAATTAGGTCACACGCGCGCGCGCACACGGTGTGGCATTGACATAAATCCAGTCTACGAAACTGGTTCAAACCCTGAGGGGCATTCCTGGAAGACAAGATAAATTCGAGCCTCGCCTCACCTGCTCGAGTTCCATGGCAATAAATAGGGGCCAGGCTGAAATGAATCGGCGACAGAGGGGAGTTACTGCCCTCGAACGCATCAACGGCACCCAATCCATCCTCTCCTCAAGGAAAAAGATTGGAGAATAAAGTTCAAGAAAGCGAAACAGTAGACCACACCGCACACAAACACCTCCTCCCCCTCCAGAAGCCCGTAGAGCGGCGCGCATAGGAAGAAGCGGAGGAGCAATGGACCAGCACAAGGAGCTGGAGGTGGAGGGAGAGCCCACGGATCAGCGCAAGGAGCCGGAGGCGGAGGCGGGCAAGCCTGAAGAACCAGCGGATCAGCGCAAGGAGGAGGAGGAGGAGCGGGAGGAGGGAGACAACCTCAAAGAGCCAACGGATCAGCGCAAGGAGGGAGAGAAGGAGGCCGAGGACAAGTCTGAAGAGCTGACCGACCAGCGCAAGGCAGAGGCGGTGGCGGTTGCGGTGGTGCTGGCGGAGGTGGGCAAGACTGAAGAGCTGACGGACCAGCGCAAGGCGGAGGCGGTGGTGGAGGTGGAGGTGGACAAGTTTGAAGAGCTCACCGACCAGCGCAAGGAGGAGGCGGTGGAGGAGAAGGACAAGGAGACGGAGAGGAGCTCCGGCGAAGAGTCCATGGAGGCCTCGTCGGTGTTCGTGCACCCGTGCTCGCTGCTGCTGCGGTACCTCGTCCGTGCCTACGCGTGGTGCATGGGCATGGCCGACTGGTTCGGCGGCGGCGGCACAAGGCCGAGCGCAGCTCCTGCCGCGTCCCTCAACTCGTCACGGGAAGAGCGAGAAGAGGCGGCGGACATCGGGACCAGGGAGATCTCCAACTCCAAGACCACTGGCAGAGTAAGTAGTTTTCAAGTGTTTTTGTAAGCATTTCTCATTTCCGGGTCATTCCTAGTTGACGAAGAAGTTCTTGGCAACGTACGTGATTTCTGTAGGGATTCTACATGCGCGTGTGGGCGGTGAGGAGGCCGCGGCCGCCCGGCAACCCGAGGGAAGGGCGCGGCGGCGGTGGAGGAAGCCACAACTAGCATTCAGCCTGGCTAGCCCTCGCGTACGTACGCCAACGCGCCGGCAATGGAGTACGTACGTCGTCTCAATCTTGGCGCGGTATAGAGTGCTCGTCTACATCTGGAAGTGCGTAGCGACCTCTGTTTGTTTGTTTGTATAGAAGACTGGATAATTAAGGAAAGATTAAGTGTTGACGTTCACGTAGACTTGGCTGATCATACCTTGCAATAAGATTAAGACCTACTGTGTGTTACTGTGTTACTAGTACACAGCTGCAGTCTGTGTTCTGTAAGCTGATTGAAACCTGCCCAACTTATGTGCTAACTTTGGTAGTTAACTGCTACAGCCTTTTGTCTGTTGCTCTAAGTGATGTGTTGTCGGTGGTCTCGTCTTTCAGTAAGAACTCTGTGTTGGTACTGTTCTTCTATACTGTGTTGGTATGCTTTGCCTATGTTTTTGCAAGTGCAAACCTGAACTTGACTGCTAAAGTTGGCTGTTAGCTACAGTCTACTACAGTATTCAGTCTGTTTCTCAGGTGATATGGAGAAGAGGAAGAGAAAACCATATCATCGCTCAGGTGCATTGCGTATGAGTGTCTGTCCATTTTATTTTATTTGACTGGAATTGGAGTTAGTCCTGGACTCCTGGTCGACTCGGTTGACTTGCTTGCATGTCGGCCATTCATTTGGAGAGACCGCTAGATCATCCGATTCTAACGGAATCATAGTAGGAGTCGGTTATTGCAAGAGAAATCTTAAGCAAGGCAACATGGAGTACCGTCTAACTAGAGTAGCTAGTGCGCTACGTGCAGCTTTAGAGCTAGCCCAGATGTAAAGGCATGGCAGTCGGCAGGGTCATCACTCATCAGGCCAATGCAAAAAAGTATACTGACCTATGCATGGGCATGGCCTGATAAAAAATAAGGCAATGGGACGACGAATCTAACCGCCCGGAAAAGAGAACATACTGCTAGCCTTTTTTACCTTTGGGGAAAAAGAGAATATGTTAAAGATGCAAGGTCCAAAAGGCCCCAGTATGTAGCCCGCAGTCGTAGTACTTCACTCCAGTGCTGTGGACGACCGACGAGGCACCTTTTTTGCATCTAGCAGTAGTACCGAGCAGTACTTTGTTGAACCATTCGTGCGATCACTAGGTAAATAGAAATTGCTGCACTTTCCATGGCAGGTTAATCGAAAGGGCTTGAAATATACTACTCCATGACCAAATCGATGGAGTAGTACGAAATAACAAGGCAGCGACCAAATCGATGGCAGAACCCACAAGCAATTCCCAACAATAGCCAAACGTGGGACTGGGACTAATAGTCCACTTCCCAAGACTAATCCCCCAACAAACTCCCTCTTAAAAACTCCCATTCCCTTTCCTTTAAACTACCAAACAGGCTGTAGGGGTATGCTTGGATTGAGCCCCAGCTAGCCCTACCAAATTTTTGGCATGACCAAAATATTAGGAATCTTTGGTTGTTTGGATTGTAGCCATAGTACCTGCCAACAATTTGGTAGAAAAGATAGGCGTCCATTTGGGTTGGGAGCCAAATGGCTTCCCAGACATTTGGCAAAACGGACCTGCCAGTATTTGGTTTGCTTCCAAAATTCCATGATGAAGCCAATAAAACAAAACAATAGTTTCATGTTTATATATGTCATTGGACTACAGAATGCAATTTGATTTCAGTGAAAACATTGCAGACAAGACCAATTTTGAAGCTTCAGATTAGCATGTCTAACCCATGCTTCATAGGGCACGAGACATGGGAAAACATATATAATAAAAGCCATAAAATCATTTACAGCTGGACATAGCAAATATGACCCCTTACATGTCCGATTGGGAGTGTCCGTTTTGAGCCCTCGTTTGTATGTCTGCGCAATCATAATCCTCATTTTCTTTCTCATATGTTCAGTTACTTGCACGTGGTTGATGAAGATGAAGAGAGAGAAAAAAGAATGAATAAAGAAAGAGAAAATGTAGTCCTGGATGGGGCCGCATCCTAGGTGGCGGATTGACCGGGCACACCCGGACGTGTCCACGAGCCCGCATATCCATCCCATATTTAAGATGGATGTGAGGGTTCACGGACAGCCGGACATATAGGAAAGATATGAGGGATCCGGTTGGATCATTTTTTTACTTCTCTTTCCTGTCTGGGTGCGTCGACGGGCGTATGAGAGATGGTTTGAGGCGTCCGGCTGTAGATGCTCTAATATGTATGAACAATCAACATTAAGTAAATGCATACTTGTTGGGAGATAAATGTACTCCCTCCGTTCGATAATGTAATGCGTAAAGGTTTTTCAAAAAGTCTAACTTTGTGACAAGTTTATAGAGAAAAACTATTTATATCTACAATATCAATTGTATAAAATATGAAACTACATCATGAATCTGGTGATATAGATTTGGCATTCTAGACATAAAAGTTTTTCTCTAAAAATTTGGCCAAAAAATTGCGAGGTTTGACTTTTCAAAAAATCTATATGCACTACATTATGAAACGGAGGCAGTATGAAACCGGGCTGCGTGTGTACTAACAGAGAGAAATAGCCTAGTGGGACCTCTTGCACAACCTGGCAAATCTGTTGTTCTTATCTCTGTAAGACCGACGCAGAAAAGGGTTCAGCGAAATATACAAACAGGGATTGCAGAACGTACCGTCTTATGTTCGAGGAAAGAAAGAGAACGGTTTTCATCTGGACGACCCACGGCAATGAACCAACGTCCCCCTCTCGCCGCCTATCTGCAAACCCGCACCGAGATGGCGTTTCGCCGGTGGCCGGGAGGAGGTTGGTTTCGCTGCATAGCCGTGGGACGAAGGCGTCTGCATCTGCTGCACGCACGGGACGGAAGCGTTTGCAGTCGCGAATCCTCTCGGCCGGAGGAAACGCCCGAGCAGACCAGCCCGCGGCTGGCCGAGCGACTACATGGGCATCCAGCGAGACCGACCGTCGTCGCCTCGCATGAACCGACGTGGTAATGGGCCGGCCCAGCAGCGCTGTTCGTTCGATTTTTCTTTTTGCTAGGTCTTCTATTTGTTTTTCGTTCGTTCGTCATATCAATCGATTTTTTCTTGTTCTTTTTATATTTCATACTATTATTTCCTTCTGAATTTTGGTCATATTTTGAAAATGATATAAAATACATATATTCCAAAAACCTTACTCCAGTTTTGGAATAATGTCCGTGCAATGTTACAAAAAATTTGAGCAACCGTACAAAATATTGATAGCATCTGAATTTTCTTTGTTTCAATACGTATTTCAAAATGCTTAACACATATTTGAAAAAATGGTTCAAAAACATATATAAAATAGATGTTTCAGATGTATACAAAAATGTACAATTTGTATGAAACAAGTAGGCATCTCTTCTGCCATAAAAAGATATCAAAACGCATTTGAAAAAATGTCAATCATTGTATATGACAAAGAATGTTAATCATGTATTTTAAAATTGTTAAATGTGTATGCAAAAATTATGTTTGATGTATACAAAAAATCTATAACATGTTTGAAAAAAGCAGACATCAAAACTCATATTTGAAAGAAAACGTTAATCATGTAATTCAAAAGTGTAAAAGAGTGTAAATTAATTGTCAGCGTAGTTTAGAAAAATATGGATATCGTTCCAAAAATAATTCTCTGCTTTTATTGGATAATTATTTAACACGTATTCAAAAAATAATTTTCAAAAACATGTGTTTGAAAAATATTAATCATGTATACAGAAATTGTTTTACTTACATAAAAATGTTTCTCATTTATACGTAAAATGAAGAATAAATAGAAAAATGTAGACATCACGACATATATTTAAAAATAATCTTAACCATGTCTTTCAATAAATTAAATATGTATAAGAAAATGTTTCTTGTCTATATGAAAAATGTATAATATGTGCGAAAAAATAGACATCAAAACATATATTTGAAGAAATTAAGGAAAACCGAAGGAAAAATAAAAACAAAAGACAAACAATCAAAGGAAAAAGGAACGCTCAGAAAAGAAAGTAAATAAAAATCCAATGTAAACATTAAAAGAAAACACACACAAAAAATTGGTCTAGTCAATTATTGTACAACAAATAAGAAGAAGAAAAGCAAATCTACAGCGATGACTGAGTGAGCAAACGAACGCAACGACCTAGCAAGCAAAATGCGCTAATGGGTCGGCCCATAGCTGCGGAAGCCGAAGGAGAGGCGTAATAGGAGTCGGTATGAGCGATATATAGTTTAGCGGCGAAAATGTTGTTGTTTTCCATGGTGAGTAAAGGACATGGGCCTCGTGTAGGCCACAGAGCCCAGGAGGCACGTATAGGCTTATTGTGTTCCATGTGCGCCTTATGGACTAGAAGCCCGTAAGAGCACACTTGATTATTTTTTCCCATAAAGCTAAAATACTACTTTTCGCAACAACAAAAGCGACAACTCTGCACTTGCTAGAAACTCCTCGAGGGCGAGGAAGAACAGTGCTCCTATTGTTAGGCATGGGTGGGCTCGATCAATGGAGGATTTGGTCAAACTTAATGTAGATGCGGCTTTTGATATGGAGAGTAAAATAGGGGTAGTGGGTTGTCCTTATAGATAATTGGGCTACTTTGTGGCCCCTTCCAATCGAACACTTGATGTTGCTAGCGATGCGACGACGGCACAGGCGATGGCTCCGCTGGATGGCCTTTCTCTATGGGGTGCAACAGGCTGGTGGTAAATTTCGATTGTATGAAAGTTATGAATTTCACCAAGAATGGGTGGACATTCACTAGGGCATGCGGCGGCGATCTAGGACGGTTTTTTTTTCCTCTGTCGTGAGTTTAGTGATAGTTTTTTCTTTGAATTTTGTCCTAAGGAAGCCAATATGACGGCAATGTGTCAGAAAGTCGGAGAACTCTAGTCCTTCTGCGTGGCAAGAGGAGCCTTGTGCATTTCTTATGGTTGACATTACAAACAATGCAAGAATTTTTCTGTATGAATAAAAACCGCCATGAAGGCTTTTATAATAAAAATGAAAAAAAAAAGTATGCTTACTATTTCGTACAGCTTTTCAAATCCATCGCTATTGAAGAAATTGACACCATTGTTGATTTGACATGTTTTTTCAATAACTGTTGATTCGATGGGGTTGTGTGTACGGAATGGAGCCGTGAAAAAGATTCAAGAAAAGACAGAAACAAATCCACTATTAGTTCTACGTCAAGCAATGCGCAGAGTAACTCCCAATATAGGAGTAAAAACAAGATAGAATAAAAAAGGATCGACGTGGAAAGTTCCGATTGAAATATGATCTAAAAAAGAAGAACACTTGTCATTTGTTAGTTATTAGAAGCATCCCAAAAGCGTCCAGATCGAAATATGTCTTTCAAATTAAGTTCTGAATCAGTAGATGCTACCAAAGGTAGTGAAGGTCTTATAGAATGGAGTTCCTAAACAAAATGGATTTGCTTTGGTTTAGAGCATCTACAGCTGTAGTTGCCAAATCCGGCCCCTCAAACGCCCACGGACGCGTTCGGGCGCGTCCACGGACACTGACTGTGCACTCCTCATATTTGCCACTTTGCACCCGCGAATCTCATATCCGGCGCCTCATATTCATACTACACATGCAAGCATTAATCTATCCTACGTGATCAAACGACGGACAAAATCGGCTGCAAACGGACATTAACATACTTCACCACATCCAAAAGATCATAGTTCAACCCCAGACAAGTTCATAAACTTCTACAACTAAAACGATATAAAACATTGAGGAGGGGGGGGGGGTGTGGCAGGAATCACCACTTCCTCACCGGGCCTTTGCCCTTCAGGTCACCTGCGCAGCTGTAGGCGTCCACGGCTGGTGGAGGGTCTTGATTGTCAGACGAGGAGGTGCATTTGCCGCCGCCCGTCGGTCGAGTCGGAGACGACGATGAGCCCTTCATCCGGCTGCATCACCGCCTCGCTCCCGCTTCAGCCTTGCCACCCGAGCCTTCTCCACCACTGCCTGCTTCGCCTCGCGCACCGACTGCTCAATAGCAAGCCGGAGCGCCTTGGCGTCTTCCGTCGGAGACGGCGAGCGTACGTCTCCGGCGTCGTGAGGGAGCGGCAGTACACCCATGCGAGGATACGCGTGTCCTCGTCGGCGTCCAGCTCTGCCCGCGGTGGCGGCGCACGGACTGCTCCGCCGCGTCCCTCTCTCGTGCACGCTGCCTCTCGCGGCGCGCCCCTCTGACTCCGGAGTATGCGTGCTGGGGAACGAGACTGTGTGGGCCGGTCTCTACCTTCGACCGCTCCAGCGCAATTCGGAGGGCCATCTCCTCCTCATAGTCGAGCTCCGAGCCGGAGTCGCTACCGAAGCTGCTCATCGTGATGGATGCGATCGGAAAGAGAGAGGGAGAGGAGTGGACGGAGCAAGCGAGAAGGACAGAGTGAGCTAGGATTTGAGCTCGTCGCCCGGATTAGGGTTTTTTTATGAGGCCGGTAGTGAGCCATTCTTGTCAGGCGGACGCGCCCGGGCGTGTCCGGACCGTCCCATATCCGTCCTATATTTGCTCTGGATATGAGGGTGCCGGTCTACCCGAACGTTTGTTCGCGGTTTGAGAGATCCGGTTGAGTCGATTTTTTTTACCGGACAGTCTGTTCGGACGTTTAAGACAAGTATGAGTGGCCTGGCTGTAGATGCTATTATTCTTTGTGTGCCCGAATGAACTACGAACCTGTTTTCACAAAATGGTTTGTGTATATCTTCTGCTCATGTCAGTCAATATGCCAAGTAAGATTCGCTTTTTTTTTGAAACATGGCAAATTCATTCAATAAGCAGAAGAGAGTTGCCCGGTTAATTAACGAAAATCCGGACAAAAACCGTTACAACACATGCCCTCAACAGGGCACCATCAACACACGCCGAGCCCAGAGCCGCGCTCCAGTCGAGCCACCGGCCCCGTCACCCAAGCAACCCGTAGCCGACACCCTACAACCAAGACCGATGCTTTCGCTTCGGCATCCACGCCGACCCCGAGGCCGCGCACCAGGCGAGCCGCCTGCTCTGTTGCCCGAGCAACTGGAGCCGACACTCTACAACCATCTCCGGAGTCGCCGCTTCGACGTACAGACAGAAACCTCACACGCCGACCCCGAGGCTGCGCACCAGGCGAGCCGTCAGCTTCGTCACCCGAGCAACCAGAGCCGACACCCAATCACCGTATCCGGAGCCGCCGCTCCGACATCCACACCGACCCCGAGGCCGCGCACCAGGCTGGCCAACGACACTGCCAGCCACGTGGCCAATGCCGGCACCCCTCCATGACGACTAGATCCAGAGCCGCCGCTCCGACTTCCACACCGCCCCCGAGGCCGCGCACCACCCGAGCCGATGACCCTCCTAGGCCAAGGCCACTCCAAAACGATGCCTCCAAGAAGGACCGCGACACCGGAGCGCCGCCATCATCCGCTCCGAAAACTGGAGCAAGGGTTTCTCCCGGAGTGTGAGAGAAGAGGGCGAAGGCCCTCGAACGACGACGCCTTCAAGAAGGTGTGCGGCACCCATAGGCGTCGCCGCCGCCGGCTTCGGCCAAGACCGGAGCAAGGCTTTCGCCCCCAGTAGCCAAAGGAAGCCCTTCCCTCGAACCGGCACATAAGAGCCACAGCCCGCCTAAACCACCACCTACCACCAGACCCAGGAGCCGCCGATCAAAACAGCCTCGCCACCGCCACCTGCACCAGCAGTGCCGCCGATCAGGCCACCCTATCACAACCGTAGGAGCCAGAACCAGCCACGTCTGGTCAGATCCGGAGCCCCATGCAGCAGCTACAGCCAACCCACCGGCCAACATCAAGCATCCCTAGCACGTCTGAGGGCCGACACACTGCCGCATAGTACCAGCACCCCGAGCTCTAGCCGTGGCGCTGACCACGCAGCCACCATGGCTGCCGTTGCTGAAGAAGAGGTCCGGGGCCGCCGCCCCGGCGTCCGAGCATCACAACCCCCAACTCCGAAACAGAGCGCCGAATCCTGTGATTGGAGACGCCAGATCCGTGCCCGCGTCTCCCTGCGGCCGTCCCTCGTGCGAAGCCCCGGAGCCAAGCTCACGCGCGCCCGCAGGCCGCAACATCAGGCCGTCCTGGGTCAGCGCCCGACGCCGAGCAACTTGAACCATTCTGTCTGTACACTCTGAACACCATCGCTGTTCAAGAAACTGACATCGCTAGCACTGGATAAGCTCACGAGCATGTCGTTGCCAGTGTGGAATTTCCTCATCGTTGCTCGTCAAAAGAATAACTTGTATAATTAACGTACTCCTGAGGTTGCGTAGCTGGGTTTGACAGGCACTCCCTCTCTCCGAGGTTAATTTCTTTCGTTTTTTTATCACTCAGGGCATCTTCAACGTAGTTCATCAAAATGCCAACTAGTATGTGGTTGAATGATTAAGAGGACAATGATATCTTCATCTCATCATAGTTAAAGTTCTAGATTTGACATCGGTGCTCTTTTTTTTTGGATTTATTTCAGCCCTTTTAATGATGTGCGTTCAGCGTGGGAGAAGACATTCCTGTCAACTATGAAGGCGTCTATGGTGACTTATAATTAGTCAATCTCAAGATGATAATTTAGTTCAATCTTTCGAAGGTCATCACAGGGTTGGGTGTTTGTACGTGCGTTCATAGTGGTGAGTGTATATGCGTATGTATGAGCGTCTGGTTTGTACTGTTTTAAAAAAGATGGTTCATCAAAATGGTCAAAGTAAACATTCACAAACACGTCCACACGTGTCTACGGGTAGTTCTACGAACAGTCCTAGCTAAGCCGGTCATCCAACTATAACAAGTACCCCTCTCCAGTTAGCGTCCATAGCTTCCTACCGTTGCTCTGTGCTGATGGCACCCTATCCGACGCGCCCGAGGCCACCGGACGAGGATGCAACCGTCCCTATGCTGCCGCTCTGATGCCGTTTCGAGCAGCGATCTGTTTTCGTGCGTCGCATTGACATTGGACAGGTGTCGCCTCTTTCCGACCATTTATAGACCCGTGCAGTTAGCCATGTAGTTGGACACCGGGTCTCCTGCATCGTTGTGTGCGGCCCTATACGTACCCGACATGTCTTCCGTTGCTCTACAGTTGCACTGGCAATCGTGGTGGTGAGCTTCACTCCTTGCATGATAGCACTTTAAGGATTTCTGTGTGACCACCTTTATGCGGATGTCATTTCGTAGGGTTAATTGAAGTATTTGGTAATGGGAATCTGTGGGGGTTAATGTATTTGGAGTTAGTTATTGCTCATAGAAATTGGTTGCCTTTACACATCACTAAGACATGACTTATAGAAATCTCCCGTGGTGAGCTCCGCTCCTTCTAGCATTATAACACTTTTTGGTAGACTTAGCTATTGATTATAGAAATATGATATGAATTAGAGTTCATTTAAACTATTTTAAGGCATGGCTTGCACTACCCACTTCCAGAATGATGATGAAACTTGTTACCTTTATACATAACTAAGGCATGACTTGCTTTGATACTATGTGTTGAAGAATAACATAAATTATTTAACTCATGCTAGTCAAAGCAATTACGCTATTGATGTGGAAAATAAATTTACTTATGTTATTTCAAGTTTATATCTTCTTCAACAAAGTAGTGACGCTTTTTATGCATCTCCGTATAATTTGAAAAGTACATAACAACTATTATTCTGAAACAGATATCCATTTTACTTGCACTAGACAAAAAAGATATATTTTTCTTTTTCGCGGGCAGTTGAGTGTTGATTATCATGCCAATATTTGTTCTTTGCGAATTTCATCAATACTTGCTCCACTTGTCATTGGATTCAAAATTTTGACATAGATTGGTGAGATAACTATTCTTGCCAACGGTCTGTACTCCAACTGAGATGGGGGGGGGGGGGGGCTCGAGATCCTGGACATGCAAAGTTTCAGCCGAGCACACCGGCTACGTTGACTATGGATTGCTTGGAAAGACCCGGACAGACCATGGGTAGGCACACCACCGCCATGCGACGACGTTGACAGAGCATTGTTTGCTGCAGCAACAACGGTGACAGTTGGAGATGGCAAAACAGCGCTTTTCTGGCAATCAACATGGTTGGGACCAGGAACTCTTGCTCAGAGCTACCCAAGCCTGTTCCACCACTCCCGGCGCAAAAACAGGACGGTCTTCGAAGCGCTACGCAACCAAACTTGGATCAGTGGTCTTGAACACGGTGATGTCAACCAGCTACTGCCGGAGTTCTTGCGGCTGCACCGAAGATTCGAGAGGCAAACATCCTGCTAAACGAAGAAGAAAGGGACCAAATTAAGTGGAACCTGGAGGCAAAAGGAGGGTACACAGCAAGCTCTGCCTACAAAATGCATTTTCAGGGCCGGCATACTTCAGAGTTTGATAGCATCATATGGAAAGCTTGGGCTCCAGGGAAGATCAAGATGTTTTTTTGGTTGCTGTTGCTGTTGGGGAACGTAGCAGAAATTCAAAATTTTCTACGCATCACCAAGATCTATCTATGGAGAGACTAGCAACGAGAGAGAGGGGAATGCATCTACATACCCTTGTAGATCGCTAAGCGGAAGCGTTCAAGAGAACGGGGTTGAAGGAGTCGTACTCGTCGTGATCCAAATCACCGGAGATCCTAGTGCGGAACGGACGGCACCTCCGTGTTCAACACACGTGCAGCCCGGTAACGTCTCCCATGCCTTGATCCAGCAAGGAGAGAGGGAGAGGTTGGGAAGGACTCCGTCCAGCAGCAGCACGACGGCGTGGTGGTGGTGGAGGAGCGTGGCACTCCGGCAGGGCTTCGCCAAGCACCGCAAGAGACAAGGAGAGAGAGAGGTAGGTTTGCGCCAAGGAGAGGAAAAACTCATGTGTTGGCAGCCCCAAAGACCTCAACTATATATAGGGAGAGGGAGGGGGCTGCACCCCCTCTAGGGTTCCCACCCCAAGGGGTGCGGCAGCCCCTAGATCCCATCTAGGGTGCGGCCAAGGGGAGAGGGGAAACTTGCCCCAAGCAAGGTGGAGGCGCCTCCCCCAAACCCTAGGCGCCTTGGGCCTGGTGGGGCGCACCAGCCCACCCGGGCTGGTCCCTCCCACACTTGGCCCATGCAGCCCTCCGGGGCCGGTGGCCCCACTTGGTGGACCCCCGGGACCCTCCCGGTGGTCCCGGTACATTACCGATAACACCGGAAACTTTTCCGGTGACCAAAACAGGACTTCCCATATATAAATCTTTACCTCTGGACCATTCCGGAACTCCTCGTGACGTCCGGGATCTCATCCGGGACTCCGAACAACATTCGGTAACCACGTATATCTATTCCCTATAACCCTAGCGCCATCGAACCTTAAGTGTGTAGACCCTACGGGTTCGGGAACCATGCAGACATGACCGAGACGTTCTCCGGTCAATAACCAACAGCGGGATCTAGATACCCATGTTGGCTCCCACATGTTCCACGATGATCTCATCGGATGAACCACGATGTCGAGGATTCGATCAATCCCGTATACAATTCCCTTTGTCTAGCGGTATTGTACTTGCCCGAGATTCGATCGTCGGTATCCCAATACCTTGTTCAATCTCGTTACTGGCAAGTCTCTTTACTCGTTCCATAACACATCATCCCGTGATCAACCCCTTGGTCACATTGTGCACATTATGATGATGTCCTACCGAGTGGGCCCAGAGATACCTCTCCGTCACACGGAGTGACAAATCGATCTCGATTCGTACCAACCCATGCAGACACTTTCGGAGATACCCGTAGTGCACCTTTATAGCCACCCGATTCACGTTGTGACGTTTGGTACGCCTAAAGCATTCCTACGGTACCGGGAGTTGCACAATCTCATGGTCTAAGGAAATGATACTTGACATTAGAAAAGCTTTAGCATACGAACTACACGATCTTTGTGCTAGGCTTAGGATTGGGTCTTGTCCATCACATCATTCTTCTAATGATGTGATCCCGTTATCAACGACATCCAATGTCCATGGTCAGGAAACCGTAACCATCTATTGATCAACGGGCTAGTCAACTAGAGGCTTACTAGGGACATGGTGTTGTCTATGTACCCACGCATGTATCTGAGTTTCCTATCAATACAATTATAGCATGGATAATAAACGATTATCATGAACAAGGAAATATAATAATAACTAATTTATTATTGCCTCTAGGGCATATTTCCAACAGTCTCCCACTTGCACTAGAGTCAATAATCTAGTTCACATCGCCATGTGATTAACACTCACCGCCATGTGACCAACATCCAAAGAGTTTACTAGTGTCACTAAACTAGTTCACATCATCATGTGATTAAGACTCAATGAGTTACGGGGTTTGATCATGTTTTGCTTGTGAGAGAGGTTTTCGTCAACGGGTCTGCAACATTCAGATCCGTATGTACTTCGCAAATCTCTAGGTCATATTGTAAATGCTGCTTCCACGCTCCACTTGGAGCTATTCCAAATGGTTGCTCCACTATACATATCCGGTTTGCTACTCATAGTCATTTGGATAGGTGTTAAAGCTTGCATAGACGTAACCCTTTACGCCGAACTCTTTATCACCTCCATAATCGAGAAACATGTCCTTATTTACTCCAAGGACAATTTTGACCGCTGTCCAATGATCCATTCCTGGATCACTCTTGTACCCCCTTGCCAGACATGGTAAGGCACACTTCCGGTGCGGTACACAACATAGCATACTACAGAGCCTACGTCTGAAGCATGGGGACGACCTTCGTCCTTTCTCTCTCTTCTGCCATGGTCGAGCTTTAAGTCTTAACTTCATACCTTACAACTCAGGCAAGAACTCCTTCTTTGATTGATCCATCTTGAACACCTTCAAGATCATGTCAAGGTATGTGCTCATTTGAAAGTACTATTAAGCGTTTTGATCTATCCTCATAGATCTTGATGCTCAATGTTCAAGCAGCTTAATCCAGGTTTTCTATTGAAAAACACTTTTCAAATAACCCTATATGCTTTCCAGAAATTCTACATCATTTCTGATCAACAATATGTCAACAATATATACTCATCAGAAATTCTATAGTGCTCCCACTCACTTCTTTGGAAATACAAGTTTCTCATAAACTTTGTATAAATGCAAAACCTTTGATCATCTCATCAAAGCGTATATTCCAACTCCGAGATGCTTACTCCAGTCCTTAGAAGGACTGCTGGAGCTTTGCACACTTATTAGCATCTTTCAAGATTGAAAAAACCTTCTAGTTGTATCACACAACCTTTCCTCAAGAATATCGTCGAGGAAACAATGTTTTGACATCCTATCGGCAAGATTTCATAAATCATGCAGTAATTGCTAATATAATTCCAACAGACTCTTAGCATCGCTATGAATGAGAAAGTCTCATCGCAGTCAACTCCTTGAACTTGTCGGAAAACATCTTAACGACAAGTCGAGCTTTCTTAATGGTGACACTTACCACCATTGTCCGTCTTTTTCTAAAATCCATCTGTACCCAACAGCCTTTACGACCATCAAGTAGTTCTTCCAAAGTCTACACTTTGTTTTCATACATGGATCCTCTCTCGGATTTTATGGCCTTAAGCCATTTGTCGGAATCTGGGCCCACCATCGCTTCTCCATAGCTCGTAGGTTCATTGTTGTCTAGCAATATGACCTCTAAGATAGGATTGCGTACCACTTTGAAGTAGTACGCGTCCTTGTCGACCTACGAGGTTCGGTAGTGACTTGATCCGAAGCATCATGATCACTATCATCGGCTTCTACTTCAATTGGTGTAGGCGCCACAGGAACAACTTCATGTGCCCTGCTACACACTAGCTGAAGTGATGGTTCAATAACCTTATCAAGTCTCCACCATCCTCCCACTCAATTTTCGAGACAAACGTTTCCTCGAGAAAGGACCCGATTCAAGAAACAATCCCTATTGCTTTCGGATCTGAATTAGGAGGTATACCCAACTGTTTTGGGTGTCCTATGAAGATGCATTTTATCCTCTTTGGGTTCGAGCTTATCAACCTGAAACTTTTCACATAAGCGTCGCAGCCCCAAACTTCTAAGAAACGACAACTTAGGTTTCTCCAAACCATAGTTCAAACGGTGTCGTCTCAACAGAATTACGTGGTGCCCTATTAAAGTGAGTGTGGTTGTCTCTAATGCCTAACCCATGAACGATAGTGGTAATTCGATAAGAGACATCATGGTACGCACCATATCCAATAGGGTGCAACTATGATGTTCGGACACATCATCACACTATGGTGTTCCAGGCGGTATTAATTGTGAAACAATTTCCACAATGTCTTAATTACGTGCCAAAGCTCGTAACTCAGATACTCATCTCTATGATCATATCATAGACATTTTATCCTCTTGTCACGATGATCTTCAACTTCACTCTGAAATTACTTGAACCATTCAATAATTCAGACTTGTGTTTCATCAAGTAAATATACTTAGTATCTACTCAAATCATCTGTGAAGTAAGAACATAACGATATCCACTGCGTGCCTCAGCACTCATTGGACTGCACACATCAAAATGTATTACTTCCAACAAGTTTCTCTCTTGTTCCATTTTACTAAAACGAGGCTTTCAGTCATCTTGCCCATGTGGTATGATTTGCATGTCTCAAGTGATTCAAAATCAAGTGAGTCCAAACGGTCCATTTGCATGGAGTTTCTTCATGCATATACACCAATAGACATGGTTCACATGTCTCAAACTTTTCAAAAACAAGTGAGTCCAAAGATCCATCAACATGGAGCTTCTTCATGCGTTTTATACCAATATGACTTACATGGCAGTGCCACAAGTAAGTGGTACTATCATTACTATCTTATATCTTTTGGCATGAAAATGTGTATCACTATGATCGAGATTCAATAAAACCATTCTTTTAGGTGCAAGACCATTGAAGGTTTTATTCAAATAAATAGAGTAACCATTATTCTCCTTAAATGAATAACCGTATTACGATAGACATAATCCAATCATGTCTATGCTCAACGCAAACACCAAATAACAATTATTTAGGTTTAACACCAATCTCGATGGTAGAGGGAGCAGGCGATGCTTGATCACATCAACCTTTGGAAACACTTCCAACACACATCGTCACCTCGCCTTTAGCTAGTCTCCTTTATTTCGTAGCTCTTTTATTTCGAGTTACTAACACTTAGCAACCGAACCGGTACCTAATACCCTAGTGCTACTAGGAGTACTAGTAAAGTACACATTAACATAATATATATCCAATATACTTCTATCGACCTTGCCAGCCTTCTCATCTACCAAGTATCTAGGGTAATTCTGCTCCAGTGGCTGTCCCCCTTATTACAGAAGCACTTAGTCTCGGGTTTGGGTTCAACCTTGGGTTTCTTCACTAGAGCAGCAGCTGATTTGCCGTTTCATAAGTATCCCTTCTTGCCCTTGCCCTTCTTGAAACTAGTGGTTTCACCAACCATCAACAATTGATGCTCCTTCTTGATTTCTACTTTCGCGGTGTCAAACATCACGAATATCTCAAGGATCATCATATCTATCCCTGATATGTTATAGTTCATCACGAAGCTCTAGCAGCTTGGTGGCAATGACTTTGGAGAAACATCACTATCTCATCCGGAAGATCAACTCCCACCGATTCAGGTGATTGTTGTACTCAAACAATCTGAGCACAAGCTCAACGATTGAGCTTTTCTCCCTTAGTTTGCAGGCTAAGAAAATCGTCGGAGGTCTTATACCTCTTGACGTGGGCACGAGCCTGAAATCCCAATTTCAGCGCTCGAAACATCTCATATGTTCCGCGAGGTTTCAAAATCGTCTTTGGTGCCTCAACTCTAAACCGTTTAACTGAACTATCACGTAGTTATCAAAACGTGTATGTCAGATGTTCGCAACATCCACAGACCACGTTCGAGGTCCAGCACACCGAGCGGTGCATTAAGGACATAAACCTTCTATTGTCCGCATAATTGCTACTGTCAACTTTCAACTATATTTTCTCTAGGAACATATCTAAAACAGTAGAACTAAAGCGCGAGCTATGACATAATTTGCAAAGGGCTTTTTGTTGGGGAACGTTGCAGAAAATTAAAATTTTCCTACGGTTTCACCAAGATCCATCTATGAGTTCATCTAAGCAACGAGTCATGGGAGAGAGATTGCATCTACATACCACTTGTAGATCGCGTGCGGAAGCGTTCAAGGAGCAGGGATGATGGAGTCATACTCGCCGTGATCCAAATCACCGATGACCAAGTGCCGAACGGACAGCACCTCCGCGTTCAACACACATACGGAACGGACGACGTCTCCTCCTTATTGATCCAGCAAGGGGGAAGGAGAGGTTGAGGAAGAAGGCTCCAACAGCAGCACGACGGCGTGGTGGTGATGGAGTGACAGTTCTCCGGCAGGGCTTTGCCAAGCACACGCGGAGGAGGAGAGGTGTTGGGGAGGGGAGGGGCTGCACCTTGGAAGTGTTTTTCCCCCCCTCCCCCCACCCCTCTTTTTATCGGGGACGGGGCACGGGGGGCCGGCCCCTCTAGATGAGATCTAGCGGGGGGCGGCGGCCAGGGAGGGGGGCTTGCCCCCCAAGCAAAAGGGGGGGCCCACTAGGGTTCCCCCCAACCCTAGGCGCATGGGCCCAAGGGGGGGGCGCCCAGCCCTCAAGGGGCTGGTTCCCTGCCCCTTGTGGCCCATGAGGCCCTCCGAGAGGGGTGGCCCCTCGGTGGACCCGGAACCTCTCCGGTGGCCCCAGTACAATACCGATATGACAAGAAACTTTCCGGTGTCCGTTTGACAACTTCCCATATATAAATATTTACCTCCGGACTATTCCGGAACTCCTCGTGACGTCCGGGATCTCATCCGGGACTCCGAACAACATTCGGTAATCACATACAAGTCTTCCTAATAACCCTAGCGTCACCGAACCTTAAGTGTGTAGACCCTACGGGTTCGGGAGACATGCATGAAAGGAAATATGCCCTAGAGGCAATAATAAAGTTATTATTTATTTCCTTATATCATGATAAATGTTTATTATTCATGCTAGAATTGTATTAACCGGAAACATAATACATGTGTGAATACATAGACAAACAGAGTGTCACTAGTATGCCTCTACTTGACTAGCTCGTTAATCAAAGATGGTTATGTTTCCTAACCATAGACATGAGTTGTCATTTGATTAACGGGATCACATCATTAGGAGAATGATCTGATTGACATGACCCATTCCGTTAGCCTAGCACTTGATCGTTTAGTATGTTGCTGTTGCTTTCTTCATGACTTATACATGTTCCTGTAACTATGAGATTATGCAACTCCCGTTTACCGGAGGAACACTTTGGGTACTACCAAACGTCACAACGTAACTGGGTGATTATAAAGGAGTACTACAGGTGTCTCCAAAGGTACTTGTTGGGTTGGCGTATTTCGAGATTAGGTTTTGTCACTCCGATTGTCGGAGAGGTATCTCTGGGCCTTCTCGGTAATACACATCACATAAGCCTTGCAAGCATTACAACTAATGAGTTAGTTGTGAGATGATGTATTACGGAACGAGTAAAGAGACTTTCCAATAACGAGATTGAACTAGGTATTGGATACCGACGATCGAATCTCGGGTAAGTAACATACCGATGACAAAGGGAACAACATATGTTGTTATGCGGTCTGACCGATAAAGATCTTCGTAGAAAATGTAGGAACCAATATGGGCATCCAGGTCCCGCTATTGGTTATTGACCGGAGATGTGTCTCGGTCATGTCTACATTGTTCTCGAACCGTAGGGTCCGCACGCTTAAGGTTTCGATGGACGGATATATTATGAGTTTATGTATTTTGATGTACCGAAGGTTGTTCGGAGTCCCGAATATGATCACGGACATGACGAGGAGTCTCGAAATGGTCGAGACATAAAGATTAATATATTGGACGGATATATTTGGACATCGGAAAGGTTCCGGAGAAGTTTGGAGCTCCGGAGGTTACCGGAACCCCGGGAGGTATATGGGCCTTATTGGGCCCATGTGGGAGGAAGGAGAAGGAACAAGGGAGGGCGCGCCCAAGCCCAATCCGAATTGGGGAAGGGGCCGCCCCCTTTCCTTTCTCCTTCCCCTCTTCCTATTCCTACTACTAGTACTACTTCCTAATACTAGTACTCCTTCCTTCCCTCCAAATAAGATAAGGAAAGAGAGGAAACCTACTTGGAGTAGGTTTCCCTCCCATGGTGCGCCCCTTGTGGCCGGCCACCTCCTCCCTCCCTCCTTTATATACGGGGTGGGGGCACCCTAGCACACACAAGTTGATCCTTGAGATCGTTCCTTAGCCGTGCGGTGCCCCTTCCACCATATTCCACCTCGGTCATATCGTAGCGGTGCTTAGGCGAAGCCTGCGCCGGTGAAACATCAAGATCGTCACCACGCCATCGTCTTGTGGAACTCCCTCTCCCGGAGCTTTGCCGGATCGGAGCCCGAGGAGCGCCATCGAGCTGAACGTGTGCCAAGAACTCGGAGGCGCCGGAGTAACGGCGCTGGGATCGGCCGGATCGCGAGGAGAACGTCGACTACTTCCTCTACGTCATCATTGACTCGGAGGTGCCGGAGTAACGCACCTGGGATCGGCAGGATCGCGAGGAGAACGACGACTACTTCCTCTACGTTGTGATCGCTTCCGCTTTGGTCTCACGAGTGCGTGGGCGACACTCTCCTTCTCGTTGCTATGCCATCACCATGGTCCCGTGTGAGCGTGGGAAAATTTTGAAATTACTACGTTCCCCAACGGTGGCATCCGAGCCTGGTTTTATGCGTTGATGTCATATGCACGAGTAGAACACAAGTGAGTTGTGGGCGATACAAGTCATACTACCTACCGCATGTCATACTTTGGTTCAGCGGTATTGTGAGATGAAGCGGCCCGGACCGACATTACGCCAGACGCTTACGCGAGACTGGTTTCACCGCTACGAGCACTCGTGCTTAAAGGTGGCTGGCGGGTGTCATCTCTCTCACTTTAGTTGAACTGAGTGTGGCTACGCGGGTCCTTGAGAAGGTTAAAACGGAGTCTATTTGACGAAGTATCGTTGTGGTTTTAATGCGTAGGTAAGAACGGTTCTTGCTCAGCCCGTAGCAGCCACGTAAAACTTGCAACAACAAAGTAGAGGACGTCTAACTTGTTTTTGCAGGGCATGTTGTGATGTGATATGGTCAAGACGTGATGCTATATTTTATTGTATGAGATGATCATGTTTTGTAACCGAAGTTATCGGCAATGGCGAGAGCCATATGGTTGTCGCTTATTGTATGAAATGCAAACGCCCTGTAATTGCTTTACTTTATCACTAAGCGGTAGCGATAGTCGAGAAGCAATAGATGGCGTAAACGACAACGATGCTACGATGGAGATCAAGGTGTCGCGCGGTGACGATGGTGATCATGACGGTGCTTGAGATGGAGATCACAAGCACAAGATGATGATGGCCATATCATATCACTTATATTGATTGCATGTGATGTTTATCCTTTATGCATCTTATTTTGCTTTGATTGACGGCAGCATTTTAAGATGATCTCTCACTAAAATTATCAAGTAGTGTTCTCCCTGAGTATGCACCGTTGCCAAAGTTCGTCGTGCCGAGACACCACGTGATGATCGGGTGTGATAAGCTCTACGTCCATCTACAACGGGTGCAAGCCAGTTTTGCACACGCAGAATACTCAGGTTATACTTGACGAGCCTAGCATATGCAGATATGGCCTCGGAACACGGAGACCAAAAGGTCGAGCGTGAATCATATAGTAGATATGATCAACATAAGATGTTCACCATTGAAAACTACTCCATCTCACGTGATGATCGGTTATGGTTTAGTTGATTTGGATCACGTGATCACTTAGATGACTAGAGAGATGTCTGTCTAAGTGGGAGTTCTTAAGTAATATGATTAATTGAACTTAAATTTATCATGAACTTAGTACTGATAGTATCTTGCTTGTCTATATGCATTTGTAGATAGATGGCTCGTGTTGTTGTTCCGTTGAATTTTAATGCGTTCCTTGAGAAAGCAAAGTTGAAAGATGATGGTAGCAATTACACGGATCGGGTCCGTAACTCGAGGATTATCCTCATTGCTGCAGAAGAGTTACGTCTGGATGCACCGCTAGGTGCCAGACTCTTCTTGATGCAACCGACGACGTTAAGAACGTCTGGCGAGCAAAGGCGATGACTACTCTATAGTTCAAGGTGTGCCATGCTTTACGGCTTAGAACCGGGTCTTCAACGACATTTTGAAAGTCGTGGAGCATATGAGATGTTCCAAGAGTTGAAGTTGATATTTCAACAGTAATGCCCGGATTGAGAGATATGAAGTCTCCAATAAGTTCTATAGCTGCAAAATGGAGGAGAATGGGTGCATCGGTGAGCACATACTCGAGAATGTCCGGGTATTACAATCACTTGACTCAACCGGGAGTTGATCTTCCGGATGATTGTGTCATTGACAGAATTCTTCAATCACCGCCACCAAGCTACAAAGGCTTCGTGATGAACTATAATATGCAAGGGTTAGTAAAGACTATGCTCGAGCTCTTCGCATAATCTTTGAAGGCTGCGGAGGTAGAAATCAAGAAGGAGCATCAAGTGTTGATGGTCAATAAGACCACTAGTTTCAAGAAGAAAGGCAAAGGGAAGAAAAAGGGAACTTCAAGAAGAACTGCAAACAAGTTGCTGATCAGGAGAAGAAACCCAAGTCTGGACCTAAACCTGAAACTGAGTGCTTCTACTGCAAGCAGTTTGGTCACTGGAAGCGGAACTGCCCCAAGTATTTGGCGGATAAGAAGGATGGCAAGGTGAACAAAGGTATATGTGATATACCTGTTATTGATGTGTACCTTACCAGAGCTCATGATAGCACACTGGTATTTGAATCTGGTTACATTGCTAATATTTGCAACTTTCGAAGCAGGGGACTCTGATTAGCGAACACTGGCAAAGGGCGAGGTGGCGATCTTGGCGTGGGAAATGGTTCCAAAGTCGATGTGATCGCGGTCGGCATGCTACCTCTACATCTACCTTCGAGATTAGTTTTAGACCTAAATAATTGTTATTTGGTGCCAGCGTTAAGCATGAACATTATATCTGGATCTTGTTTGATGCGAGACGGTTATTCATTTAAATCAGAGAATAAAGGTTGTTCTATTTATATGAATAATATCTTTTATGGTCATGCACCCTTGAAGAGTGGTCTATTTTAATGAATCTCGATAATAGTGATACACATATTCATAATGTTGAGACCAAAAGATGCAGAGTTGATAATGATAGTGCGACTTATTTGTGGCATTGCCGTTTAGGTCATATCGGTATAAAGCGCATGAAGAAACTCCATACTGATGGACTTTTGGAGTCACTTGATTATGAATCACTTGGCACTTGCGAACCGTGCCTCATGGGCAAGATGACTAAAACCCGCTTCTCGGTACTATGGAGAGAGCAACAGATTTGTTGGAAATCATACATACAGATGTATGTGGTCCAATGAATATTGAGGCTCGTGGCGGATATCGTTATTTTCTCACCTTCACAGATGATTTAAGCAGATATGGGTATATCTTCTTAATGAAACATAAGTCTGAGACATTTGAAAAGTTCAAAGAATTTCAGAGTGAAGTTGAAAATCATCGTAATAAGAAAATAAAGTTTCTACGATCTGATCGTGGAGGCGAATATTTGAGTTACGAGTTTGGTCTACATTTGAAACAATGCGGAATAGTTTAGCAACTCACGCCACCGGAACACCACAAGCAATGGTGTGTCCGAACGTCGTAATCGCACTTTACTAGATATGGTGCGATCTATGATGTCTCTTACAGATTTACCGCTATCGTTTTGGGGTTATGCTCTTGAGACGGCCGCATTCACGCTGAATAGAACACCGTCAAAATCCGTTGAGGCGACACCTTATGAAGCTGTGGTTTAGCAAGAAACCAAAGTTGTCGTTTCTTAAAGTTTGGGGATGCGATGCTTATGTGAAAAAGCTTCAACCTGATAAGCTCGAACCTAAATCGGAGAAATGTATCTTCATAGGATACCCAAAGGAAACGATTGGGTACACCTTCTATCACAGATCCGAAGGCAAGACATTTGTTGCTAAGAATGGATCCTTTCTAGAGAAGGAGTTTCTCTCGAAAGAAGTGAGTGGGAGGAAAGTAGAACTTGATGAGGTAATCTGTACCTTCTCCCTTATTTGAAAGTAGTTTATCACGAAACCAGTTTCTGCGATATCTACACCAAATAGTGAGGAAGTTGATGATGTTGATCATGAAACTTCAGATCAAGTTACTCTGAACCTCGTAGATCAACCAGAATAAAATCCGCACTGAGTGGTACGGCAATCCTGTTCGGAAGTCATGCTACTAGATCATGATGAACCTACGAACTATGAAGAAGCGATGGTGAGCCCAGATTCCATAAAATGGCTTGAGGCCATGAAATCTGAGATGGGATCCATGTATGAAAACAAAGTATGGACTTTGGTTGACTTGCCCGAGGGTCGGCAAGCAATAGAAAACAAGTGGATCTTCAAGAAGAAGACCGACGCCGACGGTAATATTGCTGTCTACAAAGCTCGACTTGTCGCAAAGGGTTTTCGACAAGTTCAAGGGATTGACTACGATGAGACCTTCTCACCCGTAGCGATGCTTAAGTCTGTCCGAATCATGTTAGCAATTGCCGCATTTTATGATTATGAAATTTGGCAAATGGATGTAAAAACCGCATTCTGAATGGGTTTCTGGAAGAAGAGTTGTATATGATGCAACCAGAAGGTTTTATCAATCCAAAGGGAGCTAACAAAGTGTGCAAGCTCCAGCGATCCATTTATGGACTGGTGCAAGCATCTCGGAGTTGGAATAAACGCTTTGATAGTGTGATCAAAGTATTTGGGTTTATCTGAGACTTTTGGAGAAGCCTGTATTTACAAGAAAGTGAGTGGGAGCTCATAGCATTTCTGATATTATATGTAGATGACATATTACTGATCGGAAATGATATAGAATTTCTGGATAGCATAAAGGGATACTTGAACAAGAGTTTTTCGATGAAAGACCTTGGTGAAGCTGCTTACATATTGGGCATCAAGATCTATAGAGATAGATCAAGACGCTTAATTGGACTTTCACAAAGGACATACCTTGATAAAGTTTTGAAGAATTTCAAAATGGATCATGCAATGAAAGGTTTTTTACATGTATTACAATGTGTAAGATTTAGTCAGACTCAATGCCCGACCACGCAGAAGATAGAGAGAAAAGAAAGATGTTCCTATGCTTCAGCCATAGGCTCTATCATGTATGCAATGCTGTGTACCAGACACGACGTATGCTTAGTGTAAGCTTGGCAGGAAGGTACCAAAGTAATCCAGAGTGGATCATCGGACAGCGGTCAAGAACATCTGAAATACACGAAAAGGACTAAGGATATGTTTCTCGTATATGGAGGTGACAAAGAGCTAGTCGTAAATGGTTACGTCGATGCAAGCTTTGACACCGATCCAGACGATTCTAAATCGCAAACTGGATACGTGTTTTTATTAAACAGTGGAGCTGTCAGTTGGTGCAGTTCTAAACAAAGCGTCATGGCGGGATCTACATGTGAAGCGGAGTACATAGCTGCTTCGGAAGCAGCAAATGAAGGAGTCTGGATGAAAGAGTTCATTTCCGATCTAGGTGTTGTACCTAGTGCATCGGGACCAATGAAGATCTTCTCGTGACAATCTTGGTGCAATTGCCTTGGCAAAGGAATCCAGATTTCACAAGAGGACCAAGCATATCAAGAGACGCTTCAATTCCATTCGGGACCAAGTCCAAGTGGGAGACATAGAGATTTGCAAAATACATACGGATCTGAACGTTGCAGACCCGTTGACTAAGCCTCTTCCACGAGCAAAACATGATCAGCACCAAGACTCCATGGGTGTTAGAATCATTCTTGGTGAACTAGATTATTGACTCTAGTGCAAGTGGGAGGCTGAAAGGAAATATGCCCTAGAGGCAATAATAAAGTTATTATTTATTTCCTTATATCATGATAAATGTTTATTATTCATGCTAGAATTGTATTAACCGGAAACATAATACATGTGTGAATACATAGACAAGCAGTGTCACTAGTATGCCTCTACTTGACTAGCTCGTTAATCAAAGATGGTTATGTTTCCTAACCATAGACATGAGTTGTCATTTGATTAACGGGATCACATCATTAGGAGAATGATCTGATTGACATGACCCATTCCGTTAGCCTAGCACTTGATCGTTTAGTATGTTCTGTTGCTTTCTTCATGACTTATACATGTTCTGTAACTATGAGATTATGCAACTCCCGTTCTGGGAGGAACACTTTGGGTACTACCAAACGTCACAACGTAATCGGGTGATTATAAAGGAGTACTACAGGTGTCTCCAAAGGTACTTGTTGGGTTGGCGTATTTCGAGATTAGGTTTTGTCACTCCGATTGTTGGAGAGGTATCTGGGCCTTCTCGGTAATACACATCACATAAGCCTTGCAAGCATTACAACTAATGAGTTAGTTGTGAGATGATGTATTACGGAACGAGTAAAGAGACTTGCCAGTAACGAGATTGAACTAGGTATTGGATACCGACGATCGAATCTCGGGTAAGTAACATACCGATGACAAAGGGAACAACGTATGTTGTTATGCGGTCTGACCGATAAAGATCTTCGTAGAAAATGTAGGAACCAATATGGGCATCCAGGTCCCGCTATTGGTTATTGACCGGAGATGTGTCTCGGTCATGTCTACATTGTTCTCGAACCGTAGGGTCCGCACTCTTAAGGTTTCGATGACGGATATATTATGAGTTTATGTATTTTGATGTACCGAAGGTTGTTCGGAGTCCCGAATATGATCACGGACATGACGAGGAGTCTCGAAATGGTCGAGACATAAAGATTAATATATTGGACGGATATATTTGGACATCGGAAAGGTTCCGGAGAAGTTTGGAGCCCGGGAGGTTACCGGAACCCCGGGAGGTATATGGGCCTTATTGGGCCCATGTGGGAGGAAGGAGAAGGAACAAGGGAGGCGCGCCCCAAGCCCAATCCGAATTGGGGAAGGGGCGGCCCCCCTTTCCTTTCTCCTTCCCCTCTTCCTATTCCTACTACTAGTACTACTTCCTAATACTAGTACTCCTTCCTTCCCCTCCAAATAAGATAAGGAAGAGAGGGAAACCTACTTGGAGTAGGTTTCCCTCCCATGGTGCGCCCCTTGTGGCCGCCACCTCCTCCCTCCCTCCTTTATATACGGGGTTGGGGGCACCCTAGCACACACAAGTTGATCCTTGAGATCGTTCCTTAGCCGTGTGCGGTGCCCCTTCCACCATATTCCACCTCGGTCATATCGTGGCGGTGCTTAGGCGAAGCCTGCGCCGGTGAAACATCAAGATCGTCACTGCCGCGTCGTCTTGTGGAACTCCCTCTCCCCGGAGCTTTGCCGGATCGGAGCCCGAGGAGCGCCATCGAGCTGAACGTGTGCCAAGAACTCGAGGCGCCGAATGCTGGGCTGGGCTCGGCTGGATCGCGAGGAGAACGTCGACTACTTCCTCTACGTCATCATCGACTCGGAGGTGCCGGAGTAACCTTTGGGATCGGCAGGATCGCGAGGAGAACGTCGACTACTTCCTCTACGTTGTGATCGCTTCCGCTTTGGTCTCACGAATGCGTGGGCGACACTCTCCCTTCTCGTTGCTATGCCATCACCATGGTCCTGTGTGAGCGTAGGAAAATTTTGAAATTACTACGTTCCCCAACAATGCAGACATGACCGAGATGGCTCTCCGGTCAATAACCAACAGCGGGATCTAGATACCCATGTTGGCTCCTACATACTCCTCGATGATTTCATCGGATGAACCACGATGTCGAGGATTCAAGCAACCCCGTATACTATTCCCTTTTGTCAGACGGTATGTTACTTGCCCGAGATTCGATCGTCGGTATCCTAATACCTCGTTCAATCTCGTTACCGGCAAGTCACTTTACTCGTACCGTAATGCATGATCCCGTGACCACACACTTGGTCACTTTGAGCTCATTATGATGATGCACTACCGAGTGGGCCCTGTGATACCTCTCCGTAACACGGAGTGACAAATCCTGCCTCGATCCGTGTCAACCCAACAGACACTTTCGGAGATACCTGTAGTGCACCTTTATAGTCACCCGATTACGTTGTGACGCTTTGGTACACCCAAAGCACTCCTACGGTATCCGGGAGTTACACGATCTCATGGTCTAAGGAAGAGATACTTGACATTGGAAAAGCTCTAGCAAAAGCGAACTACACGATCTTGTGCTATGCTTAGGATTGGGTCTTGTCCATCACATCATTCTCCTAATGATGTGATCCCGTTATCAATGACATCCAATGTCCATAGTCGAAACCATGACTATCTATTGATCAACGAGCTAGTCAACTAGAGGCTCACTAGGGAAATATTGTGGTCTATGTATTCACACATGTATTACGATTTCCGGATAATACAATTATAGCATGAATAAAAGACAATTATCATGAACAAGGAAATATAATAATAATCCTTTTATTATTGCCTCTAGGGCATATTTCCAACATTTTTTACTATGTTCAGGATAATTAAGTTCATCTAATGAACTCCCACTCAGACAGACATCCCTCTAGTTATCTAAGTGATTACATGATCCGAGTCAACTAGGTCGTGTTTGATCATCACGTGAGACGGACTAGTCATCATCGGTGAACATCTTCATGTTGATCGTATCTACCATACAACTCATGCTCGACCTTTCGGTCTCTTGTGTTCCGAGGCCATGTCTGTACATGCTAGGCTCGTCCAAGTCAACCTAAGTGTTTGGCGTGTGTAAATCTGTCTTACACCCGTTGTATGTGAACGTTAGAATCTATCACACCCGATCATCACGTGGTGCTTCAAGCATTTAACTTTCGCAATGGTGCACAGTTAGGGGGAACACTTTCTTGAAATTTTAATGAGGGATCATCTTATTTACTACCGTCGTTCTAAGCAAATAAGAAGCATAAACATGGTAAACATCACATGCAATCAAAAAGTGACATGATATGGCCAATATCATTTTGCTCCTTCTGATCTCCATCTTCGGGGCTCCATGATCATCATCGTCACCGGCATGACACCATGATCTCCATCATCATGATCTCCATCATCGTGGCTCAATGAAGTTGTCTCGCCAACTGTTACTTCTACTACTATGGCTAACGGTTTAGCAATGAAGTAAAGTAATTACATGGCGTTATTCAGTGACACGCAGGTCATACAATAAATAAAGACAACTCCTATGGCTCCTGCCGGTTGTCATACTCATCGACATGCAAGTCGTGATTCCTATTACAAGAACATGATCAATCTCATACATCACATATCATTCATCACATTCTATTGGCCATATCACATTACATAGCATACCCTGCAAAAACAAGTTAGACGTCCTCTAATTGTTGTTGGCATGTTTTACGTGGCTGCTATGGGTTTCTAGCAAGAACGTTTCTTACCTACGCAAAACCACAACGTGATATGTCAATTGCTATTTACCCTTCATAAGGACCCTTTTCATCGAATCCGATCGACTAAAGTAGGAGATCGGCACCCGCTAGCCACCTTATGCAACAAGTGCATGTCGGTCGGTGGAACCTGTCTCACGTAAGTGTACGTGTAAGGTCGGTCCGGCCGCTTCATCCCACAATACCGTCGAAACAAGATTGGACTAGTAACGGTAAGCATATTGAACGAAATCAACGCCCACAACAACTTGTGTTCTACTCGTGCATAGAATCTACGCAATAGACCTAGCTCATGATGCCACTGTTGGGGAACGTAGCAGAAATTCAAAATTTTCTACGCATCACCAAGATCTAACTATGGAGAGACTAGCAACGAGAGAGAGGGGAGTGCATCTACATACCCTTGTAGATCGCTAAGCGGAAGCGTTCAAGAGAACGGGGTTGAAGGAGTCGTACTCGTCGTGATCCAAATCACCGGAGATCCTAGTGCCGAACGGACGGCACCTCCGCGTTCAACACACGTGCAGCCCGGTGACGTCTCCCATGCCTTGATCCAGCAAGGAGAGAGGGAGAGGTTGGGAAGGACTCCGTCTAGCAGCAGCACTGGTGGTGGAGGACGTGGCACTCCAGCAGGGCTTCGCTAAGCACCGCAAGAGACGAGGAGAGAGAGAGGTAGGGCTGCGCCAAGGAGAGGAAAAACTCATGTGTTGGCAGCCCCAAAGACCTCAACTATATATAGGGGAGAGGGAGGGGGCTGCGCCCCCTCTAGGGTTCCCACCCCAAGGGGTGCGGCAGTCCCTAGATCCCATCTTGGGTGCGGCCAACGGGGAGAGAGGGGGAAACTTGCCCCCCAAGCAAGGTGGAGGCGCCCCCTCCCCAAACCCTAGGCGCCTTGGGCCCTGGTGGGGGGACGCACTAGCCCACATGGGGCTGGTCCCCTCCCACACTTGGCCCATGCAGCCCTCTGGGGCAGGTGGCCCCACTTGGTGGACCCCCGGGACCCTCCCGGTGGTCCCGGTACATTACCGATAACACCCAAAACTTTTCCGGTGACCAAAACATGACTTCCCATATATAAGTCTTTACCTCCGGACCATTCCGGAACTCCTCATGACGTCCGGGATCTCATCCGAGACTCCGAACAACATTCAGTAACCACGTATATCTATTCCCTATAACCCTAGCGTCATCGAACCTTAAGTGTGTAGACCCTACGGGTTCGGGTACCATGCAGACATGACTGAGACATTCTCCGGTCAATAACCAACAGCGGGATCTGGATAGCCATGTTGGCTCCCACATGTTCCACGACGATCTCATCGGATGAACCACGATGTCGAGGATTCGATCAATCCCGTATACAATTCCCTTTGTCTAGCGGTATTGTACTTGCCTGAGATTTGATCGTCGGTATCCCGATACCTTGTTCAATCTCGTTACCGGCAAGTCTCTTTACTCGTTCCGTAACACATCATCCCGTGATCAACCCCTTGGTCACATTGTGCACATTATGATGATGTCCTACCGAGTGGGCCCAGAGATACCTTTCCGTCACTGCGGAGTGACAAATCGATCTCGATTCGTGCCAACCCAATGTACACTTTCGGAGATACCCGTAGTGCACATTTATAGCCACCCAGTTACGTTGTGACGTTTGGTACACCCAAAGCATTCCTACGGTACGGGAGTTGCACAATCTCATGGTCTAAGGAAATGATACTTGACATTAGAAAAGCTTTAGCATACGAACTACACGATCTTTGTGCTAGGCTTAGGATTGGGTCTTGTCCATCACATCATTCTCCTAATGATGTGATCCCGTTATCAACGACATCCAGTGTCCATGGTCAGGAAACCGTAACCATCTATTGATCAACGGGCTAGTCAACTAGAGGCTTACTAGGGACATGGTGTTGTCTATGTACCCACACATGTATCTGAGTTTCCTATCAATACAATTATAGCATGGATAATAAACGATTATCATGAACAAGAAAATATAACAATAACTAATTTATTATTGCCTCTAGGGCATATTTCCAACAGTTGCAAGACCGAGTCTGGTCCAACGACAGAATCCAGCGCCAGGGCTGGCCAAATGGCTATTTCTGCCAGCTCTGCCACAGAAACCTTGAAACAAGCAAGCACATTTTCTGGGAATGCCCCAAGGCATGGGGCGTGTGGCAACAGGTGGCTTCATGGCGCGGCTGCTCCACCTTCACGCCGACGGATGAGTGGCGCTAGAAGAAGCCGCTGATGATCATCAGAGAAATCATCAACAGGGCAGCGCCAAGCGAGCGAAAAGGAACAAAAACCATGCTCCCCGCAGCATGCTGGGAGATCTTGCAAGAACGGAATAGAAGCACTTTCCAAAACAAAATAGCCTCCACCTCTGACATTGTGAGAGAATTGAGAAACTCTCTAGAGCTATGGAGACTTGCTAGAGCGATCTGTATTGAGAGCCCCTTTGGGGAACCATCGTAAGATTTTTGGCGTTTAGAGGCCTCTTTCATATTTTCTCTCAATTTTTTCCTTGGTCGCTGACCGTCAGACATCATTTTGTAATCACCATGTTCTCCTTGCTATGAATCAATGAAATAGCCAGCAATTGCTGGAAATTAAAAAAAAAACTATTCTAGCCATCTCCTTCCTATTGGGTGCCCTTTAGTTTGGTGAGAGTCGCGACCGATAGACTACTTCAAAAGATGAGTAGTTTAGGAATATTCAGATTTATATCTATTTCTTTTTTCTAGTTTGTTAAGTGACTCTTTGTGATGTGGTAGAAGTATCTATGCACCATATATTTGTTGGCCCTGATATGTATAAATGTATATGAGTATTGTTTTACAAAAAGAATTGTGCAAATGAATGTTGTATGCGTGTGCATTCTGTTCCAGTGTTTTCTGTCAATTTCATTTTGGTGCCTTGCCGATACCAGCATAAATAAATCCAAGCAAAACAAAAGGAACAAAATCAGTCGGAGATAAAATACTATCACTGACTAGTTGGCGGTCTGCGATGCGTCTTTATCAGTGACCGACCGACAAAGCCCGTTTCTAATAGATGACTGACCCGGAGGCACTTGCCGGTTGAAAACTCATTGGTGATGATACATTTTGGTTGGTCAGTGTTGTTCCGATCTGTAGTTGTGGACGTCGCGCTTGCGTGACGGCGACGAGGGTTCCTCCTAGACGCGGCGTCCGATTTGGACATTGCAGTGGCTCGCCTCCTCCTTGACGCGATGGCATGGCAGCGAGAGCAGCTCCTCTTTCAGGCGGTATGAAGGACGAGGTGAGGGCGGCAGTGGGCCACGCGACTCTTGATCCCGAGCTCCATCATCCGGTGAAACTCCTTATCGGTTGACACTGTCTCGGTGAGGAGATGCGGTGACTGCTACTCTTCATCATTAGAGGAGGAGAGCACTGCATCCTCCTTCAACGATGTTGTGGTGGGGACAACGACGGCCTCAGAGACTTTGGGCGGGCGGCGGCATGATCTGTAGCTCCCTCCACCGTCCGACGTTGAGAACCAACCGATGCCTCCTGGCTTGTACATCGTGAGGTCGAGGAGAGTAGAGGAAATGGCGGGGCGACAATGTGCGTAGAGGTGAGGAGAGGCGGGGATGGGATGCTTAAAAAGCCGGGGCAGGCCTACGTACGTCGCTTCAACGCGGCGCGTCAGCCGGAGAAGACTTCTCGACCACCGCATCTGCATTGAAACAGCGTCGCCGACCCAGCCGGCCACTTCTGTCTAGTCGCGTCATCATGTCGTTTTCGCTCTAGAGCAAAGACCGGTATAAATGCGCGAAGACAATTCTAAAGCGGGACGCACGGCGATGACCATGAATAGACCAAATAGTCACACGCATACGTGGTACTCCCTCTGTTCGGAATTACTCGTCTAAGAAATGAATGTATATAGATGTATTTTAGTTGTAGATACATCTATTTTTATGACAAGTAATTTCGAACGGAGGAAGTAGATGGCTGAACTACCGCAAACCTCCTTCCAATTTGCTTTCGATTTGTGGAAATTTGGACGACCAAACCGGCCGCAGACATATTACCGGGTGGCGTTGGAGGGCTCAAAGAGTCCGGAGTCCGGACCGAGCGGTCTGGATGTTTACGGGGACCGCGTTGGAGGTGCGCTTACTCTTTCATCCTCGGCCGTTCATCATTTTTTGTATAGCCGGCACGTGGCCTTTATCTTTGCGTACTAGGTAGTGTCCTAGCACTATCACGGCGCGGCACAAATTCGCCGGAGGACTATCCACAAGAAATTCGTCCGATCCATCTCCGTCCACAAGCTGTGTTCTCTATGTCCCGCCCATCGACTGGCGTACGTACTGCCACATATAAGGAAGGTGCTGCCCATCTCCACACACAAGCGAGCGGGTAACTCTACCTGGCAACTGCGACCTTCGTCACCCCGGCCGGCCATGTCGCAGGTGAGGATCGTCGACGCGAGCTACGTCCATGTGCCGGAGACCGCCGTCCGGCCGCCGGGGCCGATCAAGCTGACCGCGATGGAGGCGCTGTGGATCGTCATCCCGGTGCTGCAGCACGTGCTGCTCTATGAGGGCGACGACGACGTGCCGCCCTTCGACGCCATCGTTCAGTCGCTTCGCTCCTCCCTCGCTGCGACTTTGCCCAGCTTCGCGCCGCTCGCCGACAAGCTGGCCCACCTCGAGGAGACGGGGGATGTCGGCGTCAGCTGCCCACTACTAGAAAAATGCTTACTAGTAGATCTGATTTTTGAGCTACCAGTAGCGTGGAATGCGCCATACTATTTATGAAGAAGAAGATATTTTTGACCAAATTCTTGGTAAGTTCAATCTTAGTAGCTGCGTTTCGCCCGGCCATCTGCTAACATTTATGTTTTTTTTAGCATTTTGACGCTGTAGATGTTTAAACAGATATATCTTTTATACAATAACAACTCATCATGAACTAGTCTGTTTAAATAGCATGTTCATTACCACTTGTCATCACCATCAAACAATGTTCGTCAATGAGACATCATATAACAAGTTGGTCACTAGTCATAATCACAACTCCTCCTCATCATCATCAACTCTAACACATTGTAGCACATAATAACACATATTCTAACTACAACCTACTCCTCTCATAGGACCTACTCTACTCTCTCTTAGGTAAAATATCATAAAACAAGATATGCATTGACGCTGCATTAAGGAAAATTGACTCTCCATAATAAAGAACGGAGATCATCCTGTCTCCAAGTCTTGGCCTACGTACAATGTTGCTTCCAAGTAGCTCTCTACGATGGTTCAAACATTTTTTGAAATCATCTATTATCATGGCTTCCTCGCTTTTAGAAATCCGGTATGGACAAGAGTGATGTGGATACTGCGGCTGGCCTGGCCATGGTGGCCGTAAGCTCATAACATTAACGCGACCTCTCGTCAACATCAGATGAGGCACACAATCCATCGGGATTTTCTGTTCAAAAACATAGTAATAACTTTGTAGTTAGCAACATAGTTTAGTTTTAGAAGAATTTATGCAAAAGACGCACGAATGTCGTAATAGTAGAAAATCTTACCATGATATCTCCATTGATGTTACCGTAGTTCAACACGTTCACTAGTGGCACGTATTGACCATAATGTGGAGGAGTTTGATAATAGCTATTGTAATTCTCAATATCAGTAAAAAATGTGATAAGACCATCTTGCTTCTTATAAGTTAATTGTGCTTCATCATTGTAGTAGTAGGTTCTGTCTACCATTTTCCGTACATTTTTTGAAAAATGAAAATAAGCTGTCAATGAAAATAAGCTGTCAAATATTTTGAAATAAACAATAAGCTGGGCTCACCAGAAGGTAGCACAACCCAGTACCAGCCCGGCGGAGCCCAGTCCCGGACATGGCCCCTCAGCTCAACCAGGAGTCCTCCGCCGAGTCGACGGCGAGGATGCGGGATAGGCATCATCGACGTCGAGAACAAAATGATTAATTATGAAAATAAAATTAATAAACACTTAGCAATATTTGGCATGACCTTTGCTAAAAACAGGACATATCGAGCGCCTGAAATTTGCCAGAACGTAAACGAATTGACATTTCTGGCAAAACATAGGCCACTCGGAAAAGTATGACATGTCCAAAATGTGACATGTTCAAAATATGACATGTCCACTGCAAATTTACATATAACAGGAAAAATTGCTTTAACTAAAAAAATAACAACAATTGCTTTAACTAAAAAAAACCTAGAATTCTGTTAACTACACCTAAAACAACTAAAACACCTAACATTTTGTTAACTACACCTAAAACAACTAAAACACCTAAAACTCTTTTAAATACACTTAAAACACCTAAATTCTATTAACTACACCTAATTAAAAACCTAGCTAAATTTCGGTCCTAACATTAAAACCTAGCTAAATTTAAAAACCTAGGGTTCATACGAATTAACTAGGGTTCATACCTAATCTGTCCAAGCAAGGGTTCGATCAAAACCTAAATTATTCTAATAACCTACATTTTTTCAACTACATAGAATTGAAAATAACTACTCTAATAACTATAACTAGGGAGGGAGGGAGGAGGAGGAAGGAGGGAGGAGTACCTCTCGGTGGAGGAGGGCCGGCGCAGGAGCAGAGCCGTGGCGGTGGCCGGGCGGTGTGGAGGAGGAGGCCGACGCTGGGGCCGGGCGGTGGCGGGGAGGAGGGCTGGCGAGGGCGGCCGACGCAGGGAGGAGGGTCGGCGCGGGGGACGGCAGTGTGCGGGGGTCGACGGTTGCGCGCGGGGGATCGAGGGAGGAGTGTGGGAGTGTGAGTGAGAGTGAGGCCGGCCGGGCCGGGTGAGGGGAGGTAATGGGCCTAACAAAGAAGCTGAACGGGCCAACGCCATCGCTAAGCCCACTAGCTGTAGCGCAGGTTGGACGACAGGCGCTGCTGCTATTTTTTGGCCGGGGTGTGTGGTGTATTACACTTAGCAGTAGCGTGGGGCTATGTAACAAGCGCTGCTGCTAACTGATACCAATAACGCTTTTTTTAGCCAGCGCTACTACTAACTAGTGCTACTACTAACTAGTAGTAGCGTTGGGTATAAACAAACGCTACTGGAAATTTCTATTTATAAGCGTTTTCTTAATAGTGGCCCCGCCTCCAACGGTGTCAGGTTCGTTGTCGCGGAGTGCGATGCAGACATCGGGCGCCTGGCCGGCGACGAGGAGCACGATCTGCGGGTGCTCGAGGGGCTCGTGCCGAAGGTGGACATGAGCCTGCTGCCGGCCCCTGTGCTGGCCGTGCAGGCCACGCGCATCGAGGGCGGCGTGGCGGTCGGTGTCACGGTGCACCATGGTGTCGCCGACGGCCGGGCGCTGTGGACGTTCGTTGAGGCGTGGGCGGCGGCGTGCCGGGGTGAGACGCCGGCCACGACGCCCTGCTTCGACCGCTCGCTCCTCAAGCTGCCCGGCGGCGAAGAGCTGGCCAGGAGCGTCGTACGGAAGGTGGCCCCGAATTTGCCTTCTGTACGTGGTTGCTCTCTTTCATGTCCAAGTCCTGTCTTTTTGTCTTCGAAGTAGAAAAAATCTTGAACTGAGGCCTTCGTTGCTTCATAGTACAATGACATATATCTCAAATCTTTTGAAAGATTAGAAAAAGTTATATCATTTGGTTCTTATTTATTTATGTCATTTGGTACTCGTCTAGATGAGATAAAATTTGGTCTCATTCACTTTTTATAGCCATTGGATGTGATGCTATAAGACGTGTGTGTTGATGTGGGTTATATCTGTTCTTGTTTTCAAAATGAATGAGACCAAATTATATCTCATCTAAATGAGTTCTAGGTACTCCCTTATTTATTTTTTGAAATGTGAAGGACAGAAACCACTTCTACATAGGAATAGAAATTCATTTATATAAACCAAAGGGCTCTAAATAAAAAAATCCTACAAGAATCATGTCCTATAAAATTCCCGTGATATTTCTCCAAACCAAAAGATGGGATTTCTCGTGGGATCAGATAAATCAGTATTTCAGATCAAGAACACAACCATGACAATCCACGGGAAAAAAACTGAGGCCTTCGTTCGTTCACAGGATAGGAATATCATATGAATAAACAAATTATAGAGAATGAGATGACATGTGTCTCAAATTCTGTAAATAGGGATAGGAAAAAAGATGCCATTTGTTTCACATTATAGAAGATTTTCCATTGAGTCTAGGTTAATATTTATTTTTCTTAAAATGTGAAAGATAGGAACTAATTCTATGTAGAAATGGAAAGCCATTTCTATGAATCAAAGGGCTCTAAACAAAAACTTCCCATAAGAATCCTGTCCTATAGAATTTCTGTGAAATTCCTTCGAACCAAAGAAGGCCTAATACTAAGAAAAATTATTTCTTACTAACTTATACTCCCTCCGTCCGAAAATACTTGTCATCAAAATGAATAAAAAGAGATGTATCTAAAACTAAAATACATCTAGATACATCCTCTTTTATTGATTTTGATGACAAGTATTTGAGTACTAAACTAGCGACAAATGATATGGTCAGAGAATGTACATCAACTCATGTGCAGATGGACCCAGAACATTTTATAACCTTTCTGAAAAGTAGGGATATCTACACGTTCTTACGCGCAGGTGGCACCACCGCCATCCCTGGTTGAAGATCGAAAGAGGTTCACCCGTCGAACGTTCACCCTTGACGCGGGGGACATCCATCGCCTCAAGCAACGCATCGTCCATCTAGGGGAATCCCACGGCGCACCCTTGCCTCAGTCGCCATCAACATTCACCGTCGTCGTCGCGCTCGCCTGGACGTGCTTCGCCCGGTGCAAGCCATTCTCCTCGGAGGACGACGCGCAGCTCTTCTTCTTCGCCGACAACCGCGACCGCCTTGACCCTCCTGTCGACAAAGGGTACATTGGTGCGTGCCTCACTGGGTGCGTATCGAAACTCCCCGTGTCGGAGCTTCGTGGCGACCGTGCCTTGGCAGCCGCGGCATCGGCGGTGCAGGACGGGGTCGACAAGGTGAAGGAGGACCCTGTTGCCGGGTGGAACTTCTACACGTGTAGATATCCCGCCATCTCAGCGGAGAAGCAGCGTGGCTTCCACCGAGCTGCTTCAGCCAGAGCAGCATGCCTTGACGGCTCCTGTCAGCTATCCCGTGGATGCTATCACGGATGCTGAAAATTGCCACCTTATGGCGCAATGGAGCAATTTAAAGGTCAAGGCGGCTGTTGGCTCTGTTTATCCTACTAAACCCGACTCAACTTTTCACCGCCGCTGATTCCGGAAGGATATGCTAAGGTGATGGTCGATGAAATAACGGCGGGATTTGAGGACCTCCGGCTTGACCACCCTACCGGTGAAGGGGAGTATCGGCTGGGTTCTGCTCAGAAGACTCCACGCCTATGGCGGAAGGATCTCATCAACCTTCCGAATCGGACGCCTCCGCCTCCTCCTCCTCCTCCGGCGAGTCAGGGCACTCCGCCTCCACCGCCTCCTCCTCCCGTGAGTGGCGATCGGGGCACTCGGCGGCTCCTTCTCCGGCGCGTGGCGGCACTCCGCCTCCTTCTCCGCTTTGCACCGGGCGCGCCTGAGCAGCCAGCCTCCTCCTTCTCCGCCTCGTCGGCAAGGCGGAAGAGACCCGCCGCCCGCTCCGGCTGCTCCGGCGTCGTAGTCCTTCTCCTCCGCCTCGTAAGCAAGGAAAGAAGACATCCGCTCCGTCTCGCTTTCTGCCGGTGTCTAGCAGTACAACCAAAGGCGGGAGGAGATCTGATTCGGTCCTTCTCTCAAGACTCCAGAGAAGTTACCGCACGAGAGGAGCGAGGAGGAAAACGCGAAGATCGCGCAGCATCAAGTGGATGACTGGTTTCAAGGGTTGAAAGCAAAGAGACATCCACCTCCGGAGGAGAAGGTAGATCCGGTCAAAGCGAAGCGCATTTCGCTGCCCCGACAAAACCACCCAAGTCTCCGCCGAAAGGCAACTATGAGCGCATTATTGGAAAGGCATTTGCGAAGCGGAGAGGTCGGGAAGTACTGTCGATGATCAAAGGATGAAAGAACGACGAGCTGGGAAACAAATTGCCCAGCTCGGCGAACAAGCGAAGCAATCGTGCCCCCGCTCAAGGTGCTCGCTAGCGACATCGTCGATCCGAGGATGGTGCCCGGTTATGGCAATCCTGCAGATTACCTGCCCGACGATGTACATTATGATTTCTTAGGGGTGCAGATACAAAGATACGAGTACGGGAAGCCTCTCGTCAAAGATGAAAGTTCTCTATCAACGATGATGCGAAGATTGCATGATTGGTACATGAAAACCTGCAAAGAGTCTCGAGGGAGGAGTACTTTGTATGTGAGAGTTAAAGGAGCATGACCTCCTTGGAATTGAACTGTCGCCTATTCCATTTGAGGAGTTCTATCAGTTTTTCAATCAATTGTCCCTCGATAAAGCAACGGTCACCTACTACATGCCTGTAAGTAGTACTACTTACATCATTAAGTCTCTCTATATAACTCAGCCCTTTCATTGCATGTATTTATAATTATCCTCACTATATTATGCAGATTGAAGATCGCGAATTGAAGAAAAGACAAGTGGGTGATATTGGGTTCATTAACACATATCTCATAGATGCAACTGAGGTTAAATTTCGTGCCGAAGATATCGAGGCCAACTTGCTACAATCGTTGGTAATAAATGAACACAAAGATATAATACTCTTTCCTTACAACATCAAGTGAGTGTTACTGTCTTGTGGCATATTCGGTTTGTCCAGGTTATAGTAATGTAATATTGATGAGTTATGCATGTGTGCGCAGCTACCACTATATTCTCCTAGAGATTAAGCTTGAGAAGGGAGTAGTAACTGTCTTAGAATCCAAGCGAAAAGATCCCAAGGAGTATGCGGACATGACTGAAATGCTCGACAAGTAAGTTAAATCGATCATTATCCACCATATCAGCAACTTTGTTCATTTCTGATATCAAGTAATTGTTTTCTTTGTATGTCAGGGCTTGGAGAACACCAAAAAAGCTCCGGGACTACCGAAGAAGCTGCAATTTAGACACCCGAAAGTAAGTACTATATAGTAGCATATTCCACGCATCTCCTAGTGATTCAAGCGCTAGTTTCATCAATACCATTTAGCATGCTTGCTAATTATCAGTTTGATTGACCTCTATTTCTTGTAAAGTGGTTGTGGCAGAAACAAGGGAATGATTTACGTGGATACTACGTTATGCGAGTCCATCCGCCACCACGACACGTGAGAGGGCTACTCCGACAAACAATATGAAGTGCGTAAATAAAAATATGCACAATTTTATTTTATTACCATCATTTGTGTTGAGTTTCATTCATTCATATATGTATATATATATATGTATTGACCCCTTTCTTAAAATTAGATGTTTCGGAAGCGGGATGAACTCCTAGCACCAGATCGCATGCGAGCAATTCAAGAGGAATTGACAGCATTCTTTCTTGACCACGTGATCGCTGAAGACGGAGAATACTATGTGGACCACGCGTCCGTATGTTAGGAGATTATATATTTGTAAAACATAATTATTGTATATATGTAGCCGGAAGTGTCGGATAGATATACGAGAACTTGTTGTTCGACCAATCTCTCGGAGAAGGAGAGGTGGTCGATATCACTTCTCTCTGTATGCATATATGTTCATGACGCGATCTTACATTTTGCTTAACTACTAGCTAGCTAAGCGTGTCTAGCTAGTCCTCTCTATACGTATGTATAGTACGTAGCGTCGACCAAGCACGGACAAAAGAGATGATATTTTTCTGTATTAATTAGCTAGCTATAGCACAATATATGAAACACCTACATTAACCCCCCAAACCCGCCCCCTGAAAAAAACAAAACCACGTACCATATAAATCTTGTGGCGTGGAGTTTATCGGTTGGTTGGCCACCAACCCACCAGCCCTCCCGCCTGCAGGTTCGAATGCAGTCACGCGTGATATCCGTCCTTGGGTTGTGGATTGAACCGGGACTAAAGGATCATAGTGCACACTGATGACTGATGCCTCTATGGACCGTATGATGAACCTATCCACGACGGTCAGGTGGCCCTGATGCGTAGCAGGGATGGCCGGGGCGTGCAGGTGTCGGTGTCACTGCTCCAACCGGCACACATGGATGCGTTCAAGTCTAATTTCCATGAGCTAATCAAGTGATGATATTTTTTTCCATTTTTTGCAAAGATACCGTCACGGGTCAATTCAAATTAGTCGGCTCAAACGTTTGACGGAGGACGCAAATAGCAACTCACGTGAGTTATATCACTGTTGAAGAAAACGACGTCATGGCTGACACTACGTAAAATGGCAATGGGAGGTGTCCCCACGAATCCACCATTGCTGGTCAAACAAAAAGCAAAGCTATGATTGACGAGCGTCTCAGGTTGCGTGGTTGGGTTCGACACTCTCTCTGGGTAGGCCCGATGAGGATTCTTAGGATCATAAAATCGTTCCTGTTCACCAGTTTTCATACCGCTGGCACGCCTAGCGCCAGTGCATTATATTTATTCTCATCATCACTGTTTCATGTCGATCGACGGCAAGTGGTAGTAGGAGAGAGCGCCGAGGACGCGTCCGCGTAGTGCCAAACACAAGCCGCGGTGCACCCGTGCCACTGTTCGTCCGGCTCCTGTCGTCCGCACACACGATAATCCTCACCGGCGAGCGCGCAGCTCCCGATCTGGTCTGTCGTCCCCATGTCGCCGGTGAGGATCATCGACGCGACCTATGTCGGCGTGCCGGAGACCGCCGCGCCTCCGCCGGGGCCGATCAGGTTCACCGCGATGGAGGCGCTCTGGGTCGTCTTCCCGGTGCTGCAGCACGTCCTGCTCTACGAGGGCGACGACGACATGCCGCCCTTCGACGCCATTCTCCAGTCCCTCCGCTCCTCCCTCGCCGCGACTTTGGAAAGCTTCGCGCCGCTCGCCGGCAAGCTGGTCCACCTCGAGGAGACGGGGGACGTCGGCATCAGCTGCTCCGCCTCCGACGGCGTCAGGTTCGTCGTCGCGGAGTGCGACGCAGACATCCGCCGCCTGGCCGGCGACGAGGAGCACGACCTGCGCGTGCTCGAGGCGCTCGTGCCGGAGGTGGACATGGACCAGCTGCCGACTGCCCTGCTGGCCGTGCAGGCCACCCGTTTGGAGGGCGGCGTGGCGGTCGGGCTGACGGTGCACCACGGTGCCGCCGACGGGCGGGCGCTGTGGACGTTCGTCGAGGCGTGGGCGACGGCGTGCCGGGGCGAGATGCCGGCCGCCACGCCGTGCTTCGACCGCTCGCTCGTCAAGATGCCCGGCGGCGACAAGCTGGCCAGGAGTGTCCTGCGGAAGTTCGCTCCCAATTTGCCCTCGGTACGTACGTGGTTCCTCTGCTTCATACTGTACGTATAGATGGGTTCGCTCTAAGCGTCTTGATGTCTTCGTGTTGAATTTGAGAAACCAATACTTTCATTAGAGCAGATAGGTAGCACCATCCACTCACAATCTTATATAAGTACATACAGAGACACCGAAAGACTGATGTGAAAAATCTAGATCAATTTTGAGTGATGGTCTCATAACCTTTCAGAACCTTCTCTACCTCTCTGGAAATGGGTGTATTTGACACCGAAAATGCTAGACTTACAAACTGGCTACATTTTCAGAGGAGCAGATTAGTGTCAAAGTTTCTTACATAAACTAATATTCTCCCTGGAATTAACTGGGTGGGGCTTCTGCCTTATTCTTCTTCAATCAAATCTTTTCACATGTTCACATCTCCGGTAAGACTACCCATAATATGAGTAACATAGGGGATGGCATCATACATATTTAGACAAAATAGATCACAGGCCAAGTAATTAATGAAGAAAGACGTGTTTGAACGAATTTCATCCGGTTGATTTGAACTGTTGTTAAAATGTATGCCGCTATGGTTAGATGGGTTCCCGTTGGAAATGCCTTAATATAGACTAGTAACATATGTTACTCCCCACATATTGCTAGTCTAAATTACTCTCCACTATGACTAATCTAAGATACCTAACAAATAATTAAGTAGATGCAGCATTACTCGTTTGACACCAAACATGTTCTTGTCCGCAGGTGGCACTACCATTATCAGTCTTCGAAGACCGAAAGCGGCTCACTCGCCGAACCTTCACCTTGGACGAAGGAGACATCCAACGCCTGAAGCAGCGCATCGTCCACCTCAACGAGTCGGGCGGCACGCCCCCGCCTCGCCCGCCGTCTGCTTTCGCCGCCGTCGTCGCGCTCGCGTGGACGTGCTTCGCCCGGTGCAAGTCGTTCTCCTTGGACGACGACGTGTGGCTCTTCTTCTTCGCCGACATCCGCGAGCGCCTTGACCCTCCCGTCGGCGCGGGGTACATCGGCTCGTGCCTCACCAAGTGTTTGGCAAGGCTCCCCGCCCGGGAGCTTCATGGGGAGCGTGCCCTGGCGGCTGCGGCGGCGGCTGTCCAGGAAGAGATCAACAAGATGAAGGAAGACCCCATCGCTGGGTGGAATTTCTTCTCATTCGATCCCATGCCTTCCATGGACCGGCTGATGAACATATCAGGCTCATCGGGTTTTAGTGCATACCAGATCGCCGACTTTGGGTGGGGGAAGCCAAGGCGAACAGAGCCGATTAGGATGAACTCAGATGGTCAAGTGGCACTGATGGGCAGCAGGGACGGCCGGGGTGTGCAGGTCTCAGTGGCATTGCTCCAAGCGGCACAAATGGACGAGTTCAAATCTAACTTTCTGGCGCTACTTGAGTGACAATTTTTGTTCTCAAAGAGACCTAGTTAGGTCAATTCAAAACAGTACACCCAAATGTTTTATAAAGATTAATACATTATAATTGAATTGTTTATTTAACTAAGAGCTCCTTATTTTGAAGTTATCGATCTTAGTTGTTGGTTCTTTATCTTACTAGAAAGGTTGAGCGCGCTTCTCCGTGCAGTTTGTGTGGAAGATGATGGATTGCTGTCTTATAATGCGATGTTTTAGTGGGCTTTCTTACTTATGAGATTATATGTTATTTGCTAATCAACTCATACACTTTTTATGTAGGAAAATTTCTTACGTTGGTGACTACGTCAAGTGCTGGCGCTTCTTTTTTTTTGGGCGGTGTAATAGTGCACAGGACTGATGTGCTATTACGGGCTGATTGTTGCTGATTAATTTGAAAAATCCTTGAGCCAATCTAGATAGTTGACTTGGTCAAAATCATAAACCAAATCTAAAATTGAACATCATAATTGAACAAGAGAGCTACAAAATTAGAAAATTAGAAAAAGAAATTGTGCAGGCGATACACCGTTGAAAATGTACAACTTTTTTGTGTTCTATTTTTTTTTCAAATTTGCGGCGATACAGTAAGAATACAAAATGACTAGAGAGATCTAGCTGAAGAAATAGATGTTAATATTTTTTTTTAATACTGTACATACGCAGACGCTCATACACTCGTGCATACACTAATCCTATAAACGCACACAACACACCCTATCCCTATGAATACGTTGAAGAGATTGGGCTGGCACGTCATCTCGAGATACAGGCACCTTCGTGGGAAAACATCTGGTGCTATCAAGGCTCGGGTGCTATTGTGAGACGGGTTCCTGTTCGGTCAGATTCTCATAACAGATGGCTCTCGGTAACTCTGCAACATTTGCAAAAAAGCCTCCTAGGATTCCAAAAATTACGCATAGGTCCAGCAGATCCAATAGCTTTCAAATGCCGTCTGATATGAGAATCTGAGGGCCCGGGAGCACGTATCACGGTAGCACTTGAGCCTCGGTAGCACAAGATACTCTCCCGCGCCTTCGTAACCAATGGGAATGTCTCCTCCGACTAAACGAACATCGCCGAAAAGGCTGAAATAAATCCAAAAAGATGCAAGCACTAGTGCTAAGTCTAAGATTTAAACCCGATGGGCTAATTTCACCAAAAAGAACGTAACCATCTGAGATAGTCACAATTTGCTAATCTATACCTACTAATAATGCAAGGTGCATTTCGCCAATTTTCCATTCGTTCACCGCTGAAAAGAACTTTTTTCTACCCGAGGTGGTACTAAATTCGTATACGTTCGTCTGCTACAAAAGAAAAGGCTTTTCCAGAATTTCATACATGGGCCGCACGCTGTAGCCTGAAGACAGCCAACTTATTTTTCTGTCCACGCAGCTGGCAAAATTCTATATTCCGCACAGGGCGACAAATAGTCCGAGCTTTGCACAGAAACCAATAATGGGCTGGCCCATTTTTCTTTATATCAATGTTTTACTTCTATTTGTATTCTCCTTCCCCTTTCTCTTTTATTCGTTCCAAGTTTATTTTCTTATAGAATTTATTTTATAAATTCAAAATTCTGAAAAAACATTCAAAATTTCAAAAAATACAATTTTTTGAAAATGTTCAGAATTCAATTTATTTTGATATTTCGAAAAATATTAAGAACTTGAAAAAAGTTTCCCAATTTTTTAAAAAATAATAGTTTTTTGCGAAATTGTTCGAGATTTTTAAAAAGAAAATGGCATTTTTAAAAATGCTCCAAATTCCAAAAATACTTTTGGTTTATTGAATTTTTCACAATTCAAAATAAAGTTCGTGTATAAAAGATACACATTTTCAAAAAATGTTATGAATTTTGAAAACAGTTCCGATTTAAAAAAATGTTCGCAAATTCAAATATTGTCCATGTTTTTATAAATATAAATTGGTGTTTTCCAATGTTTGTGAATTTTAAAAGATTTTCATGTTTCAAATTTTATTCGTGTTTTTCTGAAAGCGTACATATTTTCAAAAACATGTTCATGCTTTAAAAAATGTTTCATGTTTCCTACAATATTCAGAAACTTCATACCTTAAATCTCCTTGATTGAAAGGAAAACCAGATTGAATAATTCATGGCCCTTCTCTGGCGTGTGATAACGTAACAAAACTTTTAAATGCTCTCGACCAATCAATGGAAAAATAACGGATTAATTACTTCACACCCAGCGAAACCAAGAAGCTAAATGTTCTCTTTTCACGTGCACACAGGGTTTTGCTTGCACATATAATTCCCACTGATTTTAAATGCATATTATTTTTTTCTCCCGTTGCAACGCGCGGGCATATGTGCTAGTACCATATCAAGAAAAGAAAAATCAATAGTGGCAACAGCAACTACTGAATCATCCATCAACTCCTTGTGTAGTTATTGCAGGTTCAGTACATGTATCTATGTATTTTTTTAGGGGAAATGTATCTATGTAATTCTTTCCACGTGACGGTAGCATTGGGGACGATCATATTTGTAGGTAATATGGTTCTGAGGCTTGTGAAATAGTCTCTCCGTCATACATTATGGGACGGAGCTAGTAGTTCGAAAGTGTATGTACTTGTGAATTTATTTACTTTGAATTTGTTTTTACTTTTGTTGTATAATGATTCTCAAGTGACCACCCAGCTCACTCGCGATAATTTTCTTCGGCGGGGCTGCCGCCCAGCCAAGATCGAAGTACCTCTGCTACGCGAGCCGTATATATATAAAAGTTTGCGGGTGCACATAGTTCAAAAGTATATGTACTTGTGAATTCTTTAATTTATTTTAAAACAGTTTCTTGGTTTTGTAAAATGATTCTGAAGTGACCCCAGCTCACTCTGTTTTCCATACCTGGCACCGTGGCACACCCACCGCGTGGTGGTGGATAAATTTCATAGATCCAGAATTAATTGCATGTCCCCCATAATTAAGTTCACAGCGTGCATCCTGTTCATCCTGTTCATTTCGGTTCACCGGCTTGGGAGTACGGGAGCGAATATAAGAGACGCCGTGCACTCGTCAGCTCCTATCATCCACGGGAACAAGCGCCGCTGCTTGCACAGGGAGGCGCGCCATGTCGCCGGTGACAATTATCGACTCCAACTATGTCAGTGTGCCGGAGAGCGAAGCGCCACCGCCGGAGCCGATCAAGCTCACAGCGTTGGAGGCGCGGTGGGTCGTCTTCCCGGTGCGGCAGCACGTGCTGCTCTACGTGGGCGCCGACATGCCGCCCTTTGACGCCATTCTCCAGTCCCTCCGGCTCCGGTCCTCCCTCTCCGCGACTCTAGGCAGCTTTGCGCCGCTCGCCGGCAAGCTCGTCCACCTCGAGGAAACGGGGGACGTCGCCATCAGCTGCTCCGCCACCGACGGCGTCAGGTTCATCGTCGCCGAGTCCGACGCCGATATCCGCCGCCTCGCTGGCGACGAGGAGCACGACCTGCATTTGCTTGAGCAGCTGGTGCCAGAGGTGGACATGGGCGAGCTGCCGACCCCAGTGCTGGCCGTGCAGGCCACGCGCTTCGAGGGCGGCGTGGCTGTCGGGCTGACGGTGCACCACGCCATCGTCGACGGGCGGTCGTTGTGGACGTTCGTTGAGGCCTGGGCGACTGCGTGTCGGGGCGAGATGCCGGTGGCCACACCGTGCTTCGACCGCTTGCTTGTCAAGCTACCCGGCGGCGAAGATCTGGCGAGGAGCGTCTCCAGAAAGTTCGCTCCGAATCTACCGTTGGTATGTTCGTTCAGCCCCTGGTCATTTCAAATATTGGGCCTCTGCTCCAACGTTTCGTTCGTGACAAATCGTACGCGTTTCAGACGGCACAGCCGGCGTGGTTCGAAGAGGAGCGCACACGGTTCACCCGTCGTACGTTCACCTTGGATGCGCAGGACATCCAACGCCTCAAGCAGCACATCGTCCGTCTCGGCGAGGCCAGCGGCGCATCGCCCCTGCCTCGACCCCCGTCCACCTTTGCCGTAGTCGCCGCGCTCGCATGGACGTGCTTCATTGGGTGCAGGCCGTTCATCTCGGACTCGGACGACGTGCAGCTCTTCTTCTTCACCGACGTCCGCGACCGCCTCGACCCTCCCATCGAGGCGGGGTACATGGGCGTGTGCCTATGGCCGTGTTTCGTGAGCCTCCCCGCACGAGAGCTCCGCGGCGAGTTCGCCCTCGCGGCTGCAGCATCGGCAGTCCGGGAGGAGGTCCGCAAGATGAGAGAGGTCCCAGTGGCAACGTTGGGTTTTCTGACTTCCTGGTGGGCGGGCCGCCCTATGGACCGTCTGCTGAATGTGTCGGGCTCGCCGCGCTTCAGGGCATACGAGGACGCCGATTTCGGATGGGGGAAGCCGAAGCGGACGGAGCCGATCAGGATGAACCATTTTTTTTTGCGAGGAGAAAGAGAATTTATTAATCAAGCGGCGGCCAAGTCTGCACTACAAAGATCAGGCACCTCGTCTGGTCCTGAGCGAAGCCACACGACAATTCGCTTCTTTATTCTACCAAAATTTGCTAAAAAATGATTAACTGAGTTTTGTTCCCGCCTAATATGCTTGACTAAAAATTCCCTTCCCTCCTGAAGGTGTGATCTAATTTCTTGCACCATCATTGTATGAGCTGATCTGTCATCATCAGTACCCGTAATCAATTTCACAACATCCAAACAATCCGTTTGGATAACAATCGGCATGGCTGTCCACTGGATAGCGAGTGAAATTCCTTCCATACATGCAGCAATTTCAGACTCAAGTGCAGATGCACAATGTCTAAGCTCACGGCAGGATGAATAGATGATTGCACCTGATTCATCCCTGAGTATCATGCCCGCTCCACCTGTACCATCTTGAACTGAAAATGACCCATCAATATTCAGCGCTGCCCAGCCTGCCGGGGGCGCCTCCCACCGGGCTGGTTGAGCCTCTCGGTCCGCCACATGCAAGACTGGACGTCTTTTGAGCTGAGGACTAGCGACCATCTTCCCTTTGACATGATCAGCATGTGGGTCACTCTGCAGGGCCAGCAGGGAAGATATGTAGCTCGAAAGGAAGCGCGTCGAAGCCTCCACTGGAATCGTCATTAGTGTACACAGGCGCTGCTCTTCAGATAGATCAGGCAGGACATGGAGGAGCCACTCCGGCCCTGTGTGTTGCATTTGCCGGATGTCCGGGATACTCCACTGCTGCGCCATCGCGTGCCATAATGTCACTGCTTGGGGGCATCTACACAGAGCATGGAAGGTGTCCTCCGACTCAGAAGCACAAACATGACATAAGTTAGATACTTCGAGACTACGATGATTTTTATTAATCCAAGTGGGCAAACAATCCGTAACCACCCGCCACGCAAAGACACGCACCTTCGGAGGAGCAGGGCACCTCCATAATAAAGCCCAGACGGCTCGTCGCCTGTCCGGTGCCCTGCTCGCCGCGACTGAAGAGGGCCGATGACGATCCTCTAGCGCCAGCCGGTAAGCGCTACGAACTGAGAAAACACCGCTTTTCTCATGTTCCCAGGCAAGAACATCCTCACCCATTCGAGGGGAGGCTCGGATTTTAACAATTTGCTCAATGTCCACACGAGGAAAATAATTATTGAGAACATCCAGCCGCCACGCGCCATGTTCATCAAGTAGCTCTGAAACTCTCCTAAGGCGACATCTTCCCTGTCTCGTAATCGGATTGCCAGAACCCCCATTGAGAATCCATCTATCTCTCCAAATGCGGATGCAACGACCATTTCCAACTCTCCAGATGAGCCCTTTCTTGAGAAGGTCTAGACCATGGGCAATTGCTTGTCAAGTAGGAGAAGAGCCGCTGGGGAACACAGTGTCCTCTAGTTCACCAGAAGGGAAATATTTTGCCTTTAGCACTCGTGCGCACAAGCTATCAGGGAAAGCTAGGATCCGCCATGCTTGACGTGCCAGTAATGCTTGATTAAAAAGACGAAATTCCCTGAACCCATACCGCCATGAGACTTGGGCTGGATCAACTTCTCCCAAGCACGCCAATGTGTTTTGCGACGCCCCTTCTCAGCGCCCCACCAATAATTCCCGATCATGCGTGTAAGATCATCACAGGTGGACGCCGGTAGTCGGAAAACACTCATCAAGTATGTTGGGAGGGCTTGTGCAATAGATTTAATTAAAACCTCTCTTCCACTTTGCGCCATCTGGTCACACCAAGACACAAACCTCTTTGTAAACTTCTCCTGAATATTCTGAAACCGGCCCTTTGACATCCTTCCATTTGGTGTGGGGAGGCCAAGATATTTCTCCTCAAAATTAACATTCTGCACATCCAGAACACGCGTCACAGCTTCCCTATCACCCAATCGACAATGCTCACTAAAAAGAATAGAACATTTCTGAGGATTGATAAGTTGTCCAGTGGCACGAGCATACTTCTCAAGAACTCCCTTGATCTGTGTGGCTTCCCCTTCCGTTGCACGAAAAAATAACAAGGTGTCATCAACAAATAATAAGTGTGATATCCCTGGTGCTCTTGGACACACCTTCAGTGGCGAAATATGTGCCTCTCGTACATCCTGCTTTAGCAAAGCCGCTAGACCGTCATTAATAAACAAAAATAAAAATGGTGATAAAGGATCTCCCTGCCGTAGCCCACGCGACGGTGCAAATGAATCTGAGAGGGCTCCATTTAATTTAACCGTGTATCTCACCGAGGTGACACATGCCATTATCCATCTCACCCATCGATGATCAAAGCCCATCTGTTGCATCACTTGCTCCAGGAACTTCCAATCCACTCGATCATAAGCCTTTGACAAGTCCAATTTGTACGCACAAAAACTTTTATCCGGATTCTTCTCATGATTTAAGAAGTGTGTACAGTCGAAGGCCATGAAAGCATTATCCGTAATCAGCCTACCAGGGACAAACACACTCTGCTCTGGACAAATGATATCCCCCAACAGAGGCCTCAACCTGTTAACCAGACATTTGAAAATAACCTTGTATATGACATTACACAGGCTTATCGGTCTAAAATCTGATAATCTTGCAGGCTCATCAACTTTCGGAATCAACACAATAGTAGTCATGTTGATACCCTCAGGCATGTGGCCTGACTCAAAAAACAGCCTTACTGCCTCAACAATATCATCTTTAACTATGGCCCAATGCTTCTGGAAGAAACGTGCTGGGAATCCATCTGGACCCGGGGCCTTAAGAGGACCCATCTGAAACAAAGCATCGCTAATCTCCTTGACAGAAAATGGGGCTCAAATAAGGCGCTCAAATAAGGACACCACGTTGACTGCATTAAGAGAATCATCAGCAGTAAATAAATTTTTAAAATATTCCGCTGCCATACCTTCCATAACCTTCTGATCAGTATGAAGCAGCCCATCACTATCCGCAAGACCTTTAATCTTATTTTTCCTCGCCCTCCAAACCGCCTTCTGTTGGAAAATTTTTGTATTCCGGTCACCCTCTTTCAGCCAATCAATGCGTGACCGCTGACGCCATAGCATCTCCTCTCTATATAGCAGCTCGTCCAAGGTGTCCGTGTCACTGGTGCAACCGGCGCAAATGGACTCGTTCAAGTCTCGCGCGCTTCCTCGAGCTACTTGGTTTAACCAAAAACGATTGATTATTTTCCTGTGTGTGTATTTTTTTTGAGATGTTCCTATGTGGATTTGATTGTCCTAAGTCGACCGAGATTTATCGTTAATATCATTAGTATCCGTGCATGTTTTTCTTTGAGGTAATAACACTAGTGGTGCCTAAACTTGCTATCGATGTTTACTTTGGTGCCTGAACTTGAAAAATAAACCGAACTGGTTCTATAACTTGGCAGTATGGTTCAAATACGGTTCAAATAACGTCTACATATGTATGTATTGTTAACTAGACATGCCAGCGTAGCGTGGGGCCCACTTGCAGTGTCTGGACAAACTAGCGACCTGTCAGTGCACAACTGGAATAAACAAAAAAGTTGCATGGCTGAGTTTTGAACCGGCGACATGTGCGCCAAAAAGGACATGCGCCAACCAAATGCCCATTGTAAGTTTGTTGTCTTTTACGCACTGCTAGTTTTTATATCCGGCACAATCGTCGAGTTAAATGGGCTGCAGCTAGTGCACCCATTTTTTCACACGTTTGTTGTTTTTCTTATTTTAGAAATTACAAAATATTCAGGTAGTATATGAAGTGTTCATGCCTTTAGGAAATGTATTTCTAGTTGTAAAAAGTGTTCACCTGTTTTAATAAAGTATGTGTGTTTTTCAAAAGATATATTTTCGAATAAAAACAAATTTTAAAATATGTGTATAAAAAAACAATGGCTTAGTGTTCCCCCAGGATTTTATTCATTCTTATATTGAAATTTAAAAAAATAAACTATACATACATTTGTCTAGTTAAAAAAGTTTTAATTACATGGCTTTTTAATAATACATAAATGTTTTATAAAATTACATTAATATGTTTTAAAATATTTTTTATGCATATTGTTTCTAAGAGAAGAAGATTCTAGCTTTATTTTTGTTACTAATACAATAATTCCCATAAGTTTTAGAATTACTAAAACCGAAAAAGAAACTCACACGTCGAAGGGTCACGTAAAATAGTAAAAGAACTAATTGTTTAAAAAAAGGATCACGTGATATTTTTTTAAACAAGAAGATTTTTAAAATCAGATTAACATTTAGAAAATGTATAACTTTTAAAAATTGCAAAATTATTTTATCATATATGTGAATCCTTACAAATATTATGAAACCATTTTATTATTTATTTTGTATTATTTTAATTTGGAGAGTATTTAAAATTTGATTAACTTTTTTTAGGGGTCCTCAAGTATTTATTTAATATTGTGAATATAGTTTGTATATTTTTCTAAAAAACGAAAAATAACTAGCATGTAGAAAAATGGCAGTGCGGTCTAATTAGCTAGATAAAGGTTAGCGATGCGTAAAAACTAACTAATTTTGCGTGGTGAAGTGGGTTGCGCACCTCCTTGGCAGCGCACAGGTCGCTGGTTCAAATCCCAGCCGTGCAACATTTTTATTTATTTCGGTTGTGCAGGTGGGACCTGATGGTCATCTAGACACACTCTTTCCATGTCAGTCTGTCTCGGCCGTGCGCCACGCTGAAATGTCTAGTCAACAGTACATACCTATCTGCACATGCTTTGAACCGTATTTGAACCTACCATCAAGTTATAGAACCAATTTGATGTATTTTTCAAATTTAGGCATCAAACTGAACATCGATGGCAAGTTGAGGCACCGCTGATGTTATTACTTCTTTTTTTTCGGTTCAAAAAAGTTAAAATTTCCTATAGGACAAAAGTCTATTCTCGGTAGTTTTCGCACCACGCTATGTGGTCCATCGAATCAGGCGCACAAATCTTGGCGCGCGGAGCATTACCACGCCAGCAGATGCAAATCGTCCACTCCCAATGGCTAATGCACGCTTGTCGTCCGTGCTTCCAAGGACCGCATCGGCTACAACACCCTAATCTACTGCGGCACAAACTACGGCCGGTCTTCATCCTTCTACGGCGTCTGCTGCGCCAGCAACACCATGGAGGCCGCATCGGGTGGATTTCGATCCACCCCCTTCTCTTGCCCCCTTTCCTAGCCATAGAACTCGAACACCTGCTTCAGAACGGTGTTCAAGTGCACCTTTTTGAAGTCCTTGTCAGTCCTAACCCCACTAGAGATCAGCTGACACATCTTGTTCAGTACGAACGTGGACATGAACGGCTACCACTTCATATTGTTCCCTGCGACCACATGCTCTCAGATCTAGCTGCAACGAACTGAGAGAAGAGGGTGATTAAACTCGTAGAGGCCATGGCTGTAGCTCGAGGGGGGCGCGGGAAAGGTCAAAGAAGTTAAGGACAGGAGTCGCCGCCGTCGTGGACCGCCCGTTAGTGAAGGAGCGCTGCTTACCTGCTCGTTGGTGCCGATGCGCGTCGGTGGGAAAGCTCGAAAGGGGGGGGGGGGGGGGGGAGAAGGGTGGCGGGACTTTGGGCGGTGAGAGGAGGGGGGCTAATAGGGGTGACCGAATCGGCAGGAGATGAGCCGGAATCCTCTCGCCATTTTTTCGGAGACGCGCGCAAGCTCGCGCCATCTCCGTGGTTGCACGAGCTCAGCGTCGTGTTTCCCTCATGTGGTTCGGCCGAGCCTGGCTCTGCAGAAACTGCCGATTCGGGGCGTAACCGTTGGGCCTGGCTAGGAGGTGCTTTGAACTTCGTGCGATGTAAGCCAAACAGCGTATGCGGGCTACCAAACATGCCAGATTCTTCCCGCGCGGGCCTGGTCAGATCAAATGCAGGCAAGCAAACACGTCCTAAAGCTCATGAGCTTGTTCATCCATGGAACGGTTCTCAATCATTCTATAGTCATTGGACTGGTCTGCAACATACAGTTCACAAACAACATTGGTGGTGCCAAACTTGGATTCAAATGCGTCCCGCAGTTCTTTGGCATTTCGCGTATGTAAATATGCATCAATCAGCCTGTCACGGAACACTCTAATGACAACACCGACAAAGATTGAAGTGACATCCGAGAATGCTTTGTCCTGTTCAGGAATAAGTGGGACCGTCGGAGGTCTATCATCTCATTTCTTGAAGTGAGCAACCTTGAATGGGCCTGGTTCCAGAGAGCAGCAAAACCAACCTAACAAGATTGCATGAATGGATAAGGTTTTTTTGATTGTGAGGAAATTATGCCATTTTTTATTAAGTTTAATTCAGCTTAGCATCATCACAAGATTACTAACATAACAGATCGCATATGATAAACTAGGAACATCTATGTCAAGGGAGAGAAGGGAACAATTCATACGAGTTCATAAGAAACTCATGTGCAACAGCATCGGTTAACCATGCATGGTGGTTGTCCACCATAGAGAAATCAGGCGGACGTCGAGGATGTAGTCAACTTGAGCGAGCAGTTGCGCTGAGATGCTCCCCAAAGTAAAGTGAAGTCGACTGAGTGAGTACTTGAGACGCGCGTTGTTGCTCAGTTTTCTTGTACTACAAGAAGTTGGAGAACAACCCACCTTATATATTGATGATTCTTCTACTCAACTAGCAGTATATGACTGAAAATAAACATGTACCCTATAATTTGAAAGATTTCATAATGTAAACTCGGAGAGCAACTAGTTAACGAGCGCTCCTTCAGGAGCCGTGCAACGATCAGCGCCACTTGACGCGCTCTCAGCCATTCGTCACATGTCGCGCTCTGGGCATTCCCTCCTGATTTTGTTTTTTAATTTTTCTGCATGCGTTTTTGGCTTTTTAAATGGTTTTTTTAAGTTTTGGTTTTTCACCGGTCTTTCTTAGTTTTTCGATCAAAAAATATTTTTTTGCGCGAAAAAACGCGTTTTTTCTTTTGCGTGAGTCACGGTTTTGCTTCCACAAGAGGCACGGTTTTGCTTTCGCGAGAGTCACGGCCATGTCTCTCGGAAACGAGAAAAAAGCATTTTCCGTTTTCCCTTTTCGCGAGAGTCACGGTTTTGCTTACGCGAGAGGCACGGTTGTGCTTTCGCGAGAGTCACGGCCGTGCCTCTTGGAAAAGAAAAAAAACGTGTTTTCTGTTTTTTTCCTTTCGCAAGAGTCACAGTTTTGCTTCCGCGAGAGGCACGGTTGTGCTTTCGCGAGTGTCACGGCCGTGCCTCCTCGGAAACAGAAAAAAAATGCGTTCTCTCTTTCTTTTAACTTCCGCGAGCGTCACGGTTTTGCTTCCGCGAGAGGCACGGTTGTGATTTCGTGAGAGGCACGGGCGTGCCTCTTTCGGAAAGGAAAAAAAACCGTGCTCCCGGTTCGGTTTTTTTCGTCCGTTTTTTTCGTGCAAAGAAAGTTTGTCAAACCTATCAACATGGGATCTAGTTTTGAAGATCTTGACACGAGGAATCCAACGATGAAAGCGGTTCAAAATTTGGACGCACGGTCTAAGAGATAAAACATTTTGAATAAACGGATCTACGGAAAAAGAAAAACACCCAGGTTGTAACAAGTGGCTCGAGATACTGCAAGATTTAGTGAGCGAGGCCCATAAAATCTTCTCTCTTTTTTTTGCGGGTAAGAGGCCCATAAAATCCAACAAAACCGACCACTTAAAATTTGACGCTTCAAGATGGAAGGAGGCATTTTAGCAGAACTGTCCTGGTTGTTATACGGTAGTAGTCGGTAGGGTACCATCTATCTAGAATTAATTACATGTCCACAATCAGGAACATGGCCGTGCTAGTTTTCATTCACTGTCTTGGCAGTACAAGGCGCTGTGCACCTGTGCTCTCGGCTCACTTTTCCAGCTCTTATTATTCACGCACAAAACCCACGAAGGGGCCGCCACTGTTGCTCAGGCGCGCCATGTCTCCGGTGAGAGTAATCCACGCGAGCTACGTCAACGTGCCGGCAACCGCTGCGCTGCCGCCGGGGCCGATCAAGCTCACCGCGATGGAGGCGCAGTGGGTTGTCGTCCCAGTGCTGCAGCACGTCCTTCTGTACGAGGGCGAAGACATGCCGCCCTTCGTCGACATTCTCCAGTCCCTCAGGTCCTCCCTCGCCGGGACTCTACGCAGCTTCGCGCCGCTCGCCGGCAAGCTCGTCCATCTCGAGGACACCGGCGACGTCGGCCTCAATTGCTCCTCCTCAGACGGCATCAATTTCGTCGTCGCAGAGTCCGACGCCGACATCCACCGCCTCGCCGGCGACGAGAAGCAGGACGTGTACGTGCTCGAGCGGCTCGTGCCGGAGGTGGACATGGGCGAGCTGCCGACCCCCGTGCTGGCCGTGCAGGCCACGCGCTTCAAGGGCGGCGTGGCGCTCGGGGTGACGGTGCACCACGGTGTCGCCGACGGGAGGTCGCTATGGACGTTCGTCGAGGCGTGGGCGACGGCGTGCCGGGGCGAGACGCAGGCCGTGACACCGTGCTTCGACCGCTCGCTCGTCAAGCTGCCTAGTGGCCAAGAGCTGGCCAGGAGCTTCTTGAGAAAGTACGCGCCAAATCTACCAAAGGCATGCTCAGCCCCGAAATATTTCATCCAGTTCCAAAAACGTTTTGTAGGTGACAAAATCGAACGCGTTTCAGGCGGCATATCCGGCGCCGCTCTCAGAGGACCATGCACGGTTGACGCGCCGGACGTTCACCGTGGACGCGCGGGGCATCCAGCGCCTCAAGGAGCGCATCGTGCGTCTTGGCGAATCCTACGGCGCGGCCCCGCCGTCCACCTTCATCGCCGTCGTCGCGCTCGCCTGGACGTGTTTCGCCCGGTGCAAGCCGTTCGCCTCGGACGACGACGTGATGGTCGGCTTCCTCGCGGATGCCCGCCACCGCCTCGACCCTCCCGTCGACGCGGGATACTTCGGTGCGTGCCTCACCGGATGCCTCACGAGCCTCCCCGCGCGCGAGCTCCGTGCCGAGCACGCTCTGGCGGCCGCGGCGCGGGCGGTCCAGGAGGAGGTCCGCAAGAAGACGGAGAACCCGATGGCCGGGTGCGATTTCCTGGCACCGGCGTTCACTGTCGCCATGGAACGGCTGATGAACGTGTCGGGCTCGTCGAGCTTCCGGGCCTACGAGCTGGCGGACTTCGGGTGGGGCAAGCCGATGCGGACGGAGAACACCAGGATGATCCGCGACGGGCAGGTGGCGCTGATGCGCGCCAGGGACGGCCAGAGCGTGCAGGTATCGGTCTCGCTGCTCGAACCAGGGCAAATGGCCGAGTTCAAGTCTCAGTTGCTCGAGTTAGTCGGTTAAATGTAGGAAGTACTCCTCCATTTATTTTTACTTCACATATAAAATTTGTTTAAAACTGTAATGTTTTAAAAGTGTATATTTAAAAATATAATTATTTACAACACTAAAATTATACAATATGAAGTACTACACATTCTGTTTTGTTTTGCAACTGCTAGTCCCGACTCGACTGAGAGTCCCCTGTTTTAGATATCACGCTTGACAAAGCTCTATTTCTTGTGGCAAAAGGACTAATGTCATATATATTAAATATCACAAGGGTTTATAAACATGTCTTTACAAGAAAAAAGACATTCAAATCTTTTTTTTAGAGCACACAAATTGTGTGCCTTGGCTTTATAGAAGATAGAGAATAAAATACAAGAAGCTCCCACCACCTCCCAGTGAGAAGCAAGAACCACTCCAACTCAACGATCACAAAACAACCACAACGCAAGAGAGCCTATCCAAGAAGTCTAACAAGGCCGCGTCTCGACCAACATCGATCACTTCCGAAGAGCAACAACTCGAAAGAACTCTCCTTGCCAACGCACCCTCCACCCATGAGCGCCTAAAGAGAGTTGGCAGGTGGGTGGCGGGAGTCGGACAACTCCGTGAAAGCCATCGTCTTGGAAACACCCGCGATGGCGTACATAGCGCCCTTGAAGAACAATCCAAAGCAGCGGTGAGCACCGAAGAAACACAACAAGGAACCTCCAAGCCCTCCTCCAACAAACGATGCTCCCAACGGAGGAACGGCGCCAATGACGCCGTCATCGCCGATTCGGAACCGAATCAAGGCCCGGAGTAAACATACCAAATAAGAGGGAGCGAGTGTCGGCGTTCTGGGAACGGGGGTCCCTAGACTTGCCTGCCTGCGGCCCACGGCGTGGCTAAGCTAGCAGGCTGTATGACCCATCTTCATCGACAAGGCGTTCAAGACCCTCGCGAGGGGCCAAGCCTCGCGGGGCGGCCGACGCAAGACCTCCTCCGGAGCGGCCTAGCCAGGCAGGCTCGTGAGGAGCGGAGATATCAAGGCGGGGCAAACCTCGCGAGGCTCGCGTGACGTGAGCCATGACGATCGACACCAGGCGGGCGCCAGCGCGCGGAGCGTCCTTGTTTTCTCTTTGGTGCTAAGGAGGCAGGCGCAGGCGCGGAGTACCGAGGCAGCAAGCAAAGGTTTCCATATTGGTGCAACGAGACCGAAGACCAGCAGGACGGCAAGACGGAGGTCACCATGGAGCCCAAGACGGCGTCACCACCAGAGCCTTTTGCAGGCGAAGATCACTTTTGTCAGGATAGCTTGTACTAGCTGTCCCCTTTCAAATTGCCAGGCGTTGTTGGCTCCCTTCCCGCTCAATATTTGGGGAGAGGACCAGGGCCTATATAAGTAGAGCCAGCCACCACAGTAGAAAAGGACGAAGCCTGGACGGATCGAGTCCTCACCCACACAAGTTCAACAAGCACAAGAACACCTCAACCTCAGGAGGCTGTTCTTCCCCTTGTACTGTTCATCATCAACCCAAGAGGCAATCCACCACCACCACACTGGAGTAGGGTATTACACCACAACGGTGGCCCGAACCAATATAAACGTCGTGTCTTTCTGTGTTGCGAGTTCGACCGCGAGATCTCAGCGAGTTAGGGCGTAGATCGGTAGGAGGGAAAGAACTTCGCGCGCACCCCAGAATTCGAACCTTAAGGGTTTGTCCGGAACCCCGGATCCGACATTTGGCGCGCCAGGTAGGGGTGCGCCGTAGCTTCCCTTCCGCTGATCCGTCGCTCCGTTGCTCCGCCACCTCCATGGCGGACGCACGCCGCGCTCGAGCTGAGTGCCAGGCTGCCCTCACCGCCCGCGTTGCTCAGACGGCTCCCGTCGGCGGGCCAACTCATCGTTCTCCGTATCCTGCTGCCAATGCCGCCACCGGCCCAGCGGGGAACGAGCAGCAAGCATCCTAGCTGCACCCATCGGTGTGGCAGGATGGCTGCACCGCCACTCCATCGCTGACCCCGGCCGGTTCTTCATCCCACACACGTCGCGCTCCCATGGACGCGCAGGCCACGCTCCTCATGGCGAACGAGCTCCTGCGCTACCGCCCGATCGACGACCTCTACGAGGACTGGCTCGACCGCGTCGCCGAGCTCGTCCGCGCTGCAGGGGGCTTCCCGGCACTGTCCCACTCTCTGCCTCGCCCTCCGCCCGCCACGGGTGACGTGGCTCATGGAGCGCCTCCGCCACCTCTGCCCCAAGACTATGCCTTGGCGCCAAGGCGCGCGGCCACACGGCGCGATCCACCACGCCCGGCGCCCGCGCGCGAAGAGAGAAGCTGCCAAGAGGTTCCTCGGCCGCGAGAAGCTACACCTGCGCTCCCCGCGCCGCCTCACCAAGAACGCGCGCTACCTGCGGTGGCGGCGCGCGGACCTCATCAAGACCAAGCTCCACCTCCGAGATGGGCCCCGACGACCACGGCCGGCTGCCGCGCCTTCACCCCCGAGCTGCGTAGCGTCGCCTGCACGGGCAAGTTCAAGCCGGATCTGCCTCCTCGCCACGGCAGACCTTTGCCGACCCGCGGAGTTCCTGCAGCTCTGAGCTGAGCATCAAGCGACCAACCAGCAACGAAAGTCATGGCGAACTTGTTTCCCATAGCTCTCAAGGATGGTGCCCGCTCCTGGCTCCTGAACCTGCCGCAAGGCTCAGTCTCCTCCTGGGACAAGATGAGCGACCGCTTTGTCGCCAACTTCCAGGGCACCCGCGACCGCCCGCCGGCCGCGGGCGACCTGCGCCGCATCAAGTAGCAACTAGGAGAGACCCTCCAGAAGTACATCCAGCGCTTCAACAACACCCGCCTCAAGATCCCCAAGGTCACGGACGAGGCCATCATCTCCGCGTTCTCCGACGGCGTCCGTGACGTCAAGATGAAGGAAGAGCTCGCTATCCACGAGGAGTTGTGCACATCTCAGGAGCTGTTCAACCTGGCAACCAAGTGTGCAAGAGCTGAGGAGGGGCGCCTTTCCCTCCTCTAGCTGCCAGCAGCGGGCGCTGATACGTCTCCAACGTATCTATAATTTTTGATTGTTCTATGCTATTATATTATCTGTTTTGGATGTTTATGGGCTTTATTTTACACTTTTATATTATTTTTGGGACTAACCTATTAACCCAGAGCCCAGTGCCAGTTTCTGTTTTTTCCCTTGTTTCAGTGTTTCGCAGAAAAGGAATATCAAACGGAGTCCAAACGGAATGAAACCTTCAGGAGAGTTATTTTTGGAACAGAAGCAATCCAGGAGACTTGGAGTCATGTTAGGGAATCAACGAGGAGAGCATGAGGCAGGGGGGCGCGCCCACCCCCTTGGGCGCGCCCTCCACCCTCGTGGCTCCCTTTACCGACTTCTTTCGCCTATATATGTCCATATACCCTAAAAACATCGGGGAACAGAATAGATCGGGAGTTCCGCCGCCGCAAGCCTCTGTAGCCACCAAAAACCAACCAGGGACCTGTTCGGCACCCTGCGGAGGGATCCCTCACCGGTGGCCATCTTCATCATCCGGCGCTCTTCATGACGAGGCGAGTAGTTCACCCTTGGGGCTAAGGGTATGTACCGAGTAGCTATGTGTTTGATCTCTCTCTCTCTCTCTCTCTCTCTCTCTCGTGTTTTTTGAGGTGATCTGATCTTGATGTATCGCGAGCTTTGCTATTATAGCTGGATCTTATGATGTTTCTCCCCCTCTACTCTCTTGTAATGGATTGAGTTTTCCCTTTGAAGTTATCTTATCGGATTGAGTCTTTAAGGATTTGAGAACACTTGATGTATGTCCTGCCGTGCTTATCTGTGGTGACAATGGGATATCACGTGATCCACTTGATGTATGTTTTGGTGATCAACTTGCGGGTTCCGCCCATGAACCTATGCATAGGGGTTGGCACACGTTTTCGTCTTGACTCTCCGGTAGAAACTTTGAGGCACTCTTTGAAGTACTTTGTGTTGGTTTGAATAGATGAATCTGAGATTGTGTGATGCATATCATATAATCATACCCATGGATACTTGAGGTGACATTGGAGTATCTAGGGACATTAGGGTTTTGGTTGATTTGTGTCTTAAGGTGTTATTCTAGTACAAACTCTTGAATAGATCGATCCGAAAGAATAACTTTGAGGTGGTTTCGTACCCTACCATAATATCTTCGTTTGTTCTCCGCTATTAGTGGCTTTGGAGTGAATCTTTGTTGCATGTTGAGAGATAGTTATGTGATCCAATTATGTTATTATTGTTGAGAGAACTTGCACTAGTGAAAGTATGAACCCTAGGCCTTGTTTCCTAGCATTGCAACACCGTTTACGCTCACTTTTATCATTAGTTACCTTGCTGTTTTTATATTTTTAGATTACAAAAACCTATATCTACCATCCATATTGCACTTGTATCACCATCTCTTCGCGAACTAGTGCACCTATACAATTTACCATTGTATTGGGTGTGTTGGGGACACAAGAGACTCTTTGTTATTTGGTTGCAGGGTTGCTTGAGAGAGACCATCTTCATCCTAAGCCTCGCATGGATTGATAAACCTTAGGTCATCCACTTGAGGGAAATTTGCTACTGTCCTACAAATCTCTGCATTTGGAGCCCCAACAACGTCTACAAGAAGAAGGTTGTGTAGTAGACATCAGGCGCAGAGGAGAAGAAGGCCAAGGCCAAGGACGTGAAGTGCAAGGAAGCACCAGTGCTCGTAGCAGAGCCCGACACCGAGCAAGGCAGAGATCAGCCCGAGTCATCCAAGAACAGTCGGCCATTCTGCGCCTTCCACAACCTGGACACCCACAACACTAGTGACTGTCAAGAGCTCAGAGCCATTCACGAAGGACGCTACGGCCGACGCCTCGAACGCGGCGACCGGGGCTACGGACGAGGAGGAGGACATGGTGGTGGACGCTGGGACGACTGTGGCCCGCGCCAGGAGTGGCGCGACCGTCCTCGTGAGGACCGCTGGTAGGATCATCCTCGCGAGGGCGCCTGGAGAGACCAGCCTCGCGAGGACCGTCCTCAGGGCAACGTCGGTCTTCCCGTTGCCGCCACCGCCAAGAAGGAACGACGGCCACCATCAAGACGAGGGGGTTGGGGGCTTCCAAGAGCCGCGTGCTATTGCTTGCATCTTGGGCGGAGCCCAGGCCCCAGCCTCGCAGCATATCTTCAAGCAGCTTGCTCGTGAAGTGAATGCAGTCCTCCCCAAGCTCGAGGCCACGCGCCCACTCAGATGGTCCCAGTGCCCCATCACGTTCAGCTTGGCCGATCAGCTCAAGTGCGCGGCTACCGCTGGCGCCCTCCCGATGTTGTGCTCCCCAGTCATCAGCAATGTGCAAGTTACCAAGACCCTCATCGATGGCGGCGCAGGGCTCAACGTCCTGTCCGTCGATACGTTCGACAACCTCCAAGTCCCATATGACCAGCTTCAGCCTACCAAGCCTTTCAGGAGTGATCGACGGTTCCACCACGCCGATAGGGCAGGTCCGCCTCCCTGTCACCTTCAGAGAACGCAAGAATTACCGCACCGAGCTCATCGACTTCGACGACGCACACATCCTTCTGCCCTACAACGCCATCCTCTGGTATCCAGCCCTGACCAAGTTCATGGCCGTCACCCACCATGGCTACAACGTTCTCAAGATGCCGGGAAGCGGTGGAATCATCACGGTCCCATGCGAAGAGAGAGATGCGGTGTGCTCCCTCGAGCGCGCCTTCCAAGCTGCAGCAATCGACGACCCCTACAGCAAAAGTGAGGGCCCTCCAGAGGCCATTCCCAAGAAGAAGCAGCTGCGCCGTGCCGGACCTCAGGAAGGTGGCGTCGCGGCTGGAACCTCATCAGGATCAGCGCCCGCTCCAGGGGCGTCTCCCTCCATCGCATAGGAAGGCACGCCCATCGCCCTCCTCAGGCAGGGCTCGGGGGCTCTCTTCTGGAGGGCCTCAGACCTTGCCAACATCACGAGGGAGGCGCTTGGGCACCACTTGGAGGCATTCTTCGCAGCACGTCTCCCTCAGGAGAACACAGGATAAGGAGCGCCCACCGCTCAGGAGTTCATCACCAAGACCACTCAGGAATTGCAAGACGCAAGGGCCATGCGCGACGACCGCCGCTCACGAGGCGTGGCTCCCCATCCAGGCGAGGATGCCGGGCTGCGCGTCTGCATCGACGTTCCAGGGCTCAACATGGCCGCTTCTCAAGAGCTTTTCTGTCCATCGCACGTGGGACGCTGCGAGGGTCCACCGCATAGCTACGTTCGCATGCCCTTTGGCCCGCCGAGCGTGTCGTCAGCCTATCAACGCAACATGCGGTGTATCCTGGCGGCTCAGGAGGCCAGGCACCACGCCGTCCTGGCGGAGATGGAGACGGTCCTCATGGAACCACCTGAGTCCCCAGAGCCTCCCGAGGCTCAGGGCCCCGGTGGCTCATGAGGAGCTACCCCTTCGTTGCACGCCTTCAACTGCCTCAACTCTCCTTCGTCAACCGAACCAGGTGACATTTTCCAAGTTCGTTTAGCTGGGAGCGCCCCTCGGGCTGCATTATTCCCAGGCCGCATGGGTCTGTCCCTGTGGTGTGTATCCTTTTCTTATGTCTTTAGCTTACTTTGCTGGGGGCGCCCCTCGGGCTGCATCATCCCCAAGTCGCTCGGGCTTGACCCGGTGGCATGTATCTTTCTGCATTTGCCCAAGGTTATTTTCCTTTCATGCTTAATCTGCCCGATTGCCACCTGCCACGGGTCCACCCCTCCATCATGCAATTCGCTTGCGCGTTAAAAGGGGGGGTGTCGGTGTCAAAACCGGCGGATCTCGGGTAGGGGGTCCCAAACTGTGCGTCTAGGCGGATGGTAACAGGAGACAAGGGACACGATGTTTTTACCCAGGTTCGGACCCTCTCGATGGAGGTAAAACCCTACTCCTGCTTGATTAATATTGATGATATGGGTAGTACAAGAGTGGATCTACCACGAGATCGGAGAGGCTAAACCCTAGAAGCTAGCCTATGGTATGATTGTTGTTAGTCCCACGGACTAAAACCCTCCGGTTTATATAGACACGAGATAGGGTTAGGGTTACATGAGTCGGTTACAATGGTAGGAGATCTACATATCCGTATCGCCAAGCTTGCCTTCCACGCCAAGGAAAGTCCTATCCGGACAGGGACGAAGTCTTCAATCTTGTATCTTCATAGTCCGTGAGTCCGGCCAATGGTGATAGTTCGACTATCCGGACACCCCTAATCCAGGGACCCCTCGGTAGCCTGAACCAGGCTTCAATGACGACGAGTCCGGCGCGCATATTGTCTTCAGCATTGCAAGGCGGGTTCCTCCTCCGAATACTTCATAGAAGATTTTGAACACACGGATAGTGTCCGGCTCTGCAAAATAAGTTCCACATTCCACCGTAGAGAGAATAACATTTACACAAGTTCAATCTGCTGACGTATTCCGCGGCGTGACATCACACCACGGCCAAGCCTTTATTCGAATCGTTTTTACTGTCCCACCTCAGCGTGTTTAGCAAGGAAGTTTCCTTGGCACGTCTTGTCAAAGCAGAGGTCGTCTCCCCTTATTCCAGGATTCTCGTCAATACGGGCGTGGGTAACCCAACCGCGCCATTGATTACGGCGCTTGGGAGATAAGCGAGTTTTACCAGGCTGGCGGGGGGCGCATAGCTTCGTCCGTCCATATAAGGGGATAAGGATCCACCTTTTCACCTACGCCTTCTTCCTCCTTTGCTCATCCATTTCCGCGCACTCGAGATCCAGCGCCCAAGTCCGCACACCCCACCTCAACCTTCTCCAACTATGTCTGGAGCGGGAGGCAGGTGGATGGCCTCCTCCGTCACGGAGGGGCACATCAAAAAGCTGCGGAAGGGCGGGTACTTGTCTGACAACATCGCGCATCGGCTCCCCAGCGAGGGGCAGCTCATTCCCACCCCCGGGCCCCATGAGAGGGTGGTGTTCCTCACCCACTTCCTCATGGACTAGGTTTTCCACTTCACCCATTTGTCCGGGGGCTCATGTTCTACTATGGCCTGGATTTCCACGATCTGGCCCCGAATTTCATCCTCAACATCTCGGCGTTTATCGTCGTGTGCGAGGCCTTTCTCTGCATCCAGCCCCACTTCGGCTTATGGCTGAAGACCTTCAATGTCAAGCCGAAGGTAGTGGGCGGCCGCCAAGCAGTCTTGGAGGTGCCAGGGGTTGGCAAGATGGCCAAAGTCCTATGGCTCGAGGGCTCCTTTGTGGAGACCATAAAGGGGTGCAATCGGGGTGGTTCTACATCACCGAGCCGCGACTCTCAATGGGCGGCGGCCCCGAATTCGATCTGGCCTCCCCACACGGCTCACATCATGGAAAGAGGCGGGCTGGCGTGGGGTGATTCGGAAGAGCTGTCGGGACTCCAAACTGCGTCCGAAACCTGGTGGAGAAGAATCTCAAGCTTGTCAGCGTAATCCGGTGATGCTCATCCGCGGATTCTCCCATGCCAACAACGGGCCTTCAAATTGTGGGAGTTCGATCCGGCACAGCACCAAACTCTAAAAGGCTCTTGACACTACGTGCGAAAGATGCCCGGAAGAGTCTTGTTCAAGGCGCCGAAGCTCCGCATCCGCTACCGAAGATCGCGGATTCAGGTCTCAGCGTAGAGCCAACGAGGTAAGTTATTTTAACCTTTATGGGACTCTTTTTCATTGTTTGACTCTGTCACGGGATCTAAAACTCCCTAACCTTTGACATGGTAGCTGAAGACATCCGGACAGATTAACTGTCCGGCCCCCTTACCGAAGACCAGTGGGCGCTTGATTAGCCAGGGCTGCTCGCTCCGGCACCTCACGTGGTGCCGGAGAAGAAGGCCAGAAAGAAGGCCATGGGAACTCGAAGGAGCTCCGGCGCCAGGTCTTTGTCGGACTCATCGTCCAAGCGACTCCGAGGTGGAATCCTCCCACGAGGAAGAGGAGGAGGAAAAAAGCCTCTCCCAGTGAAGGAGAGAAGAAAAGGAAGGCCGCCCGGCCCGGGAGGCGGAGGAATCAAGAAAGGAAGGACCCTTCCTCCGAACTTCTCCACCAACACCGACAACGACGAGGAGGAGTGGACCAACAAGGGCCAAGCCCCTGGCGAGATCGTAAGTGTCCGGACTCCAGAATAGCTCATGACTTTTTATTTGTCGCATAGTGTCTTCTAATGCCGAATATAACTATGTAGCCCGCCCAAGGACGAGCTCGCCGCTTCGTCGAGCGGCTCCCTGAATTCGTCGGATGTGAATAGTACTTCACTTCCGACCGCCTCCTCCCCTCGTGACACAGGCGACACCGCGGTGGAGTCCCAAAAGGGGCCCAACCAGGGGGAGGTGGTCCTGGAGGCGCCACAAGGCGACCTCCCGGACTCCAGGCGCAAAGGGGGCGAAACCCCAGAGGGCTCTAAGTCTGGCCCTGTGCCGGCCTCCGTACCGGAACCTTCTGTGGTTCTGAAGTCCGGCAAGCGGCCCCTTCGTAAGAAGGGTAAGACTACGACGCCGGTGACCTCCGTCCATCCGGAGGCACCGGATAGCTTGCTGGAGGCGCTTAACGTCGCCTCCATCGACGAGGAGCACCGCCTTTATTATGAGTGTGGTGATCGAGAAAGTTCGATCCGCCAAGAGCGGGCTGATTGAAGCCTGTACCAGCCTTCTAACAGGCTTTGAGGTAAGTTTAGAATATGTAAAAATACTACCGCATAGAGCGGTAGCCCACGATGCTTAGTTCGGTGTTCGGAAAGAAAAGCGGACTGAGGATCTAAAAAGATATCTGTGAGGAGTCTAACATAAGTATGTCAATATGGGAATGCAGGCTGCGCTGCTGACCTCTGCCCGCCTTGATCATGGAGGTCAATGCATTGAAGCGAGCCTCGAGCGGTCCGAGAACAAGCTCGGCCTTGCCAAGAAGCAGCTCGAGGACAAGGAAGGTAAGTAATACCTTCTTAAAGTAATACCTTATAGAAAGGATTTGGTTGCAAAATGATAGGACTAACGTGGGTATTGTAGGGGCCCCTAACGAGGTGGCGACCACGAAGGAAGCGGTGTCCATGGCCGAAGCAAAGCTGGCCATGAGCGCACCGAGCGAGAGAAGCAGGAGGCGCGGGTGGCGGAGGTGCGGCAAGAGCTCCAGGCTCTCGTGGAAAAACACGAGATTTTGGAGCATGACTCGAAGACTCGAGAGTCCGAGCTCGCCTCGGCTCTTGAGAGTGCCAAAGCCGCTAAGGCCGAAGCCCGAAAAGCCCTCCAAGAAATTGAAGCATTAAAGAAGATAGCGGCGGGTAAGGCATTCTTTATGCAAAGCAGGCATGTGAAAGTGAATTACCTATTACTTACCCGATTTCGGAGCTCTCCAGGAGCATTCGCAGATCTGCCCCGTAGTGTATCTGATGCTGCCGCGTTCTACCGCGCCAAGGAGGAGCTTCGACGAAAAGGTGTTCTAGTCTCGATATTGAGGCGGACATCCGGTGCTTTCGAGCGACCAAATGAAGCTGGTCGAGCTCCACTAAGGTCGCCGAACAGGCCATGAAGGGCCTCATAATTCGGTGTGGCCATTGGAAGCCATGCACAGGAGCTACGCCGGGCTAGTCTGCGGTGGTGGGCCTTTGTCCATGGATTGAAGTCATCAAGCGCTCCGTCTGCATTGAAGGTGCCGTTGGGCCTTGCCCGTGCTAAAGTGCACTTTGGGGCAAGCTGGATGCTCGAGAAGCTTGTGGTGACGGGCCACCGAAGAAGGGCAAGGAGCATCGCAAGCCCGGAATGTACTATGAGGGCGTCATGAAGGGTGCCCGCCTTATAGCGGGTGAATGCTCCAAAGATGTAATTTTTGAATAGACTCGCATTTGTTATCCTGTATGCTGCAAACTTGTTCATATGCGCTAAGCAACGCTTGTGAATTTAATATATTACCTTCTGTGCGGCCGTTTATCAAATTTGAGAGATGGCAAGTCGTTGGCTTCAGCCCCCATGCCACGAGTGCTGGGGTGTTCGGGATAAACTTGAGCGCTCTTGTTCCCATTCTTGGGGTCCTTCGAGGGAGGCGCTCAATGCAATGAACAAGGCAACCAGACTTATAGTGCTTGAACACTCTCACTTAGCCATAGAATTCTATAATTTTAAATTTCGGTGAAGCCCCTAGTATTCGAAAGACCGAGTTCGGGGCGCTATCCACGCCTTGGCCGGATAATGTCGACTCCTCGCTCTAAGCGGCATAAGTCTTTAGGGACCCGAGAAAACCTCTCGAACAGCGACCGGCTCTCGCCCTATCATGACGGTCAGTTTTAGCTTTCTCCACTGAGGTGCTCAACCCAACTCAACCGGGGCACAATCGCGGTGGTTCTCCCAGCTACCTTAGCCGATATAACGGAACGTAAGGTACCAAAACATGGGAGCAGGCAAACCCAACTATTGACCCAAGACATGATTCGAGCCGATGCATATATTGCTTTAAGTTCGGGTTGCCGCACTTGTGAAAGTGTTCGGACTTATAACACCATATTTTTGGGGTACTTTAGCCCCTGGTGTATTGGCAGTACCAAAGTGTACGGGTGCTACGTGTCATGAATGAACATCTATATTGATAAAGAAAGGAGTGCAATAATAGGCAAAAGCTATGTATTGTTTATTCAAAAGGTACTTGCAATGAAAGCGAGCGATACAAATAGTCACGATAAGCAAGGGATGGGACTATTTAACATGTCCCCCTCGAGGGTAAGCTGCGGGATGGTATGTAAAAACCACCTGGTCACTCGGCGTAGCTACGCTTCCACGGCTGTTGCATCGTGAGTTCGGCAATTCTAGTGCCGGACAGGGATTCTGAAAAGCGGAGTCCTGAAAGTAAGAGAAAAGAAGAAAGAAAAAGAATGACACAATCGGGGAGCCTACGGGTGTGGTTGAGCCGCATGCAGGCGTGCCGTGGTCGTGCCCCTCCCTTATGCCCATGGTATCTCCTTTGCATAGTTATGTACAGCGTAATCTTGGCTTCGCAATTCGCGAGGATGGGGTTGGGGCGGATTACTCTGGCGATGCTTTCGAATCGTGCCAGGCGGTCTTGTTGTAGGTTACTCCAGGCGCACTTGACGGTGCCCGGACGTTTAATAGCCGGACTCGAGAATTGATGTTAGAGGATGCTTTGCACCTCCGCCGCGAGGGTCGCCGTATGCTCCTCCGTTCAGAGAGAGCGTTCGGTGTTTCCATTGACCGTGATTACTCCTCGAGGGCCTGGCATCTTGAGCTTGAGGTATGCGTAGTGCGGCACCGCATTGAACTTTACCGTCACGGTTCGTCCAAGCAGTGCGTGATAGCCGCTGCGGAACGGGACTATGTCGAAGATTAACTCCTCGCTTCGGAAGTTATCCGGGGATCCGAAGACCACTTCGAGTGTAACTGAGCCTGTACAATTGGCCTCTACACCTGGTATGACGCCTTTAAAGGTCGTATTTGTGGGTTTAATCCTTGAGGGGTCTATGCCCAATTTGCGCCTTTGTATCACGATAGAGCAGGTTCAGGCTGCTACCGCCGTCCATCGGGACTCTAGTGAGGTGAAATCCGTCAATGATTGGGTTAAGAACCAATGCGCGAATCCGCCGTGGCGGATGCTAGTGGGGTGGACCCTTGATCAAAAGTGATCGGGCAGGAGGACCATGGGTTGAACTTTGGGGCGGCCCGGCTCCATCGCATATCGTCCCTTAAGCGCCGCGCTTCCTCTCCCTTTTGGGTATATGGGTTGCGTATATCATGTTCACCATCCGCACTTGTGGGGGAAACCTTACATCCTCTATTGTTCGGTACGGGCTCCTCCTCGTCATCGCTATGCAGCCCCTTGTCATTGAGTTCGGCATTTAACTTGCCTGCCTGTTTGAAGACCCAACAATCCCTGTTGGTGTGGTTGGCTAGTTTTTCGGGGGTGCCATGTATTTGGCACGAGCGATCGAGTATTCGGTCCAGATTGGACGGGCCCTGAGTATTTCTTTTGAACGACTTTTTTCGCTGACCGGGTTTAGAGCCTCTGAATCCGGCATTGTCTGCCGTATCTTCAGCATTATCGCCCGTTAACGCGGCGCTTGTGCTTATTGCGGCGCGACACTGCCATTGCTGTCCTTGGTATCCGAACTACCAGGGTTTTTGGTCAAGTTGTTACTCTGAGCTAGCCAGCTGTCCTCTCCGCATAAAACCGGGTCATGAGCGTTATGAGGGCTGCCATGGATTCGGCTTTTCTGTCCTAGGTGCCGGGCAAGCCACTCATCGCGGATGTTATGTTTGAAGGCTGCAAGGGCCTCTTGCATCCGGACGATCAACAATTTGATTTTTCTTGGTTAGGAACCGTGTCGAGAATTATGCGGCGATTCTTCCTGCTGAATTATGTGGCTGAGGTCATCGATTATGCGGTGGTCGCACATATGTGCCCTGGAAGTTATCAAGGAATGCGGCTTCCAGGTCCTCCCAACAACCAATTGATTTCGCTGGCAAGCTGTTAAGCCAATGCCGAGCTGGTCCTTTAAGCTTGAGTGGGAGGTATTTGATGGCGTGTAGATCATCACCGCGGGCCATGTGGATATGGAGGAGGTAGTCCTCGATCCAAACCGCAGGATCTGTTGTGCCATCGCATGATTCGATGTTTACGGGTTTGAAACCCTGGGGATTTGATGATCCATCACTTCGTCTGTGAAGCATAGTGGGTGTGCGGCGCCTCTGTATTGGGCTATATCACGACGTAGCTCAAATGAGCTTTGTCTACTGTGTTCGGCCTGGCCGGAGTTGCTGTATCCGGCTTGACGGTTATCATCACGTATCATGGGGCGCCCACGCGATCCGTAGATCGATCTTGTTTGCCTTTCCTTGTCCTCCAATATGTCTCGCAGGTCTGGAGCGTTTCCCCGTGCCTTGGTACTTTTCGAGCGGCGCCGGGGTGCGGCTTGGATGGAGGGTCCAGAGGCCTCTCTGTCAGCTGACCCGCAGGGTGGCGGTCGGCCCGCATCATCTTGGTGATGTAGGTTTGGGTGCTGCTTCCTCTAATTGGGGTAGCAGCCTGCGTTTTGGTATCTCTTGGAGGCGTTCGAGTTCGTACTCTTGGCTGTGAGGACTTGATCCATCTGTCAGCTAGCAAGTCTTGGTCAGCTCTAAGCTTCTGCTGCTTTTTCTTGAGGCTGCTTGCCGTGGCCATAAGCCTGCGTTTGAAACGCTCCTGTTCGGCGGGATCCTCAGGCACGACAAATTCGTCGTCGTCGAGGCTTGCCTCATCTTCGGAGGGAGGCATATAATTATCGTCCTCCACCTCCCTGTCTGCCGCTCTATCATGAGGGCTGGCTTCTCCCTCCTCCTGTGCTGAATCCTGCTGGAGGGGGTTGTTGTCGGTGTCAAAAATGGCGGATCTCGGGTAGGGGGTCCCGAACTATGCGTCTAGGCGGATGGTAACAGGAGACAAGGGACACGATGTTTTTACCCAGGTTCGGGCCCTCTCGATGGAGGTAATACCCTACTCCTTCTTGATTAATATTGATGATACGGGTAGTACAAGAGTAGATCTACCACGAGATCAGAGAGGCTAAACTCTAGAAGCTAGCCTATGGTATGATTGTTGTTCGTCCTACGGACTAAAACCCTCCGGTTTATATAGACACCGGATTGGGTTAGGGTTACACAGAGTCGGTTACAATGGTAGTAGATCTACATATCCGTATCGCCAAGCTTGCCTTCCACGCGAAGGAAAGTCCCATCCGGACACAGGACGAAGTCTTCAATCTTGTATCTTCATAGTCTAGTAGTCCGGCCAAAGATGATAGTTCGGCTATCCAGACACCCCCTAGTCCAGGACTCCCTCAGTAGCCCCCAAACCAGGCTTCAATGGCGATGAGTCCGGCGCGTAGTTTGTCTTCGGCATTGCGAGGCGGGTTCTTCTCCAAATTCCGTATACTTGTCGAATAGTGTCCGGCTTCTGATAAATGCTGCGCCACTTGGCTTCCACGCCCAATAATGGCCATCTTCCACGTGCTTGAATGAATGCGAAAAGCCAGGGTATTTTTACACTTACCCCCCTAGCTGCGCAAATGAGCCGCCTATAAAAGGGGCGAGGATCTAGATCTGAGTCACACCATCCCCCACCGCATAAGCCTTCATCGAGCGCCTTTGACAAAAACCCATTCCATCATGGACGGTCGTGGCTCCTCCTCTCGCGCTCCCAGCCCTCAGCCTGGAAATTAGGAGAGATGCACAGTCCCGCATAGCGAGCTAGTGATACTCCAAACCAAGGGATTTCTTCCCCCGGCCTTCATGGTTCCGGTTCGAGCCGGACTTGCCACCTATAAGGGCGGAAAGCAAGCGGAGAGTGTCCCCGATCCCTCCAAAGGAGAGCGGGTATTATTTGTCTCTTATCTAGTAAGAGGACTCAGATTTCCAATTCATCCGTTTTTCCGGGGGCTCTTGGAGTTCTACGGCCTCCAGTTGCACCACCTCACGCATGCCTCCATTTTGCACATCGCGGGCTTCGTGGCCCTTTGAGAACTGTTCTTGGGCATCGAGGCTCATTTTGCACTGTGGAAGAGATTATTCTGCCTTGTACCCCGTTCTCATGAGGGGTCAATATATCAAGTGGGCGGAGCCGAGCTGTGGCGCATCGCCGGACGGATATCTATCCGGAACCCGAAGAAGCGTCCAAGACCGCCTTGGAATGGTTTTACATGGAGGGCGTCTAGCTGCGGATCTGTTCGGATCAGCCTTAGGAGTTTAGCAACGCTCCTCTGAAGAAGCGCCTAAGCTGGCGCCATGAGCCCCAGGAGGAAAATGACCGGGGCGTCCTTTACTTGATGAGCGAATAAGATTCTTGGCTCATGCCGGATTGACCATGATTGGAGTCATGGCAATCTGCATTATGAGGAGTGCAGCCGCTCCAATATAGGGGCCACCCATGTGGGACTTCAACAGGGAGGACGATGCCACCCGCCATGGCCGAAAAGGGCCGGGATCGGTCACCGAACTGGTGAAGACCTTGTCCGCCATGTACAAAGGGGAAGAGGAGGATTTTCTCCGCGTCAGTCCACTGAGCGGGTTTTCTTAGAATAATCCTCGAAGTTGGGTAAGAAAATATCTTTGTGGCCTGTCTAATCCATGTTTCCGTGGTTAAACATCTCATTTCATGGTTTCTATGTAGGAACTGCGCCGGGCCGTGGAGAAGATACACAGCCCGCCCCCACAACCCGAGGATCCGGAACGGTCCCTCGATCCGGCCTCCGAAGAGGACACAGATATAAAGGTGGAGCTGATCGTCGGGGTGTTCCACCAACTTAGCATCGACAATGATTTGGTTGCCATCACGGCCGACTACCCCGGATTATTTCCGGCCTCCCAGGTAACCGTGACCGAAGTCCGGATACCATGACCCACCCGTGCTTTACTTCTAATCACCACATATTTGATGGTGTTTCGCAGGGGGTGCCTTCGAGGCAGGAGGCCGAGCCCGCGGCGGCTAGCCAACAAGGGGCAGTACGGCCCCGCAGGCTAAAAAGAAGTGCGATCCGGATCGAAACTCCGCCGCAACGGTATGGCGCGTCACCATATTCCCAGGATTGATTCCTGGAAGGCGTACTAACGCTGGTGCTCTTTTCAGGAAAAAGAGCGCTCGCCGGATCGAGTCCGGAGAGGTTATAATCGAACCTCCACCAGCCAAGCTCCAAAGCTGGGTCCAGAAGCGGAGGCGAGCACGAGGCGTGCGTCGGATGCTCCTCCGACGGAGGATGCCGACAGATTGTCCGCCACCAACTCTGAGGTGGAGAGCGCCATGAATCACAGGCGCCGCCGGACAGTTCTTCGTGACGCATGTTTCTCCCAAGAGGCTTTGAATGCCTTCAATTCGGAGATGCGCACCTCCGTGCAGCTCAAGATGGTCTAGCGAGCCACGGAGCGGTATGTAAAGGACATCTGGGTGAGGAAATTTGTGATTATATATGCCAGTAGCCCCCGAGACTTAAAATAGTTAGAATAACTGATTTAAGGATAATTTGTTATGTAGGATCTTACAAAAAAGAATACCCGACTGTGCTTGAAGAATGCAAGGCCCATCTTGAGGCCGCACTAGCCGCTACAGGGGGAGCCACAGAGACCCCCTCTGGTGATATATGGCTCAAAAGATAAATAGTTTATGAAGTGCGGCGTGTGTGTAAGTCTGACAATAATATTGCAGATGGCACCGGACTAGATCCGGACAAGCAACAGCTCTTGCGCCGGTTGAAGGCCGGCGAGAGCGTGCTTACGAGTGCGGCGGGAGAAAAATAACCTCCAAGATGCCAACACCCAACTAGGTGAGGAACTAAAGGATGTTCGTGCCCGGTTGTCCGACTCCGTAAAGGAGAATCGGGCAACCGTTGCGGCATTTTCAGTAAGTGCTTGAATGAACTTTGAAAGAGTTCGGCGAGGAAGGCGACTAACATAAACATGTATGTAGGTTTGCTCACGAGTCGTCCCGAGGAGGAGATGCCCAGTTCTTGGTGATCTTCTTCCCGAACTGCGTCATTGCATCTAACGAGTTCCGCAGGTGATGAAAGGCGTCGCCAGGACTTGTGGCCATCTATCTCCCTGCCCGAAGGCATTGGGGAGCTAGCGGAGGCGGCTTCAAGGAGCACGGCGGCGCTTCCGACTATGGAAGATATCGGCCTGCCGTCAAGGCGCCAGGGAGGCCTGGGCCATGGTAAAGACGCGGTACACGAAGGCTGACCCAAACCACATGGCCGAGGTCGGACCTGTGGGGCCTGATGGGAAGGAGATCCCTATAAGCTTAGTGTACGACCAAGTAGAATTGGCCGCCAAGTATTCCCAGCAAGATTGTAAATTAGATAGCCTATTAGATGGCATTGAGGAGGAATACAATTCGAGTTGACTATGTAATTGAATATGACATGAAAAATGTCTTCTAGCCGGATTGTAGATTGTTTGTCATAGCGGACCTTTTAAGCCCGACCTCGGGACCCAACGACGGAGTGTGTCCGAATACCCTCGCGGTTATGTAAGAACCGGGGCATGCATGGAGACAAGGCGTAGGGGTCATTATTGCTGTATCAGACAAGTGCCCAACTAGTTATGTTATATTACATGGATAGTAAGAAACATCTTCCAAGGATAATAGTTCCATTAAGGGTTCCTTTCCCTGGGAGGCATGCCCTAAAGTGCATGTCCAAACTGCTAAGAAAGCAGAAAATCATCTGGGGGCAGATGGATAAATAGTTAAAATTCATCTTTCAGTTCACCGACCGAACATTCCCTTAAGAACGCTAGCTTTCGGCTTCACCCAGTCTGAGGTACACATCCGGCTGACCAGCGGCATAACAATGTGAGAGGTGCTCCCTTTACCACCTAGCGAACAATCGGGAGCGTGAGGGGTAAGCACAAGAGCCAGGCAACCCAGCTTGGCCAAAACTTAAGTCATATCGATGCATATAATGTTGAGTAAAAGGTACATGCGGAAGTTTGACACATCTGATGGGCATGAAGCCCGTATAAATAAGCTTCTGTTAAAGAAGCCCCAGTGTATAATGGCGCGGACAACGCGTCAAGTATGTCTTGAACAAAGCGCAAACGAGCCTCTAAAGGCTTGAAGAAGGAGGAGGAAGGAGAGAAATAAAAGGCAGCAAAAATAGAAAATGTGGACGGAGGAAGGAGACGAACTCGGAGTCCGGCGCTTAGGCATAGAATCTTTGTAGACGGGCTGCGTTCCATGGGTTCGGCTTGAGTCGGTTATCCGACGCGTTTCGCAGACGGTATGCTCCGCCGGTCAGGACCTGGTCGATGATGAAGGGACCTTCCCATTTGGGCTTGAGTTTGTCCTTTTTCTTGTCCGGCAGGCGTAGAACTAGTTCGCCAATGTTGTAAGCTTTGGCCCGTACTTCCCTGCTTTGATATCTTCGAGCCTGCTGTTGATAAAATGCGGAACGAGCTTTTGCCACGTCGCGCTCCTCCTCCAGTGCGTCCAAACTGTCCTGCCGATCGAGCTCAGCTTCTCTTTCTTCATACACGCGCACGCGAGGTGAGTCTGAAAAGACTGCCTCTGCGCCGTACACCATAAAGAATGGTGTGAATCCGGTAGTACGATTCGGCGTGGTCCGCAGCCCCCAGAGTACGGGGTCGAGCTCCTCAACCCAGTGCGTGTTAGATTCCTTGAGGGACCGCACTAGTCTGGGTTTGATGCCACTCATGATTAGACCGTTTGCTCGCTCGACTCGACCGTTGGTTTGAGGGTGATAGACTGAGGCGTAATCGAGCTTGATGCCCATGTTTTTGCACCATAATTTGACCTCATCGGTCGTGAAGTTGGTGCCGTTATCGATGATAATCTTGTGGGGGATGCTGTAATGGTGCACTACCCACGATATGAAGTCTATCACCGGCCCGGATTCGGCCGTTTTAACGAGCTTGGCCTCTATCCATTTGGTGAATTTATCCACCATGACCAATAGGTATTTTTGCTTGTGGGTTCCTCCCTTAAGGGGTCCAACCATGTCAAGCCCCAGACATGGACGGCCAGGTGATGGGTATAGTTTTGAGGCGGTGGGTGGCATGTGGCTTTAGTTAGCAAAAGGCGGCAACCGACGCATCGTTGGACTAAATCCTGCGCAAGATCTGCCGGGCCGTCGGCCAATAAAATGCTATCTGGAAGGCCTTGCCTACAAGGGCTCGGGCTGCGGCGTGGTGCCCACCAGTCCGGCATGAATTTCAGCCAGGAGGTTTCGCCCTTCCTCTTCGGAGATACACCTTTGAAGGACTCCTGTTGTGCTTTTCTTATAGAGCTCTCCCTCATAGACTTTATAGGCTTTGGATCGCCGTACTATGCATCGAGCCTCACTTTGGTCTTCGGGGAGTTCCTGCCTAGTTAGGTAGGCTAGGAATGGTTCCGTCCACGGGGCGATAACCGCCATTATTTCGTGGGCGGAGGGTGTTATCTCGTTGGCAGAGCCTCCGATTGTGTCAGATTGTCCGGTGTTAGGCAGTGCGGTTGGGTCCGGATTGTTATTTCTCTCCCCCGCCGTCAGCAGGCGCGCGGAGGCGAGGATCTTCTCTGTGACGGTGGGCGCTTCAAGAGCTGGCTCATATCAAGCCGGTGTCGAGGAGGTCTTGACCTTGCGCGGCGCCATGGACCGTAGATGCGGAGAAAGATCGGAGCAGATCTGGAGGTATCGGCGCCGAGGAGCGAGAAAGGGGATCTGGAGCAAGGCGAGGAGGAAGCAATGAAGGCAAGCATTGTCTGCGCCAGCCTTTTGTCAAGTCGAGCAGTTGCCGAGGCAGCGTGGGGAAGCGGAGACGCCCACGTCCAATCAACCGCCACGCGTCAACCGAGGCCGCAGGCTTTTGGGGCCCGCGGCGCTCCGTACTTGACCTTTGGCTTCACCTCGAAGCCAAGCCCGAGCGCGCCTTGGGCCCGGGGGCTATTGTCGGTGTTCTGGGAACGGGGGTCCCCAGACTTGCCTGCCTGCGGCCCACGGCGTGGCTAAGCTAGCAGGCTGTATAGCCCATCTTCATCGACAAGGCGTTCAAGACCCTCACGAGGGGCCAAGCCTCGCGGGGCGGCCGACGCAAGACCTCCTCCGGAGCAGCATAGCCAGGCAGGCTCGCAAGGAGCGGAGATATCAAGGCGGGGAAAACCTCGCGAGGCTCGCGTGACGTGAGCCATGATGATCAACACCAGGCGGGCGCTAGCGCGCGCAGCGTCCTTGTTTCCTCTTTGGTGCTAAGGAGGCAGGCGCAGGCGCGGAGTACCGAGGCATCAAGCAAAGGTTTCCATATTGATGCAACGAGACCGAAGACCAGCAGGACGGCAAGACGGAAGTCACCATGAAGCCCAAGACGGCGTCACCACCAGAGCCTTTTGCTGGCGAAGACCACTTTTGTCAGGATAGCTTGTACTATCTGTCCCCTTTCAAATTTCCCGCCGTTGTTGGCTCCCTTCCCGCTCAATATTTGGGGAGAGGACCAGGGCCTATATAAGTAGAGCCAGCCACCACAGTAGAAAATGACGAAGCCTGGACGGATCGAGTCCTCACCCACACAAGTTCGACAAGCACAAGAACACCTCAACCTCAGGAGGCTGTTCTTCCCCTTGTACTGTTCATCATCAGCCCAAGAGGCAATCCACCACCACCACCTTTGGGTAGGGTATTACACCACAACGGTGGCCCAAACCAGTATAAACCTCGTGTCTGTCTGTGTTGCGAGTTCGTCGAGTTCGTCCGTGAGATCTGAGCGAGTTAGGGCGTAGATCGGTAGGAGGGAAAGAACTTCGCGTGCACCCAAGAGTTCGAACCTTAAGGGTTTTGCCAGAACCCCAGATCCGACAACGAGGTGTCGATGCACCACACCGACGCCTTCAGGGGAGGTGAACGACATCCACAGGTGTTGTCGCCGCTGGCACCGACCAAACTCGGGCTGGATTTTTGAGGGTAGAGTATTCAACCCAAATTTATTGATTCAACACAAGGGGAGCCAAAGAATATTCTCAAGTATTAGCAGTTGAGTTGTCAATTCAACCACACCTGGATAACTTAATATTTGCACCAAAGTATTTAGTAGCGAAGTAGTATGGAAGTAACGGTAACGGTAGCAAAAGTAATATTTTTGGGTTTTGTAGTGATTGTAACAGTAGCAACGGAAAAGTAAATAAGCGAAGAACAATATATGAAAGCTCGTAAGCATTGGATCGGTGATGGAGAATTATGCCGGATGCGATTATTCATGCAACAGTTATAACATAGGGTGACACAGAACTAGCTTCAATTCATCAATGTAAAGAAGGGAGTGGGTAGGCGCATTGATCTGGGCCTCTAATTTTCAACAGCGGGGGTGGAGAGGGGTGAAGTGATGGATGAATTACAGCTTGTAATTAGCGTGTATTTTTGCTATAATTGATCTTGAGCGATGTCATATAGCCTGGATGTCTGAATCTCTGTTGCATGCTTGGTTTTCCTTTTGTCACTTACCCTCAAGACAGTGATTCTGTTTTGTTTTTGAGACCGAAGTTGGTCTTACAGAACATCGGTGTTGTTCGGTCTTGACCGAGACCCGAACCGAAGTGTACGTGCACCATTTTTTCAGTTAGTGCTCATATAGGAAACTGATCGGTCAGCAAAATCTAATAACCTATTTTTGTGGAAACCCGAAGCACCGAACCGATCGGTTCGGGGGAACCGAACGCCCAGGCCTAGATACGACGGAGACGTATCAACTCCCCCAAGCTTAAACCTTTGCTTGTCCTCAAGCAATTCAGTTGATAAACTGAAAGTGATAAAGAAAAACGTTTACAAACTCTGTTTGCTCTTCTTGTTGTAAATATTTAAAGCCAACATTCAAGTTTTCAGCAAAGATTATGACTAACTGATACGTCCTTTTTGCGTCATGCTTTTATATCAATATTTACTGCGTTATGGGCTGTTATTACACATTATGTAACAATACGTATGCCTATTCTCTCTTATTTTAGAAGGTTTACATAAAGAGGGAGAATGCCGGCAGCTGGAATTCTGGGCTGGAAAAGGAGCAAATATTAGAGACCTATTCTGCACAACTCCAAAAGTCCTGAAACTCCACCAAAGTTATTATTGGAAATAATAAAAAAAACTTAGCGAAGAAAATACCAGAGGGGGCCACACCCTGGCCACGAGGGTGGGGGCGCGCCCTACCCCCTGGGCGTGCTCCCCTGCCTCGTGATCCCCCTGGTGGCCCTCTGGTGCCCATCTTCTGCTATATGAAGTCTTTCATCCGAGAAAAAATCAGAAGCAAGCTTTCGGGACGAGACTCCGCCGCCAGTAGGCGGAACCTTGGCGGAACCAATCTAGGGCTCCGTGAGGCTGTTCTGCAGGAAACTTCCCTCTGGGAGGGGGAAATCATCGCCATCGTCATCACCAACGCTCCTCTCATCGGGAGGGGGCCAATCTCCATCAACATCTTCACCAGCACCATCTCCTCTAAAACCCTAGTTCATCTCTTGTATTTGTATCCAATCTTTGTCTCCAAGTCTGGGATTGGTACATGTAGGTTGCTAGTAGTGTTGATTACTCCTTGTAGTTGATGTTAGTTGGTTTATTTGGTGGAAGATCATATGTTCAGATCCTATATGCATATTAATACCCCTCTGATTATGAACATGAATATGATTTGTGAGTAGTTACATTTGTTCCTGAGGACATGGGAGAAGTCTTGCTATTAGTAGTCACACTACTAGGAAAAGGCCTACTAATGGCGCACCTAATTTGGCCATTAATGGCGCATTAGTGGTGCGCCATTAGTGCCACGCCATTAGTATATTTTACTAATGGCGCACCACTGGTGCGCCATTAGTATCTGGTATACTAATGGCGCACCACCGGATGTGCCATTAGTATATACAACAGTGCGCCATTAGTATGCCTCCTGTGGGGCCATGTATACCAGTGCTTTGGCATACTAATGGCGCTAACAAAGAAGATGTGCCATTAGTAACCCGGCATACTAATGGCGCCTTTGTTAATGATGCGCCATTAGTATCCTTTGGCATACTAATGGCGCCTTTATGTGATGCGCCATTAGTATGAATATAAGGAATATTTTTATTTTTTAATTTACTGTTTTTTGCACAGTTTACAAAATGTATAATTGGACAAAATATAGACATCACACATCAACAACAGATTCATCGAATACAATAGAAGATTAGTCTCTGAATACAATTCATCATATTAGTCTCCGAATTGAAAAGACCGAACAAAGATAGAACATTATATTACAAGTCTCGAGAACGCGAGTAGCGAGTTTGTCTTCACATTACAAGTCGATATCGATCATCTAAACTACCATCACATAGAAGAGCTGCGGTCATCACGATGAGCATCATCACGATGAAACTCATCTTCATCCGGTTCCTCCAACGCTCCCTCCTCTCTCCGGCTAGATAGCGGGCGTATCTAGATTCGGCCTCGGCCCTAGTGGTGTACCCTTTGTAACTGTTACCGCTGAATCGGTGAACCTGTCTCCGACACTCCTCCCAGTCGTTGTAGACTCCGGGAACCTTACCCTTGTACACGACATACGCATTTACATCGCTTATGCACTAGCCAAGCGAAGCGTTAGTACCAATTCACCAGACAATACATAAGCAATATATAAGTATGCAGAGCGATCGGAAGAGAAAAGCAAGACATTAATAGCATCGATTACATCTAAGTTGAACGACTCTCGAAACCAAAGAGACATACTACAAGTTCATTAAAGTTTAATTACAACATGAGCCAATCGATGTTTGAGAACTAGACACAGCATCACCGCTTTCGACTCGACTCAAGGGACGGGAGCGTGGATGAAGCCGCCGTCTATCGTGGGAGTCATGAAAGAGCAGGCGTTGTCAGCCTGCATTTGTAGCATTGTGTCGATGTCCTTTGTTGGACGGTTGATTTACGAGGTAGAACTGCCCAGTGCGAAGGACATCTTGATGGATGATTTCCGCAAACTCCGACTGGATGCGAAAGAATTCTTGTCTGATGTCCGCGTCCTGGATTGCCAACACGCTCGCGGCCCAATCTTTGAGTTTACTCGGTAGCAGAAGTTGATGATGGTCCCGTACGATCGCCCGCATGTGATGGATGGCATAGTAGGCACCCTTATGACCGCCAGGAGGCTGCTTGACGCAGCAGAACATCGTATTGTGGGAGAACACGTGCTTGCCGTACTTACGAATAGGCCTGGTGAAGGTGCCTCTAGATTTGGCGTAGCCGGGGAGCACATCATCAAGAACCTTATTGACATTTGTGTAGTCTACGTTCGACTGACGGTCCGGGTCGAAATACGTGGCCATGGAATATTTGGGGCTTAGGAGGATGAGCGTGCAATGTGTGTACGCAGAAACACGGAATGTTAAAGAAAAAGCGATCGAAATATAAGAATTCATATGTTACGGGCGGTTGAGGGAGGACTTACTCGGAAAGTAAGGCACGAGGAAGTTATCCTTATCTTGGTTTGCGAATGGCGCCTTCGAGGTAAGAACTTCGCGACTTGCCGGTCCCCAGCGCTGCCCAAGATCTTGGCACGCATGTAGAAGGGGTCGACTATCACGATGTCCGGGGTCTTGTCGCGAATGATCAACATCTCCATACTCAGCGAAAATAGCCGAACGAAGGTGTAGTGCAGCGGATGAAGGTTCATCATAGCGTGGATGTCATCAAACCGCAGGATGATCGTACGCCCGATGGAGTTATCCACAAAGCCCTTGCCCTCTGGCACCTTGGCCGCGAAAACCGGGTATGCCACATCCTTCTCTACGAGGCGCCGCTTCTCCAAAGAAAGAACAACATCATGCAGACCCGCGCATAGCACCGGTTGCAGCATTGAGCATATTTGGCGGTAGCATCGCCCTACCCGCCACATGCACCCTCCTCGAGATATCCTCAGGTGAAGGTGGCCCGTCCTGAGCACGGATCGTACTCGGTGCCGGCTAGCTCGCACCCTTGTTAGTCTTTCTTTTGCGTGCCTTCTTCTTCTCCTGTAATGGGACCGAGTTCTGCTCACAGACCGCCTTCTTGATTGTGTTTGGGCTGATAATATTTCGCACCTCGCCTATCTGAGGCTCGGTGAACTCGGCAGCTGGAGGCGTCTCCTGAGAGCTGAACGGCAGACGATGCCTGTTGCAACTTGGCTTCTCCGCGGTACTAGCTAGATCGCGCACGTCTTTTGTTGGGTTGGGTTCTTGAGAAGGAGCCCCCATGAAGTCGCCATCGTACCCATGTTCGGCAAAAATCTTGATCGGCGTTGCCAAATGTATCGTCGTCGTCGTCGTCGTCGTTACGATCCTGTGCCATATGCATGTTTGGATCGATGGCATAGGGATGTCCGGCACCGTTGGCGACGGTCTTGCCATGGGGCCGACTTGGCGCCCGGCTGGCGGTGTTGTCTTTGGGGTGGTGTCCCCGCCCCTAAGCGAATCTGGCTCTTCGCCAAAGCGAGGGCCAGCTTCGAGCGGCGAGGGTCATCACGTCATCATCGTCGGCCCCGACGGGTCGAATCGGAGGTAACAACTCGTCGCAGCTGGCAGCACCGGACCAGTTCAACCCTAAACAAGTTGGGTGGCATCCGGGTACCGTGGAACAAGGGGTTGCCGGTTGAGCGATTTTGCCCTTGGCGACATCGACCAACTCGTTGTTCACGAAGTGCGGGAGAGTGCAGGCGTTGGCGGCGCCTGCGAAAACATGTAGGGCGTCAGGGATGCCCGATCAAAAGGCAAGGAGATGAAGTCCTCGACCGAGAGAGGCTTAATTAGTTACCGTGATGATGGCATCGAGCTTGGCTAATGTCGAGGCACCGCCAACGGCGGGCGGCAGCTGACGGAGGGGCCGCTTGCTGCAGAAGGTGCTGGCCGGCGACACCGGGTGCATTAAGCTCCCGTGCCGGCATCGGAGACACCAATGCCGCCTCCGCCGGAGACAGCAATGGCCCCGCCATCGCATTCTGCGAGTTGCTGGCCGTGAAGCTAGGAATCGGGGGCTGCTCCTGTTGGCCGCCCGCAATCCACGCACTCAACCCCTGGATCAAGGTAGGCACAATGGCGGTGATCGTCGCTCCGAGTTGTTGTTGCACTTGCTCTTGGACAATCTCCGGAATCCGCGCCACCTGTGCCTTGAGTTCTTGAACCTCGCTACCTGGCTTTCCGAGCTGGTCTTTTTCTCCTTCCGCACCAATGTATAGTATGACCCCATTTTGTGGACAAGCCTTTGCTGGCCACCACGACCGGTGACGTCGACTTCTTGAGCTTATCCTTGTTCTTCATTACATTCAACGCCCTATTTAGAGTGGTGTCCCAAGGGTTGCTCTTAGTCGACCCAGCGCTCTTGCTTTCGATGCGCTGCGGAAGGAATGTGAACCATTTAGAAATTTGGCTTCATTAATTAGAACGCAACCATATGGAGCTAATTACTGGCGGGGTGTATTCCTTACGAGAACAAGCTCAAGCATACTGGTCTTCGGATCCGTGGTAAGCTCCTTTGTTATCGGGTCCTCCTTGTGCGGGCCACGACATAGTTCCTGGTCTGCTTGTTACCACTGTATTTCTCGAAGCGGGGCGGTAGGCCTTGCTCGGCACGCTCCGCGTCCTCCTTGTCCCATATAGGCTCCGCCACTCTGTAACCGCCGGGACCGAGTTTGTGTTCCCCTAAGTTCAGCTCCCACATTTCTTTCCCCCACTGAATTGATTGGGAGTTTGCGGTGCTCGAGCAATTGATCTTGAAGTCGTTGTAGTCATCTTCGGTGATCGAAGTATTTTTCTCCTTGATCTTCTCATAACTCTCACCTTTCTCGATCATTCTCTTCACATTGCTTTTCCAAGTAGACAGGGCCTTGCTCATCTTCGTGAGGGCAGCATTGTTCACTTTATTCCCTTTGAGGCTTGTGTTTTCAAAATCAGCGGTGAACTTGTATCGTTAAATGCAGCCGTGAAGAGGAGGTTGCATAAATTCCCTCGGTTAGGATGCCTCGGGTTCTCGGTGTTGATCGAGACGGTGCTCCGGAGAATGCACCCGAGCTGAAGCGAGTACCCTTGACTATTCGTTCGGGCGCCGTTGGATTCCGTCGGAGTCCACTTGATAACTTCCTCCTTGAGGGTGCGGAGCAGTCGGCGCCGGTCCTTCCGTTGCCTCTTCGGTTGGCTGCCATACTGCGTGCGCCCGCCATCATCGATGGTGGCATCCTCGGCGGCACCATCGGTGGTGGCATCGGTGGGAGTCATCCTCGGCGGTACCATCGGTGGTCTCAAGATCAGTGGGGAAGGCGGCGTCCTCATACAAGTGAGGTTGTTCCTCCATCTCTGGGACAGCTCGAGAATGCCTTGCCGCCCGAACCCCGGCCTCATCGTTGTTGGCCATGTTTCTCTCTAAATAGGAACAAAGTTTGGTCAAAAGTTGGTTATTGTCAAGGAACAAGATCATGGTCTCATCATTTAGGGTTTGTCGACACCGAGGCATCCTAAAAGCTAAGCTTTTATCATTGAGGGTTTTTCGGCCGAGGCACCCTAAAAGCCTAAGCTTTCATCATTAGTCACAAGTACCCCGGCCCATGCATTAGTCACAAGTACCCCATATGTCCTATTTTTAGCAAAGTCATGCTTAGATTCACGGAAAATTTAAGCATGACCTTTGCTGAAAATTGGACATATGGAGTAAATACCAATTCTTTGGAGCGGAAGTTAATCGACATTCCAGCAAACTCAAGGGCCTCTCGGGTGGACAAGGCAAAAGGCCTTCATCACAACATGGAAAATACATTGGCATGTGAAGAGGTGAAACAATATATGCATCTCCAAGCGGTATCATTCAACATTTTGGACAAACCACTACAAGCAATCTTTGGATCGAGAATGTTTTTTATACATAAGCTGCTAAAACCCTAGGAGTTAACCGAGCCACCAACAGAATGTGGACTTAAAAGAGAGAGTCACGCAGACGGTGACATGATACATTTTCATAAAATTAGCTAGTTTTACTTATGGTGCACAAAGGAACAAATCTTGCGGTGCACTTAGAAAAAATGAGCACCGCAAAACAAGAAGACTCGTTTCGTAAGCGGAAGGCTGTCGGCTCCATCAAGTGGAGGCAAAAACAAGTGTAATTGCAAATGAATGCAAACCACGTTAAGACTTAACTGGTAAGGTCTAGTTTGGCAACACGGTTAAGGATATTGTTATTTAGCCATTAATTACCATCTTAAGTGCAAATCATTTTTGATTCACTCTAGTTATGAATTGGTTGGTATATGATGTTTTTTTCCAAGGGGCCTGCTTATTTGTTGCCTTGATAAATATAGCTCATTATTCATTGTTATCTCCTCTTTATGAATAAAAAGTAGTCATGTTGACTTGCCTGCCAACTAATTTGTTTCAGAATCTTCACATGCATAGGTACTTGAGAAAGGGAGGGGAATCAGAGTTGTTGTGGAGGAAATGAAAATATCTTGTTATTTGGCTGCTACCATCCATGTTCTTTTAGACTGAACATTCCATGGGCGTTTCTCTATGCAGCGAATATATTAGATCAAGCATCATATCATGGACACCATAAAACTTTTACGCCTTGATAACTTGATGTCTCTGAGGTTGGACCCTGCTTTTGTTTATGAGCTCATTCAAGTAACTCTCCTAGCTCAAATGGGTCAATTTCACGTTTAGATGATAGATGATACACAACATAATCTTTAGTCTTGAACAAATTATGGTAGACTAGAGATAGAACACTATATGAACCAGACACATACCGACGATATGGAAACTAGACTCAGGTTATTAGCAAATACTTGTAGACTGAATTTGCTTTGCTTACATCGTAATAATGCTAACATCAACTGTTCCTCTGATTGCAAATAGATCACGTGAAATTCCAACAGTCCTATTGTACAGAAATTCAGTCCATAAGGGCATATATGTCCAACAGACTCTGCTACTTTGATATATGAGTTTTGCCGTATAGGTAAAAAAAAGAAAGACATGTCTAACAGACTACTGCTATCTACTTTGCAAACATTAACTGCTAGCTACTTTACATGTTAAAAATTCAAAATGCTAAGATGAACTGTTCATCGATTGCAGCTAGATCAAGTGAAATTACAACAGTTCTAAAGGCCGTCGAAGATCACAAGGGCAGCTTGCTGTTGTACAGGACTTAGGTGAATATGAGGCGTCACTTGGTGAACTTGATCGGTACATGTTACACAACTTCAGTCAAATGGGAGTGAGAACATTCTCTGATTCAACATCAGTTATTCTAGCCTACAACATCAGTTTCTATTTTGGGTAGTGGTTTTTCGTCTTGTTCTTTCAACACTACTGAGCCTCACTTTAACTAACAAAACAGCGTTGTCTACGTGACAGCATAAAATTAGTAATTGTTTGACAGCACAGAATCAGAAACCATCAATGTTAATTGAGGTTTATAATTTGGGTGTCCTGTTGCACTACCGGCGATATGGAGAGGGGAGAGGAGGGGAGAGGAGGAGGGGAGCTCACGGGGCGGTGGTGTGGGCCAGGCTGACGAGGTGGGGCGACGAGGTCCGGGTGGTGGTGGTGCGACGAGGTCCGGGTGGTGGTGGTGCGACGAGGTCCGGGTGGTGGTGGTGCTCCGGCGACGGTGGTGTTGACGGGGCGGCGTCCGGGCCACCGGCGACGAGGGCGGCGGGGAGAGCGGGCGCCGAGGAGACGAGGACGACGGGCGGGCGGGCGGCAAGGCCTGGAGAGGAGAGGCGGCGTCGGAGGCGTGGGCGCCGGGCGGAGACGAGACGACGGCGTGGCGTCAGGCGTCGAAGCAGCGTCGGCGGGCAGCGCGTCGGGAGAGGAGAGGGAAGGGATCGAGGCGAGGGCGAGAGAGAGGGATAGGTTTGGGCGGGATATGGATGGGGCGACCAGATTACTAATGGCGCACCACACCACGGTCATATAAGTACATCCATACTCTTGGCGCACCTCGCCTAGTGCGCCATTAGTATTTTTTTTATTTCTGCTCGAGCCAACAGGTTATCTTCCACCTGACCTGATCCACATCAAGTTCCCTCTACTAGGTCGATTGGTCGACAGCCGGTTCTCACACCAGGAGGTCCTGGGTTCGATTCCCAGGCTCCACAATTTTTTTTATGCATTTAGAATGCTGTTTGATACTTATTTGTGTTTAAATATGTTCAAACTTGTTTAAATCATAACAGTAATATTTTTTGTATAAGACAGTAATAATTTTTTTTTAAATATCATCAAACAGTAATGCCGGTGGAGCGGGAGGGAGGGTGCGAAGTGCGGGGGTCGTGGCGGTTGAGTAGGGAGGGTGTGCGGGGGTCGTGGCGGTTGAGTAGGGAATCGAGGGTGCGGGGGCAGCGTGGCCGGTGGACTGGGGTGCTTTCGGCGAGGGGACGGATCTGGCGAGGTGGGATAGCGATCGAGATGGAGGGATCGAGATCGAGTGTCCATGAAATTTAAAAATATTCATGATAGTTCAAAAAGTGCCCATGAAATACAATCGAGAAATGAAGGCTACGATTTAAATACAATCGATCTTAGCTAGCTATCTGTTCACAATCTTCTTGCCCTTCTTTTTCGCAAATGGAGTTCTTACGTGGAATGGGCGTCCTTTAGGTAGGGTGGTCCTGCTTCTTCTTGTGGTGTATGCTGCTACTTCATCATCGTGCGTCATGTTCGATCCTCGGTCGCCCGTACTTGTCGAAGTCTTGCTCATTGGCTACTCCATCCATTCCGATGATCTTCCTTTTGCCTCTCCTCACGACAACACGTTCGGGCTTTGGCGGGTCGGTAATGAAGAAGCATTGGTCCACTTGGGAAGCCAGTACCCATGGCTCATTTTTTCGCGGTGACGTTTGCGCCATGGTCTTGGATTTGGCCGGGTATAACCATGGTGGTGAAATACCGGTCTTCTTTTAGGGCGCTCTTGGCCCATCGACACGGAACATCGGCACCTTCTCTCCAGCGTAGCTCAGCTCCCAGATCTCCTCGATCCTTCCGTAGTATCTGTCCTTGTCCTTACGGTGTAGGATTCCATCGCCGTTACCCGGAGTTCGATAACCATCGCTCTTCATGTCCTTGTCCTCGATGTAGAATGTGTAGCCGTTGATATAAATGACGCCTCATAGGTCATCGAGGTTGTGCTCGGCGCCCTGTGACAAGGTGAATATGAGTTGTTCTTCCGCGGAAGAATCTTCATGTAAAAGATGCTGACGAAGCTTCTGCTTGAACCAACACGTGAAACATGAGTTGTGCTCTTTGAGTATATCTCCATCCGTCCTCTGTTGGCCTCGGTCATTGTACGTCTTCTCAATAAAGGTTTTGTGCTCTACCACCCAAGTATCGACCACGTCTATGTGTTGTAGCGCGAATAGGTTTGCTCTTTCAAAGTCGTGAGTCGACCCTCGAAATCGACATGCATTTCGCGGCGACCCTCACGGTGACCCCATCCGGCGAGCACGCCGAGGTGCTGTTGATGGGCAGACCAACGGGGTTCTCGATGCCTAGATAATTCGTGCGATGGGAGATGCACTCTTGATCGAAAAGCCCACGGCTATACTTCCCTCTGGGCGTGACATGTTCCAACGTATCCTTTGATGACACCATTCATCCTTTCGAATGGCATCATCTTTGTGCGAGAACGTCGGCCCGAGTTGGATGATATCCTCCACGATATGGACCAGCAGATGCACCATAACGTCGAAGAATGCGGGCGGAAGTACATCTCAAGCTCGCATAGTATCACCACGATCTCTTCCTGTAGCCTTACGAGTTGCCTCACGCCAATCGACTTCCGAGATGGCGTCGAAAAAGTTGCATAGGCCAAATAGCGTTTCCGCGGACGTGCGTGTCCATGATCCCACGGATTGCAAGCTGGAAGTATCTGCGTCATCAAGACGCGTGTGACGGTCGTGAGACTTCATCCCGCTGAACTTCTGCTTCATTTGGGTCTAGGTATCTGCTTATCTTCCCAGCGTAACCGTAAGGAAGTTTTACTCCTAGGAGGCAGGTGAAAAACTGCTCGATCTCCTCCCCGACTTAGAGTGAAGCACGTGGGAGGGTAGTCATTTCGGTCTTCTTGGCCTTTTGCCTTTGCGGCGACTTTACGTGTCCTGCTTCGCCTCATCATCATCATCATCATCATCATCATCATCATCATCATCATCATCATTAGCGTGAAGCTCCTGCACGATGCCCATTGATTTCAAGTCTGCCCTTGCTTTCGGCCCATCTTTGGTCCTCTGTGGCATGTTGAGCAGGGTACCAAGCAGACTCGCACACGTTCTTCGTGATATGCATGACATCAAGGCTGTGAGGCACACGGTGGATCTTCGATGACGGCAAGTCCCGGAAAAGCAGACCTTGTTTTCCATACCTTCAGCAATGACTCTGGCGCCTTCGCTTCTTTCACGGCTCTGGCGCCTTTTGCTTCTTTCCGGCGGTGGGCAGTCTTTCCAATTTTGAACAGCTTGTCTATTTCCTCGCCGCTCCTCGTGCAGGCGTTTTGAGTTCGGTTTCACCATCGAACAGATCCTTGCGTTTCCTCCACGGGTCATCATCGCGAAGCCACCTTCGATGTCCCATGAACACGGTTTCGAAGACCGGGATCTCTATCTAGCTGGCGATCGTTGTGTCATCCATGCACCTTACGCATCCGGAAAATCCGTGGACTACCTGCCCGTGAGATATCCGTAACCGAGATAGTCGTGCACCGTCGTGAGCAGTGCGGCTCTCATAGGGAAATATTCTTTCTCTGCGGCGTCTACGTATTGGCTGGCGTTTTCCACAGCATGTCAAGCTCCTCTTTCAGCAGCCCTAGATACAGATTGATGTCGTTCCCTGGTTGTTTCGGCCCTTCAATTAGCATACTCATGTGAATGTACTTCCTCTTCATGCACAACCAGGGAGAAGGTTCTACATCCACACAAACACAGGCCAGGTGCAATGTGTGCTTCTCTGGCTGCCAAACGGATTGACTCCATCGGTGCTCGCGCCCAAAGACGATGTTCCTTGGATCGTTCCCAAAGTCCGAGTCTTCTAAGTTTAACGCTTGCCACTGGCTCGCATCCTTAGGGTGACTCAGCATCTTGTCTTTTTTATCTATCTCCGGATTATTTGCGTCATCTTCTCGCTTCTTCTCCTCCCTATCCGCGTGCCAACGCAGGAGCTTTGCTACCTTAGGGTCCGCGAAATACCGCTGCAGACGAGGAGTGATCGGAAAGTACCACACAACTTTTCGAGGAGCTTTCTTCCTCTTCTTGTATCGAGTGACGCCGCACACCGGACATATGGTAGACTCCACGTGCTCGTCCCGATAAATGATGCAATTGTTCATGCACACATGGTATTTCACGTGCGGTAAATCTAGAGGACACACGATTTTCTTCGCCTCCTCCAAACTGGTCGGGCACTTGTTCCCCTTGGGAAGACGTTCGTGCGAGAATGACATGTTCTCGTCGAAACATGCGTCGGTCATTTTGTGTTTTACCTTCATCTCCAGAGCCATGAGCGTTACTTTCGGCGGTATCCTCGGGCCTGCATCCTTCATACAATGGAGTAACCGCGTCTAACTCAAGTTGATCCATCTTGGCTTTCTCTCGGGCGGTAGCTCTTGCGTTATCCGTCTGCTTGAGAAGCAGCTCTTGAATATGAGGGTCGTGCACCCAACCCATCGATGGTCCAGCGTCGTCTGCTCTGCCGGCACCATCATCTTCATGATCATGCCCGTAAATGCGCTCCGGCATCTTCCTCATCATCATGTCCTGCATCTTCTACATGATGACTGTGTACACCTGCTTTATCACCGTCGTGATCATCTCCACAGGGATTCTTCGTCTTCTCGCCCGCCCGAGCCGCGGTGGTTGTCTTGCTGCCCTTCCTCATTTCTTGCCCGGCTCCCATGGGCGACTTCGTAGTCATCTTCATCACCTTGCCACCGATAGCCATCCATGAAACCACGCAAGAGCAGGTGGTCCCGCACCTGCCGGAATCCGGGTCATAATAAGGCTCTTCAGCTTGCATCTTCGACACAGACATCTTATCTCCGTCTCGTTCTTTTGAAGCATCCCAGCCTTCGCGGACCTCAAAAACCTATTCATGATGCCTTCGGTCATCGTGCGGACCATGGTCGCCTGCGGGGTAGAGCAAAACGATATTTAGAACCAAAAAGAATGCTTAATGCCAAAATTCTCGCCGAAACGGAAATGAATCAACATTCCGGCAAAATATTGGCAACTACTGCATTTCAAATACCGGTACACCTCCAAACACAAACATATATGCAACACCACAAACATATGCAACACCACGAACATACATAGATCTAGCTAGGCCATAAAAAGTGCATGTGCACATTGTTGTAGGGAGAACAATATAAATATAGCTTCCCCCCTTACTTATCTATCAAAACAAGGTAATTTAACCACTTAATTTGAATGAATCTATGGTGGAAATGAGGTGAAAAGAGGAGGCACCGAGACAAGGAGGAGGTGGAGAGAATGAAGTGGGGAGAAAGTGAGTGTGGGTAGGAGAGGCTGTCCAAAATATCTTGTTGCTGCCCACTTACTAATGGCGCACTAGCACTAAATGCGCCATTAGTAATCCAGGTTACTAATGGCGCACCTTCTGGCGGTGCGCCATTAGTAGTTTTGCAAAAAAAACATACTAATGGCGCACTTTTCTACAGTGCGCCATTACTAGTTTAAACTAGTAATGTCGCACGGTTGTACAATGCGCCATTAGTAGTATTGCAAATAAAGGAATAAAAAATATAATAAAAAAACAACTTTAGTGGCGCACTTCTCGACGGATGCGCCATTACTAGTTGGCTAGTAATGGCGCACTGTGTTTGGATGCGCCATTAGTATGTTTGGACAGGCGCACTAGTTCAAAAAAAATTTGATACTAATGGCGCACCTTGGTCCAGGTGCGCCATTAGTAGTTTCAACTCTAATGGCGTATCTGAAGGTGGTGCGCCATTAGTGTATACTAATGGCGCACCCCTTGTCTGGTGCGCCCTTAGTGTCAATCTCATATATAGCCCTTTTTCTCGTAGTGTATGTGAATTTGGTATTCGTTCGATATTTTGATGAGATGTATGTTGTCTCTCCTCTATTGGTGTCATGTGAACATCGACTACATGACACTTCACCATTGTTTGGGCCTAGAGGAAGGCATTGGGAAGTAATAAGTAGATGATGGGTTGCTAGAGTGATGAAGCTTAAACCCTAGTTTATCGTTGCTTCGTAAGGGCTGATTTGGATCCATAAGTTTCATGCTATGGTTAGGTTTACCTTAATACTTATTTTGTAGTTGCGGATGCTTGCAATAGGAGTTAATCATAAGTGGGATGCTTGTCCAAGTAAGGACAGCACCCAAGCACTGGTCCACCCACATATCAAATTATCAAAGTACCGAACGCGAATCATATGAACGTAATGAAAACTAGCATGATGATAATTCCCATGTGTCCTCGGGAGCATTTTCCTTCATATAAGAAATTGTCCAGGCTTGTCCTTTGCAACAAAAAGGATTGGGCCATCTTGCTGCACTTTATTTACACTTGTTATTTGTTACTCGTTATCAATTAACTTATCACAAAACTATCTGTTACCTATAATTTCAGTGCTTGCAGAGAATACCTTGCTGAAAACCGTTTGTCATTTCCTTCTGCTCCTCGTTGGGTTCGACACTCTTACTTATTGAAAGGACTATGATAGATCTCCTACACTTGTGGGTCATCAAGACTCTTTCTGGCGCCGTTGCCGAGGAGTGAAGCGCCTTTGGTAGGTGGAATTTGGTAAGGAAAAATTTATATAGTGTGCTGAAATTTACTGTCACTTGTTACTATGGAAAGTAATCCTTTGAGGGGATTGTTGGGGGTATCTTCACCTCGACCAGTAGAGCAAAGAGTTGCTCCTCAACCTACTGAACCTACTGAAAATGAAAATGTTTACTTCGAAATTTCTTTGGGTATGATAGAGAAAGTGCTAGCTAATCCTTTTGCAGGAGATGGAACATTGCATCCCGATTTACACTTAATCTATGTGGATGAAGTTTGTGGATTATTTAAGCTTGCAGGTATGCCCGATGATGTTATCAAGAACAAGGTCTTCCCTTTATCTTTGAAGGGAGATGCATTGACATGGTATAGGCTATGTGATGATATGGGATCATGGGACTACAAACGGTTGAAATTGGAATTCCATCAGAAGTTTTATCCTATGCATCTTGTTCATCGTGATCGTAATTATATATATAATTTTTGGCCTCGTGAAGGAGAAAAAATTGCTCAAGCTTGGGGGAGGCTTAAGTCAATGTTATATTCATGCCCCAATAATTAGCTCTCAAGAGAAATGATTATTCAAAAAAATTATGCTCGGCTTTCTGACAACAATCGCTCCATGCTTGATACTTCTTGTACTGGTTCTTTTATGATGAAGACTATTGAATTCAAATGGGATTTATTGGAAAGAATTAAACGCAACTCTGAAAATTGGGATCTCGACGAAGGTAAGGAGTCAGGTATAACACCTAAGTTTGATTGTGTTAAATCTTTTATGGATACTGATGTTTTCCGTAAATTTAGCACTAAATATGAACCCGACTCTGAGATAGTAGCTTCTGTTTGTGAATCTTTTGCTGCTCATGTTGATCTCCCTAAGGAGTAGTGGTTTAAATATCATCCTCCCATAGAAGTAAAAGTAGTTGAACCTATTAAAGTTGAAGAAAATACTATCACTTATAACGATCCTATTGTTCCAACTGCTTATGTTGAGAAACCACATTTCCCTGTTAGGATAAAGGATCATGCTAAAGCTTCAACTGTGGTTCGTAAAAGTAATATTAGAGCTTATACACCTCCTGAGCAAGTTAAAGTTGAACCTAATATTGCTATTGTTAAAGATCTCTTGGATGATAACATCGATGGGCATGCTATTTATTTCTGTGACAAGACTGCTAGAATTACTAAAAGCTGGTGCTAAAGATAAACATAGACCTGTGGTACGCATGCCTGTTATTTCTGTTAAAATAGGAGATCATTGTTATCATGTCTTATGCGATATGGATGCTAGTGCTAGTGCAATACCTATTTCCTTATACAAAGAAATTATGCATGATATTGCACCCGCTGAGTTAGAAGATATTGATGTCACCATTAAACTTGCCAATAGAGATACTATTTCCCCAATTGGGATTGTTAGAGATGTTGAGGTCTTGTGTGGGAAAGCTAAATATCCTACTGATTTCCTTGTACTTGGTTCCCCACAAGATAGCTTTTGTCCCATTATATTTGGTAGACCCTTCTTGAATACTGTTAATGCTAAGATAGACTGCGAAAAGGATGTTGTTACTACTGGTTTGGATGATATGTCTCATGAGTTTAATTTTTCTAAATTTCGTAGACAACCTCATGATGCGGAATTCCCTAGTAAAGATGAAATTATTGGTCTTGCTTCTATTGCCGTAACTCCTAGTGATCCTTTAGAACAATATTTGCTAGACGATGAAAATGATATGTTTATGAATGAAAGAAGGGAAATAGGTGAAGTATTCTTTAAACAGGGACCCATTCTGAAACACAATTTACCTGTTGAAATCCTAGGGGATCCTCCTCCACCCAAGGGTGATACCGTGTTTGAACTTAAACCATTACCTGATACTCTTAAATATGCTTATCTAGATGAAAAGAAGATATATCCTGTTATTATTAGTGCTAACCTTTCAGAGCATGAAGAAGAGAAATTATTGAAAACTCTGAAGAAGCACCGTGCTGCTATTGGATATACTCTTGATGATCTTAAGGGCATTAGTCCCACTCTATGTCAACACAAAATAAATTTGGAGAAAGATGCCAAACCAGTTATTGATCATCAACGACGGCTGAATCCTAAGATGAAAGAAGTGGTAAGAAAGGAAATGTGAAAGCTCCTTGAGGCAGGTATAATTTATCCCGTTGCTGATAGTCAGTGGGTAAATCATGTCCATTGTGTCCCTAAGAAGGGAGGTATTACTGTCGTTCCTAATTATAAAGATGAATTGATTCCGCAAAGAATTATTACAGGTTATAGGATGGTAATTGATTTCCGCAAATTAAATAAGGCTACTAAAAAAGATCACTACCCCTTACCTTTTATTGATCAAATGCTAGAAAGATTATCCAAACATACACATTTTTGCTTTCCTAACACGCGCTACTGCTAAACGGGCTAACCGTGTGCACAATTTCAAAATTAGCAGCAGCGACGTGACAAAAAAGCGCGCTACGACTATGGCGTTAGCAGCAGCGTGCTTCCTGGAGCCGCGCTACTGGTAAACTTTGGTCGTTGTCTACTGTCGGTGGATCTTTGTAGCAGCGCGGTTTAACATCAGGCGCTACTGCTAAATTTGCACCAGCAGCGTGCTTTACGTAACCGCGCTGCTGCTTATTAGCAGCAGCGCCTCTTTTTATGCCGCGGTACTCCTAAGATTCGGTGTATAGGGTTTTCCCTAGTAGTGTGGTGTCATGTGAACATCGACTACATGACACTTCATCATTGTTTGGGCCTAGAGGAAGGCATTGAGAAGTAATAAGTAGATGATGGGTTGCTAGAGTGACAGAAGCTTAAACCCTAGTTTATGTGTTGCTTCGTAAGGGGCTGATTTTGATCCATAAGTTTCATGCTATGGTTAGGTTTACCTTAATACTTATTTTGTAGTTGCGGATGCTTGCAATAGGAGTTAATCATAAGTGGGATGCTTGTCCAAGTAAGGACAGCACCCAAGCACCGGTCCACCCACATATCAAATTATCGAAGTACCGAACGCGAATCATATGAACATGATGAAAACTAGCTTGATGATAATTACCATGTGTCCTCGGAAGCGCTTTCCTTCATATAAGAAATTGTCCAGGCTTGTCGTTTGCTACAGAAAGGATTGGGCCATCTTGCTGCACTTTATTTACACTTGTTATTTGTTACTCGTTATCAATTAACTTATCACAAAACTATCTGTTACCTATAATTTCAGTGCTTGCAGAGAATACCTTGCTGAAAACCGTTAGCCATTTCCTTCTGCTCCTCGTTGGGTTCGACACTCTTACTTATCAAAAGGACTACGATAGATCCCCTACACTTGTGGGTCATCACTAACCATATTCACAATAACACTTCGGTCTTATGTTTACTCATATCAATGGCATAATCAACTAGCGAGCAATAATAATGAATCTCGGATGACAACACTTTCTCAAAACAATCATGATATGATATAACAAGATGGTATCTCGCTAACCCTTTCTGAAACCGCAAAACATAAATGCAGAGCACCTTTAAAGATCAAGGACTGACTAAACATTGTAATTCATGGTAAAAGAGATCCAGTCATAGTCATACCCAATATAAATTAATAGTAATGGATGCAAATGACAGCGGTGCTTTCCAGCTGGTGCTTTTTAATAAGAGGGTGATGACTCAACATAAAAGTAAATATATAGGCCCTTCAAAGAGGGAAGCAGGGATTTGTAGAGGTGCCAGAGATCGTTTACAGCAGAGATAAATAATATTTTGAGTGGCATACTTTCATTGTCAACATAACAACCGAGAGATGGCGATATCTTCCATGCTACACACATTATAGGCGGTTCCCAAACAGAATGGTAAAGTTTATATTCCCCCTCCACTAACAATCATCAATCCATGGCTTGTCTGAAACAACGGGTGCCTCCAACTAACAACAATCCTGGGGGAGTTTTGTTTGCAATTATTTTGATTTGATTTGCTTAAAGCATGGGACTGGGCATCCCGGTGACCAGCCATTTTCTCGTGAGTGAGGAGCAGAGTCCACTCCTCTTGAGAATAACCCGCCTAGCATGGAAGATACAGATAGCCCTAGTTGATACATGAGCTATTCGAGCATACAAAACATAATTTCATTTGAAGGTTTGGAGTTTGGCACATACAAATTTACTTGGAACGGCAGGTAGATACCGCATATAGGAAGGTATAGTGGACTCATATGGAATAACTTTTGGGGTTTAAGGGTTGGATGCACAAGCAGTATTCCCGCTTAGTACAAGTGAAGGCTAGCAAAAGGCGGGAAGCGACCAGCTAGAGAGCGACAACAGTCATGAACATGCATTAAAATTAATAAACATTGAGTGCAAGCATGAGTAGGATATAATCCACCATGAACATAAATATCGTGAAGGCTATGTTGATTTGTTTCAACTACATGCATGAACATGTGCCAAGTTAAGTCACTCGAATCATTGAAAGGAGGATACCACCCTACTATACCACATCACAACCATTTTAATAGCATGTTGGCACGCAAGGTAAACCATTATAAACTTCTAGCTAATTAAGCATGGCATAAGCAACTATAATCTCTAATTGTCATTGCAAACATGTTTATTCGTAATAGGCTGAATCAGGAACGATGAACTAATCATATTTACAGAAACAAAAGAGGTCGAGTTCATACCAGCTTCTCCAATCTCAATCAGTCCATCATATATCGTCATAATTGCCTTTCACTTGCACGACCGAACGATGTGAATAATAATAATAGTGCACGTGCATTGGACTAAGCTGGAATCTGCAAGCAGCTGATAAACAGGAGAAGACAAGGCAATACGGGCTCTTGGTTAAATCAACAATAATGCATATAAGAGCCACTTCAACATTTTCATTATGGTCTTCTCCTATCGACCCCCAAAGAAAAGAAAAGAAATAAAACTATTTACACGGGAAAGCTCCCAACAAGCAAAAGAAGAACAGGAAATATTTTTGTGTTTTCTTCTAATTATTACTACTACAACAAGAAAGTAAACTAGCTAAAAGCTACAACTAATTTGTTTTTGGTTTTTCTCAAGGTTATTCAAGCACACAAGAAGAAAGCAAGAAAAAGGAAATAAACTAGCATGGATAGCACAATGAAAAAGTATGAGCACCGACAACTAACAATGAGTGTGTGAACATAAATGTAATGTCGGTGAGAAATATGTACTCCCCCAAGCTTAGGCTTTTGGCCTAAGTTGGTCTATTGCCATGGCTGGGCTGGCGGATATCCGAAGTTATAACTGGGGTCGTACTGAGATGCAGCGGCTATTGCATCGTGGGCTGCAGCTTGGAGGCGAGCTGTCTCAGCCTTCCTCTCGTACTCGTCCGCCTCCCCCTGGTTATGACATACCTCCCCTTTGCCTGAAAATCAAAGAAAGTAGGGGTAGGGAGAGCGACGTGATAGGTGCGTCGTATGTCAAAGATTAGTTGGTACTGGAGGAACTGATCGTTCCTCTCAACAAACTAATGACGAACCATAGCCTCATAATCTAAATAAACAGGAGGCAACTCAATATCATACTCACGTATGGGTATACGAAGAAAATTAGCTAAACGGGTTGCATAAATTCCACTAAAGAAATCTCCATTAATTCTATTATTATGCAACCTACGTGCAACAATAGCTCCCAAATTATAATGTTATCTCCTAATACAGCACTCCTGACTCCGGAGAACACTAAGTTCAGGGACACACATGTGACATGCTTCATCCTTACCATTGATGCACCTACCTATGAAGAGAGCATAATAATGTATAGCAGGAAAATGAATGCTCCCTATGGTAGCTTGTGTTATGTCTCTAGACTCCCCCACAGTTATACTAGTAAGGAAATCTCTAAATTCAGATTTGCGAGGTTCACTAGGACTACCCCATTGTGGAAGTTTGCAAGCAGTCACTACTAGGGAAAAGGCTAGCAGCAGCGCGGGTTTTAGGTGTATCAGTAGCGCGGGGAGTGGCGCTACTAATAAGGTGCTACAGCTAACACATAGCAGTAGCGCGTGCTCACCAGCGCTACTGCTACACAAGTGTAGCAGCAGCGCTTTAGTGGAAGCTCGCATCGCTAGTACCTCTAGCACGCCTCGGCTGGGATCGCGCCATCGCTATCGGCGGCGCTGCTGCTAACTTTCATACACTGCCATCTTGCTAATTTTAGTAGTTTTTTGTTCTTTTTTTTGGCATATTTGTTTTGTATTTGAACAGGCTTTATAGAAGAATCTTTAGCACATACAAATGTCATCATGATACACATACAAATGCCTGCGAGACCACAAATGTAATCATAGCATATACATACAAATAGTCTCATCATAATCATCATCCAACACATAGTGGTCTCTCGTCATCATCTCGAAAATAGCGATACAAGTCTCGATTACTTGCAAATACATCGTCATCCATCTAAACAATGATATACGCGAGAAGAGCTATCACTTTGAGTACATGAGTTCGTATCCCTCTCTCGCATTAGCGTGAACCTAAACTAATCAGATCGCCTGTCGCTCGGAAACCGGAAACCGGTACACCTGGGCCTGACACTCCGGCCACTTGTCGTATATATACTCCTAGCGTAGCACTTATTCACCATCGATGATCTATGCACCTGCATCATCACATAACCCAGCAACAACATCGGTTGATCGTTGGTAAGGCTAAAAAGTTCATCTGCCGCCCGGTAGACGTCGTCGCAATCACCAGAACCCTGTCCTTCATCGTTGCTAGCCATGTTTCCTATGAATAAATCTAGTCAATTAATTCTAGACCTAATAAATGAATAATGACATAAAAAAGGCCTATTGTTTTGCAGGAACGTTGACTCCTTCCTGGTGAGGCAAATCCCGGGCACTCAATATGTCCTAGTTTGTAGCACAAGCCATGCCGAAATTCACGGAAAATTTCGGCATGACCTTTGCCAAAAAGTGGAAAAATCGAGAAACTGAAATTTGCCGGAACGGAAATGAATCAACATTCTGGCAAAACATATATAGGCCACTCAGCTTCATTGAAACAACAAAGCCACTTGGGCACAATCGAACCACTTCAATGAAAAGATATAACATGACCACTTCAATGAAAAGATATAATCAACAATAAAAGTCTAGGAAGGGATCATCTTTAAAATAAAACTTGCCTAAATAACCTAGATAATTAACCTAATTAAACTAGTTAACCTGACTAGTTCTCTGTCAAAGCCCTAACTAAATTCTTGCACTAACCTAGATAATTAACCTAATTAAACTAGTTAACCTAACTACTTCTCTGTCAAAGCCCTAACTAAATTTTTGCCCTAACCTAGATAATTAACATAATTAAACTAGCTAACCTGTGCATGAGAGAGAGAGAGAGGAGGGGTGGGGGCTTATAGAGGATGGCTCCGGTGGTGGCGAGGGAGGCAGGGGCGTCTCCGGTGACGGCGAGGGAGGCAGTTGTGGCGAGGGAGGATCCGGTGGCGTCGACGGCGGCTCCGGTGGCGTTGATGAGGCCGCGCGGCTCCGTGGCGTTGGGGGCGGCTCCGGTGGCGTCGACGGTGCACGGCTCTGGTGGCTCCGGGGGCGTCGACGTCGGCAGGAGACGGCGGTGAAGTGGGGAGACGACGAATCAGGGAGATGGCGGCGGGGTGGGTCGAGAGATTTGGGGGGAAAGTGGTGGCCGGGGGGAAACGGTTTTTTGGTTAAGTCAAAATTAGCTATAGCGCGTTTCGCAAAACGCGCTATAGCTAATGTAGCTATAGCGCTTTTTACAAAACGCGCTACTACTATAGTTATGTAATTTTCTCCCTTTTTTTATTTCCTTTTCTGCTTCTATAGCGGGGGTCCAAGAAACGCGCTGCAGCTACGTTAGCTATAGCGCCTCTTACGAACACACGTTATAGCTATGCCTTTCTCTGTTTTTTCGCTTTTTCATTTATTTTGCTTTACATTTTTTTCTCATTTTTCTATTTCTTTCATTTTCATTTACTTTTCTATTTGTTTTTCATTTTATTTTATTTCCATTAGCAGTAGCGCTCTTCTTAGGAAACACGCTGCTACTCATGCCCTAGCGGTAGCGCGCTTCCTCCAAGCCCACCATCGCTATGCGTAGCCTATCGTTCCACCAATGGGAATATTAGTATTAGCGCTTTTACGTACCACACGCGCTACTTCTACAATGTATCTGCGGTAGCAGTTTTTACGAACCGCCATCGATATCTAGCACTAGCGCCCTTTTTTGACCCGCGTTGTTGCTAAATTTTTGTGTATAAGGTTTTCCCTAGTAGTGAGTATTAAAATCCTCTAAGTCCATAGTATAAGATTTTTCATAAAGATCAAACAGGACAGTCTGAGAATTGCGTGATGATGAAAATTCAAACCTTCTCACAAAGTAATCATTGAGATAGTGGTACTAACGACACTTATCTGCCTTGAAGCTCTCAAGATCAGCATTATGCAAATATGCGTTAAATTCTTCCTTGATTCCTGCTCGATCCATAAAGTCCTCCGAAGGCCATTCACAAGCCCGCACTTGAGCTTACCTCGGCGGTTCATCGTCCGCATCGCGTATTGCGGGCCTGGGTCCTTGCTTCCTTAAAGGACCACCTTGGTACATTTTCCTAAACATATTTCTTCCTCTGAAAAATTTCTGAAAATTTTAGTAACTTCAAATAAAAGTGAACAAAACTCAACAAAATTGATAGCAACTACTCCCACAAGTGCCTAGAAGCTATATCATGCATTAGAACTACTTGGAACCATATAAATTTGACATGCAAGCTCAAGAACATGGTCACCTAGGCAGCAAAAATTTGCAATGAATTAAGCACTAGAACAAAAACTAATTGGACCACTGGAGGAGTCACATACCGAAGAACAATCCCCCAAAGTAGTTTTGTGAGAGGAGCTTTGAGCTAGGAGATCGAAAATCGCAGCAAAATGAGCAAGAACTCGTGCTTGAGCTGGTTGGTGATTTTTTTGGGGAGGAAGAAGGAGTGTGTGGGTGCAGGAATAAGTGGAGGGGAGCTACCATGGGCCCATGAGGCAGGGGGCGCGCCCTGGACCCTCGTGGCCAGGTGCTTACTCCCCCTGCTATGTTCTCAGTGCCACATATTCTCAAATATTGCAGAAAAAATCATATTTCAATTTCGGGGCATTTGGAGAACTTTTATTTTCAGGGTATTTCATTGCACGGATAATTCAGAAAACAGATACAAAATACTAATTTTACTTTATTTAATCTAAATAACAGAAAACAAAAGGAGGGTACAGAAGGTTGTGCTTTCTAACTTCATCCATCTCATGCTCATCAAAAGGAATCCACTAACAAGGTTGATCAGGTCTTGTTAACAAACTCATTTCGAGTAACATGAAACCGGAGAAATTTTGAATAACACTATGTTACCTCAACGGGGATATGCACGTCCCCAATAATAAGAATATCATATTTCTTCTTAACAGTAGGAAGAGGAAATTCAAAACCTCCAAAAATAATCAATGGAATTTTTCCAATAGAGTTTATACTATGAACTTGAGGTTGTTTCCTCGAAAAGTGTACCGTATGCTCATTACCATTAACATGAAAAGTGGCATTGCCTTTGTTGCAATCAACAACAGCCCCTGCAGTATTCAAAAAGGGTCTTCCAAGAATAATAGACATACTATCGTCCTCGGGAATATCAAGAATAACAAAGTCCGTTAAAATAGTAACGTTTGCAACCCAACACGTCCTCACAAATACCGACATGTATAGCAGTTGATTTATCAGCCATTTGCAAAGATATTTCAGTAGGTGTCAACTTATTCAATTCAATTCTACTATATAAGGAGAGAGGCATAACACTAACACCGGCTCCAAGATCACATAAAGCAGTTTTAACATAGTTTCTTTTAATGGAGCATGGTATAGTGGGTACTCCTGGATCTCCCAGTTTCTTAGGTCTTCCACCCTTAAAAGTATAATTAGCAAGCATGGTGGAAATTTCAGCTTCCGATATCTTTCTCTTATTTGTAACAATATCCTTCATATACTTAGCATAAGGATTCATTTTGAGCATATCAGTCAAACGCATACACAAAAAGATAGGTCTAATCATTTCAGCAAAGCGCTCAAAATCCTCATCATCCTTTTTCTTGGATGGTTTAGGAGGAAAAGGCATGGGTTTCTGAACCCAAGGTTCTCTTTCCTTACCGTGCTTCCTAGCAACAAAGTCTTTCTTATCATAACGTTGATACTTTGATTGTGGGTTATCAAGATCAACAACAGGTTCAGTTTCTACATCATTATCATTGCTAGGTTGAGCATCAACATGAACATCATCATTAACATTATCACTAGGTTCATGTTCATTACCAGATTGTGTTTCAGCATCAGAAATAGAAATATCATTGGGATTCTCAGGTGTGTTAACAACAGGTTCACTAGAAGCATGCAAAGTCCTATCGTTTTTCCTTTTCTTCCTTTTAGAAGGACTAGGTGCATCTACATTGTTTCTCTAAGAATCCTGCTCAATTCTCTTGGGGTGGCCCTCAGGATACAAAGGTTCTTGAGTCACTTTACCCCCTCTAGTTGAAACTCTAATAGCAAATTCATTATTCTTACAATTCAATTCATTGAGCAAATCATTCTGAGCCTTAAGTACTTGTTCTACTTGAGTGGTAACCATAGAAGCATGTTTACTAATGAGTTTAAGTTCACCTTTAACTCTAGACATATAATCACTCAAGTGTTCAATCATAAAAGCATTGCGTTTTAATTCTCTACCAAAATAAGCATTGAAGTTTTCTTGCTTAACCACAAAGTTATCAAACTCATCTAAGCATCGGCTAGCAAATTTAGTAGGCGGGATTTCAGCTTTGTCATATCTATTGAGAGAATTTATCTTTACTACCTGTGTCGGGTTATAGAGACCATGTGTTTCTTCAATGGGTGGTAAATTAAGACCATGTATTTCTTCAATAGGAGGTAAATTCTTAACATCTTCAGCTTTTATACCTTTTTCTTTCATAGATTTCTTTGCCTCTTGCATATCTTCAGATCGAGAAATAGAACACCCCTTTTCTTGAGTTGGCTTAGGAGTTGGTTCAGAAGTGTCCAATTATTTTCATTTGTCAACATATTATTCAATAGAATTTCAGCTTCATCAGATGTTCTTTCCCTGAAAACACAACCAGCACAACTATCCAGGTGGTCTCTGGAAGCATCGGTTAGTCCATTATAAAAGATATCAAGTGTTTCATTTTTCTTGAGAGGATGATCAGGCAAAGCATTAAGTAGTTGGAGAAGCCTCCCCCAAGCTTGTGGGAGACTCTCTTCTTCAAATTGCACAAAATTATATATATCCCTTAAAGCAGCTTGTTTCTTATGAGCAGGGAAATATTTAGCAGACAAGTAATAAATCATGTCCTGGGGACTATGCACACAACTAGGATCAAGAGAATTAAACTATGTCTTAGCATCACCATTTAATGAGAACGGAAATATTTTAAGGATATAGTAGTAGCAAGTTTTCTCATCATTAGTGAACAGGGTGGCTATATCATTTAATTTAGTAAGAAGTGCCACAACAGTTTCAGATTCATAGCCATAGAAAGGATCAGATTCAACCAAAGTAATTATATCAGGGTCGACAGAGAATTCATAATCCTTATCAGTTACAAAGATAGGTGAAGTAGCATAAGCAGGATCATATTTCATTCTAGCATTCAGAGATTTTTGTTTCAACTTAGCTAATAATTTCTTAAGCACAACATGCAATTCATATCTAGGGGGAGAATCTTCATCATCACTTTCATCAATATTATCATTTTCAATAATTTCATTCTCTCTAGCCCTAGCAAGTTGTTCATCAAGAAATTCACCAAGTGGCATAGTAGTATCAAGCATAGAAGTAGTTTCATCATAAGTATCATGCATAGCAGAAGTGGCATCATCAATAACATGCGACATATCAGAATTAATAGCAGAAGCAAGTTTAGGTGTCGCAAGCTTACTCAAAATAGAAGGTGAATCAAGTGCAGAGCTAGATGGCAGTTCCTTACCTCCCCTCGTAGTTGAGGGACACATTTTAGTTTTCTCATCTTTCAAGTTCCTCATAGTGACCAGCAGATATAAATCCCAAGTGACTCAAAGAATAGAGCTATGCTCCCTGGCAACAGCGCCAGAAAATAGTCTTGATAACTGTCGGTGTACTAGAGTAGGGGTACCCTAGTACCCCGAACTTGTGCACAGGCAGTAGCAGCCATCCGCGGCAAGGCTTACCGGGTGACCGCCAAGATCCTCCGTGGTTCCTTTGGATCCATTCAAGAACAAAGTATTCAAGCTAAGGAGACAAGGCCCCGGCAAGAGGAGCTTGCCGGGAAGGCCACCCAAGGCACCTACAAGACAAGGCCCCGGCAAGAGGAGCTTGCCGGGAAGGCCAATGCGCGACAAGCTTCCGGTAGCGGCAAGACAACAACCGTGACAAAGGCGCTTGCCGCGCAGACACCTCTCTATACCTGCGCTCCGGCACATCCACTAACGTGTCGCCACAGGACCTTTCTAGGCACGCAGCGTGGCGAGAGGTCAGTGCAGCCGGTGTGAGGTGGCAAGCGGCGCCGACAAGTTTGCCATCGTGGCAAGCGGTGGCGCCCGACGATCCCTGTTTGCACTTTGTTAGAGGCGGCGTGAGCGGGCATTTAATGCCTTTGTCCCCTGTCGTCAGGGTTAGGTATGATACACTGTACACTATACAAGTAGGTGTACCAACCACTTCTTTTCCATTTTTACCCTTGTCTACGTGCCACCTGTCGGAGACCCCTTGAGCATATAAAAGGAGGCCCATGCATAGCGTAGAAAGGGGTCGGTCGATTCCCCACGCCCAGTCTCGTTAGCAGCTCGTGTGTCTTTGAGCACTCGGCGCTCTGAGCAAGAACGCAATACACCTAGACATGCGGTAGTAGGGCGTTATCTCCGGAGAGCTCCGGCTGGGTAAACCTCTCGTGTGCTTCGCCTCGATCTGCTCTTCGTGCGACCTCCGCTCCCTTGAACGAAAGGGGCTCGGTCCGCCGGCCCCATAGGTGTTCGTGGGCCAGATCAGCCTGCCCCGACATCTTTGGCGCGCCAGGTAGGGGGCGTCGAGGTTGTGTGAACCTGATCCGGCGTCCACGCGAGCTAGATCTTCATCATCTTCATCAACATGCCATCGAAGAAGAAGGCTTCGGCGGCAGAAACTCCGTCGCGTCGAACCCACCACAACCGGAGCGGCAGGTGGTGGGGTAGACGCCAGCGGAAGAATGGACGGCGGCAGACGGGAGCTCACGGTGCTGCCAAGTCCAAGGACAAGGCTGCGAGACCTGGGAGTCAGACACGCACCGCGCCTGCCTCGGGGAGGCGCGGGACCGACAGCGTCATGGCATTCACAATGCCATACGCTCGTTGGACCAAGATCGAGCTGGAGGATCTCGAGATGCTCAAGACCAGCATGCACGCCAACATGCTGGCGCGAGCGAGGCACGGTCGCCCGGACGGGATACTGCTCCTTCTAACATAGTTAGGAGTCCGAGCATATCCCGCTCCTCGCGCCGTTCGCCACTACCACCCACCACTCCAGCAGAAGCTTTGGCGAGAGCACAACTGCTCCTGGATTACCCTCCAACGGCCGACAAGGTCGATGAGTGGAGGGCCACCATTCAGAGTCTCATCGGCTTCTGCTTGGCGGCGCTCGCGGCAACCGAGTGCATCGCTGCAGCGGTAGGACTGCCAAACACGAGCCGGTGGCGGCGAGACCGGTGGGGTGCAACCACCATGCACTCTCCACCCGAAGGCCAAGATCGCCGACTCGCCGGATCCACCTCGACGGCGACTCCACCGCGTCGCCATCAGATCCACGAGCTGCGTCGCGATCAGCGCCAAGTTCTTCACGATAACGACAGCAAGAAGATGCTCGAACTCGCATCGAGCGCCCGAAGAGAAGCGGCGTCAATCCGACAAGCGCCGCTGGGCCCTCTGTTGACATGCATGCGCCCGGAGGAACCAGGCGACGACTTGCCGTCGCGGTAGGTTGCCCTGCGTTCACTCGTGGTACGCCGCAAGTCGATGGCCCAGCAAGAAAAACTTCAAGCCAGACGTACGAGAGAAATGCACGGCGGCAAGACGCATCCGTCGGAGTTCCTCAGCATCTACACCATTAAGGTGCAAGCTGCCGGGGGGCGAGACGACAAGATCCTTGCCAACTACTTCCCGCTGGTGCTCAAGCCCAATGTCAGATCCTGGCTCATGCACTTGCCGGACAACACCATATCTTCTTGGGCAGATCTATGCCATCAGTTTGTCGGCGCATTTACAGGCGGCCACAAGCCCCATGGCCAAGAAAGCGATCTTCATTTGCTCGCCCAGAAGGAAGGAGAGCCCCTGCGCAAATACATTCAGAGATTCAGCCACAGACAAAGACAACATCGGATGTCCACCCCGCCATGGGTAATCGCCGCTGCTCCATCAAAACGTGCGAAACCGCAGGATGCGGGAGGAGATGGCGATGTGCAAGATCAGAGACGTCAGTGAGCTATATGCCCTGGCCGACAAGTGTGCACGTGCCGAGGAAGGGAGAAGACTCCCCGGAGAGAATACTGAAGCAGGAGGATCTGATAGTGAGGAGACCGCCCCGGCAAAGAAGAACCGGTGGCGGGGCAACAGGAAGAAGAAATGCAGAGATGTACTAGTTGTTGAGCAGTCCAGCAACGGAGGTGGCGCCAAGAAAGCCAAGGCTGGTAGCTCTGGCAAGGAGGTTGCCGCTGACACCAACTGCCAGTCTGTGGCGGTCGCCGACAAGCAGGACGGCTCCGGTGACGATCTTGAAGATCCACCGCACCAAGGGCCATGACCTCCAGAGCTACAAGAAGGTCGAGCAGCTTGTCGAGCAGCAGAAGGCTGAATACGGACGACGCGACAAGGAGAAGGCCCAAGAAGGTGCTGGAGGAGTTAGCAAGAAACGTCCCGGCCGGGGAGGACGCCGCGGCAAGGCCAAGCAGCGGCAAGGAGACAGACCTCCCCGCGGCCGCGACAAGGAGGAAGACGACGACGATGATGAAGACATGGATGATGACAAGGCCGATGAGCAGGAGTTCCAGAAAGCCACAGAGGTCCTGTGCGTTGTGGCGGCTTCTTCTGCATACTTCACACCGCCAGCTCAAGCGGTGGATGCGGGAAGTCAATGCAGCAGAACCATCCATCGAGTCACGCAAGCCTTCGAAATGGTCCAGCACGCCTATCATCTTTGATATTGAGGACCACCACGATAGCGTAAGCTGCGGTCGGGTGCTTGCCGATGTTGGTCTCACCAACTATCCGCAACCTCAAGGTCACCAAGATGTTAGTTGACGGCGGGCCGGCTTGAACTCGATCTCCTCCGCGGTGCTCCGAAACTCCAGATCCACGATGGCGAAGCTCTCGAAGACCGGCACTTTCAAGGAATCAATCCGGGAAGGAGCAAGTCAAGGAAAGATCACGTTGCGGTGACATTTGGCAGCGAGTTGAACTTCAGAATCGAGAAAGTCACCTTTGACGTTCGCGACTTTCCATTGCCTTACAATGGAATACTTGGTCATTCAAAGACTCGCCAAATTCATGGAGGCCTCTCACTACGCCTACAACATGCTGAAGATGCCAGGCCCGATAAGTGTCATCTCTGTCCCTGGCGACAAGAAGGATGCTCTTATCTGCGCCGACAAGATCTACCGGAAAGCAGCAGCTGCAACAGATTGCAAGCCACTTGCTGCTGAAGCTCCCGGGGGGAAGAAGAAGACCAAGTCCGGCAAGAGCTCTGATGCCCATTCCGGCAAGCGCACCTCTTCGGAGTGCTGCGCTACCGTTGAGGACGCACCATCGAGCTCCATCGGCAAGTGTAAGAAGACGATGGCAGCTCCACCAGAGACCAAGAAGGTGTCCGCCAAGGAGGACGGCGGTGGTACCTTCACCATCGGTGTCTCTCGACCCTAAATAGGAAGGCGCGCTCGTTGCTTTCCTGCGGGCGAATGTCGGCGTGTTATGCGTGGCAACCGCCCCGACATCCCGGTGTTCCCAGGGAAGTAATTGAGCACCATCTTGTCGTTTGTCCTCATGCGTGGCCTGCCAAGCAGAAAGTCAGGAAGCAGGCAGTGGAGCGCCAAGAGTTCATCGCAGAAGAAATCAAGGAGTTGGAAGCAGCAGGCCTTGTCAGAGGAGTGCTCCATCCCACGTGGTTGGCCAATCCTATAGTTGTACGCAAGGCTAACGGGAAATGGAGGCTTTGTATCGACTTTACCGATGTCAATAAAGCTTGTCCCAAAGACCCATTTCCCTTGCCGCATCGACGGATTGTTGACTCCACGGCTGGATGTGATTTACTTTCATTTCTGGATGCATACTCAGGATATCATCAGATCTTCATGGCAGAAGAGGATGAGGAGAAGACCGCATTCATCACCCCATGTGGCACATACTGTTTTGTACGGATGCCCTTCGGGTTGAAGAATGCCGGTTCAACGTTTGCAAGTGTAGTCCATGACGCTTTTGAGCCGCAAATGCACAAAAATGTGGAAGCCTACATGGATGACATAGTGGTCAAAAGCAAGGACAAAGAGACTCTGATTCAAGATTTAGACGAAACCTTTGCAAATCTGCGCAAGATCAACCTCAAGCTCAACCCTGAGAAGTGTGTGTTTGGAGTCCCTTCCGGCAAGCTTCTAGGGTTCTTCGTGTCTCAGCGGGGAATTGAAGCCAATCCCGACAAGATCAAGGCCATTGAGCATATTGAAGCACCAAAGCGCGTCAAGGATGTACGAAGACTTGCGGTTGCGTAGCTGCTCTCAGCGAGTTTATCTCTAGGTTCTGTTGAGCGCCCTGCCATTTTCAAAATTTTGAAAAGGCAGGTCCGATGCAATGGACTCGAAGCGGAGGCTGCGGCTGCAGGACTTGAAGAGATACATCCTCCACTCCAACACTTGTCGCACCTAGGCCACAAGAGAAGTTGCTGCTATATATAGCGGCAACCAATCAGGTGGTTAGTGCTGCGTTAGTAGCGGAGAGGGAGGCGGATGATGAGCTAGCAACCATGGCAGATGCATCCAGCGACAAGCAGGGGGCTTCACCGGCAAGCTCTGGTCCCGACAAGGATGGACCTGCGCAAACACACGAGAAGATGCAGAAAAGAATGGTGCAGCGCCCAGTTTACTTTTTTTTTTCCCCATACGCAAGGGGCTAGGTCAAGGTACTGGTGTGCAGAAATTGCTTTTCGGCCTCCTCATGGCCTCGAGAAAGCTGCGCCATTACTTCCAGGCGGATGAGATCACAGTCGTCACTCGCTTTCCGCTAAAGAGGATACTGCAAAATCCAGAGGAAACAGGCAGGATTGTCGAGTAGGCACTGGAACTGTCAAGCTTTGGCCTCAAGTTTGAGAGTACTTCAACTATCCAAAGCAGAGCATTGGCGGAGTTCATAGCAGAATGGACGCCAACACCGGATGAAGAAATTCCAGAAACAAGCATTCCCGTCAAGGAAGCATGCAAAGAGTGGCTGATGTACTTTGATGGTGCCTTCTCGCTGCAAGGCGCCGGTGCGGGCGTGCTACTTGTTGCACCCACCGGAGAGCACCTCAAGTATGTAGTCCAGATGCACTTTCCCAAGGAACAAGCAACAAACAATACTGCAGAGTATGAAGGTTTGCTTGCCGGTCTCAGGATCGCAGATGAACCTTGGGATCAAGAAGCTCATTGTCAGGGGTGACTCACAGCTTGTCATTCGCCAAGTGAACAAGAATTATCAGAGTCCGTTGATGGAAGCTTATGTTGATGAAGTGAGAAAGCTAGAAGAACACTTTGACGGCCTGCAGATGGAATATATTCCAAGAGCTCAGAACGACATTGCTGATGGCCTGTCAAAGTGCGCCGCACTTAAGTTGCCTATGGAACCAGGGATCTTTGTGCTCAGGCTGACTCAACCGTCTGTAACGCCATCAACTGGACAGAGCAAGAAGAGGAAGTTGATCTCTGGTGACTACTTTCCAGCAGAGCTTCCCGAAGCCGCCGCCAAGAAGGTCCCCAAGATCAACACCAGCAGTGCTGAGGAGCAGTCTGCTCCGACAAGCCCTAGGGTTTGTTTCGTTGAAGCAGACGCTCTCGACAAGCTTTGCCCCGGCAAGCTTGCCGGGGAACGTCAAGCTCCGGCTGAGCAGCGAGTTCTCGCCAGAGAAGCGGATGTTCCCGCAGCGGCAGATGTGCCTTTGGTCCTTGTTGTCGAGCCGCAAGCTCCAAAGATGGGCACGCAGATTGTCCATTTCCTTGAGACGGAGAACTTCCGAAGAACAAGAAGAAGTGGAAAGGGTAGCGGCAGTCAAGTATGTACCAGTTTGTCGACAAAGACTGCATGTAAGAAGACTCAACGGTGTGAAATTGAAGTGTATTCACCGGGAAGGCGGACAAAAGCTGTTGGCGAGAGATACATGGAGGCATATGTGGTCACCACATTGGCGCCAGAAAGCACTTGCCGCAAAGCGTTCGGCAAGGTTTCTTTTGGCCGACAGCCCTCCGGGATGCAATCGCACAAGTAACCAAGTGTGAAGCGTGCAGTTCCATTCCAAACAGATACACCAGCCAGCTCAAGCTCTCCGTGACGATCCCTTTATCCTCGGCCATTTTCGGTGCAGGGGCTCGACATCCTCGGCCCCTTTCCCGAGCTGTCGGGGCTTTGAGTACTTAATGCGTTGCAATCGACATAAGTTCACAAAGTGGCGGAAGTGGAAGCGATGAGGAAGGTGACGACGGCGGTCAAGTTCTCTGGTCGATTGTTTGCCGTTTGGAATCCCTAACAGGTTCATCACCGACAACGACACGCAATTCACAAGCCGCACCTTCATGCAAGACGTCCAAGATCTTGGCGCCAAGGTTCCGCCGCTTCATTGCTCATCCGAGAAGCAGCGGTCAAGCGGAGAGGGCAATGCTGAAGTGCTTGCGGGCTCAAGACCAGAACTTTCGACCGGTTTGCACAAGTGCGGAAGAAACTGGATTGAGGAGCTGCCGGTGGTTCTTTGGTCGATCAAGACGACGCCAAATCGAGCCACTGGTCAGACACCTTTCGCTCTAGTCTATGGAGCAGAGGCAGTTCTCCCCACGGAACTCGTATACGGATCGCCTCAAGTGCTTTCTTATGATGAGCTTGAGCAAGAGCAGCTGCGACAAGATGACGCGCTGCTCCTTGAGGAGGATCGTCTTCAGTCTGCTGTACAAGCTGCTCGGTACCAGCAAGCTTTGCGCCGCTACCATAGCCACAAAGTTAATGCCAGAAGTCTCGAGGAAGGCGACCTTGTTCTTCGGCGAGTTTAGTCCACCAAGAATTCCAACAAGTTGACGCCGAAGTGGGAAGGCCCTTACCGGGTGAAACGAGTCACTAGGCTCAAGGCCGTCCGCCTTTGAGACCGAAGATGGCATTCGGTGAGCAACTCTGGAACATTGAGCATCTTCATAAGTTTTACCCTTAGGCGCGGTTGCGGAACCTGTTCCGCAACCACCTTTTTGTACAAGTCTTGCATTGTTGCATGTAATCCTTTGTACAAAGCCGGGCGCAGACCCCGTGCATAAGTAAAGCTAGCGTGCTTCGCACATCTTGTCAATTTCATGCTTTTTAATTCTATTTGCATACGTTATCTGACACTTTGTGCAGCACCTACCCCTGGTAAGCAATAACGAGCCATAAGGCTCCATATCTTTATTTTCTCTTCTTTCTCTTTCCCAAAGAAAGGAAGGTTCCCTCGCACACAAGTTTGCCGGGGGGGAAAGGAGAAGATAATGGTGTGGACCAAGCGTCGCTCAAGGAAGTCTAGCCTTACCGGGAAGCAAACGACAGAAAAGCTAAGTTGCCAAAGTTTGAACAATCAGTTTTAAAAACTTTTATGTTATCTTCCTCGAACGACCGTACTTTGTATGGAAAACCCGTGTGCAGAGGAACCAACTCGTAGCTAGTTGCGCCCTTACTTTGTTTCGAGTCCGCTCAACAATTTAAGTGAGCTGCGACTAGTTGCGACAAGGTTACTTGTCGGAGGCGGCACCGCCAAGGCTTGACGTCACGCACTCGGCGCTTCATGGCTCAGTGCCAGCACGACAAGTTCCCTAAAAGCGTAGGGCAGAAACATACAAGGGAAGGAATCAAGTAAAGGAAATAACATAGCAATTGATACCCAAAACAGAGTTATATTACAAGATAGCTTGTCGCGGCTCTAATGGATTGTTCTTATGGCATGACCAGCAGCGGCAAGAGAAAGAGAAAACGGGCGGCCTAATCTACGCGATCGCCCTCAACCCTCTTGATTCCACTCACCCTGTCCATGATGGGTGCGACAAGGGTCTTGAGCGCCTCCACATCAGCATCCGGCGGCAGGGACTTGAGGACGTTGGTGAGGTTGAGGCCTGGATTGCAGAAGGCCACCTTCATCAGCACCTTTTGAAGAGCCCCCGCGCAGATCTGGCGCGACTCCTCGGCTAGCTGCTTTGGGACTTCTTCCCGGAGTCGCTGGAGGGCCTTCACCACACCCTTGAAGAACAAGCTAAGCTTGGCGCTGGGTTGGAGGTGCTCGTCGGAGGAATATCCAAGATCCACCATCCCCAGCTCCATCAGCTCCCTGTTGATGGCTGCGGCAGTATCCACGAGACCCTCGGTCCAGTGCTCCACGTTCTCCCTCAAGGCACTCTGGGCGGCAACAACACTCGCCAGCAGTGCCTCGTCGGCCTTGATCTTCTCCTTCAAGGCCACCTCCTGCTCCTTGGCGCCGTCCAGCGTCTGAGTCAGGGTGGCCAGCTTCAACTCAAGATCCGCGTTGGAGTCCTTGGCGGCGTTGAGCTCCTTGCTCCTCTCGGCGAGACGCCCCTGCAGCTCGCCAAGAGTGTAGGCGTCCTTCTCGCGCTCATGCTTGAGTGCAGCAAGCTCCTCGCCGCTCTCCTTCAGATTGGCCTCCAGCTGCGCCACTTTCGTCTCCAGCTCCTTGGCGGCCTCGGCAGCTGCGGCAGCATCCTTTGCTTCCTTGAGAGCCCCGCCAAATGTTTGCTCGCGCATGGCAAGATCCTCCTCGTGGCTGTCAAGGTTAACCTTCCGCTGCGCCAACTCACCTTCCTGCGCAAACAGCTTCTCGGCGGCAAGCTGCTGTTCCTCCTCAGCTTCGGCCTTCTCGAGGATGAAGGCCTTGCGCTCCTCGGCGAGTTGCTCCCGCTCCTCTGCCAAGGACCGGAGGGCTTCCTGGTTGCGGCCCCGGAGCTCCTCCGCGCGCTTCTCGATGTGTGCTCCCGCCTTCGCGACAAGCGCCTCCCGGGATTCCAGCTTGGCTTGTCGGGCGCGGTAGAGCAACAACAGCTTCTGCGGCACTGCTCCTCCTCGGGCTCGCGCCGCTTTGCTGCCAAGCGCGTCAACGGCGTCGATCCAGCGGAGGCGAGCAGCTCTTCATCAAAAGCTTCTCCTTCGGTCGGCGCCCTGGAGCTCGACTCCCATGGGAGCTTGATGAAGACGCCATCGCCGGCCTTCAAGTAGGCGCCGGGCTGGGGCTCTTCGGAGCCTGACGCTGCGGTAGCGGTGGAGGGATCGGCGGTCGGCGTAGTGCCTGGCGCTCCTGCGGCCTCGTGGTCGTCGGTCGATCGCGGACCCTCGCCCGGCTTCTGCGGCGACAGCTTTGGCGGCCTCTTCGCCGGCGGGCTCGTCAGCGCCAGTTTCTTCTTCCATGGCGGCGGCTTCATCAGTGTTGCCGCACACGTCCTCCTCGCCGGCGACCTCGGTCTCCATTGGCTATGTGGCGGATGGATGAAGAAAGTCAAGCAGATATTTAAAAATAAATCAGTAGAAGAAGAACACAAGGGAAGTTCTCAGGCAAGAAGATTACCTGCGCCGGGGTCTGCGGTCATGGTCTCCGCCGCCAAGGGATCGCTGGTGCCGTCCCTTGCCGGAGAGCTGCCTTGCCAGAAGTCTCCCTTGTCGGAGAACGCTCCTTGCCGGGAATCCACCCTTGGCGGCGTGGTCGGCGAAGGAGGCTGCTCCGGCTCCTACACAAATCAACAGTCAGATATCAGCAAGGAAAAAGCACCCATGCACGCCGAACAGCAAGAAGTAGACCATATACTTACGCTGGGGGCTGCGCTGGGGGCTGCTTTGAAGAAGGGTTGCCGCATCCGGCAAGGTGGTCTCGGACGCGCCTCCTGCTGTCGCAGTGGGCTCGTCCTCGACGACGATCACCGGGGTCTTGGCTCTCTTCGACATTCTCTGGGCCAGCGTCCTGAAAAGGAATGGCTTCAGAGTAAAGAAAATCAGATACAAGACAAAGCAACAAATCGAAGAATTACAAGTACAGTAAAAAATCTTCCTCTTCTTCTTCCTCGTCGGAGCTGAGCGCGGAGAGGTCAAATTCTGGCCCGCCTCCTGTACGACGAGGCGGAGGAGTGGGTTCCCTTGGACGCTTGGCGGGAGCGGGACCGGTGGTCTGCGAGGGCCCCGCTCCAGTTGCTGCAGCAGCGTGAGGTGCTCCCGCGGCAACAGTGCTTGCCGCGATGGAGCGCGTCGCGCAGCGCTGCGGCTGTTAGCCCGTCTGCCGCCCCGCTACGTCCCCGGCCTTGCGAAGACGCCATCTTGGTGGAGCTGGGGGCTCTGCTCGCGGCAAGCTGCTTGGAGGCAGGGAGGAGGCGCCCTCGGCGGGTTCGCTCGACTCGGCTTCAGGCTCGGCAAGCTCCTCCTCTCCGGCAAACTCCTTTCGCTCGACAAGGCTTGCCGCCTCTGCTGCCTCTGCCTCCTCCACAGTGAATCCAAACTCGCCCGCGGCAGCGGCTGCTGCCGCCTCTTCCAGCGTGGTGGCGATACGCTGCATCTCATCGTCGATGGTGTCGCTTGGTGAGGCCTCTACGCTTTCGTCGGCGGACCGGCATTTCCACCAGATTGTCAAAGAACTGCCGACGCAGCGTCATCCGCGAGCTCTTGCCAAGTTGGGACAATTCCATGTGAGTCGCCGCAGCGGCATCATTGCACGGATGCGGTCAAGCGGAGTTGTTGCACAATGGAGCAGCGCCCCTCGGCAACCTAAACATCTCCGGATGATCAGGATCGGGCTTGAACAGCTCTAAGAGCATTGCGTCAAGCTCCAAGACAAGAAGTTGAAGTTGAGGCCGGGCGTAGCCTCATGATATCTGCTGCGTTCTGAAATTCCCAGGCAGGTCTCCTTCTCTCCTGCAAAGAAGCGGCTGGCGAAGAAAGTCCGCGCCAACGGTGCCTACGGTGAGTCCGGCAAGTGCGAGGCGAAGCGATTCGGGTGATCGCGATCTTGACCTAAGCGTCTTGGGGCCATATTGCTCCAATCGTTGCCGCAGACCATCGGGTTTGGTATTTGGGCGGTAAATGGCTGCGGGTTCTCCTCGACAATCGGCACCAATCTGCCCTCCATTCTTCCCATTTGCTACGGAGCTCTCCCTCCAGATAGGCTTCCTTCTTGCCGACCACGGAGATCCAAGCGATTCCTCCGGCAAGAGGCTCCCTCTCTCAACTCGGGGTAAAAGAAGTAGCGGAAAAGGGCTACATTTGGGTGGACTCCGACAAAGTTTTCGCAGGAGATGTGCGAAAACTGCCATGGTCGAAACGGCATTGGGGTGAAATCAAGGAGGCGGAACCCGTGGGTGTTCATGAAATCGCAAAAGAATTGAGAGAAAGCGGCAGAGCCCGCAGTAGAAGAAGAGCGCCAAGAAGGGATACCTGGCCGGGGCCAGTTCCGCAAGAAGTGGCGGGATTACCTTCGCGGCGGATGCACTCGCGTCTCCGTCGACGAGAAGAGGTAGTAGTTCTCCCTCGGCTCCCTCGCGGCGGTGAGGGGAAGATGGCCCGCTCCTTCCGCGATGCATAAGCCGCTGCGCCTCGGCCGACTTCACGGCCTTCCCTTGTCGGCTTCGGGCCCATGGCGGGCGGTGGAGGAGATCGGCGGCATTGAGGGTGCTTTGAGTGGCGATGGGGGCGGGCGCTGCTCTCTTTTCAGCCTTGAAGAGAAGGGGAGCAGCGGTGGTTTTTGATGGGACAACAAGCGGCAAGGTAGGCGGCGTGCCCTGTTTCCCCCTTATAAAGAGGGAGGCGGGCGTTCCGATTTTCGAATAAAGAAACCCCCACGATCTCGCCCCACGATCTCTCACGACGCTGCACTCGTAGCGTGCCGTTCGTGGAGGGCGTGGTGGGTCCGGGGTGAGTTCTGGCGTGACCCGGGCGCGTGTGCCCGTGCCCTGTTTTGGGCCTGGCCCAACAGCGCTTCGGCACCGTGTGTGGCCCAGCCCGGGGCTCTGTCCGGTGTACTAGAGTAGGGTACCCTAGTACCCCGAACTTGTGCACGGGTAGTAGCAACCCTCAGCGGCAAGGCTTACGGGTGACCGCCAAGATCCTCCGTGGTTCCTTTGGAGCCATTCAAGAACAAAGTATTCAAGCAAAGGAGACAAGGCCCGGCAAGAGGAGCTTGCCGGGAAGGCCACAAAGGCACCTACAAGACAAGGCCCGGCAAGAGGAGCTTGCGGGAAGGCCCGCGCGACAAGCTTCCGGGCGGCAAGACAACAACATGGCAAGGCACTTGCCACGGCAGACCACCTCTCTGTACCTGCGCTCCAAAGACATCCACTAACGTGTCGCCACAGGACCTTTCGGTAGCGGCGTGGCGAGAGCTGTGCAGCCAGCGGTGCGAGGTGGCAAACGGCGCCGACAAGTTTGCCATCGTGGCAGCGGTGGCGCCCACAGCGATCCCTGTTTGCACTGTTAGGGCGACGTAGACGGGCATTTAATGCCTTTGTCCCCTGCCGTCAGGGTTAGGTATGATACACTGTACACTATACAAGTAGGTGTACCAACCACTTCTTTTCCATTTTTACCCTTGTCTACGTGCCACCTGTCGGAGACCCCTTGAGCATATAAAAGGAGGCCCATGCGCAATGTAGAAAGGGGTCGGTCAGTTCCCCCACGCTCAGTCTCGTTAGCAGCTCGTGTGTACTATAGCACTCGGCGCTCCTGAGCAAGAACGCAATACACCTAGACATGCAGCAGTAGGAGCGTTATCTCTCCGGAGAGCTCCGAAGCTGGGTAAACCTCTCGTGTGCTTCGCCTCGATCTGCTCTTGGTGCGACCTCCGCTCCCCGCCGAACCGAAAGGGGCTCGGTCCGCCGGCCCCATAGGTGTTCGTGGGCCAGGTCAGCCTGCCCCGACAATAACCCACAAGTATAGGGGATCGCAACAGTTTTCGAGGGTAGAGTATTCAACCCAAATTTATTGATTCGACACAAGGGGAGCCAAAGAATATTCTCTGTAGCGACCCGACCTCAAACGGTCAAGTCTCTGTGCTCAGTGTCATCCCTCGATCGATGTCGACACCACACAAGATTACTTGAAGGATTTATAATGAGTAGCAATCATACACTTATTACAATCGAATGTCTCAAGAGAGAACTTAATAAAATAAATATGGCTTAAGGCCATCTAATGCGATAACAGCGGAAGGCTTGGAAGAATAAGCGAGTCCATCAACTCCAACGGCATCACTTGAGTATAGAACCACGACCTAAGCACCTTACTCGTAAATGCGAAAAAGTGCGCAACATGAAACGTTGCAGCCCGAAAACGGGTCAGCACATGGAATATGCTGGCAATGTAACACATAGAGAATAATGGAATGAATAGCCTATACTACATGCATATATGGCTGGTGGAAAGCTCTATGGTTACAGTTTTGCATAAAGCCAATTTTTTCCTACTGCAAAGGAATAAATTTATTTAACTATCATGGTGGTTGTGAAACATTGAGAATGGTTGACAGCATTCTCAATCCCAATTAAAAGTACTCATTAACAAACCCAAGAATATTAATTAGAAGTAACATGATGAGATTCACATGATATCCAGGTACTAGATACTCAAGATTGTCCATAACCGGGGACACGGATAACCATTATTAGTTTATGCACTCTGCAGAGGTTTGCGCACTTTTCCCCACAAGACTCGATCGCCTTCGTTTGGTTTCTCGCACTACATGGTGTTTGAGAAACGGATGACCGAGACACAGTCTTTCAGAAGCACTAGCACCTTACTTGTGGGTAGACCGGTACACCTACTTTCCCCTACATCTGCTAGTCTACCCGTAAGAGTTCGCACAACTTAGTCAAGAGCCCATAATGGCTTGGCTTGTGGCTGCGCACGGAAGTTTCTAGTTTGAATAATCTCATGATCCCTTTGAGCACGGGTGGCGGTCAGAAGAAATCTGAGCAAGTCTGATAGAAACCGGTGCCTCAATCCACCCGGATGTGTGTTCAAGTTGCCACCTTAAATAAACCATTAAATAACAATCTCACATCTGTCATGGATACACTCACCCAATCCACGTCTACTAGCATAGCATAGCATAATAAGCAAACGTAGAAGTAACTCCCAAAGGTTTGATAATAAACAGGTAATAGGTACTACCTCATCTACTTCCCATCCCACAATTTAATTAGACCCTAATCATGCAAGTGTTTGAGGATAGATCTAATGCATAAAACTGGGTATGAGAAGAGTATGATCAAAGTGTTACTTGCCTTGCTGATGATCCGCGTAACCTAGAGACTCGAAGTAACAAGCGGCGCACTCCAGGTATTCTATCGCAGACAAACAAACAAGCATACAATAAGTACTCATCTAATGCACAGGTAAAACTCGAATAGATCTAACCAGATAGTTCAACTTAAGAACTCCGATTTGCAAAAAGAATCAAATCAAACGAAGCAACAAAAGTCAAACGGCGGAAGAAAACAGCTTCGTTTTACTAATTTGGATCTAGGTCAAATTTTACAGATTCCAAAACTTGTTTAAATAGATTATACGGAAAAAGGGTTTCGAGACGAAACTCCAGGCGCTTGAATCGCCTGATTCCGATAAACTAGCGAAAAGTTATACTAAAACGAAAATCGGATATGGAATCGCGATCAGAAAAATCGCAGATTAAATCCGAGAAAAAGAAAAATACGACGAACAGATTTGAACGGAAAAAGAAAAAAATAATAATAAATAAATAAATAAAATAAAATAAAATAACCAAAAAAACCGAAAAAAAACCCGAAAAAAACCAAAGAAAACCGATCGGTTTTTTTTAAATAAAAATCGGCACGGAAATCGAGGCGCGGCGAACCTCGGCGGCGGCGAACTCCGGCGGCGGCGGCGGCTGGGCTGGGGCTCGGGTGGGCTTGGCGTCTCGGGGATGGCCGCTATTTAAAGGTGCCGCCGAGCGGAGTCCCGCTCGGGTACGGCCCGAAAGGCGGTTCGTTTTTTTTAATAAAACATTACGCGTAGAAAAAAAATCAAAAGAAGTACCAAACGGACTCAAAAATCCCGAAATAAATTTTCCCGGTTTCTAAAATCAAGCGGATTTAATGAACATTTATTTGGGGCCTAGATGAAATTTTGAAAACGCTCATTTTTCCTAAATTCAAATAAAAAGGCTAAAAACTCAAAAATAAAATCTTATTTTATTTTATTATTAAATCTTCATTATTTCTTTATTTTGGGAAAGTCATTTTATTCCCTCTCTCATATTTTTGTAATATAAATAATTGAAGATAAAATAATTAAAATCAACGATCCTATTTTCAAAATTTGAGAAAACTCAAATATGAAAATAACGAAAATCCCCAACTCTCTCCGTGGGTCCTTGAGTTGTGTAGAATTTCTAGGATCGAGCAAAATGCAAAGAAAATGCAAATGAAAAATATGATATGCAATGATGCTCTATGTATAACATTCCAAATTGAAAATTTGGGATGTTACAAACCTACCCCCTTAAGATGAATCTCGCCCTCGAGATTCGGGTTGGCTAGAAAATAGGTGAGGGTGGTCTTTAAGCAGATCTTCCTCTCGCTCCCAGGTGGCTTCATCCTCAATGTGGTGGCTCCACTGAACTTTGCAAAACTTAATGACCTTGCTACGGGTGACTCTGCTGGCATACTCCAAAATCTTAACTGGTTTATCCTCATAGGTCAAATCATCATTCAACTGAATCGCTTCCAGTGGTACTGTATCTCTCAGCGGTATATCAGCCATCTCTGCGTGACACTTCTTCAACTGTGAAACATGAAACACATCATGAACTCCTGACAATCCTTCGGGTAATTCCAACTTGTAAGCAACTTCACCCATACGTTCCAAAACACGATAAGGTCCTACAAATCGAGGTGCTAACTTTCCCTTAACTCCAAAACGCTTAACTCCTCGAAGTGGCGATACTCGAAGATAAACTCTGTCTCCGACTTTGTATTTTGTCTCCTTGCGTTTTGAATCTGCATAACTCTTCTGTCTTGACTGGGCTACCTTGAGCCTATCGTGAATCAACTTTACTTTTTGTTCAGACTCCTTAATCAAATCCGGTCCAAACAACTGGCGGTCTCCAACTTCATCCCACAACAACGGGGTCCTGCACCTCCTTCCGTACAAGGCTTCGAAAGGTGCCATCTTCAGACTGGTTTGGTAACTGTTGTTATATGAAAACTCCGCATATGGCAAGTTGTCATCCCAACTTGATCCATAATCCAAAGCACAAGCTCTAAGCACATCCTCCAAAATCTGGTTGACTCTCTCGGTTTGTCCATACATGCGTGGATGGAAAGTTGTGCTAAACTCAGTCTGGTTCCTAAAGTCTCATGCAAGCTGCTTCCGAACTTTGAGGTAAATTGGGTTCCTCTATCGTCTGATACTCCTCGGAACTCCATGCAAGCATACAATCCTGGTCATGTATATCTTAGCCAATTTGGCACTTGCTATAGGTAGTCTTTCTTTGGAATGAAATGAGCTACCTTCGTCAGACGATCGACTATAACCCAAATCGAGTCATAGCTGAGCAGGTCACGGGCAATCCCGTGATGAAATCCATTCCTAGTTTATCCCACTTCCATTCGGGTATAGGCAATGGCTGTAGCAATCCTGGCGGCTTCGATGTTACGCCTTCACCCTCTGACATACATCACAAACTGCTACGCACTCTGCAATATCCTTCTTCATTCCGGTCCACCTGAAAGTATTCTTCAAATCCAAATACACCTTGGTATTTCCTGGGTGAATCGAATATGGTGAATCATGTGCCTCTTGCAAAATCAACTTCCTGATCTCCGGGTCATTGGGCACATAAACACGGTCCTCAAACCATAAGGTATCGTGCTCATCCTCACGAAATCCCTTAGCCTTTCCTTCGCTCATTCTCTCCTCTATAGAGGCAATCTCTTTGTCAGTCTTCTGATCTTCCCTGATCTTGTCCATCAAAGTCGACTGAATCTCCAATGCTGCTACATAGCCTCTCGGAACTATTTCCAAACATAGCTCTCGAAGATCCTCGGCTAACTCCTTTGGTATTTCTCCCGTCATCAATGTGTTGACGTGACTCTTCTGACTCAACGCGTCTGCTACAACGTTAGCCTTTCCGGGGTGATAATGCAATCTCATATCATAATCTTTGATGAGTTCCAACCATCTCCTCTGCCTGAGATTTAGCTCCTTCTGCGTGAAGATGTACTTCAAACTCTTGTGATCCGTATACACCTCACAATGATTTCCAATGAGGAAATGTCTCCATGTCTTCAACGCATGCACTACGGCTGCTAACTCCAAATCATCGTAGCATAATTTAACTCATGAGGCTTAAGCTGTCGTGAAGCATCTGAAACAACTCTCCCCTCCTGCATAAGCACCGCTCAAAGTCCTCGGCGTGAAGCGTCATAATATACCTCATAATCCTTGGTGCGATCTGGCAGAATTAACACTGGTGAGGTAACCAAATGTTTCTTCAACTCTTGGAAACTAGCTTCACACTCCTCGGTCCAAATGAACTTGGTATCTTTCTTCAACAATTCTGTCATAGGCTTCGCAATCCTTGAGAAATTCTCAATGAATCTCCGGTAATATCCTGCTAGTCCAAGGAAACTCCGGATCTCTCCAACTGTTGTTGGCGCTTCCCAATTTGTTACGGTGACAACTTTAGTGGGTTCTACTGCTATACCTTCTCCGGATATAACATGTCCAAGAAATCCAACTTCCTTCAACCAAAACTCACACTTCTTTGAACTTGGCATATAAGCGGTGTTCTCTGAGCTTCTCGAGTACCAAACGCATAAATGCTCCTTATGTTCCTCTTCATTCTTGAGTAAACCAAAATATCATCAATGAACACCACGACGAACTTATCCAAAAACTCCATAAACACTTTGTTCATCATGTTCATAAAATAGGCGGTGCGTTAGTCGGACCAAATGACATAACGATTGTACTCATACAGCCCGTGCACAGTGGTAAAAGTCGTCTTAGGTATATCACGCTCTCGAATCTTCAATCGATGGTACCACGATCGCAAATCGATCTTTGAAAACACCTTAGCTCCTTGCAACTGGTCAAACAAGTCATTGATCATCGATGCTTGAATTATTTGTTCTTAATGGTCACTTCATTCAATCCCGATAATCAACAACCATTCTTAATGATCCATCCTTCTTCTCCAATAGAAATCTTGGTGATCCCCAAAGGCGAAGAACTTGGGCAAATAAAACCTTTATCCGATAACTCCTTAATACTGCTTCTTAATTTCCTCCAAATCTTGGGCTGGCATCCTATATGGTCTCTTAGATATCGGCCCGGTGCACAGCGATAGTTCAATCGAAACTCAATGTCTCTATCCGGTGGCATGCACAGCAACTTTTCGGAAACACGTCTGGTAATCCCTTACCACTGGTACTTCCTCTGCACAACTCGATAAGGAATTTACATGTGCTCTCCTCGGCTCATGCCGTGATACATACTTGATTCTCCTTCCTTCTGGGGTGGTAAGCAAAATTGTCTTACTGGCGCAATCGATGTTTCCTCCATACATCGACAACCAATCCATACCAAGAATTACATCCAAACCTTGGGATTCCAATATGATTAAATCCGTTGGGAAAACATGCCTCCCTATACTTAAGGGTACTTGAAAACATCCTTGACTTGCCATATACTCCGCTCCCGGTGAGCTTACTAGCATGGGTGTCTTAAGAGTTTTAGTGGGTAGGCTAAACTTATCCGCAAATCCCCTTGATATGAATGAATGCGATGCACCAGTATAAAAAAAACAACTGCAGTAAATGACTTAACCAAAAACTTACCTATTACTACATCTGGCTGAGCTTCAACCTCCTCCACTGTAACGTGGTTCACTCGTCCTTTGTTGAAAGGATTCGGCTTCTTTCCTGAGCTTCCATTGCCATTTCCATTCTGGCCTTCTGGATACTCGTTTGCATAATGCCCAGTCTTGCGGCACTTAAAGCAAGTAACGTGGCTCAGGTCTATTTTGGATGGTGTTGACGGGTTGGTGCGGTTCTCTCCATTGCTTCCTCCATTCCCGTTCCCATTCTTGGTGCCATTATGGTTGTGCGAGCTACCTCCTCCATGGGTATGCTGAAATTGTCCTCACACGGCTTGGGGTAAAGCGAAGTTTCTGCTGAGCTCCAGAGTTATTCTTCCCCTGTCCATACTTCCTCTTGCGATTTTCAATCTGCTGCTGCTTCCCTTCAATCATAAGAGCACGGTCTACTAACTCTTGGTAGTTATTGAAAGTGGCTACCATCAACTGCATGCTCAGCTCATCATTTAGTCCTTCTAGAAACCTCTCACCTTGGCTGTGTCCGTAACAGCGTCATCGAGGCATAACGTGCTAGCTTCTGAAATCATCTACATCTTGTGTTGTCCATCCTCCTTGGCGCAAGTTGCGAAACTCACGCTTCTTCATGGCCATAACTCCTGCTTTGAAACATGGGTAGTACGGAAAGCTTCTTTGGCCAGATCCCATGTGGCGGTGTCTCTGAGGTAAGTGGGTAAAATTCTCCCACCATCTTTGTTGCGGGTCCTTCTAGCTGATGTGTGGCAAATTTCACCCTTTCTCCATCTGTACATCCTTGGGTGGTCAACTCCTCCCTATCTTCGGAGCCAATCATACGCAACAATCGGCTCGGTGCTATTGGAAAACACCGCGGATTCAGCCTTAAGAAAGCAGGTCAAATGGTCAGCGGTGGTGGTGGCGGTGGGTTGTTGTTGTTGTTGCCTTGGTTCTGTACCAATGTTTGAATCAAGGTATTCTGCTTTGAATCAAATGAGTGATCTCTGGCGGGGAAAACAAATTAGGTCGCGTCTCGGAGGCATCTGAGGGTTTTAAGAAAAGACGAGAATTTAGAATAGAATGAGGTCTAGAGAGAAACACTACCCATATGCACATGAGTCAAATCACACAATATCACTCCAATCAATTCAAACAAGGGCATACAACGGTCTATCTAACGTTACAAAGTGCTGAACTAAAACTAATATAACATGGGGGTAATCTACTACTGTTATGGTGGTCAACTAGAAAAACTGCTCCGAAGAAGACTCCATGATATCTGCTCCAGCATCATCTTCGTAATCATCATCACTAGGATCGGAATTGGTGTAAATGCGATGATGATGTAGTTCTCTGACAGTGCTATCTTCATCTTCTCCTCCGGTGCTTTGAATTTCCCATGAGTTCTTCAATCTTCTCCTTAAGATTGCCGTTTTGTCCCACTAGAGCTACAATCTCCTCCATGTAGTCCTTGCGAGTGGCCTTCAGTTCTCTTTCTAGTTCGATAATCTTGGCTTTTGCTGCCTTCAACTCCATCATGTCTGCGCTTTGTCTGGTTCTCTGACGTCGAATGTCTTGATTTAACTCTGGATGAAAGCTGCAATGGATCGATCCTTCTTAGTGCCAACTATCTCCCATTGTTCATCTCGGCGTCCGCAAATCTGGTAGATAGTATCCTTGAGGTCTTCTTTATAAACTTCTCCAATCGCCCCATGGTTATGTGAGCTGCCATACTCTTTCCCGGACTCGAGGTTGGTGCATTGAAAACACACTCTATGGGCTCCGTGATTGGCATAAGCGCCCATACAGGAACTTGGGCTTGAATCTTCCAGCGCTCTTCTTCAGGTAAAGTGGAATTGTAAGTCCCAGTGAAGCTTGGTAATCCTATGTTAAGGTACCTAGTGACTTCCTTCAGGTGTCGTCCAAGGGTGTATCCTCATCCGGCTGGGTGAACTTGATCCTCGCTTCCGTCATCCTAAAAGAGTAGAAAAGATGAGGAGTCAGAAATGAGAAGAGAGAGCAGTGATCTAGGGCTTTAGCTTAATGGTCGTGTCCTCTGATCGGCGTGTGCTCGATACCATCTCTGTGGCGACCCGACCTCAAGCGGTCAAGTCTACGTGCTCGGTGTCATCCTGGATCGATGTCGACAACACACGATGCCTTGAAGGATTTATAACAGAGTAGCAATCACACACTTATTACAATCGAATGTCTCAAGAGAGAACTTAATAAAATAAATATGGCTTAAGGCCATCTAATGCGATAACGGTGGAAGGCTTGGAAGAATAAGCGAGTCCATCAACTCCAACGACATCATCGAGTATAGAACCACGACCTAAGCACCTTACTGGTAAATGCGAAAAGTACGCAACATGAAGCGTTGCAGCCCGAAACGGTCAATTGACACATGGAATATCTTGGCAATGTAACACATAGAGAATAATGGAATGAATAGCCTATACTACATGCATATATGGCTGGTGGAAAGCTCTATGGTTACGGTTTTGCATAAAGCCAATTTTTTCCCTCGCAAAGGAATAAATTTATTTAACTATCATGGTGGTTGTGAAACATTGAGAATGGTTGATGACATTCTCAATCCCAATTAAAAGTACTCATTAACAAACCCAAGAATATTAATTAGAAGTAACATGATGAGATTCACATGATATCCGGTACTAGATACTCAAGATTGTCCATAGTCAGGGACACGGATAACCATTATTAGTTTATGCACTCTGCAGAGGTTTGCACTTTTCCCCACAAGACTCGATCGCCTTCGTTTGGTTTCTCGCACTACATGGTGTTTGAGAAAGCGGATGGCCAAGACACGATCTTTGAAGCACTAGCACCTTACTTGTGGGTAGACCGGTACACCTACTTTCCCCTACATCTGCTAGTCTACCCGTGAGTTCGCACAACTTGTTCAACTATGCGAGCCCATAATGGCTTGTGGCTGCACACGGAAGTTTCTAGTTTGAATAATCTCATGATCCCTTTGAGCACAGGTGGCGGTCAGAAGAAATCTGAGCAAGTCTGATAGAAACCAGGTGCCTCAATCCACCCGGATGTGTGTTCAAGTTGCCACCTTAAATAAACCATTAAATAACAATCTCACATACATCATGGATACACTCACCCAATCCACGTCTACTAGCATAGCATAGCATAATAAGCAAACGTAGAAGTAACTCCCAAAGGTTTGATAATAAACAGGTAATAGGTACTACCTCATCTACTTCCCATCCCACAATTTAATTAGACCCTAATCATGCAAGTGTTTGAGGATAGATCTAATGCATAAAACTGGGTATGAGAAGAGTATGATCAAAGTGTTACTTGCCTTTAGCGATGATCCGCGTAACCTAGAGACTTCGAAGTAACAAGCGGCGCACTCGGTATTCTATCACAGACAAACAAACAAGCATACAATAAGTACTCATCTAATGCACAGGTAAAACTCGAATAGATCTAACCAGATAGTTCAACTTAAGAACTCCGATTTGCAAAAAGAATCAAATCAAACGAAGCAACAAAAGTCAAACGGCGGAAGAAAAGCGACTTCGTTTTACTAATTTGGATCTAGGTCAAATTTTACAGATGCCAAAACTTGTTTAAATAGATTATACGGAAAAAGGGTTTGAGGCGAAACTCGAGCGCTTGAATCGCTGATTAGATAAACTAGCGAAAAGTTATACTAAAAGCGAAAATCGGATATGGAATCGCGATCAGAAAAATCGCAGATTAAATCCGAGAAAAAGAAAAATACGACGAACAGATTTGAACGGAAAAAGAAAAAAATAATAATAAATAAATAAATAAATAAAATAAAATAACCAAAAAAACCGAAAAAAACCCGAAAAAAACCAAAGAAAACCGATCGGTTTTTTTTAAATAAAAATACACGGAAATCGGCCTTGGCGAACCTCGTGGCGAACTCCGATGTGGCCAGCTGGCTGGGGCTCGGGTGGGCTTGGCGGCCGGGGTGGCCGCTATTTAAAAGCGCCCGGCGGAGTCCCGCTTCGGTGCGGCCGAAAAGGCGATTCGTTTTTTAATAAAACATTACGCGTGAAAAAAATCAAAAGAAGTACCAAGCGGACTCCAAAAATCGAAATAAATTTTCCCGGTTTTAAAATCAAGCGGATTTAATGAACATTTATTTGGGGCCTAGATGCAATTTTGAAAAAGCAGCATTTTCCTAAATTCAAATAAAAAGGCGAAAAACTCCAAATTAAATCTTATTTGATTTTATTATTAAATCTTCATTATTTCTTTATTTTGGGAAAGTCATTTTATTCCCTCTCTCATATTTTTGTAATAGAAATAATTGAAGATAAAATAATTAAAATCAACGGTCCTATTTTCAAAATTTGAGAAAACTCAAATATGAAAATAACGAAAATCCCCAACTCTCTCCGTGGGTCCTTGAGTTGTGTAGAATTTCTAGGATCGAGCAAAATGCAAAGAAAATGCAAATGAAAAATATGATATGCAATGATGCTCTATGTATAACATTCCAAATTGAAAATTTGGGATGTTACAATTCTCAAGTATTAGCAGTTGAGTTGTCAATTCAACCACACCTGGATAACTTAATATCTGCAGCAAAGTATTTAGTAGCGAAGTAGTATGGAAATGCTTGATGTGATGGCGAAGTAATATTTTTGGGTTTTGTAGTGATTGTAACAGTAGCAACAGAAAAGTAAATAAGCGAAGAACAATATATGAAAAGCTCGTAGGCATTGGATCGTTGATGGATAATTATGCCGGATGCGATTATTCATGCAATAGTTATAACATAGGGTGACACAGAAGTAGCTCCAATTCATCAATCTAATGTAGGCATGTATTCCGAATATAGTCATACGTGCTTATGGAAAAGAACTTGCATGACATCTTTTGTCCTACCCTCCCGTGGCAGCGGGGTCCTAGCGGAAACTAAGGGATATTAAGGCCTCCTTTTAATAGAGTACGGACCAAAGCATTAACACATAGTGAATACATGAACTCCTCAAACTATGGTCATCACCGAGTGGTCCCGATTATTGTCACTTGGGGTTGTGGTCATAACACATAGTAGGTGACTATAGACTTGCAAGATAGGATCAAGAACTCACATATATTCATGAAAACATAATAGGTTCAGATATGAAATCATTGCACTCGGGCCCTAGTGACAAGCATTAAGCATAGCAAAGTCATAGCAACATCAATCTCAGAACATAATGGATACTAGGGATCAAACCCTAACAAAACTAACTCGATTACATGATAAATCTCATCCAACCCATCACCGTCCAGCAAGCCTACGATGGAATTACTCACGCACGGCGGTGAGCATCATGAAATTGGTGATGGAGGATGGTTGATGATGACAATGGCGACAGATTCCCCTCTCCGGAGCCCCGGACGGACTCCAGATCAGCACTCCCGAGAGAGTTTAGGGCTTGGCGGCGGCTCCGTATCGTAAAACGCGATGAATCCTTATCTCTGATTTTTTTTCTCCCCGAACGTGAATATATAGAGTTGGAGTTGAGGTTGGTGGAGCACCAGGTGGCCCACGAGGCAGGGGGCGCGCCTAGGGGGGCAGGCGCGCCTCCCACCCTCATGGACAGAGTGTGGCCCCCCTGGCCCTGATTCTTTCGCCAGTATTTTTTATTATTTCCAAAAATAATCTCCGTGAAGTTTCAGGTCATTCCGAGAACTTTTGTTTGTGCATAAAAATAACACCATGGCAATTCTGCTGAAAACAGCGTCAGTCCGGGTTAGTTCCATTCAAATCATGCAATTTAGAGTCCAAAACAAGGGCAAAAGTGTTTGGAAAAGTAGATACGACGGAGACATATCACCGCCACCCAGGCAGCACCACCGGACGAAGCAAACTCACCACCGCCACCTCCGCAGAACAGGGCTGCCGCCAGAGCCTAGGCGCGCCACGCCGCCGAAGCTCATGAGACGAGATCTGTCGGGGAAGGAGAGGTCGCGCCCGCCAAGTCGTTGCAGCTTCTTCGCCAGATCTGGGCCGCCCGGATGTTTACCTACTGTTATTTATAATGTTTTTATGCATAATAATACTTTTTGGAGTAATTCTAGTGCCTTTTCTCTCATAATATGCAAGGTACACACGAAGAGGGAGAATTCCGGCAGCTGGAAATCTGGACCTGGAAAAGCTACGCCAGGCCACCTATTCTGCACAACTCCAAATGAGCTGAAACTTCCCGAGGATTTTTTATGGAATAAATAAGAAATACTGGAGCAAATAACCATCGGAGGGGGCCACCTGGTGAGCACAAGACACCAGAGAGAGCCTGGCCCCCCCAGGCGCTCCCTGGAGGGTTGTGCTCAGCCTAGGCCACCTCCGGTGCCCATCTTATGGTATATAAGTCGTTTTGACCTAGAAAAATAAGGAGAGGACTTTTGGGATGGAGCGCCGCTGTCTCGAGGCGGAACTTGGGCAGGAGCACTATTGCCCTCCGGTGGAGCGATTCCGCCGGGGGAACTTCCCTCCCGGAGTGGGAAATCATCGTCATCATCATCACCAACAATTCTACCATCTTGGGGAGGGCAATCTCCATCAACATCTTCAACAACACCATCTCCTCTCAAACCCTAGTTCATCTCTTGTGTTCAATCTATGTGCCGGAACTATAGGTTGGTGCTTGTGGGTGACTAGTAGTGTTGATTACTGATACGTCTCCGTCGTATCTATAATTTTTTATTGTTCCATGCCAATATTATTCAACTTTCATATACTTTTTGGCAACTTTTTATACTATTTTTGGAACTATCATATTGCTCCAGTGTCCAGGGCCAGTTCCTGTCTGTTGCATGTTTTTGGTTTCGCATATCCATATCAAACGGAGTCCAAACAGGATAAAAACGGACGGAGCTTATTTTTGGCAAATATGGAAAATTTGGAAGGAAAATCAACACGAACCAGTGCCCGAGGTGGTCACGAGGCAGGGGGGCGCGCATGCCCCCCTGGGCGCGCCGCCTACCCTCGTGAGCCCACCGTAAGGCAGTCGATGCTCTTCTTTTGCCGCAAGAAAGCTAATATTCGAAAAAGATCACGGCCAAGGTTTCAGGCCAATCGGAGTTACGGATCTCCATATATACACGAAACGGTGAAACAGAGCGAATGTAGAGCGAAGCAGAGATAGATCCAATCTCGGAGGGGCTCTCGCCCCTCCCAAGCCATGGGAGCCAACGACCAGATGGGAAACCCTTCTCCCATCTAGGGAAAAGGTCAAGGAAGAAGAAGAAGAAGGGGGGCTCTCTCCCCCTTGCTTCCGGTGGCCCCGGAACACCGCCGGGGGCCATCATCATCACCGCGATCTTCACCAACACCTCCGCCATCTTCACCAACATCTCCATCACCTTCCTTCATCTATATCCAGCGGTCCACTCTCCATAACCAGCTGTACCCTCTACTTGAACATGGTGCTTTATGCTTCATATTATTATCCAATGATGTGTTGCCATCCTATGATGTCTGAGTAGATTTCCATTGTCCTATCGGTGATTGATGAATTGCTATGATTGGTTTGAGTTGCATATTTTATTATTGGTGCTGTCCTATTGTGCCCTCCGTGTCGGCATAGCGTGAGGGATTCAGCTGTAGGGTTTGCAATATGTTTATGATTTGCTTATGGTGGGTGGCGTGAGTGTGAGAAGCCTGAGACCGAGTAAGTAGGTTGTTTGCGTATGGGATAAAGGGGACTTGATACTTTAATGCTATGGTTGGGTTTTACCTTAATGAATCCTTAGTAGTTGCGGATGCTTGCTAGAGTTCCAATCATAAGTGCATATGATCCAAGTAGAGAAAGTATGTTAGCTTATTCCTCTCCACGAAGAGAATTGCAATAGTGATTACAGGTCTAGTAACATAGTCAATTGCTTAGGGACAATTCCACAACTCCTACCACCACTTTTCCACACTCGCCATATTTACTTTAGTTGTGTTTTTATCTAAACAGCCCCTAGCTTTTATTTACGTGTTCTTTATTATCTTGCAAACCTATCCTATCACACCTACAAAGTACTTCTAGTTTCATACTTGTTCTAGGTAAAGCGAACGTCAAGCATGCGTAGAGTCGTATCAGTGGCCGATAGGACTTGAGAGAGTATTTGTTCTACCTTTAGCTCCTCGCTGGGTTCGACACTCTTACTTATCGAAAGAGGCTACAACTATCCCATATACTTGCGGGTTATCAAGACATTTTTCTGGCGCCGTTGCCGGGGAGTCATAGCGTGGGGTGAATATTCTCGTGTGTGCTTGTTTGCTTTATCACTAAGTAATTTTTATTTGCTGTTCGTAGTTGTTCTCTGTCTTTAGTTATGGATATGGAACACAAAATACCAAAAAAATTAGGTGTACTTGCTACTCATGAGGATGGGGTAACTCCTAAAACCCTCGATTCTCATCATGAGAAAAATATTTTGTACTACTTTGATAATCCTGAGAAAACCCGATTCAACTTTATAATGGGAGTAACGTTGGATCAACGTAAATACTTTAGGGATTATCGCTCGACACAAAAAGGGAAACTATTATGGGATCAATTTATTATGTTGCGTTGGTATGCCTGGAATCTATGCTTGAAATATGATATTACTTGTTGCTCTAGGATGGAGGCTCCACACCTTCCCTTTTCATGCGAATTTAATGATAATGAAACCTTAGCTTCTTATGCTAATGGTATATATGATTACTATGATGTGGAACAAATAAAAGAATTTGTTGCTTTTAAGGCTGCTTATGAAATTGAATCTTTGTTTGAAAAGTATGAAGCTTTAGATGATGATGCTTATAGGCCTGAAAATCTTGCTATACTTAGATATTGCTATGAAAATTGTGAATACAATTACTATATTAATGCTTTTATTGAGAAAGTCTCCGCTATCCAAGAAGAGACTAATATTTTGCAGGAAGCTACGGAAGAAGAAATTGATGAAACTGTGAGCTCATTGGATGAAAAAGATGATGAGGAGAGCGAAGAACAAAAGGAGGAAGACCGGATTAGCTACCCGTGCCCACATTCTAATGAGAGTAACCGTCCAACTCATACATTGTTTAATTCCTCTTCGTGCTTATCGAAGGATGATTGCTATGATGATTGTTATGATCCCGTTGATTCTTTTGAAATATCCCTTTCTGATGATGCTTGCTATGCTTTTGGCCAAGATGCCAATATGAATTATGCTTATGGAGATGAACTTAATATAGTTCCTTATGTTATGAATGAAATTGTTGCTATTGCACCCACGCATGATAGTCCTATTATCTTTTTAAATTCTTCCGACTACACTATATCGGAGAAGCTTGCACTTATTAAGGATTATATTGATGGGTTGCCTTTTACTATAGCACATGATGATTTTGATGAATATAATATGCATGTGCTTTCTGCTCCTACTTGCAATTATTATGAGAGATGAACTATATCTCCACCTCTCTATGTTTCCAACACGATAAAATTGCAAGAAACTGTTTATACTATGCATTGGCCTTTACTTTGTGTGCATGAATTGTTCTTTTATGACATGCCGATGCATAGGAAGAGAGTTAGACTTCGTCATTACATGATATATGTTACTTTGTGCTCACTACTAAATTACAAATCATTGCTAATTAAAATTGGCTTTGATATACCTTGGGATCCGGTGGATTCACTACTTGAGCACTATATGCCTAGCTTAATGGCTTTAAAGAAAGCGCTGCCAGGAGACAACCGGAAGTTTTAGAGATTCATTTATTTCTGTTGAGTGCTTTCATATAGTTTAAAAACAACAAAAATAAATAGGGGAACCCAAAACTTTTTCAAAAAGGAAAGCGAAAGTGAGAAAGACAAGCATTGTTGAAGTGGGAGAGCTCCTTGAACTTTGTTCATGCTCACAGCCACTTTGTGAATCTTGATTACAGAAACTTTTCAACAAAAATAATTATTCCCTTGTACAATTCCATTGTGTTATAAAAATAATGTGCCAAGGTTTGCCTTTAGGATGTTTACAATGCTTGTTGGTTTGTACGGTGCAGGACAGAAACTTTGGCTGTAGTGCGCGAATTTTAATTTTTTACTGGAACGTCAAATGGTTCTGATTCTTTTTGCACTGTCTTGCTGCGCAAATTTTTTATTTTTCCTAATGTTGGCAGAATTGTTCAAGTATCAGAAGTATGGTGAATGTTCAGATTGCTACAGACTGTTCAGTTTCTGACATATTCTGTTTTTGATGCATAGTTTGCTTGTTTTGATGAAACTATCAATTTATATTAGTGGATTAAGCCATGTAAAAGCTATATTAGAGTAGACACAATGAAAAAACAAAATATGAATTGGTTTGCTACAGTACTTAGAGTAGTGATTTGCTTTATTATACTAACGGATCTTACCGAGCTTTCTGTTGAAGTTTTGTGTGGATGAAGTGTTCGATGATCGAGAAGGTCTCGATGTGAGAAGAAGGAAGAGAGGCAAGAGCTCAAGCTTGGGGATGCCCGAGGCACCCCAAGTAAATATTCAAGGAGACTCAAGCGTCTAAGCTTGGGGATGCTGGGAAGGCATCCCCTCTTTCTTCAACAAATATCGGTATGTTTCGGATTCGTTTCATTCATGTGATATGTGCAAATGTTGGAGCGTCTTTTGCAATTAGATTTTTATTTTTCTTTTATGCACCATGCTGGTATGAGATGGTCCTTGGTTGATTTATAGAATGCTCTATGCACTTCACTTATATCTTTTGAGTATGGCTTTATAGAATGCTTCATGTGCTTCACTTATATCATTTGAAGTTTGGATTGCCTGTTTCTCTTTACATAGACAACCGCCATTTGTAGAATGCTATTTTGCTTCACTTATATGTGTTAGAGCGTGGTCATATCTTTTTTAGAAAGAAATTAAACTCTCTTGCTTCACTTATATCTATTTAGAGACATGACAAGAACTGGTCATTCACATGGTTAGTCATAAAATCCTACATAAACTTGTAGATCGCTGAATATGATATGTTTGATTCCTTGCAATAGTTTTGCGATTTAAAGGTGGTGATATTAGAGTCGTGCTAGTTGAGTAACTGTGAAATTGAGAAATAGTTGTGTTGAGGTTTGCAAGTCTCATAGCATGCACGTATGGTGAACCTTATGTAGTGAAGTCGGAGCATGAGGTGTTTATTGATTGCCTTCCTTATGAGTGGCGGTCGGGGACGAGCCATGGTCTTTTCCTACCAATCTATCCCCCTAGGAGCATGCGCGTAGTACTTTGTTTTGATGACTATAGATTTTTGCAATAAGTATGTGAGTTCTTTATGACTAATGTTGAGTCCATGGATTATACGCACTCTCACCCTTCCATCATTGCTAGCCTCTTGATGCCGTGCATTGCCCTTTCTCACCTCGAGAGTTGGTGCAAACTTGGCGGTGCATCCAAACCCCGTGATACGATACGCTCTGTCACACATAAGCCTCATTATATCTTCCTCAAAACAGCCACCATACCTACCTATCATGGCATTTCCATAGCCATTCCGAGATATATTGCCATGCAACTTCCATCATCATCATATACATGACTTGAGCATTCATTGTCATATTGCTTTGCATGATCGTAAGATAGCTAGCATGATGTTTTCATGGCTTGCCTGTTTTTTGATGTCATTGCTACGCTAGATCATTGCACATCCCGGTACACCGCCGGAGGCATTCATATAGAGTCATACCTTTGTTCTAGTATCGAATTGTAATATTGAGTTGTAAGTAAATAAAAGTGGGATGATCATCATTATTAGAGCATTGCCCCAGTGAGGAAAGGATGATGGAGACTATGATTCCCCCACAAGTCGGGATGAGACTCCGGACGAAAAAAAGAAAAGAAAAGAGAAAGCCCAAAAAAAATAGAAAGCCCAAAAAAAGAGAAAAAAACAAAAAAATGAGAGAAAAAGAGAGAAGGGGCAATGTTACTATCCTTTTACCACACTTGTGCTTCAAAGTAGCACCATGTTCTTCATATAGAGAGTCTCTTGAGTTATCATTTTCATATACTAGTGGGAATTTTCATTATAGAAATTGGCTCGTATATTCCGATGATGGGCTTCCTCAAACGCCCGAGGTCTTCATGAGCAAGCAAGTTGGATGCACACCCACTTAGTTTCAGTTTGAGCTTTCATACACTTATAGCTCTAGTGCATCCGTTGCATGGCAATCCCTACTCCTCACATTGACATCAATTGATGGGCATCTCCATAGCCCATTGATTAGCCGCGTCGATGTGAGACTTTCTTTTTTTTGTCTTCTCCACATAACCTCCATCATCATATTCTATTCCACCTATAGTGCTATGTCCATGGCTCACACTCATGTATTGCGTGAAAGTTGAAAAGGTTTGAGAACGTCAAAAGTATGAAACAATTGCTTGGCTTGTCATCGGGGTTGTGCATGATGTAAATGCTTTGTGTGGTGAAGATGGAGCATAGCCAGACTATATGATTTTGTAGGGATGAGCTTTCTTTGGCTATGTTATTTTAATAAGACATAATTGCTTGGTTGGTATGCTTGAAGTATTATTGTTTTTTATGTCAAATGATAGACTATTGCTTTGAATCGCTCATGTCTTAATATTCATGCCATGATTAGACATATGATCAAGATTATGCTAGGTAGCATTCCACATCAAAAATTATCTTTTTTATCATTTAGCTACTCGAGGGCGAGCAGGAATTAAGCTTGGGGATGCTGATACGTCTACGTCGTATCTATAATTTTTGATTGTTCCATGCCAATATTATTCAACTTTCATATACTTTATGGCAACTTTTTATACTATTTTTGGGACTAACATATTGATCCGATTGCCCATGCAGTTCACATACATTTGCATGTTTTTGGTTTCAGTAGAATATCCATATCAAACAGAGTCCAAACGGGATAAAACTGACGGAGCTTATTTTTGGAAAATGTGGAAAATTTGGAAGGAAAATCAACGCGAACCAGTGCCCGAGGTGGTCACGAGGCAGGGGGCGCGCCCCCTACCCTCATTAGCCCACCGTAAGGCGGTCGATGCTCTTCTTTTGCCGCAAGAAAGCTAATATTCGGGAAAAAATCACGGCGAAGGTTTTAGGCCAATCGGAGTTACGGATCTCCATATATACACGAAACGGTGAAAGCAGAGCGTAATGTAACGCAGAAACAGATCCAATCTCGGAGGTGCTCTCGCCTCCCAAGCCATGGGAGCCAACGATCGGAGGAAACCCTTCTCCCATCTAGGGAGAAGGTCCAGAAGAAGAAGAAGAAGGGGGGCTCTCTCCCCTTGCTTCGATGGCGCCGGAACGCCGCCGGGGGCCATCATCATCACCGCGATCTTCACCAACACCTCCGCCATCTTCACCAACATCTCCATCACCTTCCCCCATCTATATCCAGCGGTCCACTCTCCCGCAACCCGCTGTACCCTCTACTTGAACATGGTCTTTATGCTTCATATTATTATCCAATGATGTGTTTCCATCCTATGATGTCTGAGTAGATTTCCATTGTCCTATCGGTGATTGATGAATTGCTATGATTGGTTTGAGTTGCATATTTTATTATTGGTGCTGTCCTATTGTGCCCTCCGTGTCGGCATAAGCGTGAGGGATTCCTGCTGTAGGGTTTGCAATATGTTTATGATTTTCTTATGGTGGGTGGCGTGAGTGTGAAGCCTGAGACCGAGTAAGTAGGTTGTTTGCGTATGGGATAAAGGGGACTTGATACTTTAATGTTATGGTTGGGTTTTACCTTAATGAATCTTTAGTGATTCTTGAGATGCTTGCTAGAGTTCCAATCATAAGTGCATATGATCCAAGTAGAGAAAGTATGTTAGCTTATGTCTCTCCCTCAAATAGAATTGCAATAGTGATTACCGGTCTAGTAACATAGTCAATTGCTTAGGGACAATTCCACAACTCCTACCACCACTTTTCCACACTCGCCATATTTACTTTAGTTGTGTTTTTATCTAAACAGCCCCTAGCTTTTATTTACGTGTTCTTTATTATCTTGCAAACCTATCCTATCACACCTACAAAGTACTACTAGTTTCATACTTGTTCTAGGTAAAGCGAACGTCAAGCGTGTGTAGAGTCGTATCAGTGGCCGATAGGACTTGAGAGAGTATTTGTTCTACCTTTAGCTCCTCATTGGGTTCGACACTCTTACTTATCGAAAGAGGCTACAACTATCCCGTATACTTGCGGGTTATCAATTACATATTGTAGTTGGTTACTATATGGTTTATTTGGTGGAAGATTATATCTTCAGATCTATTATGCTATTTAATACCCCTCTGATCTTGAGCATGATTATCATTTGTGAGTAGTTACTTTTGTTCTTGAGGTCACGGGAGAAATCATGTTGCAAGTGATCATGTGAAATTGATATTTGTTCGATATTTTGATAGTATGTATGTTGTGATTCCCTTAGTGGTGTCATGTGAATGTCGACTACATGACACTTCACCATATTTGGGCCTAAGGGAATGCATTGTGGAGTAGTTATTAGATGCTGGGTTGCGAGAGTGACATGAATTTTAACCCTAGTTTATGCGATATTCCGTAAGGGACTGATTGGATCCAAAAGTTTAATGCTATGGTTAGAATTTCTTCTTAATACTTTTCTCATAGTTGCGGATGCTTGCTAGGGGGTTAATCATAAGTAGGAGGTTTGTTCAAGTAAGAACAGCACCTAAGCACCGGTCCAGCCACATATCAAATTATCAAAGTAGCGAAAACGAATCGTATCAACATGATGAAAGTGACTAGACAAAATTCCCGTGTACCCTCAAGAATGCTTTGCTTATTATAAGAGAACGTTTTGGCCTATCCTTTGCCTCAAAAAGATTGGGATACCTTGCTGCACTTTTGTTACCATTACCGTTACTTGCTCGTTACAAATTATGTTGCTATCAAACTACTCTGCTACTTACAATTTCAGCACTTGCAGACATCACCTTGCTGAAAACCACTTGTCATTTCCTTCTGCTCCTGTTGGGTTCGACACTCTTGCTTATCGAAAAGGCTAAAATTGATCCCATATACTTGTGGGTCATCACCCACACGTGTGGCATGAAACAATTCCGCTGATACGTTTTTCGATATCAATTTTAGTTTCAAGAGGATGGCAACTTTAGTTGTGAAGCACATGGCTACTTTCACTTTTTTGAGATTTGTGTTTTTTGGATGGCAACTTTAGTGTAAAAAACATGTAGGCGGTGTTACTACATGACAAACATGTGGCAGTTATCGGCGTCCAAAACAATTAATTCTTTTTCTATCAATACTAGATTTGTTGGTCGTAAGTCGACCGTCGAAAGTCGACCGTCGATGACCTCGCCCCTGGTCACTGCACCGGCTACAGCGTCCACTCGTCGACCGCACCCAGCAAATGCCATGCCGGTTACCACACCCTTGGCGTCCAAACGATCGCACCGGCTACCGCACCCTAGTCTACTACAAAACAGAATACGTCCAGTCTTCATCCTCCTACGGTGGTTGTTGGGTCAGCAGCATGATGGAGGTCGCATTGGGTGGATCCCGACCCACTCCCTTCTCTCACCTCGACGTGGCAGAAGAGAGAACATTGTGCTATGGGGGCCATTGACGACGACGAGATGGGAGCTGTTGCTTGTTGATCCAGGTGGACTGCTGTTTTTTTTTGCTTTTTCCATGCTATTATATTATCTGTTTTCAATGTTTAATGGGCTTTATTATGCACTTTTATATTATTTTTAGGACTAACCTACTAACCAAAGGCCCAGTGCAAATTGTTGTTTTTTTGCCTATTTCAGTGTTTCACAGAAAAGGCATATCAAACAGAGTCCAAACGGAATGAAACCTTCGGGAGAGTTATTTTGGAACAAACGCAATCCAGGAGACTTGGAGTGGACATCAAGGAAGCAACGAGGCGGCCACGAGGTATGGAGGCGCTCCCACGGGGGTAGGCGTGCCCCCACCCTCGAGGCTCCACCGACCTACTTCTTTCGCCTATATATACTCATATACCCCAAAAATATCCGAGAGCACCACGAAACCCTATTTCCACTGCCGCAACCTTCAGTACCCGTGAGATCCCATCTTGGGGCCTTTTCCGGCGCTCTGCCGGAGAGGGAATCGATCACGGAGGGCTTCTACATCAACACCATAGCCTCTCCGATGATGTGTGAGTAGTTTACCGCAGACCTTCGGGTCCATAGTTATTAGCTAGATGGCTTCTTCTCTTTCTTTGGATCTCAATACAAAGTTCTCCTCGATTCTCTTGGAGATCTATTCAATGTAATTCTTTTTGCGGTGTGTTTGTCGAGATCCGATGAATTGTGGGTTTATGATCAAGATTATCTATGAACAATATTTGGTTCTTTTCTGAATTCTTATATGTATGATTTGATATCTTTGCAAGTCTCTTTGAATTATCAGTGTGGTTTGGCCTACTAGATTGATCTTTCTTGCAATGGGAGAAGTGCTTAGCTTTGGGTTCAATCTTGCGGTGCCCTTTCCCAGCGATACCAGGGGCAGCAAGGCACGTATTGTATTGTTGCCATCAAGGATAAAAAGATGGGTTTTATATCATATTTCTTGAGTTTATCCCTCTACATCATGTCATCTTGCCTAATGCGTTACTCTGTTCTTATGAACTTAATACTCTAGATGCATGTTGTATAGCGGTCTCTGAGTGGAGTAATAGTAGTAGAAGCGGAATAGTTTAGGTCTACTTGTCACGAACGTGATGCCTATATACATGATCATGCCTAGATATTCTCATAACTATGCGTGTTTCTATCAATTGCTCGACAGTAATTTGTTCACCCACCGTAGAATATGCTATCTTGAGAGAAGCCACTAGTGAAACCTATGGCCCCCGGGTCTATATTTTATCATATTAATCTTCCGTTAATTTGCTATTTCTGTCGCCGTTTATTTTGCAATCTTTACTTTCCAATCTATATCATAAAAATATCAAAAATATTAATCTTATTATCTTTATCAGATCTCACTTTTGCAAGTGGCCGTGAAGGGATTGACAACCCCTTTATCGCGTTGGTTGCAAGGTTCTTATTTGTTTGTGTTGGTACGAGGGACTTGCGTGTAGTCTCCTACTGGATTGATACCTTGGTTCTCAAAAACTGAGGGAAATACTAACGCTACTTTGTTGCATCACCCTTTCCTCTTCAAGGGAAAACCAACACATGCTCAAGAGGTAGCAAGAAGGATTTCTGGCACCGTTGCCGGAGAGATCTATGCAGTCAAGACATACCAAGTACCCATCACAAACTCTTATCCCTCGCATTACATTATTTGCCATTTGCCTCTTGTTTTCCTCTCCCCCACTTCACCTTTGCCTTTTCTTCGCCCTTCTTCCGTTCATCCTTTTGTTTGCTCGTGTTGCCATGTACCTTATTTTTGATTGCATCTTTGCTTGCTAAAAGTTTATGGATCCTTATCCACTTGCTAATCTATTTAAGAGATCCAATTATGATGAACCTATTGCTAGTGAGTTGAGTGCACTAGATTATCTTTATGAGGTTTTGCTTGAAATTCATGAATCTGAAAATTGTGATGAAGTACTTTATGAAGCAATTCACGATAGACCTTTGACTAAAAAGCATAACTACAATGATTTTATTATAAATTCTATTGATGTAAATTGTGCTAATAATATGCAGAACCCTAACCTTGGGGATGCCAGTTTTGCTATGTTCTCTACTTGTTGTAATGATCATGATTGGGGTGATTCTTCTTACAATTTTGAAAATTTATTTAAGCCCCATGATGAATATGAGATTGATAATAATGTTTGCAATAATACTGAAAGTGGGTTTGGAAGAGTGTCAACTTTAGATCCCACATATTTGGATAATGTTCAATCTTATGAAGTTTTTGATAAAAGTGGGTTTGGAGAGGTCATGACTTTAGTTAATGATATTCCCACTATCTTGGAAGAGTGTCAACTTTGCATGCATATGGATAATGTAGAGAAAATCGTATGTGAAAGCTATACTATTGAATTTGAATATGATCCCACGTGCAATTATTATGAGAGAGGAAAATATGGTTGTAGAAATTTTCATGTTACTAAATTACCTCTCGTTATGTTGAGATTGCTATTGTTTCTTTCCGCTTCCTTGCATATGCTGGTTTTTGCTTGCCTTGATAATTTGTTTGCCTATAAGATGCCTACGCATAGGAAGTATGTTAGACTTAGATGTGTTTGTTACGTGTTTCAAGATGCTCTCTTTGTGCTTCAAATCTTGTCTTTCATGTGAGCATCATTAGAATTATCAATGCCTAGCTAGGGGCGTTAAACGATAGCGCTTGTTGGGAGGCAACCCAATTTTATTTTTGTTCCTTGATTTTTGTTCCTGTTTAGTAATAAATAATTCATCTAGCCTCTGTTTGGATGTGGTTTTATGTTTTAATTAGTGTTTTTGCCAAGTAGAACCAATAGGATCTTCTTGGGTGATTGTTGTTTGATCTTGCTGAAAAAGACAGAAACTTTGCGCTCACGAAAATAATTGTTAAAATTCACCAGAACGTGATAAATTCCAATTCTTTTTGCATTAGATCAATATAGAAATTTTCCAGGTTGTCCTAGTTTTTCAGAATTTTTTGAGATCCAGAAGTATTCGAACAAATCAGATTGCTACAAACTGTTCTATTTTTAACAGATTCTGTTTTCCGTGTGTTGTTTGCTTATTTTGATGAATCTATGGCTAGTATCGGGGGGTATGAACCATAGATAAGTTGGAATAAAGTAGGTTTAACACCAATATAAATAAAGAATGAGTTCATTACATTACCTTATTGTGGTGGTTTGTTTTATTTCGCTAACGGAGCTCATGAGATTTTCTGTTGAGTTTTGTGTTGTGAAGTTTTCAAGTTTTTGGGTAAAGATTTGATGGATTATGGAACAAGGAGTGGAAAGAGCCTAAGCTTGGGGATGCCCAAGGCACCCCAAGGTAAAATTCAAGGATAACAAAAATCCTAAGCTTGGGGATGCCCCGGAAGGCATCCCCTCTTTCGTCTTCGTCTATCGGTAACTTTTCTTGAGGCTATATTTTTATTCACCACATGATATGTGTTTTGCTTGGAGCGTCTTGTATGATTTGAGTCTTTGCTTTTTAGTTTACCACAATCATACTTGCTGTACACATCTTTTAGATAGACACACATGAATCGGAATTTATTAGAATACTCTATGTGCTTCACTTATATTTTTTGAGCTAGATAATTTTGCTCTAGTGCTTCGCTTATATGTTTTTAGAGCACGGTGGTGGTTTTATTTTATAGAAATTATTGATCTCTCATGCTTCACTTATATTATTTTGAGAGTCTTATAAAACAGCATGGTAATTTGCTTTGGCTATAAAATTAGTCCTAATATGATGAACATCCAAGATAGGTATAATAAAACTATCATATAAAGTGCATCGAATACTATGAGAAGTTTGATTCTTTATGATTGTTTTGAGATATGAAGATGGTGATATTAGAGTCATGCTAGTTGAGTAGTTGTGAATTTGAGAAATACTTGTTCTAAAGTTTGTGATTCCCGTAGCATGCACGTATGGTGAAACGTTATGTGATGAAGTCGGTGCATGATTTATTTACTGATTGTCTTCCTTATGAGTGGCGGTCGAGGACGAGCGATGGTCTTTTCCTATCAATCTATCCCCCTAGGAGCATGCGCGTAGTACTTTGTTTCGATATCTAATAGATTTTTGCAATAAGTATGTGAGTTCTTTATGATTAATGTTGAGTCCATGGATTATCCACTCTCTCACCCTTCCACCATTGCTAGCCTCTCTAATACCGCGCACCTTTCGCCGGTATCATACACCCACTATATATCTTCCTCAAAACAGCCACCATACCTACCTATTATGGCATTTCCATAGCCATTCCGAGATATATTGCCATGCAACTTACCACCGTTCCGTTTGTTTTGACATTTTTCATCATTGTCATATTGCTTTGCATGATCATGAAATTGACATCATACTTGTGGCAAAGCCACCTTTATAATTCTTTCATACATGTCACTCTAGATTCATTGCATATCCCGGTACACCACCGGAGGCATTCACATAGAGTCATATTTTGTTCTAAGTATTGAGTTGTAACTTTTGAGTAGTAAGTAAATAAAAGTGTGATGATCATCATTATTAGAGCATTGTCCCAAGTGAGGAAAGGATGATTGAGACTATGATTCCCCCACAAGTAGGGATGAGACTCCGGATGAAAAAAAGGAAAAGAAAAAAAGGCCATAAAAAAGAGAGAAAAAGGCCCAAATAAAAAAAGATGAGAGAAAAAGAGAGAAGGGACAATGTTACTATCCTTTTACCACACTTGTGCTTCAAAGTAGCACCACGATCTTGATGATAGAGAGTTTCCTATGTTGTCACTTTCATATACTAGTGGGAATTTTACATTATAGAACTTGGCTTGTATATTCCAATGATGGGCTTCCTCAAAATGCCCTAGGTCTTCGTGAGCAAGTGAGTTGGATGCACACCCACTTAGTTTCTTTTTGTTGAGCTTTCATACACTTATAGCTCTAGTGCATCCGTTGCATGGCAATCCCTACCCACTCACATTGATATCTATTGATGGGCATCTCCATAGCACGTTGATACGCCTAGTTGATGTGAGACTATCTTCTCCTTTTTTTCCTCCACAACCAACATTCTATTTCACATATAGTGCTATGTCCATGGCTCACGCTCATGTATTGCGTGAAGATTGAAAAAGTTTGAGAACATCAAAGTATGAGACAATTGCTTGGCTTGTCATCGGGGTTGTGCATGATTTAAATATTTTGTGTGATGAAGATAGAGCATAGCCAGACTATATGATTTTGTAGAGATAACTTTCTTTGGCCATGTTATTTTGAGAAGACATGATTGCTTTGTTAGTATGCTTGAAGTATTATTATTTTTATGTCAATATTAAACTTTTGTCTTGAATCTTTCAGATCTAAACATTCATGCCACAATAAAGAAAATTACATTGAGAATTATGCTAGGTAGCATTCCACATCAAAAATTCTGTTTTTATCATTTACCTACTCGAGGACGAGTAGGAATTAAGCTTGGGGATGCTTGATACCTCTCCAACGTATCTATAATTTTTGATTGTTCCATGCTATTATATTATCTGTTTTGGATGTTTAATGGCCTTTATTATGCACTTTTATATTATTTTGGGACTAACCTACTAACCAAAGGCCCATGTGCAAATTGCTGTTTTTTGCCTATTTCAGTGTTTTCAGAAAAGGAATATCAAACGGAGTCCAAACGGAATGAAACCTTCGGGAGAGTTATTTTTGGAACAAATGCAATCCAGGAGACTTGGAGTGGACGTCAAGGAAGCAACGAGGCGGCCACGAGGTAGGGAGGCGCGCCCAGGGGGTAGGCGCGCCCCCACCCTCGTGGCTCCACCGACCTACTTCTATCGCCTATATATATTCATATACCCCGAAAATATCCGAGAGCACCATGAAACCCTATTTTCACCGCCGCAACCTTCTGTAACCGCGAGATCCCATCTTGGGGCCTTTTCCGGCGCTCCGCCGGAGGGAGAATCGATCAGGGAGGGCTTCTACATCAACACCATAGCCTCTCCAATGATGTGTGAGTAGTTTACCGTAGACCTTTGGGTCCATAGTTATTAGCTAGATGGCTTTTTGTCTCTCTTTGGATCTCAATAAAAAGTTTTCCTCGATTCTCTTGGAGATCTGTTCGATGTAATTTTTTTTGCGGTGTGTTTGTCGAGATCCGATGACTTGTGGATTTATAATCAAGACTATCTATGAACATTATTTGGTTCTTTTCTGAATTCTTATATGTATGATTTGATATCTTTGCAAGTCTCTTTGAATTATCAGTTTGGTTTGGCCTACTAGATTGATCTTTCTTGCAATGGAAGAAGTCTTAGTTTTGGGTTCAATCTTGCGGTGTCCTTTCCCAGTGACAGCAGGGGCAGCAAGGCACGTATTATATTATTGCCGTCAAGGATAAAAAGATTGTGTTTATATCATATTGCTTGAGTTTATCCCTCTACATCATGTCATTTTGCCTAATGTGTTACTCTGTTCTTATGAACTTAATACTCTAGATGCATGCTGGATAGCGGTCGATGTGTGGAGTAATAGTAGTAGATGCAGAATCGTTTCGGTCTACTTGTCACGAACGTGATGCCTATATACATGATCATGCCTAGATATTCTCATAACTATGCGCTTTTCTATCAATTGCTCGACAGTAATTTGTTCACCCACCATAGAATATGCTATCTTGAGAGAAGCCACTAGTGAAACCTATGGCCCCGGGGTCTATCTTCCATCATATTAATCTTCCATTAATTTGCTATTTATGTCGTCATTTATTTTGCAATCTTTACTTTACAATCTATATCATAAAAATACCAAAAATATTTATCTTATTATCTTTATCAGATCTCACTTTTGCAAGTGGCCATGAAGGGATTGACAACCCCTTTATCGCGTTGGTTGCAAGGTTCTTATTTGTTTGTGCAGGTACGAGGGACTTGCGTGTAGTCTCCTACTGGATTGATACCTTGGTCCTCAAAAACAAAGGAAAGCACTTACGCTACTTTGCTGCACCACCCTTTCCTCTTCAAGTGAAAACCAAGACATGCTCAAGAGGTAGCAGTACACATCATTTTCTATGGATAGAGCAGCTATTTGTTGAACTTAGGGGGTGGGAAAAAATATGAGGGGGGTTAGGTGTAGTGGTGTTGGACCATGGCAAGTGTTCTATCCTGGTGCATGGCAACTTCTTTTTTGTTTAGGGTTGCATGGCAACTTGTAGGAAAATTTGTTTTGTACACATGGCATTCGTAGAGAATTATTCCTCCATAACATGGCAATTTTAGAGAATTAATTTAATGTTCACACGGTAATGTTAGCTATTTTGTTTTCGTAAATCATGGCAATTTTTGGAAATGTTTCTACTTGTCACATGGCAAATGTAGATAATTTTGCATTTCTAAGAAAAATATATTTTATACACAATGGAAAATGTTCAAAAAGTGTTTCTTATGGTCTCATGGGAAATCTTAAACATTTTATATTTATAAAACATGGCATTACTTACTTGTACTGTTTTTCACATGAAAAATTCAGGAAGTTTGTTCCCTAAGTCATGGCAATTCGGAAAGTTTTGCGACTCCTAAAAACCATGTGCTTATTCACATGGAAATTTTTGTCGAATAGATCATCACAACTCTTATTAGTTTTCCTTCTTTTGAATGTCATTGCAAATCAATATTCAGCTTGTTGGCAAATCAAAATTGCACACCATTTACACAGAAATTGCACGTTTTTATAATATGCAAGAATGATAGTATAATAGTGGAATTCCGCAAAAAAGATGTTTCCTCAGAAGTAATGAATTAGCGGCACTGCCATTGACCTTCAATAAGAAAGAAACAAATCAAAAAAAATAAAGTCAAAACAATTAATTTTATAAGAGGCTTGGGCGGCAACGTGCCGGGGCGAGACGCCGGCCACGGCACCGTGCTTTGACCGCTCGCTTGTGAAGCTACCCGGCGGCCAAGAGCTGGCCAGGAGCGTCCTGCGAAAGGTCGTGCCAGATCTGCCTTTGGTACGTTCACAGCTAGCCTCTGTTCGTTTCGTTGGTGACGTTTGCGACAAAACGAAGTCGTTTAACTGCTGCCTTGTTCCGGCGAGAGCAGGCGGCACCGCCATCATCGGTCGTAGACGAGACTAGCACGCGTCGTACGTTCACCTTGGACGCGCGGCAGATCGAACGCCTCAAGGAGCGCATCCTCCGTCTCGGCGAAGCCAATGGCGCGCCCCTGCCTCGCCCTCCGTCCACCTTCGCGACCGTCGCCGCGCTCGCATGGACGTGCTTGGTCCGGTGCAAGCCGTTCGCTCCGGACGACGAGGTGCTGCTCTTATTCATCATCGATGTCCGCGACCGCCTCGACCGTCCCGTCAAGGCGGGGTACATCGGCGCATGCCTCAGGGGGTGTCTCGCCAGGCTCCCCGCACGGGAGCTCCGCGACCGCGGCGAGCGCGCCCTGGCGGCTGCAGCGTCGGCGGTCCGGGACGAGGTCCGCAAGACTAGAGAGGCCCCAGTGGCGACGTGGGATTTTCTGACGTCGGTGTTGGCCGGCTACTCTTGGGACCATATGATGAACGTGTCGGGCTCGCCGCGCTTCCGGGTGTTAGACTGAGAGTAACCAGCCGAGCTGGTCTTGCGCCAGATGAGCTGGCCATGCACGCTCTTACTTCAAGCATCGATGCCTCCTCGCTACTGGGCTGATGCTCTCAACACCGCCACCTTGCTCCTTAACCTGCGCCCCACCAAAAAAGTTATCCCTCATCACGCCGCACGAGGTCCTCCACCGCACACCGCCCTTTTATTCTCATCTTCGTGTCTTCGGATGCTTATGCTATCCCAACACGGAGGCCACTGCGCCACACAAACTTGCCGCGCGCTCTGTGGCTTGTGTCTTCATCGGCTACCCTTCTGACCACAAAAGGTACCGTTGTCTTGACCGCTCCACCAACAAAGTCTACACATCACGGCATGTTGTGTTTGATGAGTTTATCTTCCCCTTTTTCAGTACCCCGGCGACTTCCCCGACGATGGAATTTCACCATCCAATCCATCACGATGGCCCTACCCTCTCTCCGAACCCCGTGGTCCCCGCGATCACCCCGCTGGTCGCCAACACCCCAGCCCCTGCAGCCCCCTCACCTCGTCGAAGCGCTGCCCCGACAGCCGCTTCACCCGGCGAACCCACTGTTGCGCCAGTCACTTCGTCCGGCGGCACCGCTAGCACGCCAGTCGTTTCGTCCGCCGTCCATGCTGCCGCGACACCGGCTTCGACCGACTCTCTGACATCTTCCTCCACCGATCGTAGCCCTCCGTCCACTTCATCTAGCAGTCCTCCCACCCCTAGACCTCTACCCCCGCATGCCGTCGCCGTTGCACCACCTGCTAATCCTCACGGCATGCGTACTCGTGCCAAGTCTGGTTTCCACTTACCCTCCCGTCGGCTTAACTTCCTTGCTGAACTATGAGGCGCTTCTCCACTTCCCCGTACTTACCGCGCCGCCCTCGATGGTCCACATTGGGCCGGTGCCATGAGCGACGAGTACCAAGCCCTCCTTCAAAACGAGACTTGGTCGCTTGTTCCTCGGCCCTCCGATGCTCCCGTCATTAGCGGGAAATGGGTTTTTCGTTACAAATACAACTCTGACGGCACACTCGCTCGTTATAAGGCGCGTTGGGTAGTCCGTGGGTTTTCTCAGACCGAGGGGATCGATTACGACGAGACCTTTTCTCCCGTGGTCAAACCTAGCACTATTCGTGTTGTTCTCTCCCTCGCTACCTCTCACTCCTGGCCCATCCACCAGTTAGATGTCAAGAACGCTTTCCTCCACGGCCACCTTACTGAGACTGTCTACTTCCAGCAGCCCCTTGGGTTTGAAGACCCCGTTGCACCCTCCCATGTCTCTCCTTCAGAAATCCCTCTATGGCCTTAAGCAGGCTCCACGTGCGTGGTTCACTCGCTTCGCCGCGTTCGCCACATCCATGGGATTCGTCGCCTCCAAATGCGACACGTCACCTTTTATTTACAAATCCACAAACCACACGGCCCACCTTCTCCTTTACGTCGACGATATTATTCTCACGGCATCCTCGACCACTTTTCTCGACTACATCATCTCTCTTCTCCGTGGGGAGTTTTCTATGACTGACCTCGGTCCTCTCTCTCATTTCCTTGGCATTGCCGTTGCTCGCTCCTCCACCGGGCTACACCTCTCACAGTGACAGTATGCTTTAGACATCATTGAGCGTGCCGGCATGACTGACTGTCATCCCGTTCGCACTCCCATTGACTCTGGCGCCAAACTATCCATCTCTGACGGCGATCTCCTTGAGAACCCTACCCTTTACCGTAGCTTAACCGGCGCCCTCCAGTACATGACTCTCACTCGTCCTGATCTGTCCTATGCCGTTCAGCAGGCCTGCCTCTTCATGCATGCCCCACGCTCCTCCCATTATAACCTCGTCAAACGCATCATGCGTTATCTCAAGGGCACCCTAGACCTCGGCCTCCACATCACCCCTTCCCCACCGTCCACTCTCTTAGCATACTCCGACGCAGACTGGGCCGGCTGCCCCGACACACGACGCTCCACCTCTGGTTTTTGTGTTTTTCTTGGGGATAATTTGATATCTTGGTCGTCGAAACGACAGCTTACTGTTTCCAGGTCAAGCGCTGAGGCAGAGTACCGGGCCGTTGCCCACGTCGTTGCAGAGACCGCTTGGTTACGTCAGTTGTTGCAGGAGCTCCATCAGCCTATCGCCAAGTCCACGGTGGTGTATTGTGATAATGTCTTTGCTGAGTACCTGTCCGCTAATCCAGTGCAGCATCGGCGCACGAAACACATTGAGTTTGACATTCATTTTGTGCGGGACAAGGTTTCTCTTGGGGAAGTTCGTGTACTTCACGTCCCGACAACCTCTCAGTACGCGGACATCTTCACGAAGGGTCTACCTACTGCTGCTTTCACTCAGTTCCGGTCCAGTCTCAATGTTCGGCAAGCCCACATTGAGACTGCGGGGGGCTGTTAGACTGAGAGTAACCAGCCGAGCTGGTCTTGCGCCAGATGAGCTGGCCATGCACGCGCTCCATGCGCGACCGCCCTTGCATGCGCCATGCACGAGTCAGCCGCTCCTGTCCATCCACAGAAATAGGATCAGCTGGTAGTTTGTTAGCGTGTGCGTGCGTTGTATCTTCTTTCCCTCTCACATATGTACTCTCTTATATATATGCTACCTCTGAGAGGATGAATACAAGTTATGTTTTGAGCTCAATCTAGTTGTTCAACACCGGGCATACGAGGAAGCCGACTTCGGATGGGGGAAGCCGAGGCGGACAGAGTAGATTAACATGGATCACGACGGTCAAATCGCGCTGATGGGCGCCGGAGACGGCCGTGGGGTGCAGGTGTCGGTGTCACTGCTGAATCCAGCGGAAATGGACTTGTTCAAGTCTCACTTCCTCGAGCTGCTCGGTTAATTCAAAAAAATTCAATTGTTTTGTCTCTGGATTTGCTGGTCCTAAGTCGACCGAGATTTGTCGTTAATATTGGTGTACGTTTTTTAGTGAAAAAAATTCAAAAATTGTATGGATCAGACGTCCGCTCTCGGCCGTTTTCGCGTGATGCTCTCTGGCACGGGGAAATGTTGGCACGTCAGTCGTGGCAATTCGTTCGCTCCCAACGGCTACAGCACAAACATGTTGTTTTTTTCTTAAAAAAAAAGAGGATAACCCCAGCCTCTGCATCAAAATGTCAAACATGTTGGTTAGTCCATCAACTCGTCACCTCACTTGTCCTACAGTCCTATCCCCTTCCGTTTTCGCATTAGGTCTGTCTAGGACACATCTAGATGTGACATAGTTATGTCACATCTAATTTGATGTCCATTCTGTTTATTATTTATTATTTATTTCTAGTTTTTTTTTGTTTTTTGTTGTTGCATTTTATATTTATGGGAGTTTAGATGTGACATTCTTAAAAAACATCTAGATGTGAATTAGACAAACTGTTTCGCATTTTCCTCGTCGACACCTGCACACGCACATACACAGAATGAGAGAGTTTTATACACTATGTTTTGGTTCATAGTTTTGTTTTTCTGTTTCCCGCTCATACACTATGTTTCGGTTCAGGGTTCAAACGATCAAGAATACGTTTATGTGCTGATGTGGAGTTGCTTATATTATATCTCTATGTATTTGTTGCTTATAATGTGGAAAATCTCGTAGTTTCATAAATTACAAATAACACTGTGTGCATGTACAACGTAGATGTGACACATATATGTGTAAAATTTCATTAATAAATTCATTTGTCGGTTGTGAAAAAATAGTGTGTCCATATATAGCGAATCCATGTATTTATCCTTTTTGTGTAATACTTCATTAAACAAATGTGTACATGAAATTTTGCAGGAGGGTACCACGAATGTATATGTTGTTGTTGTGAATTTGTTCATTTTACTTGATTCTTTATTTTTGTTTGATTTTCCAGAATGATTCTCAAGTGACCCCAGCTCACTCGCTGTTTTTCATAGCTGGTACGCCTACCCGTGGCGGTGCATAAATTGCTCTTTTATCGTACATCCAGAATTAGTTACATGTCGGTCGGCCGCAGAGAGGAACATGCTTATGTCCTTGGCCGTGCGCCCGTGCTCTTTCTCCTCACTTTGTCGTCGGTGAGATGCAAGAATTAGTGGGCGAGGCCCATAAAATCTAACAAAATTGACCACTGAAAATTTGACGCTTCAAGATAGAGCGAGGCGCTTGTATTTTAGCAGAACTGTCATGGTTGTTGTAGGGTAGTAGTCAGTAGGGTATCATCGATCTAGATATTTCTTTTGGCTGGAATGATAGATCTAGAATTAATTACATGTCCACAATCAGGAACATGGCCGTGCTAGCATTCGTTCACTGGCTTGGGAGTATAAGGCGCCGTGCACCCGAGCTGTCTGCTCACCACTGCTTGGTCAGGCACGCCATGTCGTCGGTGAGATTAATCCACGCGAGCTACGTCAACGTGCCGGCAACCGCGGCGCTGCCGCCGGAGCCGATCAAGCTCACGGCGATGGAGGCGCCGTGGGTCGTCCTCCCTGAGCTGCAGCACGTCCTGCTGTACGAGGGCGAAGACATGCCGCCCTTCGACGGCATTCTCCAGTCCCTCAGATCCTCCCTGGCCGCGACTCTGGGCAGCTTCGCGCCGCTGGCCGGCAAACTCGTCCACCTTGAGGACACCGGCGACGTTGCCATCGCCTGCTCCACCTCGGACGGCGTCAGGTTCGTCGTCGCGGAGTGTGACGGCGACATGAGACACCTGGCCGGCGACGAGGAGCACGACGTGCGCGTGCTCGAGCGGCTGGTGCCGGGGGTGGACATGGGCGAGTTGCCGACCCCCGTGCTGGCCGTGCAGGCCACGCGCTTCGAAGGCGGTGTGGCGGTCGGGGTGACGGTGCACCACGGCGTCGCCGACGGGCGGTCGCTGTGGACGTTCGTCGAGGCGTGGGCGGCGGCATGCCGTGGCGAGGCACATGCGGTGACGGCACCTTCCTTCGATCGCTCGCTCGTCAAGCTGCCTGGTGGCGAGGAGTTGGCGAGGAGCCTCTTCAGAAAGTACGCCCCAAATCTACCAAAGGTGTGTTGCGTACCCAACGTGAGATGGCGCCACCTGTCCTTTGGCTGCATCCCACGGCGTTTGCTCGCCCGCTTTTGGCGCTAGTTCTCGGCCCGTTTTCCAAGCCCGCGTCGTAGTTCAGCTCGTCTCCGATCGGCTCCTAGACGAGGAGGCCCACGCACCAGCATGCCACGCACGCACGATCCCATCTTGTTCGGCGAGTGAAGGACGGCGGTCATGGCCGACCGAGCAGCTAACAGCCCCGCCACCGAGTGTTACAATCATGCTCAGCATCTAGGGATCATACTCCGTATTTTATTACTCGTGCAAGTGACATCGTGTTGACGAAACCACGCCGGCGCCATGCATGCAAATACGTAGCCGAGCATCACCGCCCACCGTGCGCCCGCAGCGGCGCCTCCATGTCCAACGCTGCCGCCACGGTGGCTGCCAGTCTGATCCGGGGCCTCTCCAATGGAGTCGCGCATATCGTGGGATACGTGTCCCCGGTGCCTATTGCTCCGCTGCCGTCGCCGCCGCGACTCCGCTCGGCCTTGGCGGTCCGCTTGTTGGGGAATTAATGGGGATCGCGTCAATTTCGCTAGCCGACATCGCAGCTTACCAATCGAGCCGAGCGGAAGCGTATCGAGCGATGGAGCGAGCCTACGGAAGAAGCGGTGGAGCGGACGAGCGAATGCCGTGGGATGAAACAAGAGGACAGGTGGCACCATCTCACGTCAGGTACGCAGGGAAGGAGTCGTGGAGACCGTCTCCACGGAATTTTTTTCCCCTAACCAAGGTGCAATTTTAGATGCAAAAATGCTTAACTTACGCAAGAGTCCCTACGGAATCAACTTAAGGTCTAATCCCTCCCGTCAATTTTCAACTAACCCTCCTGATTTCTTCATGGCTCAACGTTTCGTAAGTTAATTCATTCTCTCTTTTTTGCGTAAGTTAACGAAAATCCAACTCGGTGCCAGGGCTCATCTGCTACCGAGCTACAGTAAATTCAAAAAAATACAAGAAAAAAATCTGAATCTTTTTTTTGTATGGAAGATGTTCGTGTGCATGTCCGTGCCACTGGTGGAAAAAAGGCCTTTGGTCGCGGTTCGCAACTGCCATTAGTCGCGGTTGGGCAACCGCGACCAAATAAGCGCGACTAATGCCCCCCACCTTTAGTCGCGGCTGCTTAAGAATCATGACTAACGGCCCGTCCACGTGGGCGCCAAAGGACCGTCGAGCGGAGGACCTTTAGTCGCGGTTCTTAACCGCCCATGATTAAAGGCCGCCACAGGTTTAGGGTTTTAGCCCCCCTAAACCTGTTTTCTGCTTAATTTGTATTGTTTTATTTCTTTTGTGCTTTATTTTAATTTTAAAGGAGTTTCATATATTCTACGGTACTACATACATGCATATGAATGTACAATTTCAAATAAATTTGAAATTAGAACCAAAAAGAATTCAAGAGGAATATACAATATATATTCAATATCATCGGACAGGCTAACACATCTTTCCCTAATCCCTAATCCCTAATTCCCTAATTTATTAATATTTTTATTTTTAATTTTTAATTTTTTTTATTTTTAATTTTTAATTTTTAATAAAGCAAATAGTGTTTTTGGGCGTACGTCGTCGGCTATTTTGCATGAAAGTCCCTTCGTTTCTGAGAATTCAACCCACAATCCTACTTTAAGTGTGTTCCTGATGAGATAATGTTTTATTTTTATAGAAAACCCCTGCCAAAGATCGCCACTTATCCATTGTCGGCCATCAACGCCACTTATCCATTGCCGGCCTCCATCATTGCAGCACGCGCGCCGCTTGTCACGGCCAAGGCACTGGAGAAGCCAAGGAAGGGGTGATGCGTCACAAGGGCGTCCGCCACAAGGTGAGCCCAAGAATGGGTCGAGGCGTTGGAGAGCCGCATGTGAAGTAGCCGGAGGTGGCCTTGGCCGGATGCACTACCAGTTGCCGAGGGCGGGCGAAGCGAGGCGGCACAAGGCTGATGGCGAGGGAGGCCGGGCGGGCGTTGAGGGCGGGCGAGCGAGGCGGCAAGACCGAGGTCCGGGCCGGCGGCAAGGCTGTAGGCGAGGGCGACGGGCGGGCGGCGCCGAGGGCGAGGGCGACGGCGGGCGCCGAGGGCGAGGGCGACGGCGGCGGCGCCGAGGGCGCCAAGAGACTAACAAAGTAGAATCGGAATCGGAGAAGACGAGAATCAGAGCCTTGTATTTATAGCCCTCTTTAGTCGCGGTTGGCCACGAGACCATGACTAAAGGTACCCTTTTAGTCGCGGGTCGCCTGCCCAACCGCGACTAAAGGGTTTTTATGGAGTTTTTATGCGTTCCCGCGCTTTCATTTTTTAGTCGCGGTTGGTCTGCCAACCGCGACTAAAGGCCGCTGCAGTTTAGGGTTTTAGCCCCCCCAAACCTGTTTTCTGTTTAATTTGTATTGTTTTCTTTTTAATTTGTATTGTTTTCTGTTTAATTTGTATTGTTTTATTTCTTTTGTGCTTTATTTTAATTTTGAAGGAGTTTCACATATTCTACGGTACTACATACATGCATATGAATGTACAATTTCAAACAAATTTCCCGCCACTTTCTTCCCGCCTCCTGTCTTCCCGCTCCCATTTTTCCCGCCATTTCTCACTACATATATGTAGCCCGGCTTGGCCAGCATTATCACATCTCTACAATCTCTCATCACTCTCTCATGGCTTCCACCGCACCCACTCTAACCTACCGGCAGGTGGAGGAGCTTTGCCTCGAACTACCCTTGTCCACCGGGTTATCAAGCGTCCCCACCGGCCGGAGCCTAAGCGGGCGTGGCGTGCAGTCCTCCCGTCCCTCGTGGTACTGCGCACGGGCGGCCATCACGAACCACTACTACCTCGACCTCATGCCGAGCAGCGGATGAATCCCGGCAGCATCCCGATAACCAACATACTTGGGACGCCTTCTTCATCAATCGGGCGTGAGAGGGCGCCGCCAGTATGAGGAGGACGGTGCGCCTCCGGGAACTTCCACGAGGCCGGCCGTCGGCTATGGTGGTATGGCGGACTCTGCAGAGCGTCATGGACTACATCACGGCGGCGATATCCCCCCGCTGCGCTACCCTCGATTCGAACCACAGCGCCGCCCGACGACAAATGACGGCGGCGGCAGCGGCGGCGGCGGACGGCAGCGGCGGCAACTTAGAAAGCGGCGACTACCAAGACAACGACGACGGCGGCTATGAAGACTACGAGTATGCATATTATCGCCTAGGCAGGAGTATGACTAAATCACTCCAAATTTCATGTATCATCGGTGGTATCTCGAATCATTCAAAATGGACACCAAACATATCACGGGTAATATAATTCACATGATCCATTCAACAAAGTTTGGTACAATAAATTATTACACATCATTTCTTCCCTTGTGTCCCCGCTTGCTTACGATTGTGCCGTATCCATGGAGCATCCTCATCATTTAACTTAATGCTTGGGTCGGTGTTCACTTTGAAGGCGGAATTTCAGCAAACATATTATAATCTTGACATGTCTGTCTTGTCCTCCACTCCCACGATGTTTCTTTTCCCTGAAAGAACAATGTGGCGCTTTGGATCATCGCATGATGTCTTGATCGTTTTCTTATCTTTCCGTTTCCTCGGTTTGCTACTCATGTCCTTCACATAGAAAACCTGAGCGACATCTTTCGCTAGGACGAATGGTTCGTCAAGGTAACCAAGATTGTTGAAATCCACCATTGTCATTCCGTATTGCTGGTCCACCTTTACCCCACCTCCTGTTAGCTTGAACCATTTGCACCGGAACAAAGGGACCTTAAAGGAGGGTCCATAGTCAAGTTTCCATATCTCCTCTATGTAACCATAATATGTGACCTCTTGCCCATTCTCGGTTGCTGCATCAAAGGGGACACCACTGTTTTGGTTGGTGCTCTTTTTATCTTGGGCGATCGTGTAAAATGTATTCCCATTTATCTCGTACCCTTGGAAAGTCGTTATAGTCGAAGATGGTGTCTTGGCCAACATGTACAGCTGATCTACAACATCATTGTCATTCATTAAATGTTTTCTCAACCAACTGCCGAAAGTCTCCATGTGGGCCTTCCTAATCCAGGATTCAGGCGTCCCCGGGTTGTCAGAACGTAAAATATTCTTGTGTTTCTCAAAGTACGGAGCCACCAAGCTGGAATTGGTCAGTACAGTGTGGTGTGCTTCGATCAGAGAATGGCCGTCCGATGTGCAGCCCAGCTTTTTCAGACCATCATCGCATCCGGGTACAGCGCCTTTCTGCGTGATCCTCTAACATGCGATCCAAATTCTCCCTCTCCTTTTCAGTTTCGCAGCGTCTCCGTGCATCAGCAATGGTCCGACCAAGATCATCAACGGGATCATCACGTGCCTCTTCTTCACCTTCCCTTCACCTTCACATCCTCCATGAAAGTATCACCGAAATGAGCAAGATATCTTTCATCGATGAAATCATCCCTTCTTCATCTTCTTCCATTATAACCCCTCTTTCTCCATGCTTGGTCCAACAATTATAGCTTGGCATGAAACTGCGTCAAGCAGATGCATGTGAACATCTCTTGAGGAAGAGTAACCCTTCCGATTCTTACAGATAACACATGGACAGATAACAAAACCCCCCGCTTGTTCGCATTAGCCACTACGAGGAAATCTTTCAAACCCGTAGTGAACTCGCCGGAGAGTCGGTTACCGTACATCCATTGCCGATTCATCTGCATTATTATAATATAAAATATATAATTAACCATCATGCATTTGTTAAACTAACTAGCTACAAACAATATAAATTAAACAATGAACTACACACATGCATATTTTATCAATGACACATCAAAGGTTCATCAAGTTGCTAACCGCGATCGAGGAGTGTGGCTCCAACACTTCATGTCATGTTTGTTTCATGCTCTTGGGGCATTTCATCAAACACCTTATGTGCATAAGAGGAACCAAAAGCAAACCTACACCCACTTGTGAAGAGAATGGCTCCAAATGGCTAAGTGTTGGCTGCTTGATGGGTATATATAGGTGAGGGGATTTAGTTGCGGTTGGCCTTGCAAACCGTGACTAAAGGTGCCGAGAGCCTTTAGTCGCGGTTGTCACAGCAAACCGCGACTAAAGACCTCACGTCTTGCCAGCTGGCCACCGAGCGCCCTGGGCCCAGGCCTTTGGTCGCGGTTCACCTCCAGAACCGCGACTAAAGGTCCCATTAGTCGCGGTTCCTACAGCTTCGCGACTTATGGGGCTGGACGGAAGCCTGTTTTTCCATCAGTGTGCAAAATTTCATCCCGTTTGGACATCTGAGGAGCTCTTGGCAAAAAGAGAAAATCGGCTCAAACTGTGCGTGCACAGTAACCTTACTCACAGAGCACTTTCAAAAAAAAACCTTACTCACAAAGCCGAATTTTGTCTTTTTTGTCGCACGCTCCTCGTATATCCAAACTCCACCATTTTTACACAAACATCACGCACATGAGCATCTTGCTTGCAAAAAAAAGAGGTTTTTTATTTTTTTAATTTCTAACTTTTTTTTTATTTTGCCCAGGCTCAGATGAGCCTGGGAGCAGAAATGCCGCTCTCGTAAGTTAATTCATTCTTTAGTTGCAAACTTTCCGTAGGCGTTGAAGATGTAAAGAAAATTCAGGCAATTTTCCAGCTTCTGTTTCGAAAAAGAAAAAAAAAGAGCTGTATGTGACAATTTAACTTGTTTCAGGTGGCAATGCTGGCGCCGCCGCTCGTAGAGGACTGTGCACGGACCATGCGACGGACGTTCAGCTTGGACGCTCGGGACATCCAACGCCTCAAGGAGCGCATCGTCCGTATCGGGGGAGCCGACGGCGCGGCCCCGCCTCGCCCCCCGTCCACCTTCATCGCCGTCGCCGCGCTTGCCTGGACGTGCTTCGTCCGATGCAAGCCGTTCGCCTCAGACGACGACGTAATGCTTGGATTCCACGCAGATGCCCGCCGCCGTCTCGACCCTCCCGCCGGCGCGGGATACTTCGGCGCGTGCCTCATTGGATGCATCGCCAGCCTCCTCGCGCGCGACCTTCGCACCGAGAACGCCCTGGCGGCCGCGGCACGGGCGGTGCAGGAGGAGGTCTGCAAGAAGACGGAGGACCCGATGGCCGGGTGCGATTTCTTGGCACCGGCGTTCAAGATCGCCATGGAACGGCTGATGAACGTGTCTGGCTCGTCGAGCTTCCGGGCCTACGAACTCGCGGACTTCGGGTGGGGCAGGCCGAGGCGGACGGAGAATATCAGGATGAACCGCGACGGCCAGGTGGCGCTGATGCGCGCCAGAGACGGGCTGGGTGTGCAGGTATCGGTCTCGCTGCTCGAACCGACGCAAATGGCCGAGTTCAAGTCTCAGTTGCTCAAGTTAGTCGGTTAAATGTAGGAAGTACTCTTCCATTTATTTTTACTTTGCATATTAAATTTGTGTGATCATATATATTAAAAAATAAATATTAACAATGCTACAATTATACAATATGAAGTACTCCACACTCTGTTTTGTTTTGCAGCTGCTCGTCCCGACTAGACCGGGAGTCCCCTGTTTTAGATATATCAAGCTTGACAAAGCTTTATTCCTTGTGGCCAAGGGACTAATGTTATATATCAAATATCACAAGGGTTTACAAACACATCTTTACAAGAAAAAAAAACATTCAAATCTTTAGAGGTGTGGAAGTCTTCTTATTCTTGCATCCATCCGATGGCTTGTCGTGATTAACTTGGCTACCACCTCTAAGTCTATCTCAAGGGAGCAAACTTGTTTACACCTAGACGTTTCTAGAAACAACGGCTGAGAATCCGTCGATGTAGAGTAGAAGAGGCTGAATTCTGGCCTCGGAGAAAAAACGTCGAAGAGGGCATGCAAATACTCCAAACACCACGAGCGTCGGCCGAATATAGACATATCCACCTTAGACCAAAGTCGACCAGATCATGGAAGATCCGTCTACACACCTCCACGCATCTTGAGTCATTGAAGCTTCACAATGCAACCCCAAAGCCATGACCAATATGCACAAAGAGCACGCACAAAGCTGGAAGAATGTCAATGACGCAGACATTGCATGCGTCGTGGATCCAACACCAACAACAGTGAGAACAAAAGCATCGAAGATATTTGAAAACTTATTCGCCGCCACTGAAACCGAATACAGGAGACAAAGAAAAAACACGTGGACTATTGGAAAGACGCGGGACACGATTCCGCGGTTTCACTCCCTCTCGCCACTACTGGAGTAGTCAGTGAAGGTGAGGGAACCATGAGGGTGCTGATGGCGGCAAAATTTCGTGTTCTGACCCTTTTGTGATATAAAATCGAGATCTGGCCCCCATTTGAAATTTTTTCGTGATTTGACCCTTTCTGCTACCGCCATGAGGCCCGGCGGTAGGATCCTATAGCCTACCGCCAGCTCCTGCGGCGGTAGCAAACTTATCCACGTCAGCAGCGATAACGGCCTCCGTGCCCCTCCGTCACACACTACCGCCGCTCCTCGTGGCGGTAGGATGTCTGAACCTACCATCGAGGTCTTTGGCGGTAGGGTGCGGACATATATAAACCGCGGGCCGGCTGCCCCCACCCCCTTCTCCCCCCCACCCACCCACCCCCCTCCCCCCCTCCCCCCCACCACCACGAAGAACAGAGCAGTTCTCCAACTCGCCCTCTCTCATCTCCTCCACTCCCCCCTCCGATCTTCTTCGTTTCTTCACGGATTTTGCGGATCGAGATGGCCCCGAAGAGAGAAAAGTAAGCTCTTTCGATCCCTCCAATTAGTTTTAATCAAACACCTTTCGATTCGTCGCATTATTCGATTCAAATCACTCCTTTTTTGAACTAGATTGAATATATTTTTAACACTAGGATTGATTTAGGTTGATTCTAGATGTTATATTGTGTTAGATATGAACTCTATTCTAGTTGGTATGGTTGTGTTAAGATGAACCCTAGTTCATATTTGATTTGAATGTTTTTTTTGATATGATGCATGTTGGAGGCATTTGTTGTGATAGATGATGCATGTTCCTATGCTATGATGCAAGTATTGAATGTAGTGTATGATGAATATTGGAGATGAATATTGGAGATATTTGTTATATGTAGGGTATGAATCCTCAAGATGAACCTAGTTCAAAAAAATTTGTTATCAAAAAAATTATTATATGATGAATATTGGAGATAATTGTTGCATGTAGTGTATGTTAGATGATGCAAATACTGGATTTTGTCGGGGTAAAAATGGTGAACCCCTCAAGATGAACCCTAGTTCATGTTTTTTGTTTTTTAAGAAAATATGAGATGACACATGTTGGATGATGTTGGAGAAATATGTGATATGATGCATTTGAACCTTGATGAGCCTTTGTTATGCTTATGCTTATGTTTATGCAAATTTTTTAGGAGGCCACCTCTTGCGGATGACATTGGCATCAAGTATACTATGCTTGACCCTACGTTCGACAAGAGCCATCGTGCCCGTTTTATTGACACTACAAAAAAAATACACTTCCGTGATGATACATGTTTGTCACAGTAGGTCACGTTTTCTGTCATGCATGTACATCCATGACAAATTTATGACAGAATGAAGATAGTCATACCTGTGTTGTCGTAGAAGTGTTCCATGACATTACCAAAATTATCATCACGGAAGTGTCCACTTCCATGACGATAAATCGCGCGTCATAGAAGTGCTTTCGTCAAGGGTGTCCGACACGTGACATCCACCGTAACGGGACGCCGTTAAGCTATCGGGTCCGGTTTTGGATCCGATAACCCGCTAACAGCCATGACCAATGCCGATTTTCCACGTGTAAAATTCTCACTGGCCGACGGAACCACGCGTCGACTCGGCGTTAACACGGTGTCACTCATCCAACGGTCGAGATGGGCCTATGATATGTTGACACGTGGACGGGCCCAAAAGTGGCCCATAAAGTTTGAATGGGCCAGCCCAACTAAAGGCCCACAAGATTTCGCGGATCATAATGGGCCGGCCCAGCTAAAGGCCCACAAGATTTTGTAGACCATAATGGGCCGGCCCAGCTAAAGGCCCACAAGATTTAGCGGACCACAATGGGCCAGCCCAGCTAAAGGCCCACAAGATTTTGCAGACCATAATGGGCCGACCCAACTAAAGGCCCAACATTCTCAGTTAAGGCCCGTACGGCTAGTGTCAAATCGGCCCGTCAACGGCGTGTCCTAAACTTGTCATCATCGCAGCCCATGGTCACTTCTGGCCCGTTAACAGTCTGCTAAGTATATGGGCCGAATTACGGCCCGGTGTATTTCCGGCCTGTTAAAGGTCCTGCTTCATTTGGGTCCATTTACATGCCATTGAAACTTTCGGCCCATAAACGACCGTGAAGGATTTGGGTCATATTCGGCCATGTCTGAAATTCGGCCTGTTAGAAGCCCACTATAGATTTGGGCCACTTTCGGCCTGTTAACGTCAGACGAAATCCATGGGCCATATGTGGCCCAACGTCACATCGGGCCCATTAATGGCCCATATAAAAATGATGATAATCTAGCCCGACCAAACTTCCGGCCTGTTAAAGGCCCGTGTATTAGGTTGGCGCATTTACGGCCCGTCCGAATTTCAGCCTGTGAAAGATCCGCGTCGTAAATGGGCCACCATTTCGGCCTGCTAAGACCAGTGGGTTATTTTGCCCAATCAAGGCCCAATCTCACTTTCGGTCTATTAAAGGCCCATGTTTTTATGGGCTCGAGAATTTACACCTATAAACGGCCTATTGTTACTGAGGGCCCAAATTATGTTTAGGCCTGTTAAAGGCCCACTATCGGCACATGCCTACCAGAAAAATATGAAAGCTTATGTTGATTTAGGCCCAGATATTTTTAGTGGGCTACATGAAAATTTCGGCCCATAATCGTTTTTAGCCCAATTGTAATGGGCCCGACGAATGTTGGCATGTTGGGCTCCTACGAAGCTTTCGGCCGAATACATTACTAAGAATAACCTACACTATACAAAAATAGCGTCGTAATTATTCCAGCCTTTGGCAGCATCATAAATGTTGTATCACAACAAAATAAATTCCAACCATACAACAAAAGGCCTGTTGGCATAAAGTTTACAGTCCTTGCAGATAAAACCACCATCAGATGAATAGAAGCATACATCATTTGACCTGAGTGCTAATGTTTCAGGATCTAGAATCTGATGGAGCAGCACGATCTTCACCTTTTTTCCGCCATTGCTCTTGAACAACGGGTTTAATGTCTGATAGTCTGGTTTCAAAACCATTCATATCTTGACGACATTTGTAAACCACTATTCTTGTTTTCAAAACGACATCCATTAGGGATTGGACTTGTGTCTGGAGCACAGATATATCACTCTGTCTAGCAGGAAGATTTTGTTCAGTAGGCGATTTGGACGAGGTTACCTTGACAACCAACCCAGAATTACGCAGGAAGGTGCTTTTTGCACTGTTAGCGGAGAGATACTGACGCACTGCAGCAAGAGGTGACATTGTGCCTGTGGTAGCCTCGTCACCTTCAGGTGGTTGTGGCTGTTCGATCATTTGTTCCATAGCTTCCTGAAAGTTTGAACTTGTAGATTAGTGTACCAGATAAGTTACTAATGAGACAAAAACAAACAAACTAGGTTACACGTTTATACATAACTTATTTTGGTGAACTACTGTAATACATTAGCATGTATTGTAGTGCCAACTACATAATAAAATCACTTTCAGAACATATGTCCATGTAGCATGCCTACTGTATTGCCTATTTCCTCACATTCGTTGACATCTAAGGATAAAGAGACATGGTTTAAAGTAGGAAGAACAATTGTATGACATCATTCATATCATGGGCAAACAGATATAAAACAAACAGGCTATTTTATCATTGTGTGTGCACGTGAACATAGCAATTAGATTACAGATCAAGACCAAAAGAATACCCTTCATCTCTTTTAAACCATGTAAGGTGAAATGATACGTTAAGACAACTGTGTATAAAAGTGAACAGAGTAACTAACATTGGCTGCAAACCAAGTAGTTAAATGAACACATCACGGTACCACTTTCAGTTGAAAGGCGGAGGAGTAAGGACTTACAACAGCGGCTTGAACTGGTGTGCTCATGCCCTTCATCTTGGTGTGGCAATCCTTGAATATTTGCACCTTTGCATTCGGTTCAGTTCTTTTTGGTCGCGCAGGCTTTCCTCTCGTATTTGGAACAAGTCAATATTGATACGATAATATGGCACGGAAAAAAGAAGGAAGTAGCAGCTATTTACAAGAGCCTCGCAGTGTGCAATATAGCTACGAGATCCTGTTGTCTATTGGAATTTCACTTTAGAACGGTTGGTCTTGTTCTTCAAACAATTAGCCTAGAAGAAGATACACTTGTAAGGCACATACATAAATACAAGTTCAATATGTGGTCTAATCAAATACATATAGCCTACCTGATACTTTGGATCGGACCGGTGTTTAATGTGGCTGTCCGGTCTTCATCTGTAATATATTCCACTTTGGAGATGTTTGGGCGATTTCATTGTTAGCCTTGCCTTCAAAGTGAGATTTTCTAAGGTGGTACCGACATCCGCCACAGAGCGGTGAAAAACATGAGTGCATGCTTGTTTAGTTGCATCATCTTCGAATCCAACTTGAACCTCATACATTGAAAAAAGAATGTGAGTATTATTAGGAGGAAGCTAGAAAGTATGGGACAGAGCAATACAATATTACTAATTGCGATGAATAACATTACTTACGGATAAATGGTCAAGGAAGGTGTTAAACTGGGTATTGTCTTTCTCATTCCTGTACTGGATCCACGTTGAGAGGATACGTGCATGACACCTAATGGCAACGGATGCCTCTGATACTAACTTGGCTAACTCTGTAGCATCACGTGGACTTTTTAAACCTGCCTCAAAATGGATCTCTATTCTTCCTCCTTTAGATTTTGTTAATCTGTCAAGCATTATCCCTGATGTCTGTTTCTGCTTGCGCCATGATGCTAGTTCAACAACGAATATGGAAAGTGTTAGTGTACATCAAATTGTGAGAGTACATATAAAGGAGCATGCAACTACAACTTGACTTGGTCAGGTACCATCTTGGTGTTGATGCTCATGAGGTTCATATGATCTTGCCAAGTCCTGTTGTGTCAGCAGTGCTTCGGAAGTAGTGTTATGTGTGAAGGCAGCTTGGGAACTGGCCAGTTTCGGAGCAAACAAACGAATAACTCGTTGTGATGCTTTGAAATGCAGTTGAAGCGGATCTGCGGCTGGTGGAGCGGTGATCTTGTGTTTGTAGATTTAGCGGTGGACTTGGACCTTCATCGCACTATAAGTACCGGCAGAATGGACAGCAGATCCTTTTTTGTTTCACCCGATGAGTAACAACACTCCCTACTATATTATTTTCCTTGCTCTTTTTTGACTTTGCCATGTCAAGCCGTACCCACAACACAAAAGAATAAAATAGCTCTTCAGAACTCATTGATGCATGATACAGACAAGCAATACTTTGATGTAAGACAACCGTATGAGGATGGAATATGTAAGAAAAACAGGACGGCATGACATATTCACAGCTATGATGTGTAAACTAAGTAGAAGGATGTTCAAGAAAATGGAAGTAATGCAGGCTAGAAACCATATGAAAGATGCAACCAATATTACTCTGCCAAGTTAAAAGTGTCTTGTCATAAGTGGCAATTCAAAAAATTAGAAGCAGTACAACATAGAAATCAATGCAAGATGCAACCACTATCAAACTGCCATGTTAAAAGCGTCCAATGATGAGTGGTGATGCGGGATACACAACAGCAATGATTTTGATGTAAGAACATGGTATGATAGATAGATGCAGTGTATTCTAGACACAGAATGCCATGTCATATGCACATGTATAACGTATAAACTCAGCAGGTGCAATTTAATCAAAATAGAAGAAATACAGGCTAGACAACATATGCAACATTAAACCAATTATCACACTGTCAACTTAGAGCAAGCACCTGCGATGGTGGAGTACGGGAGATGAACTCATAATATAGACTTGGGACTTCAACTTCATTAGCAGTAGTAGTGGCAAATCTAGAGAGTCTCTGTTTGCGTCGGTTTGGAGGACCACCAACATCCCCTAACTTACTTTTTTCCTTCCTATTTTCTGATATTGCCTTATGAAGTCAAAACCACAATAAGATGGATAAAATTAGCTCTACATAACTGGTTGATGCATGATCTGCATTTAACACTACTTTGATGTAAGGCAAGCGCATGATAGGAGGATGGAATATATACAAAAAAAAGACAGTGTTTCATATTCACACGTATGATAGGAGGATGGAATATGTATGAAAAAACAGTAAGCGGAAGGCATTTCAACAAAATTAGAAGAAATGAAAGCTAGGCACCATATGAACATGCAACCAATATCACTCTATCAGGTAAAAAGTGTCTTGTCGTAAGTGCCATTTCAAGAAATTAGAAGCAGTACAAGCTAGAAGACAATGCAAGATGCAACCTACATCACAGTCCCAAAATGTGTCTTATGGGTAAGTGATCGTTGCAGGTATAAGTTGTAAGCTACGCAGATGCAATTCAACATAATCAGAAGCAATACAAACTAGACATCATACGTAAAACGCAACCACATATAACAGTTCCAAGTTAGAGCAAGCACCTGTGATGGTGGAGTAGGGGAGATGTGCTCATCATGTACACGTATGTTCTAGAAACAGGAACACGTGTCATATTCACAGGCATTATGTGTAAAGTTAGCAGATGCAATTCAACAAAGTTAGAAGCAATACAAGCTAGACATCATACGCAACATGCAACCACATATAATAGTGCCAAGTTAGAGCAAGCACCTGTGATGGTGGACTAGGGGAGATGTGCTCATCATCTACACATCTACATTGACTGTCTAGCCTTGCGTTGTCTTGCGAATCTTGTTGGGAGGATGGCGGAGTAGAATCTGTAGAGAACCTCCGTTTCAGTTGCTCGGAAGGACCACCGTCATCCAATGCCTTGCCAATTTCCTTCAGCTTTATTGATTTTGCATTGTGAGGTCAAACCGAAGAAAAAGGAATATAATTCGCACTTCGGAACTCATTCATGCATGATCTTGTGAACACTACTCGATGAAAGGCAAAGTCATGATACGAGGATGGAATATATGCGAAAAAAATGGACGGCTTGACTTATTAACACCTATGATGTGGTAACTAAGCAGAAGGCACTTCAACAAATTAGAAGCACTGCAAACTAGACACCATATGAAAGGTGCAATCATTATCACTCTGCCAAGTTAAAACTGTCTCGTTATAGGTGGCGTTCATCAAACTAGAAGCAATACATGCTAGAAATCATCACTACAAAAAAATACACATCCGTGACATTTTGGGCCGAATGAAAAAAATTCTGTCATACATATGACACTTCTATGACGATAATTGTGACAAAACCCGGTATCATCATAGATGTGGTGGGCTCCTACTTCTATGAAAAAATCATGACAGAAAATGGGCTTTTCGTCCTGGGCGGGCCGGAGGCGCAGCTGCATGACATTCTTTGGGCCGTCCATGACGGAAAAAACCGTGGTAGAAGCGAGGGGAGGAAAATTTCGGGGAGTTCCCGGTTACGGTGGGAGGTCGGGGGCCGAGCGATGCGCGTTTCTCTCGTACACGTGCGAGGCGTTGGCTCTAACTGAACCCGAGCGAGGCGTTGGGCTCTAACTGAACCCGAAAGCAGACTGCAGTTACGCTACATCGAACCCGAGTGATCGATCGATGGCTGTTAATGGCGAACCCAACGAAGCGATTCCTTTGCTATCACGCTAATCGGAGCCGATCGATCTTGCCTCTGGGATGAGCAGTGAATGTTGCGGGGGGTTGTATGAACATTGGGCGGTGGCGTTGCCACTGGATGAACAGGACCCGTGGTGTGGTGGAGGGCTGGATGAGCGATGAGACGGTGGAGGGTGCCCGTGGAGGGGTGGTTGAACAGGACCCGTGGTGTGGAGGGGTGATGAACAGGGACCCGTGGTGTGGAGGGCTGGATGAACAGATGAAGCGGTGGAGGGTGGTTGAACAGTGGCGGTGGAGTAAGCGCGCGGTGGAGGCTGGAAGAATAGGGAGCCCGTGGAGGCTGGAGGAGGTCGACGGTAGCTCGTGGAGGCCGGAGGAGGTCGACGGTGGAGATTATGATATCCGTGGAGTCTGTTTTCTTGATGCGGCACACCTCCCGATGAACAGGACCCCGTTTGACCGTGGGAGAGGTCTGTTTCGTCCGTTTTGCGATGCGCCACACCCTCTCGATCAACAGGACCCCGTTTGACCGTAGGAGGTCCGTTTAAATCCGTTTTACGGTACGCCACACCCCTCCCGATCAACAGGACCCCCGTTTCGACCGTAGGAGGTCTGTTTCCTCCGTTTTGTGGTACGCCACACCCCTCCCGATCAACAGGACCCCGTTCCGAACGTAGGAGGTCCGTTTCCTCCGTTGTGCGGTACGCCAGGCCTCGTTTCCATCACCTGTTCCGTCCAAGCCCTCCCGATGAACACGACCACGCATTCCGTTCCGACCCAGCTGGTTGGCTCCCCATGAACACGACGACGATGCTGTTTCTCCGTTCTGACCCAGCCATGTACGTATGCGCGAGTAGGCGTTCGAGACCCTACTCGTATGTACGTACGTGGATGTATTTTCTTTCTTGCACCCTCATCGTTGTACGTACGTGTACATGCTACGTGCACGCCTCTACTACGACACGTGCGCGCCTCTACAACGACCAGTATGTACGTACACGTTCGCGACCAGAATGACAACGCTACTTACGCTTCGACAAGGTGGGTCCAAATTGTCAGGCACTTCCTTGCGTGCGAAGATGTAGCTGGTGGGTCCCAGCAGTCAGGCGGGCGAATCGTTTTTTTGCCTGAACGCACTTTCTTGCATGCGAAGGTGTAGCTGGTGGGTCCCAGCAGTCAGGAGGGAAACATTTTTTTTGTCAAATACGGTGGCCCGTCCGGTGGGTCCCTGCTGTCAGGTGGAGGAATCATTATTTTCCGGCGTAATAAGGAGGCACTTCCTTGCTGCGGCCGTGGACCCGGTATCGGCCTCTCCACGTACAATCCACGCCCAATGGAAGTCGTTCCTTGACCACGTGACCACGCCTTGGCGAGAGCACGTGGCGGTGGACGACGGCGAGGCCTAGGAAGGGACGACGCGAGCCGGTGAAGACGCTGACGATGGATGCCCACGGAGAGGAGTATGAGGGTTCACTTGTTCTGCGGTGTGAGGCTGCCGCCGCAGGCTCGCCGGCCGTGGGAATAGTAGGCGGTGAGGCCTCATGGCAGCCTGACCGACCACGGGAGGCAGGAGCAGGCGGCACGACCGGCGCTGCTTTGGGCGGCTGGAGCAAGAAGACAGAGGTTGAAGAAGCACTACGGCCGTTGGATGGACATCGTACGGTCACTAGAGCTAGAATCGTTCATATTGACTAAGTTGACAAAGTCCTCCGTCCCAGTCAACTTAGTAAGCCCACAAGACAGCCACCCACCAAGGTGGGTCCCAGCTAGCAGGGGGAGTATTCATTTTTTTGTGCGTAATAAAGAGGCACTTCCGGTGGGTCCGAGCTGACAGCGGGGGGAACTTTTTTCGCGAAATACGGTGGCCCGTCCGGTGGGTCCCAGCAGTCAGGGGGGAAATGCTTTTTTCACGAAATAAGGTGGCCCATCCGGTGGGTCCCTGCTGTCAGGTGGAGGAATAATTATTTTGCGCGTAATAAGGAGGCACTTCCTTGCGGCCGCCGTGGACCCAGCTGTCAGCCTCTCCATGTACAGTACTCTTCCGATGGAAGTCGCTCATTGACCACGTTGACCACGTCGCGCCGAGAGCAACAGGGCGGTGGACGACGGCGACGCCTAGGAAGGGGACGACGCGGAGCCAGGGAAGACGTAGCAGTGGAAGCCTGCGCGGAGAGGAGTACGAGGGCTCACTAGTTCGGCCGCGGTGTGAGGCTGCCGTCGCCGCAGAATAACAGGGGGTGTGGGTGAGTGGAGGGATGGCCTGGCCAGCGGTGGGAGTAGTATGGGGGCGGTGAGGCCTTTGCGGCAAAGACCTGACCCACGAGAGGCAGGGAAGCAGGTGCACGGCCTTTGCTTTGTCTTGGCTGAACCAAGAAGACCAGAGGTTGAAGAAGCACTACGGCCGTTAGATGGACATCGACGGTCACTTTGAAGCTAGAATCGTTTATATTGACTAAGTTGACAAAGCCCTTGGTACGCTCCAACTTAGTAGGCCTGTGTCAGCCTCCGAAACGGTGCGCCCCAGATGTCAGGGGGAGGAATCATTTTTTGGGCGGCCGAAGCTAAGAATATCCGAGATTGAAGAAGAAGCACGACATCCGTTGGATAGACATCCAACGGCCACTGCTGCTAGAACCGTGTGTTGACTATAATAAGTTGACAAAGCCTTGCATACGCGTCAACTTATTTTTTTAGGGGACGCGTCACTTAGTAGGCCCACAAGTGTGTGGCAGAGAACTTATAGCCCATTTGTGTTTCGTAAGAATGTATAGCCCATTTTTGAATTCTAATGCAATTTACAACAGCCCATTTACAGTTTGTTAAAAGTATAGCCCATTTTCTAGCTGGGACAACGATTAATAGTTTCAACCAACCGTTGAAGACAGAATTCAATAAAATTTCCCACATTTTGATGGGATCCGAAATATTTTTATCCCGAAATTTCTAGTCAGATTAAATATAAATTTGTATTACATAAAAATCCAACGAAACATTGCGTGCGTAACAATGAAAATTTAAGATTTTGAAAATCCATAAATAATATTTTATAAACTAATTTCATGTTTGGTGCATTTTTTATAGTTACTGCCCAGTTTTTTAATTACATCCCATTTATTGTTTTTTAAAGCCCATTTTCCTGTTAAGCCTAATGCATCCCTCCTAGGAAAGATTTGCAGCCCAGCGGGGCGGAGAATAACAAGTTGACCTTGCCTGGGTATTCCTCAAAAAGACGTATAGCTGGGCTAGCCATTTTCATCTTGAAAAAATTAGTATCCGGGCTGGATATCTGGCCTGGGCTAGACGGGCCACAGCCCGCCCGATTAATACCCCTGCTCTCCTCTGAACAACAATGAAATCATCGCCAAGAAAAACTCTGTAGTGCTCACGCCTCAAAAACACAAATCTTGCTCGAGCTGCTTGGTCCCGGTATGTCGGCTGCACCTTGTGCAATTCTCTCGTTTATATTGACTACATAGGTTGACAATGGTGTGGGACCGTGATGTCGTGAAACTAGGAGAAAGCAAAAAAATATAGTTGTACATAATAAGGAGGCACTTGCGTACGTACGGCTATGGCCCTAGTGGGTCCCTAGTGTCATCCAGTCAAAATAAAGTCATCTCCTGAATCCGCATGTTCGTTGACCATGTTAACAATGCTCGACGCCACGGCGAGTGCAACAACTCGAAGGACAATGGAGAGGGCCTCGCGGGCCCTACAGAGGTCTGATACAGCGCCCGCTGCTCATTCAGGAAGCCAGGATCATCGGACACCTATGAGCACCTTTGAGAAACTGAGACGGCATAAAACGGCAAGGCCGCGCTTGGGAGCTCTGGTTTATTTCAAACCTGTATTAACATACAAGTGTAATTTACTCGTCATCAGAAACAACACGTAAAATACAGGCATAATGAAACCGAGGGCCTGAGGTCTGTAAGTAAAACCGGCGGGTTACGCGTGTAATTTGAGAGACCAGTGTATATTTTACGAGCACTGATATATGGACGACATTACCAGACGATACATGCACAATGTGCGTATCATGCCATCCGTGGGCAAGGCTGAAACAGTAGCTAACGGCTAGATTAGCAATCGTCCGAGTGTGGTTCAGCGTTTTTATCGTGTGTGAAGTACTTCCAATATTTTACTATTCGAAATCGACCAACCAAGCGCCTTCGCCCGAGACCATCTGCTTTAATTTACAAGCGTCAGTTTTACAAGCGGTTTTGGTTGGAAAACAACGATCCAATCACGGCCTAATATCATGAGTTGGTCGGAAGATCATATGGTTTCACGTCTAACCTACCCGACTTGTCGTATAGGCTATGAATGAAACATCAGACAATGAACTTCTTAAGCACGGAAACAACAGAAGAGGATGATCTTCTTAACCAGAAAATCACTGGCATTAGATCGACATGCAAAACAATACGAAGCATTATTCTAAGGAGGCACAGTGAACAGCTCGTGATGCCGCATGCCACAACATTCCAAGCTCAACTTTGCAATCAAACACAAGGCCCGGCATTACATAGACAATATTCAGAACAAACTCTTAACACAGGAATATCTCAGCAGAGTAACTCTTTACTTCTAAACCGAACCTGTGAATAGGAAAAAACACTCGACGCTGCTCACAAAGAAGGGCGTCCCACTCAAAAATATCAAATGCATGTCTTCCGGCTAACTTCAATGAGCAAATTTTGACAAGGTTTTCCAATTCCAATATATTAAACTAACGTCTTCTTGCTAAAATCAATGATTAAACTTTGACAAGCTTTTCCCATTCAAAATATGTAATGCCTATGATCGTGGAGTCCTGTCGCTTCTTGCTAACATCAATGATTAAACTTTGACAAGCTTTTCCCATTCAAAATATGTAATTCCTATGATCGTGGAGTCCTGTCGCTTCTTGTACTTGTTTGGGCACTTTTTGCCCAGGGCACTCCACGTGTTGTTAAATTGCCAATGGTCTATGCAGAGTCATGTCACTGGTGTCTAATATTTATGGCACCGGCTGAAGCAATGGAGGGATTCGGTGCCAAACTAAGAAAAGGTGAAATTGGCACCTCTTTTGGCCTACATAGTGGAAGGCCTAATACTGTAAAAGCTTCTCGGTCATTCCTTCGTAATGTAGCACAAACAGTGGCTGCTTCTTTACGCAAAGTGGAACGCAATTAAGCTGGACCCAGTAATGCAGCAGTTTGCCTTGGACACATTGGCTCCTTTTGTGCAGTTGAACTAAAATCAAAGTCGGAATAAAACCGAGCTTTAATTTTGATATCCCTGTAAGCAACAAAAGGTATAAGGGAAACAATTACTGAGAAATAACGGTTGATGACTTGTACTCCCAGAAGAAAAACATCTACTGATCTACCTTATCTTAATGGGAAACAATGCGGAGAGTAGCAATTCTCAATCGGTGTGATTCATTCATATTAATCGAGACATTATCTTAACAATGCCTTGTTTCAACATGTATAAAGAACGAAAAAGGTAAAAAGTATCATTCCTAAAACAATGCATTGATTCATTTTAACAGAGACATTATCTTAACAATACCTTGGTTAAACATGTAGAAAGAACTACAAAGTAGGATAGCACCATTCCTAACAAGTGTTGCAGTTTTGAACTAAGATTCTGTAGTTAATTAATTCTGAGAGTGGCATTGCTTAATTTTACCAGCGGCATTAGATTAACGAAAATCATAAACAGTTCTAGGGGAGAGTGGGCGCAACAACAGTATGTGCTTCCATCTACTTATAAAGGGGGTGATGCAGAGTTTGTTGTAACAAAGCAACAAGCATCATGTCTGGGTTGGTACCATTTTTGTTCACAACTTAATGGGAAAAGACAACAATACAATAGCTTCAATTCAACATTCATTTGAAACAGTACCAATACAAGTAGCACAACATCTCAAAGCACACTGCACAATCATGTGGATGAAGGCCTGTACTGACCTTTCATGAGACCACCAGGATAAAATACGAATCTGCCAACACGAATAGGAAACCGAATCTTGTTTTGTGCAGTTGCACTGAAATCAAGCAAAGTGTTTCGCATAGCGAAGCAAAATGTCGCAATATCAACAAGTTGAATAGATATCCCTTTTTAAACAGAGGCAAAAAAGGAATCAATTCTTGGCTAATAAAGGAGGATGAAACATGCGGCCACAAAAATGGTAATCCCGCGAATCCCTAACAAGTGTTGCAGTTTTGAAATAAGATTCAATAGTTAATTCTGAGAGTGGCATCAATTACTGGCTTATAAAGGGGGTGATGTTGAATTTGTTGTAACAAAGCAACAAGCATCATGTCTGGGTTGGTCCCATTTTTGTTCACTACATAATGGGAAAAGACAGCAATACAATAGCTTCAATTCAACATTTATTTAAAACAGTACCAAAACAAGTAGCACAACATCTCAAAGCACACTGCACATCATGTGGATGAGACCAAGATTTGAAACAACTCGCCACGAAGACTGGAAACAAATCTCGATCTCCTTTTGTGCAGTTCCACAAAAATTAAGCAAAGTCACCGGTGTGACATTCAAGTTGAACTGCACAAAACACTCTTAAAACATAAGTGTTTCGAGTAGCGAAGCAAAATGTCGCAATAGAAACAAGTTGAATCGATACCTCTGTTTTAACAGAGGCAAAAAAAGGAAACAATTACTTGCCGATAAAGGAGGATGAAACAAACGGTGACAGCAAGAAGCATCTAACTTATCTTGGATGGAAAACAAAGTAGGATAATAGCATTTCTAAAACGGTTGCATTGATTCATATTAACAGAGACATTCTCTTGAAACAACATTCGTTAAAAAATGTAATTTACTTTTAGCAGTGGCATTGCTTCAATTTTTCGGCGGCATTCTTAGATTAACAACAGCAAAATAGTTGTATGGGACACGCCAGCACCATGTGCGTCCACCCGTATAAATGGGTGATGCAGAATATGTAGCCAAGCAGCATATATGCGTTGGTCCCATATTTGTTCTCTTTGAACCTTTTTCCTAAGTGAGGGCAGCAAATCTAGTCCTGCACAAACTACCCGACCCCCAGCTTTCTTTCCTTTTCAACAAAGAGATCGGTTCCTTACAGATGTGTGTCTTTGGGTTACCCCTTTTTCCCTTTTCGACCTACAAAGCGGATGGATAGCAGTCTATACTACTTTCCGCCCTCCTTTCCTCATTGAACCACGCCCTAGATTCTTGCTCCAGCCCACCGCACCCTTCTTTCCTCTTTGAACCAAGACCTAGATTCGACTACAGATCGAAAAAGATCCACATGCAGCTAGAGCAACGATGGTTTCAAAGAAACTTATACCTTAGGGTCGTCGGGATGTGGCAAGGCGTGCGGCAGGAGGCCGGATCTGCCCACACTACGTATGGCAGCGAGGAAGAAGGGGTCGGTGGCCCTCCCGCACAGGCGCTGGGTGAAAGAGAACAACGCAGCCAGCAGTGGATTGCCTCCTTCGCCGAAGGCGATAGAGTGAACGTTGCACCTCCTCCCCTTCCCGGTGTGACGGGATACGGACGCCTCCTTCACCAGCTGTGAGGGGGGAGAGAGAGACAAGAGGCCAACGCAGTCTTGTTTAGATCTGGTGAAGAGAGGGTGAGAGACTGTGAATATAGCAAACCCTAGCAAATGAACGCTGAGCCTCCAGCGTGTAACCTATATGTAGTGCGGCGAGCATGTGGAGAGTGAAAACCCTAGCGAACAAGCGCTGAGGCTCCCACTTATATATATACTACTATAGTACGGACTGAGCTCCAGTGCATTCAACACTTTTGCTTTTGGCTGTATGTGGTGAGCCAGCCACATTTTGGGCCCACTGTCATAAACCCAAAGGCAGGTGCACTAAGTCAATGAAGCCGCGTCCATATAGTACTCTCGTATCCGACTAATATATACTAGTGGAGTGGTTTTCTTATTCTCTCCATAACAATCGCTTTTAAATTGTGTAAGTGCAAACGAAACTCTTTATTTAATGTACAGTGAAGAAAACTAGTACTACTTTCGATGAACTAACGATCCACGTCCCACGCGTCCCGGTCGCATTTCTGTCCTTCACGTGTGGTACACTACCCTCCCTTAAGTGAACAACCACAAATGCGCCAAATTATCGGAAACATGTGAGAGTGTGTACAAATAAAGAATTTTAATTTCAATTATCGGAAAGGTTTGAGAGTATTACAAAGTTTGACTTCACCAAATCTAATATGCAGAGTAAATAAAAATGGAGGGCTACTACGTCCATCCGGGTTTTTAGTCCACACCATTTTTTATATCAGAGTTAATAGCTGGACAAATAAAATTACAGGGGAGCTGGAGACAAAGTTGTGAGAAGGCTAGGAAATCAATACAAAACTTATGCTCTTAGTACCAACGTCGATCCTTCTTCGAGGAAACATTTGGTTCATAGCCGATTGTCTGATAAAATTGCACCAACGTGAAAGACGACTGCGTCTCCACGCAACCAAGGTGAACTGACGAAGGATATCATATTTGTGTGTAACAAGCAAAGAGCACTGATGGAAGACGCTCTTGTTTTTCATTGAAAATCAATCAGCTTCACCAGCCGACGCAACCATGAGCATCGATAGGTCATCGTGGTGATGCATCATCCATTAGGCATCAAGTTTGGTTGAGGCACCTATGAAGTTCGACAAATCCTCAATGTGGTCTGTTTCTTCTCAGTAATCAAGCTCGAGGAAGGAAGAACCATGTGGCAGAGGACAGTGAGGCGGAACAACAATGGCCATCCAATTTTGTGTAGTTCCACTAAAATTGAGGAAGACATGCCTGGGTATGGAGACACGCATCGCTGTTTCCAAAAATATAAAAAAGGGTTAGCAACGACATCTCAATTGTCAATAAGAATTAATGAAAAGTACACCAACAAACAAAAGCATGATAATTATATCTTGATGGGAACTAAACCAAGATACCCGAGAAAAAAAGCATTTCTTCATTTAACCAGTGATAATACTACCACCATATGCACAATGACCGCACAACCACCATGTACTTTTTTGTCGAAACAACATGTATACCTCCACCAAGGCATAAATCAGGACAACTTTTCGAGTGGCATTTCCTCTATAATAGTACAAGTAGGTGATGTTGGACCAGCCGATTTAACCCTAGCTACTACTATGCATGGGGAGCTGGGGAGTAGTCGCATAGAAGAAAACCCGCACGCAGCGACCTGGGGAGCTGGACCAGTACAAGAAGTTATACCTCAGGTGGGCGAGATGTCGTTTAGGCGGGTGGGTGGGATCTGCCCACACGCCTGCAACGAACAAGGGCACGGAGGATCTTCGTCCGCGCCAGCACCGGCTTCGAGAGGACGGTGCGCATCGGCTCCCTCCGTCGCCAACGGCGACAACGTCAACACTGCACCTCCTCACCTCCCGCAGCGGACGGGATTCGGCCGGATCTGTGACCACCGGTGAGGAGAGAGATAGAGTGGACACTTTGTCATCTTGTTTTGATATGGAGAGGGTGAGAGCGAGACGCGAGAAACTCTATCAAACAAGAGGCTATAATGGAGTAAAAAAAATCTCTCCATAGGAGTGGTTTTAAATAGAATACGCGCGTTCCTGGAAAAAAGAAACGAAAACTGGCGGACAATTTTTTAAGGGTCTGTCTAGGACACATCTAGATGTGACATAGTTGATGTCCACTCTGTTTGTGGTCTATTTTTTTGTCCTAGTTTTCTTTGTTTCTTGTTGCTACATTATATGCTTGTGGGAGCTTAGATGTGATATCCTTAAATAACATCTAGATGTGAATTAGACAAACGGATTTTCTAACGTACCAAGAAAGAAAACTCGATCAAAAACACGCCCCGCTTCTGTGTCGCGAGAGTCGTCACAAGACACACACATAGACATAGACATGCATATATGTGTTTACGTAAAATTCCATTTCCATCTCCATCTCCAATCATATTTGTCCAACTGGCACATTATATACATTGTTAATTATATATGAAGCAATATTAACGTACAGCGTCTCTTGTTTGCGCACGTCCGGACCGCTGCCACGGCCGGTCCTGACCAACCCGAACCCTCTTCATCACCTGCGCGTGCTTCCCGCCTGAAACGGTCAGTGCCCCATTCATGCCCAGCCAGAGCGGACGCGACCTCTCACTGGTGCAGGCATTGAAGCAGCGCGCCGGCCGGGAGAGCGTCGCTCGCGCCGCTTCTGGGTGCACGCGGCTGCCCCGCGTTCAAAGGTCGCAATAGCCGGCTACAACATGCATGTAAAAAGTTCTTGGGAGTTCGTGCTACAGCTAGCTGTCCTCCCCCAACTCGTCAATCTCTTCTAGTAGTGCTAGTACTCCACGGCGCGATCCATCGACAAGCAAAGCGGAAAGTTATCGTATACTCGGTTTGCGGTGAGTGGCATGCCGAGCGACCGTGTGGGGTCGAGCCGTGGAGGAAGGTGAGACACGAACACGACAGACGTGATTTAAATGTTTGTTTTGCTCGATGGCGCGATCCAACGAAACAAAATGTTGGTTTCTCTCCGTTTCCATTTTCTCTCCGGAAAAACGGAAACTTTCCACTCCATTTTCATTCCTATTCCAAGGTTGCTCCGTTACAACATTCCATCAAATACAAAGGAAAACTAACACGCATGCTGATGCATCTCAATGATTCACAGATCATAGCCAATATTTACTTCACAACTAAAGAAAAAGTTGTGATAGCGTGTCTGAAAAGAAAAACTACTGATGGGGTCACTACGACTTAAACCCTAAACCCTAAACATGATTTAATTCCCTGGCCAGGTAGAACCTGTCGAAGGAAAGACGGCTGGCACCCTCGGATCATATGATGCTTTTGTGCAGTTCCATTAAAATTGACATGAGCATCCCTGATGGCAAAGATATTGAAGAAGTGTGATTAGAATAATAGTACTGGCACTAGTTCATGAGACATAAACTCATCACAAGTAGAAGCCGGTAGAAGTAGAGAAAGATCGACATGGAGATGGAGCTACGGCAATGGAGCAAGCCGGCTCCAAAAGGAAGATGGACTACCTGGGACGTCGGGCTGTAGCTAGAAGGGCGGTTGGGACGCGGCATCGGCCCATACCGCGGTGACCCCCGATTGGGACGCACTGACTGTGGGTTTTCTCCCTCGCCGATGTTGATCGCGTCTACGCAGAACATTGTTCCCTTCCCCCAGCTGCGGGATCAGGCCCGTCATTCTACGCTTGTGAAGAGAGCAACCTTAGCAAGCAGGCTTGTAGCTTAGGTTCCTGCTAGTGTATATATAGTGGTTTTCTTTTTCTATCCATATCAACCATTTTATATTGCATACGTGTCATTCAAGAGTGAAATGATGGTTGCTTCTTCCGACTAACTTACTGTGTAATTTGACTGCTCCTTAGTGGCCCCTACATGTACTCCCCCTATGTGTATGCAACAGTCACACGTACACATGGATGCAAAAACGCGCGCGATGCCCTAATGCATGCATGTCCGAGCACACAATGGAACACACACGGTCACGCTAAGTGCTCAACCTACACGTGCATGCACACACATACTCAGTCAGGGTGAGCTAGTGGCCGTATAAACACCGGAAAATATATATATAGAGCGCAATGAGCGTATTATGAAGTCCACTGACCGTATTTTTACAAATATACAGTGACAGACATATATTTATCTCGTTTGAAATTAAGCCATATTAACCGGAGAGGAGGCAGTATGGACTAGAATTACTTTGCTGTGTCCCGTCAACTTGCCGAACGAGGAGAAGGTTGCGGGATGGGAGAAGCTTGCGCGCGGTGGCTCACAGGACAAGAATAAACTTTTGACTAATGCAACCTCTCCCTCGCTCAGGTGGTGGACGTGCAACAGTTAATTCGGTGTCAGATTGCCAGAAGCATACACTATACTACTAGTGCTACTATTGTTCGACTTCCCGAATAGGCGAACAGCCAAGCGCAAAGTTTATACTAGTACTAGTACTACTACTATAGTCTATAAAGGTACGTACTATACTAGTACTAGGAACCGGATGGAGGAGCGTCTGCACTCTTATTATAATTTTAAAATGTGATAAAGCAATCTTCAACACATTTGGTTCTCTTCAAGGGTTCTCGCATGTGATAATGGAAGTTGATTGCATGGAACACTCGCCACAATTCTCGCTTAATTCTGGCTCATATCCCGTTACAAATAGTAACGCTCGGTAATATTTCCTCTCTTTTTTGTTATTCAGCATGTAAACAGGTCAGCAAACCTTGCGGCGCATCTTCGTGTGAACCGTGCTTGCTGCACTTTGAATGTGGTCGAGAGCTGGCTTGATGAAACACCTCGCTTCCTACTTGTTTTTTTTCGGGGTACCTCGCTTCGTAGTGACCAGTGTCTTGGCTGATCATCCTAAGAATGCTTATATATGAATAAAGCTCTCTCATTTACCCGCAAAAAAGATTAAGCCATATTAACCGGAAAGGAGGGCGTATGGACTAGCACTACTTTTTTGTGTGTCCCGTCAACTCGTAGAACGAGGAGAAGCTTGCAGGACAAGGTGAAGCTCGCTTACGCCTTTTGACTAATGCAACCTACCCTTGGTGGACATGCATTAGCCCATTCGGTGTCAGAGGCATACACTGTAGTACCCAACATGCGGAGTACCATCATTGTTCGACTTCACGAAGAGGTGAAGAGCCAAGCGCAGTAGTACGAGTAGTACTACTACTAGAACTGCATGGTGGAGCGTCTGTACTCTTATTTTTTTATCTCTGATAAAGTACATGTTTATTCCGGAGAAGGGCGGAAAACGGCAGCCCAACATGTAATCAATGATATCGATCAACCAACCATGCTCGAATATATCTTGGCCTCCAATGCGAGCCCGTCCGTGTTCTCGCTCCTCGTCTCTCTCAAGGAACGGCGGGTTGGCTCTTTGCCGTCAATTGAGATCGGTTTGCTCACACTCCTGTCCCACATGTCAGTGATATTCCAAGAGGAGGTGCATTGACCGACTGGCCATACACGTACTTGGTTTTGCACCTTCATACTACTCCTCCCTCCGTCACAGTTTATAGGGCGTGCTTCATTATGATGCATTTCTCTCGATGCATTTCCACCACCAGAGAGGCTTTAGACACGTTTGGTTAAATGCTCAATTAATTAGGGCGTGGTAACCGCAATCAAGTCCACAATTTTCTCTCCATGTACTGTACTACTACGGAGTGGAGTAAGTGCATGCATGTGTGTACCCGGGGTGGAAGCACTGCATGCATGTGTGTACGCCGTGCTATAACTACCAATGCTATTTTTCAGGCCGGTCGCTAGTCGCCTTGGTCCCATAGATTTTTTTCTTTTTTCTGAAGCGCGCTGTATAAACAGTGACGGATGGAGTAGTATGAGCGGATTCAAAGAAGAGCGTATTGATGGTTGCTTCTTCAGAGCAACTTACAGTGGGAAAGGTGGGGCTTATGATTTGACTGCTCATTACTCACTATTAATGCGGGCGCAACGACCGGGCTGAGTCTCCCATGCGGTTGTGCACTACCCTCGGTTCTTAAATATACTCCGGAGTATATTTGTCTTTCTAGATATTTCAACGAGTGACTACTCAAATATTTGTCTTTTCAGAGATTTCAAATGGACTGGCACATACGGATGTATATATACATATTTTAGAGTGTAGATTCACTCATTTTGGTCCATATGTAGTCACTTGTTGAAATCTCTAGAAAGACGAATAGAATATTTAGGAACGGAGGAGTACACATCTGAAGCAAAATGAGTGAATCTACACTCTAAAATATGCCCGTTTGAAATTTGTAAAAGATAAATATTTAGGAACAAAGGAGTATAATTTTGTGCATGGCACATGGACCCGGATGATGAAGAGGCTTACGGCAATGCTATCAAGCTTCCATCATTTGTTTACATAATTGACGTACTATACAAATAATTTTCCAAATGACATGAAATTGTACAATGGTGTGAGCTTTCAACTTTTGTTTCACGTGTCTTGCCATCAATGCTCTTTCGGAAACAATAAAAAACTAACTTCCTTGCTAATGCATGTCAATTATTAGCAGATCAGAGCTAATAATTACATCACAACTGAAGATAGAGTTGTGAGAAGGTGTTAAATTAAAATTGATCCATGCTTTCATTGGCAGCAACGTCCCCCCAGCTCTGTCTAAATCAACAAGGCATGTTGGGAAAAAAAGTAGCTGTCTGGAGCATGCAACATTCTGATCATTTTGTGCAGTTCCACTAAAATAGAGCTGAGCGTCCTTGTTCCAAAGATATTAAGTGTGATTACGATAATAGAGGACTGCTAATGAAACAATAAACACACAAATAGAAGCCGGTCACCTTTGTAGTCTCTCTTCAGACTAACTAGTTGGAGAAGATTAGGCTCGGAGTTGGATGAGGAGGATAGAGCAAAACCAATCTCCCTTTGTGCAACAAGACTGAAATGTAGAGACGTTGCCCATGTGACATTTTAGTACAACTGCACAAAACACTCTTAAGAAAAAAGTGATTTGTGCAGTTCACCAAAAGTTCGCAATAGCAACGAGGTGAAATGGATAGCCCTGTTTGCAAAAAAGAGGTAGAAAGGAAACAATTACTGGCCAATAACAGTTGATGACACATGCGACGACAAAAAAGAAGCATATTCCTTGCCCTAAGGGAAGATAACAACACGGTTGTGTTTGTCTAAAACGGTGTGAGGACGAGAATGCAATATGGAAAGTACGCTGGACGAGCTATGTTTTGGGCAAAGAACTATGGAAGATCCACATGCAGCGACGTGGGAAGACGGGCAGTGGAGCAAGGCCGGAGGGGATACCTGGAGGTCGTCGGGATGTAACTAGGTGAGCGGCGGCGGGCGGAATCTGCGAAAGGTGTGGCGAGGCCTGCCGCGGCCGGAGCTTGGTCAGAGAGAATGGCATGTACCCTAGATCGGGACGTGCTGCCTCGGCGCCGTCGAACGGAGAAACGATGCACTTCCTCCCTTTCCCCTGGCGGACGGGATGCGGACGAATGAGTGACCAACGGTGAGAGAGAGAGAGGCCACCGCACTCCCTTTCCCCCGGCGGACGGGATGCGGCCGGATCAGTGACCAATGGTGAGAGAGAGAGAGAGGCCACCGCAACCTTGTGTGAGATACTCTGAAGAGCGACAAACCAGGCACGCAAGGCTCCATTGTATATAGTGAGCGGACTACCTTTTTCTCCATAAAAACCGTTTTATATTCTGTGTACGTGCCATTGAGCGCTATAACTTTATTTAAAAATAACGCGGCAACGCGTCAAGTCGAACTTTGTTTCGTGCAGGCGTGGTACACGACCTCCCTAGGTAAACAACAGCCACATGCGTTCAAATTAGCACGTGGGCTGCCATTTCGTAAAAAAATGAGCTCCACCGTGTACCCGCGCGGGTGTGGCTGGGCACGAAGCGTGAGTACGTGCACGGTGCACCTATTCTCTTCTTGTATACGTACACCACCTACGTGGGGTTGTGTGAGAGAGATACAAACCTAGAGAGGTATAGTGCATGGGTTCTTGAGAGTGTTTTTTTGGGGGGTGTCAATCAAAAAATGTAACATACTCAATGTGTATGAAATAGACTCCTGGATATAACATATATATAGAGGGGGCGATCCACGAGAAGAGAGTGGAGGTATCATCGGCTTGAGGTGTTCATAGAATCGAAAAGAGGGATGATGTGTAATACGTGTCTTGTGCTTGATCGATAAAGAGTGCCATCGAATTTGTGTGTGCCCACGTCAAAGATATAGAGTGGCTGGCCTACTGGAACGTGAGAGGGGACATGTGTAGTTTGTCGCTGTGGCATGGATACATACTTGCAGCGCTCGACTATCGGTGTGTGGTGGGGGAAGAGGGAGGCCCAATTAACTATAGAGGTACAATTGCTGGTATATGTGTGGAGGAGGAGAGAGGCCTACCTCATGTATTAAGGAGATCGATCTGCCTCATGTATTAAGGGAGATCGATCGGCATCCATGCATATGTGCAGGAGAGGAATAAGGTTGGGAGAGAGACAAAGCTAGTGTTGGAGGGGGTGGTAGTGGAGTTGCTTCTAACAAATGGTGGGATAGGCTTGCTAGAAAAACGGAGGGCACGCCCGCAATATCAATAAGAGAGGAGATGGCTGCTTGTTGTCTGTGCACGTGCGTGTAAGAGACGAGTCAGGAGGCATGCACGAATGATGAGGGGGGACGATGTGGCTGTGGTAAGCAGACATAACTACATAGGAAGATCAATCGCCCTTTGTTAGAGAAAGGAGAGACATAACTTGTGAGGTACATCGATCGATGGGGGGGGGTAGTTAAAGTCGATCTAGGTATATGTTGGGAGATCGATCGTTATACATGCATGTGTGTGTTAGAAGCAAATGAGGCACGAGGAGAAGGATAGAGAGAGAGGGATGCATGTAGGAGGTGGTACGAGAGGCATACTATATCGAGTGAGGAGGAGTGTGCGAGTACGAGAACGATGAAAAGAGTGGTGGGAGTGAGGCATGGATGGTGGCAAGAGAAGAGGGGAAGCTTGTGTTTGTGCTAGGCACACCTGGCAAGAGAGGCATGTCGATCGATGTGTGCCGTAAAGAAGGACCTGTGGGCCTACACACACCGTGGGTGAACGACCTAAAGTGAAAAGACGAATTTGCGCGATGGAGCTAGAGAATGCTGAGGGAGGGTGAGAGGGATGTGGGCGTGTGCATGCACAAGAGAAAGTTAGCGCTAGCAACAAAGATAAGAGGGTTGTGTGGGTGTAAAAGACGAATAGAGATCATATATACTTCATTATAAAAAGTGAATTCGGATATTTGAAGAATTTATCATAGTGTTTTAAACCGACGCATGTGTGAATATATATAATGGTGATACACATGGTGTGTTTATGAACATGTTATACTACATTTAATATATTTTATCTCTACTCTTATAAAAAACGGAGTTGTTGATGATGGTGTGCCTGCCATCCTGCATTATAGGCCGTCCGATTTATATCTGGCAGATAGCAAGGAAACTATGATGGTTGAAGTTGGCAATAATCATGATTGTAGATTCTTATTGAAATAGAGAAACGAATTCAAATTTAGTTCGAATTGCAGCGGTAGTGTAGACATTTGGAATGCACTAAAATGTTGGTATGAGTAGGTTACATGCATTATACAAAGAAGTTTAAAAATTTAATCGGATATAACATGGATTCATACTCCTCCTTCCATCTATATAGGGCGTAATGAGATTTTTAAGACCGCCTTTGACTATTGACAAGATTAATAGTACATGACATGCACAATGTGAAAATTATATCATTGAAAGAACCTTTCATGCACGAAGTTAACGATGTGCTTTGTGTAAGTTGCATGTCATATATCATTGCTCTAATATTTGGTCAAAGTTAGCATCGAAAAATGCATTAGGCCCTATATAGATGGAAGGAGGGAGTAGCTTTGAATAGCATTTATATAGTAAAACAGGGCAAGACTCTCTCTTTGTGTGGTGTGAATAGTTTTATTTTTTCATTTTCTTTTTGGTTGAGGGAAGTGCGAATTGATTTGGTACGTACAAGTACAATATTACTACACGTTAGGCTTGTCCCTAAAATTCAACCCGCGTCTTGTTATATCCCGAAAATTCAGATATCGTGCTCCCAAAACTGGCGCCTTCACAACTCGCGCCTTGCTATCCCGAAATTACAACGCGCGAAAAAACTCCCTCCAGCTGCCAAATCCCGACACGCCAAAATCCCCTTCTAACCCTGAGCCGAAAGGGCCGCTAGTTCAAATCGGTGGGGGTACTTTTGTAACACACCCTACATTTTGGACAAGCGCGTCCCTAAGTCATGCTTCACCCCCTCCCATCGCCCCCTTTTCGCCATTCGAAATCCCAGGCCGCCATAACCTCTCCGCTCCAGCCGCGAAACCCCACCCTCCGCCGTCCGCCATGTCACCGCTGCCCAGCCGGAGCCTCTTACCCGACGACGTCGTCCACCGCAACAGCTCGACGTCCCTCATCCACCTCCGCGGATGAGGATCCGTCGTCCATCTTGCCGTCCCGCTGGTTCAGCTGCCCCGTCCTCCACCTCCAAGGAGCTGCTCCGACGATCGCCTTCGCCTATCGCGGGTTGCTCCATCCCCAGCGCCGCCTTAACCTGCTCCACCGTAACCGCAAGATCCTCAACGACTCCTCGGACGAAGCCGAGGCCTACTCGGCGCCACCAAAGAGCTTGTACACTCATCGCATCGCACCTTCTCCTTAACTCGACCTCCCGGCGCCGACGGTGCTCCATCCCGCACCCCCATGGAGCAGCTACCTTGAAGCCGGCGCCGCGGACGACATCTCCACGACAGCTCTCCCCCAGTGCGAGGCCCCTTCGGCGGCGGCGGCCATACCAGCTGGATCTGCTTCTGCTGCTCCGGCTCTCGCTTCCTTCCTTCGCGCTTCTTTGCTGCTCCGGCTCTCGCTTGATCGCCGCTTCGCCCAGCTGCTGATGATGCTCTCCCCTCGCTTGTGATCTTGCTCTGCTCGATTAAGCCACACTTGATTGTTGAATCGACTTTTGGGTCGATCAATTTTCAGGGTTGGGGGGCTCATGGGAGTTAAGGAAGAACCACCACTTGGGACGGGGCTCATGGAGAGGTACCCCACTATCTATCTTAGGGTTCAGGTGGGGGCGGGGGCCTAGAGGGCTGGCCGGGCGGCGGTGGCGAAGTTGTTTGGGCGGCGAGGCGGCGCCGGGCCGACAGTTCGACCGGTGGTGGCTGGCGGCTCGGGGGTGCAGGTTGAAGATGAACTGCAGGCCCTCCTAAACTACATGTCAAGTGCCTCTCTGCTACCATTATGCGTTCAGTTTAAAGAGCATTCAGGTTCCACGGTAAATTTCAGTTTCGACAGTTAAGTTCAGTCAACAGTTTTACCTCATCTGTTGTAGTCCGGTGGTTTTTGGTGATGTTAATTTCACATCCATTTTACATCATCTATTGGAGATGCTATTAGAATCCCACTTGAGATTGACGATGTCTGTCTTGTGCTGCTTCAGCCTTGACGTCTTACGGCTCACCGCAGCTGCTCCAACGACAGAATGATCCATCACAATAGAGCAGTTCCTTGGAGGCCGTCTACAGATTCCTCAGATCTTCCTCCACACCTCCGACAGCCACCTCTGCCTCAACTACTTCAGCGACCAACCCAATGATGTTGAGGTCGACACGGCTACGGCAAAGAGGTTGTACACTTGTTGCATCACTTGTGACTATACATTCACGTCGATCCATTAGTGCTATTTTGGTTCAACGGAAAAACGTCGATCCACTGGTTGTTACCATCACTCTAAATTTCTGCATGCTCTCCTTACATAATCTCACCATATTTTTTTCGTATGCATGTCGGATATTGTACACAGTCATGCTGAACATGTAGAGAAAAAGAGAAGAGTTTTGCGCGGCAATACAATGTCATGCAGACATCGCTCCATGGTGGGTTCAATGGCAAACCCTCCCCACCGCTCTCCAGATTGTAATCCAGAGGAAGATATCTGTTCTGAGGCGGATTCAGACGCCGCTGACCACTCCTATTTACCCCCCAAGGTGTTTTCTCTACCTTGGCATGATGATGTTAGTCATATCATGCATATCTTGCCTTGCAGTGCCTACTTTTGACATCGTATATGTCATCTGCTTAGTTTAGATACATGTTCTGTAATGCCACCTGTTTAGTTTCTATATCATATATGGGAATTATGCAGTCTCATGTCTTTTAGCCAGCCATAATATATGTGAAATGTGCAATGACACCCTCTTTAACCAGGCATCATATATTTGAATGATATCTTGCCCATCCTTTTCTTCATTACATTTCCATTTGTTGACAATGTTTGTACATTAAACTACTCTTCCTGTGAATCAGCCATTTGGGTGGGAGATGGAAAAATCTGGAGTGAAAACAAGGCCTTCAGAGCAGACAGTGCTACCTGTCGAAGCAGATCTCTTGTTGGGTCCCGATAGCTCCTGAGACATGGATTCAGAGACAGATGACCAGTCCTATTCCCCCACTGAGGTGTATGCTCTAACTTGGCACGGTTATACTGCTCATATCATGCATACGGTGTCTTGCATTGCATAGTTTAGACATCATATACACAATATTCAACACCATGTTCTTAGTTCAGACATCATATCGAATGCCCTCTGTTTAGCATATAAATCACATATGTGAATTAAATGATGCGATCCTGATTACTTAGATAAAATGTAGGTGAATTATGTCATGCGATCCTATTTCGTTATTCATCATATCTTTGAATTATGTTATGCTATGCTATCCAGTTTAGATAGACATCATATATGTGAAATTATGTCATGCTATCCATTTTAGTTAAACAATATACATGTCAACTATTTCATGCCCTCTTTTTCGACACTATCTATTGCATCTGTCTCTCATAAAATGTCTGTACATTCAACTATGTTTCCTGTTTATCAGCCTTTTGAATTGGAGCGGGTGATGCCAGATTCAGCGGAATAAAACATGGTCTTCAAATAAAACAGTGCTACCTCTTGGTGGAGATAGCACCCGGTTGTACATGCACAAGAACGAGCCCTACCACACATAACCCAAACTCCGCAAATTGTACCCCTCATGCGATGGATGAGAACCAGCTCCACCCAATCTAACCCCAACCCCAGCCGATAGTAACCCAGTTCCTGTTGACACAACACCATTTCCACCACAGAGCTCCCAAACAAGAGTAGTTAGTAAGGCAGCTCCAGTGCCCAAAGGGCCAATACTATCACGGCGAACCCCAACTCCACCAGTTAGTACGCCTATTCCTGTGGAGGAAGCACAACCAGCCAGTCGTAGTTTAGCATCTATCGCATTTGATGTTGTTAAATTGTATGTGCGTATCTTCCCATCTTGGAAATATTATACTGAAGATGAAGGAAAATGCCAGTTGCAGGTGTTTGTCCAGGAGTTGTGTGTAAGTAATGTTATTCATCATATCTTTGAATTATGTTATGCTATGCTATCCAGTTTAGATAGACATCATATATGTGAAATTATGTCATGCTATCCGTTTTAGTTAAACAATATACATGTCAACTATTTCATGCCCTCTTTTTCCACACTATCTATTGCATCATCTCTCATACAATGTCTCGTACATTCAACTATGTTTCCTGTTTATCAGCCTTTTGAATTTGAGCGGGTGATTCCAGTGTCCAGCGTAATTAAAACTCTGTCTTAAAATAAAACAGTGCTACCTCTTGGTGGAGATAGCACCCCGGTTGTACATGCACAAGAACGAGCCCTACCACACATAACCCAAACTCTCGCAGATTGTACCCCTAATGCGATGGACAGAGAACCAGCTTCACCCAATCTAACCTCAACCCCAGCCGATAGTAACCCAGTTCCTATTGACACAGCACCATCTCCACCACAGAGCTCCCAAACAAGAGAAGTTAGTAAGGCAGCTCCAGTTCCCAAAGGGCCAATGCTATCACGGCGAACCCCAACTCCACCAGTTAGTACGCCTATTCCTGTGGAGGAAGCACAACCAGCCAGTCGTAGTTTAGCATCTATCGCATTTGATGTTGTTAAATTGTATGTGCGTATCTTCCCATCTTGGAAATATTATACTGAAGATGAAGGAAAATTCCAGTTGGAGGTGTTTGTCCAGGAGTTTTGTGTAAGTAATGTTATTCATGGCAATTACTTTGCTTCGTCCCATACATCCTACCTCGATGATGGTTATAATACAACAAATTTTCCCATTTTTCTCTATAGAGAAATACCGATTTGGAAACTCAGGATGAGGTAACCTATGCTAATACCTCTGTTATCTTCAAGAATTCTTGGTGGCAGTATCGGAATTACCTGAAGAAAATGTACTTCACCGGCAAAGAAACTCATCAAATTCCCTTACGTTCTCCTGAGACACATTTATCGGATTTATGATCGAACGCCTTTGTTCAGATCTTGGTCCCGAACCAAGAATGTGGTAAGGTCTATGAGCTCATTTTCTATTTTTAAGTATTTTATTCTTGCGCCTTACTGTACTCTGTTCATGTAGAACAGGTGCCTAAACCTGAAGAACAACTGTTCTAATTTAAGATTCCATTGCTATCATAGTTCAAAAAATCGCTAGGCGTTAATTGTGCGCTTTGCCACCGCCTTGCGCTTTACTGACCAAAGCTCATGCTTATGCGCAGTTATGCACAGATTATGTGTAGTTATGCGCAATGCATTTTGCCAACGCCTAGAGCCTAGGCGCGCTTAAGCGCTCGCTTAGGCGCGCCTTTTTTAACTATGATTGCTTTGCTCTTGTATCATTGTATTTACTCATACAAACTTATTTTTAAATTGAAGGATCCAATCGAAACTCCAATCGCACAACAGGTATGTTCACGCATGTTTCTTTAACAGGTTTGCTCTTATCAATAGCTCTGTTTATTTTAATTTCAATTGCGTATACAGTTGACTTTCATATCATGCACATTACTAGCATCACAACAGAGCCAATAGTGTTGTTGTACATGTAGACCCGTGGTACCCATCTGAAATCTTGTTGTGTCGTGTAGTTTCCCACGCTTTGTATTCTTTCACTGCTGCTTTGTCTTGAACTGATATGATTTGAACCGTGTCTCTATTTTGATTTGGCAAGACAATGCAGTGACCATAGGACATAGATATATGTTTGTTTGATGCTTTTATTATGTACTAGTACTTGGCAATAGAAGACTTGGTAGTTTAATCCTATCCACCTTACTAATGAACTGGTTCACCGAAATGAGTTTCATATACTAGTACATGCTAAACTTGGTATGTGTCTCGCTTGTTTCTTCTTTTAGAATCTTGTGAGAATATTGGGGAAGAGTGCCTTATTAAGCAATGGTAAAGGAAGTAATGAGATAAGGTTCAGGATAGTGACACATCCTTGTTGGTCTCCAACAAAGCTGATAAAACAGCTAAGGAAGACTATCTTGAAGACAGTGAGACAACCCCAAAGTCCTGTCTTGGTTTAGTGTTCGAACAAGCTATTCAAACTCACTGTCTGAATCAGTTCGGTTTCTTGAGTCTCAACTACAAGCTGAAAGACATCGATCAGCTGTGTTGCGACAAGAAGCAGAAGGACCGCGGAAGTCTCTGGAGCATTCAGATGCATACTTTCTGATGCAACAACAAGCGTTGGAGGATTTTAGCGCCAAACAGGACAAAGCTAATCAGCTTGCTAAGCTTATTGCCAGCATGGTGGATACCTGGATAACGCTTTCTTGAGCTCTTCCGAAGTTGTTTCAGTTATGCTCTTGTTTTGTTGCCACGTTTATTTGCACCTTTGGTGGCCAATTTTGACGGCCGATGTATGTAATATGCTGCTTTGGTCCCTATCTGTGCACTGGTGGCGAACTTTGATGCCCGATGGATGTAATATGTGTAATAGCGGTACTCGGCTAGCGTTAATTGCTTGCTTATTTATTTCCTTAGTGTCTTGTTTAGTTGTTTGCTTGTAGTCACCGCTGTTCTTTTTACGTGTTTTTCATCGCCACAATAGCCTATTTTTGGTAACTAGGCCAAAATAATCATGGCAACACACGGCAATTTGTTGTAAACATGGGCCTCCTGCAGGCCATATGATCCATGGGCCTTCGTCCGGCCGTAGGATCCATTGGCCTTCTATACGGGCCGTAGGATCCATCGGCCTTCTATACGGGCCTTAGGGTCCATGGGCCTTCTACGAGTCGTAGGGTCCATGGGCCTTCTACAGGCCGTACGATCCATGGGCCTCATACGGGCCGTACGATCCATGGGCCTTCTACGGAGCGTATCATCATTTCGCCAATCATGGGCCGTACTATTCGTGGACCATAACGGGCCGTTAATAGGCCGTATTTGATAACTCCATGAAAATAGCCCAACGGGTTTTTTTACATGAAACAGCCCAACGTATTAACGGTCTGCAAATGGGCCGACTGTAACGACGGGCTGAATTTGGCCCACAAGCAGAAAATGACAGTAATGGGTCGTATGTAACCGAATGTTGCAAATGAGCCCAAGAATCAATGGGCCCTGAGAAGGCCGAAAGATAACTTGGGCTGCAAACGGCCCAATGGAATAACGGGCCGTTAATGGGTATAAAGTGATACATTGTTCATTACGGGCTAGTGTCACCACGGGCCGTTAATGGGCCAAGAGTTACAAAGGTCCTCATATGGGCCAAAAGAAGTCATGGGCCACACATGGGCCGGAAGTTAAAACGGGCTGAATCATATGGGACGGCCCAGATGACGCTACTGGGCCTAATTCGGATAGGGCGTAATGGGCCCTAGGTTAGAGGGCTGTAAATGGGCTATATGCGAACAGGCCATTAACAGGCTTTCCGTGGGCCGGGCAGCCACCTTTTGTCCAAGTCAAACGGGCCGGACTTTTCACAGGAATGGGCCTCTGTTTGGCCGTGCCATGTGTCACCGTATCATAGGCGACTTCGGTCCAATGAACGGATGACATCTGTCCCAACGGTGAGCCGACACGTGTTTCCTCCAGCCAATGATGATTTTACACATGGAAAATCCCCATTGGTCGGGGCTGTTAACGGGTTATCGGATCCAAAACCGGACCCGCTAGCTTAACGGCGTTCCGTTACGATGGATGCCACGTGTCGGTCACCCTTGACGAAAGCACTTACGGACGCGTGATTTATCGCCATGGAAGTGGACACTTCCGTGATGATAATTTTGGTAATGTCATGGAACACTTCTACGACAGCACATGTATGACTATCTTGATTCTGTCATAAATTTGTCATGGATGTACATGCATGAAAAAAACGCGACCTACTGTGACAAACACGTATCATCACGGAAGTGTATTTTTTTGTAGTGCATATTCAAGACGCAAACCAATATCACACTGCCAACTTAAAGGTTTCCCATCATAAGTGACTGATGCAGGATACACAAGAAGAGTAGTTTCATGTAAGAACATGGTGTGATAGACAGATATATTATGTACCAAAAACAGGAAAGTGTGTCATATTCACACGTATCATGTGTAAGCTAAGCAGATGCGCTTTACACTAATTAGGAGCAATACAAGCTAGACACCATATGCAACATGCAACCAGATATCCACCTTTGCCAAGTTAGAGCAAGCACCTTGGATGGTGGAGTAGGGAAGCGAAGACTTGGACCTTGTAATGCACTATCAAGACAAGGAGAATCGGTCTGGATGCTCCGTTTACGTTGCTGCAGAGGACCACCATCATCACCTTCCTTACTCTTTTCCTTCCTCTTTCTTGATTTTGCCTTGTCAAGTCAAACCCACAACAAAAAGGAATAAAATTTGCTCTTCAGAACCCATTGATGCATGATACTGACGAACACTACTTTCATGTAAGGCAGCCGCATGACAGGAGGATGGAATATGTATGAAAAATAGGACAGTGTGACATATTGACATGTATGATGTATAAAGTGTAAACTAAGCACAAGGTGCTTGAACTTGTTAGAATCATTGCAAGCTAGAAACCATATGAAAGATGAAACCAATATCGCCTCTGCTTAAATTAAAAGGGTGCCCTAACAAATGTATTTGACCAAATTAGAAGCAATACATGGCAACAGGCTAGAAATAATATGCAATATGCAACGAATAAAGGTGACTCATCGTAAGTGATTGATGCAGGATACAGAAGAGAGGTAGTTTCATGTAAGAGTAGGTTAACACATAGATGTACTGTGTACCAAAAATAGGAAGGCATGTCATATTCACAGGTATAATGTTTAAACTAAGTAGATGCAATTTACCCTAATTAGAAGCATTACAAGCTAGACACCGTATGCAACATGCAACCACATATCACCTTTGTGAAGTTAGAGCAAGCACTGTGATGGTGGTGTGGGGAATTATGTCATCAACTATAGAGCTACGTTGACTATCTTCATTTAGCCTTGTTGTTTCTTGAGAATCATGTGGGGAGGATGACACTGCACTCTTTAAGCGAGTATGGCGTCTCACAGTAACCCACTTGGGTGAATATCTCATCATAAGTGATTGACGAGAGATACAAAAGAGCATTAGTTTGATGTACGAACATGGTTAATAGACATATGTAGTATGTATCAAAAACAGGAAGGCATGTCATTATCAAAGGTATAATGTGTAAAGTAAGCAGATGCAATTTAACCAAATTGGAAGCAATACAAGCTAGACACCATATGCAACATGCAACCACATTTGATAGCGCGAAGTTAAAGCAAGCACATGGGATGGTTGTGTGTGGCAATTGAGATCATCAACTGCAGAGCTACGCCATCGTCTCCAACTGCTGATGCTGCACCCTTTAGAGCGCTGAAACGCTTAGTGCTTATCTTTGAATTACACTGGAGCGACTTCTGTCTTTTCTTTTCAGCATTCATCAACACTGTGTCAGAGTCTGAAATACCCATGCATAAAAAACAATAGTGTGAGTATGGGTGAAGTGTGTGCACAATTAGTACAAAGGTAAACGTAGCGTATAGCAGGTCAGTGAGAAATAAATGACGGGAGACATATGTTAGCTCTACAACATGCATGGCACACTAAATTACTACAGGATTCTATGAAAATAACATTCGACTGAAAACAAATAGGCCAGTCCATTTTTCTACACCGTTCGATGTACAAAGAACGGGCAGATCGCCTTCATCTACCTCTAGCCAGTCAGTGTTGATGATCTTCCTTGAAATGGCAGCGACCACCGGCCCAGTCCCCTGCCTGCACCCTCCCCTCGACCTCACCGCACCGCCGTGCTTGGCACCGTCCCCCGGCCATCCATTCAAGCCCCGCCGACCTCCAGATCGGGCACAAGCAGCTCTTGCACCCCACACCCCTATGATAGACACTGATGCGCCGCTTCCCCGGTGAACATAAGGACTAGGTGCTCCGCGCGCCTAAGCGGGTGCTGCTTCTTTTAGTTGTGGTTGTTGACCACGAATTGAAATCCAGCGGCTACTGACCTCTAGCAAAGGTGAAATAGTAAAGGGAGGAAACCTTGTGCATTTAGTATCACAAAGAAGATGCAGTAAGAAGCGCTCAACTAGTTTCTTTCGTGGGATGAATACGGTTTGAGCAGAGACGTAAGGTTTGTACGAATAAGGGAAGAGGAGTACCTCTTTCTGCTGGCAGTGTTGTGTCCTCCTTTTGTTTTTCCCACTATCTTCTTGTGGTTCGCTGGAAACAAGAAGTTGTGGAGGACTGTGGAGCCTTGGATGAACCCATGGCCAAGTTGTTGAGTGTAGTGCGGTGGCCATCTGTCGGCGGCAGGGAACCAGGTCCGAGGCAGCGAACGATGGCGTAGCGGGAATAGCTCCGGTGCGGTGGACGGTTGCGACAGTGGAGCGGCAGTAGTGAGGCACAGGACGGCGTGGTCGGAGTGGTTCTGGTACGACGCACGTCGGCGTCGGTGTCGTGGAGGCAGCTCTACCTCGGCTTCAGCTACTAAGTCCTTGAGGGTGTTGCGGTTGCGGTTGTGCTGGACGACGACGTCGGGGTATCGGCTCCGGCGTGATGGAGGATGGCGGTGGTGGATTGGGTGCTATGGGGTGGAGGACGGAGGAGGTTGGGGTTTCGCGGCTGGTGGAGAGGGCGTTTTGGCACCCACGGAGTATGAATGGGGAAAAGGAGGGAGGCGGGGAACTAAGGGGGAACAATGTTTCGGTTTGGGGAAAGTTACAAATTTTACCCCCATCTAAAATTTCGGACATATTGCGGGTTGGGGGTAGGACAGTAATCTCAGGTGTCCCAAATGTGGGCGGGATAGATTTCGGCCGAGCGCATGGATGTTTAGGCGCCACGGCATATGAATGCTTCTCAGAGGCGGTTGAGACTGGCGTCTAGGTGAAGTTACAATCCTACCCCGATTTAGACCTTTGGACATCGGGCCGATAGGCTACACGGGCTAGAGTCAGGACGGTAATTTCCTACCACCAAACATTAGTCTCGCGTGGTTTTGAGTGACCAGAGGCCTATTTGGCGCTTCGTTTAATATTTGGGAGCAAAAGCATTAACGTTTTCGGTTCTCTAGAATTGAACTTTCAGGATTTATCAAACTTCACAAATTTTTACTCTTGAAAATCCTAAAGATACGATTATTTTGTAATGGAGGGGGTACATATGAATATACATTGTACACGAGTATATATTAAAAAATATGCAACTTACCTCAATTCATGCATGGTTCCAGATATAATCTCCTTGGTTGCAAAAAAAAGTTAGACATGTGTATGAATATATATAGCATGTTCAAACGCACAACAAAGATTGATGCCCCCTTTTACATCTGATTTACAAATGCCATTATCTCGGGTTCAAATAGATGAATGCACTTCCTATGAATTGAATCTTGAACCCCTTTATGTTGAATTTGTCATGTATTCTATTTCGTAGCTAGCAATTTGGAATGTATCCATGCAAGTGACAAATGTATAAAGTGATTCACACTAACAACATGGAGTGCACTAATTAATGTTTATATATGAATTGCAAAAGCATCCATTGCCTGTATTTCAAACCGCTCTCACTCTATTGATCGATAATATGTAATAAACACATGCACATGCTATAATTCAATAGAGTATGGCTGTGATAGACCAATTTTCTTCCATACGCAATTTGCAAAATTCATGATCTCATCCGAAAATAAAATGACATTTATATTTTAATTTAATGCATAGAAACGCCTTTTACACGTAGATGCACTATGCCTCGGCCCGTTCTCACAAACACGGTATATATCTCTCTATCTACCGCATAAGTGCACACACTTTATATGCATCAGCATTTCTCTTTCACACATGCTCACAATCTCTCTCAGGGTGTGGGGGAGTCTCACGCACATGCTCTCTCTGTATCTCTCTCTCTCTTTCTGACTACTATGTACCACTCTTTTCACTAATCTCAGTTGGAAAACACTATTTCTCTCACATGCATATATACACACGCACAGTCTCCACTAGCCCTCTATACGCACATATATGTGCCTACGTGTCTCCCGCACGCATAGTATCTTTAGGTCTCTCTCGCACACATTACCCCCCCCCCCAGACACACCTCTCTCTTAGTAGTTGGAAGATATGATTCCATCATATCACTCGGTAGGATATCTTGACTGTTAGGCTGGATGGTAATACGAGGCAAAGTTTTACCCTAGTTCGGACCCTTGCAGTTGAGGAAAAAGCCTACTCCTGGTAATGTATATTAGTCATAGGGGTGTGTACAAAGTACATGTGAATACCAGGCATTGTGTGTGTGTGTATACTATCGACGAACTAGCCCCCAAGCTTCTATAACATCTTTGGGGGCCTAGGGTTACAAATCATATATAGTCGGCTTATCACCAGTGGGGATAGAGTCCTCCGCGACTCTGGTAGCTAGCTTCGTGTTGTACGCCGAGTCCTCCACATGGGTCTTCGTATAACGCGTCTTGATTCAACCTATGTGGCGCGGGATGGAACCGACCCATGAGTCCTCATGTTGATCCACCACAACTAGAAATGATGTGCCCACCATAACACACACGCAATCGGCCACTAAGAAAATAAGCATATACAATAGTACAATGAAAGTTAGTTGCATGGTGCATCCAAAAATATTTGTTCTGCATTGTGAATGTTTATATATTCTCCTAAAATATTAGTCACGGGAAAGAGAAACGAAGGGCATATCTCTCCTTGTCTCCACCGGACATCCCCTCTTTCTACACCACTTTCACGTACGCACACAAAGTATCTCTCGGCCCTCTAAAAGTATGCATGCCCATGACACATTCACGCGCGTCGATCACTGTATTTCAAGCTAAAGCACTATACGGTCACTGGACTTCAGAATATGCTCATTATGGTCACCGTATACATTCTCGTGGTGATCATACGGTATCTAGCTCACGATACGTCTCCATATTTTCTTGATGACACTGACGGACTTTGCATTTGATGCGTGCTCCGTATTTTGTTGACGACACTTACGGTCATTGTATTTGAAGTGAAAGCACGATATGGTCACTGGACTTCAGAATAAGCTCATCACGGTCACCACATACATTTTGTCGTGCTAACCAACATCTGGTTGGATAGTTAGGAGGACAGTGGTTTCTCGAGCCCACCAGGGTTAAAGTCCCGGTGCTCGCATTTATCTTGGGTTAATTTCAGTATTTTCTGGCGATGTGCGTTCAGTGGGAGGAGACGTTCCACTCGACAAAGAAGCACCTATGGTGACTTCGTAAAATCTCAAGATCATATGCTGGCTCACTCTCTCGAAGGTGCTCATAGGGGTAGGGTCTGTGTGTGTGCGCTTATAGCGGTGAGTGCTTGCGCGTATATATGAGCCCTTGCATCTGTTCCGTGTTAAAAAAATACATGTCATGATTATACGGTCACTGGCTCACCCGTACAACTCTGTATTTTGTTGATGACACAATCAATTGACTACCAAGCGTTCCACGTGGCGCAACTAGTGTTGCACCATCAGGGCGTGTAACCATGGGGCCCACCTGTCAGCCCTTATATGAAAGAAAGAAATGGTAGTTTGAGTCTGTACTGTGTTAATAAAATACATTTTAGGGTGATCATACGGTCACTGGCTCACCATACAGCTCCGTAATTTGTTGATGACACGATCAATTGAATTGATCAGTCAAACGGTCCACATTCAGCAGCGCACATTATCATAGTAGGCTTATCAACATAGTAGGTTTATCTACATGAAAAGGATGATGTCACACTCAATGAACAATCATCGATTTATGAAATGCCCAATTCCGACCGCCCTGGCCCACCAAAGGTTCCTCTGTTGTGCGTTGCCTGCATTGGGTCACTAACATGCAGGCCATGTACCCAAAGAGCACACACGTCAGTGGAAGAACGGCATGGTGTCCTACATCAGAGTCGAGGGCGCCACTCGCTGCACGCCCGCCTGAACACGCGTCCTTGCCGCATTCAAACGCCTCCATGAAACCCGCCCGTGTGGAAGCCGAGAAACCCACTCTGGACACACGTCCATTCATGACGGGCCGGCATTAAACGCAACACCAGCCGAGCTCCTCCCGTCTGTCGTCTATTTAATCTCCTATTTAAATGGGGCCAAACGCCGGCCAAGAATCACACACCTCCGCTGCTCCCCTATCTCCTCCTTCACCATTTTGTCCACTCTTACAATGCTTACGAAGAGTAGTTATTCCGCACAAGCCATTTGTCTAGGTTTTTATCTCTCTCACACACCCACATAGGTGGGGGACGTGCACGAAGAAAAGAGCTACACGCACGGCGCACGTACTCCCGTCTCTTTCCCAACCACACCCGCGCGGGTACACGATGGAGCTCATTTCTGTACAAAAAGGCAGCCCACGTGGTAATTTGACTGTGTACTGGTTGTCCACTTGGTGGAGGGAGGATCGTCTACCACAGGTGAACAAACAAATTGCTACTTGAGGCGTTATGTTAAAAAAGAGGCAAACCATGTGGGGCCTACCTTAGAGGCAAGGCTCTATACACTGGAGTACTTTTGATGTGTCCCGTCAACTCGCAGAACGAGGAGAAGCTTGCTTAGTACACCGTCTCCCCCGCCCACGGGTGCGGTGGCTCGCAGGATGAGGTGAATCTTGCTTACTAGTAGTAGTATTGTACGCCTTACGCTCGCTCCCTCGCCCACACGCGCGGTGGCTCGTAGGACGAGGAGAAACTTTTACTACTCCCTCCGTTTACTCCTCGTCCCTACTACCTTGGTTAGAGAGATTATCATATTGTTTGGAATATATATGTCCTTTAGTACTTCCTCCATTTACTTATACAAGGCCACTATAAAAAATACATTTTGCATCTATACAAGGCCACAAATAGTAACCGAGACAAAAGTTACTACTCCCTCCTTTCCAGTTTATGGCTCAATTTCAAAATCTCTCCAACCAAGCACTAGTAGAAAAAGGACCTATTGTCCCGGTTCATAAGGGCCATTTGTCCCGGTTTCTGAACCCGGACTAAAGTGTCGGTACTAATGCCCTAGACCTTTAGTCCCAGTTCTTACATAAACCGGGACAGATGGGCCTCCACGTGGCCGGTGCGGCGAGCCCAGGCAGGAGGCCCTTTGGTCCCGGTTGGTGGCACCAACCGGGACCAATAGGCATCCACGTCTGCATTTCAGGTGCTAGGGTTTTGTTTTTTTTGAAAGGGGGGGGGGGGTTAGGGGGTTTTGGGGGGTTAATTTAGGTGTTTCATGTATTTGTATAGCTAGCTAATTTATAGAGCGAAGTGTCCTCTCTTATCTCCGTGCTTGGTCGAGGCTACGTACTATACGTATGGAGAGGACTAGACACGCTAGCTAGTAAGCAAATGAAGGAAACAGAAGATCGTCATGAACATATGCATACAGAGAGAAGTGATATCAACCACATCTCCTTCTCTGAGAGATTTGTCGAACAACAAGTTCTTGTATATATATATATATATATATATATATATATATATATATATATATATATATATATATATATATATATATCCGACGCTACGTACTGGCTACATATATACAATATAAGTATCTCTTACAATATAATCTCCTAATTAAAAACGAGCTGATTAGGGTCCACATGGTATTCGCCGTCTTTAGCGATCACGTGATCAAGAAAGAATGCCGCCAATTCCTCTTGAATTCCTCGCATACGATCTGGTGGTAGGAGTTCATCCCGCATCCTAAATATCTAATTTGAAGAAGGGGGTCAATACATATATATGAATAAATGAAACTGAACACAAATGATGGTAATAAAATAAAATTGTGAATATTATTATTTACGCACTTCATATTGTTTGTCAGAGTAGCCCCGCTCACAGGTCGTGTGGCGGATGGACTCGCAAATGTACTATCCACAGTAATTATTTCCTTGTTCCTGCCACAACCACTTTACAAGAAATAGAGGTCAATCAAACTGATAATTAGCAAGCATGCTAAATGGTATTGATGAGACTAGCGCTTGAGTAACTAGGAGATGCGTGGAACATGCTACTATGGTACTTACTTTCGGGTGTCGAAATTGCAGCTTCTTCGGTAGTCCCGGAGTTTTTGAGGTGAATTTTTTCCAAACCCTGCCAGACAAAGAAAACAATTACTTAATATCAGGAAATGAACAAAAAGTTGCCGATATGGTGCGATAATGATCGATTTAACTTACTTCCCTAGAATTTTAGTCATGTCTGCATACTCCTTGGGAGCTTTTCGTCTCGAGTCTAGGACGGTTACTAGTCCCTGCTCAAGCTTAATCTCTGGGAGTATATAGTGGAAGTTGCGCACGCATGCATAACTCATCAATTACATTACTATAACCTCGACTAATAAGGGAAACCGAATATGCACAAGACAGTAACACTCACTTGAATTCGCAAGGGAAGAGTATTATAGCTTTGTTTTGGTCTAATACAAACGATTGTAGCAGCTTGGCATCGGTATCTCTGCCCTGAAATTTAACCATACATGCATCTATAAGATTTGTGTTAATGAACCCAATATCACCGATTTGTCTTTTCTTCAATTCGGCGATCTTCAATCTGCATAATATAGTGAGGATAATTAAAAATACATGCAATGAAAGAGCTGACCTATATATAGAGACTTAATGATGAAGTAGTACTACTTACAGGCAGTAGCACGTGATCATTAATTTATCGAGGGCCTTTAGATTGAAAAACGCGAAGAACTCCTCAAATGGAACATTCAACAGTTCAATTCCAACGAGGTCATGCTCCTCTCTGACTCTCAGCGTCAAAATATTCGTCCCCTCAGACTCTCTGCAGGTTTTCATGTACCAATCATGGAATTTGTACATCATCGTTGGTAGAGATCTTTCATCTTTGACGATAGGCTTCCCGTACACGTATTTGTGTTCGTCCACCTCCAAGAAATCATAATGTACATTGTCGGGCAGGTAATCTTCAAGATTTTTATAACCGGGCACCATCCCGCCCGGAACATTAGTGAGGATATTGCTAGACACCTGGAGCGGGGGGAACAACTGGTTCGCTTGTTCACCGAGCTGGGTAACTTTTTTCCCAGCTCATCGTTGACCACTGATAGTACTTCCCGACCGCGACGCTTCCATAAATGACATTGTAAGAATGCGCTCACAGTTTCCTTTCGCCGGAGACTTTGGTGGTTTCTTCAGGGCAGCCAGAGTACGCTTCGTTTTTACCGGATCTATCTTCTCCTCCGGAGGTGGATGTTTCTTTGCTTTCACCCCTTCAAAGAAGTTATTCACTTCGGCTTGCACGATCTGCGTGTTTCCCTCCACGGTCCTCTTGTATGGTAACTTCTCTGGAGTCTTCAGAGAAGGACCGAATTGGTATTGCCTCCAGGCTCTGGCTGTGCTGCTAGACGCCGGAGCAGATGGAGCAGTTCCGGCTGTCTTTCCTTTCTTACGAGGCGAAGGAGAAGGAATACGACGCGCCGGAGCAGCCGGAGCAGCGGCGGGTCTCTTGATCCGCCCTTGTTGACAAGGCGGAGAAGGAGGAGGTTGGCTGCTCGGGCGCGCCGGCGCAGGCAGATAAGGATGTGGAGTGCCGCCACGCGCCAGAGAAGGAGGTTGAGTGTCCTGATCACTCGCCAGAGGAGGAGGCAGATTGCCCTGACTCGCCGGAGGAGGAGGAGGCGGAGGCGTCCATTTCGGGATGTTGATGAGCTCCTTCAGCCATAGGCATGGAGTCTTCAGATAAGAACCCAGCCGAATCTCCCCTTCACCCGTAGGGTGGTCAAGCTCAAGGTCCTCAAATCCATCCGTTATTTGATCCACCATCACCCTAGCATATCCTTCTGGAATTGACTGGCCGTGGTAGGTTGTGCCAGGTTCATTAGGTAAAACAGAGCCAACAGCCGCCTTGACTTTCAATGTCATCCATCCCGTCATAAGGTGGCAATGTTGAGACTCCGTGATAGCATCCATGGGGTAGCTAGCAGGAGCCGTGAAGACAGGCTCCAGCTGCTGAGTCTGCTCGGTGGAATCTACGCTGCTTCTCCGCTGAGATGGCGGGGTAGCTTCAGGGGAAGCTTCGGTAGGTCGTTTGCTGCGATCTGCTTCTTGTTCCTCTAGCCCTTGTACCCTTTCGTGCAGCGCCTGCAGTTGGCTATGCTCCACTTTCTTCCTCCTCTCCTTGGTTTTGTAACCCCCTGCGTCCGGAAACCCAGCCTTCCACGGAACAGAGCCTGGCATGCCTCGTGCCCGTCCAGGGTGTTCAGGATTCCCGAGGGCCATTGTGAGCTCGTCCTTCTCTCTATCTGGGACGAACGTCCCTTGCTGTGCTTTCTTGATATAGTCCTGAAGCCTCGTGACGGGTATTCGCAGTTGCTCTTCCGTCCAAACGCACTTCCCTGTTACAGGGTCCAAGGTTCCGCCAATCCCGAAGAACCAAGTCCGGCAACGGTCTGGCCAGTTCAATGTCTCTGGTTCGACCCCTTTAGCTATCAGGTCATTCTCAGCCTTGTCCCACAAAGGTCGGGCTTTGAGGTAGCCACCTGACACAGTGCGATGGTGATGCTTCTTCTTCGCAGCATTTTTCTTGTTTATTGCTGACATCTTCTTACTCTTTTCTGATGTCTTGTGGGCCACAAATGCGGGCCAGTGATCTCTGATCTTCTCATACTTTCCGGTGAATTCTGGTGTCTTTTCTTCTTCGACAAACTCTGTTTTCAGCTCATTCTTCCACCTCCTGAATAGTTCTGCCATCTTCTTAAGAGCATGAGACTTGATCAATTGCTCTTTAACTGCTTTCTCCGGATCCTCATCTGGTGGTAGGGTGAAATTTGCCTTAAGCGATGTCCAAAGATCTTCTTTCTGCATATCGGAGACATAAGACACCTCAGGGTCTTCATTCTTAGGCTTTAACCATTGCTGGATACTGATCGGGATCTTGTCCCTAACAAGAACCCCGCACTGAGCACGAAATGCATCCCTTGTCCGGATGGGTTCAATCGGCTTGCCATCGCGCGCGATTGCTGTGATCTCAAACCTTTCATCTGAGCGCAACTTTTTCTTCGTGCCCCGTTTCTTTACCGAAGTTGTGCTCAATCCGGAGGGCTAGAGAAAAGAAGAAAGACGAGAGTTAATTAATATGTGTACATACGAAAACAATGAATGCATCAATTAGCTAGTCAGCACAGGATTAACTAATATATATACCTGGCCGGACTCGGTTCGGTCACCGGAGCCATCATCACGGTCTCCTTGTACCGGCATTGGGTCACCGGAGCCATCATAATCATAGTCTTCTTCTTCACCCTGTCCTTCCAGACCATCGGTGTCGTTGAGAAACGACGCAACGACATCACTTCCTTTTGCGATTATGTCCCCCAACATCTCTTACATTGCCGTCTCGGGGTGCTCCATAGTTTCTGCAAATATTTACAACATGGCAATTATTATTCAAACATGACAGATGGATATATTAGTGGCAAACGTAGAACTAGCTAGCTAATCACAATAAGGATTTGGGGTGGCCTCGGCAACGCTTCAAGGGTTTGGGGTGGCCTCGAGAGAGTTTGTCGGGTAGGGGCACGGCGGGAGGGGGTAGAGACCAACATCATTTTTTTCTAGGGTTTGGGTGTCCTCGAGATTTTTGGTCGAGCGAGAGGGCCGGGGGGTGCTCCCGTGGTATAAATTATCGCGGTCGAGAGGGGGTATATATATCGACCGCCCCTCATGTCAAAGTTATCGGGGAAGGGGTTATTTCGACAACGACGACATACATACATGGGAAGGGGGTATATCGACCCCCCCCCCTCATGTTGAAGTTATCGGGAGGGGGTATATCAACAACGACATAACCGATAAAAAATAAGAAGACGAAGAAGAAATAAAAAGAGGAGAAGAAGAAAGGAATAGAGGAGAACATCGAAGAAAAAAAGAAGAAAAAAAAGAGGAGAAGAAGAAAGGAATAGAGGAGAAGAAGAAAAAAATTCTTCTTCTCCTCTATTCCTTTCTTCTTCTCCTCTTCTTTTTCTTGTTTTTTCATCTTCTTATTTATTTCTCCTCTTCTTCCTCTCCTCTTCTTCTTTATTCCTCTTCTTATTTTCTTTTTTTTTCTTCTTCCTTCTTAATATCACTTAGCAACTTAGAAACGATACAGGGGGTGCTCCCATAGTCTAAAATTGGTCTATGCAATATAGAAAATTCTGAAAAAATTACATCTATGATCCCTCGACGTCCCCGCCTCTCTCATGAACAAAAAAAATCTATGAATAAAAAAACATCATGTTCTATGAACAAAAAAATATCATATTTCATCGATATCCATGCATACATCATATATGTGATCATCTATGAAAAAAGCATCATATTCTATAAAAAAATCATCATATATATATGAACAAAAACAATTATGATAACAAGCATATATATCATCATATATATGAAAAAACTAGCGTATACATGAAAAAACAAGCATATATATGAACAAAATGCTAGGGAGGACGCCGGCCGGACCAAGGTGAGGAGGAGCGCAGGGTCGGCGGCGAGGACGGTGACGGGCAAAGGCGCGGCCGGGGGTAGGGCGACGGCGGGGCGGGCTGGGCGGCGCGTCGGGCAGGGGAGCGAGGCGATGGCGAGGGCGTGGCAACGGCGAGGGCACGGGCGACGGCGACGGCGGCGGGGCGGGCGGCGTCGGGCAGCTGGCACCGTCGATGCTGCCGGCGTCGGGGCGGCAATCATGAGATGAGAGTGAAAATTTCCTAAGTGTGAACTTATATAGCACAGCCTTTAGTCCCGGTTGGTGCCACGAACCGGGACTAAAGGTGAGCTTTAGTCCCTGTTGGTGCCACCAACCGGGACCAAAGGCCTCTTTTCAGCAGCCCAAAGGGCGAGAAGCAGAGGGCTTTCGTCCCGGTTGGTGGCACCAACCGGGACTAAAATTGGTTCTGGTTGGTGCCACCAACCAGGACCAATGCATCCCTTTAGTCCCGGTTGGTGGCACCAACCGAGAATAAAGGCCTTGCGCTGGCGTGGTGCGGTGGGAAGTTTAGTCCCACCTCGCTAGCTGAGAGGGGCGCGCAGTGGTTTATAAGCACCACTGCCGCACCCCTCTCGAGCTCCTCTCCATTGCAGGCTTACGGGCCTAATTGTGATTGCTATGCCTGATGGGCCTACTGAGCCATCTGCGGGCCTGAATCCTGGCCCATGGATCGGTTTCTAGTCGTATTCAGGCCGTGGTGGCCCAGTAGATGGCAAATTTTTTATTTTTTTCCAAGTTTTTTTCTTTTCTTTTTTGCTTTATTTAGTTTGTTTTGTTTCTACTTACAACAAAATACTTATTTTTTTATTTTATTTTTTTCTAATTACTTATTTTTTTTATTTTATGATAATTCTTTTTGCTATTAAAGTTTCTAACAAAAAACAGTTCTTTATGAAAATTCCTTTTGCTTTAGTTGATTTTGAACAGAAAATACGTTGATAATTTTAGTTGCATCAATTTTATATAATTTTAGTTTCAATAATACTAGAGGTTGCTTATAATGTTTTGAACAGGAAATAATTTGATAATTTTAGTTTCATAAATTTTATTTATGTTATTAAAGTTTATTTTATTTTATTTCTACTTATATATTTTTATTAAAGTTTATATTATTTTGTTTCAAATAACTTGGTTATTTTTTTATGATAATTCGTGTACAAAACTTATTTATTTTATAATAACTCGTCTGTTACAAAGGGATTTCATTTTTTTGAACTTGTTTGAACTCCATAGTTTTTCTGTGTTCAAAATGCACCATTCAAAGCCACATCATCAATTTACAACCCTTTCTGACTACACTTGTTATTTTTCATGTATTTACTGATTATTTTGAGCTATAAGACCATGAAATTGAAAAGCATTTGAAATGAACTCTGAAAAGGTTCCAAGTTGGCATGGTATCATCATTTCACCCACATAGCATGTGCGAGAAAGTAGAGAGGGTTACGGCAAAAAATGGATGCACTTCGTGTACAAAACGGACAATCTCTTTTGAAGTATTAGGGTTTCATACGGAAACTCGTCTGTTACAAAGGGATTTCATTTTTTTGAACTTATTTGAACTCCATAGTTTTTCTGTGTTCAAAATGCACTATTCAAAGCCACATCATCAATTTACAACCCTTTCTGACTACATTTGTTATTTTTCATGCATTTACTGATTATTTTGAGCTATAAGACCATTAAATTGAAAAGCATTTGAAATGAACTCTAAAAAGGTTCCAAGTTGGCATGGTATCATCATTTCACCCACATAGCATGTGCGAGAAAGTAGAGAGGGTTACGGCAAAAATTGGATGCATTTCGTGTACAAAACGGACAATCTCTTTCAAAGTATCAGGGTTTCATACGGAAACTAAATGCATTACAAAGGGATTTCATTTTTTTGAACTTATTTGAACTCCATAGTTTTTCTGTGTTCAAAATGCACCATTCAAAGCCACATCAGCAATTTACAACCCTTTCTGACTACATTTGTTATTGTTCATGCATTTACTGACTATTTTGAGCTATAAGACCATGAAATTGAAAAGCATTTGAAATGAACTCTGAAAAGGTTCCAAGTTGGCATGGTATCATCATTTCACCCACATATCATCATTAATAGAAGTTCATCATCACATTAAAACCAAAGTACATACATAGTTCTCATTGAACAACATATAGCTCTCTAGAGCATCTAATTAAACCATACATTGAAATTATGTAAAACATTTCAATGCAACAACAAATGTGATCATAATCGCAACCAAGGTAACAACTGATCCAACTGCATAATGATACCAAGCCTCGGTATGAATGGCATATTTTCTAATCTTTTAATCTTCAACCGCATTGCATCCATCTTGATCTTGTGATCATCGGCGACATCCGCAACATGCAACTCCAATATCATCTTCTCCTCCTCAATTTTTCTTATTTTTTCCTTCAAGTAATTGTTTTCTTCTTCAACTAAATTTAACCTCTCGACAATAAGGTCGGTTGGAATTTCTGGTTCAACAACCTCCTAGATAAATAAAATCCATGTCACGTTGGTCGGCATAATTGTCATAAACAATAAATGAACCAAATAGTTATGAAAAGATAATATATACCACATCTGAATCATAGACAGGACGAGGGCCGACGGGGGCGGATACCAAAACCATCGCACTATATAATAACAAGAAATAAGTAAGAAAATTAGACAAGTATCTATCTGAAGTAAGTATTTTTTTCTTTTAGAAAGAAGATAAGAACAAGAGGCTCACCACGGTGGTGTCGGCGACGAAATCGGCGCGGGCGATCAACGACGGTGAAGATGGGGATGGGACGTGACGAACCGCTAAACCTAGACAAATCTCGGGGAAAATGGAGCTCGGAGGTCGAGTTTCGAGAGGAGAAAGATTAACTAGTGTGGCTCGGGCATTTCATCGAACACCTCATGTGCATAGGAGGTGAACTAGAGCACCCAAATGCCCTCCCCTCGCCGGCTTGAAAAAACAGAGCACTATGGAGTGCTCTGCCGCAGCGATGGGTATATATAGGCAAATTATTTGTCCCGGTTCATGGCATGAACCGGGACTAAATCCCCCCTTCTACACCGGTTCAAGGCATGAACCGGTACCAATGGTCAGGCCAGAGCGCGGCCCATTGGTCCTGGTTCGTGCCTAAAACCGGGACAAATGGATCCATACGAACCAGGACCAATGCCCTCGAGGCCCCAGCCGGCCCCATGGGCTCATGAACCGGGACTAATCCCCCCCATGGGTCCCGGCTCGTGAGGAACCGGGACTAATGGGCGGGCCAGGCCCGAATGATAGCCCTGTTTTCTACTAGTGAAGGTAGACGATGAGTGTTCGAATTTATTTCGTACTCCTAGTTTGCACAAGTAATTAGTACGCTCATTTTTTTCAAGAAGTTATGTTTACCGAGGCATTAATTAGAACGAATGCATGAATGACCACTAAATTTCCATGAACTTCTACATGCATTGGTGAGTTTTCTCTTGACATCGCTTGCATCGGGTGATCTAACGCACCTCGAAATCCAACATGTGATGGTACTACTACTAGTAGTAGAATTGAGACTTATAAAACGGAAAAACGAATGTTTTTAGATGATCCCTATAAACCCTAGTGGGTACGTACTCCATAAAATCAGATTTTCCCAAAACTAAGTCGCTCAACCTCTATTTGTGTGTTTCCCTTCCTACCTCCTTGCCTCGAACAGACAATGCCAAACTCCCCTGCCTGCCGCGCAGGAAAAGACCCGCCCTCGCCTTTTTTTAGTCCGGGTTTGTATCGATGGATCGCGTGAAGCAGCAAAAACCCAAGCCGTGTCTTGTACTCCTCCATCGACGCTCGCTTTCATGAATTTTGTACTTCACAGCCGCGTGTGGGACATATAGCAACCGCGTCGACGTGTCAAGCACCAAATAACGGTGCAGAACAGCGGGGGGCACTTTTGATCGTACCGCCCCAGTAGTAGTAGTAATGAGCAATGAGACGTCAAATCACAATGCCGCACCTTCCGAGACAGACGAAGCAACCATTATTTCACACTTCGGTTCACCATCATCTCAAACCACGTAGTATTTCTTCTGCCTCAAGAGGGACACGTGCATCACCTTGGTACATCATGACACATGGGACCGCATGACATGCCATGCTCCCCCGCCGGTCGCTCGGTAAAATCACCTCATTTTTACTATGATACTTCCTCCGTATCGGTTTACATGGCATGCACATCATTCTAGGTTGAGAATTTAACTGGCTATATATGTGATGAACAATATATGTTTAGAAACTACATCCTCTTAATAATCCAATGATATACTTTTTGTGACATAGTAACTCATATTTAGTTAGTCAAATGGATGACCTAGAACTGCGTGCATGCCCTATAAACCGAGACGCCTAAAAAATGAGACGGAGAGGGTAGTTCAGTACGTATCTTTTTAGATCAATATAGTCGGGATTCACCAAGGAGCAAAACCAAGTGGTAGGCTGCACCTGTCGTGTTGGCTTAGCGACTCAAGCAGGGTCAGTCCGCACATGAAATGGCGACACACTTAACAGGACCCCTTTGGCCGACATGTGGCTCATCCACCATCTTTTTCCACGTGCGATGCACCAAATTCCAGTTCGGAGCAGCGGTTGGATTGGAGGCACCCCGTTTGTAGCGCTGCAGTAGTAGAAAATGAGCGATGAGGGGTCAAATCACAAAGCCCCACCTTTCCCGCATTAAGCTGGACGGACGAAGCAACCATCATTTCACTCTAGGGCAAAAGAGCATAAAGAAAATTGAAAACCAATGATGCGTGCAACAGCTACCTAGGGCACCCTAGGGTAGGGGTCTCCACTACAGATCTTTTTTTTGAAAGCGCCTCCACTACAAATCGGCTTCTTCCTCGTCCTCTTGAAGAAAACCGATGATGAGTGCGGTGGTAGGGTTTGTAGGAGTACTGCTACGGCATGCGGGGCCAAGTCATAGTAAACGGGAGAGGGATTGAGTTCGAGTCGACGCCTTAAATATGTGTGGGCCGCTTGGTTTTAGGGGAACGAGGCAGCATTTTGGGTTCGGGGAGCAGTGGAGATATAGTACGTACAAAAAATTGTGGACGTAGGTTCGACCGAAAGGCAATGATGCATGGGCCCTGCATTTTGATATACCCCGGGCCGCATGAAATTTGCTACTCTACTCAAAACTTGTAAGGTACACATGCATTGAACGCATGAGATTTTGAAACCAAATTATGAATAAATACACACTATAGCATGTAAAGCTTTGAGTCATATAAGCATGATGTAGATGTTCGTTTAGTTCTTATAGTTCATCTCATTCAAAATCAATTAGTTTTATAAAAATGTTAAGATTCATGGGGTTGTGCATTGTAAAGAATAAAGTAAAAAAATAATGGCAATTCATTTAGTAAAAAATCAATTATGATACGGAAGATTCTAGAACAAAGGAGAAGTGCTTGTGTTTTGAGGTTTGTGCATTATGCTTAAGTTCAACCATGGAGTTTTCTAAATTGTGCATCTGGCAGATCTGGTGGAATGTTGATGATATCCAATGGCCAGTAGTGCTCGCATTTGCCATATCTGCACTGTCGGATTAGCTTCATCCAGCGACCATCTTTCAAGTTATTCGCACACTATATAGTTCTTGTTCCATAGTTGCATGTCTTGGAAAAAAGCTACTAGTGGTTTGTACTAGCTATTTAGGAATAGAAGATGTATACATGGAAGTTGTAGGGAAAGAGATGACATGGAGTATCTCAATTCCTATGAGTAGGGATTGGAAAAGAGATGTCATTTGGTTCACATCATAGGAACTTTTCTATTGAATCTAGAGATGACATGTATCTCAATTACTATGAGGAGGGATTAGAAAAGAGATGTAATTTGGTTCATATCATAGGAACTTTTCTATTGAATATACGCTAATGTTTATTTTCGTTTGAAATTATGGGAGTATAGGAATCCATTCATATGAACCAAGTGGCTATAAATCTATAGAAATGATATCATGTTTATTTCCTTTGAAATGTGGAGTATATGAATCTATTCCTATGAACCAATTGGCTCTAAAGGAAAAAATCCTATAAAAATCATATCATATAGAGTTCCTATGATATTCCTCCACACCAAAGGATGGTTGAAATTGTTGCAGGTGATACGATGGTATTTCTTTGTAGACTCCTCCCCCATCTTTATAGTTACCTGTCGAAGATGAATGAAATGATATATACAGGGTATTCTACATGTGCATTTTGGTACACGAAAACTCGGTAAAAGTTTGCGAGGTTCGAATTTTCAATAAAGCTATATGCACTGCATTTTGGAATGGAGGGAGCATACGGCAGTTGCTAACACTGATGTGGAAGATTTGTGTGTAGGAGGAGTGGCTGTTCTGTTAAATGACATGGCAAACCGACAATCGCCGGATGCCGATCTAACGGTTCTTACGGTGTTCATCAGGAAAAGGCTTGTGGCGAACGTTTGTCGAATAATGATTTATGGACACATGCATTGCATTGATACGTGCCCCCCTCTCTCTCACGCACACGCACCCTCCCGAGTCCTCTTGCACCCACCGTCTATCTGCAGGTAGACGTCACACACATATGTGCTCTTCACACCCTACCCTCGGAACTTCTAAAAAACAGAAGACGTCGCGCACATTTTATTTTAGCTCACACGTCACACACTTATACTATTACTCTTGTGGAGAACGTTCTTTGGGCACAATATATTGTACTCTCACGAAGAGAAGCGGTGCACGCACGCACTAGTTTTCCACACCCACTCGCGGGTACACGTAGGAGTGCATTTTTTTGAAGCTGGTACAACAAAATCACAACACTATATATATAAGCAGGAGCCTTAGAGCTTGCTTTACTAGGGTTCCTCTCGTTCACTCTCTCATGCTCTCCAAATCTAAGCAAGACATAGGTGGCCACACTCTCTCTCAACTCACGGCTGGTCACAAATCCGGTCGTACAACCTCGACCGGGGCAGGGGTGTAGGTGCATCGCTCACGCTGTCATCGGCGGCGAGGGAGGAGACCAACGGATGCCCGTGCGTCCCGATCGGTGATACGTCTCCGTCGTATCTATAATTTTTGATTGTTCCATGCCAATATTCTACAATTTTCATATAATTTGGGCAAATTTTTATACTATGTTTTGGGACTAAGATATTGATCCAGTGCCCGGTGCCAGTTCCTGTCTGTTGCATGTTTTAAGTTTCGCAGAAACCCATATCAAACGGAGTCCAAACAGGATAAAAACGGACGGAGAATTATTTTGGAATATTTGTGATTTTTGGGAAGTAAAATTAACGCGAGACGGTGCCTGAGGTGGCCACGAGATAGGGGCCCACGCCCACTCCAGGTGGGCGCGCCCCCATCCCCCTGGGCCCCTCGTAAGGCGGTTGATGCCCTTCTTTGGCCGCAAGAGAGCTAATTTTTGGAAAAAAATCTGGGGAAGGTTTCAATCCAATCGGAGTTAAGGATCTCCGGATATAAAAGAAACGGTGCCAGGTAGAATTCCATAACACAGAAACAGAGAGAGACAGAGAGAAAGATCCAATCTCGGAGGGGCTCTCGCCCCTCCCACGCCATGGGAGCCAATGACCAGAGGGGAAACCCTTCTCCCATCTAGGGAGAAGGTCAAGTAAGAAGAAGAAGGGGGGCTCTCTCCCCCTTGCTTCCGATGGCGCCGGAGCACTGCCGGGGCCCATCATCATCACCACGATCTACACCAACACCTCCGCCATCTTCACCAACATCTCCATCACCTTTCCCCATCTATATTCAGCGGTCCACTCTCCCGCAACCCGCTGTACCCTCTACTTGAACATGCTGCTCTATGCTTCATATTATTACCAATGATGTGTTGCCATCCTATGATGACTGAGTAGATTTTCGTTGTCCTATCGGTGATTGATGAATTGCTATGATTGGTTTGAGTTGCATGTTTTATTATTGGTGCTGTCCTATGGTGCTCTCCGTGTCACGCAAGCGTGAGGGATTCCCACTGTAGGGTTTGAAATATGTTTATGATTTTCTTATGGTGGGTGGCGTGAGTGACAGAAGCACAGACCCGAGTAAGTAGGTTGTCTGCCTATGGGATAAAGGGGACTTGATACTTTAATGCTATGGTTGGGTTTTACCTTAATGATCTTTAGTAGTTGCGGATGCTTTCTAGAGTTCCAATCATATGTGCATATGATCCAAGAAGAGAAAGTATGTTAGCTTATGCCTCTCCCTCAAATAAAATTGCAAAAGTGATTACCGGTCTAGTAACGTAGTAAATTGCTTAGGGACAATTTCACAACTCCTACCATCACTTTTCCACACTCGCTATATTTACTTTATTGCTTCTTTATCTAAACAGCCCCTAGTTTATATTTACCTGCTCTTTATTATCTTGCAACCCTATCCAACAACACCTACAAAGTACTTCTAGTTTCATACTTGTTCTAGGTAAAGCAAACGTTAAGCGTGCGTAGAGTTGTATCGGTGGTCGATAGAACTTGAGGGAGAATTTGTTCTACCTTTAGCTCCTTGTTGGGCTCGACACTCTTACTTATCGAAAGAGGCTACAATTGATCCCCTATACTTGTGGGTTATCAAAACCTTTTTCTAGCGCCGTTGCCGGGGAGTCATAGCGTGGGGTGAATATTCTCGTGTGTGCTTGTTTGCTTTATCACTAAGTAATTTTCATTTGTTGTTCTTAGTTTTTTTCTATCTTTAGTTATGGGTAGGAAACGCAAAATACCAAAAAAAAATAGTTGTACCTACTGAATCAATGGTTGAAGAACCACTAAAAGTCTATCACACTCCTGAAGCTTTTTACTTGGATCATCTTCGATCCCTTTGTGCTCGTGCTGAAACCCCAACTAGCTTAGTTGAGGGAAAATCTTTAGATGAGCATGCTTTTTATGTGCGACACCGTATATCTAAAAAAGGGAAACTTTTACTGGATCAAATTCATTGTTTGCAATGCTATGCTTGGACTTTATGTGAAATATATGATGTTACTTGATGTTCTAAAAACCCTAAGAAACACCTTCCCTACCAATGTGAGTTGATTGATAATGGAATCGTATCTTCGTATGCTAAGGGTGTTTATAATTACTATGATGTTCAACAAATTGAAGAATTTGTTGCTTTTAAGGGTGCTTATGAAATTGCTTCTTTGATTGAAAAGTATGATGCTACTCTCTACAAATCTGAAAATTTTGCCATACTTGAATATTGTTATGATAATTATGCTTCTAATGCCTATGTTAAACTATATATTGAGAAATTCTCCGCTGTCCAAGAAGAGACTAATATTTTGCAGGAAGCTATGGAAGAAGAAATTGATGAAACTGTGAGCTCATTGGATGAAAAAGATGATGAGGAGAACGAAGAACAAAAGGAGGAAGAGCGGATTAGCTACCCGTTCCCACCTTCTAATGAGAGTAACTCTTCAACTCATACATTGTTTAATTTCCCTTCGTGCTTACCGAAGGATGATTGCTATGATGATTGTTATGATCCCGTTGATTCTCTTGAAATATCTCCTTTTGATGATACTTGATATGCTTATGGCCAAGATGCCAATATGAACTATGCTTATGGAGATGAACTTGCTATAGTTCCTTATGTTAAACATGAAATTGTTGCTATTGCACCCATGCATGATTGTCCTATTATCTTTTTGAATTCTCTCGACTACACTATATCGGAGAAGTTTGTTCTTATTAAGGATTATATTGATGAGTTGCCTTTTACCATTGCACATGATAATTTTGATAGATATAATATGCATGTGCTTTCTGCTCCTACTTGCAATTATTATGAGAGAGGAACTATATCTCCACTTCTCTATGTTTCCAATATGATAAAATTGCAAGAAACTACTTATACTATGCATTGGCCTTTACTATGTGTGCATGAATTGTTCTTTTACAACATGCCGATGCATAGGAAGAGAGTTAGACTTCGTTGTTGCATGATATATGTTACTTTGTGCTCACTACTAAATTACAAATCATTGTTAATTAAAATTGGCTTTGATATACCTTGGGATCCGGGTGGATTCATTACTTGAGCACTATATGCCTAGCTTAATGGCTTTAAAGAAAGCGCTGCCAGGGAGACAACCCGGAAGTTTTAGAGAGTCATTTATTTCTCTTGAGTGCTTTCATATAGTTTAAAAACAAAAATAAATAAAGAGGGGAACCTAAAAATTTTCAAAAAGGAAAGTGAAAGTGAGAAATCAAGCATTGTTGAAGTGGGAGCTAGCATTGAACTTTGTTCATGCTCACGGAAACTTTGTGAATCTTGATTACAGAAACCTTTCAACAAAAATAATTATCCCCTTGTATAATTCCATTGCATTATAAAAATAATGTGCCAAGGTTTGCCTTTAGGATGTTTACAATGCTTGTTGGTTTGTATGGTGAAGGACAGAAACTTTGGCTGTAGTGCGCGATTTTACATTTTTAACTGGAACATCAAACAGTTCTGATTCTTTTTGCACTATTTTGCTGTACAAATGTTTTATGTTTAATAATTTTGGTAAAATTTTTTGGGGTACCAGAAGTATGATGAATGTTCAGATTGCTACAGACTGTTCTGTTTTTGACAGATTCTGTTTTTGACGCATAGTTTGCTTGTTTTGATGAATCTATCAATTTATATCAGTGGATTTAAGCCATGAAAAAGTTATATTACAGTAGAAACAATGCAAAAACAAAATATGAATTGGTTTGCAGCAGTACTTAGAGTAGTGATTTGTTTTATTATACTAACAGATCTTACCGAGTTTTCGGTTGAAGTTTTGTGTGGATGAAGTGTCTAATCGAGGATGTCTCGATATGAGGAAAAGGAAGAGAGGCAAGAGCTCAAGCTTGGGGATGTCTGAGGCACCCCAAGTAAATATTCAAGGAGACTCAAGCGTCTAAGCTTGGGGATGCCTCGGAAGGCATCCCCTCTTTCTTCAACAAGTATCGGTATGTTTTCGGATTCGTTGCGTTCATGCGATATGTGCAGGTCTTGGAGCGTCTATTGCATTTAGTTTTCACTTTTCTTTTATGCACCATGCTGGTATGAGATAGTCCTTGGTTGATTTATAGAATGCTCATTGCACGTCACTTAAATCTTTTGAGTATGGCTTTATAGAATGCTTCATGTGCTTCACTTATATCATTTGAAGTTTGGATTGCTTGTTTCTCTTCATATAGAAAACCGCCATTTGTAGAATGCTCTTTTGCTTCACTTATATTTGTTAGAGCGTGGTAATATCTTTTGTAGAAAGAATTAAACTCTCTTGCTTCACTTATATCAATTTAGAGAGATGACAGGAATTTGTCAATCACATGGTTAGTCATAAAATCCCACATAAACTTATGGATCACTGAATATGATATGTTTGATTCCTTGCAATAGTTTTGCGATATAGAGGTGATAATATGTGGGAGGTACTCATAGATGGTTGTGTTTAGTAAGGATGTTGGTGTTAAGGCTTGTGATTCCCGAAGGATGCACGTATGGTCTACTAACTATATAACCAAATTGGTGTGCATTGTATTTTGATTGTTTATCTTTGCATGAAGGTCGGGGGCGCGCGATGGTTAACTCCTACCAACCTCCCCCCCTAGGAGCATGCGCGTAGTACTTTGTTTTAAGGGCTAACAAATTTTTGCAATAAGTACGTGAGTTCTCTATGACTAATGTTGAGTCCATGGAGTATACGCACTCTCACCCTTCCATCATTGCTAGCCTCTTCGGTACTGTGCATTGCCCTTTCTCACCTCGAGAGTTGGTGCAAACTTCGCCGGTGCATCCAAACCACGTGATACGATACGCTCTATCACACATAAGCCTCCTTATATCTTCCGCAAAACAGCCACCATACCTACCTATCATGGCATTTCCATAGCCATTCCGAGATATATTGCCATGCAAATTCCATCATCATCATATACATGACTTGAGCATTCATTGTCATATTGCTTTGCATGATCGTAAGATAGCTAGCATGATGTTTTCATGGCTCGTCCGGTTTTTTGATGTCATTGCTACGCTAGATCATTGCACATCCTAAGACACCGAAGCATTCATATAGAGTCATATCTTTGTTCTAGTATCGAGTTGTAATATTGAGTTGTAAGTAAATAAAAATGTCATGATCATCATTATAGAGCATTGCCCCATGAAAAAAAGAAAAATAAAAAAATAAAAAAGAGAGGCCAAAGAAGCCTAAATAAAAAAGGGGGCCAAAGAAGCCCACCCAAAAAAAAGAAAAAAGAAGAAGAAAAGAAAAGGGGCAATGTTACTATCCTTTTTCCACACTTGTGCTTCAAAGTAGCACCATGTTCTTCATATAGAGAGTCTCCTATATTGTCACTTTCATATACTAGTGGGAATTTTCATTATAGAACTTGGCTTGTATATTCCAACGATGGGCTTCCTCAAATGACCTAGGTCTTCATGAGCAAGCAAGTTGGATGCACACCCACTTATTTTTCAGTTTGAGCTTTCACACACTTATAGCTCTTAGTGCATCTGTTGCATGGCAATCCCTACTCCTCGCATTGACATCAATTGATGGGCATCTCCATAGCCCGTTGATTAGCCGCGTCGATGTGATACTTTCTTCCTTTTTGCCTTCTCCACATAACCTCCACCATCATATTCTATTCCACCCATAGTGCTATATCCATGGATCACGCTCATGTATTGCGTGAGAGTTGAAAAAGTTTGAGAATACTAAAGTATGAAACAATTGCTTGGCTGACACTGGGATAGGCATGAGGGGTACCATGTGTTAAGAAAAGGGAGCATACAAGACTATATGATTTTGTAGGGATAACATTCTGGAAGCATTGATATTTTGAAAGACGTGATTGTTTTGTTGGGATGCCCTAAGTATTATTGTTTTTATGTCAAATGATAGACTATTGCTTTGAATCACTCGTGTCTTAATATTCATGCCATGATTAGATATATGATCAAAATTATGCTAGGTAGCATTCCACATCAAAAATTATCTTTTTTATCATTTACCTACTCGAGGACGAGCAGGAATTAAGCTTGGAGATGCTGATACGTCTCCATTGTATCTATATTTTTGATTGTTCCATGCCAATATTCTACAACTTTCATATACTTTTGGCAACTTTTTATACTATTTTTTGGGACTAACATATTTATCCAGTGCCCAGTGCCAGTTCCTATCTGTTGCATGTTTTCTGTTTCGCAGAAACCCCATATCAAACAGAGTCCAAACGGGATAAAAACGAACGGAGAATTATTTTGGAATATTTGTGATTTTTGGGAAGTAAAATCAACGCGATACAGTGCCCGAGGTGGCCACGAGATAGGGGCCCATGCCCACTCCAGGTGGGCGCGCCCCCACCCTCCTGGGCCCCTCGTAAGGCGGTTGATGCCCTTCTTTGGCCGCAAGAAAGCTATTTTTTGGAAAAAGATCTGGGCGAAGGTTTCAATCCAGTCGGAGTTACGGATCTCCGGATATAAAAGAAACGGTGCCAGGGAAGAATTCCAGAACACAGAAACAGAGAGAGACAGAGAGACAGATCCAATCTCGGAGGTCGGACCCACCAGCTATATCTTCGCACGCAAGGAAGTGCCTCCTTATTACGCACCAAAAAATGAATACCCCCTGCTAGCTGGGACCCACCATAGTGGGTGGCTGACTTAGGGCCTACTAAGTTGACGAGGACGGAGGGCTTTGTCAACTTAGTCAATATGAACGATCCTAGCTCCAGTGATCGTACGATGTCCATCCAACGGCCATAGTGCTTCTTCAACCTCTGGTATTCTTGCTCCAGCCGCCCAAAGAAGCGACGGTCGTGCCGCGTGCTCCTGCCTATCGTGGCCGGCTGTGATGCCGCGCAGGCCTCACTGCCCCCTACTACTCCCACCGCTGGCCCAGGGTATCCCTCTACTCACCCACACCCCTGTTATTCTCAAGGGCGACAAAGAACCTCACGCCGCAGCCGAACCATGAACCTCAGATTCTCCTCTCCGCGTGGGCATCCACTGCCGCGTCTTCCCCGGCTCCTCGTCGTCCCCTTCCTAGGCCTCGCCATCGTCCACCGCCTTGGTGCTCTCGGCGCGGCGTGGTCAATGTGGTCAACGACCGACTTCCGTCGGAAGAGTACTGTACGTGGAGAGGCTGACAGCTGGATCCAAGGCCACAGCCCAGTTTTTTTGTGATTCGTCAAGTAAGTCGCTTTGTCAGGCCTATTGGGATGCAAATATTTCAAGACGAGGAGAGCTTCATTCGGCTGGCCGAGAAAATGGCCTATCAGTAATGAGAAACGGGTTGTACATTTTTAAAACACATCAAACCGGCAATTAGTTTCAAATATCTTTTTTCATTTCGAGATTTTAAATTACATTAATTTTTATGCGTGGAGAATTTTTTGGATTTTATATTGATATACATTTATTTTTTAAATTAGTTTGAATGTGAGTCGAAATTTCGGGATTAAAAACAGTTCGGACCACACCGAAATATGCAAAATTTCGTGCAATTTTTTAACCGTGGCCACAATATGGGCTGTAATGCTAACAAAAAGAATATGGGCTCCAAACAAAACCTTAAGAATTAGCAAATGGGCTGTAAATTATTAGAAATAATGGCAGATGGGTTGTATGTTGTTTTCCACAGATTTGAGGCTTCCCTAAAAAAAGGTTGACGCATAAGCAGTGACTGTTGATGGCCATCCAACGGCCGTCGTGCTTCTTGAATCTCTGCTCTTCCTGCTCCAGCCGCTCAAACAAGCGCCCGTGGGACTGCCTGCTCCCTCCTCCTCAAGGGCCGGCCAGGTTGCCGCTGGCCTCACCGCCCACCGTACTCCCATCGCTGGCCTAGCCATCCCTCTACTCACCCACACGCTGTTATTCTCCGTGACGGCAGACGAACCAAGAAAACCCTCGTTCAACAGATTCTCCGCGTGGAAACAATCATGAGTCTTCCCTGCCTCCGTGTCGTTCCCTTCCTAGGCCTCACCATCGTCCACCGCCCTGGTGCTCTCGGCGCGGCCTGGTCAACATGGTCAACAACCGACATGCATCTGAAGTGCTGGGTCCACATGGTCAACGTGGTTAACATGTACGTGGAGAGGCCGACAGCTGAGTCCACGGCCGCACGCAAGGAAATGCCTCCTTATTACGCGCAAAACAATGATTCCTCCACCTGACATTGGGGACCCACCGAAAGGGCCTCAGTATTTCATGAAAAAAATGTTACCGCCGCTGACAGCTCGGACCCGCCAGCTATATCTTCGCACGCAAGGAAGTGCCTCCTTATTGCGCACAAAAAAATGAATACTCCCCCTGTTAGCTGGGAACCAATATAGTGGCAGCTGACTTGTGGGCCTACTAAGTTGACGGGGACGGAGGGCTTTGTCAACTTAGTCAATATGCATGATTCTAGCTCCAGTGACTGTACGATGTCCATCCAACGGCCGTAGTGCTTCTTCAACCTCTGGTCTTCTTGCTCCAGCCGCCCAAACCAGCGCCGGTCGTGCCTCGTGCTCCTGCCTCCCGTGGTCGGCTGTGATGCGGCGGAGGCCTCACCGCCCCCTACTACTCCCACCGCTGGCCAGGCCATCCTTCTACTCACCCACACCACCTGTTATTCTACGGCGACGGCAGCCTCACACCGCAGCGAACCAGTTGAACCTCGTGATTTCTCTGGCGTGGGCATCCATCGCCGCGTCTTCCCCAGCTCCGTCGTCCCCTTCCTAGGCCTCGCCGTCGTCCACCGCCCTGGTGCTCTCGGCGCGGCGTGGTCAACGTGGTCAAGGAACGGCTTCCATCGAACATGGACTGTACGTGGAGAGACTGACAGCTGGGTCCATGGCCGCAGCAAGGAAGTGCCTCCATATTACGCGCAAAATAATATTCCTCCACCTGACAGCGGGGACCCATCGGACGGGCCACCATATTTCATGAAAAAAAATGTTTCCCCCCTGACTGCTGGGACCCACTAGCTACACCTTCGCAAGCAAGTATGTGCGTCCGGGCAAAAAAATGATTCGCCCCCCTGACTGCTGGGACCCACCAGCTACATCTTCGCACGCAAGGAAGTGCCTGACGGTCGGGACCCACCTGGTCGACGCGTACGTAGCGTTGTCATTCTGTTCGCGAACGGTAATGCATATACCGCCGATGTAGAGGCGCGCACGTGTCGTAGATGTAGAGGCGCGCACGTGTAGTAGTAGAGGCGCGCACGTAGCATGTACACGTACGTACAGCGGTGAGGGTGCAAGAAAGAAAATACGGCCACGTACGTACATACTGGCAGGGTCTCCAACGCCTACTCGCGCATACGTATATGGCTGGGTCGGAACGGAGAAACAGCGTCGTCGTCGTGTTCATGGGGAGCCAACCGGCTGGGTCAGAACGGAATGCGTGGTCGCGTTCATCAGGAGGGTTTGGATGGAATAGGCGATGGAAACGAGGCCTCGCGTACCGCACAACGGAGGAAACGGCCTTGTGTTCGACCGGCCACGTTCGAAATGGGGTCCTGGGATCGGGAGGGGCCTGGCGTACCGCAAAACGGAGGAAACGGACCTCCTACGGTCGAAACGGGGGTCCTGTTGATCGGGAGGGGTGTGGCGTACCGCAAAACGAACGAAATGGACTTGTGTTGGAGTGCTACGGTCGAAACGGGGGGGGGGGGGAGGGGTGTGGCATACCGCAAAACGGGACTCCACGGGATACTGTTCATCTCCACCGTCGACCTCCTCCAGCCTCCACGGGCTACCGTCGACCTCCTCCAGCCTCCACGGGCTACCGTCGACCTCCTCCAGCCTCCACGGGCTCCTGTTCATCCAGCCTCCACCGCGCGCTACTCCACCGCCATCGCTCAATCACCCCTTCACGGGCACCCCTCCACCGTCTACTGGTCATCCAGCCCTCCACACCACGGGGTCATGTTCAACCACCCCTCCACGGCCACCCCTCCATCGTCTACTGTTCATCTAGCCCTCCACATCACGGGTTCCTGTTCATCCAGAGGCAACGCCCCCGCTCCCGTTGATCCAAACCCCCCCACAACGCTCACTATTCATCCCAGAGGCAGCATCAATCGGCTTCGCTTAGCGAGAAGATGGCGAAGAATCGCTCCATCGGGTTCGATTAACACCGGCCGATCGATCGCTAGGGTTCAGTAACGCGTAGCCTTCAGTGCAAGCGCTCGGGTTCAGTTAGAGCCCAACGCCTCGCTCGGCTTCAGTTAGAGCCAACGCCTCGCACACACACGCGTACGTACGAGAGAAACGCGCATCGTGCCGCCCCCGACCTCCCACCGTAACCGACACCTCCCCGAAATTTTCCTCCCCCACGCTTCTACCACGGTTTTTTCTGTCATGGACAGCCCAAAGAATGTCATGCAGCTGCGTCTCCGGCCCGCCCAAGACGAAAAGCCCATTTTCTGTCATGATTTTTTGTCATAGAAGTAGGAGCCCACCACATCTATGATGATACCGGGTTTTGTCACAATTATCGTCATAGAAGTGTCATATGTATGACAGAAAAAAATTTGGTTCGGCCCAAAATGTCACGGATGTGTCTTTTTATTGTAGTGCTAGCTGGGGCAACTATTTCATGACTCGATCTAATTTGAGCTGGACACAAGACGGACCTTGCCATGAACATCATCGAGGACGTCCGGCAGCAGCTCAATCTTGTGAACCTTCATGAAGACAACCTTGTGGCCTTGCCACTCATAAACTTGTTTGTGGAGGCATGCCACATCATCTTCCTGCGTAAGCTTGACAAGAACAGTATGCCTCACAAAGGAAGGAGTAGCTTTGAACTTCTTGTGCTTCAGTACACCCTAGACAACACGCCTGACAACAGTGAGGCTGGAATACAACTCTTCATTGGTATAAGCGCAAATGGCTTCCAGGATCCAACAGCCTAAAAACTCTATTTTCCCAAAGGCGTATATTCAGGTCATACGCCTCATAGCGAGTGACATGTACAACCACACAATCCTTATGTCGCATCACGGCTCTAATTGAAACAGAAACAAATTATGAATTACTTTCCAGTATAAGAAACACAAGTTATTTAAACCACTATGTATAGCATGGCATCGAAGCTAATAAAAATTTTCATTATTCATCACCACATACTTAGATGAAAAACCACAATCGAGATCGGCAAAGAATAAAATCACCTTGGGCAGCTCAGCGGGGGGAGGGGGGACCCATCCTCGAAGGGAAAAAACTGCCCCTGCAATGCTACGGGGGCTGTAACCTCAAACGGGGCGTTGACCATCTTAGTAGTGGCCGTGAGCGTATCTGGGGTCGGCTCGGTGGCTGCCTCCATCTTCTTGGAGCTCTCTGTCTCGTGGGGATCAGCCTCTCGCGTCTGCTCCAATATTGGCAGATCTTTGCCTGGTTCTCCTTGGTCCATCATGAAACTGACGAATACTAAGAGATCACTGAAAGGAAAACACAATCACAATGATAATGAAACAAAAAAGAGAGTGAGGATCGGTTACTGCTTTGCAAAAGTTCTTTTTTCTTCCCTGAACGAAAATATACAAACATCACGGATCCACTTACCTTCCCTTCGTTGGGAGAGAAGAACAGTGGCAGATGTGAGTGTTGCCTTTCTTGAAGACGATGAGGGAGAAGGGGATTCAGCGAAGAGTGAAATGATGGTTGCTTCATCCGTCAAACATAGACTACGGGGAGGTGGGGTTTTGTGATACGACGGCTCGTTATTGCCGCGCTACGACCGGGGTGACTCTCCGCCTACATACTGCCTTCTAATTTGGTGGATGGCATTTGGGCCCGCGTGCTGCATGGCCCGCATGTCGGTGAACAAAAGTACAACGGCATTCAGTAGAGGGAGATGTTTCGATGGCCTAGGAGGAGCCAGAAGTGGTATTGTATCCACTGTACTAGTAGTAATTGTTTTTCTGGGTAGCTGCAGAGTGTCTCCACTGTACTAGTAGTAATTGTTTCTCTGGGCCCAAGACAAAACAGCCCATCCACCCTAGTAAATAGTAAAATCAATTCAAAAGTCCATATATTTCTTGAATGAGAGGCACCGCCCACACCCAAAGACACCGCCCCAAAAACCTGGGTGTTCTTCTTCCTCCTCACTCCCACCCACCTCATGTCATTTCGCTCCACTCGTACCCCAAATTCCTCACCTCACTCCTACAGAAACCCCAGCTCCCCTTCTTCCTCACTACTACGAAAAACCCCAGCTCCCTTCTTCTTCACTGCACTACAACTAGGCTCGTCATTCGTTACTCTTCTCAACACGTGAGCGACGCGACGCCTCGAGGAAAATGGAGTCGGTGACCCCAAAGACCAAGAAGATGAGGCTCCCACCAAGGGCAACGCCCGTTGTAGATTTCGCACCGGTAGAGCAGGAGAAGCGGCAACCCGCCCCACCGGATACCAGAACCCAGAGAATCTCGGGTGGACCACATCAGCGATCTCCCGGACGCCGTCCTTGGGGAGATCATCTCGCTTCTCCCCACCAAGGATTGCTGCCGCACCCAAGTCCTCTCAATTCGGTGGCACCCTCTATGGCGCGCCGTGCCCCTTAACCTCGACTGTCGTCAACTATCTCTCTTCAATGATTATGAAATCCCCAGAGCCATCATCTCCTCCCACCAGGGCTCCGTTCAAAGCCTCTGCATCCCGTTATGCTACCTGAGCAAGCATACCTTGCCCTACACGATGGACGCCTGGCTGAAATCCCCTGAATTCACAGAACTACAGCTGGTTGAGTTCTACTATTCCCCTGGAAATCACCTACCAGATGCCGAACGCCATCTACATGTGCCCTCAGCACCGATGTCTATCTTGCGGTTTTCCTCCTCTCTCCACACCGCCACCTTTGCGTTGTGCGACCTACCTGACAATCTGGTACTAAACCTTCGACTCCCATTTCTCAAGAAACTTTCATTTATGCGGGTTCGTATATTGGAGGCCTCATTGCACAGCATCATCCACTCCAGTTGCCCTGCCTTGGAGTGCTTGGTGCTTGTTTTCACAGTTAGAATCGGCTGTCTCCAAATAAAGTCGCCTAACCTTTAATAATTGGAATTTCTTTTGACGGAAGGCAGCTCATCATCTAAGATGCCCCTTCACTTCAAAGGTTGATCCTTGATTCTAGTTATTCACCGTTGCAAATAACCGTCCTCTCTGCACCTAAACTAGAGAACTTAGGTATAATACATGATCCCTGTGCTCATTTCAATATGGCGTTTGGCTCCACAGTTCTTCAGGTACTTTATATTATCATCTACACTTGTAACCATAAGCTGCATTTTAAATTTCTGCGCATAAGTTATATGTCATCTTGGAGTACACATTTTGTACTAATATTATGTTCTATGCTCAATGAAGAGTTTCTCCATGGATGGCCTATCAATGGTGCTGGATTCTGTCAAGATCTTATATATCCAAATGAATAGTTTTGATCTCGAACAAGATTATTGGCTTGCTGCAATGCTTTCCATGTCCGGAGAAGTTGTATATGAAGGTGATAATTTCACGCACATTGGAAGCCCACATATAGTGTACTAGAATTAACCGCTCATTGTTGCTCTTCGACACTCTTTTTTTAGACCTTAACTATTTTCAATCTTCATGTCTATTTAGGCAACAGGACGGGGTAAGAAAGTTATAACCAATCGGTGGATTCGTAAGCATCGGGATTTTCTCACTTCTCATGAGACTCGATTGAAGACAATAACGCTTGAATGATATGTAGCCAATTGTGCAAACATTAAATTTGTCACATTTTTCCTGCTAAATGCGAGGTTACTATTGTCCATCAGGCTTAAGTTTATCAGCAGCATGGTTTTGACGGATGGGTATGCGGAAGAGCAAAAAATGGAGTTTCAGGTGGGCAAAAGAGCTTCTGAACGTGTCGGGCTTCTATTTACAACATATTGTGGTCATAATCCAGTAAATTTTACGACCCAGGATGTTCATTCTATGGACCCGACCGATCCATTTGACTGCGGACTGCCGAAAACAAAGGCCGGAGTTAGATGTTGTTGCCCTTTCAACCTGGGTTTTTTTGTAAACCTGATGAACAATTAACCCTTGTGCTTTTGTATAGTTTATAAGCTAGAGTTAGATGTTCTTGCCCTTTTCAACTCGGTTGTGACTGTCATATTTTCTTTGAAGCAAGGCAAATGGCTTGCCAGTCGTTTAATTTAGAGTGAAATATTGTAACAGCTAACAAATCCCAACCAAGGGAAATAACATCACTATCGCCGGCTGCTTGAGCTCACATGCATTACAGAAGCCAAGTGATTAGCCCCCACCAGCACCCACAAACTTATTTCGAACTAGCACATCAAATGGGCAGTAAATTTTCATAGGAAAGGCTGCATGACCGTGACAGATTTGGATTCTGACATTTGGGACCCGCGAGGAAATAGCCTATCCAAGGTGGTGTCGACTTACTAGCCAGTCAACAAATGATTCTGCCTACCAGCCGTAGGATTGACATCCAACATTTGTCATGTATCTTCTATCTCTTGTCTTCTTCTTCCTCCAGCCACCCAAACCAAACCACCCCATCGGCTCCGCCTGCTCCCGCCTCCCATGGCTGGTTGTGCCTCCGCCGCCCTACCGTACGTACCCTCCAACGTTGGCCAGTCCCTCCCTCTATTCCCCCACACGTCCTGTTATTCTCTGGCGATGTTGGCCCCAACACGCACCCGCACCGAACCAGTCAACCCTCGTATTCCCCTCCGCCTGCGACTGGACCGGTGCATCTTCCACGGATCCTGTTCGTTCCGTCTGAGGCCTCGCTGTCGTCCTCCGCCTTGCGGCCTTGGTTCGCTCGCCGTGCGCGGTGTGCCGCCCTCTTGCGTTGTCAACGTCGTCAACAACCGAGAGGAACAAGGAGATGACTGTACGTGGAGAGGATGACAGTAGGGACCCACCAGCGTCATGGCAGTACACAAGCAAGTGCCTCTATATTACAAGCCCAAAAATATGGTTCCTCCTAATGGTTGGACATCTGGGGATCACGCCATTGTCCACGTAATCAATAAACGAGAGAATTACACTACGAGCGGCTGACACTGTGGGACCCAAAGAGGTCGCGTAGTTTTTTTAGGAACAAGCGGTTGTTATTTATACTAGTTTTAGCAACGGATAAGGGTAACAACGGGCTGTGCGGGGCTGCGTCTGTCTAGCCAAGGTTTTATTTATGTTTACCACATCATGAGCCTAGTTGTGTTTTTTTCTTGCTGAAAATGGCTAGCCCAGTTCTATATTTTTTTAAAGAAATACCCAAATGAGGCCTACTTGCTTTATCAGCCCTGCTGGGCTGCAAATCTTTCAAGACGAGGAGAGTTTCATTCGGTTTGCCTAGAAATGGGCTGTACATTTTTAAAACACATCAAACCGGGAATTAGTTTCAATTTTTTTCATTACAAGATTTTAAATTTCATTGATTTTTATGCGTGGACAATTATTTGGATTTTATATTTATATAAATTATTTTTCAAAATAGTTTGAATGTGAATCGATATTTCGGGATTAAAAACAGTTGACCGCACCGAAATATGCAAAATTTCGTATGCTTTTTAACCGTGGCCACAATATGGGGTGTAATGCTAACAAAAAGAAGACGGGCTCCAAATAAATTCTTAAGAATTAGCAAATGGGTTGTACATTATTAGAAATAATGCACACGAGAGCAGTGACTGTTGGATGTCCATCCAACGGCTGTCGTGCTTCTTCATTCTCTGCTCTTCCTGCTCCAGCCGCTCAAACAAGCGCCGGCGGGACTGCCTGCTCCCTCCTCCCACGGTCGGCTATGCTGCCGCGCAGGCCTCACCACCCCACCGTGCTCCCATCGCTGGCCTATCCATCCCTCTACTCACCCACACCTGCTGTTATTCTCCGAGGACGGCAGACGAACCAGTAAACCCTCGTACTCCTCCGCGTGGGAAACAACTGACGAGTCTTCCCTTGCTCCGTGTCGTTCCCTTCCTAAGCCTCGCCGTCGTCCACCGCCCTGGTGCTCTCGGCGCAGCCTGGTCAACATGGTCAATGAACGACATCCATCAGAAGTGGATTGTACATGGAGAGGCCGACTGGGTCCACACCAAGACGCAAGGAAATGCCTCCTTATTACGCGCAAAACAATGATTCCTCCACCTGACAGCTAGGACCCAAGGGAAGGGCTTCTGTATTTCGCAAAAAAAACGTTCCCCCCACTGATAGGTCGGACCACCAGCTATATCTTCGCACGCAAGGAAGTGCCTCCTTATTACGCACAAAAGAATGAATATCCCCCTGCTAGCTGGGACCCACCATAGTGGGTGGCTCACTTGTGGGCCTACTAAGTTGACGGGGATGGAGGGCTTTCTCAACTTAGTCAATATGAACGATTCTAGCTCCAGTGACCGTACGATGTCCATCCAATGGCCATAGTGCGTCTTCAACCTCTGGTCTTCTTGCTCCAACCGCCCAAAGCAGCGCCGGTCGTGTTACCGCTCGTGCCTCCTGTGGGTCATTTGTCTGCCATGGAGGCCTCACCGCCCCCATACTACTCCCATCGCTGGCCAGGCCATCCCTCCACTCACCCACACCCCCTATTATTCTGCGGCAACGACAGCCTCACACCGCAGCTGAACCAGTGAACCCTCATACTCCTCTCCGCGTGGGCATCCACTGCCGCGTCTTTCCCGGCTCCGCGTCGTCCCCTTCCTAGGCCTCGCCGTCGTCCACCGCCTTGGTGCTCTCGGCGGGGCGTGGTCAAGGTGGTCAACGACCGACTTCCATCGAAAGAGTACTGTACGTGGAGAGGCTGACAGCTGGGTCCACGGCCGCAGCTGGGTCCACGGCCATAGCCCAGTTATTTTGTGATTTGCCAAGTAAGTCGTTTTGTGAGGCCTGTTGGGCTGCAAATCTTTCAAGACGAGGAGAGCTTCATTCGGCTGGCCAAGAAAATGGCCTATCAGTAATGAGAAATGGGTTGTACATTTTTAAAACACATCAAACCGGCAATTAGTTTCGAATTTCTTTTTTTCATTTCGAGATTTTAAATTGCATTGATTTTTATGCGTGGACAATTTTTTGGATTTTATATTGATTTACATTTATTTTTAAAATCAGTTTGAATGTGACTCGAAATTTCGGGATTAAACAGTTCGGACCGCACCGAAATATGCAAAATTTTGTATAATTTTTTAACCGTGGCCACAATATGAGTTGTAATGCTAACAAAAAGAATATGGGCTCCAAAAGAACCTTAAGAATTAGCAAATGGGCTGTAAATAATTAGAAATAATGGCAGATGGGTTGTATGTTGTTTTCCATAGATTTGAGGCTTTCCTAAAAAAAAGGTTGATGCACAAGCAGTGACTATTGGATGTCCATCCAACGGCCGTCGTGCTTCTTCAATCGCTGCTCTTCCTGCTCCAGCTGCTCAAACAAGCACGGGCGAGACTGCCTGCTCCCTCCTCCTCGCGGCCGGCTGTGCTGCCGCGCAGGCCTCACCGCCCCACCGTACTCGCATCGCTACCCTAGCCATCCCTCTACTCACCCAAACCTGATGTTTATTCTCCAGCGATGGCAGACGAACCAGTAAACCCTCGTACAGTCATACTCCCCTCCGCGTGGGAAACAACTGTCGAGTCTTCCATGGCTCCATGTCGTTCCCTTCCTAGTCCTCGCCGTCGTCCACCGCCCTGGTGCTCTCGGCGCAGCCTGGTCAATGTGGTCAACGACCGACATGCATTTTAAGTGGACTGTACGTGGAGAGGCTGACAGCTAGGTCCACGGCCGCACGCAAGGAAATGCCTCCGTATTACGCCGCAAAAATAATGATTCCTCCACGACATCTGGGACCCACCGAAAGGGCCTCTGTATTTCACGAAAAAACGTTATCGCCGCTGACGGCTCGGACCCACCAGCTATATCTTCGCACGCAAGGAAGTGCCTCCTTATTACGCAGAAAAAAATTGAATACTCCCCCTGCTAGCTGGGACCCAGTATAGTGGCAGGCTGACTTGTGGGCCTACTAAGTTGACGGGGACGGAGGGCTTTGTCAACTTAGTAAATATGCACGATTCTAGCTCCAAAGGACCGTGACGATGTCCATCCAACGGCCGTAGTGCTTCTTCAACCTCTGGTCTTCTTGCTCCAGCCGCCCAAACCAACGTCGGTCGTGCCTCGTGCTCCTGCCTCCCGTGGCCGGCTGCGATGCCGTGGAGGCCTCACCGCCCCCTACTACTCCCACCGCTGGCCAGGACACCCCTCTACTCACCCACACCCCCTGTTATTCTACGGCGACGACAGCCTCACACCGCAGCGAACCAGTGAACCCTCATACTCCTCTACGCGTGGGCATCCACTGCCGCGTCTTCCCCGGCTCCGCGTCGTCCCCTTCGTAGGCCTCGATGCCGTCCACCGCCTGGTGCTCTCGGCGCGGCATGGTCAACGTGGTCAAGGAACGGCTTCTATTGGATGTGGACTGACGTGGAGAGGCCGATACTGGGTCCACGGCCGCAAAGAAGGAAGTTCCTCCTTATTACGCGGAAAATAATGATTCCTCCACCTGACAGCAGGGACCCACCGGACGCGCAACCGTATTTCATGAAAAAAACATTTCCCCCCTGACTGTTGGGACCTACCAGCTACATCTTCGCATGCAAGGAAGTGCTTCCGGGCAAAAAAACGATTCGCCCCCTTGACTGCTGGAACCCACCAGCTACATCTTCGCACGCAAGGAAGTGCCTGATAGTCAGGACCCACCTGGTCGAAGCGTACGTAGCGTTGTCATTCTGGTCGCGAACGTGTACGTACATACTGATCGATGTATAGGCGCGCACGTGTCGTGGTAGAGGCGCGCACGTAGCATGTACACGTACGTATAGTGGCCAGGGTGCAAGAAAGTAAATACGGCCACGTACGTACATACGGGCGGGGTCTCAAATGCCTACTCACGCGTACGCACGGCCAGGGCTCGTGTACATGGCTGGGTCGGAACGGAGAAATTGCGTCGTCGTCGTGTTCATGGGGAGGCAACGGAATGCGTCGTGTTCATCGGGAGACAACGGAACGCGTGGGAGCCAACCGGCTTGGACGGAACATCCGATGGAAACGAGGCCTGGCGTACCGCAGAATAGAGGAAACGGCCTTGTTTTCAACCGGCCACGGTCGAAACGGGATCCTGTTCATCGGGAGGGGTCTGGTGTACCGCAAAACGAAGGATATGGACCTCCTACGGTCGAAACGGGGGTCCTGTTCATAGGGAGGGGTGTGGCATACCGCAAAACGGAGGAAACGAACTTGTGTTGGAGCGCTAGGGTCGAAACGGGGGTCCTATTCATCGGGAGGGGTGTGGCGTACCGCAAAACGGGACTCCACGGGGTACTGTTCATCTCCACCGTCGACCCCCTCCAGCCTCCACGAGCTACTATTCATCCACCGTCGACCTCCTCCAGCCTCCACCTGCGACTGTTCATCCATGGGCTCCTGTTCATCCAGCCTCCACCGCGCGCTACTCCACCGGGTACTGCCCAACCAGCTCCCTCCACGGGCTCCTATTCAACCACCCCTCCACGGGCTACTGTTCATCCAGCCCTCCACCATCTACTGTTCATCCAACCCTCCACAGGGTGGTCCTGTTCATCCAGCCCTCCACGGGGTCCTGTTCATCCAGCCCCAACCGGCTCGATCGATCGAGGTCATGTTCATCCAGAGGCAACACCGCGGGGTCCTGTTCATCCACCCCCACCGGGACCTGTTCATCCAAACCCCCAAAGAACGCCACCGTTTATCTAGAGGCAGCATCGATCAGCTTGATTAGCAGCAGAGCGGCGAATCACTCGATTGAGTTCGATTAACAGCCATCGATCGATCGCCGGGTTCAAGAACGCGTAGCCTACAAAGGTAATCGCCGGGTTCGATTATAGCCTAACGCTTCGCCGGGTTCGATTAGAGCCCAACGCCGCACACACGCCACAGACGTGTACAAGAGAAACGTGCATCGCTCGGCCCCCGACCACCCACCGTAACTGGGAACTCCCCAAAATTTTCCTCCCCCTCGCGTCTACCACGGTTTTTTCCGTCATGGACGGCCCAAAGAATGTCATGCAACTGCGTCTCCGACCCGCCCAGGATGAAAAGCCCATTTTCTGTCATGATTTTTTGTCATAGAAGTAGGATCCCACCAAATCTATGATGATACCGGGTTTTGTCACAATTATCGTCATAGAAGTGTCATAAGTATGACAGAAAAAATTCGTCCGGCCGAAAATGTCACGGATGTGTCTTTTTTTATAGTGTGAGAACGGAGTGGTAAGTAACTTCCTTAAAACAAATATTTTGAATCGATGAAAAAAAGTTACTAATTGTTTGGGTCTTCATTTCGACAGATGCTCCCGCCACTGCGGATGAGGGGTGGACGACCGTGAAGATGGAGTACGACGAGCGGTACGCGTCGTTATACAGGAGAGCCCAACTGCCGAGTTTCGTCCTGCAGTTCAAGCGCAAGCCGCCGACGCTCGTTCACTCAGCTCTCATGGCTTTGATCGATCGGTGGTGGCCAGAGACGCACAACTTCCAACTTCCATGTAGGGAGATGACGGTTACACTCGAGGATTGGGGGATGATTACGGGCCTACTGCTCGAGGGTCATGCTCTAACAAGACGAGTGGAGATGAAGAACTGGCACGACAGGGTTGTCGCCCACATCAGCGACTGCCACCCAGATAAGAAGAACGGACTTCCGGCGTCCCGCTGCCCTGGCTCTTGAAGTACCGGAGCAAGTGCCCGGAAGGGGCCGAACCCGGGTGGTGGACAAGTACGCCAGGGCCTACATGTGGTATCTTCTCACGGAGGTAGTGTTTCCAGACTGCTCTAGGGACACTGCCCTCTGGATGTATCTCGACTTCCTGGCGGACTGGGATGCGGGGTACAGCTGGGGGCGCCGGCCTCGCCTACCTATACCATTCGGTAAGTGAATATCACATCATTGTTTCAAATATCTTGGACGTGCGCTGCTTTGGATTTTGGCATCTTATCATCTACACTTGTTTTGTAGCTTGACGATGCAACCCGGAGGACGGAAGCTACGTCCGGTATGTGTGGATGTGTGTGGGGCCTCTCCATTTGGATGTGGGAGTGAATCCCGGTGGGTCGTCCGGAGAAGTTTAGAGCGCGTCCATGGACTAACTATGGCGAAGATGGCGACGATGCTCGATGCCCGACCGCCGCATACGCTTGGGACATGGTGGGTACAATCTCGGGTGAATCCAAGGCCTTGTACAATATCTTCATCAACGAGCTTGATGCTCTGACGCCTCTCCAGGTATAAGACCTAGATTTCGAATGTGGTCGACAACACTTTCACTTGAGCATACCACTTTTGGTGCTAGGTTATCTGGCGGCCGTATACTGATGACCGAGATTGGGGGTTCGAGCTGAACGTGATGTGCAAGCAGGACCGGCTTCTCTGGCGGTGCATCGTGCCCATGATTTGTGTCTATGCCATCGAGTACCACTTGCCACAGCGCGTTGCCGCGCAATTTGGTAAGGCGCAACATACACCACCAGCCGGCATCGTCAAAGATACCGGTGGCTATGACCTGCACTTGTGTGTACCACCGCCCGTTCTCATCGTTACCAACTTTCGTTTTGATGTTTCATATTTTTTTCCTAATGGTGTTTTACAATCTTTCTTGTGCTTTGCAGGCTGAGCAGGAAGAAGAATTGGTCTATCACCGATTGGGGAGAGCAACATGCCAAATACGTGCATGAATGGAACCAGTGGAAACTTGCAAAGATGTGGAGAGAAGACTGATTGACTGGGAAGAGTACTCGGATCACCTGCTGTGGTTCAACGATGGCATCAAGCATCGTCTGCGCCTAAGGCCACAGTGGACGACGGCAGATGCCGAAAGTCTATACGACGACGACTCCGAGAATGAAGCCTACAATGACATGATCACAGAGCTACAGGGCGGATTTAGGGAGTACGGACCCATCATGAATAGAGTGGTAAGTTATTTTTATCTGTTTTCAACCGACGTTTGGATGAAATCAACTTTAGTGCTACTAACTCATTTTATTCCATTGCAGTCTTCGGAGCTGAACAAAAGCATTTTTTATGCCTCTGATGCGCTTAGTTCTATCCCCGGGACTCGAGCTAGTGACACCAAGTTGAGGGGAACGGTGAAGCTAACATGGAGTTCATTTGCTTATGCTCATCATGAAGTTGATCCATATTGTGCTTATTGTTTTGTTCTCATTGCAGAAGTTCCTCAAAAAATGTCGCAAGCTTGTGGGCCTGCTTGGGTGTGCCACCTCCTCCGCTGATGTGATTGCTCATGCAGCATCGATGCGTAGCCTCGCTTCATCGAGCCAGGCCACCTCATCGTCTATGGAGGTTCAAGATGACGAGGAGGAGGGCGAGGACGATGATGATGAAGAGGAAGATGAAGAAGAATGCGAGGAAGAGGGAGCAGAAGAACATGGTGAAGAAGAGGAAGAGGACGAAGAGGAAGAGGACGATGAGGAGGAGGAGTACGATGATCCCGACGGACCTCCATCAAATCAGACAACCCAGCTTGAGAAGAGAAATGTGCCGAAGAAGGATTGGAAGAGTTCATCCCCGTTTCAGAAAGCGCGTCCTACGTACTCATCGCAAGAAGGCGGCCGAGAAGCGATCCAAGAACAACGAGGACCGGACCGCGAAGAGGGGAAGCAAGGACTGAAGTTGTTGTCGTGTCGCTGAACTAAAAACTTGCATGTTTGCTTCGTGAACCATATGGATGTGATCGTGAAACTGTTTCGTTAATTTGCTATGTATAACTTGGTGAAAACCTTTGTGGATGTCTATTTGCTATGTATCCAACCTATCTTATTTATGGATTTGTGGATGTGTTCTTGATATATCATACATATGCTTCATGTTTACAAATGTTTAATTGTTGCATGCCAAAAATTGAAGACATGACAAGTTAGGAGGTGCAAAAAATGCACTCTGGGCCACCCTACCGCCAGACACTAAGGCGGTAGGTCTGTACAGCCTACCACCATGACACCCGGCGGTAGGGTGCCTCCCCCCACGCCCCCCTTCTGTGACCAAAACAGCCAACGGCTCAGCGGTAGGGTTGCACACCCTACCACCAGGGTTTTTGGCGGTAGGATCCTACCGCCGAAAGCCCCGGCAGTAGGATGTGCAACCCATCACCGAGTCACGGGCTGTTTTGGTCACTGTAAACATAGCACGATGCTCCAACCCTACCGCCAAGGCCCTATGGCGGTAGGTTGTCGCCCCTCATCACGCCCGGCTGCCACAGCGGTAGGGTTTGGGCATTTATAAACCCAGCCGCCCCGCCCAATCCACCCCCCCCCCTTATCCCCACCCACCCAGCCGCCTTCTTCTTCCTCTCGCCCCTTTTCTAATCTCCTCCACTTCCCCCCTCTGATCTTCTTCGTTTATTCACGGATTTTGCGGATCGAGATGGCTTCGGAAAGAGGAAAGTAAGCTCCTCCCATCCCCCAATTAGTTTGTGTCAAATCAATCCGCTTTTTTGTAGCCTAAAAAAGGTTCATGTTCATGTTCAAAATCATGAGGATCCCTAGTTGACGAACCCTAGGTTTAGGTTTAGATTGCAATGTGATGAACCTAGTTAATGAACCCTAGGTTTAGTTTTTTTTTTGACCATATGAGGAACCCTCCATAGTTGATGAACCTAGTTGATGAACCCTAGGTTTAGTTTTTTTTTCTACCATATGAGGAATCCTCCATAGTTTTCTCAATTTTTTGTTAACAAAATTTATGATATGATGAATATAGGAGTGAACAAAATTTATATGATGCAAGTACTGGATTTGGTTGGAGTAAATATGATATGATATGATATTGCATTTGACCCATCTTGATATATGTATTTTATTTAGTTAATGATGATCTTTTGTTATTCATCCATTTAGGTCTGCAACAGTGGCGCAACCATCGCCCATTCATCTCCAACACGACCTGTCCGCCTTGCCACTTCCGTACGTGTATGAGTCCTTCCCCGAGCTTCTGCAGCCGGTGGGAGCTTTTTCAGACGAGTTCCTAGAGGCGACGAGGGCAGTGCGGTGGCACGAGAGGGCAGAATGATCGCCGATGATCTGAAGTGTTGGTCGCTGAGTGTAAAGGAGTGGAAGAGAGTGGCTGTAGAGATGGAGGGAGATCCAACTATCTCCTATGAACGCCAGGAAGGGACCATTGAATCTGCCAAGCAGCATTCCAACTGGGAGCTGCGCAATTTGGGCCGGAGGATCTACTTCGAGAGCAATGCGGAGGAGAGAGCCAGGATGCCGCCCCCAAGTGCATCGGCATTCGATATCATCAGCTGGGGAAGGGCGGAGGCGAAAACTCCAGCAGGCAAGGCAAGGTGGGAGTGCTTGAACGGTCGGATGCCGACCAGCGTTCCGCCTCTGCCTGAACCGGTAGATCCGTTGCCGTATCTATCTCCACGGCCAGGCCTAACATATGAGGGGGGAGGTTTACCCGCCCTATAAACTTGTCTTATGCATCTATGTGTTAGTTGGGGTTGTCAAACTATGTGGACAAGTTTGCTATTTGCTATTTCCTACTTACGAATCTATGTGTAAACTGTTTGATATTTGCTATGTGCAACCTTTATTAATATGTGAACTCATATTTTACTATTTGTGAAACTATGTGAAACTTGTGACAAAACAAACAATCAATAAAACTTGCCAAAACCTAAACCCACAGGACCCTACCACCAAGACCTGCGGCGGTAGGGTAAGACAACCTACCGCCAATACCTGCGGCGGTAGGGTGTTGCGCTGGCTGTTAGCTAATGGCAGTGGGCCATCCATGCCACTGATAGAAGCCCTGGCGGTAGCCTGCGTGACCCTACCGCCGAGCCATTTGGTGGTAGCAAAAGGGTCAGATGTTGAAATTTTTTCAAAGGGGGGTCAGATCCCGATTTTGTTTGACAAAAGGGTCAAAACACAAAATTTGCCCGCTGATGGCCGAGTCACCCTCTCTTTTTTATATTTCTCTAGATCACGCCGTAGCAGCTAGGTTAGGTGTAGCGGTCCAGTTTCCACCACCCCAAGTTTTAGACGTTTAGTTTGCATGAGGATACATGGTGGAGATTCTTAGGACGACATGTACGTACAATTTTTAATTTTGCCGCATTTACTATTCTTGACGTGACAGAAAAAATGTAGGCGTCAGTCAAATACTTACAATCTCGAAGGGTTAGAGCATCTCCAGCCGCGCCCCCAACAGGCCCCCCCAGGCGACTTTTTCGGCGCCGGCGCCAAAAAAACGGCCCAGTCGCGCCCCCAGGACGACGAAAAGCGCCGGTTCGGCCCTTTTTTTCGCCAGCGTCATGAGTCGAACCCGGCTACTGGGGGCACTTTGGGGGCTCCAAGAAGGGAAAAGCGCGGCTGGCCCATGCCGTCAGGTGAAAATTCAAGATTTTCTTCTCCGACCGCCTCCCACCCCCCGCGCTCTCGGCCACAACTAGGTATATCCCGGCGCCGCCCCGCCGCCCTTCACCGATAAATAGCCATTCCCCGCCGGAAAAATAGCATAGGTTCGATGACAGCCCCTCCGACACCACCGGCATTTCCGGCCGCGGAGGGCGGTTTAGCGGCGGGTGCACGCCCACCGCGCGCAAGGTGTTCGGCGATTTGCCGCCTAAGCGATGGACTCGGATGACGAGGAAGTGCTCGCTGGCGCTTTGGAGGAGGAAGCCGAGGCCGACGTCCAGAAGAAGAGCATCTCATGGTGCTTTCGCCGCCCTCGCCATTCGGCGAGCAATGAAAAGCTGCGGCGAGGTGGCTCGGCGCCGGGGTAGGTGAAAGCAAAGAACCGGCATCGTCTCGAAGGCTACTGCATGCTCTACTCCGACTACTTCGCCGATGCTCCACTTCACGGCGGCAGAACATTTCGCACCGTTATCGGATGAGCCGAAAGCTTTTCCTCCGGATTGTGAATTCCATCCGAGAGTTCAACAGCTACTTCAAGTGCAAGATGGATTGCACCGGTTCACTTGGATTCACCTCCATCCAGAAATGCACGACAAAGAATGAGGATGCTGCATCACGGAGCTCCGGTGACTCACTCGGACGACTATGGGCGATGGCCGAGTCGACCAGCCTAGAGTGTTTCTACAAGTTACGTCGGGCAGTGGTGGCAGTGTTTGGACCGCAATACTTGAGAACACCCAATGCGAAGACCTTTGCTCGGATCCTAGCACGTAATGCAGCAAGAGGATTTCCTGGGATGCTTGGAAGCATCGACTGCATGCATTGGAAATGGAAGAATTGCCCATTTGCTTGGCAGGGGATGTACAAAGGCACCAAAGGCGGTTGCAGTGTGGTACTTGAGGTGGTGGCCACACTTGTTGAAGTGCCAGGAACTCACAATGACATCAACGTGCTGCAGTGCTCTCCTGTCTTTGCCAAGCTTGTTGAAGGTCATTCTCCTCCGGTGAACTTCGAGATCAATGGGCGGCAGTACAACAAAGGGTACTATCTAGCTGATGGCATCTATCCGAGATGGTCGACATTTGTCAAGACCATCAAAACCACAATGCTGGAGGCAAGAACGCTGGTTTGCGAAGATTCGTGGAGGCTTGCGGGAAGGATGTCGAGCGGGCATTTGGTGTGCTTCAATCTTGATTTGTTGTTGTCCGGTACCCGCCAGACCTGGTCGAAAGATCAAATGTGGGAGATCATGACCTGCTGTGTCATCTTGCACAACATGATCATTGAGAGCTTAGCAGAAGAGTCGATGTTTGACACCGAACCATATCACCAAGCAGGTCCTCTTGCCCAAGTTGATCACTGACCACGGCAACTTTGGATCGCCTACCTCAAGATATCGTCCAGAGATCCGAGAGACCCACAGGTGCATCATCAAGCTGCAAAGAAGATCTGATAGAGCACCTATGGAGGCTCAAGGGCGACACTGGGCGCGACGTGTGATGAAATATGAGTTTTTATTTGTTGAACTATATAATTTGTATTAAACTATTTGTTGTTGTACTATTTTGTTGAAGTATTTGAAATTTCTGTGAAGAAATATGTGATAAAAAATATTTATGTTGATAATTGAACGCCGAGGCACGGCGAACCACGCCGAATATGGGCCTATTCTCGTCCATATGGGCCTTTTTCGCCGAAATGGGGCTTCAAAAGTGGGCCAAAATCGGCGACTGGGCGCAAAACCGCCTCAGCCAAAGAATCGCTGCTCGCCTTGGGCGATTTTATCTTTATACTGGGGCCGAACGGCTGAAGATGCTCTTAGACGGAGACGCCGCAATGTTGTCGGCAAGCCCAATCGATTACCTGCGCTGGAGAGGGGGATGCAACAGCTGGAATGAGGAAGATGACTGGAGGAGGAAGAAGGACCCTCAACCATCCAATCACGATCAGACTGTGCAAAAAAGTGGCTGAAAGAAAAAAAAACAGTTGACAAGTGAATAGTTGACCCTTATCTTAGGGGGCGAGTGTGCGTGAGGCGATCCTTTTGTTGATTTAGTCAATTTTCCCCTTTTCCGTTGAATTCGCGTTCAATAGTAGAAACACACTTCAGCTTGCTTAAATCCTGCCTAATATAATTTTTAGTAAACCAAAACACAAACTAAAAAAACAAGTTATTATGAGGAAGAGTGAAAAACGAACATTAGTATTACCTTAAAAGAAGAAGAAAGCAAATAAAAATGATGATAAAACCTTGCACACACTGTCGGTTCAGGATCCTAGCAGTAATTATGATGAGATTATGCACGTAGTTGGTTGCTCACATGAGATTCACTCACGGTGAAGATAACATCCTACAACTGCAGGATGTACAATGGGAAACTAGCCTCGTATGAGAGTTAGGGTTTGTGTACAATGAATGGATCACAAAGAGCGTGTAGGTATGATATGAGTTGTAGACAGAAGACCCTAGCCTTGCATTTTCTATTCATCGCCCGTTGCGGGAAATATAGGACAATTCATATGCGACGTGCACACCTCTGCGTATTTTTACATCGGGCGGCCAATGTAGAATCTCCCATGTCACCGGTTTTGGCAAGCTTCCAGAAACTCCTGTCGGTTTTTTCATTTCTATTCGAGTTAATAGGGTTTTCCTTTTTTTTTCATTTGTGCTGATATTTTTTGTTTTTTGTTAGAGAAATCATGAACATGCTTAAACGTTCGTGGCATTTTTTTCAATTCGAGTATATTGTTTAATTCATAAAAAAATTAAATCCACAACTATATTTTGAATTCATGGTCATTTGTAAAAAAAATAATTCGTCAGCAACTCAACTTTGTAATAAAGTTTCAATTCCTTCAAGCTTTTTAAACTTCATGAACTATTTCTCAAATTCGTGACAATTTGTTTAATTCAATAACATGGTTTCAATGTTGTGTACACTTTTTTTAGTTCAAGAACAATTTTTCAATTTTGTGAACATTTTTCAAGATTTTGAGGATTGTTTCAAATTCACGAAAAAAGTCATTTTTGTGATTATTTATATTTTGACCATTTTGTCAAAATGATGAACATTTTTTAAATTTCTTATTTATTTTAATCCACAAACTAATTTTCAATTGTTTTACATTTTTTAAATTCATGAACAACTTTTAAAATTAATGAGTATTTTTCCCAAATTCATGTCTATTTTCTAATTTATGAGTACATTTTTAATCTCCTTAACATATTATAGAACTCATGACCAAAATTTAAAATTGATGATCCCTTTTCAAATTCACCCGCATTGTTTCAAATTAGTGAATATTATCTATATTAATGAACAAGTTTTCAAATTCAAGAATTTGTTTTTGAATTTTGTGATTTTTTTTAGAACTCACGAACATGTTTTGAAGTTTACAAAGATTTTCTAAAATTATTGACCATTTTTTATATTCTTGAAAAAAAATCCAATTTGTGAATTTCTAACTTCATAAGTACTTTTTAAATTTTGTGAAATTTTTTAAAACGTGTGGGCTATTTTTTAAATTTCATCAGCATTTTCTAATATTCACGGAAAAATTAGAATTCATGAACATTTTACCAATTGGTGAAAAATTTAAATTCATGAACGGTTTTTTGAAATTAGTGACCAATTCTAATTCATGAAAAATGTTTTAATTTCGTGAATATTTGAAAACACATATTTAAAAAAACCATGAATATCCACCATGAATTTTTTTTAAACCTAGATTATTTATCAAGGTCATGAACATTTTTTACAACCACAAAATCGGTGGCCTTTTTTCTGAGCTACGAGCAAAGCCGAGTCGACTGAGTGAGCCAGCCAACCAGCCAAGTAACCGAGCGAGGTAGCGAGTGAGCGGATGCTTCCTGGGTCACGGTCCATGCATGTGATTTAGAGGCAATTCATCGCCTGAAGTGGGAAATCTGAGCAACCCCTAGCCTTGCATTATGATAAAGTTAAAGTTTACATGATTCCTTTGCCGATGCGATCTAGACTAATCCTAAAGATACTCCTAGATCATCGGGCATGATAGTTTTGTACGCCAATTCCATGATGCACCCCGGTGTACAATGTTGCCTGGGTCATGGACTGGTGCCCCTCTGGCTTGATGGACCGACTTCCGGTCTGATGGTAAACCCCATGGGCATGATGACGTCGTCACACATCACTCTTTCGGAAGAAAGAGAACTCTTTTGCTAGGGTTTCTCATGCCTTCCATCGGTGCCTAGCCGATTTACCTCGTCTCATGTGGTCTTAGGCCCATGAAGGCGTGGTGGATCCCAGGCCTTGCCGGCGGAAGGGCTTTGTTTTTTCACGCTCTTTTGAGTTTTGTTAGGATTTGTGTCTTGTTCAGAGAGAGGAGGCGTTGGCTCTCTGGAGATGGAGTAAGGTTCTCCCTGCCTAGCCCTGTCCAGATAGTGTTTCTAACATTGTCGGAGGGCCTGTGGAGGTTTGACTCCGGCGGATCTTGTGAGATTCGGTCGGTGTTTGTCTTCGGTGGATCCTTGTCTTCATTTGTATGCGTTCATGTATTTTCAGGTTGGATCCTTTCGATCTACGTTTTTCTTCATCAACGGTGGTTGTTGTTCTGATGTGTTAGTCCTATGAGGCCTTAACACGACGACTTCCCGACTTTCTACTATAACAAGGTCTGCCCGATTCCGATGAGGGAGGGCTGAAGATGGTAGCGCGTTTTCGGCTTGCTCCAGTACTAGTAGTCGTCGCTAGGTGGTCTACAGACCTAGAAGTATTTTTTTACTTCTTGTGTTGTTTGTATAGTTGATGAATAGGTCAGAAATTATTCTCGTAAGACAACACACATACACATATACATACGCGGGTGCGCAGTGCAACCACAGCCACACACAGAAAGGAAAACTGACACAGACATGATAGAATATTGAACAAATGGGGGAGAGGTGACTGGGCTGATATATTTTTTTCCAGTCGTTCAGACGATTGATAAAATAGAAAATGTGGCACATTATTTATTTGTAAATCTGTCGGTTTTGAGGAAGTTGGGACACGTTTGCATGAGCCGAAAGTAAATCAATCCTCAAGGTTGATCCCCCAACCAGTTAAAGCTCCATCCTCCTTGGTGTTGATGATGAGCCCTGATCATGTCCTAAGGCCAACTCCACCGCGTGACCCATTTCTATCCCAAATTGTCCGTTTGTGTCCGTTTGAGGTAAAACGAACAAATCGAACAACCCAATGCATGGGAGCATACGGACGTTTCGTCCGGTCTGTGTCTGCTTTTGCCCCATTTCCAGACCAAAGTTGCTCTCGGTTTAGGGTCAAAGCGGACAGAAAGCGGACGTCTTCGCGTCCTCCTCGTCCGTCTGTGTCCGCCCTCGACCCCACCTGTCACTCGCTCCTTTTCCGGTACCTGGCCCGGGGCTCGTCCACATCACGATGACGCTCGACGCGCAGTACCTCCGGGGCACCATGGCCGCCATCTACTCGCTGCTCAAGCACGTCTCCTGCCTGGAGTCGCTCTTCTTCCAATTCCTTGCCGCCGACGGCGGCGCCACGCCCGGGGTGGGCGAGCTCCGGAGCGTGCTCGCCGCCTCCTTCCCGCCGCTGCGGTTCGAGATCTGCCCACCCACGGATCCGCCTGAGATCCCTCCTACTGTTTCTTCATTTTACTACCTACTCCTACTGTGTAGTGCGCCGCGCGTAGCGCCCATGCCTCCTCCTCCTCTGCCACTGCTGCTGCTGTCGCCTTGCCCTGCATCGCCACCGTTGAGCAGTCCTGCGCCGCACCGGAAAGGACCGGAATCAATAAAGAGCGCTGCTTTGGCCTCGATCCAGGGCCGGCGGCGCTCGGCGCACACATGGGCATGCCCGTCGATGACTCGCGCTGCCCGAAGCACCCGGCCGTGCCATGCGGCGGCGTGTGCCCGCACTGCATCTGTGACCGCCTCCTCCGCCTCTGCCCCGACTACGCGCGGACGCGCCCCTGCCCCTGCGCCCCCCGCTCCTCCCCGTCCTCCTCGGCGTCCTCCGCCTTCGTCAGCCGGGTCTGCAGTCTCATCGAGCGGGAACGCCGGATCGGGCACTCGCGGTCCATGGCCGGCGGCATTGACGCCGACGAGAGGCGTCGGTCTAGGGTCTGGGGCTGGGCCTCGTTCCGGAAGCCTGCGGCCGGCAAGGGCATGGAGTTGGAGAGCGAGGAGGAGCGCCATGGCGGAGGATGCCTGCTAGGTGTTCGAAGAAACGACGAGGACGGACAGCTGGTGAAATGGGGTGTAAATGGGTAAACAGCGCTGAGTGCATCGAGTTTGTCCGGCATCTGTCCGGTGTTTGTTGTCCCTATTTCTACCTCATACAGACAAAATCTAGACAAAATGAGATAAAATTTAGGGTCATGCGATGGAGTTGGCCTAACCCACGCAAAATTTCCCCAAGACTTTGGCTGGCCGAGTCAGAAGTTCAGCGGCGTCAAATGGAATTGACCCGAGCCGCACAAATTCAGCGACACACTCTTTGGCGCCGAGGCCAGATTCCAAAATAGTTTTGAGGAGGAACCGGCTATCATTGAATGGTTGAATCCCAAAAGTGGGAGGATTGTCAAAAAATACTGCGGGCAGCTTGCAGCCTCACACTTCTAGTAGATCCGATCGCGGCGTCGGTCCACCGCGAGAGCTAGACGTAGCCGATCGAGCACGCGTTACACGTACGGCGGTCCATGGGGCCAACAGGCCAGCCATGCGCCTGTGCAGCCGAATCACTGTTGCATAGGGCAGGAGGGGTTCCAATTATTGTGAGCCATTCGAGTAAGCAAAACATTGCGTGAGGGCATCATCAACGCTCCCCCTAAATCGGACACCGTATCCGTACACGGATTGATGGGCCCATCCATGATCAGTGATGCGACGCGAAAGTCGACCATCCAAAATTGTTCTCTAAACTTCCGCCTCTTTTCTCAAGTCCACAAGCTCAAAATAACCGCGTATCAAATCGTAAATAACTGAAAATATTCAAATGTGGCGGTAGTTTTAATTTAAATATTATAATCCAATAAAGTTTTCAAATTAAAGCAGTTTGAACTTGAAATCAACTAGCACATATGTTTTGGTTTTCCCCTTTAACCGCTCATAGGTGCTCAATCAAATCATCCTTGAGTTGCTCGATGCCTAATTTGTTGATACATTTGAACAAACTCATCAAACGTGACCGGATTCTGATTTTGAAGATCGATATGATCACCACGTTCTCAAATTCAAAAGCCGCGAGAACATCTTCATGCTCATCCTCGATAATCATGTTGTGCATGATCTCCTACAAGGTCTCGGAATCCCATTATTTAGTAGGTCCACGAACAACTGCAAAACAGGCCTAGGGCACTTCAAATGCCCTCTCCACATCCTTTCAAGATGGTTCTTATCTTTAGGCAAAGTGAGACCTTTTTTGACCAATTGACTCAGAGATGGTCTTGATAAAGGTGGCCACGGAGAATAGATACCGTCAACCAGATAGTAACTCATATATTCTATTCATGATCATTGACAGTAGCAAACAATGTAGACCGCTACAGCACATTGATGTCATGGCGAGACCCGGGCATACGAAAAAAAACATGCCAAATCCAGAGATCATGTGATGCAACTACTTCAAGAATGATGGTGGGCTTCTTAACATGACCGTTATATTGTCCTTGTAAAGCTTTTGGACAGTTCTTCCATCTTCAATGTATGCAGTAAGAGATCCGAGCAAACCTATCCACCCCTTGCTTCAGGCATTACGCCTCTCGGTGTCTGCGATAGTTGGTTCTCTCAAGTACTGAGTTCCAAACATCTCGACCACGGCAGTAGCAAATCTGACCATGGAGTCTCCGCATGTGCTCAGACATTCGGAGGTATTCACCCCACTAATCTACGGTCGTACCATATGCAAACATCTGTAATCCGGTCGTGCACTTCTGCTTACCAGAGAATCCAATCCTTCCTACGGCATGCTTCTTCAAAATGAAGTAGTCATCGAAGGAGCGGACACAATGATAGATGCGATAGAAGACCTTTTTTGCATCTGAAAGCGCCGGCGAAAATTGTCAGCGAATAGGGCATCGGGAGCAAGATAGTTGTCCATCAATGTCAAATGGACTCGTGCTCTGTTCCGATCGAGCACTTGATGACTCCTTGGAATTGAGAACCTGCTCTTTCGGACACGCAAATGACCGCCTGCATCATCGCCATTTCATCCGTGTAGTCCTCCTCGTCGGATGAGTCATCGAGGGACTCAACATAGTGCTCGTATATGTATTCCATGTCCGAATCCATTGCTTCAAGTGACAAAAAAACTTAGAACGGACATTTCATCAAACACTTGTCGGGCATGGTCACTACCGCAGGGACGGATGGTACCTGCGCGGTGGACGAACGAGAGGTGCGGACCGGCAGAGGAGGCCGGGTGTGGCGGTAGGGGTCGTGGAGTTTCAGGAAGGGCTTGGTGGGCGGCCGGGATGGTACATCGGCACCGTCGACGAGAGAGGAAGCAGATGCAGAGAAAGAGGGAAGTACGGGGGCGTGAGGTCCAGACAATGTTTTGGGTGTCGGAGTCTTACGTGCCTCCTGTCTAGACTCCTGCAAAGCCCCTGATTTATTTCCGATTTATGGAGAAACGGGCGGCCGGACGGTCCACTGACCAATGCAGAACGTCGTTGGACGGTAAACTGTGTCCGGATAACTCGGTCTGGAGGGTCCGCGGCCAGTTTAAGTGTCCCCTTTGGAGATGCCCTAGCTCCAATCTCACAGGAATGTTGCTAAAATGTTTGTGTGTCGTGGCGGTGCTTCATGCAGGAACAGGAACATGAGCACACGCCACCTGGAATTGCATTTGCCTGTCGAATAATACTCCTAATTAAGAAAGAATTTTCCATGATTGGCCGTCGGATCGATCTGCGGTTGGCGCAGCTTTGCTTGCTTGCATTCAGTCGGCGAGTGGAATTTATTCGGTTTATGTTGACTAGTTGGCCGGACTACCCCTGCCGCCGGTCAAGTTCAACAAGTCAGTCGTCAACAGCAACAGCGACACCGGCCGCAGCAGCAGGTGTCTTCTTCCCCTTATCCATCCCTTTCCTCCCCCCAACCCCCACCCCACCCCTCCCCTAGATCCTCAAACGCTACAAGTAACACGGACACACGCGCGCACGGGCCGAGGAACCGTAAAAGCCACGACTTCGTCTTCCTCCACCTTCGTCTCCCTCCTCTCCCCTGCTTCACCCCGTTGGATCATCAGACGCGCTGCCCGGCGCCCGAGGTAATCGACAACACTTCGTTGATTACTTGGTTGATCTTGCTCTGGCAACCTGATTCCGCTCCAGCTTTGGTTTGATTTGACATGGTGTGAGGGAGTAAAAGTGAACCCCCCCTGCCTGTAGCTAGCTGCCGCCGCTGCTCTGTTTTCTTCGTGGTAATTGCTCAGCTCGCCTCTGCTTCTGCTAAGAGGAAGGAAGCAAATCCCCTTTACTATCTTAGGCTACACTACTCCACTGCTCAATCCGATCTGCAATTGCATCTGAACCTACCAACCGTACACACAGTAGCAAGATTTTTGAGATTCATTCGCCGTGTACAGAATCGATGATACATTTGGCTTCCTTGCCTGCTTGCTTTGCTTGTGTTCATCTTCATCCACCCTCTACTACTCCGCTTCTAGATCGTGCAACAATATAATACCTGCTTGATGGTGTTTGTTGGAGTAATAAACCTTGACTTGGCGCCTGGCGGCTAAGCTACTTTATCATATTTTAGTACCAGTACCAATTCATCGTCCACCAGCTTTCTTGACTATCATGCCCCCGAATTCACACGCGCCCGATTACTCAACTCACTCACACTATTCTCCTACTGATACATAGATTTCCTTAATCTATCAGGCAACCAAATCGATCGGCCAGTGCTCCATCCGAGCTGTCCCACCGCAGCGGCGCGGCGACGATGTGGTGGCTGCCGCCTTGCTTCCACGGCGGCAACGCGGCCAAGGGGGAAGGCCGAGACCACCTCGACCCCGTCCCCGTGTCCCCGGCCGCGGCCTCGGCGCGGTCCATGAGCACGGCCACGTCGTCCACGATCACCGCCCCGTCCGGCTCCGACCTCACCGGCTCCATCAACGCCTCCGACCTGAGCGCCGAGTCGATCCAGCGGACGCAGCAGTACCCGAGCTTCGCCGACAGGCCCGCCAACCTCCGGGTCTTCACCTACGCCGAGCTGCGGGCAGCCACCCGCAACCTCAGCCGCTCGCTCATGCTCGGCGAGGGCGGCTTCGGCTGCGTCTACCGGGGCGCCATCAAGGTCGACGCCGGCGCCGGAGACGAGACGCCTCTCCCGATGGAGGTCGCCGTCAAGCACCTCAACCGGAACGGGCTTCAGGCAAGATACGCCACCACCTGCATATGCACATTGCTCTTTGGTGGCTCTGCCGGTCTGCAAAATCAATGGCGAATTTGATGATCTTGATCAGGGGCACAAGGAGTGGCTGACGGAGGTGAACGTCCTGGGCATCGTGGACCATCCCAATCTGGTGAAGCTGGTAGGCTACTGCGCCGACGACGACGAGCGAGGGGCGCAGAGGCTCCTCGTGTACGAGTACATGCCGAACAGGAGCGTGGACGATCACCTGTCCGGCAGAGCGATCGGGACGACCCTGTCATGGCCCATGCGGCTCCGGGTGGCTCTCGACGCCGCCAGGGGGCTCAAGTACCTGCACGAAGACATGGATTTTCAGGTACTTCTTCTTCTGTGCTTGGATTGAAACATAAAACATTTGAATGAATTGAACTCAAGATCGATCTGCAGGAAGACATGAACTGAATTTGTGACATTGCTTTGCTCAGATAATTTTCCGGGACCTGAAGACGTCAAACATTTTGTTGGATGAGGACTGGAACGCCAAACTGTCAGACTTCGGCATGGCTAGGGAAGGCCCGACGGAGGGCCTCACACACGTCTCCACAGCGGTAAGAAAATGAAGCTTGTGCATTCAGAATCTTCAGATACACTATGTTTTCTAGACGAAAAATGAATTCAGATACAGGTCAGAAGTACGTACGAAATGGATCATGACATGTATGATGATATTGATGTATCTACAGGTGGTTGGCACCCTGGGGTACGCGGCACCGGAGTACATCCAGACGGGGCGGCTGAACGCCAAGAGCGACATCTGGAGCTACGGGGTGCTGCTCTACGAGCTCATCACGGGGCGCCGGCCCATCGACGGGGAGCTGCCGAGGGGCGAGCAGAAGCTGCTGGACTGGGTGAAGCCGTACATCTCCGACACCAACAGGCTGAGGCTGATCGTGGACCCGAAGCTGGAGGGGCGGTACAGCATCAAGTCGGTGGCGAAGCTGGTCACCGTCGCCAACCGCTGCCTCGCCAGGCTGCCCAAGGCGCGCCCCAGGATGGGGGAGGTGCTGGACATGGTGCAGAAGGCCGTCGACGTCGCCGGCGCCGCCGCCGGCGCCGGCGCTCCTCCGCTGCACCACTACAGCAGCGGCGGCAGCAGGGAGGAGGGAGGCAGCTCGAAGCTGAAGCAGGAGGGCAAGAAAGGGTTTCATGGTCAGTGGCGAGCTGGAAGAGGAAAAGGGCCGCTCATGTGCTGAAGCTAGTCTAGTTAAGGCGATTGATTAGATTTTCCAGGATGCTAATTTGTTCTAGCAAGTCGAGTGAATTGCCAAAACCGCTATATTTGAAGTTTTGACACGGTTTTGGTACCACATTTCTTGAGCGCCCCAAAAATCCACCGTTTTTCTTATAAATTTTCTCAATAAAAACAATTAACCGTTTTGCGGCAGTTAACACGGTTTCTGACATGGGTGGCCCGCTAGTTGCCACCTCGGACTAGCCAGGCGGAGAGGGGGTTGACGTCCGTTAGGTCTCTCTCTCTCTCTCTCTCTCTCTCTCTCTCTCTCTCTCTCTCGCGCGCGCGCGCACGATGGCGGTGTCGGAGGGACGGGAGGCGAGTGAAGGAATCCTGGATTAGGAGGGTGTCCGGATAGCCGGACTATAGCCTTTGGCCGGACTCCTGGACTTTGAAGATACAAGATTGAAGACTTCGTCCCGTGTCCGGATGGGACTTTCCTTGGCGTGGAAGGCAAGCTTGGCGTCTGGATATGTAGATCTCCTACCATTGTAACCGACTACTGTAACCCTAACCCTATTCGGTGTCTATATAAACCGGAGGGTTTTAGTCCATAGGACGAACAACAATCATATCATAGGCTAGCTTCTAGGGTTTAGCCTCTCTGATCTCGTGGTAGATCTACTCTTGTACTACCCATATCATCAATATTAATCAAGCAGGAGTAGGGTTTTACCTCCATCGAGAGGGCCCGACACAGGTAAAACATCGTGTCCCTTGTCTCCTGTTACCATCCGCCTAGACGCGCAGTTCGGGACCCCCTACTCGAGATCCGCCGGTTTTGACACCGACATTGGTGCTTTAATTGAGAGTTCCTCTGTGTCGTCATCTTTAGGCCCGATGGCTCCTCCGATCATCAATAACGATGCGCTCCAGGGTGAGACTTTTCTCCCCGGGCAGATCTTCGTATTCAGCGGATTTGCGCTGCGGGCCAATTCGTTTGGCCATCTGGAGCAGATTGAAAGCTACGCCCCTAGCCATTAGGTCAGATTTGGAAGTTTGAACTACACGGCTGACATCCGCGGAGACTTGATCTTCGACGGGTTCGAGCCACAGCCAAGCGCGCCGCACTGTCACGAGGGGCATGATCTAGCTCTGCCGCCGAACAGTGTCCTGGAGGCCGCACCAGAGTCCGCTTCGACCTTTAGCTCGGAGCCGACCGCGCCGATCGAGGACGGGTGGCTGGACACCGCCTCGGGGGTTGCGATCTCTACGGCGATTGAGCCGTACACCTACCCCGTCCTTTCTGGCTTCGTAACTCCAAGGTGTCGGACTCCTCTCCGGACTCCGGGCCTTCGCGCCCTTAATCGAATCCGATTGGCGCCGATCATGGAATTCACTGCCGCGGACATCTTTCAAAGACTTTCGCCCTTTGGCGACATTCTGAATTCACTAAAGTCTCTCTCTTTATCAGGAGAGCCCTGGCCGGATTATGGTCAGGAAGGTTGGGATGCGACGACAAAGAAAATCAAAGCCCACCCACCACCCACTTCATAGCCATTGTCGATGATTTAACTGACATGCTCGACTTCAACTCCGAAGACATCGACGGTATGGACGACGATGCAGGAGACGACCAAGAACCAGCGCCCATTGTGGCAATCGGAAGGCCACCTCGTCATACGGCATATACATGGTGGACATCCCAAAAGATGAGAATGGCGATGGAACAGCGGAGGATGACCCCTCCAAGAAGCAGCCTAAGCGCAGGCGTCAGCAGCGCCGCTCTAAATCCCGCCACAGCAAAAACGGTGATTCTGGCACGGGAAACAATAACACCCCGGACAGTGCCGAAGACAGCCCCCTCCAGCAAGATTCAGCGTAGGAGGATGGAGAAGCCAGCCTTCATGAGAGAGCGGCAGAAAAAGAGGTAGAGGACGATAATTACATGCCTCCCTCTGAAGATGAGGCAAGCCTCGACGACGACGAATTCGTCGTGCCCGAGGATCCCGTCGAACAAGAGCGTTTTAAACGCAGGCTCATGGCCACGGCAAGCAGCCTCAAGAAAAAGCAGCAACAACTTAGAGCTGACCAAGATTTGCTAGCTGACAGATGGACTGAAGTCCTTGCGGCCGAAGAGTATGAACTCGAGCGCCCCTCCAAGAGCTACCCAAGACGCAGGCTGCTACCCCGATTAGAGGAGGAAGCACCCAAACCTACATCACCAATGCATGATATGGCTGACCCGGCCACCTCATGGTCATGACAGAGAGGCCTCTCGGCCCTCAACTCAAGCCGCACCCTCGCCGCTCAAAAATACAAAGGCGGCGAAATGCGCCAGACCTGCGAGATATATTGGGGGACAAGGCAAGGCAGACAAGATCGATCTATGGATTGCGTGGGCGCCCCACGACACGTGGCGATAACCGTCACGCCGGATATGGCAATCCCGTCTGGGCCGAACACAGTAGACAAAGCTCATTTGAGCTGCATCGTGATATAGCCCAATACAGAGGCGTCGCACACCCACTATGCTTCACAGATGAAGTAATGGATCATCAAATCCCTGAGGGTTTCAAACCCTTAAACATTGAATCATACGATGGCATAACAGATCCTGCGGTTTGGATCGAGGACTATCTCCTTCATATCCACATGGCCCGCGGTGATGATCTACATGCCATCAAATACCTCCCACTCAACCTTAAAGGACCAGCTCGGCATTGGCTTAACAGCTTGCCGTGAGAATCAATTGGTTGTTGGGAGGACACGGAAGCCGCATTCCTTGACAATTTCCGGGGCACATATGTGCGACCACCAGACGCCCGATGACCTAAGCCACATAATTCAGCAGCGGAGGAATCGGCGGACAATTACGGACACGGTTCCTAAGCAAGAAAAATCAAATCGTTCATTGTCCGGATGCCGAGGCCCTTGCAGCCTTCAAACACAACATCCGCGACGAGTGGCTTGCCCGGCACCTAGGACAGAAAAAGCCGAAATCCATGGCAGCGCTCACAACACTCATGACCCGCTTTTGCGCGGGAGAGGACAGCTGGCTAGCTCGTAGTAACAACATGACCAAGAGCCCTGGTAATTCGGATACCAAGGACAGCAGTGGTAGGTCGCGTCGCAACAAGCACAAAGCGCCGCGTGCGGCAATAATCTTTGAGGATCTGGCGGTCAATGCCGGATTCAGAGGCTCTAAACCCGGTCGGCGGAAAAAGCCATTTAAAAGAAATACTCGGGCCCGTCTAATTTGGACCGAATACTCGATCGCCGTGCGGATACATGGCACCCCGAAAAACCAGCCAATCACACCAACAGGGATTGTTGGGTGTTCAAGCAGGCAGGCAAGTTAAATGCCGAACACAATGACAAGGGGCTGCATAGAGATGACGAGGAGGAGCCCCGGCCGCCGAAAAATAGAGGACAGAAGGGATTCCCCCCGCAAGTGCGGACGGTGAACATGGTATACGCAACCCACATACCCAAAAGGAGGCGGAAGCGTGCACTAAAGGGGCGTATATGCGATGGAGCCAGTTGCCCCAAAGTTCAACTCCTGGTCTTCCTGCCCGATCACTTTTGATCGAAGGGACCACCCCACTAGCATCCGCCATGGCGGATTCGGCGCATTGGTTCTAGACCCAATCATTGACGGATTTCATCTCACTAGAGTCCTAATGGACGGTGGTAGCAGCCTGAACCTGCTTTATCAGGACACAGTGCGCAAAATGGGCATAGACCCATCAAGGATTAAACCCACGAAGACGACCTTTAAAGGTGTCATACCAGGTGTAGAGGCCAAGCTATGCAGGCTCAGTTACACTTGAAGTGGTCTTCGGATCCCCGGATAACTTCGAAGCAAGGAGTTAATCTTGACATAGTCCCGTTCATGGCGGCTATCACGCCTTTGCTCGGACGAACCGCATTTACAAAGTTCAATGCGGTGCCGCCTCACGCATATCTCAAGCTCAAGATGCCAGGTCCTTGAGGAGTCATTACGGTCAATGGAAACACCGAACGCTCTCTCCGAACGGAGGAGCATACGGCGGCCCTCGCGGCGGAAGTACAAAGCAGCCTCTTAAGGCAATCCTCGAGTCCGGCTATTAAACGTCCGGACACCGTCAAGCGCGCCCGGAGTAACCTACAACAAGACCGCCTGGCACGTTCTGAGCACTCATAGCAATGCGGCCCAAGCCCCAGCCCTCGCGAAATTGCGAAATCAATACTACGCATACATAATTACGCTCTGGAAATACCATGGGCATAGGGGAAGGCGCACGACCACGGCATGCCCAGAATGCGGCTCAACCGCACCAGGGGCTCCCGATTGTGTCATTCTTTTCTTCTTTCTTTTTTACTTTCAGGACTCCATTCTCACGAAGCCATGTCCGGCATTAGAATCGTCGAACACACGATGCAACAGCCAGGAAAGCAGAAAGCTACGTCGAGTGTCCAGGTGGTCTCTATTACGAGCAATATATCTGTTTTACACACCATCCCGCGGCTTACCCCTGGAGGGAGACATGTTAAAAAGTCCGTCCCTTGCTTATCGCACTATTTGTATCGTTACGCTCTTCTGTAGCCCTTTTGAATAAACAATATATAGCTTCGCCTATTATTGAATTCCTTTTTCTATATATATATATATATATATATATATATATATATATATATATATATATGTTCATTTATGACATTGTGCAACCGTACACTTTGGTACGGGCAATATACCAAGGGCTTAAGTACCCCATAACATGGTGTGATAAGTCTGAACACTTTCACAAGTGCGGCACCCCGAACTTATAGCATTATATGCATCGGCTCCGAATCATGTCTTAGGTCAATAGTTGGGTTTGCCCGGCTTCCATGTTTTGGTACCTTACGTTCCGTTATATCGGCTAAGGTAGCGCTGGGAGAACCACTGCGATTGTGCCCCGGTTGAGCTGGGTTAAGCACCTCAGTGGAGAAAGCTAAAACTGACCGTCATGATAGGGCGAGGGCCGGTCGCTGTTCCAGAGGTTTTCGAGTCCCTAAAGACTTATGCCGCTTAGAGCGAGGAGTCGGCATTGTCCGGCCTAAGGCGTGGATAGCGCCCCGAACTCGGTCTTCCCAAGCCGCGAAATTTAAAATTATAGAATTCTATGGCTAAGTGAGAGTGTTCAAGCATTATAGTCCGGTTGCCTTGTTACGTTGCGTTGAGCGCCTCCCTCGAAGGACCCAAGAATGGGAACAAGAGCGCTCAAGTTTATCCCGAACACCCCAGCACTCGTGGCATGGGGGCTGAAGCCGACGACTCGCCATCTCTCAAATTTCATAAACGGCTGCACAGAAGGTAATACTTTAAATTCAAAAGTGTTGCTTCGCGCATATGAACAAGTTTTCAGCGCACAGGATAACAAATGTGAGTCTACTAAAAAATTATATCTTTGGAGCATTCATCCGCTATAAGGCAGGCACCGTTCAGGACGCCCTCATAATACATTTCAGGCTTGCGATGCTCCTTCGGTGGTGGTCCGTCCGTCACAAGCTTCTCAGCGTCCATCTTGCCCTAGTGCACCTTAGCAAGGGCAAGGGCCCTACGGGCACCTTCGATGCAGACGGAGCGCTTGATGACTTCAACCCATGGACAGGCGTCCACCAGCCGCCTCACCAGCCCGAAGTAGCTCCCAGGCATGGCTTCCTTAGGCCACAGCCGAACTATGAGGCCTTTCATGGCCTGTTCGGCCACCTTATGGAGCTCGACCAGCTGCTTCAACTGGTCACTTAAGGGCACCGGGTGTCCGGCCTCAGCATACTGAGACCAGAACACCTCCTCCGTCGAGCTTCCCTCCTCGGCTCGGTAGAATGCGGCAGCATCAGCCACACTGCGGGGCAGATCTGCGAATGCTCCTGGAGAGCTCCGGATCCGGATAAGTAACAGATAATTCACTTTCACATGCTTGATTTGCATATAGAATGCCTTACCCGCCGCTATCTTCTTCATCGCCTCAATCTCCTGGAGGGCTTTTTGGGCTTCGGCCTTAGCGGCCTTGGCGCTCTCAAGGGCCGAGGCGAGCCTCGACTCTCGAGTCTTTGAGTCACGCTCCAAACTCTCGTGTTTTTCCACGAGAGCACTGAGCTCTTGCCGCACCTCCGCCACCCGCGCCTCCTGCTTCTCTCGCTCGGTGCGCTCCGCGGCCGCATTGCTTTCGGCCTTGGACACCGCTTCCTTCAGGGCCGCCACCTCGTTCGTGGCCCCTGCAATATTCACGTTATTCCTGTCATTTTGTGCAAACACATCTTTTAAATACTCTCATAAGGTATTACTTACCTTCCTTGTCCTCGAGCTTCTTTTTGGCAAGTCCGAGCTCGTTCTCGGACCGCTCGAGGCTCTGCTTTAATGCATCAACCTCCGTAGTCAGTGCGGCAGAAGTCAGCAGCGCAGCCTGCATTCCCATATTGACATATTTATGTTAGACTCCTGCGTATATGTTTTTAGATCCTCAGTTCGGCTATTTCTTTCCGAACACCAAACTGAGCATCAGGGGCTACTGTCTATGCGGTAATATTTTTACATATCTTAAATACATACCTCAAAGCCTGTTAGAAGGCTGGCACAGATTTCGACCAGCCCGCTCTTGGCGGACTGAACTTTTCGGATCACCGCACTCATAACGATGCGGTGCCTCGTCGATGGAAGCGCCGTTAAGCGCCTCCATCAAATCATCCGGTGCCTCCGGTTGTACGGAGGTCACCGCCGTCAGATCTTGCCCTTCTTACGAAGGGGTCGATGCATCGGACTCCGGAACCACTGAAGGTTCGATGCGAGTCCGACAGGGTCGGACTTGAAGCCCTTGAGGGTTTTATCCCCTTTGAGCCGGGTTCCGGGAGGTCGCCTTATGGCGCCTGTGGCCACCACCTCTGGCTGGGCCACTTTTGGGACTCCACCCCGGCATCATCCGCGGCGGGAGGAGACGAGGCGGTCGGAAGTGAGGTGCTATTCACCTCCGACGAATCCAGGGAGCCGCTCGATGAATCGTCGAGCCCGTCCTTAGGCGAGCTGCACGGTTATACTTGGCATTAGAAGATGTTGTTCGACAAATGGAACGCCATGAGTTATTCTGGTGTCCGGACACTTATGATTTCGCCAGGGGCTTGGTCCTTGGTGCCCACCCCTCTTCGCCGTCGTCGAAATTGGCGGCGTAGTCCGGAGGAAGGGTCATTCCCTTCTTGGACCCTCCGGCCTCCGCAGTTGGGGCGGCCTTCCTTTTCTTCTCTCCCCCCGCTGGGGGAGAGGCCTCTTTTTCCTCCTCCTCGTCTTCGCGGGGGGAGTCCGCCTCGGAGTCATCGGACGATGAGTCCGACAGCACCTGGCGTCGGGAACTCCTTTGAGTTCCCGTGGCCTTCTTCTTGGCCTTCTTCTCCGGCACCACGTGAGGTGCCGGAACCAGCAGCCCTGGCCAAATCAAGGGCGTCGCTGGAGTCTTCGGCAAGGGAGCCGGTCAATCTGTCCGGACGTCTTCAGCCAGATCTGTCACAAAGGTGAGGGAGTTTTAGATCCCGCAAAGAGTCAAACTATGAAAAAAGAGTCCCGTAAAGGGTAAAATAACTTACCTCGCTGGCTTGATGTTGCGAGCTGAATCCGCGATCTTCGGTAGCGGATGCGGGAGCTTCGGCGCCCTTGAACAGCACCTTCCAGGCATCTTCATACGTAGTGTCGAAGAGCCGGCTCAAGGTTCGGTGTTGTGCCGGATCAAACTCCCACAAGTTGAGGCCCGTTGCTGGCATGGGAGAATCCGGCGAATGAGCATCACCTGGATTACGTCGACAAGCTTGAGATTCTTGTCCACCAGGTTTCGGACGCAGGTTTGGAGTCCGGTCAGCTCTTCCGAATTACCCCACGTCAGGCCCGTCTCTTTCCATGAGGTGAGCCGTGTAGGGAAGCCAGATCGGAATTCGGGGGCCGCCGCCCATTGAGAGTCGTGGCTCGGTGATGTAGAACCACCTCGATTGCCACCCCTTTATGGTCTCCACAAAGGAGCCCTCGAGCCATAGGACGTTGGCCATCTTGCCCACCATGGCACCTCCGCACTCCGCTTGGCGGCCGCCCACTACCTTCGGCTTGACATTGAAGGTCTTCAGCCATAATCCAAAGTGGGGCTGGATGCAGAGGAAGGCCTCGCATACGATTTATAAACGCCGAGATGTTGAGGATGAAATTGGGGCCAGATCATGGAAATCTAGGCCGTAGTAGAACATGAGCCCCGGACGAATGGGTGAAGTGGAAACCCTAGTCCGCTGGAGGAAGTGGGGAGGAACACCACCCTCTCATGGGGCATGGGGTGGGGATGAGCTGCCCTTGTTGGGGAGCCTATGCGGCGATGTCGCGGACAAGTATCCGGCCTTCCGCAGCTTTTGATGTGCCCCTCCGTGACGAAGGAGGCCATCCACTTGCCTCCCGCCGGACATAGTTGGAGAAGGTTGAGGTGGGATGTGCGGACTTGGGCGCTGGAGCTCGAAGTCTTGTGAAATGGATAAGCAAAGGAGGAAGAAGGCGTGTGTGAAAAAGTGGATCCTTATCCCCTTATATGGACGGACAAAGCTATGTGTCCCCACCGTCCTGATAAAACTCGCTTATCTCCCAAGCGTCGTAATCAATGGTGCGGTTGGGTTACCCACGCCCGTATTGATGAGAATCCCGGAATAAGGGGACACGATCTCTGCTTTGACAAGATGTGCCAAGGAAACCGCCTCGCTAAACGCGCTGAGGTGGGACAGTGAAAACGATTCGAATAAAGGCTTGGCCGTGGTGTGATATCGCGCCACGGAATACGTCAGCAGATTGAACTTGTGTAGATGTTATTCTCTCTACGGTGGTATGTGGAACTTATTTTGCAGAGCCGGACACTATCCTTGTGTTCAAAATCTTCTATGAAGTATTCGGAGGAGGAACCCGCCTTGCAATGCCGAAGACAATATGCGCGCCGGACTCGTCGTCATTGAAGCCTAGTTCAGGGGCTACTGAGGGAGTCCTGGATTAGGGGGTGTCCGGATAGCCGGACTATAGCCTTTGGCCGGACTCCTGGACTTTGAAGATACAAGATTGAAGACTTCGTCCCGTGTCCGGATGGGACTTTCCTTGGCGTGGAAGGCAAGCTTGGCGATACGGATATGTAGATCTCCTACCATTGTAACCGACTCTATGTAACCCTAACCCTATTCAGTGTCTATGTAAACCAGAGGGTTTTAGTTCATAGGACGAACAACAATCATACCATAGGCTAGCTTCTAGGGTTTAGCCTCTCTGATCTCGTGGTAGATCTACTCTTGTACTACCCATATCATCAATATTAATCAAGCAGGAGTAGGATTTTACCTCCATCGAGAGGGCCCGAACCTGGGTAAAAACATCGTGTCCCTTGTCTCCTGTTACCATCCGCCTAGACGTGCAGTTCGGGACCCCCTACCCGAGATCCGCCGGTTTTGACACCGACAGCGAGGGTGATGGGTTCTCGGAGGTAGACAACTGGCTCGATAGTCGTAGTTTGCCAACGTAGCGAGCCCCTTCACTGGAGCAATACCCTTCGCCCCTTTGAAGCCGGAGTGGGATATTGAGCGGCGGCCCTGGCATGCATGATAAGGGCTTTCGATGTGGGCAGCGGCCATCAGTGGGCTTCAGGGTTCGGCGGTGTTTAGTAATTGTTCTTCCTCCTTCACCTCCCTCTATCAGTGTCTTTTTTAGGTATATGCCCGATTTAGGGTTAGAGTAAGTGGATTCAAATGAATCTTAGGGTTTAGGGTTTGGCTTGTGACATGATAGGAACTGTTAGGGTTACTGGATTTTTCTAGATTTAGAGTTTAGGGCTACTGTTAGTGCATATGTGTGTGAGTGTTAATGCATCCTTATACTTTTTAATGGATTTAGAGTTCAGGGCTATGATTTATATGCATGATTGCTTATTTACTCCATTGTACTATTAGCATATAAATTATGAGCTTGCTTGCTTTCATAGTGCACATGAGTGTTTGTTTACTGCAGTGTTCTATCTGAAAATAGTTAAAATCTATAACATAATTTAAAATTGAATCAATCAAATAGTAAATCTCTTAAAATTTTGTAGTTTGAATGATGAGATATGGGAAATAGGGTACCATTTTCAAGGGAGAGAGAACTTGTAAATGAGTATTTCCCTGTCAGAAATCACTTCCATTAACATGTTAGCACTGATGGAGACTGAAGAGGGGTATACTGAAGCTGACTAGATGTTCTATGTGAAAGAATAGGGAAAGGGGGCAACAGATATGCAGGTTATTGACTGTGAAGAGAGGGTAGAGGAGATGCTTGACCAGTATGTTGAGCATGAGGTGCTCAACATAACTATAGTTAAGGCTACTGGGACTAATCCTAGAGATTTGAATAGGGGAAACATTGTGGAGGATCAAGTACCAATAGGCCAGGTTGGGGAATCCAACATTATTACTATAGATTAGGCTGGAGTATTGTTCCCCTTTGTCCAATCTAGTAGTGAGGAGCTGTATGTTGTGCCTATTGCTAGTGCACAGCCAGGTAAAGATCCTATTTATATTAACACACATGAGAGCATGAATTTTCAAAAGGCAAGGGGTAAAGAGAAAATAGAGGAATACTTTGGCCCCTATGATGATGAAGGGTTTGTTGATTTGAGTGGTGTGAGTACATACAGGAAGATCATGACAAAGATATTGAGGAGGAAGATGAGATTATTGAGAAGTCGAGGCATAAGAGGAAGCAGGGAGAGGATCATATGCTTCACTTTGAAGGAGACATAGAAGTGGAAGAGATCTGCCCAGAGGTAGAGGACTCAGACAAGAACCTGAGACTCAACTTCCTCAAACACTCAAGAAAGTAGGAAATGCAGGTCCCACTACATTACTACAAGATCCCACCATCAAGTTGACATAGAGGTAATTCCTGATTTCATTCCATCATATGATTCAGGTTGTTTCCCTGGAGACTATGGCATTAGTGATTCAGATGATGAGGTAGACCTACATTCTCTCCCACTACCTTCTGGAAGGAAGAGTCAAGAAAGAGGGCCAAGACTAGGAAGTGGTATGATGAGAGCAAGCCAGATGCCCATGAGAAACTTTGCCTGAGTTTGTGCTTCAATGATGTCTATCAGTTTAGAAGAGCGCTGAGGAATTTTCGTATCATAATTCTTAGAAATTCCCATTACCATGGGAACTGCAAAGATAGGATCATTGTGCATTGCACCGAAAGGGAGAGTAGGTGTCCATTTTTTAAGACTGCGTCAAAAATTTCTCATGAGAAGACATTTTGCATTAAGAAGATGAAGTTGCTGCACACATGTGGTGCACACAGAGAGAAAACAAAAGTTATAGTTGATTAGATAACTAGAACATGTGAGCAACAACTGAGAGATAATCCAGGCGCTGGAGTGGATGCAATCCTAAAAAGTACAAAGACTAAATATGGTCTGGCACTGGCAAAGACCAAGGCCTAGAGGGCAAGTGTGAGTGTCAAAATCGGCAGACCTCGGGTAGGGGGCCGAACAGTGAGATCAGATCAATCGGTAACATGAGACAATGGACGCAGATAATGGTGCCAGAAAAGAGTCTTGATGACCCACAAGTATAGGGGATCAATCGTAGTCCTTTCGATAAGTAAGAGTGTCGAACCCAACGAGGGGCAGAAGAAAACGACAAGCGGTTTTCAGCAAGGTATTGTCTGCAAGCACTGAAATTATCGGTAATAGATAGTTTGATAGCAAGGTGATTTGTAACGAACAACAAGTAGCAATTGTAACAAAGGTGCAGAAAAGTATCTCAATCCTTTTTATAGCAAAGGACAAGCCGGAATGATCTCTTATAGTAAGCAAAGCGCTCTTGAGGACACACAGGAATTTCATCTAGTCACTTTCATCATGTTTGTTTGATCCGTGTTCGCTACTTTGATAATTTTACATTTTACATTATTAAGAAGTCGGTCCCAATTCTCTTGACATGCAGCCTATCCACCTCATCTCAACATGCAACTATTCCATGTCTGCACTCATATGCCACAACAACAGATTTTTTTAAACAATCACGCATGCAGTTCAGCAATAAATAATACTTCATTCTTTTTTCCTCTGGTGCAAGGGAGACGCGTCCGTTTTTCTTTGTCTAACAAAAATATTCATCTTCTCCGCTGGTCTGGTCACCTTCTCCATCATAGATGCAGAAATTAAATGCAAAGTCAATAATCTGAAACGAGCTGATGGTGACTGAGGAGTCGTCTGCACCTTTTATACCACCACATCACCCTCATGAGATCTCCATACTTGAATTCTGCTTGCAGCCTCATACGTCTCCTCTCCTCCTCTTCACTTCCGCATCCAGGAAAAGCAAATAAAAATCTCTCCTTCTGCCTGGTGTTCCCCATGCTAATGTGATGTGTGTGTCGTTGAGGTGGCTGATACGTCTCTAACGTCTCTATAATTTTTGATTGCTCCATGCTATTATATTATCTGTTTGGATATTTTATATGCATTAATATGCTATTTTATATTATTTTGGGGACTAACCTATTAACCTAGAGCCCAGTGCCAGTTTCTGTTTTTTCCTTGTTTTTGAGTTTCGCAGAAAAGGAATACCAAACGGAGTCCAAACGGGATAAAACTTTCGCGATGATTTTTCTTTGACTAGAAGGAAACCAGGAGACTTGGAGTTGAAGTCAGAGGAGCCATGAGGCGGCCACGAGGATGGAGGGTGCGCCCAGGGGGTAGGGCGCACCCCCCACCCTTGTGGGCCCCTCGTGCACCTCGTGACCTAATTCTTTTGCCTATATATACCCATATATCCCCAAACAAACAGAGGCATCCACGAAAAGACTTTTCCACCGCCGCAACCTTCTGTACCCGTGAGATCCCATCTAGGGACCTTTTCCGACACCCTGCCGGAGGGGGATTCGATCACGGAGGGCTTCTACATCAACACCATTGCCCTTCCGATGAAGCGTAGGTAGTTTACCACAGACCTACGGGTCCATAGCTAGTAGCTAGATGGCTTTTTCTCTCTCTTTGATTCTCAATACCATATTCTCCTCGATGTTCTTGGAGATCTATTCGATGTAATACTTTTTTGTCGTGCATTTGCTGAGATCAAATGAATTGTGGATTTATGATCAGTGATACGTCTTCAATGTATCTATAATTTTTGATTGTTCCATGCTATTATATTACCCCTTTTGGATGTTTATGGGCTTTATTTTACACATTTACATCATTTTTGGACTAACCTACTAATCGGAGGCCCAACAAGATTGCTGTTTTTTTGCCTATTTCAGTATTTCGAAGAAAAGGAATATCAAACGGAGTCCAAACGGAATGAAACCTTCGGGAGTGTGATTTTTGGAACGAACGTGATCTAGAGGACTTGGAGTGCAAGTCAAGAAACAGCCGAGGCGGCCACGAGAGGGTAGGGCGCCCCCCTCCCCCCTATAGGGCGCGCCCCCTGTCTCGCGGGCCCCTTGGGCAGCCACCGACGTACTTCTTCCTCCTATATAAGCCTACGTACCCCGAAAACATCCAGGGAGCCAACGAAACATAATTTCCACTTCCGTAACCTTCTGTATCCATGAGATCCCATCTTGGAGCCTTCGCTGGCGCTCCGCCGGAGGGGGAATCGACCACGGAGGGCTTCTACATCAACACCATAGCCCCTCCGATGAGTTGTGAGTAGTTTACCACAGACCTTCAGGTCCATAGTTATTAGCTGGATGGCTTCTTCTCTCTTTTGGATCTCAATACAATGTTCTCCCCTCTCTTGTGGAGATCTATTCGATGTAAACTCTTTTTATGTGTGTGTTTGTCGAGATCCGATGAATTGTGGGTTTTTGTTCAAGTTTATCTATTAATAATATTTTAATCTTTTCTGTTTTCTTTTATGTTTGATTGAGTTATCTTTGGAAGTCTCTTCGAATTATCAGTTTGGTTTGGCCTACTAGATTGATCTTTCTTGCCATGGGAGAAGTGCTTAGCTTTGGGTTCAATCTTGCGGTGTCCTTACCTAGTGACAGCAGGGGTTGCAAGGCACGCATTGTATTGTATTGTTGTCATCGAGGATAAAAAGATGGGGTTTATATCATATTGCATGATTTTATCCCTCTACATCATGTCATCTTGCTTAAGGCGTTACTCTGTTCTTATGAACTGAATACTCTAGACTAGATGCAGGCAGGAGTCGGTCGATGTGTGGAGTAATAGTAGTAGATGTAGGCAGGAGTCGGTCTACTTGTCACGGACGTGATGCCTATATACATGATCATGCCTAGATAATCTCATAACTATTCGTTTTTCTATCAATTGCTCGACAGTAATTTGTTCACCCATCGTAATACTTATGCTATCTTGAGAGAAGCCACTAGTGAAACCTATGGCCCCCGGGTCTATCTCTTATCATATTTGCTTCCAATCTACTTTTATTTGCATCTTTAATTTTTGCATCTATATTATAAAATACCAAAAATATATTTATCTTATCTTACTATCTCTATTAGATCTCACTTTTGCAAGTGGTCGTGAAGGGATTGACAACCCCTTTATTGTGTTGGTTGCGAGTTCTTTGTTTGTTTGTGTAGGTGCGTGGGACTTTTGAGGAGCCTCCTACTGGATTGATACCTTGGTTCTCACAAACTGATGGAAATACTTACGCTACTATTGCTGCATCACCCTTTCTTCTTCAAGGAAAACCAACGCAAGCTCAAGACGTAGCAAGAAGGATTTCTGGCGCCGTTGCCGGGGAGGCTTCCACCAAGTCAAGTCAAGATTCGACCTCTCGCCAACGTGCGATTTCTGGCGCCGTTGTCGGGGAGGTCTTTGCTCAAGTCAAGATATACCAAGTACCCATCACAAACTCATCTCCCTCGCATTTACATTATTTGCCATTTGCCTCTCATTTTCCTCTCCCCCACTTCACCCTTGCCGTTTTATTCGCCCTCTCTTTCCCAATCTCCTCCTCTCTCTTTCGCTTGCCTTTTTTTGTTTGCTTGTGTGTTGGATTACTTGTTGCCATGGCGCAAGATAATACCAAATTGTGTGATTTCTCGAATACCAACAATAATGATTTCCTTAGTACTCCGATTGATCCTCTTAATGATGTTGAGTCTTGTGAAATCAATACTGCTTTGTTGAATCTTGTTGTGAAAGATCAATTCGCCGGCCTTCCTAGTGAAGATGTCGCTACTCATCTAAACAACTTTGTTGATTTGTGTGATATGCAAAAGAAGAAAGATACGGATAACAATATTGTTAAATTGAAGTTATTTTCGTTTTCACTTAGAGATCATGCTAAAGTTTGGTTTTCGTCTTTGCCTAAAAATAGTATTGATTCTTGGAACAAGTGCAAAGATGCTTTTATCTCTAAGTATTTTCCTCCCACTAAGATCATCACTCTTAGGAACGATATTATGAATTTTAAACAACTTGATCATGAGCATGTTTCCCAATCTTGGGAAAGAATGAAATTGATGATTCACAATTGCCCTACTCATGGTTTGAATTTATGGATGATCATACAAAAATTTTATGCCGGTTTAAACTTTGCTTCTAGAAATCTCTTAGATTCGTCCGCAGGAGGCACGTTTATGGAAATCACGTTAGGAGATGCTACAAAACTTCTTGATAATATTATGGCTAATTATTCTCAATGGCACACCGAAAGATCTAGTAAAAAAGTGCATGCTATAGAAGAAATCAATGTTTTGAGTGGAAAGATGGATGAACTTATGAAATTGTTTGCTACTAAAAATACTCCTCTCGATCCCAATGATATGCCTTTGTCTACTTTGATTGAGAATAATAATGAATCTATGGATGTGAATTTTGTTGGTAGGAATAGTTTTGAAAACAATGCTTATAGAGGAAACTTTAATGCTAGACCGTTCCCTAGTAATTCCTCTAATAATTACGGAAATTCCTACAATAATTCTTATGGTAATTTTAATAAGATTCCCTCTGATTTTGAGAATAGAGTGAAAGAATTTATGACCTCTCAAAAGAATTTTAATGCTTTGCTTGAAGAAAAATTGCTCAAAGTTGATGATTTGGCTAGGAACGTTGATAGACTTTCGCTTGATGTTGATTCTCTTAAACTTAGATCTTCTTCTCCTAAGCATGATATCAATGAGTCTCTCAAAGCAATGAGAATTTCCATTGATGAGTGCAAAGAAAGAACCGCTAGATTGCGTGCAAAGAAAGATTGCTTTATAAAAGCGTGTTCTTCTAGTTTCCATGAAAATAATGATGAAGATCTTAAAGTTATTGATGCGTCTCCTATTAGATCTATGTTTTGCAATATGAATCTTGATAATTATGAGACTAATGATGAGTCAACTTTACCTAGAAGGCGTCCCAAGAATTCGGAATTTTTAGATCTTGATGCTAAATTTGGTAAAAGTGGGATTGGAGAGGTCATGACTTTAAATAGCATTGGACCCACTATCTCGGATTTCAAGGAATTTGATTATGATAATTGTTCTTTAGAAGGTTGTATTTCCTTGTTGCAATCCGTTGTTAATTCTCCTCATGCTTATAGTCAAAATAAAGCTTTTACCAAACATATCGTTGATGCCTTGATGCAATCTTATGATGAAAAACTTAATTTGGAAGTTTCTATACCTAGAAAACTTAATGATGAGTGGGAACCTACTATAAAGATTAGAATTAAAGATCATGAGTGTTTTTCTTTGTGTGATTTGGGTGCTAGTGTTTCCACGATTCTGAAAACTTTATGTGATATTCTAGGTTTCCATGATCTTGATGATTGCTCTTTAAATTTGCACCTCATGGATTCCACCGTTAAAAAGCCAATGGGAAGGACCAATGATGTTCTCATTGTTGCAAATAGAAATTTGGTGCCCGTAGATTTTATCGTTCTTGATATAGATTGCAATCTTTCTTGCCCTATTATTCTTGGTAGACCTTTCCTCAGAACGATTGGCGCGATTATTGCTATGAAGGAAGAGAATATTAGATTCCAATTTCCATTAAAGAAAGGCATGGAGCACTTTCCAAGAAATAAGTTCAAATTAACTTATGAATCTATCATGCGAGCTACTTATGAATTTAGTGCCAAAGATGGCACTACTTAGATCTATCTTCGCTTTTATGCCTAGCTAGGGGCGTTAAACAATAGCGCTAGTTGGGAGGCAACCCAATTTTCTTTGTGATTTTTGTTTTTGTTCCTGTTTAGTAATAAATCTTGCATCTACCTTATGTTTAGATGCGTTTTTATCTTTTAATTAGTGTTTGTGCCAAGTAAAACCTATAGGATAACCTATGATGATAGTTGATTTGATTCTGCTGAAAAACAGAAACTTTACACGCAAGAATTTAGTTTTGTTAAATCACAGAAACGTGCTTTTGCGTTGATTATTTTTGCTGCTGATCAATATACAAATTTTCCAGGACTTCCTATTTTAGTATGATTTTTGGAGTTCCAGAAGTTTGCGTTAGTTACAGATTGCTACAGACTGTTCTGTTTTTGACAGATTCTGTTTTTCGTGTGTTGTTTGCTTATTTCGATGCATCTATGGCTAGTAAAATAGTTTATAAACCATAGGGAAGTTGGAATACAGTAGGTTTAACACCAAAATAAATAAATAATGAGTTCATTACAGTATCTTATGTGGTGGATTTATTTTCTTTCACTAACGGAGCTTATAAGATTTCCTGTTGAGTTTTGTGTTGTGAAGTTTTCAAGTTTTGGGTAAAGCTTTTATGGACTATGGAATAAGGAGTGGCAAGAGCCTAAGCTTGGGGATGCCCATGGCACCCCAAGATATTCAAGGATAGCCAAAAGTCTAAGCTTGGGGATGCCCCGGAAGGCATCCCTCTTTAAATCTTTGTTCATTGGTAACTTTACTTGGAGCTATATTTTTATTCGCCACATAATATGTGTTTTGCTTGGAGCGTCGTGTATTATATTAGTATTTTCTATTTAGTTTACCACAATCATCCTTGCTGTACACACCTTTTGGGAGAATCCTACTTGATTAGAATTTGCTAGAATACTCTATGTGCTTCACTTATATCTTTTGAGCTTGATAGTTTTTGCTCTAGTGCTTCACTTATATTTTTTAGACCACGGTGGTGACTTAATTTTGAAGAAATTGCTAGTCTCTCATGCTTCACTTATATCTTTTTGAGAGTCTTTTAGAACAGCATGGTATTTGCTATGGTTACAAATTTGGTCCTAGAATGATGAGCATCCAAGTTGGGTATAATAAAAACTATCATAGAAAAGAATTGGATGCTATGATCAATATGATGCTTGATAATTGTTTTGAGATATGGAGGTAGTGATATTGAAGTCATGCTAGTTGAGGTGATTATGAAAAAATACTTGTGTTAAGGGTTGTGATTCCCGTAGCATGCACATATGGTGAACCGCTTTGTGATGAAGTTGGAGCACAATTTTATTTATTGATTGTCTTCCTTATGAGTGGCGGTCGGGGACGAGCGATGGTCTTTTCCTACCAATCTATCCCCCTAGGAGCATGCGCGTAGTGCTTTTGTTTTTGATGACTTCTAGATTTTTGCAACAAGTACATGAGTTCTTTTGACTAATGTTGAGTCCATGGATTATACGCACACTCACCCTTCCACCATTGCTAGCCTCTCTTGTGTCGTGCAACTTTCGCCGTTACCATACACCCACCATTACCTTCCTCAAAACAACCACCATACCTACCTATTATGGCATTTCCATAGCCATTCCGAGATATATTGCCATGCAACTTTCCACCGTTCCGTTCATATGACATGCATTAATATTTTTCATATTGCTTTTTGCATGATCATGTAGTTGACATCGTATTTGTGGCAAGGCTACCTTCATATTCATAATTTTCATACATGTCGCTCTTGATTCATTGCATATCCCGATACACCGCCGGAGGCATTCACATAGAGTCATATCTTGTTCTATCTTTGAGTTGTAATTCTTGAGTTGTAAATCCATAAAAGTGTGATGATCTTCATTATTAGAGCATTGTCCTAGTGAGGAAAGGATGATGAAGACTATGATTCCCCACAAGTCGGGATGAGACTTGGGACTTTAAAAAGAGAAAAATAGAGAGAAAGGCCAAAAGAAAAAAGAAAGGCCAAAGAAAAAAAGAAAAAAATGAGAGAAAAGAGAGAAGCGACAATGCTATCTCTTTTTCCACACTTGTGCTTCAAAGTAGCACCATGATCTTCATGATAGAGAGTCTCATATGTTGTCACTTTCATATACTAGTGGGAATTTTTCATTATAGAACTTGGCTTGTATATTCCAATGATGAGCTTCCTCAAAATGCCCCAGGTCTTCGTGAGCAAGCGAGTTGGATGCACACCCACTTAGTTTTTTTGTTGAGCTTTCATATATTTATAGCTCTAGTGCATCCGTTGCATGGCAATCCCTACTCACTCACATTGATATCTATTAATGGGCATCTCCATAGCCCGTTGATACGCCTAGTTGATGTGAGACTATCTTCTCCTTTTTGTCTTCTCCACAACCACCATTCTATTCCACATATAGTGCTATGTCCATGTCTCATGCTCATGTATTGCGTGAAAGTTGAAAGAGTTTGAGATTATTAAAGTATGAAACAATTGCTTGGCTTGTCATCGGGGTTGTGCATGATTAAATACTTTGTGTGATGAAGATAGAGCAACAGTCAGACTATATGATTTTGTAGGGATAACTTTCTTTGGCCATGTTATTTTGAGAAGACATGATTACTTTGATTAGTGTGCTTGAAGTATCACCATTTTCATGTTAATATGAACTTTTATTTTGTATCATTTGGATCTGAACATTCATGCCACAATAAAGAAAAATTACATTGAGAATTATGCTAGGTAGCATTCCACATCAAAAATTCTGTTTTTATCATTTACCTACTCGAGGACGAGCAGTAATTAAGCTTGGGGATGCTTGACACGTCTTCAACATATCTATAATTTTTTATAGTTTCATGCTATTATGTTACCCCTTTTGGATGTTTATGGGCTTTATTTTACACATTTATATCATTTTTGGGACTAACCTACTAACCGGAGGCCCAGCCCATATTGCTGTTTTTTTGCCTATTTCAGTATTTCGAAGAAAAGGAATATCAAATGGAGTCCAAACGGAATGAAACCTTCGGGAGCGTGATTTTTGGAACTAACGTGATCCAGAGGACTTGGAGTGCAAGTCAAGAAGCAGCCGAGGCAGCCATGAGAGGGTAGGGCGCCCCCCCCCCCTATAGGGCGTGCCCCCTATCTCATGGGCCCCTCGGGCGGCCACCGACGTACTTCTTCCTCCTATATAAGCATACGTACCCCGAAAACATCCAGGGAGCCAACGAAACACAATTTCCACCGCCGTAACCTTCTGTATCCACGAGATCCCATCTTGGAGCCTTCGCCGGCGCTCCGCCGGAGGAGGAATCGACCATGGAGGGCTTCTACATCAACACCATAGCCCCTCCGATGAGTTGTGAGTAGTTTACCACAGACCTTCGGGTCCATAGTTATTAGCTAGATGGCTTCTTCTCTCTTTTTAGATCTCAATACAATGTTCTCCCCCTCTCTTGTGGAGATCTATTCGATGTAAACTCTTCTTGCGGTGTGTTTATCGAGATCCAATGAATTGTGGGTTTATGATTAAGTTTATCTATGAATAATATTTGAATCTTCTCTGAATTCTTTTATGTATGATTGAGTTATCTTTGCAAGTCTCTTCGAATTATCAGTTTGGTTTGGCCTACTAGATTGATCTTTCTTGCCATGGGAGAAGTGCTTAGCTTTGGGTTCAATCTTGCGGTGTCTTACCCAGTGACAGCAGGGGTTGCAAGGCACATATTGTATTGTTGCCATCGAGGATAAAAAGATGGAGTTTATATCATATTGCATTAGTTTATCCCTCTACATCATGTCATCTTGCTTAAGGCGTTACTCTGTTCTTATGAACTTAATACTCTAGATGCAGACAAGAGTCGGTCGATGTGTGGAGTAATAGTAGTAGATGCAGGCAGGAGTCGGTCTACTTGTCACGGACGTGACGCCTATATACATGATCATGCCTAGATAATCTCATAACTATTCTCTTTTCTATCAATTGCTCGACAGTAATTTGTTCACCCATCGTAATACTTACGCTATCTTGAGAGAAGCCAGTAGTGAAATCTATGGCCCCCGGGTCTATTCTTATCATATTTGCTTCCAATCTACTTTTATTTGCATCTTTACTTTTTGCATCTATATTATAAAATACCAAAAATATATTTATCTTATCTTACTATCTCTATTAGATCTCACTTTCGCAAGTGGCCGTGAAGGGATTGACAACCCCTTTATTGCGTTGGTTGCGAGTTCTTGTTTGTTTGTGTAGGTGCGTGGGACTTTTGAGGAGCCTCCTACTGGATTGATACCTTGGTTCTCAAAAACTGAGGGAAATACTTACGCTACTATTGCTGCATCACCCTTTCCTCTTCAAGGAAAACCAACGCAAGCTCAAAACGTAGCAATCAGCTTATCTATGAATATTATTTGAATCTTCTTTGAATGCTTATATGCATGATTTGATATCTTTGTAATTCTCTTCGAACTATCAGTTTGGTTTCGCCAACTAGATTGATTTTTCTGGCAATGGGCGAAGTGCTTAGCTTTGGGTTCAATCTTGTGGTGTCCTTTCCCAGTGACAGTAGGGGCAGCAAAGCACGTTTTGTATTATTGCCATCGAGAATAAAAAGATGGGGTTTTCATCATATTGCTTGAGTTAATTCCTCTACATCATGTCATCTTACTTAATGTGTTACTCCGTTCTTTATGAACTTAATACTCTAGATGCATGCTGGATAGCGGTCGATGTGTGGAGTAATAGTAGTAGATGCGGAATCATTTCGGTCTACTTGACATGGACGTGATGCCTATATTCATGATCATTCCCTTAGATATCCTTATAACTTTGTGCTTTTCTATCAATTGCTCGGCAGTAATTTGTTCACCCACCGTATTATTTTCTATCTTGAGAGAAGCCTCTAGTGAAACCTATGGCCCCCGGGTCTATTTTCCATCATATAATATTCTACTTTTCATACAAGTTTCCGATCTACTATTTTGCAATCTTTTACTTTCCGATCTATAAAACAAAAATACCAAAAATATTTACTTTATCGTTTACCTATCTCTATCATATCTCACTTTTGCAAATAACCGTGAAGGGATTGACAACCCCTTTATCACGTTGGGTGCAAGTTGTTTCATAACCAATATTTTCAGTAGGTGCAATAGGTTGAGGGGCTACTAATTGTGATTCCGGTCGAGGTGAAGATGTTGGGGGAACGTACTAATTTCAAAATTTTCCTACGCACACGCAAGATCATGGTGATGCATAGCAACGAGAGGGGAGAGTGTCGTCCACGTACCCTCGTAGACCGAAAGCGGAAGCGTTAGCACAACGCGGTTGATGTAGTCGTACGTCTTCACGGCCCGACCGATCAAGCACCGAAACTACGGCACCTCTGAGTTCTTGCACACGTTTAGCTCGATGACGTCCCTCGAACTCCGATCCAGCCGAGTGTCGAGGGAGAGTTCCGTCAACACGACGACGTGGTGACGATGTTGATGTTCTACCGTCGCAGGGCTTCGCCTAAGCACCGCTACAATATTATCGAGGAGGACTATGGTGGAGGGGGCACAAGACACGTCTAAGAGATCAATGATCTGTTGTTGTGTCTCTGGAGGTGCCCCCCTGCCCCCGTATATAAAGGAGCAAGGGGGGAGGGTTCATCCATTTTGAAAAAAGTTCATCAAATTTAAAAAAATCAATGATTTTGAGAAAAAGTTCATCGAATTTGAAAAAAGTTCATCGAATTTGAAAAAAGTCCATAGATTTTGAAAAAAGATCATCAAATTTGAAACAAAAATCAACAATTAGGAAAAGTTCATGGAATTTGACAAAAATCATCAATTAAGAAAAAAAAGGTTCACGAATTTTGTAAAAAAACACGCATTAAAATAAAAACAAAAAAGAATGAGAAAAAGAAAAAGAAAAGGAATGATTCGAACTACATAACGAAATAAATTATAGAAAAAAAACAATCTGAGCACCAATGGGGCGATGGTCTGGTGGTTAGAGCCGAGCGTTCGCGACAAAGGTGTCGCAGGTTTGATCCCCAGTCCGTGCGTGTTTTTGGTGTTTCTGAAACTGGAAAAAAGGGGATGGGCCGGCCCTGTTCGGACTGCTTCCGGCGCCCGTTTGCGAAAATGCACTGTAACAGGCGCTTCAGGATTTGCATCCCCAGTCCGCGCGTGTTTTTGGTGTTTCTGAAACTGGAAAAAAGGGGATGGGCCGGCCCTGTTAGGACTGCTTCAGACGCCCGTTTGCAAAAATGCACTATAACGGGAGCCTGAAGCGCCAAATAGGATTTGCATCCCCAGTCCGCGCGTGTTTTCGGTGTTTCTGAAACTGGAAAAAAGGGGATGGGCCGGCCCTGTTCGGACCGCTTCAGGCAATCGTTTGTGAAAATGCACTATAACTGGCGCCTGAAGCGCCAAATAGGATTTGCCTGAAATCACTAGTTAAGGAGTACTCGTTGCGAAGATCACTCCAACTTCCCCAGGTTGCGACAAGTGGCGTGCTGCATCTGCATGCAGCATGCCACTTGTCGCAACATGGGAGTTTTTCCTTTTTCGTAGATCCGTTTATTTAAAACATTTTATCTCTTAAAAGTTAAAACGTGCGTCCAAATCTCGAACCACTTTCGCCGTTGGATTCCTCACGTCGAGATCTTCAAAACTAGATCCCATGTTGATAGTTTTGATGAACTTTTTTTTCATGAAAAAAAATCAGATAAAAAAACCGGACGAAAAAACCGAACCGGGAGCACGGGTTTTTTCCTTTCCGAAAGAGGCACGCCCGTGCCTCTGGCGAAATCACAACCGTGTCTCTCGCGGAAGTAAAACCATGACTCTCGCGAAGGAAAAAAAAACAAAAAACGTGTTTTTTTGTTTTTTTTGAAGGTCAGGGAGGGCAAAGCCCTCCACCTGAATATATTCAATCGAATTTGCCTAGAAGCCTCGCGGCTCCATACAAGATAGGTTCAAATGAACCAGAGTACACAGGGAAAACAAGAGAAGAGATGCAACCGAAAACACACACACACACACACACACACACACACACACACACACACACACACACACACACATCCAACAGAACCGCCGGAAGACCCGCCGAGAAAAGGGCACACAGGGAGAAGAAGGCCTTCCGACAATCCGGAGCTGGACGCACCAACACCACCGACCGCCATCACAAATCTCATCAGCACAACCCGCCAGGAGGAGGACCTCAACTTACATCTTCATCTGACCAAGCAAGGAGAGCCTTGAACGTTGGCCGTCTGGTCGCCACCCAACAACACCCAGCAGAGGTAGAGGTGTCATATGGGAACGAGGTGATCCATTGAGTAGGATAACGACCCGCTTAACCCGGCTTCGGATGAAAATCAGAACCAATCCAGAGCAAGGCTGAGCCAAGATCTCGCATACAGAGCACCACCTCCTCGCCAACAAAGCACAAACCACCATCAGTGCTAAGTCGGCCGCGCCACCACAACCGTCAAACCCGCAGCGAGCAGCCACCACAGAGACCAACCGAGCCTAACCCAGACGATGCCTTCAAGAAGGGATGCGACACAATGTGCGCCGCCATCGCCCATTCCAGATGGGCTTGGAACATGGGTTTCCCCTCGGATGTGAAGGGGTAGTCACCATGACAGCGCCGCCTCCAAGGAGGTTAGCGGCGCCCGCAGTATCGCCGCGCGCCGGCTCCGGCGAGGCAGGGCTTCGCCCAAATGAGCAGACTACCTCCAATAAGCATCGAATTGATCTCGTAGCACCGCTCCCTGCACCACCACAGAGAAGGGCCACTGCAGCCCCATCGCCACACATGACCAAATCCGGGTCGCCGCAGGCCAGATCCGGCAGGATCCAACCTGCCCCCCGCCGCTCCCCACCAGATCGGGCCAAGCCGAATCCGACAGGCGCGCCGCCCACGCCCGCGCCACCGTAAGCGTAACCACAAGCAGGCGTCTGGCGGCGCCGGGCAAGGGCGAGCACCGCCACCTCACACACGCGACCTCCCGAACACAGCCGAAACCAAGAAATATCCCCGACGCCCACCGGTCGCCAACAGTAGGGAGACGCTGCTTCGGGGAAGGCCAGCGGTAGGGAGCCGCGAATGCATCCGCCACACTGTCTCCGACCACCACCAGCAGAAGCGACGCACGCCGGAGTCACATCGCGCCGCCCGCCGCCCCACGGAGCTCCCCCAGCCCGCGAGCGGTCTGCACGAGGAACGACGGCCGGCCGCCGCCAGATCAGCGCGGGCTTCGCCCGGCAGAAGCTTTTGGCGGCGGCGGGAGGAAGGTGGGCTGGAAGGAGAGGTTCGCCGAGGGGGTCGCCACAGGGAGGACGGCGCGCGGCGTGGGGAATCCAGATTGATTGAGCGAAGCTTACCGGTTTCTACCCCCACTTAGCTAATCTTTTTTTGTTTTCGAGGAGGCACAGCCGTGACTCTCGCGAAAGCACAACCGTGTCTCTCGCGAAAGCAAAACCGTGACTCTCGCGAAAGCACAACCGTGCCTCTCGCGGAAGCAAAACCGTGACTCTCGCAAAAGGAAAAATAGAAAACGCGTTTCTTTTCCGTTTGCGAGATGCCTCTCGCGGAAGCAAAACCGTGACACTCGAGGAAGCAAAACCGTGACTGTCGCAAAAAAAAAGAAAAAGCGTTTTTTGCGCAGTTTTTTTTTATTTTTTTTTTTTGACAAGCTAGGGAAGACCGGTGAAAAACCAAAACGTCGAAAAAACCCATTTAACAGCCGAAAACACGTGCGAAAAATAAAAAAAAATAAAATTCGAAGGGAGTGCCCAAAGCACGACACGTGATGAATGACTGAGAGCGCGCCAAGTAGCGCTGATCGTTGCGAGGCTCCCGAAGGAGCGGTCGTTATTTCCCTAAAAAAAACAAAATTCGAAGGAACTTCACTAACCACAACGCCAACCTGCCGCTGGTGCATGCTGACCTCCTTTCTTCTTTTTCCCTAAAAAGAGACTCATTTCTTCTTTTTATACGTACAAGAAATGTCTCCTATGTTTAGTGCGTTTTTTCCCTTTTCTTTTTTTTCCTATTTCTTTTTTCTTTTCTTAAATGCTGAACCTTTTCCAAATGGAGGAAATATTTTTCCAAATTTTTTCAACTTTTTTCAAATTCGAGGTACTTTATTCTAAGAATCGATGATTTTTTTCAAATTTGATGAACTTTTTTCAGTTTGATGTTTTTTTCAAATTCTATGAACTTTTTGATTTGATGATTACTTTTGAAATTGGTGAACTTTTTCTAAAATTCAATGAACTTTTTCTTGTTTTTGTGAACTTTTTTCAAAATTGATGAAGTTTTTTTTCTAATTGGTGAATTTTTCAAACTTTTGATGAACTTCTTTCGATTTTTTGTGAACTATTTTTCAAAGTTGAGAATAGAGCAACGTTTTTTTTTTTGCATGTTCATGAACTTTTTCCAAAATCTGTGAAGTTTCATTTTTGTTAAGGAAAAATATGTATGAGCGGATGTAATAGTTCTAAAGTGTTAGACTACCTATAGTGGGAGTAACATAGGTAATAACATCACACATATCTAGGTTAAATAGATGATGTGGCATGCAATAAATGAAGAAAGAGATGAAAGTGATAACATAGTTAGTTACTACTAATATGAGTAACATCACACATATCAAGGCAAGGTCCATGTTACTAGTCTATGTTACTACCCATTGTGGCTAGTCTTACCGCTGGATTGAGTCACTTGCAACGACACGCCCAGTGGTTAGCCAAACACGGTAATGTAGGGCCCGAGTTTGATTGGTCGCGGGAGCACATTTTTTTTGGGGTGGGGGGGGGGGGGGCACGGGCGGCATTCTCGGCCAGCGCCGATTCAATGCCGACGCTAGTGAGAGGTCGCGTCTGCATTGACGCCAACCGCCGCGTTTCCGGTGTCCGCGTCTGTTCAGTGCCGGAGAGATGTTTACTGGACAGGACGAGACATATATCTATCACGCCTGTTCAATGCCCACCTGTCCGTATGACACCATTAAGCAGGCTCGTCGACCGAGGAACCAACTCTGGCACCGTGCATTGACGCACCCGGACGCTTAGACTAGCCAAAATAGGTAGTACATGTTACTAATCTTTGTTACTACCTCTTTAATGCGGAGTAACATATGTGTAGTAACATGCAACACTTTATTTTTTAAGCTATAGACTCATATTGCCTTGATATGTGCGATGTTACTCATACTACAAGTAACTAGTTATGTTACCACTTTTCTCTCTTTCTTCATTTATTGCTTGACACGTCATCTATTTTATATAAATATGTGTAATGTTACTACCTATGTTAGACTGGCCATAGTGGGGGTAACATAAGTAGTATCATGCACTTAGGACTCACAAACATGCTTATGTGGTAGACAATTAAAGAAGAGAGAGATGGTTATAGTAACATAGGTAGATACCATAACATAATAAATGTGATGCTACTATATGTCATGCATGACAATAAATGAGACCATCTATAATACTAATCTATGATATTATGCACTATGAATGTAGTATCATACACTAATATCATATGGATGATACTAGTATATGATACTCCCCACTTTGACCAGCCTTAGGTGGTGTTTGGTTCTCTAGTCCTAGGACTTTTTCTAGTCCCAACTAAAAAGTCCCTAGTCCCTAAAAAGTCCCTCCCTGTTTATTTCCAGAGACTAAAAAGTCCCTAGTCCCTTCCTAGAGGCTATTAAATGACCATGTTGCCCCTAGTATATAGAAAATAACAATCAAACAACACCATGGGGTGGCGGGCCAATGGGTGCATGGAGGGCATTGTTGAAAAGTCCCAAAAGACTCTCCTTGAGAGTCTTCTTCATTTAGTCCCAAATGCCTAGTTTAGTCCCTAAAAAGTCCCTCACGTTTGGTAAAAAAATTCTCTAAAAGGGACTTTTTCTAGTCCCTACACAAAAGAGTCCCTGGAAACAAACACCCCCTTACTCCCACTATGGGTAGTCTTAGCCTCATTGGAATTGCACACACTAAATAGGAAGTGCGGCTTGCCGCACCCGGCAGCACCGCTGCCGGGTACGAGTCATATCAAATCCGGTAACAATAATACAGACATCGAAGCATTGCAAATATACACAATAGCATGATATTGCAGCAACACAGGTTAATCCCTAACTTAATACTGTGAACAACCCTATTAGGACCCTACTTGATAACCCTATGAATAACATGCCAAAGAACCTAAGTACACATGATATAACTTAATACTCCACATGATGTATGAACCTGTCACAATTATACTATTTAGCCATAGGAAGTATTTGCATCACAACATGAGCATGACCTTGTATATTCACGGGCGCCAGTAGAAATCAGAGTAATCACTGAAAATCACCAGTATAACATAGCAAGATTATATCAGAAGCACAACATTGATATAAATATGTTACATAGAAACCGGTCCAAGCAACAACAAAATATAGTGGAATCGGGTGTGCCAAAAGCAAGCCAAGACGATCCATCACAACTAAACAAAATAATAATTGGGCCGCAACATGGATCGAGCCACAGTCACAACAAGTGGAATCACAAGAATAAACGGCAGAAGTGTGTGCCCGTGGGTAACTACCCTGAAGGGAGTCTGGTGCGAGAGCGGCCTGTCCGGCGTTGCCGCCGCTTGCCTGGTCTGGAGGAGAAGGAAAATGAAAAACATTAGGTCAGATGGTACCAAAACGAATTATATAGCGATAAAGAGATATGTGGGCATTCTACTGTGCTTAGACGTGCCTTTGGTATTTTTTCAGAACTACTCATCCTTTTTTACAATTCTTTTGCAGGGTCAAAGGAAAACACACATCCAGACTGTCAAAAGATATTTGTAAAACATTTTGTAGACCAAACTCCTCTATATTTTGTAGGCACAACTTCCATGGTTATATAGCATAATGTATACACAGGATAATTGATACAATGGTCAATTGCTTGTGAAACCCAACCATCAAATCTACAATCATTTAACATTGCGACATATTTTGTATGCCACCATATTGACCAATCAAGTCATCTCTCTAACCCAATTGACAAAGAAGAACCTATTATGGCTAGCCATGGTTGGATCTGCTGCTATTCTTTCAAAGCCAACTGGAAGTTGTGTTTTTCAGTTTTCGTTCCAAATGGGGCCATCTGATTTCCTCTATAAGAATTTCTAGCTCAATTCCTATTTATTTTTTAACATTTGGCATTGTGCTTACTCACATGACATAAGCAGCCATGAATCTTGTTTATAAGCTTTGTCAGCCAAAAAAATGTAACTTGCCAATATAGTCAATTATATACCTCGGAACATGGATCTTCAAAGTTCAGTAAGGCGATAGGTTTATCATATTTTTTATTAGATAGGTTGGTTAAAGGAAGTGAAGGTGCATTATCAGTGAGAGTGAAGGACCGTGTATATGTGAAGTGATTAACTTTATCAGCATGATGTTGAGGGTCTCACCTCTGTTTTAATTTCTTCTTGGAGTGAGCTGTCCTAAGGTGAAGTGAGCACCTTCCAGCAATATGTAGCCTCTAGCACTTGCACGCCATACGAAAGCTCCTGCCCAATATGTTGCCTCTAGCACCTGCCAGCAACATTGCATTAGCTCGTTTAGATTGGAGAATCTAGTATAACTATTAATCTTCTGTAGGTAAATCAAAGAAGCAAAACTTGGCCTTGAGGCTTGGCAAGTTTTAGTTTCTTGGGTTTTCTTAATTAGTGAGTCACCAATTTAAAAAAGATACGGATAGTGTAAATCAGTTGGTCGGAAGACAATTCATTATAACAAAGGAGGCATCTGGACCAATTTAATTGGTAGGTACAAGATAACAATGGCTCTGGACATCCTTCTTTTATGAGTTGAGGCATATGGGGAATTAGAAAATTAGGAAACTGAAGTATGAAATCTATGGTTTATTTAACCAAATTACAAGTAAAGCTGTAGAAAAGTTTGGTGAGGTTAAGCATGAATATCAACAGCAACAACCATAGATGGGCAATAAAAGTCGGATGTGTCGTCTTTCGTACCTGTGCCATATACACATAACTTGTTCACGAACCCTAGCACCACCAACACCGTCTATGACACTTCCAAATCACTTCCCTCCTCCATATGAAACCTCGTCATTCATGTCGGTGCCCATGGCGTTAGGAGGCACGACTGGAGGTGAAGCGAGAGGCTGACCAGGCCAACCAACCAGATGAAGCGACCATGCTGTCGACACCAACAATCATGGCTAGTTCCACCTCAACGTTACCGCTCTCTAGTCTCCTCAGCCTCCCCAGTCTCGCACTCTCAGTCTCAAATCTAGCCTGCAGCCCTGCACCACAACCATGCAAATTAAGAGTGACTGTAAGGAAGGACAGCATATCCAAAATAAATGACAAAGGTACATAATTTAAAGTAAGGGGTTACACAGAAATGATCGCCATCATTTGCCATCAACAATATATCAAGACCATCATCCTCCAAACATTAATTTTGATCATACTGCATAAGGCGTGACCAGACAAATTGGAATAGAGATGGTTTGCTTGCAGACAATGAACAGAATAATTTATGTGTTTGATATAATTCTTAGTTCTGGGAAGATTTTTGTGACCCCCATAAGATGATATGTTGTTTTATGGCCACAGTATATATAATAAAATAGAAGGTTCAGTATGCAAGCAAAGAAACCTAATGAAGAATGAGTGCAAAGAAAGGACATGAGTTTAGTATGCAACGTGTGAATGCCCAAAAATATAAATTAAATATATAAGCAGGCAACCAAAAGAAATGAGGTGCTCTATATGAATAATATACAAAAAGGGGATCATTGTTTCTTAGTTCATATAAATCAGGTATGATCCATAAACATGTATCTCGTCTGCATATAAATACACAAATATGTACAAAGAATTTTTCTGGACCATAGAAAATAATGCATTATAAGCATCAGATGCTACCTGGTAGAAAAAATAGAAAGTATATAACATTACTATGATCTATTAGCGCTGAGCACCTAATAGTCCAAGCAGATTCCATTACCCTTGTCCAATCAATCGATCTGAACCGAGCAAGTGATATATGCATTAAATCACCATAAGGCTGTGTAGCAAAATAGAGAGAAAACTGAAGAAAGAAAAGGTAGGGAAGGCCTTCTACTACCTGCAGGGGAAAGGCAGAGGTGCCTTTTGCAGTCCCTTGACGGGAGGGGAGCTGGGGTAGCAGCCGATGCTAGAGGAGCCGATGGCAGCCGGGTGTCTAAGCTTTATATTGATAAGAAGATATTCCTTTCAGCTATCTTATTGATAAGAAGACATTCTTTTCAGCAATCTTCTAGTTCAGCTCAACTACTGTTGTGTTCTGCTAAACGAAAACAAACTCAAACTCCTGTTGTGAATCCTACATTGCTTAAACTAAAAGACATTTTTATTCGAATAAAAATATGAGACACCTATATGTCCTGGGTATTGACCATTCAGTAAATTTTGATGCATCTATAGGAAGATTCTGGAGCAGTATGGTTGACCATGAAGTAACAAAATACTCCCTCTGTTCCAAAATGTAAGATGTTTTTGCAAGCTATGTTATATAAAGCACTGATACATGGTTGATTATAGTTCTCAATCCGCATATGTGAGAGCAGTCTCCTTTTTTTGAAGATGCAAACAAAGAAAATCAAAGAAAATGAAATTCAAGTAAGCAATCATCAAGTCAACCCTTCTACAATTCTATAATTATGTTGCTTGCATCAGAATACTATGTCGTGCGGAGTATATTCTAAATCCTGACTATTAAAGGGCTACCCTATACTGATCTCTCCCAGCAAATATATATGCTTCTTGTTGAATTACCCCGTTGGTGTAGTAAAGCTTGCAGGCCTTGAAGGCCTTGGTCGGGACGAACTGCACACCGTTCCACAGGCTCCTCACCCTGATGATAACCTGCCTGCAAAAAACAAAATCCTTGCATCAGCTATATCAGCAGATAGGAGCTCAATAACAAAAAGGATTTGTACAAACGATAAGTTTGCACACAGAATCGACTAACATACTACTACCAGTTGCTAGAAACTGCCAAAAGTTAAGGCCAAGCAAAAACATCATAAGGATTAGGCTTGAACATTATCGACCAAATACGACGAAAGAAGTTGTTGCTACAGAGTACACAGACTGCTACTATATGAATTCCCTCATCAATTTATATGGATTGTTTAGTCATTCTCATGAAATAGAATAAATATTATAGTTTTCACAAGAGTATTATGGGCACTGGATGTCGCCATATTTAGAATGTTCACTATTAAATGCAATACATATGCTTAATCTAATGTAACAAAAGTTCATGCAAATAAAGTAACATAAACTCATTATTGTGACACTTTGCATACTTATCTCTGATAATACTGAGCCTATATGCAAGCTTCCTTTTATTAACATCATCATAAGGAGAACTAAAGCAGTCAGCCTCAAAATCATATTAAGGTCTTTCCTATCATCATACTCATATAAAGCACTGATATATGGTTGATTATAGTTCTCAATCCGCATATGCTCATATATTATGGAACGTCGGGAGTATTAAGGAAGGAGAATATACCTCTCTTCCCACTAAGCTGCCAGGTATGCAACACCGTTGATACTAAAGTTCCATTGGATAACCTATAAACTAATAGGAACAAAAAATTCATGTTGAATCACATGAAGCATCGAAAGGATACATGGAGAATAATGCACACCCCTTATGAACCCAGACTGAACTCTGGGTGTTCAACCTATCCTATAAAACAAATTAGAAAACAATGGGATGTTGATCTGCTATACCTGGGGACGTGCAGCTCGCCCTCCTTGTTGATGTCTCCGTCTCTCGAGGTTTGACGGCATCTCACACTCGGCCTGTTGAGAGCCGACGAGAATGTTGTTTGCTGGCTAGAAGTCGTTTGGACAACCAATCCAACGACGCAGAGGCCAAATGCCCTGAGAATACCTGCGTCAAGATGAAAAGGAACTAATAGAAAGGTGACTCCCTGACACAGTTTGGAAACCAAGGCATGACTTGAAATCAGCACAACCATCACTGGATCGAATACTGTTGTACTAACTGAAACATCTAACCTAACTCATGCTTAATTATCCAACTGGTAGCAGTTTACATAAGCAAGATATAACTAATTCCAATGGATGTACCTTGTTGCTGAGAGCTGTCTCGGTGTTAGCAGAAGAACAACTCCCTCAACTTCTTCTCGCAGCTTTGAATTTTCAAGCATCACGCCTTCTCCTATCCATATCACCATGCTGTCACCTTCTGTTCACATATTCTCTGCATGATCCATAAGGCGATAACAAACATCAACTCGGTCAGGAACTCTGTCATTACAGTGACAAATTCATTCCCAGAAGAGAAAAACAAAGAAAATTTCAGTTAACCCAATTGGCTCTTGGTTGCAAGATGTAAATCCACTTTTGCCCATATAATTGTAAATAACCTCCGTTTTTTATGTGTGCAGTCCGACTCACCATCGAAAAGAAACTTTTGTTAGAACTAACAGGCGGATACTCCCCATCATCCTTTGTTTTAAACCTTATAACACCATCATCAGCCTGTACATGCCATCCATGAACCCCGAGCAATTGGCTGTAGCAACACACTGTGCACAAGGACACCTAAAATAAGAACATCTGCAGACTTGCAGGCAACCTACGAACACTGAATCGACTGCTAGACCAGACTGCATTTCTTCAAGTTGACCTTTGGCTTACCAAAATAATATTACACCAATTCTCTTGACACTCTTAGTCCCAAAATGAGCCAACCAACTACTTCTAATCCTTGGTGCCATGGACCACAATTCATCTACAGAATAAGAAAATGAATATGGTCGTGTTTCATTTTGTAATTCATTGATGAAGGATTATTTTCTGGGGCAAGAGTATATGCTAAAAGTTCCTTCGGGAAAATCTCTATGCTTAATATTTGTTTCAATATTTAGCTGACAAATAGATCTATACAGCTCCCTGCAGGGGAGGGAAACACAGATAGTGAACAAACAAACTAATTCAGTCGAAAGGAATCAAATATTTCTTTGCGAATTGCGAGCTAGTAGTACCTGCACTGCCGAAACAGATCGAGCAAGGGACTCTCATGTCCTGGTTGACCGGAGGATCATCATTGAACCACGGTGCCCCCAGACTGCAAGCTGATGCTCCTCTGTCTGGGCATGGCGGGCATGGCAGTGTGATCCAAGAAATCCTTGAGCTCCACCACCGCCAGCAGTATCCTCCTAAGGTCGTCGGCGCACACGAGAGGAGGTAAGAGGAGGGAGGGGAAGGAGGAGGCGGCGGTGGCAGAGGACGATGGCCACGGTCGGTGCGCGTCTCTGCGACAGCGGGCTGGAGTCGAGGGAGAGGAGGGGGTCACCGGTGGCGGGGCTGGAGTCGAGGGAGAGGAGGGGGTCGCCGGCGGCGGGTCTGGGCTCGGGAGAGGCGGAGAGAGGAATGGGAAGGGGAAGAGGAGCACCGCCGCCGCCACGGCCTCGTAGCTCCACGCGGCGAGCTGCGCCAGCAGGACGTAGCCGCATCAGGCGAGGGCGGCCCTGAACCAGGCGCCCCCGGCGGGCGGCGAGGAGGCGAGGGGCGCCCCGGCGAGGCCCCCATCCGCGCCGGCGGCGGGGAGGGTGCGGCGGGCTGGCTTGAGGCAGGAGGCGCAGCGCGAGGAGAGGGCGCGCGCCCCGCGGAGGAGCATGAGGAGGAGCGCGAGGGCGAGCAGCGCGGCGGCGGCGGCAGCTGGTCGAAGGCCACGGGAGGAGAGGGGACTGAGAAGTGGGGAGAGGATAGAGAGGCGGCTAGGGTTCCACATTCTGCCTTTTATACGCCACCAGGCGAAATGACGGAAGTGCCCTTGGCGAGCCACAAAATTTACAGGCGGTGGCATGCCCAGCCTCGATCCGACGGTCCAGACTGTTTCATCTGAAGATCGGACGGCGGGGATTCGTTTGGACAGACAATCGAACGGTCGAGAATCCAAACGCGTGAGGAGGCTTCATTTTGGTCTGGACTCTAACAGGGGATTAACAGTCGCGCAAAATGCAGCCTCTCGCGCTGTCCACGTCATCACAGCCAGAATGTGCGTGCCATCCAATGGCAAGAGAGTTTGGCGCTGGCCAATCGGGTGTGTCGCAGAGGAACAGAGAGAGGAGCGGCCAATTTCTTTTCCTCCCACCCCCTCTTCCCTCTCCTTTTCACATCTGGCTGGCGGCTAGGGTTGCTGCCGCCGCCACAGCCACCTCCACCATGCATACACCTCCAGTTCCTGGAGGAGCTCCGCTATCTTCTTCTGGACCTCCTTCAACATCAACTCCTTTCCCCAAACTTGAGATGAAAGGGATGTGTAAGAAGGGTGCCCGTGGTAGTGATGGCCTCCTCGCCGATCGGGCGACGCAGACGGTGTCGAGGGCGAGGCCAACTCATTGCCGTGACCAACCACTTCAGTTGTTGGAGGTCGTGGAAGGAGTGGATCGAAAGGGAACGCGCAGCCGTCGACCCCGTTCTTTGTCTTCCCCTATCCTTCGACGACTCGCAACAAAGAAGTAGCTGGAGGAGGAGAGTGCGGCGCAGGGAGCCTCGCCACCATTCACCTCTGCTAGACCCGCAGGTCTTATCTCCCCCCCCCCCCTCTCAATCTGGTATTGTTTGTGAGTGGAACAGCAAACAGCAAACCCTGATGATTTGGTTCGGTGTTAAAACGAGAGGCATGTCTGAATTTAGATTAGTTTTGTCATGGTGTGTTGTTCTTTGCTCGAGTGAAAACATATTTCAAATTCCAGGTGTATAACCATATAATTTTTGTGAATTTTAGGTTGGATGCTCACATGGAAGAAGTGATCTGATTTTGCCATTGATCGTCTCTCTTTGTAGATTATTGCTCATGTTGGGATGTGTCCATGTGTTGATTTTTGCTCATCGGTGTAAGTTGGACTCTATAGGCAATTGGCGGTTATTGGCCAAATTTGAAGTTAATTTGGGTGTAGAAGCATTAGCGGTTATCCACCAATAGACACAGATCGATAATCTATCCAAAATAGAAAAAGTGAAACCTACCGAGTTCTAGGTTCCTTCCCGACCGCCAACTTGTGTCTGCTTGTGAATTACTTGTGTTAACAATTAAGATCTGATCCCAATTGGAGTTTAGTGATTTAACCAAATTCAACTCGCTTTCGATGTCCTCTTCTTTCTCGTAGTCAAGAAAACTTCAACCAAAGTGGATTTTCATCATTTGATGTTTTTATATTGTTTTCTTTCTAGAAGACTGCTAATAGACCATCACTTGCTACCAATAACTATTTCAGGGGCTGCCGTCGATTTATTTTCTCTGATTGTTGTCTAGGGGAAATCCTGCTGGGATCTGTACATTCACGGACTTGTGGTTAGCTCTGATGGTAATTTGCTTGATGCACGGGCGACTGCAATAAAGGTAATTTGTGGTTTCTATTTCTTCAGTCCATGTATCCCTTAAGTATCAAGTTATATCTTTTGTTGAAAGTTTCAATGGAGCCAGGAGCGCCAATTCAGCATATTTACTTGGTTAAGAAGTGTCATCCGTTTTCTTGTACTCCATCGTAATGGATAGGGAGAATGAAAGGACTGACCTTGGCCATTGTTTGGGATACAAATAAGGAATAAATGCAAGGATAAGGATTTCCATTATACTTCCTCAGTCCTTTAAAATGCAAAATTTACTGAACTTCTTTGTTCTTATCTCTATTTTATGTACTGGTAGCGGCATGAGCTTAAAATTCTCAGATTAACTTGCTGCATTGAAGCAGAACAAATTTATGAAATATAAATTATGGTTCGTGGAGGCCAGCTATTACAATTTCCGCTGGCTTCCATGTATGTCATTTTGATGCAAATCTCTCCCGTTTAATTGGTACTTGAGTTCCTTGGTAGACTCTTAAAGGATGTTGCTTGAAATAATGTGATTTTCAGAACGTAGAACACGGAGCAAGATTGTAATCAGTATATAGAGCAAGATTGGAATCAGTAAACAGAGCAAGATTGGAACACAGAGCGTGCTTGTTTTGCTTGAGCCCGTCGCCTCGCCGTGAAGCCCTCTGCTGCAGTCTCTCACTTCACCGTCGACGACACTCTGCTCCGACCCGACTCTGTCCAGTCCCGGACAACCCTGTTGTAAAGGTAATTATTTTGTGCATCTGTTGCTGCATCAACTAGGGCTGAAAGGACTAAAATTATTCAACTTTGTTACTATATATCTGGTCATAGATATTGTAAATACTACTCCCTCCGTTCCTAAATGTAAGTCTTTGTAGAGATTCCACTGGGTGGACTACATACGGAGCAAAATGAATGAATCCACACTTAAAATGCATCTATATACATCCGTATGTACTTCATAGTGGAATCTCTACAAAGACTTATATTTAGGAACAGAGGGAGTAAATAGTATGATATCCTTTTAGGAAACAAAATTTCTTTCTATTTGACATTGATATGCTTGTATCGGTTTACCAATTTGAGATTTGTTTCATCATGTTTGTATACCATGTCATCAGGATTTTCAGTTGTTCTTCTGTCATACACAACATATCGCAGTGCTTCAGGATTTTGGTTGTTCTTCTGCCATACCATCCATGTGCGTGTATATTCCTGACATATATTTACCTTGTGTGTGCAGATGTGCTTATATTTTCTCATACCCTCCCCTGCTATTTTAGCTTCAGTATGCTCTTGGTATAAGCATAGCAGCTACAATGGTCAGTACCAAGGGTGAGTGCCTCCACGTTTGTAGATAATCTCACAGGATGCCTATAACTATGCTCCTTCAATTCTCTTGGTTAGAAAAAGAATTGTATTTGTTTCGCCTAGATAGGCACACCCATTTTTATTTCGTGCAAGTTCTGTTGTGTGAAACTCTTACTATTCTCTAAATTATTCTTGGTTTTTTTTTGGGAAATGAATATATAGCAAGGCGTGTGTTATGGGTACTTGATTTGTTAGCATTACTTAGTCATCCATCATTACACTTTCCTTGTCCTGCCTTTTTTGTTGTGATAATCTGTGTCAGAAATGCAAATAACCATGAACTTAACAAACTTTTTGTTGATGAGAAATGCACATGGAGTATGTACTGATTGCACCCACTTACCTGATCTGTTAGTCATAAGTCAGATTACATTTGGATTGGTTTACGACATCCATCCTTTATGCTGTCCATGTCCTTTTTGTTTACCCCTGAGATTCAGTAAAAATCCCTCTCTCTCTCTCTCTCTCTCTCTCTCTCTCTCTCTCTCCCCCCTTAGGAGTATTTTTAACTTGAAATTCACTGGTGAACTGCCATGGTGATGTACTGGGAGTACATTTGCTTGTTCTGTTTTGCTTGCACACACATACAAGCTCTCTTCTTTTCTCTGGAGGTTCAGATTTTCGTGTGTTTGTTTCCAGTAGCAGTAGCAAGTTGTGCTTGCTTGCACTGCTTGCAGTTTTCTCCTTTTTCTGTAGCAGTAGCAAGCTTGCAAGTAGTGATTTTCTTGTTTGAGCACACACACTAAATGAACTTTTTCATATAATTATAATTAACTGAAACTGTTCCTTCAATTAAAAACTACTAAATGAAACTTTCCATTAATTAAAAATGAGACTTTTTCAGATAACTTTAATTATTCAGTCAAACCTGTTATTAACTGCAGCATAAACTGTTAAATTTTCATTTCACCGCAGCACATTTTGCAGTCAATTTCAGTTTAAATTGTTTATGGTGAAATTCAGTCAAATTCAGTTAACTACAACATGGACTGTACTTTAGTGATCTCCTGGTGCATAATTCAGTTTAAATTGAAAATTCTGTCAAATTCTTAGAGTGTAGAATTTTGGGTGTAGTGATCTCCCGAATTTACCAGGAACCTTTGCTCTTGCTGTGTTATGAAGTAATTCTTGCTGCTGGTAACTTGGTATAGCTTCGGATTTATGTAACTGCATCAAAATGTTCAGTGTTCCAGGGCTTATAATGTGACTGCCAATTATTATTTGGGCATCCCACTGAAACTCTGCTTAGCTAGTGGCTGGTTCTCTATATCGATTGACAATTGCAATGGAGTGAAAGGAATAATGTCTTTTGACTTCACTTTTCTTTTAGAAAGTAGCTAGCCAAGCAACCAAATATGGTATCTTGTCCTAATTCCTAAGATATTATGATAAAAGCAGGTTCTGAAGAATGGTTTGGATGTGAAGTTGCAGAGGAATGCCTTGAGTGTCTTGCAAGCTCCGTCTGGTAACAAAGATGACGACGAGATCGATGTCGACAACAACTTGTTCTGCGGCAGCTTCGACATGGGAGACAAAGACATGACCTACTGTAAGACCATGCCATCATTCACATTATGTGTAGCCAAAATACTTTAAACTGTCAATAGCACAATCAGACTAAATGTGTTCTTCTTGTGTGTTTGCAAGCAGCAAGCATCAGTACCAGAAGCCAACCAAGCCAAGGGTCTTCCTGCATGATGACGTCCAGCAGCTGGTGTGTATAAACAGACCATGCCTTGATACACTTTTCACTAAATAGCAATGAAGAACAATTTTTGAAGTCTGCAGCACAGGTACAAAATGCCACAGATAATTTGGAGAAGGACGGTTTGCCCCTATGTACAAGACTAATTGTGTTCTTTAGTTTTGTCTTTTACTATGTTTGCTAGAATGTCAAGGCGAAAGGGTGCTAATTATTATAATTCAGGGGGGGGGGCATGTTCTTCATATTACTTTCTGTTAGATTGTTGTTTGGTGGTCCACATAGAACTACAGATGCAAAAAGAGAGGCGCAAATTTGGAGATTGACCAATTATATGTTATTTAATTTGTGTTTATTTACAAGAACTCTACTTGATTGTTGCAGATAAATTGTGAGAATATGATGCTTTTAATATATGATCTGCATTTGCAACTAGTATCTCCCAAAATGTCTCCAATCATCCTTAGTTAATGTCATGAGCACAGCTCAAGTCATGTTAATGTCATGAGCACAACTCCATTCATGTTACTTCACTTGTAGACTAAACTTTGCTCAGCTAATGTTATTTTATTTGTTGGTACTTTTACATGGCACATTTTTTATATTGATATGGGCATGTTGCTATTGCATATAGAAAGGGGCTCATTCGTTCATGGAACTTGGGGAGATACGATCTTTGATATATGAGCGTCTTAATTTTTCATCTTGTCATGTGCCATTCGGAACTACATTCTTCAGCGCCACATTTCATTTATATAGAAAGTCACTATTTTCTTGGTTCTTCGTATGAGTGGCCATCCTATGTGATAGTCCTAATTTTACTTTTTAGACCAAGCCCCATTTGAAATATAGAAACTTCACCAAATCATTCTTGTGAAATTTGTAGAGTATTTCTGCTGTTTTTGCTGCTGGCGTATTTTTGTACTGAGTTATTTTGGAGTTATTATGTCCTATCTTGAATTTCAAGTTTTGTAAGCTATGTGATCATACATACAATCGGAATTCATGTGAGTTTCTGGTTGCCACTTTTGCTTACCCCTCCAATACTCCAGTTTCTGCATGCCAGTTCTGGTTTGAGAGCAGATGTAGCACAGGAGAAGCAGAGGAGCAAGACCAAGGCGATCCTGGGCACTGGCCGAGACGCGGCAAGAGGAGCAGATACGACACATGTGATCCTGCGCACACAAGGCTATCCTGGGCGCTGGCCGAGATCCCGGGCCACCTCCAGCGATCTGCAATACCAGCGGGAGAAGGAAGCATCCACTGATGGAGATCTGCTGGGCAAGATTAGAGTATAGGAGAGATTGGTGTCTGATTATACGGTCATCATCACATTTGTCTGAAAATTTAATTGCAAACATGGTTACAAAGTTACAGTATTCAGAACTGATTCCATAATCTAATTCATTTATCTATCTATTGCACTTCAACCTGTCGCTGCTTTGGAACTCTCTTTGCCATCAATGATCAACCTAGACCCGCGGACGTGCATAAGCTAGATAGATGCGCACATAAAACAACTAGTCCACTATTTAAAGGCGGTCATGCCTGGCTAACCCTACACCACAACACATTCACTCCACATTCTCCTCCCTTGCACCACATCCGACGACGACCCTATGATGGTGATGGGCTCTGGCGACGACACACTCTAGACCACGTGCATGTGCATGTCAGCTTCACCATGGAGCAGGCGCAGGCACACTTCGAGCCGCCTTGGCGGAGGAGGAGCAGCCTGCGCCAGCTCCTATGTCGGTGTTCCGGCAGGCGCAGGAGGAGCAACGGTACAACTAATTAATGAAAAATGTTCGAATGTAATGAATGTGCTCTGGTTTATATGAAAATCAGTCGGTTTTACATGAATTTTGTCCAATTTGTTGAAATACGGTTTGACTTGTTTGCAGATAGCACTGGATGGTCAGCTCTCGCATCTATGTCCGGGGACATGTCCCCTATCCGCGGACGAATGCAGGAGGGATTTTGGGGTCAGCGTTGAAGATGCCCTAATACACCGTGTACCCATTGAACCTACCAAACTATGCTAGCCTATACCCTAGTCCAGACCCAGATAGAGTAATGAACATTGCCACTAGAAGACAAATGAGCATGAGAGTGCCGTTTTGGCCCTCGAGCAATAGACAACCCATTAGAATAAATACAATAGTGAGCTTATAGCCCGCTTACATAACACTTTTACCTATGTAGAGAAGATGTGAAAAAGTAAAAAAGTAGACTCTCATGTATGAGCCTAACTATATCCGTATTCCTAAGCAAATACAATTAATGCGTGGAAAGAGAAAAAGAAAAAAATACAAACAAATACTAATGTTACAACCAACTTTATAACCCACACTATTGTACGAAAGAGTATAAATGATGGTTATATATGACATGACAGTTTTATATAACCTGGCTATACTATTAACCATGATCTTACCCCGAGCATCAACATGGGAGGCGAAATCCTCGCAGAAGCTAATATTGTGGGAATACTGCAGTGAATACGCCATGCGTTGCTCGGCTATGAACATGATACAGACGCCTAGTGAGCGGAACGTCATGGGCTGCTACAGAAAAAAAAAAATCAAAGACCCTGATCAATCTCAAACGCTTGGATTTTATCCATAAGAAATCAAACATTTTTTATGTCTACTTTAGTTGACGTAAGGATAACAAGTTTAGTATTCCCTCTGTTCACTTTTATAAGTCTTTAAAGACATTCCAGACAATGTGCAAAGTAGCCTATTTTCAGTTGTCTGAAATGACTTATAAAAATGAATGAAGGGAGTAGATAAGTATAATAACAATTCCGTCCGCACTTTATTTTTTAACAGAAAATTACCATGTGCGGAGGTGAGGATGACAACTTTAGTTAAGGGCAGCGCTAGGTGCCGGCGCGCCGGCCGTTTTTCGGCCGGTCTACCTGCAGCCGTACGATCTAAACGCCCACAACCGTCGGATACGACCTCATCCTCCTTCAATCTTCAACCTTTCGACACGGGAAAAAGGGGAGAGGCCCACCTCACACGCGCCGACAGCCCCCACACGCTCCGACCTCCTCGTCTTCCGTCACCGCCGGTCGCCGTCCTCACCTGTGTCGCTTCGTGCGTTTCTCACCTCCATGGATGCAGTAGCGTGCACCCATGATTGCAAGCTTGTAGCTCCGGTGGCACTGCTCGCAACTCCAGTGCACGACGGACACACTCTGGTGGCAATGATTCGCCGGACACGACGCCCCACGGCGAGCTCACAAAACGATACATCTCTCCTTGTCGTGGATTTAACACGGCAGATGCCCTAGCAAAAGGACTTAGGTGTGGAGCCATCGCAGCTAGATTAGCAAAAAAAAAAAGCTTGAAAGGGTTAAACGGGACAAATGACACAGAGAGTTTACCCAGGTTCGGCCCCTCTCAACGAGGTAAAAGCCTACTCCTGCTTTAGATTATATTGCTTGGGTTTCGATTATCAGGGAGAGAATACGCTTGACCTAGTTCTCAATGAGTTGTTTCTTGAGTTAACCCGCCGCCGGGTCACCCCTTTATATACATGTTGATGCCCGGCGGCTTACAGAGTCCCGGCCGGCTCATACAAGACGTGTCCGGCTCGGTATCTAACTAAGCTTACCTTACAATACAAGTCAAAACATATGGCGGCTCGCACCCATGGGCCTCAAGTCGTCCCCGGGTCTTGGGCCTTCAATAGGCTTGCTCTATGAACCACCATCTTCACATCTTCTTGGGCCTCTTCATCTTAAGCCGCCAGTGGCATGACCCAACCCCTCCTGGGCGGGTCATACATAGTAGTTATATCCCCAACACTCCTCAAGTTGCCGGTAGCAGCAAAAATGTCCACCGGTCGTAGAAAAAAAAGTACCGGTTCCAGCAAAAAACAAAATGTAGCATCTTCGTCTTACCCACCCCGGTCACCAGTCGTAGTTTTCCCTCCTCACCGGTCATCGGATGAAGCTTTTCGCACATACAATTGAAGCTTTCTCTGTCAACGGTTGCAATTTCTCCGACTGTGCAGAGTCTAGTTGTAGCTTTCTCTCTCAATGGTTGAAGCTTTTTCCCTCTACGGTAGAAGCTTTTCTATAAATGGTTGAAACTTTTTTGGTTTGAGTTGTGCTTGTTAAAAAGCTTTCTCTATTATTTCGGTTGAAGATTTTTTCATTGAAGGTTGTAGCATTTTTGTCGACGGTTGTAGCTTTCCTCAATGGCACTTGCACCTTTCTCTATACCTGGTTGAAGCTTTCCATCTAGGGTCTGAAGCTTTTTTGTTAGCAGTTGCAGCACGGGTATTTGTGGCGGGTTCTGCAATGTCTCCGGCGCCGTCCATCGCCGTTGCAGCATGCACCATGCCAGTCTAGCGGAGCGTCTCACATGGTTGGGATTGCAGCAAAACGGGCGGTGGTTGTTCATCGGTGCTTGTAGCTCACCGGTGGTCGCCTTCGTGAGCAGCGCTCACTCACGGCCGCTCTCCGTCGGTGCATGTACTCTAGGTTAGCGCAAGCTCGGATTCCCGTGCTGCGAGGAAGAAGGAGCTGTGAGGTCGAACGGTGAAGAGATAAGGTTTGTGTGGACTTACCTGTGTCCAGCGAGGAGGGATGTGAGCCGCACGATTCAAAACAAATCACGCGGCCCGCACGTGTTCGGCGCAATTTTTAGAGGGCGTTTACCTTTTTTTGAGTTGAAACAAGACTTTATTCATTTGAAATAATCAGTACATCGTTTGTGAGGATCATTACAATTTCATTGATAGGCGCCTAAAACCAATTCGAAGTCATAAAAAATCTAGCTAATCTAGCGAGTTCATGAGCTACTTTGTTTGCCTCTCTATTACAATGTTCAAATCTAGTTACGACAAAATCAAATGCATAGTGAAAACAGTCGTCAAAGATTGCTGCCGCCGCACCCGCTAATTGTCCTCCGTCATGCATGGTCTCAATCACCTCCATATTGTCTAAGTTGATGATTAGGCGGTTACATCCCGCCCTTTGTGCCAAAGTTAAGCCAAATTTCAGGGCTAAAGCTTCTGCCATCAGAACATTCGTACAATATTCGATCTTTCCATTTCCTCCCGCAATAAACCTACCTTTGTCGTCTCTCAAAACTGCACCCATCGTCCCCATTAGCATGTCATGATCAAAAGACGCGTCAAAATTTAGTTTTACGAAGCCCCTAGGAGGGCAGTACCAGTACCAACCCCCCTCTCTTATGGACGCTCTTGGAGATGAAGCATTCACAAAATTTGCTGCAAGGGCTATGATCCCCATTGATATCTGAGTTGCATTCTGAGTTAATTCCTTATGCACCAATTTCCATATTTCCCACCATAGATACCAAGTTGATATAGCTATCATTTCTCGTACGCTTTTGGAAACCCATGATTCTCAAATCTTGATCCGGGAGAAGTAAGAGATATTCCAATATCGTCTCTCCAGCACGATCAACCTCGCAGGCTTTGTTAATAATCTCGTCCATCCCAAAGCTTCTTCCAAACCTCCCTTGCTTTACTACATAGGAACAACATGTGTTTCGTGTCTTCTAGACCCGGAGAGCAAGTAGGGCATATGGGCGAGACCTTCATGTGTCTATTAGCAAGTGTTACTCGACATGGGAGGGTACCATGTAAAGTACGCCATAAAATTTTTTGGACTTTTGCCGGGCAAGCTAACCTCCATATCTGACACCATATAGGGTTAGGGGTAGTTCGTCCCATCCCGATAGAATATGTTAGTTTGCTTCCATACTGATAATTCCACTCCACATAATAAGCAGATTGTACCGAAAACAACCCATTTTTTGTATTACTCCAGGCAATGAAATCTGCCATATCATGTTGCGGAAGTGGGATTGAAAGAATACGTTGTACATCAATGGGCCACATAGTTTGTTTAATCAGGTCCTCATCCCATTTACTGGAGACAGGGTCAATCAAGTCAACCACTTTTGATAACAATTGTCCCCCCTTAGGTGTCACAACTTTCCTGGTGGCATAATTTGGGATCCAGGCATCTTCCCAGATATTGATATTTTGTCCATTTCCCACTCGCCAAATATAGCCACGTTTCAGAGTGCTAATGCCTGCCATAATGCTTTGCCACGTGTAAGAAGCTCCATGCTTTGGCTTGGAATTCAGCAAATCGCCATCGGGGTAGTACTTTGCTCTTAGAATAGTGGCACACAAGGAGTCAGGGTTATCAAGTAGACACCATGCCTGCTTAGCGAGTAAAGCCAGATTTAAACAGTGGATATCACGGAATCCCATTCCTCCATGGTTCGTTGGTACACACATTTTCCACCAGGCCATCCAGTGTCCTCCTCTGGTTCTCCTCATCACCCCACCAGAAATGCGCTATCGCGTAAATGATTCCTTTACAGATTTTTTAGAAATTTTAAGACCGACATTGCATAGGTAGGTATGGCTTGGATCACAGTCTTGAGAAGGATCTCCTTCCCCCCGGCAGATAGAAGTTTTTCCTTCCAACCGCTGATTTTCTTAACGATACATTCAATAAGGAACATAAAACAGTCTGTTCTATCAACCCCCACATTTGCTGGAGGACCCAAATATTTATCATTCAAAGCCTCTGTCATTATATTCAAAGTTGTACACAATTGTTCTTTGATCTCTACCTCTATATCAGGGCTAAAGAAAAATACTGGATTTTTCCACGCTAACCAGTTGTCCCGACGCCGCACAATATAAATCTAGTGCTGATTTCAGGGCCACCACATTATGTTGGTTGGATTTCAACAAGATGAGTGAATCATCCGCAAAGAGAAAGTTTGTGACTGGCGGGGCGTCTCTACAGACTTTAGTCCTGATATGTTTTGTTCTCCTCTGCATGCGTAAGCAAGGCATTCAGCCCCTCTGTGCACAGTAGGAATAGATATGGTGACAGTGGGTCACCCTGCCTCAACCCTCTAGTCGGCTTGAAACTCTCACTTTCCTATGCATTTATCCTTACTCTATATTCGACTGTTGAGACGTGTTGCATAATTAAATTAATCCACTCTTGGCGAAAGCCCAATTTCAACATGATCTTCTTCAAGAAAGGCCATTCGACTCTATCATATGCTTTGTGCATGTCAAGTTTTATAGCACACAAGCCCTCTGTACCCACTTTTTTGTTCTTGATAGCGTGAAAGCATTCGTAGGCCACTAAAATATCATCCGTTATCATTCTTCCCGGTACAAAAGCACCCAAACTGTTCGTCTCCCAAAACTACTCTATTCTGAAACTGCAGCAGTCAGAGCTGACAAAACCACTCTCAAATCTGATGCTCCACTGACCCAATCCTCAAACCAGCTAACCAAATCAAAGTACTCAAAGTAAGGAACGAGCTCACCAAGTTTGGGGTCGATCCAAGCACGTTTGAGCCTCCAATCACCAGCTTGAACACTGTCTAGTCAGATGCAGCAAATCTGGACAGAACCTCTGCTTCTTATTCTTCCTCTCTCTCAGGTTGTGTTTTCTCTTGTGCTCTCTCTCTCACTCTCACGAATGGCAACCACCACCAGCAAGGGATGGAGTGGCTAGGGTTTTCTTCTTGCTTCACTTCCCTTGGAAGCGCTCTCAACCGTTGGATGCAGCGAAGATCAACGGCTGACATGTGTTGGACTTATGGGCTGATGTTGGGATGCCAACACACCTCCATGTGGAGGGACTTAGCCCAACAACTCTCATCATACCAATAGGTCTTTCCATGCCACCCTCCTTCTCTGAAGGGTAAAGAATTTCATTAAAATCTCCCAAAACCACCCACTTGTCATCCTCGAGTCAGTTGCCACGAAAAACATTCAATTTGGCATGGGCAAAATCAGGACGTTCCCGATTTTTCCGAAAATCAAAAGTTGGCAACGCTGGAGTCGTGGACGTGGGTGTGGACAGTCTGGAGTGGTCTTTGAATTACTGCGCACGCGTTGTTGCCGACTTGCCGTTTCCGCATGCCAGATTGGTTCTTAGCGATGATGCAGGTTCTTTGCTTCTAACGAATTCAGGTGTCCAGAGTAGGCCATGTGAACAGACCGTGATGAGGATATGAATCAACTAGAGGGTAATTTCGAGCACTAATGGTGCTGAGCTTGTTTTTTTTTTCTGAAAGATCCAGCGAACCGTTTCATAGATTATGCAAGAAACAAGTGGAAAACAATGTGCGATCAGGTGATCAGTGGATGAAAACAAAGAAAATAGAAAAAAAAGTCCTGGCCTAGCCAAAGAAAAGACCAATAGCTAAACCAGGCCAACAACACCACAAGAGATACAAGATCGACGGTACAACTAAACATGATAGAGCAGAGCACCCCGCAAGTCTTCGCAATGCCATCGTACATCATCCATCGCGCTAGCGACCCGACGACTTCGACTTCGCTGCAACATGGAAGAGCACTCGCATCAAGCATGTCTGCTACAAATGTGTTCCTTGACCCCATCGACATTGGAGAGAGAAGACATATCCAAAGCAAGGCAAACATGTGCCGCTCCCATCCCGGGAGAGGGCAAACAAGACTTGTCCGCCGCACCAAGCATGTCAAGTGTGCTTGTGCCGCCCAGTACCACCGCACAACGGACAACGACCATCCTCAAAAGAACGCGCCATCTCGGCTCCACACACCACCAGAACCCGACCATCCAGACCACCGCAAAACCATGTGTGCCCACCAAGAACCTCTCCAACGCAATGGTTCCAACAAAGTAAGGCAGCCAAGGATACCCCATTGCTGATCCGACAAGACGGATCTCGGTTTTCACCCGGAGAAAGGGTCCAAAGGCAGGAGGGTCACATATCTCCTCAGTGATGCCTCCAAGAAGGAAAACAACATCCACTAATGTTGCCATCACCGACATTGAGTAAGACTTTCATCTAGAGAATATGGACCCGAACGCCAAGGACAATAGTCCCTCGCCACACAACCGTCGGCCGCCATGTGGCACCAGTACTCGTGCCGCCCTGAAAATGACCGCAAGCATCAATGTAGGCTAGGACGTGGCCAAATCGGACCCATCCGCCTGCCCACAGCTACCGCAGCACACCCATCGGAGTCCAGGCAGCAACCCTTGCCCGAGACTCCACCCAGCGGTCGATCCAGCACAGATCCGCCGCCACACTCGCCCGTGACGGGTCCGGGTGAGCCCAGATCGGGCCCGTCCTGCCCGCACCTGCAATTGCGCGCCCACAACCACCGAAGGGAGACAGAGGTGCCGCTGCCTCGAGCTCCACCACCGCTCACCCGTCCCACCTCCGGCGAAGCATCCACCGCCGCTGGCCTCGGGGTGAAGCCCTCCCGAGATCCGCATACTAGCCACCTGCCGGTGCCGCGCCTCCAAGATCCGCCACACAGCAGAGGAAAACGCCCCGCCGCCACCATCACGGGAGCCGATCGGGCTTCGCCGGTGAGCCCCTCAGGCGGCAGCAAGGGGAGGAAGGGAGGTGGCGGGAGGAGGCAGCCACATTAGTGTTTCTCCCGTCGAGTCGCCAGGGAGCAAGATTGTCATAATCGTGATTCTGTTGTACGATTCTATGACTTTACGATCCAAACTAACTACTCTGATTTTAAGATTTTAGTTCATAGAATCTACGTTTCTACGATCCTGATAGTTAAAATTCTATTATTTACGATCCTATCACTCGACCTGCGACCCGACTCAAAATAGCGATTCTGACAACTTTGCCAGGGAGGCGACGCGGGGGTGGAAGGGGAGCCATGAAAGATGGTGCCGAGATTGTAATTTAGGGGATAAAAGTTGTGGATGACACGGGTTTGATTGGAAGAGGAGAGCACAAATAATGTTTGACAATCAAAACGAAGATGAAGCTGACGATGACGAATCATGCTACGTGGCAGTTTCGGCAAGGGGTAGATCTGTGTAAGGGCATATTTATCCTGTAAGTGTTTTGGTGATTGATGACGATACTTTTGCGGACTAATCGTGCTCTGAGTTCCTCAGATGGTTCATCTCTAGGCTCGAGACGATTTGGTGCCCCTCGGAGACTATTGAAGACGGCGTCGTCCTACGTTTCTTTTGGTGGATTTGAGTCGTAGGAGAGCCGTACTATTAAGAGGGGGTCCGCGTCGGAAAGGTTAGGGCGGAATCAACACGTACACTTGTCCCTCCTTTCCCTGCACTTTGGAGCTTCCCTTCGTTATCTTGGTTGTGCGGAAATCTGACAGCCATCAGACTGCGGTAGTACCGCAAGTACACGCGGTAGTACCGCTGGGTGTCACGGTAGTACCGCTCCTCTAGAGCGGTAGTACCGCGGCTCCCAGGCCTAGTGCCGCTCCGGTGTGGTAGTAGGGGCGGATGTAATTTTTTACATCCGCGCCCACCACGGTAGTACCGCTCGTCCAGCGCGGTAGTACCGCGGAGCCCACGGTAATCTTGCTCCCTATGAGCCGTAGTACCGTGGCCCTCCTACCGAATCTTGTAGTTTCACGGTAGTAGGCACGCAGCCTACGGTAGTACCGCTCCTCCGGAGCGGTAGTACCGCGTCGGATTTTGCACTACCACAGCTTTCGGCGAAGTTGGCACGGATGTAATTTATTTCATCGCGCCCTTCTCAAAGCCGTGACTCCGCCTTGCGGTAGTACCGCAGCATAGTACTGCCCTTATAATCGAGCTAGTCCCGGCTGTCTGCTTCGGTAGTACCGTGGTCCGCCACGGTAGTACCGCTGCTCATGATAGTACCGCTACCGAGCGGTAGTACCGCGTGTCGCGGGCTTAATATGTGGATTTCGGTTGGATTTTATCCACGACTATATAAGGTGCATCTTCAATCTCTAGTTGATCACCTCTTCTCTCTCTAAGCTCCATTGTTGCTCCAAGCTCCATTTTGGCCCGATCTCTCTCCCTAGCCAATCAAACTTGTTGATTTGCTCGGGATTGGGTGACAAGGGCCCAATCTACACTTCCACCACAAGATATTTGATTCCCCACTTATCCCTTGCGGATCTTGTTACTCTTGGGTGTTTGAGCATCCTAGACGGTTGAGGTCACCATGGAGCCATATTCCATTGTGGTGAAGCTTCGTGTGGTGTTGTTGGGAGCCTCCAATTAAGTTGTGGAGATTGCCCCAACCTTGTTTGTAAAGGTTCGGTCGCCGCCTTCAAGGGCACCAATAGTGGAATCACGGCTCTTGCATTGTGCGAGGGCGTGAGGAGATTACAGTGGCCCTAGTGGCTTCTTGGGGAGCATTGTGCCTCCACACCGCTCTAACGGAGACGTACTTCCCCTCACAAGCAAGGAACTTGGTAACACATCCTCGTCTCCACCGGCTCCACTCTTGGTTATCTTATCCCTTTACTTGTGCAAGCTTATTTGTGTTCCTATCCTTGCTTGCTCGTGGTGCTTGTGTTGTTGCATCATATAGGTTGTCCACCTAGTTGCACATCTAGAAAACCTTTATTATTGCAAAGTTTAAATTGGTAAAGAAAAGCTTAAAAATTGTTAGTTGCCTATTCACCCCCCCCTCTAGTCAACTATATCGATCCTTTCAATTGGTATCAGAGCCTCGTCTCTATTTAAGGACTTTATCATCCGAAGAGTATGGTTGACGCCGAGATGATGTGGGGAGCACTCAGTGCGAATCCGATATCATCTACGGAGATGGGGTACCTCGATCTCGTGAGGAATTCAATGTGGCGTTGGACACATTGAAAACTCCATGACGGCGAGGTCAAGGACATGTTTAAGGAATTCCTAGAAGGGCTTAAACTTTCCACCGCACCGTGAAAGTGGGTGATCCCGCCAACACGGGAGCGGATGCTAACTCCGATAAGGGGAAGCTACTAGTGAGAAAGCCCCTCGTCTAGTGGTAAGAATGGCACCGCATCTTCGCCCATGTGCAACCTCCCGTTTATGGTGGACCGATTCCTTCCACTCATTTGAATCATGCCGGTCCACCACCTAAGATTGATAAAAGGAGGATTTTGATTCTTGGGTTTATCGTTTTAAGCGTCATTTAAATCATGTGAACACTAACCTTTGGAGAATCATTGAAGAAGGTTTCTATCCGCATGATCCGAGCAACTTTTCTCCTAGAGAGGTCGTGGACCATCAATTCAATGAGAATGCTCTCTTCATCATCCAAGAAGCAATCCTTCCCGAAGACCTCCCTCATCTCGGCCTTACTCCCGTGCCAAAGATGCTTGGCTCAAGGTGGTTTCCATGTATCGAGGAAGCGCAAGCATTCAACGTTCCAATTATGAAGTGGTCCAAGATGAAGCCGATGAGTTTGCAATGAAGGAAGAAGAAGAACCTCGTGAGCTCTATCGGAGAGTAACCAAGCTCATTGTCTCCTCCGGGATCATGGAAGTAAGGACACCGATGACAAGCTGGATCAAGCGCAAATTTCTCAAGGCAATGATGCCCTACCACAAAGCCATGTCCTCCGTCATCCGTCAATCGACTGGACTTCCACACCTTGTCCTCAAGTGATGTGTTGGATGAGTTTGTGGCTATGAGCATATTGGACAAGACCGCCGACAATGCGGTGCTTCGCTCCCAAAGAGCAAAGAAGCCCAACCTCGCCTTTGAAGGCCAAGAGTTGTGTCGAAGAAGATGGAGAGGAGGAAGAAGAAGAGAGCAACCTCGAAGATACTAAGTATGATTATCATGAACACATGGTCCTTGCTTCAAGACAATTTTGGAGCAAGAAGAACTCAAGGCCCAACTTCAACAAGAGCAATTCAAGTGGCTCTAAGGGCAAGCAACGAGTGAGGACGTGTTTCAATTGTGGCAATGTGAGTCACTTTGTTGCGGAATGTCCATATGAGAAGAGGGAAGACAATGGTGGCAAGCTCATCCGTAAGGACAAGGCCAAGTCTTTCCCCAACAAGAGCAACTTCCCAAAGAAGTCTCCTCACAAAGCCTTGGTGGTTCAAGAAGAGTACAATGAGGATGATGATGATGATGAGGATGGTGAATCGGTTGCCATGGCCTCCGTGGCCATTGCAATGACTCCTCGGTGTCTCTCTTGGTTCACCCAATGAAAGCATCACCGCCAAGTGCCTCATGGCTAAAGCCACCAACAAGGTAACCCCCAACATCAAAACTACCATCATCAATCATTATTCTTTGACGGATTGCATTGATGAACATGAGGGGACTAATGTAGAGGAAAATGAATTTGAGATCTTTATGAGTAAACTCAAGGGCAAATCCAAGAAGCACTTCGTTGCTCTCTTGGAACAACTTGGTGAAGCCAATGTCATGATCGAGACTCATGAAGAAACCATCTCTAAGATGGAAGGGCATAGTCGTGACTATGCCGATGAGATTTCGGATCTTTCCAATGCTCTTGAGGAAGAGCATGGTCTTCGTTTGGCTCTTGAGGAGTCACACAACGATGATCACGCTAAATTAAAGAAAGACCTTGATCATGCTCTTGTTGTGTCTCATGTGCTTAGTTCCGAGAAGGCAAAGCTTGGAGTTGATCTTTCTAGACTCAACGAGGACTTTGACACTCTCGACAAGGCTCACAAAGTCTTGAAGGGTGCTCATGCTAGTCTCAAAGAGTCTCATGATCAACTCCAAGTGAAGCTAACCAAGGAGAAAGCCACCTTTCCTCATATGATATTGATTGATAATGCAAATGCTACTAACCCTTGTTGTGAGCATGTGCATCTTGTTGAGGAGAATGCTAAGTTGAAGGAGCAACTTGAAAAGGGCCTTGTCACATGCATTCAAGGTGAGAAGAACCTTAACGATCTTTTGAGTAATCAAAAGGAAGTTGTGGCCAAGGAGGGATTGGGTTCGCGCCCAAGCCCAAGAGCAAGAAGAAGAAGAATGACAAGACCAAGCAACCTCCCCCTCTCAAGCAAACTTTTGTGAGGGAGGGAGAGGGTGCTTCTAAGAAGAAGAAGAACCGTGCAAAGGGTGGAAATGTCAAGAAGGACAACGTCATCCCCATGAACATAGCCATGACTTTAACCCCTCTTATGTGTTGTGCCGTGCTAGTGATGGGCATGTTTATGCTAAATTTGTTGGTTCTTCTTATGAGTACATTGAATGGTCTATTTGGGTTCCTAAGACCCTCGTTACTAACATCAAAGGACCCATTACCAAATGGGTACCTAAAACCAAGCATTGATCTCTTGTAGGGTTTGCTTCCGATGGGGATCATGGTTGCTCGATAGTGGAGCAACAAATCATATGACCGGAGCAAGGACATGGTGGTGGACGTGCAAGAGATTCCATCTATGCCCACCGATGTCGAGTGGGGTGATGCATCACATTCTAAGGTATTGGGTCTCGGCAAGGTTGTCATTTCTCATGATCTTACGATCGAGAAAGTCATGCTTGTTGAGTCCCTTGCATACAATTTGCTTTTCGTTCGTCAACTTGCAGTCATGGGTTTTGCTTCTTTCTTTGACATTGATACCGTGGACCTCTTGTGGAGCAAGACTCTTAAAGTAGCCTTTGTTGGGCATGTCGAAAACGTTCTCTATGTGATTAACTTTTCGGAGCGACCCACTAAGACCGCGACATGCCTAATGGCTAAAGTTGACGTGGGATGGCTTTGGCATCGCCGTTTAGCCCATGTCAATATGAGATCTTTGCAAAGTCTTCTCAAGGGGGACCATGTCCGTGGACTAACAAATGTTAGTTTTGCCAAAGACCGTGCTTGCAGTGCTTGCATTGAAGGAAAGCTTCATGAGAAGGCTCACCCTCCCACGACTATCATATACTCAAAGAGACCCTTGGAGCTCCTTCACATGGATCTCTTTGGGCCACCATCATTTGATAGTCTTGGAGGAAGAAAGTATTGCTTGGTGATTGTGGATGACTATTCGAGATACACTTGGGTATATTTCTTCAAGAGGAAGAGTGAGACTCAACAAACCGTCATCGACTTTGCAAATGAAGCTCAACGTCAACATAATTCAAAGATCTTGACCATAAGAAGTGACAACGGCACCGAGTTCAAGAACTACACCTTGGATGAGTTTCTTAGTGATGAGGGAATCAAGCATCAATATTCTGCACCATATACCCCTCAACAAAATGGTGTTGCGGAGAGAAAGAACCGGACGTTGATGGATGCGGCAAGGACCATGATGGCGGAGTTCAAGTCTCCATACAACTTTTGGGCCGAAGCCATCAACACCGCTTGTCATGCTTCCAATCGGCTCTATCTCCGCAAAGGCTTGAACAAGACTCCTTATGAGATACTCATCGGCAACAAGCCCAACCTCAAGTACTTCCGGGTGTTCGGGTGTAAGTGTTTCATTCTCAAGAAAGGTGTTCGTTTGTCTAAATTTGAAGCTAGAGCTCATGAGGGCATATTTGTTGGTTATGCTACAAACTCTCATGCTTACCGTGTCCTCAATAAATCCACGAGACTTATTGAGGAGACGTGTAACGTGGAGTTTGATGAGAATAACGGCTCCCAAGTGGAGCAAAGTGGCACTTGTGATGTAGGTGATGAAATTCCTCCCAAGCCATAAGAAGAATGGGAGTTGGCTTTATCCTACCCATTGAGGAACCCCTTGTGGCCGAAGGAGAGGGACAATGCTCCACTCAAGTGGAGCCATCACCAACCCAAGGCCCACATGCTTCCGAAGATCAAAGTGAAGGCCCTCAACCTCATGAACAAGACCAAGGGCAAGATCGTGCTCAAGACGATGATATCACCTCAAATGATGCCCAAGGTAAAGTTCTCTCCCCCGAGCATGCTCAAGATGGAGATCATGCTCAAGATGGCGCCCAAGATGATCAAGTGACCCCTCCTCATCTCACCTCCGAGGAGGAATTAGAGCGTCGTGCCGCCAAGATTGCTTCCAAACTCACCACCAAAGGCCATCTCATGGAGAATGTGGTTGGAAGCCTAAGAAAAGGGGTAAGCACTTTCGTAGACAATTGGCAAACTATTGTGAACATCACGCGTTTGTCTCTTGTGTTGAACCTCAAACGGTCTATGAGGCGCTCGAAGACTCAGATTGGCTCAATGCCATGCATGAAGAACTCAACAACTTCGAGTACAACAAGGTGTGGAGATTGGTGCCAAGGCCATCGGAGAACCACAGCGTCATTGGAACCAAGTGGATTTTCAAGAACAAGCAAGATGCTAATGGGAACATCATTAGCTACAAGGCAAGATTGGTAGCACAAGGCTACTCCCAAGTCGAGGGTATCGACTACGGTTAAACCTTTGCTCCCGTTGCTAGTCTTGAATACTTAAGTTTGTTGATTGCTTATGCTTCACATCACAACTTTAAGTTGCAACAAATGGATGTAAAAGTGCTTTTCTTAATGGTCCCATCAATGAGTTGGTCTATGTCAAGCAACCCCCGGTTCGAGGACCCCTACTTCCCGGATCATGTGTATCAACTCGATAAGGCACTCTATGGCCTTAAACAAGCCCCACGTATGCGTGGTATGACCACCTTACCGAGTTGTTACAAGATCGTGGTTTTGAAGTGGGGCAAATCGATCCCACTCTTTTACCAAGAAGGTCAATGGGGAGTTGTTTGTATGCCAACTATATGTTGATGATATTATCTTTGGTTCTCCTAACAAAGCTTTCAATGAGGAATTTGCCGCTCTCATGACCTCCAAGTTCAAGATGTCTTCGATGGGAGAGTTGAAGTTCTTCCTTGGTTTCGATATCAAACAAAGAAGAGAAGGAACCTTCATCAACCAAGCCAAATACACTCAAGACATGCTCAAAAGATTCAAGCTAAGTGATGTCAAGCGGCTACTACACCAATGCCCACCAAGTGCCAACTTGACATTGATCCCAATGGTAAAGCGGTGGATCAAAAGGTATATCGCTCCATGATTGGATCCTTGCTTTACCTTTGTGCATCTAGACCGGATATCATGTTGAGTGTGGGAATGTGTGCACGGTTTCAAGCCGCACCAAAGGAAAGTCACTATGTGGCGGTCAAGCGAATCTTTCGATATTTGGCTCATACCCCAAACTTTGGCTTATGGTACCCAAGAGGAGCAAACTTCAAGCTTGAAGAATTTACGGATTCCGATTGGGCGGGAGACAAAGTGGATAGGAAGTCCACCTCCGGAGGGTGTCAATTTCTTGGTTGCTCCTTGGTAAGTTGGTCTTCTAAGAAGCAAAGTTGTGTGTCTCTCTCATCCACCGAAGCGGAATATGTGGCGGCCGGTAGTTGTTGTGCTCAACTCCTATGGATGAGGCAAACTTTAAAGGAGTACGGTGTCATTTGTGACAAAGTGCCTCTTTGGTGTGATAATGAAAGTGCCATCAAGATTTCTCTCAACCCGTGCAACACTTCAAGACGAAGCACATCGAGATTCGGTATCATTTCATCCGGGATCACATTAGGCGAGGAGAGATCGAGCTCAAGTATGTCAACACTCAGGATAACCTTGCAGATATATTCACGAAGCCCTTAGATGAAGCAAGATTTCGTGAGTTAAGGCATGAGCTAAATATCATTGATTTGAGCAATGTGACTTGAGCCCGTGCACTCCCCACCACACTCAACGTGTTGTCTAGTTTAGGTGTAGGCATGGACATAGGGGGAGTATTGTTCTCTCAATGAACTCTCCCTCCCCCCATTATGCATAAATCAATCCCTTCTTTCACATTAGCCATTTTTTATGGTACTTGTGTTCCAAAGACGAGTTTTGGTCATGGGCCCAAGGATAATTCTTCGCGGTGCCATACCATTCCACTCAAACATAGGTGGCTTCGGCCACCGACCTCTCTCTTGAGAGTCCTTGTCGCTTGGTGGTTGCTTGTTGTCTTTTGCCTCTAGTTTGTACCAGAGTTTGTGGTTTCTTGTGTGTAAAAGGTTTCCTTGCAAAGGCCCTCTTTCGCTTTTTGAAACCTGCGGTGACTTGAGATTCACGGTACTACATGGCCAGCGGTACTATCACAGCCTGCCAGTACTACCGCTATGGAGCATCGCAGTACTCGCAACCTCACGGCAGTAATTTTTTTACTGCCGCCCGGTTGAGCGGTACTACCGCCTCGGTGCGGAACTTCCGCCCGAGCGGTACTACCACGACGGTTCGAGGGCATGGGGATAAGGACGGGCAGGGGGAGTTCTAACTCCCCATACCCATTCGCTGCCTTCTCTCCACGTCGCCTCCTTCTCTCCCTTGCTCAAGAACGGAGTCGGCGTCTCTCGCTGGATCTCCTCCACCGGCTGCCCTCCCGTGATTCCGACCGGTGGGATCGTTCCCCACCACGTGCTCTTGCTATGGACCTGTGTTTTTCCCCAATTCCCTCTCCTTGGTGATGGTGTTTGGCGTTTCTAGGTTTTGGGGAGGCTTGTGTGTTCTTGAGATTGATAGGCCTAATCTCTACAAGAATAGGATGAAGGAGTGTAGTATTGCATAGGATTTATATGTGTATTGTTGTCATGTGCTAGATCTGATCACTGTAGCACCGCCGTTGTTTCACGGTTCTTTTCAGATTCAAATCGATAGTTGGATCCGCTGCGACGCGGTACTACCGCCCCGATGGCGCGGTACTACCACTTGCACGGTACTACCGCCCCTCGGGTGCGGTACTACCGCGCTCTGTGCGGCACTACAGCTCTACATCCGCTCCAACCACGGTACTACTGTGACCTCGCACGGTACTACCGCGTTTGGAGCAGTACTACTATTTTAGTGCCGCAGGCAGTGGCAGTCCTACCGTGACTCACACCTATCGCATGCCAACTTTCTCATATGTCTCCTATGTGTTTCTTGTGCTTTTTCGTGGCCTTTGCATTGATCTTCTTTGCGTCTTTGGTGCTTTGCGTGTGTTTTGGTGGTGGCTCGCCGGTCCAATCCCAGCCGTGACACTGGCTCCAAGCGTCACAAGAACCCCGGTGAAGCACCAGAGGGCTCCTCCTCCGCCCCAAGCGCCATGTCAAGACAATCGCCAACAAGTTCAAGGAGCCCGCCAAGGGCATGGATGAGATGCCCCACTCGACCACGTCCGTCTCGTGCAACTTGATCCAGACGTGACCCCTCGTTCCTCGGTCCGTGTTGTGAGCTGTTACGGAACAAGCATCAAACCAACGTCTATCCGGACGTCATCAAGAACAAGGTAATACCTATGTGGATGTGAAGTGGATTGACATGCATCACTTAAGGAAGGATAAGTTCCGTGCCTACTTTGGAGAGGCTCTGGACTTGGTGGAGCAGTTTGGCATTGAGCATGTGATCTCTTTTCACCTTGACTATGATCCTGAGCTCATTGGTCAGTTCTTTGCTTCATCTACTTTCACCCCAATGAGGAGAGGAGGATGACTGGATGACAAATGGCCGTAAGTCGATCGCTACACGGAAGGAGTTCATGGATTTGCTCCAAGTTCCTCGATGACGGGCTTGACTTCCCCGTGGGTGTTCGTCCCCATGCCAACCTCGACTCGCCAACAAGGACAGGCTTGCACCGTACTATGTTGAGAAGACACTTCCAAGTGGCAAGATAGGGTTGGTGCTCAACTCTTTCTGGATATCATGAACCGCATCTTCCGCAACTCCTTGTTCCCCGCATTGGTGACAAGGACAAGGTCCATGCCTATATGGTGGATATGATGCTCATCTGCGAGGAGGCTCGTGTGTCTCAGACTCAGCCACTTGATATCTCACACATCATGTGGTGTGATCTTCGATTTGCGGTGTTCAACCGCAAAGTGCCTATCTACGGGCCGTATCTGTTTCTGCTGATCTCGAGGACTTGGGAGAAGATGCTCCCTGGTGAGGAGTTCCTTACCCCTGACTGGATTCGCCATGACCCCATCTGTCTGCGTGTCAAACCCAACTGGGCCAACACTACTACTCGTGCCGAGGCGTCTGCTGCTAGAGCTGCTGTTGGAGAGGAGGATCTTTGGCGCCGAGAATGTTGATGAGGGCCATGCTGCTAGGCCTTCACAGAGCTCCTCTATGCCTTCTTGGGCCACGAAGCTGAAGGACAAGATGAAGACTCTTTTCTGCATGCAAGCCAAGGGGCAGTACAAGACTCATGTGGCATCCAAGGAGAGTCGTCGCCGGGACAGGAAGATCTTGAAGCTCTATGGTGAGGATGTGTCTGGCGGAGTGCGAGGAGCACATCACTCCAGAGGCCGAGTGGATGGCGAAGCAAGGCTACAAGTGGACTGATTCGAGGAGGACGCCGAGGAGTCCATCCCTGCCGAGGAGTCTGACGGAGAGGGTTGGGACGAGTTCCCTTCGCTTGAGCCACCGCCAGTGTGTAGGTGTCCTCTCTGCCTTTTTGGCGTCTCGATGCCAAAGGGGGAGAGAGCGAGGGATTCTTGAGTCTTGTGTCGTGTTCGTGTTTGGTGTGTTTATTATGCGTTTCGGTTGAACCTCGCTTTGCATTGTTTGAACCTCGTTTTAGTTGCTTTTCCTTCATACGGTGTAAGACATATGCACTCTATCTATCTTAGCAAGCTTATGTTATATCGTGCTATATGTTGCTTAGATGTTATTCTTCGGACCTTTGTCTCTAAAATATAGGGGGAGTGGTGATCCTAGTACGTGTGCTATGCAGTCCAAAGCATTCATCCAGAGTGCACACATCTAGGGGAGCCCGTCTATATTTTGGAGAGGAGGGTTGCCCTTGCTCTATTTTATTGTATCTTTGTGCAAATCCCGTATTGTCATCAATCCACCAAAAAGGGGGAGATTGTAAGGGCATATTTATCCCGTAAGTGTTTTGGTGATTGATGACGATACTTTTGCGGACTAATCGTGCTCTGAGTTCCTCAGATGGTTCATCTCTAGGCTCGAGACGATTCGGTGCCCCTCGGAGACTATTGAAGACGGCGTCGTCCTACGTTTCTTTTTGGTGGATTTGAGTCGTAGGAGAGCCATACTATTAAGAGGGGTCCGTCGGAAAGGTTAGGGCGGAATCAACACGTACACTTGTCCCTCCTTTCCATGCACTTTGGAGCTTCCCTTCATTATCTTGGTTGTGCGGAAATCTGACAACTGCCACTGTACTTGCGGTAGTACCGCAGCTCCCAGGCCTAGTGCCGCTCCGGTGCGGTAGTAGGGGCGGATGTAATTTTTTACATCCGCGCCCACCACGGTAGTACCGCTCGTCCAGCGCGGTAGTACCGCGGAGCCCACGGTAGTACTGCTCCCTATGAGCCATAGTACCGTGGCCCTCCTACCGAGTACCGTAGTTTCACGGTAGTAGGCATGAGCTACGGTAGTACCGCTCCTCCGGAGCGGTAGTACCGCGTCGGATTTTTGCACTACCGCTGTTTCACCGGAAGTTGGCACAGATGTAATTTATTTCATCCGCGCCCTTCTCGGTCGTGACTCTCGCCTTGCGGTAGTACCGCAAGGGGAAATAGTACCGCATAGCGGTAGTACTGCCCTTAGTCGAGCTAGTCGGCCTGTCTTTGCTGCCGTAGTACCGTGGTCCGCCACGGTAGTACCGCGGCCTGTGTAGTACCGCTACCGAGCGGTAGTACCGCGTGTCGCGGGCTGAATAAGTGGATAACGGTTGGATTTTTTCCACGACTATATAAGGGGCATCTTCAACCTCTAGTTGATCACCTCTTCTCTCTCTAAGCTCCATTGTTGCTCCAAGCTCCATTTTGGCCCGATCTCTCTCCCTAGCCAATCAAACTTGTTGATTTGCTCGTGATTGGGTGACAAGGGCCCGATCTACACTTCCACCACAAGATATTTGATTCCCCCACTTATCCCTTGCGGATCTTGTTACTCTTGGGTGTTTGAGCATCCTAGACGGTTGAGGTCACCGTGGAGCCATATTCCATTGTGGTGAAGCTTCGTGGTGTTGTTGGGAGCCTCCAATTAAGTTGTGGAGATTGCCCCAACCTTGTTTGTAAAGGTTCGGTCGCCGCCTTCAAGGGCACCAATAGTGGAATCACGGCTCTTGCATTGTGCAATGGCGTGAGGAGATTACTGTGGCCCTAGTGGCTTCTTGGGGAGCATTGTGTCTCCACACCGCTCTAACGGAGACGCATTTCCCCTCAAAAGGAAGGAACTTGGTAACACATCCTCGTCTCCACCGCTCCACTCTTGGTTATCTTATCCCTTTACTTGTGCAAGCTTATTTGTGTTCCTATCCTTGCTTGCTCGTGTGCTTGTGTTGTTGCATCATATAGGTTGTCCACCTAGTTGCACATCTAGACAACCTTTATTATTGCAAAGTTTAAATTGGTAAAGAAAAGCTTAAAAATTGTTAGTTGCCTATTCACCCCCCCTCTAGTCAACTATATCGATCCTTTCAATCTGGATGGACACGAAGGCGAGTATAAAGTTGTTGCTAAATTCTTTGTAATTATATACTACATAATTTTATTTTGTCTTCTGGTGTTTGACCGTGGACACTGAAATTTTTGTATCTACATCAGCCTGCATAATTTGATTTTGTCTTCTACAGATGTCCACTTTTGGGTGCGTTTTTCTAAAAAAGAAGAATTGTCCAGTGTCTACATCCCGTGCTACCGTCTCCCAACAATTGCACTCATAAGCCATATGGTCCTTGACTTCTGCACGACTGAGTAATGACCACGTACGAATCCAGTCAGTTGCTCTGTAGATGACCTGCAAAAAAAATAGTGATATTTTGTCTGTTAAAAATCATATCATTCGGACAGTTCCACATAGGCCAAAGTAATGCGCACACTGTTGGGGAACGTAGTAATTTAAAAAAAATCTACGCACACGCAAGATGATGGTGATGCATAACAATGAGAGGGGAGAGTATCGTCCACGTACCCTCATAGACCGTAAGCGGAAGCGTTATGACAACGCGGTTGATGTAGTCGTACGTCTTCATGATCGACCGATCCAAGTACCAAACGTACGGCACCTCCGTGATCTGCACACGTTCAGCTCGGTGACGTCCCACGAACTCACGATCCAAAGAGAGCCGAGGAGAGTTCCACAAGATGATGGCGTGATGACGGTGTGGATAAAGCTACCGACGTAGGGCTTCGCCTAAGCACCGCTACGATATGACCGAGGTGGATTATGGTGGAGGGGGGCACCACACACGGGTAAAGATCAATGATCAACTTGTGTGTCTATGGGGTGCCCCCCTCCCCGTGTATAAAGGAGTGGAGGAGGGGAGGGGCCGGCCCTCTCTATGAGGCATACTGGGAGTCCTACTCCCACCGGGAGTAGGATTCCCCCTTTTCCATGTAGTAGGAGTAGGAGTCAAGGAAAGGGAAGAGAGAAGAGAAGGAAGGAGGGGGCGCCGCCCTCCCCTAGTCCAATTCGGACTAGGCCTTGGGGGGGCACGCGGCTTGCCTCTCTCTCTCTCTCCCTTAAAACCCAGTAAGGCCCATATACTCCTCGGTCGATTCTCGTAACTCTCCGGTACTCCGATAAATACCCAAATCACTCGGAACCTTTCCGATGTCCGAATATAGTCGTCCAATATATCGATCTTTACATCTCGACCATTTCGAGACTCCTCGTCATGTCCTCGATCTCATCCGGGACTTCGAACTGCCTTCGGTACATCAAAACAGATAACTCATAATATAAATCGTCACCGAACGTTAAGCGTGCGGACCCTACGGGTTCGAGAACTATGTATACATGACCGAGACACGTCTCCGGTCAATAACCAATAGCGGAACCTGGATGCTCATATTGGCTCCCACATATTCTACGAAGATCTTTATCGGTCAAACCGCATAACAACATACGTTGTTCCCTTTGTCATCGGTATGTTACTTGCCCGAGATTCGATCGTCGGTATCTCAATACCTAGCTCAATCTCGTATCGGCAAGTCTCTTTACTCGCCGTAATACATCATCCATAACTAACTCATTAGTCACATTGCTTGCAAGGCTTATAGTGATGTGCATTACCGAGAGAGCCCAGAGATACATCTCCGACAATCGGAGTGACAAATCCTAATCTTGATCTATGCCAACTCAACAAGTACCATTGGAGACACCAGAGAGCACCTTTATAATCACCCAGTTACGTTGTGACGTTTGGTAGCACACAAAGTGTTCCTCCGGTATTTGGGAGTTGCATAATCTCATAGTCATAAGAACATGTATAAGTCATGAAGAAAGCAATAACAACATACTAAACGATCAAGTGCTAAGCTAACGGAATGGGTCAAGTCAATCACATCATTCTCTAATGATGTGATCCCGTTAATCAAATGACAACTCATGTCTATGGCTAGGAAACTTAACCATCTTTGATTCAACGAGCTAGTCAAGTAGATGCATACTAGTGACACTTTGTTTGTCTATGTATTCACACATGTACTAAGTTTCCGGTTAATACAATTCTAGCATGAATAATAAACATTTATCATGAAATAAGGAAATAAATAATAACTTTATTATTGCCTCTAGGGCATATTTCCTTGATCTCCCACTTGCACTAGAGTCAATAATCTAGTTCACATCGCCATGTGATTTAACACTAATATTCACATCTCGCATGTGATTAACACCCATAGTTCACATCGTCATGTGACCAACACCCAAAGGGTTTACTAGAGTCAATAATCTAGTTCACATCGATATGTGATTAACACCAAAGAGTACTAAGGTGTGATCATGTTTTGCTCGTGAGAGAAGTTTAGTCAACGGGTCATCACATTCTGCACCGTATGTATTTTGCAAAATATTCTATGTCTACAATGCTCTGCACGGAGCTACTCTAGCTAATTGCTCCCACTTTCAATATGTATCCAGATTGAGACTTAGAGTCATCTGGATTGGTGTAAAAGCTTGCACCGATGTAACTCTTTTATCACCTCCATAATCGAGAAACATTTCCTTAGTCCTTACTAAGGATATTCTTGACCGCTGTCTAGTGATCTACTCCTAGATCAAAATTGTACTCCCTTGCCAAACTCAGAGCAAGGTATACAATAGGTCTAGTACATGACATAGCATACTTTATAGAACCTATGATCGAGGCATAGGGAATGAATTTTCATTCTTTTCTATTTTCCGCCATGGTCGGGTTTTTGAGTCTTACTCAACTTCACACCTTGCAACACGTGCAAGAACTCCTTCATTGACTGTTCCGTTTTGAACTACTTCAAAATCTTATCAAGGTATGTACTCATTGAAAAATCTTATCAAGCGTCTTGATCTATCTGTATAGATCTTGATGCTCAATGTGTAAGCAGCTTCACCGAGGTATTTCTTTGAAAAACTCTTATTCAAGTATCCTTTTATGCTATCCAGAATTTTTATATCATTTCCAATCAAAAATATGTCATCTACATATAGTTTTAGAAATGCTACAGAGCTCCCACTCACTTTCTTGTAAATACAGGCTTCTCCAAAAGTCTGTATAAAACCATATGCTTTGATCAACTCATCAAAGCGTATATTCCAGCTCCGAGACGCTTGCACCAGTCCATAGATGGATCCCTGGAGCTTGCACATTTTGTTAGCATCTTTAGGATTGACAAAATCTTCTGGTTGCATCATATACAACTCTTCTTTAATAAATCCATTAAGGAATGCAATTTTGACATCCATTTGCCAGATTTCATAAAATGTGGCAATTGCTAACATGATTCAGACAGACTTAAGCATCGATATGAGTGAGAAAATCTCATCATATTCAACACCTTGAACTTGTCAAAAAACTTTTTGCGACAAGTCGAGCTTTGTAGATAGTAACACTACTATCAGCGTCTGTCTTCCTCTTGAAGATCCATTTATTTTCTATGGCTTGCCGATCATCGGGCAAGTCCACCAAAGTCCACACTTTGTTCTCATACATGGATCCCATCTCAGATTTGATGGCCTTCAAGCCATTTCGCGGAATCTGGGCTCATCATCTCTTCCTCATAGTTCGTAGGTTCATCATGGTCTAATAACATGATTTCCAGAACATGATTATCGTACCACTCTGGTGCGGACTGTACTTTGGAAGACCTACGAGGTTCTGTAGTAACTTAATCTGGAGTTTCATGATCATCATCATTACCTTCCTCACTAATTGGTGTAGGAATCACTGGAACTAATTTATGTGATGAACTACTTTCCAATTCAGGAGAAGGTACAATTACCTTATCAAGCTCTACTTTCCTCCCACTCACTTCTTTCGAGAGAAACTCCTTCTCTAGAAAGGATCCATCTTAGCAACGAATATCTTGCCTTCGGATCTGTGATAGAAGGTGTACCCAACAGTTTCCTTTGGGTATTCTATGAAGACGCACTTATCCAATTTGGGTTCGAGCTTATCAGGTTGAATTTTTTCACATAAGCATCGCAGCCCCAAACTTTAAGAAACGACAACTTTGGCTTCTTGCCAAAACCATAGTTCATAAGGCGTCGTCTCAACGGATTTTGATGGTGCCCTATTTAAAGTGAATGCAGCTGTCTCTAATGCATAACCCCAAAACGATAGTGGTAAATTGGTAAGATACATCATAGATCGCACCATATCCAATAATGTGTGGTTACGACATTCATACACACCATTACGCTGTGGTGTTCCATGTGGCGTGAGCTGTGAAACTATTCCACATTGTTTTTAAATGAAGGCCAAACTCGTAGCTCAAATATTCTCCTCTATGATCAGATTGTAGAAACTTTATTTTCTTGTTACGATGATTCTCCACTTCACTCAGAAATTCTTTGAACTTTTCAAATGTTTCAGACTTGTGCTTCATTAAGTAGATATACTCATATCTGCTCAAATCATCTGTGAAGGTCAGAAAATAACGATACCCGCCACGAGCATCAACACACATTGGACTGCATACATCGGTATGTATTATTTCCAACAAGTCAAGAGCTTCGTTCCATTGTTCCGGAGAACGGAGTTTTAGTCATCTTGCCCAAAAGGCACGGTTCGCAAGCATCAAATGATTCATAACCAAGTGATTCCAAAAATCCATCTTTATGGAGTTTCTTCATGCGCTTTACACCGATATGACCCAAACGGCAGTGCCACAAATAAGTTACACTATCATTATCAACTTTGCATCTTCTGGCATCAATATTATGAATATGTGTATCACTACGATCGAGATCCAACAAACTATTTTCATTGGGTGTATGACCATCGAAGGTTTTATTCATGTAAACAGAACAACAATTATTCTCTGACTTTAAATGAATAACCGTATTGCAATAAACATGATCAAATCATATTCATGCTCAAGACAAACACCAAATAACATTTATTTAGGTTTAACACTAATCCCGAAAGTACAGGGAGTGTGCGACGATGATCATATCAATCTTGGAACTACTTCCAACACACATCATCACTTCACCCTCAACTAGTCTTTGTTTGTTCTGTAACTCCTGTTTCGAGTTACTAATTTTTAGCAACCGCACAAGTATCAAATACCCAGGGGCTACTATAAACACTAGTAAGTTACACATCAATAACCTGTATATCAAATATACCCTTGTTCACTTTGCCATCCTTCTTATCCACCAAATATTCAGGGCATTTCCGCTTCCAGTGACCATTTCCTTTGCAGTAGAAGCACTCAGTTTCAGGCTTTAGTCTAGCTTTGGGCTTCTTCACGGAAGTGACAACTTGCTTGCCATTCTACATGAAGTTTCCTTTCTTTCCCTTTGCCCTTTTCTTAAAATTAGTGGTCTTTTCAATCATCAACACTTGATGCTCTTTCTTGATTTCTACCTTCATCGATTTCATCATCATGAAAAGATCGGGAATCGTTTTCGTCCTCCCTTGCATACTATAGTTCATCACGAAGTTCTACTAACTTGGTGATGGTGAATAGAGAACTCTGTCAATCACTATCTTATCTGGAAGATTAACTCCCACTTGATTCAAGCGATTGTAGTACCCAGACAATCTGAGCATATGCTCACTGCTTGAGCTATTCTCCTCCATCTTTTAGCTATAGAACTTGTTGGAGACTTCATATCTCTCAACTCGGGTATTTGCTTGAAATATTAACTTCAACTCCTCGAACATCTCATATGGTCCATGACGTTCAAAACGTCTTTGAAGTCCCGATTCTAAGCCGTTAAGCATGGTGCACTAAACTATCAAGTAGTCATCATATTGAGCTAGCCAAACGTTCATAACGTCTGCATCTACTCCTGCAATAGGTCTGTCACCTAACGGTGCATCAAGGACATAATTCTTACGTGCAGCAATGAGGATAAACCTCGGATCACGGACCCGATCCGCATCATTGCTACTATCATCTTTCAACCTAGTTTTCTCTAGGAACACATATAAAACATAGGGAAGCAACAACGCGAGCTATTGATCTGCAACATTATTTGCAAAATACTATCAGGACTAAGTTCATGATAAATTAAAGTTTAATTAATCATATTACTTAAGAACTCCCACTTAGATAGACATCCCTCTAATCATCTAAGTGATCACGTGATCCAAATCAACTAAACCAAAACCGATCATCACGTGAGATGGAGTAGTTTTCAGTGGTGAACATCACTATGTTGATCATATCTACTATATGATTCACGCTCGACCTTTCGGTCTCAGTGTTCCGAGGCCATATCTGCATATGCTAGGCTCGTCAAGTTTAACCCGAGTATTTCTACGTGTGCAAAACTGGCTTGCACCCGTTGTATGTGAACGTTGAGCTTATCACACCCGATCATCACGTGGTGTCTCGGCACGACAAACTTTGGCAACGGTGCATACTTAGGGAGAACACTTTTACCTTGAAATTTAGTGAGAGATCATCTTATAAAGCTACCGCCGAACTAAGCAAAATAAGATGTATAAAAGATAAACATCGCATGCAATCAAAATATGTGACATGATATGGCCATCATCATCTTGTGCCTTTGATCTCCATCTCCAAAGCATCGTCATGATCTCCATCGTCACCGGCATGACACCATGATCTCCATCATCTTGATCTATATCAATGTGTCATCACATGGTCGTCTCGCCAACTATTGCTCTTGCAACTATTGCTATCGCATGATAAAGTAAAGCAATTATTTGGCGCTTGCATCTTATCAATAAAGAGACAACCATAAGGCTTCCGCCAGTTGCCGATAACTTCAACAAAACATGATCATCTCATACAACAACTTATATCTCATCACGTCTTGACCATATCACATCACAACATGCCCTGCAAAAACAAGTTAGACGTCCTCTACTTTGTTGTTGCAAGTTTTACGTGGCTGCTACGGGCTTAGCAAGAACCGTTCTTACCTATGCATAAAAACCACAACAATATTTCGTCAAGTTAGTGCTGTTTTAACCTTCTCAAGGACCGGGCGTAGCCACACTCGGTTCAACTAAAGTTGGAGAAACTGACACCCGCCAGCCACCTATGTGCAAAGCACGTCGGTAGAACCAGTCTCGCGTAAGCGTCTGGCGTAATGTCGGTCCGGCCGCTTCATCCAACAATACCGCCGAACCAAAGTATGACATCTTTGGTAAGCGGTATGACTTGTATCGCCCACAACTCACTTGTGTTCTACTCGTGCATATAACATCTACGCATAAACGTGGCTCTGATGCCACTGTTGGGGAACATAGTAATTTCAAAAAATTTCCTACGCACACGCAAAGATCATGGTGATGCATAGCAACGAGAGGGGAGAGTGTCGTCCACGTACCCTCGTAGACTGTAAGTGGAAGCGTTATGACAACGCGGTTGATGTAGTCGTACGTCTTCACGATCGACCGATCCAAGTACCGAACGTACGACACCTCCGCGATCTGCACACGTTCAGCTCGGTGACGTCCCACGAACTCACGATCCAGTAGAGCTTCGAGGGAGAGTTCCGTCAGCATGATGGCGTGATGACGGTGTTGATGAAGCTACCGACGCAGGGCTTCGCCTAAGCACCGCTACGATATGACCGAGGTGGATTATGGTGGAGGGGGGCACCGCACACGGTTAAAGATCAATGATCAACTTGTGTGTCTATGGGGTGCTCCCCTTCCCGTATATAAAGGAGTGAAGGAGGGGAGGGGCCGGCCCTCTCTACAGCGCGCCCTGGGGAGTCCTACTCCCACCGGGAGTAGGATACCCCCTTTTCCATGTAGTAGGAGTAGGAGTCAACGAAAGGGAAGAGAGAAGAGAAGGAAGGAGGTGACGCCGCCCCTCCCCTAGTCCAATTCGGACTAGGGCTTGGGGGGGGGCTTCCTCTCTCTCTCTCCCCCTTAAAGCCCAATAAGACCCATACTCCCTGGCGAATTCCCGTAACTCTCCGGTACTCCGATAAATACCCGAATCACTCGGAGCCTTTCCGATGTCCGAATATAGTCGTCCAATATATCGATATTTACGTCTCGACCATTTTGAGACTCCTCGTCATGTCCCCGATCTCATCCGGGACTCCGGACTACCTTCGGTACATAAAAACAAATAACTCATAATATAAATCGTCACCGAACGTTAAGCGTGCGGACCCTACTGGTTCGAGAGCTATGTAGACATGACCGAGACACGTCTCCGGTCAATAACTAATAGCGGAACCTGTGCTCATATTGGCTCCCACATATTCTACGAAGATCTTTATCGGTCAAACCGCATAACAACATACGTTGTTCCCTTTGTCATCGGTATGTTTCTTGCCCGAGATTCGATCGTCGGTATCTCAATACCTAGCTCAATCTCGTTACCGGCAAGTCTCTTTACTCGTTCCGTAATACATCATCCCGCAACTAACTCGTTAATCATATTGCTTGCAAGGCTTATAGTGATGTGCATTACCGAGAGGGCTCAGAAATACCTCTCCGATAATCGGAGTGACAAATTCTAATCTTGATCTATGCCAACTCAACAAGTACCATCGGAGACACCTGTAGAGCACCTTTATAATCACCCAGTTACGTTGTGACGTTTGGTAGCACACAAAGTGTTCCTCCGGTATTCGGGAGTTGCATAATCTCATAGTCATAGGAAGGTCAAGTCAATCACATCATTCTCTAATGATGTGATCCCGTTAATCAAATGACAACTCATGTCTATGGCTAGGAAACTTAACCATCTTTGATTCAACGAGCTAGTCAAGTAAAGGCATACTAGTGACACTTTGTTTGTCTATGTATTCACACATGTACTAAGTTTCCGGTTAATACAATTCTATCATGAATAATAAACATTTATCATGAAACAAGGAAATAAATAATAACTTTATTATTGCATCTAAGGCATATTTCCTTCACACACCCCAACTCAAATATGCGTTGCTATTTTGGACTCCACCCCAATTGGCGAAATCCCAAATAAAATAGCAATGGTATTAGGAGGACTGACACTAAATGCCACATACAATATGCGCCACAGTAGTTTGGCTAGTGTGCATTTGGAAAAGATGTTGGATTGATTCATCTTGACCACAGAAAAAACACCATTTATTGACCTTCAGATTATGTTTTGTCGAGTTATCCATAGTCAAAGATCACTTCCTTGTGAAACAAACCACATAAAGACTTTTTTCGAAGGCACCTTATTTTTTTAAAAGTGTAGCGACTTTGAGATTGGACCAGGGTTTAACAAATCTATATACATAGATTTCACTAAGAATACCCCTGACATCGATAATTTCCAGTGTAGTGTATTTGGCTCATCAGAAAGGTTAACATCCATCAACATGCGGACAAGATGTAGCCATCTGTCCCATCACCCCCCTCCCACTAGGGATATCGTGAACTGAATGTTTAAGGGAACCGATCGTAGAATTATACTTACGAAAGGCTCTTTACGTTTACAAAAGGGTTGGATATTGTGTGGCCACTGTCGCGTCCCCTAGCTATGTATATTACAAAAACCTAGTGGTATTAACGTTCCCTACAATGAATTTGGTCCTATTAAAAAAGGCAACCTTTGTTCCCATCAGCCCCTTCCAAAAAGGCGAACCACTTGGCTACAACATTACTTGTGCGAGGGTCTTGGATTGCAGATACTTGTTACTCGGTAATTGTATCCACATACTCTCGTCCTCTGCAAAAAGCTATATAACCATTAACTAAGCAGGCACCAATTATTTACCTCAAGGTTTTGGCATACTTAAAAAAAATCAAATACATGTTATTTTTTCGAAATAATGTTTTAAAACATTTTTTGAATTCGTGTTAAAGTTTTTCTAACACACATTAAAACATTTTTTTGTCTGATGCAAATTTTTTAACTACACGGACATTTTTGTTTACATTCCATAATCATTTTTACAAATTTCATGAAAACATTTCTAAAACTCATGAACACTTTTTCCACTATAATGTACATTTTATTTGAATTTTACAAAACACTTTTTTACGAGTTACACAAAGATTTTTTACACTATATATATGTATATATATTTAAATGTCATGTACATTTTGTTGAAATGTGTGAACATTTTTTAAATGTCACGAGCATTTCTTTGAATGCTATCAACATTGTAAAAATATTGAGGTAACTGATTTTTTACACCATTTAAAGAATTTTCATGATCGTAGAGAGCATTTTTATTTGTTAAAGTAAATTAACGAAATCATTTTTTAGAATGTCTGAAAATAAAAAAAGGAAAAGTAAAAAGGAACGAAGTTGGCGAACTAATACTACTGGGCTGGTCCACTTAGCGTGCTCCTCTGTTCTCGCTACAGGCCCCTTCGCTGGGCCGGTCCAGCCAGGTCGCAGGCCGTGGAAAAGACCCAGGTGAGTGTGAGCGAGCGACCCCCTCTTCCATGCCTCTCCTCCCTCGCCGCCCCTTTGCCTTTGCCCTCCTTCCTTGTCCCCTCCCCTCCCTCCGGCCGAATCAATCTGAATCCAATCCTCATCAAAATCCTAAAATCTCGAAGCATGGCAATAAAGTCAGCCAGCATCTCGTGTTTTCTCCGGTGCGGCTCTGCCGCCGGCGCCGTTAGGCCATCCGTATGGGCGCGCAGCGCCGGTTTCCTCGGCCGCGGCAGCCGTACCGATGGAACCGGCTCGAAGCTGTACTGCAGCGCCCCTACTCCCTGGAGCTACGCTCACAACTTCGACTCGGACTCGGAATCCATGCCGCCTGGCCCTTGGTGGGGCGAGGCGCTGCTCGAAGAAGACGCCGAGTTTTTTCCTCTCGCCGATTTTATTCCAGTTGGACAGGGCAGGAAAGAACTAGATGCTATATGGCATGCCCTCGTCGCTGGCCCGCTCGAATCCATCGTCCTCACGCTGCGCGAGGTCATGGCCGCCGGCAACTTGTTCCGCTGCCGCAGCTTCCATGTCGGCACTCTCTCAGGTATAAAAGGGTTAATCTTTACTCCGTTCACTAATACAGTACTGAATATCATTATTTGTTAACGATCTTCTGTCTTTTAGTTTAGATCGCAATTCTAGATCGGAAAATTGTAGGCAGTGCTTGCCCTGTATAGACAACAAAATTGAACTTTATATAGTGACAATTTAAGCCCATTTACTAACACTGAATATCATGCATGATAGTAGTATGTTTTAGTTTAGACTGCAATCCTCCATCGGAAAATTGTGTACGGTGTCTGGTCGTCTATAAGGTACTGATGGTGCTACTCAAGATGAGCTGAAGTAATATGGTTTATAAGTTACTAAAGATGTTTTATGGTACATGCAGGTGCTTTGCTAGTTCTTGCTGCGTTTTGCCAACTCTGCAAAACGACACCTACCCTTTTCATGGACATTGTTCTTGGGTATGTGTTCTACAAGCTAAGTGTTTTATCTGCACAGTTGCAAAAAGATGGCAGGTCATTTAGCATATGTGCACGGATACAGCTAGGTGAGTTGAAGACTTAAGTTTACCCTACATTTTTTGTGTCTAGAGTTACTGTATTCCCCCATATATGCAGTAGTATGCACAGAGGATAAAATGCATGGTTTGGCTATGTATTTGCTTATTGTACCCCCTCCATCTCAAAATCTAAGTTCGATCTAGATTGTGCTTAAGTCAAACTTTCTTAAATTGGTACTTAAACCAATCCAAATAGAACCTACATTTTGGGATGGAGGAAGTACTTGGTTTCCCGTGGTAGTTTTTCACTTATGCTGATATGATTCTTTTTCTTGTTTCTTTTTGCTGCAGTTCTTCTACTTATTTTGTCTTTCAAGGATAACAGTGCATTTCAGGTATGATATTTTCCACCTACAATATGGCTCAACATGATCCTCATAGTCCCTTCTTGAGGAAGTTTGTGCAGTTATATGCTTCAGTAATTAATCTTTGTATGCTTTTCTTGGCTGGTGATAGGGTTTCTACCGCTTTCTTGTGGAATTGATCTGGTAAGTGTTGCAGCATAAGACTTTGATTATATAAAGAAAAATATCATTTTTTTTATGCTTCATATTTTGGTCGTGATTCTTTAGTCCCCATTGGTGCTTGTTCTAGAAGAAACAAAAAAGTACCAATTGATTCATGGTTGGCATACTTTTCCAGTTTCCTTGTTCTATAAAATTTACTAATCAATGCCTATTTTTTCCTGTTCTTTAATTATAATTACTCAATGCCATTGAAATCGAAACAAGGTGCATGGACCTTTTATCTGCTAAAATCTGATACTAATTTCTGGAGGCCAATCTGAATGATAGTGTAATGCTGAAAACTTGTAACACTGAACAACGAGGATACATATACATTCGAAATTGCATGGTTTTATGTAGAGCATAAATTGAGTTTGAGACAATGGATAAGTGATGGCTGATCCCAAAAGTGAAATATGATGGCCATTTCATATGAGGACCTTTGCAAGTTTTGTACACACAAAAAAGTTTCATAAGCAAGGAAAAAGAGCACTATTCGTGCATTTTGGCTTCTCCTCACGCCTAGCTCGCTTGAGTGGTGTTTATATGCCTAGGTAGAGTACAGCAGCAGCACAAAATTGAGGGGAGACCAGTAAAGAAACCAGGAGCTCACCTGCCTGAAGAAATACTAACATGAGAACGAACTGAGGAGGTTAGGAGCGTGCGGTGACACGTGGAGTATATTGAGGGCGGGCAGCCAGTGACGTGAGGAGAAGGAGCTCGATGTCAAGCTTAGGGATGTGAGGAGGAGCTCTGAGTCAGACGGTGCGACAAGGAGGAGCTCAAGGTTGAGGTTAGTGGTGTGACAAGGAAGAGTTTCTGATGCGGCGCAGGCGGCTCAAGGGAGTGAGTCTAAACCTAACCCGATGCCCCTGCTTGGTTATTTCCTCTTTCCTGGTGCCCCTATCTGCCTCCTGCCGCTTCCTTTTCTTGCTTCCTATTGCTCCCATGCTCACGCCAAGTGCTGTACCGCACACCTAATCTCCTGACTAGCAGAAAGGTGCTATGCCTAGGCACGCCACACACTTATTTAACCGCACTCGGCTGAAGTGCTGCGTTCGGCGCATAAGCTCGCTTTTTTTAATCCTTGTTCATAAGGGATCAAGATACTAGTACTGTAGTACTTGTTAGTTCTTGTGCACATAACAAAGTTCATGAAATATAATAAGCACGTCATTTTTGTTATATGTCCACTGGTAAAGGGAAAATAAGCACATCATTTTTGTTATATAACCGCTTGTCTTCTATTTTTTGCACATGACATATCATGCGCTTTCACGTTTTTTTTTACATATAAATACATAAACGTATTTTTTGCACATGACAAATGTGTATTTTTTTTGACTGAACTGTAGGGAAAAGCCCCACAGTGTTTAAAGCTTTATTAATGAGAAAAGAGATTAGAAAGTACACAGATCACCAGGGGTAATAAAAAACAAACTAAGAGCTGTACAAAAGATAAAAAAAGAAAGGAAAAGGGCTAACCCCTCAGGAATAAACCTCAAGGAGGCAAAAAAGAAATCCATCTAAGCAGCTCTTCCTAAATCTTGGTTTAATCCTGTGCTGCATCAGAGTGCAAATGTACGGGTTGGTCGCATCCCAGAAGATACGCATCTTTAACTTTTATGTGTTTCTTATCGTATCTACTTCCTGAATACAGTACCTTATTTACCATTTGGATTGGATAGAGTATGCACGAATGTTAAATTCATGCACTCATCTTTAACTTTTGGGTGTTTTCTTATTGTTTTTTCCAGTTCCTGAATACAATACCTTGTTTACCATTTGGATTGGATAGAGTATGCATGGGTGTTAAATTCATGCACAGATATTTTGTGTGCTTTAGGTAGACATGCATATGGAACATAATGTAGAGCACCATTTGTCCAATGAACTGGGTCTTTTGCTGAATCAATAGATGCATTTGGTTACTGCACACAACTAATCTAGCTACTGGATTTTGTAGCTGAGTGGGTATGAACCACTGGAATTTTGATCAAGGCACTCCGCTTTCAGCAAAGTCTTGACCTGACATGAAGCAAACTATTTGTTGTTTTTTATTTTATTTATTTTTATCTTGCATGCCTGTCTGAACATTATTCCCCTTTGCTTCTGTCGTATGTAATCACAAATGTCTGTTTGATCTCAGGGCGCTCAATGTTTACATGTATTTCATTATGGCCTATGAGGCGACCTTCGGCGTGAAGCATGGAAGACTCTACTGGCTTGCAATCTATAGATGGATGCGGACGAAAGGAGGCCTGGCGAAGGTGCTGAAGCATACCTTTCTTGATATCTTTGGAGGAAATAAGAAGCCAGTCTCGATAAAAAGAAGGAATAGAAAGCGGCAGTAGGGAGATGCAAATAGGGTGCTCTGCTCAAACTTTTGTTCCTGTGTCTAGGCATATATAGTTATGGTAGTAGGCTCACGGTGTACGCTTCTGGTTCTGGAGCTTCTTTTTGTTGACAAGGTTTCAGCGAAGTTGGTCAATCACATCGTGTTTATGTTGAAAGTTGTTCTTGGCCGAAGATGGGGTTTTCTTCTTCGAGACTATTCTGTGCCCGACTTTATGGTGGCGATGCTTGCTCCTATACATACATACACGGTTGGGTAAACAGCATCGTCCAGAAACTGTCGTCCGTACAGCAGCACTCTTTCTTCTTCTTTCGTTGTAGCACAACATCTGAAGGAACTGGGACTATCATGGACTCATGGGTTGCCTTCTTGGTTGGTAGCCGCTGTGTTGTGGCTACGCTGTCTAGGGTGCAGTGCAGTCTGTTATGTTCCTCACTGGGGTGAGGGTCCCTTCCCTAACGGGTCAAGGTCTTGTATAATGTATAAGGCGCTTAAAGAAATAAATCAGTGTTTTTAAGCATCACTTATAAGGAGAAAAATATATATTATAAAACAGAAAATCACTCACAATCGCAACGCTGGCCGTAAATTTTGTAAAACAGAAAATCACTCACAATCACAACGCTGGCAGTAAATATTGTAAAACAGAAAATCACTCACAATCGCAAGGGCACCGCTAGGCGCCGGCGCACCGGCCGAACGTTTCGGCCGGTCCTACCCTAACCGCCCGATCGGCCCCTCCCAAGCCGCTAGATCCTTATCCATCCAGGTCATCTTCTTCTTTCAGGCATCTTCTTCCCTCAGGCTCACGAGAAAAGGACCCTCCGCATCTCATCAGCCCCGCGCGTTCTCCAGTGGCTGTCCGCGTTGCCGGTCCCCACCCTCGCCGGCCGTCCCCGTCGCCGGTCCCCGCCCTCGCCGGCCGTCCCCGTAGCCGGTCCCCGCCCTTGCCGTCCGTCCTCGTCGCCGCCTCAACCCATGTAACAATTTGCATCGGTGGTTGCGGCTCTCGTGATGCGCTCGTAGCTTCGGTGGCGACGGCCGCAGCTCGCCGGCGTGCTTGCCGCTGCTCATGCCCGTCCAAACGCAGCTCGTCGGTCACATACCTCGCGGTTGCAACCTCTCGCTCACCCTGTTCCAGCAAAAAATCCAGCTTCGCTTCCGGCAAAAAAAATGTATCACTGTTCGATGCAGCAAACCGTGACTGCAGATGTAGCTGGATGCGACACCGGTCGTAGCAAAATCCAGGACCGCTTGTAGCATGTAGCATGAAACCCACGACTTCCATCCTCGCCGAATGTTGCTTTGACTACTCGTGGGTTGAAGCATTTTTCCTTTTTTTTGCGAGAAAATTTCCGATCTATTCATCTTCAATCATGGCAGTACAACGAATACCAGAAATAATAGAAATCACATCCAGATCCGTAGACCACCTAGCGACAACTACCAAAGATCAAGCGAGCCAAGGCGCTGGCCGTCATCGCCCTCCATCACCGGAGTCGGGCACAACTTGTTGTAGTAGACGGTCGGAAGTCGTCATTCTAAGGCCCCAGAGGACCAGCGCACCGTAACAGCAACCGCCGCAGATGAAGAATAACGTAGATCAGAAAAATCCAATCAAGACACACGAACGAGAGCGAACAACGGCGAGTTCCGAACAAATCCACCAAAGATAGATCCGCCGGAGACACACCTCCACACGCCCACCAATGATGCTAGACGCATCGCCGGAACGGGGGCTAGGCGGGGAGACCTTTATTCCATCTTCAGGGAGCCGCCGCCGTCTCGTCTTCCTGAGCAGGACACAAACCCTAGCAAAACTGAAAAAAAACAATTAAAAACGGATCCCTCCCGCCGACCCTTACCGAGATCAACTACAAATGAAGTTTATCTGTGAACGTTTGCAACTTTTTCCGTGGAGCAATGCCCGATTGAAAACTTTGTACATATTTTGGTTGAAGCTTTTTTCATCTAAGGCTGGAGCTTTTTTGGTAATGGTTGCAGCTTTTTCAGTTTGAAAGTGTTTGTACATTGAAAAGCTTCATCCATGTTCTCGAAAAGCTGCAACCGGCGAGCGTGGTGACCGCGCCGGTTGCAGCTGATTGTAGCAAAATGAGAGGCTGATTGTAGCACAAACACAACATGGTTGTAGCAAAATTTCTCGCCGGTCGCATCTCTGGCATGAATGGATGTAGCAAAATTTCTTGTCGGTCGTAGCAAAAACTGATGATGATTGCAACAAAAACTCGTCTCTGCCGTCGCGGATTGTAGCTCTGCCATGAATGCATGTAGCAAAAAATGGTGCTGGTTCTAGCATGCCGCGACGCTGGTTCCAGCATGCGGCCGCCATGGTCTCAGCTCGCCGGTGGTGATTCTCCCACAGATGCATCTTCGCTGGGCTCCAGTTGCAGCTCCTTTTCCCACCCCCATGTCGGAGCTTTTCAACGAGCGGTTTGTGGAGAAGGAGCTTGAAGACGACCACGCGGGGAAGAAGATAACAGAGGGCAGAGTACGACGCACCAGATAGGATGAGAGAAAAATAAAAACAGTCGTGGTGGGCCTAGGGCACGTGGGTGGGCTGAGGAAAGGAAAAACAAACAACGGAAAACGTGGATCAGGAGACATCCTAGCGCTAGATCCCTTCGCGATCGAGCGGCGCGCGAGTGACCGGCCGAAGCTTCGACCGGTCCGCCGGCTCCAAACGTTTCCCCAATCGCAACGCTGGCCACTACAGCTGCCGCTAATTAACCACTGACCAGCGGCAAACCAGTCACTGGGCCCAACGTTCTAAGTCACGCAAAGAGAAAAAGAAAGATAAGCATTCAGGTACCCTTCTTAGCACCCTGTGTTGGTGATGCTCTTGTAGAGGATAACGTCCCTCCAGTACAACTAGGCATCAGTGCTTCAGAAAAATCCTATTTATTTTTCTAAGCATCTAGCATTGTAAAGGCCTATGACGTCCTTGCGGTCGCGGAGAGATCTCGTGTCCTTATCCTGCCTTTCCCTGGTGTTCAGTTTTCTCGGTAACCTTCCTGTCATAGCTGTTTTCAACTGTACTGACAGGGATGCCCACCTACTCCGTACATCTTAGGCCGCGCTTGGTTGGCTGTTTTGTTGCAGCTGTTTGCGGGCGAAAAAATACCCCCAGAATGAAAACCAGAGGGTCTACTTGGAATGTTGTTTCTGCATTGTAAACTTTACGCCTGGTTTCACGTTACAGTTGTATTCCCATTGCAATCCACTTGTTTCCGAAACACTGCTCCGGCCATCGTTTTCCCTCCGTATCCTTAGCCTAACTGCCAAAGCAAGCACCGCAATAGCTCGATCGGAGCATGGGGAGGGCACCGACGCCGCCTGCTGGAGCTCCATTGCCATTCATCGGAGACACCACCGTTAAAAGCCAGCGCGTCGCCTTCTGCCGCGTCAGCTCCACCATCCTAGCCCGTCGCCTACGCTTAAGCGTCCGCCTCCACCACCATGGATGCTCGCGGGCCGCCGAGCTTCAGGGCGACTCTTCCCCGCATCCGCACCACCGCTGGAGCACCTCCATGTGCCGCCATAAAAGTGCCTTCGCGCGCTGCCATAAAAGTGTTTTCGCGCGCCGCCATCCCAATGCCACTGCAGCTGGATCCCACAGGCGTTGCGGTCTTGCTCCGCCAAGGGGGGTGTTGGGGAACGTAGCATGCAATTTCAAAATTTTCCTACGCTCACGTAAGATCTATCTAGGAGATGCATAGCAACGAGAGTGGGAGAGTGTGCCCTCGTAGACCGAAAGCGAAAGCGTTTGCTTAACACGGTTGTTGTAGTCGTACGTCTTCTCGTTCCGACCGATCAAGTACTGAACGTACGACACCTCCGAGTTCTGCTCACGTTCAGCGTGGTGACGTCCCTCGAGCTCTTGATCCAGCAGAGTGTCGAGGAAGTAGATGAGTTTCGTCAGCACGACGGCTTGGTGACGGTGATGGTGATGTAATCTGCGCAGGGCTTTGCCTAAGCACCGCGAGAATATGACCGGAGGCGTAAACTGGGGAGGGAGGGGGGGGGGGGGGCGCCGCACACGGCTTGGAACAATTGATGTGTATTGTAGGCGCCCCCTGCCCACGTATATAAAGGAGGGAGAGAGAGGAGGCCGGCCCTAGGCGCGCCCCAAGTAGGAGGAATCCTACTTGGGCTCCTAGTACGATTCGTCCCTCCCCCCTTTACTTTTTTCGGAGGGGGAAAGGGGGAAGGAGAGAGAGATGGAGAAGGAAAGGGGGGCGCCGCCCCCTCTCCTTGTCCAATTCGACCTCCTTCCCTGGTGGAAGGCGCGCCACCCCTTGTGGGCTGGTGTGCCTCCCTCCTATGGCCCATATCTCCCCCCCCCGGGGTTCCGGTAACCCCCCAGTACTCTGATATGTACCCGATACATTCCATAAGACTTTCGGTGTCCGAACACTACCTTCCAATATATCAATCTTTACCTCTCGACCATTTCGAGACTCCTTGTCATGTCCTGATCTCATTCGGGACTCCGAACAACATTCGGTCACCAAATCACATAACTCATATATAACAAATCGTCATCGAACGTTAAGCGTGCGGACCCTACGGGTTCGAGAACTATGTAGACATTACCGAGACACCTCTCCGTTCAATAACCAATAGCGGAACCTGGATGCTCATATTGGCTCCCACATATTTTACGAAGATCTTTATCGGCCAAACCATTATGACAACATACGTTATTCCCTTTTATCATCGGTATGTTACTTGCCCGAGATTCGATTGTCAGTACCTTCATACCTAGTTCAATCTCATTACCGGCAAGTCTCTTTACTCGTTCTGTAATGCATCATCCCGTAACTAACTCATTAGTCACATTGCTTGCAAGGCTTCTTATGATGTGCATTACCGAGAGGGCCCAGAGATACCTCTCCGATACTCGGAGTGACAAATCCTAATCTCGATCTATGCCAACCCAACAAACACCTTCGGAGATACCTGTAGAACATCTTTATAATCACCGAGTTACGTTGTGACGTTTGATAGCACATAAGGCATTCCTCCGGTATCCGGGAGTTGCATAATCTCATAGTCGGAGGAATATGTATTTGACATGAAGAAAGCAACATCAATAAAATCGAAGAACATAATGCTAAGCTAATGCTACCTCTTGAGCACTGCGTTGGCTTTCCCCGAAGAGGAGAGGATGATGCAGCAAAGTAGCGTAAGTATTTCCCTCCGTTTTTGAGAACCAAGGTATCAATCCAGTAGGAGGCCACGCACAAGTCCCTCGTACCTACACAAAACGATAGCTCCTCGCAACAAACGCGATTAGGGGTTGTCAATCCCTTCACGGTCACTTACGAGAGTGAGATCTGATAGAGATGATAAATAATATTTTTGGTATTTTTGGTATATAGATGCAAAATGAAAAGTAAAAGGCAAAGTAAAAACAAAGCAAGTATTAAAGTAATGGAGATTGATATGATGAGAATAGACCCGGGGGCCATAGGTTTCACTAGTGGCTTCTCTCAAGAGCATAGATATTCTACGGTGGATGAACAAATTCTTGTTGAGCAATTGATGTAATTGAGCATAGTTATGAGTATATCTAGGTATGATCATGTATATAGGCATCACGTCCAAGACAAGTAGACCAAACGATTACGCATCTACTACTATTACTCCACTCATCGACCGCTATCCAGCATGCATCTAGAGTATTAAGTTAAAAACAGAGTAACGCCTTAAGCAAGATGACATGATGTAGAGGGATAAATTCATGCAATATGATAAAAACCCCATCTTGTTGTCCTTGATGGCAACAATACAATACGTGCCTTGCTGCCCATACATCCTTTGGGAAAGGACACCGCAAGATTGAACCCAAAGCTAAGCACTTCTCCCATTGCAAGAACTACCAATCTAGTTGGCCAAACCAAACGGATAATTCGAAGAGACTTGCAAAGATAACCAATCATACATAAAAGAATTCAGAGAAGATTTAAATATTATTCATAGATAAGCTGGATCATAAACCCATAGATAAGCTGGATCATAAACCCACAATTCATCGCTCTCAACAAACACACCGCAAAAAGAAGATTACATCGAATAGATCTCCACGAGAGAGGGGGAGAACATTGTATTGAGATCCAAAAAGAGAGAAGAAGCCATCTAGCTACTAGCTATGGACCCGAAGGTCTGAAGTAAACTTGTTGGGGATACAACTACTGAGCGTGAACCGCCCCGGAGGGGCCGGTTTACCCTCGTCCATGATTCAGGCCCACGGAGGAGGCCTGGAGCCCAGAGGCGAATTAAGGTCCATTTATGTAAACCGCCTTAGAATTGTAACTTGTGTTGTAAGTTAAGAAAGAAGAGACCGAGCCGGACGCTTGTATGAGCCGGATCGGGACTCTGTAGACCGGTCGGGCGTCAACCCGTGTATATAAAGGGACGACCCGGCGGCGAGTTAGAGAGAGAGGATTCGAGGCTAAGGCAAGGCTATTGCTCCCTAGTCGCCGAAATCATATCAATCACATCACAACTGGACGTAGGCTTTTCCTTCATCGAAGGGGCGAACGATATAATTCCGTGTCTTGTGTCCGCTTTAACCCCTCTAGGTTAACCCGCACGATGGCCCTACGACTAAGTCCTTTCATGAGGACATCTGCCGTGACAATTCCACGACGGTTGGCGCCCACCGTGGGGCTATCGCCGCGATGGTTTGATGATCTTAGAGGGCAAGTTCGAAGGACTCGAAGGCTATCTGATGGGCGGATGACTAAGAGTTGTCGCGGCAAGCTCTACATCGACGATGCGGATTTGGGGCCCCGAGGCCGGCTCGATTGAGTACGGGTACCGGGTCCCCTTTGGCGGCATACACGTGTTCATCGGCAAGATCGGCGAGCCGGGGCCTGGGCGACGTCTGACCGACCTCGCCGAGACGGCTCAGCGGGCGAAGAAGAGTCCTGCCTCGCTAAAATGGCGGACATGCATGTTTTCGTGGGAGTCGTCCATGGAGGCTACGAGGACGGATCAGATTCCGGTGACGAACTGTTGTCTACTCTGGCGACGAATCGTACCGGAGAAACCGAAGTCTCTATACCACCGCAAGATGGCGGATCGGGGCTGTTCCGACGGTGAGAGTATTCGGACCCTTCGATCTACCCAACCGGGTTGGGATCTTCATGGCGATGCTGTGCGGCGCTTCACTCTTCGACCATGGCGCCTCGGTCGCCGGTTCAACAGCCGTGATGGCAGCCGGGAAGGAGGCCTGTCGCCCGCCGCTCAAGTTTTGTCGAGCTTTTCGACGCATTGGCTGTGCTCATGGCGGAAGCTAATCCGCCGGATCAGGACCTGCACAACGCGGAGATTGCAAAGGTGAGGAACAGATCACTAATGGTAAAGCGGACTGGCAGCAGCGGGCGAAAGGATGGCGGCGGAACGGGCCGCTTTGGATGCGCAGCTTATAGGCTCAGCCGACCAGAGCGCGCCACGTGAAGTCATGAAAAGGAAGTACAGGTCCCGTTTACCTTCAGTTTTTGAGGAAGGGAGCTTTTCAATACCCTGAGGGCAGGGACCAAGAATCCGCCGCCGTTGGTAAACCGGCAGAAGCACTGGACGGCCGCACCGTTCAGCCCCGTGTGATAGATCTACCTCGCCATCATACCGGTGCGCCCGGACCGTCAGACACCTCCGGTCACTACTCCAACCCGATGGATAACCTCGTGGCGGCTGCGGCACGGTTGGAGGCGTTCAATTGAAGGCGATTCACCACAGGCGGTAGAGACACGCCGGGTTAAGGAGCTCCTCAGGACGGCCCTGGCATAGCAGGAAGCGTATTCATACAGTCGGGATCGGATCCACTCCACCCCCCGCCCAAGCCGGAGCTATAGCCGACGCGTCGACGAACCGGCCGTGTCAAGCAATGCACAGCGTGGTCCGCCTCGCGGCAACAACCCGGCGAGTGGCTTTGAAGATGCTCAAGTGGTAGTGGACCGCGCCAGGCACGAGGAGGCCGAGTTAGCGGACAAGCAGAGGATCATCCGCTCGCGTCGGTTCGTCCGACCATCTTCGAACCAGGGGTCACGTCGGCTCTTTGGGGGTGCCTTGCCTCGTCCCGCTTTCATAACGTCGCTTGCCCAAGGACTTCAAGGGGCGCGCAAGGTGCCCAATTATATCGCCGATTTGGCTCGAAGCATGGATAGAAAGCTATGAGATGGCCATGGAGATGCTAGATGTGGATGAAGCCGCATGTGCGAAGTACTTCACAATGATGTTGGAAGGTACGGCCGGACTTGGTTGAAAAATTTGCCGTAACTCTATCGGTTCGTGGACCCGATTGAACCCGATTCATTCAAAATTTCAAAGACACCTGTAAGCAGCCCATGTCATGGTGGATTTAGCAGCTTGTGACCAGCGGAGGGAGAATCCACAACCCATTGGGTGCGCCGCGTTTGGAAGTTTTACATTCTTGAGACGGATCAACCCTGATTCCGCGATCTTGACCTTGGAAGCCAATTGCCGGTTCGAGCCATTGAAATTGAAGCTGGGCCGCATGAAGCGTTTTGCCATGACATGGGCACTCTAATGGGCGTTTTGGTAAAGTACGCTGATTACGATAGTACCAAGGATCCCGAATCTGAGAATGATGAAGTGGGGAAGGGAAAAGCGAGCGGCAACTCGAGGGCCAGCAGCATCATTCGGCGGGCAATGGAGGAACAAGCGTAAGCGACGGCAACATGGGCTTTGTGGTTAACACCAACGCTGCAGGACAAGGGTCAGCGGCGCAGGGTAGGCAATCAAACCGGGCGGTCACAATCCGGATCGTTTGAATTTCATATTGAATCAACCTTGTCCGAAGCATGGGACGAAGGAGGCACCGCGAACCACCTTTGGAAGGATTGTTACATTATGCAGGAGTTCAAAACTCCAACTCTTTCGGTATGATCAAGGGCCCGGCGGCGTTCGTGGTCCGCCCGGTTACGGTGGAGGAAATTCCGCCCGTGATTCGGTGGTAATCCGGGCGGCAAGGCAATCGAGAATAATCAAAGTAATCGAGCAGTCGTAACAATCGAGAACCAAGGGGCTACAATCAACAACAGCAGCGGTCGGGTTATCAAAGTAACCCAAAGCAGTTGAACGGCGGACAATACCACGTCTTTACCACCAGCTTGGACAGACGAGACCGAAAACTTGAAGCGGGCGGTCGGTGTTGTTGAACCGGCTGCGCCAGACACCTACGCTGGTCCGAGCAACCGATCGTGTGGAGCAGAGAGGACCATCCTCCCGGTTTACAATCCGGTCGATTAGCCCTGGTGGTGGCACCCTGTAGGAGGGTACAAGTTTACCATGGTTCTTATGGATGGAGGAAGCAGCATCAACATCACGTACTACGAGACCTTCCGGCGTATGGGGTTGATTTGGATAGGCATCTTAGGCCATCCAGACACAGTGTTTCACGGAGTGGTGCACAGCAATTGGGCGTGCCGGTCGGTAAGATAGCTCTGGAGGTAACCTTTGGGGACGAACATGACTCGGATCGTAAACATTGACATTTGAGGTGGTGAAAATTGAAGCCCTTACCACGCCCTCTTTGGGCGGCCGGCTTATGCTAAGTTTATGGCACGGCCCTGTTATGTTTACTTACAGCTGAAAATGCCGGGTCACAAAGGAACGATAACGGTTCATGGGAGCCGCGGATCGCTTTGGAGTGCGAGGAAGGTGATGCGGCTTACGCAGAGTCGGTTTGTGCCATCAAGAGCTAAAATATTATAAAGACAATGTTGATCCGGCGGATATGACCCCTTTGAAGAAGCCAACTACGGAGCATGATCCGGACTTGAAGTTCAAATCGGCGGTGAGACGAAGCTTGTTGATTTTGTGCCCGGCGATTCGTCCAAGCAGTTCACCATCGGTGCCAACTTGGATCCTAAATAGGAAAGCGCTCATCGAAGTTCATCCGTGAGAATCGGGACATTTTCGCATGGAAGCCTTCCGACATGCCAGTGTACCGAGGGAACTCGCTGAGCACACTCTTAATGTTGACCCAAAATACAAACCGGTAAAGCAGTTTCTTCGCGGTTTAATGAGGAAAGGCGCAAGGCCATCGGAGAAGAAGTTGCTAGGCTCTTGGCAGTAGGGTTTATCGTCGAAGTCTTTCATCCAGAGTGGCTTGCCAATCCGGTGTTGGTTCTTAAGAAGAATGGCACTTGGCGCATGTGTGTGGATTACACAGATCTTAACAAAGCCTGTCCAGCAGATCCTTTCGCCCTCCCCCGCATTGACCAGATTATTGATGCTACGGCGGGTTGTGAGCGTTTGAGCTTTTTGGATGCGTACTCCGGTTATCATCGATTAAGATGGCAGTTAAGGACCAGGAGAAGACGGCGTTTATCACCCCTTTGGAGCCTTACGCTATGTATCTATGCCTTTTGGACTCAAGAGCGCCTAAGCGACTTATCGCCGCTATGCTCAGAGTTGTTTGCACGAACAGATCGGCCGTAACGTGCATGCTTATGTGGATGATATCGTGGTTAAGTCAAGGAAGAAGGAAACCTTGATTAAGGATCTAAAGGAAACCTTTGACAACTTGCGGGTGTACAGGATGATGCTCAACCCGGCCAAGTGCGTTTTTGGTGTTCCGGCAGGCAAGTTATTGGGTTTTCTCGTGTCCAACAGGGGGATCGAAGCTAATCCGGAAAAAATTACGGCTATCACCTCCTTGGCTAAGCCAAAGTGCATCAATGACGTCCAGCGTTTGGCAGGCCGGATTGCTGCGCTAAGCCGGTTTATCAGCCGTCTAGGCGAGAAAGCCATTCCTTTGTACCAGATGTTGAAGAAAACGGATCAGTTTGTTTGGAGTTCAGCCGCTGATGAAGCATTGGAGGATTTGAAGCGGCAGTTGGCCAACCCGCCGGTTCTAACCGCCCCCATTGACAAAGAGCCGCTACTGCTATATGTTGCTGCTAATGCCGTGGCGATTAAGCGTGGCTATCGTGGTGGAGCGGAAGGAGGCAGGAAGGAGTATCCGGTTCAACGGCGGTTTTATTACATCAGCGAGGTCCTCATTGAGTCTAAGCAGAGATATCCACATTGGCGTAAGCTGGTATACGGGGTTTTTATGGCGTCGGAAGCTAAAGCAATATTTCCAAGGGCACCCCATCACGATGGTCGATTCGGCTCCTTGGGCGATATCATACGTAACCGGAAGCGGCGGCGGATTGCTAAGTGGGCTATAGAACTTGGGCCACACGGTTTAAGGTATGTGCCTTGACGGGCCGTAAAATCTCAGGCACTTGTGGATTTCATTAATGATTGGACGGAGTTACAAGCGCTGAAGAGAAGCCGGATCATACCTATTGGACCATCCACTTTGATGGGTCCAGTAATTGAGGGCTCGGGCTGGAGTCGTATTAACTTCCCCGCGAGGTGACAAGTTCTGTTACGTTCTCCGCCTAATGTTCCCTTGTACTAACAATGCAGCTGAGTATGAAGCTTTGCTCCATGGTCTCCGGATGGCTAAGGAAATGAATCTTAGCCGGGTTAAATGCTTTGGTGACTCGGACTTGGTGGCCCAGCAAGTATCGTGTACTTGGGATTCCAAAGATCCACTCATGGCTGCATATCGTCGGGAGGTGGATGTTGTTGCGGGACATTTTAAAGGATATCAGGTGGACCATGTGGATCGTCGGAAGAATGAAGCGGCTGATGCTTTAAGCCGGCTGGGCTCTCAACGTAAACCGGTCCCGTAACGCCTTTCTTGATGTAATCGCACAATCCGCCGCTTAAGCTTCTGATGAAATTGATTTGGCTATCCACGATCCGGAGGCTCAATTGGTGGCGGCCCTGCATGTCATTCCGGATTGACGCTCCCTTATTTGGCATACATGAACCGGGCGAGTTACGGTAAGATGAGACGTTGGCCCGGCAGATAGTTCGGGCGGTCTAAGTCTATGACCATTGTTAATGGCGAGTTGCACCATTGCAAAGGTGTCAGGGTGTTTCAGCGTTGTGTGTCCCCGAAGAGGGCTGTGAGATATTGCGAGAGATCCATGAAGGGGATTGTGGTCACCACGCCGGTTCAAAGTCCTTGGTGGCCAAAGCGTTCCGCCATGGTTTCTATTGGTTGACTGCCCATGCTGATGCGGAGGATCTGGTCAGACGATGTGATGGTTGCCAAAAGTTCTCCAGGCGTGCTCATGTGCCAGCCCAAGAATTGAGGATGATTCCAATTACTTGGCCGTTTATGCGACTTGGGGTTGGATATGGTCGGACCTTTCAAAAGGTCCAAGGACAAAAAGACACACCCGTTGGTGGCGGTTGATAAATTTACCAAGTGGGTTGAGGCAGAGCCTATTAGCAAGTGTGATGCGGCCACGGCGGTTCAGTTCATCAAAAAGGTGATTTTCCGGTTTGGGTTTCCACGGTATCATCACGGACAATGGCACCAATTTGTCCAAAGGAGCTATGAAGGAATTTTGTGAGCGAGAGCACATCCGCTTGATGTTTCTTCCGTAGCCCACCCGCAATCCAATGGTCAAGCGGAACGAGCTAATCAGGAGATCTTGAAAGGTATCAAACCCGACTTATGGTCCCTTTAGAGAGGACGCCGGGTTGTTGGGTGGAAGAGCTACCATCGGTGATATGGAGTATAAATACTACCCCAACCGATCCAATCGGATACACGCCGTTCTTTATGGTCTATAGAGCGGAGGCGGTCCTTCCCAGCGATATCCGTCACGACTCGCCTCGAGTGGCAGCTTATGTTGAGGCAGATAGCGAGGCAGCACGGCAAGACGATTTGGATCGACTGGATGAAGAGCGCGATATGGCAGCTGCTCGTTCGGCGGTTTACCAGCAGGATCTTCGTTGGTATCACAGCCGGCGGGTTAAAACCAGAACCTTTCAGGAAGGAGACTTAGTGCTGCGGCTCATTCAAGACCAGAAAGATATGCACAAGCTATCCCCACCTTGGGAGGGGCCCTTTGTGGTCAGCAAGAATCTATACAACGGGTCCTACTATTTGATTGATGTTCGAGAGCGAAAGGACTCACGCACGTCAGAGGAGGAGACCAACAGGCCGTGGAACATAGCTCATCTTGACCTTATTATACCGAGCCATTGGCTCCACTTATGTACATATTAAGACAATGTATATATTATGAATAAAGGCAATAAACCGGATCCTCGGCTAAAGCGGGGTATACATTACGTATAAAAGTCCGGTTTGGGTACATGGAGATGTTGTCGTGAAGCGGCCTCGGTTTAACCCTTGGCCTTGTTTGTGTGAAATTTTGTCACTTGGGGGCTTGGTCGTGTCCGAACCAATGCAACACCTCTTGGCGTGCGAAAGCCACCAGATCATTTGGGGGCTTGGTCGTGTCCGAACCAATGCAACACCTCTTGACAAAGTAAAGCCACCAGATCACTTGGGGACATGGTCACGTCTGAACCAGTCACGCCTCTTGGTCAGCCTAAGGCCATAGAATCACTTGGGGGCTTGGTCGAACCCGAACCAATGCAATGCCACTTGATCGGCGTAATGCCACGATGTCAGTTGGGGACCTGGCTGACTTGAACCATCGCTACACCTTATAGGGAGCTTGGTCTGTCCGACCATGGTAACGCCATCTCGATCAGCTCAATAAAGCCTCTTCTTGCAAACAGTCTTTGTCATTGTTTTTGCTTCCATGTGTTTTTTATCGTATAATTTGGCTTTTGTTTGTTTTCTTAAACCGACAAACCTTCTTTCAACCGGATTCAAGTTTTCAGAATTTGGTCCATTTTTAAATCCGCGATTGATTGTTCCGGTTTGATTTTCTTGTTAACATCCCATTATGGAGTAACAGGGGCTTATCATGCGGACACGATTTACATAAAGAAATCGGTATTATACACACAGTGGATTGTTCTCCTTTGACGGTGATGGTTTATAAAGCCTCCGCTTCAGGATTGGCTAAAGCCAACTGTGTGCCCGACCTTTGGCGTGTATGTTTGTATCACAAAATTTTGATCGTATACCTCGATATTTTCTTATATAAATATATTGGCATCACAATCCGGCTAGAGGCACAAGCCACCATGGCGGTTTAAGAATTTGTGATTGCAGGCAAAATATGTTGAAGGATTCACTACTTCTAAACCAAAATATCCAAAGACCGCCATGCAAAAGTTCTGACCGAGGTTGTAACGGCATTGTTCAAAACAAAGTAATCGACTATCCTATTACAAAGCCTTTTGAGGCCCGGCGTTTCATGAGGGGTTATGCTTTGAAGCTTCGGAGGCGTCACCCGGCTCGACGAATTACGCTGCTTCGCCGGGTTGACGTGAGGTAGAGGGGGCGCCTGACGTCGGTTCAACTTCTTCTTCTTCCTCACCCAAAGCCCGGAAGTCATTGGTAGACCAGTCAATCCGGGTTAAGGCACGAAGACAGCTTCTTCACTTATCAGCTCACCGGATAAACATCGAGGGCATAAGTGTGCTTACGGATTGGGGAACAAGGCTCGCACTTCAGGGATGACAAACTCCACCCGCTTGTTGTTGGCGTCATAAAAGGAGCGGTGAACCGTCAGTTGGCCGTCTCGCCCGATTGACTCGCCACGGTGACGCATTTCTTCGTGGATCCGTTTGAGCGTCGTTATCAAAGGCTTCACCATTCTCTTGAGCACTGGGAAACCTTTGGCTATGTCGGCCGGATCAAGATCTGCTATCCACGCCTTGGCGCTGCGTCGAGCGATAAGGTGCCAGCCCGAGCCGCGGATCGCTTCAACTCTTCGTTGCCGGAACCATGGACAACCGGTCCAGGTTTCTCCGATCGAGACGGCGCCCGTGTTGTCGTATGATGTAGCACATATATAACTTCGCTGGCGCCGGTATACAACTGCTCAATCAGCGTATAAGCGGCCTTGAGCTTCTTCCGCACATCGAGCCCATATGTGCAATACGCTTGCTCGCACCGGTTTACGACAACTCGTGATAAACCGGCGGAAATATCAAAATTAAGATAGTCGCTGCATAGTTTCTTACCAAAGACGGCAGAGGTCATGGCATGCACTTGGCGCTTGAGTCCGATAAGCTCTTCACCACCGGTTTAAGGGCTGCTTCGCTTCTTCCGCCCGTTTTTCAAACCGGCCTTCTCGGTGTCCCAGCTTGGCCTGCTCGGATTTATACCACTCCTTCAGCTGTTCCATAGTGGCCAAGGCCGTTTTCAATTCGTCCTTGGCCTTCGTGGTTTCTGCTTGCTGAGTCTCCAGGTTGGCTCGCAGGTCTTTGAGTTGCACGCTTTGCCGCTCTATTTCATTCTGGTAACAAAGGAAGCATGTTAGGTGTCTCATTATCAAGTCCCAAGCTCAATATACATATTCACCTTGGCACTTGGGGGCTAATGGCTAATTGATCTCAGTTTGCCATTTGGGTACAGAAATTAAGTCCCGGTTTAACTATGCTAAGTTGAACCGACCCTTGGGGGCTACTATACAGCTAAAGTACAGGAAAGACATAATTCATTACCTCATAGCGGTCCTTCATCCAGTTTACCAGACCGGCTTCAAGGTCACGGCTGGTATAGAGCCGTTCGAAACCCGGAGTGCAGTTCTTGGGCAGAGAAGTTGTCGTAAGCTGACAGGTCTGTTTTTCCTTTATCTTTACTCACGGCGGCCGACTCGCCCTTGGCACTATCTTTTGTTAAAGCGACCGGTTGGCTAGGAGCAGCGTAGCCAGTGCCTGTCACAATAACATCATCATTTTCGGCGGTCCTACTCTGGCTCGGCGGTTCAACTGTTACGACTCGCTCTATCGGCGGGTTTGGTGGAGCAGGCTGTGAAGTTTCCATTTGGACCTCCGGTTCAGCTTCTGGCGGATCAGCAGTATCGTCTTTGTACAATTCGCCAGAGCTATCTTTGGCGACTTCAGATTTTCGTGGGTTTGTTCCGGGTCTTTTACGGATCAACATCCGCATGAGGGTCAAGGGTTTTCGCTTTCTTACTCAAGCGAGCCTTGGTGCTGCAATGTTCAGAATTGGATTAAGGCAAATCAACCAAGGCAGTTGTAAATCGAATCGATGGACAGCGATTACATACCGCAGCAACTTTCAGCGGAGGCAGCTATGCGTGGTTGATGAACCGCCGAAGAGTTGGAAGAGGCCCGATAATTCGGGTCGACGAATTAAGAGGACATCGGAAGAAACCCTTTAAGGGATAACGTTTTCAGGAGAACAAGTCACCTCTGGCGACGCTTCCGGTTTGGTGTATCCGTAAACCGGAGGATAGAATCTGATGACCATCGTGCCGGGTTGTACGGGCGCTCTTGACCTCTTGTGTCTTCAAATAAGTAGAGGAATGAGATTTTTTCACTTTCCGAACGGGCGCGGCGAATTCTTTTAACCGCACGAGGTCGGAGTCGGAAGAAAGAAGGATTACCTCAACATGGTCGGCATGGCTGGCTTGACATCATCCCGGAGTTACATTTATCAAGACAGGGAAGAATAGAGGGATAAATCATAAGAAGAAACACAAGGAGGAGAGCCGGTTTACGGCAGCTCCCTCGTAAGGATATCAAGTTTTACCTCGACAGATTCTTCATCTTCCGCCGATCGGAAGACCCGGCGGTTTTCTTGCCAGCCTTTTGGTAGCCTTGGACTTTATACTGAGCTCGGGCGGATTGGTCCGTCTCCAGAAGGAGCTGTCAGCCTGCGAGGTAGCAAGGATTAATGAATATCAACAAAATGTTAAAAGCCCGAAAAGCGGTGAGCAAAGTCTTACCGCAGATGGCGGGTTGGCAACACAGAATGGAGCCAACCCGGTTAGGCTGCAGACGGAGATTGGTTCATCAAGCATCTTTTTTACAGCCTCTGTAACCTCAAATTCAGTTATTGGTAATTCGTGACGTCTTTGAGGGTCTTTGAGGCTGCCAAGATACTCGTGCATCAATCCGGGCGGCGGCTTAAGGGCAAGATGCCCCAAGAAACCCAAAGATCGCACAAGGTCCACACCCGTTAGTCCATTGGCCATTAGAGCCCGGAGCTTTATGATCCGAGGTGCAAAGTTCTTCCGCTCCGCGGCGGTTAAGCCGTAAAAGGCAGCGGATGGTTGTTCTTGAGCGGTGAGGACGGTAACCCGGCAAGGGATTCTCGTTGGCAGGAGCGGTGTTCCGCAATAGAACCAGGTTTGGTTCCAATCCTTTGGATGGCTGTGGTGTTTGGCGTGAGGAAAGTCTCGCTTCCTTCCTTTTCTCGATTGAAACGCCGCCTAGTTACGTGTGTTGGGACCATCAGAAAACTCCGTACGGCGGTTCAAGTGAAAGAAATCCCGGAATAGCTCCACAGAGGGCTCTTCCTGAAGATAGACTTCACAGAAGACTTGAAAGTTGCATATGTTTGACACAGAGTTCGGGCCGATATCCTGCGGATGGAGTTGCAAGTCGGCAAGGACGCCCGGAAAAATTTTGAACCGGGCGGGCGTAACCCCGATCTAAATGCTGCATAAACACAATTACTTCTCCCTCTTGTGGCTCGGAGGAAACTTCGCCATCCGGAACACGCCCGATGGATGGCATTTTTGGAGCCAAACCGCCAGTGGTGACATAGCCGTTGAGTTGCGTTTGATGATTTTTGACCGGACACATTTGCAAGCTGAGATTTGAGGAGCCTTTCAGGATGAATAAGATGTGGAATTAAGGGAGAATAGGTTCACCATTAAACGGTTCAGGCATATTATGCATTTTTAAACCGGCGATTCAGCGCCGCCTCCCATTCCGGTTTAATCGAGGGCTAATGGAGTGACGGATTAGCTATCAAAAGTTAAACCGCCCGAATAAGGCAGAATTGAAAAATCTGCTAAGTATGGATGTAAACAGTTTTCACATGCGAAGGGAAGTAATCAAGATCTACCGAAGTTCCAAGAAGAAAAACCTTCACGACCTATGCAAACCTCGGAAAGAACAGGAGGGTTCGGGTATTCTAAACTCGAGGATCTACGGAAAAAGCCGGCGCGTGAAGGGTTAGATGGACGAGGGCAGTCCCCTCGCACAGGATATACGATGCGATCGATCGCATGGCCATGGCGAAGCAGGTGTGAAGAAACCGAGATGAACTGCGGGATGAACAGGGTCTATGATGCGATCTAGGGGTTGAAAAAGGACCTTACGATGAGCGAAGCCGAGGAGGAGCGCCGGAAGACTCGACACGGTCAGTCGATGCGGCGGCCCGGCGTTGACGCTGCTGCTCGAAGGTCGGAGGCGACGGCGGAGCTTCAAGACCGGAGCGTCGCGAGGAAGGAGAAGAAGAAGAGACAGAGGCGGCCGGTCTATTTATAAGGAACCGGAGCAATCAACGGGCGCGAGATTCGAGGAGTCAAAAGCGGCGACGGTTGCAGCGCCGCCTCGATTTCCGAGATGGCATTAAATGCAGGGAATCTTACTGTTTGGATTTCTTTATTAAAAATGACGTCAAGACGCCCTGACACGCGGATCGGAAGATGACATCACGGCGGTTCAAGCGGCTGGCGGTTTACAAAATGTGAAAAGAGATCAAGAGTTTCCTGAAGGTGTTGAAGATTAACATGAACCGTTCAAGTCAACTGGGCCTAATGTTGGGATACAACCATCGAGCGTGAACCGCCCGAGGGGCCGGTTTACCTCGCCCATGATTCAGGCCCACGGAGGAGGCACGGAGCCCAGAGGCGAATTAAGGTCCATTTATGTAAACCGCCTTAGTATTGTAACTTGTGTTGTAAGTTAAGAAAGAAGAGACCGAGCCGGACGCTTGTATGAGCCGGATCGGGACTCAGAGACCGTCAAGGCGTCAACCCGTGTATATAAGGGGATGACCCGGCGGCGAGTTAGAGAGAGAGGATTCGAGGCTAAGGCAAGGCTATTGCTCCCTAGTCGCCGAAATCATATCAATCACATCACAACTGGACGTAGGCTTTTACCTTCATCGAAGGGGCCGAACCAGTATAATTCCCGTGTCTTGTGTCCGCTTTAACCCCTCTAGGTTAACCCGTACGATGGCCCTACGACTAAGTCCTTTCATGAGGACATCTGCCGTGACAATTCCACGACAAAACTACTCACACTTCATCGGAGGGGCTATGGTGTTGATGTAGAAGCCCTCCGTGGTGGATGCCCCCCCTCCGGCGGAGCTCCGGAACAGGCCCCAAGATGGGATCTCATGGATACGTAAAGTTGCGACGGTGGAATTAGGTTTTTGGCCCTGCTACGACTGCTTGGGGTGCGTGAGGTATATATAGGAGGAAGGAGGACGCCGGTGGAGCAACAGGGGTCGGGGTCCACGAGGCGGGGCGCGCCTAGGGGGGCCTCCCACCTCATGACCGCCTTTGTTACTTCTTGGAGTAGGGTCCAAGTCTCCTGGATCACGATCGGTGAGAAAATCACGTTCCCGAAGGTTTCATTCCGTTTGGACTCCGTTTGATATTTCGTTTCTTCGAAACACTGAAATTGGCAAAAAACTGTAATTCTGGGCTGGTCCTCCGGTTAATAGGTTAGTCTCAAAAATAATATAAAAGTGAAAAATAAAGCCCAATATAGTCCAAAATAGTAGATAAAGTAGCATGGAGCAATCAAAAATTGTAGATACGTTGGAGACGTATCAGCTAACGTGTGGGTCTTGTCCATCACATCATTCTCCTAATGATGTGATCCCCTTTATCAAATGACAACACATGTCTATGGTTAGAAAATTTAACCATCTTTGATCAACGAGCTAGTCTAGTAGAGGCTTACTAGGGACACAATATCTTGTCTATGTACACACACATGTTTCAAGTTTCCAGTTAATACAATTCTGGCATGAATAATAAACATTTATCATGAAATAAATAAATATAAAATAACAACTTTATTATTGCCTCTAGGTCATATTTCCTTCAGTCTCCCACTTGCAATAGAGTCAATAATCTAGTTCACATCACCATGTGATTTAACACCAATAGTTCACATCGCCATGTGACCAACACCCAAAAGGTTTACTAGAGTCAATAATTTAGTTCACATTGCTATGTGACATAACTAATGTAGCTACTGAATTTGGTAGTGTGTGGGTAGGATCTACTGGAATTTTTTGAGCAAGACACTCCACCTTCAGCAAAGGGTTGATCTCACATAAAGCAAAACATTCTTCGTTTTCTGTTCTATTTCTGCCTTGCATGCCTGTTAGCCTGTGTGAACATTCCCGTTTGCTTTGGTCCTATGTAATCACGAATATCTGTTGATCTTGGGTTGCTCAACATTTATGTGTATCTCATAATGGCCTACGACGCGACCGTCGGCGTGAAGAATGGCAAGCTCGAGTGGCTTGGGGTCTATAGATTGCTGCGAATGAAGGGTGGCCTGATGAAGGTGCTGAAGCATACCTTTCTTGATATCTTAGGCGGGAACAAGAAGCCAGTGTAAGGGGATGCAAATAGGGTGGTCACTTGTGTCATCTGGTGGCAATTATTAGTAGAATCACTTACCGTATCTCGGCATATATTTTTTTATCAAAGAAGGGCCTGCCCCTTTTAATTTTCATTACTGAAAATCACTAAGTTCTACAAACGAGTTCAAACTGAAAAGAAAAGATCGAAACGAAACCATCACGACACCATAACATCCCAAAAGGCCAACGTATCTCGGCATATATAGTTGGTTAACCTGATGGGCTCAATGGGTTCTTCACACCGTATCGTATGCTTGTGGTATGGCTGCACACTGAAGAAGATAGCCTGTTCTGCGTTTGGATGGAACGCTGGAGTTACCTTTCGTTGGTACGATTTCAGCGAAGTTGGTGAACTGAATCGTGTTATATCGAACTGAAGATGGTGTGTTCTTTGGTTGTAGCAGAAAGTCGGAAGGTTAAGTTCAAATAGTTTTTTTTTTTAGATGTAAGTGCAAATAGTTGACAGTGATGGGTTAAGATGGGCCTGAAACTAGAAAATGTGCCAGGATTGTCAAATGACTTGCCCATCATCCCGGCGCCCTTTTATTTATTTATTTAATTATTGTTGACCAAGTCCACAATTTTGAAAAGAGCTACTTGACGGACTGCGCTTCGGTGCCTGCCTTTGTGTCTATGACATGCTCAAACGGCGATGCTGTTGGGAATTCCGGCGATGTGTGGTGACAGAGGATCTGCCGTCGGCGTCAGCAGCGTGTACGACACCTCCACGTGCCCGCCCAGGTTCTTCAGTGTCCCGTCGGCGTTCCTCTGTGCGATGGCCTCCGCGACAGCCTCCAGCTCGGCCCGGTCGGTGGTCCACCGCTCCATGTCCGGTCGCTCTCCCAAGAGCACCTCTCCTGGCTTCACTGGCGGGTTCATGGTGTGCGCCATGAGGGCGAACGCCTCGGTCCGGGGAGTGATGCTACCCAGAAATTCGGCCATGGTCACCACCGCTCCGGCATGGGCTGGCATCTCCCGGGAGGTGATGGTAGGGCGGTTGGGGACGAAGCCCTGGTAGGCGTACTGCCCGAAGCTGACGGCCGCATGGTAAGCAGAGCAGAGCCAGATGATGGTGGCGCAGGTCTCCACGAGGTCGTCGACGCAGTCCATCGCCGGCCACCACGGCGCATCGCGCAGGTCGCCGTGGCCCACGTGCCTCACCTCCCCCCACCAGGCCTGCAGCTCGGTGTCGCCCGCGACGGCTCCGTGGCCATCGGCGTAGTAAATCGCGCAGTAGTCGGTGACCCATTTCTTGATCGCCGTCCAGATCTCCAGCCCATCCACTGCGTACGGGTAATCCTTTATGAGCAGCCCCAGCTCATCAGGCTTCTTTGGATCGCCTCTCGCCACACCCCTAAGTTCAAATGCATGCATTATTCCAAATTCTGAAGCAGTGAGTGAAGAGTGATTAAGAGAGCATTTTGCTCGGCACCTCTTGATGAGTTCGTTGGGGAGAGCGAGGTCGGTGAAGTTCCATGTCCTGTACGCCTTGGAGGACATCTCCATGCCGTACTTGCTGGGGAAGAAGGCGACCTCGTGGATGCCACGACACGATATATGCCGCCACCCTTTCGCCGGTCGGCTGCGCCGAAGATGATCTGCCGCGCCGTGGCATTGGTTTCAAGGGTCTTGCGGAAGTGCGGCTTGAGTAGCTTGTGGATCGGGTGCAGCACGCTGAACTGCCGGTTCGCCGCGATCACCACCGGCTCCATCGACGCGTGCGCGTTCAGCCTACAACACACGAACCAGCCCACACAAACATTGTCATGATGCCATCCCATTTATATTGGAGTATTGTACAAGGGCGGCGAAGTGCACCAGTGATAGATAAAGTTGTTCTTGCTGGCGTCGTTCGCCGCGGCGTGGGCCTTGGCGAGCTCCCATGCCGTGAAGGTACCGTCACCTTCACTGGCTTTGGCCGCCGGTGGAGTGTACACCGTGCTGATGGCACCGAGCCGCTCATTCTCCGGGTGCGGCGAGCTGAGCTCGATCGCTAGTGGCTTGAGTGTCGAGTCGTCTTGCAACAGCAAAAGCGTCCTGGCGGCGTACGCCTTCCTTTGGGAGATCTCGGCCTTCTCCTCGGCGCCTGGCAGCTGGTTGATGCGCTTCAGGTACGGCATCACCCAGTCGTGGTGATCCACAGCGTACAGCTTGCCCTCCTCTATAGCCTACACAATGCGCGGGCCGAGGGGCGCTATAGTTAACATTTTTTGCATCGGCAGTCGCAGAACTGATGCACTATTTTAGCATGGCATAAATTTTCTGAGCAACAGTGTACAGTATGGAAAAGTGTGTTTAGTAGCCACATAACAGAATAAATAAAAAGACGTATCAATAAAATGCTTGATATAATGATGAAACAACGGGCAAATTTACTTTCTTTATCCTCCCAATCCTTGGCCCGCACCAGTCCTGGCCCGCACGATCAAGGGATAGTGTGACCCCCTCGCGAATGTATCCCGTGCACACACACTTGCGGTGCTACCCGTGCATCGGATGTCGTAGAATACTTTAAAAAATAAATGAAAATCTAGCACATTAACACAACATCATGTATGTACTTCAGATCAATATTCAAAACATCATATGAGATACAAAAGGGACAAATTTACATCAATGTGATAATGGCCCAAATCTAAAGCCCAACTTATGTTATGCACTATTAAGTGCCGAATTTATCATTTTTCTTTTTCAAGCTATGTTTTGAATTTTGTGGCAGCACACAATGATGTTGTGTATGTGTGCGGTATTTTGTTTTCAAAATTTTCCAAACCTTTTAAAATGTGCTGCGCGAGTTTGGTGCATCGGTAGCATCATAAGGTAGGGTGCACCAGATATCCCCCCACCCCCAGCGCTCTTATAGCATCTGAGCCGGCTCATATCCAGTTTGTTTCCTGTGTCTTCCTCCCACCAGTTTTGGGAAGGTTCTAAAACCTTTCCTAAACTAGTCCCCCGCCCCCTTTATGTGTTTATTCCTATCGCTTTCTTTTGCCTTTTATTTTCTTACTTATTATAATTTTAAAATCATTTTTTCAATTCAAACCTTTTTGGAATTTAGAATAGTAAAACTCGCAAACATTTTTCTGAATTCATAGAAAATTTTATAATCCGTGAACAGTTTTTTGATTTCACAAACATTTTTTAAATATTGAACAATTTAAAAATCCATGAATATTTTTCAATTGCATGAAATATCTTTGAAACTCGCAAAAAAAAACAGTTCGCCTTTTTATTTATTTTGTGAACACCTTTTGTAGTTATTTTACCATTATCAAAATTCACGTCCATTTTCCAATTTCAGGACCATTTTTTGATTTACCAAAAAAATAGAATTTGTAAAAATGTATTTTTTTGAAAATTATTTCAGTACGAAACTGGCCGAAATATAACATCCTGCTTAAAAAAACGCTCAGAAAATAATATCAGTTCACACAAAACTGGTCCAATAACTAGCATGTGTTACTGAGCCTTGATGCACTGCTTTTGGCCCAGCCTGATTGCCATGGACGAAAAAAAAGCTAGTATTAAAAGTACTTTTGGACCGTGATGTCTTTGCCACAAGTTTGGCCCTTTGGGCTCTGCCGCTAAATTTTTGTGTTGAGAAAAAGAAGAAACTATTACTTATCACTCGATAAGAACAGCTATTGGACCTTTTTTTTGCCGGAAAATTTCCGATCTATTCATTTTCAATCATGGCAGTACAACGAATACCAGAAATAATAAAAACTACATACAGATCTAGAAATAATAGCTATTGGACCTTCTTAAGTTTCTATATTATTTATATAATTTTACTTTGTTGTGTCCATTTGTGCATGGTTTATAAAATGTCAGGTGCATTTTTTCTTCAAAGCACACATGTAACTTTTTTTTTGACAAGCGGTGTGGCAAGCTCGAAGCGAAGGTAGGTGGTGAGAGAGAAGAAATAGGGATGTGTGTATGCGCGTATATATGACTGTGTTCAAAAAAGAAAAAAAATGTGTTTTTAGTTTTTGGAATTCTAAGTACCTAGAAATAAACCCACAAATGTTTAAATTCGTGCCAAGGAAAAACTAGAACATTGATGGAAGAACACGAGACCTCATTATTGGTTCATGGGGGAAAGAAAGATTCATCAAGTAGGTATTTATCCAAATACCTCGTCTCTTAAAAATTGCCTCATGAACCTAACTATACCTTGCTAATAATCTAGTGTATTTTGAAGCCAGGCTTGTTCAAGTTCTCGTTTCTAACATTGTTGTTCTACTTTCAAGGCCACGTACAAAACCCCATTCTCAATCGGTAATGTCGGCTAGCCCACTGTCCCTATTGATATCCTTGGTGAGCATCTGGGACTACCTCGATGAGCCCTTGGTGCTTCCATGCGATGGCAATGAAGCAGTCGGCCACAACACAGTTGGTGACCATATGAGCGTGCGCAACACTTGAAGGTTTGCTTCTAAACAGTCGCGACACTCCTCAGGGCTTCGTTGAATGGTGTCACGTGCTTGTGGAGGAGGAAGAGGCACATGAATCGGTGGGGCATGTACGCTACATCAGGGATGCCAGTTCGGATCAATTCTATCGAAGAAGGGTAATTTTTATGGTTTTACGATTACGGGTCATGATTTAGATGTTTAGAAGTTCTATGATAATTGTGTTTTTTAAGGGAACCAAAGCCAAAGTTAAGGGGGTATATGAGTTTGAACGCCAGGCCACGCCCATATCGCACAAGCTGCTGGCTATTACCAGGTTGTTGTAATGATGCCACACATCCATTATGATCATGCGCGCGGGTGACTTATATTTGCTTTCCATTAGTTTTAGACTAGGCCCGCCAACACCGCAAAGAAGGTCAATGGAGATGAGGAGGCCTGGGGCAGCGGCAGCGAGTTGCCGACGGCCAGGGCGAGGCGGCGGGGGCGACAACTTGTGAACCTGAGCGCCAAGCTGAAGAGGAGAAGGCCAGCGGACGCACAGCCTCCATTGGAGAGCACCGTGGCCGTGCTACAGAGGCGACGCGCGAGGCGGCGGCGCTGGCTGCAGGAGAGCCTCGTGATGATGAAGGAGTGGGTGGACCCGGAAGCGGACTTCCTGGAGAAGTGGAGAGTATGGCGAAGATAATTGCGGTGAAGGACGAAGTACGATCGGGCGTCATCGCAGGGCCTCAAGGAGCTGCTCGCCTGCTACCTGGCCCTCAACGCCGCCGAGCACCGCGGCATCGTTGCCGCTTTCTGCTGTACCTAGCTCGACGACACAACCGGCACGACGGCACCACCTGCACCAAGCACAGTCCGCCGCCGTGACGGCGGGCCGATGCCAGCCAGGGATGCCATATCCCTTGACGGGAGGCGCTCGTGGATAATCCTATCGGACGACGTCGATACCATTAGCCAAGACCCCATCAGCAGAGCTTGCGGCCCCCACGGCCTCCATGTGCGCCTGGATCGGCTCTTCCTTGCCCGCGCAAGGTTTGGCTGGAGCAAGACACACCACTCCTCTTCCGTGGTGGTGGTGGAGACCAGCGGCGTGGCCTTCTCGAAGCAGGCGGTGGCAAGGTCGACGTTGTGGAAGAAGAAGGCGGTATTCACGGCGGGCACGGGCGAGTAGGAGAAGTTCCGGTTTCAGTGCCGCAGCGTGAGGTTCAGAGGCAAAGGAGGGGTCCTTTTATAGGCGCATGCGGCGGTGGTGCATTACATCCTGTAGACGCTCGAACAATCCCGATTCAATGATGGTTGGACACGCGGAGAGAAGAGAGGAAGCCAACAACGTTTGGGCCAACAGCGGCAGGAGCAGACAGCCAGTGGCGGAGCTTGAGCCAAAATCATGGGCAAACATAACTATTTTTAAATTTTATTTGTGATGGAAAATAGCCTAATACAAAGTTAAATATACGCATTGCCGCGAAATTTTGAGGGGGGGGGCATAGCCCAGGTTGGCCCCCATGAAGCTCCGCCACTGCAGACAGCGACGTATCGATTAGTCCAAGAGCAGCTGGAACGCAGCCCGATAACCAATATAAGGGCAGAGAAGCAACGAAGCAGGAGGAATGTGTCAGTGCACAAGTTCCATCGGATGAACTGGTCAACGTGGTAAGAAAAAATGCTAAACGAACCAACGCATCCCGCACGCACGTTCAAAAAATTTCAAAACAAAAGCAGGGCACACCATGCATTCGTACACATTCATCTACCAAAATAATACACGTGCCATGCACCAAGTTACCTAGGCGTCATTTCATACAAGTGGTGAAACATGAGAACGAAATTGTTCCCGGATATAGAGGCTTGGGTATGTTTTTAAGCAACTAATTATGCATTTTTTAACAAGACTCCCGCAACATCGTGTGGGGCATCATCTAGTTTTCTAAGTATGTCGGACCCAAAGGAACAAATATACACCGGTTGATATTCGAGAGACATACTAATTAGCAATTCTGCTCATGTATACATGCTAAAGAAAACAATTCTGGTCATGTAGGGTATATATATAGTACCTGCGGCACAGCCATGCTACCACCCATGTTCTTCTCAACGTGCTCTTTGGTTATCCTGCTGTTTTGGTCACCATACACAGCCCGTTCAAGCTTGCTGGTGAGTGGGAACTCCGTGACACGCTTGATGGCCACGGGATTTGTCCCTGCGAGCATTTCCCTAGCGAATTCTTCATCTGTCCGCCATTTCTTTGGACTCGCTACGTACACCAAAATCAGGCACGATGAGTTCAATTGAATCACACGTATATGGTACTACATGGTTTTTTATATATAAAGGCAATTTCATTCAGTCATGGCACTGTACACACGATGAGACGACAATTGCAAGATTCTACTACCTGAGATGACCTGCGGGAGGGAGAACACGGGCTTGACGGTGCCGTCGATGAGCTCGCTCTCCCAATGCATTGGTGCTAAAGTGGGGTGCTAAGTGCATTAAAATGCTTAGCAACTAATGTCCTCAATGCATCGGTGCTTAGGTTTTGTAGCTAAGCCTTCTTTATTTAATTGTTTAGTAGTAAAACTCCTTCATGTATTGGTTGATGCTCTTTTTGTCTAGGTTCACGTGCTTAGCATTGATTCTTGTTGGGATCACCATAATCTCTTCTCTCCTATTTAATTACTTTGCCACATCATTTTTCTGACTATGTGGCATCCTTAGCACTTGTACACCGTGAAGCACTGGAAAGGGCCTAACGGTTTGAATCTAGTATACGGAAGAGAGTAGCCACAACCTGGATGGCTATGTAAAGAAGCGTTGGCCGGCCTAGTCCAAAGAGGCTGTAAATGTCGGCCAAGGACTTGAAATGGCCGCCGAGTTTTGGAAGGTTGGGCGCTGAGATCGCGGGGCCGACCCGCTCGTCGCAGGGGATGTACACCTCTTGCTCCACTGGCACTCTAGCCTCACTCTCAGGATCTGGGAGCAATAAATTTAGTTATTAGAACTAACGCAAAAAGAAAAATTTGAGCATGAGATAGATATGTTTCGGATTACTTTTTAAGCATTAGAATAGTTAGAAATTTGAAGTGGCGCTCTAGCCTCACCCTTTTATAGTTCTCATTCATACAAATTTTAAGGCATTAAAATCTTTAATAAATTTTTTATGTTGGTCGTTTGATTCGTATGATTATATCTTGTACTCCTCTAGTATATTCGATTGAATCTTGTACTCCTCTAGTATAATTAAAGCATTATAGATTTTTAAGAATTTAGGAGTAGCATTTTCCCTAAGAATCTCCTTTGTAAACCTCTTGGAAAGATCCCCCGGATTTTTACTGTGGCGCAATCAAGCAAACCAAAATTGTATACGATTCAGATGAACATGACATTGCAATACTACTTTTTGTTTTTCATTCCCGTGTTTGGGAATCCTGCTACTCAAAACGGCCCTTAACCTGTCTTGGTCGGAGGTCGGCTGGTCCTGGTACGGCGAGGGTACGGGTACTCTTCCGACCCTCCCAGCACCGGGCGTGCCAGGTCCTTTCGCAGGTCGGGGTTCCCCAGGTCGTTGTACACCGCGTAGTCGTACACGCGGTCCCATTTCTGGAGCGGCTCGTCGGCCGGCACGCCCTCTCCCCGGAGCTGACGGAGCTCGTCTTCTCGGTCCATGAGTAACGCCACCGGTGTGTTTTCCTTCACGTACGCCTGACAAAAACCACGTACGAAACGTATTACCGACGTGTGCAAAACTCAATAACGTTTTATCTCTCTACTACTCCCTTCGTTTGAAATTACTTGTCGCGGAAATGAATGTATCTAGACGTAGGTGTGTACGGCTGTACGCACGTTGTTGGTGAAGAAGAGGCGGTACGGGTGCTTCCCGACGGGATAGACCCATCCGTCGCAGATGAAGTGGACGGCCGGCGAGGTCAGGCTCAGCAGCTTCAGGTACACGGGGAGGTCGGAGTGGTTTGTCACGAGCACCGCGCCGGGCACGCCCAGGGCGTCGTCGTCCCACGGCAGCTCCACGTTGAGCTCTGTCTCTCCGCTCGCTATGACGGCGTCCAGCGCCGCCGCCTCCCCTCTCATGCCACGCCCATCACTCCCTGTTTTATAGCACTCACGGTATAACGTACGGCTAACCATCTGGTCAAGCACTTAAGCTAGGAAAAGGAAAAATATATGTATGCATGTACCAGCGACGGTGGCGCTGACGAGCTGGAGGGACAGCTTGAGCCGGCTGTCGGGCGTGTCCACGAAGCTCTGCAGGAGCAGCTTGCCTTGGACACGAGCGCTAGTGGTGGCCGACGAGGCCCGTACATCGGAACCTGCTACTGCACGCGCCTGCTTGGGCGTGGTCGTGGTGGCGCCATGGCTTAGGCAGGCGCTCGGGTGCAAAAATTTCAGCTCCGAGCGAGGCGCCCAAGGCACCAGCAGTGAACGCGGCCCAACCCGGCGCCCCGGTCCCCGTGCCGGACGGAGCAGCGTCGTCGTCCATCCCGGCGCCCCAGCGCCCGCCAAGGACGGAGCAAGCGAACGTGGGCTGTGACGGATCTGCATCGGCAGCGAGTCGATCAGGGCAAATCTGACAGTATGATTGGTGTTGGGCGTGGATGGGAGTGTGACCCGGGATACATATAGGAGCACCGAGCGATCGCTCCTCGGGCAAACTCAAAAATCTTCGTAACAGACATTGGTCTGTTGGGCAAAGTCAAATACATAACACTTAACATCTAAAAAAACAAACTTCGTAACCACTACACAACACTTAACTCGGAATTAGATTATTTAAATCAATATCACATGAATCACAAGGAAAAGAATTTTTGCAAATTTAGTGCAATTGTCCAATAACTTCATGCCGTTGAATTCATTAAAAATCTAAAATATTTTTCTCAATGATCGGAGTTCTTCAATACGATTTTCATGAGCCGGTTGCCTTAGCAATCATAACCAAAAAATGAGTTACTTCAAAACCCTTCTCAGCTTCCAAGATTGCTTCATCGCAGTCAATTTCATTAAATTGGTTCTTCCTAGGAGTACGACGCTTTTTCTAGAATGATGGCTCTACGCCCTCTTTAGCTTTGATATTTTGGAAATGATCATACTAGAAGCAAATCCTTCATTTCTATAAGTGTCAAAGTAATTCCTCATACCTTCTATTTGTGTTAATGCAGATTCAATGGACATGCTTGGTAGTTGCAACTTCCTGCACTGTACCTACAACACATAGAATGTCATGCCAAATGACCATATCGAGTGTAAACACATAGGTGCCAAGCACCCCATTTTTTCTTGCATCACTCCTTCCCTAGGGTTCGATACCACTATCTTTACCTTAACTCAAGTAGTGTTGATCTTAGCTTAGGAACTTGAAATATAATTGCTTTGGCACTTTTGATCCGATTCTCCCAACAAGTATTATTGAAGGATTTCATATTTAAATCTTCCACATGGCTAACAAAAACTTCCCTTCATTTGGTAGAACCAGAAAGCTCTTAGATATATCTCAAGCAAATGCCTTCGCACCCTCTTGTATTTTCCTTCCGTATGGGAACCATTGTCATAACCTTGGCCCCTAATGTCATCAATATTAAGGCCGAAGGACTTGATAGAATCAACCAATACCTTGAAAAATCTCAAACAAGATGTGTCATCCACTATTATAAAACCGGGAAAATACTCCTCTATTGTTCATTGTTTTTGATATAGCTCACCATTCATGTTGAATGGTCAAAAAAAAAAACACTCCTCACTTTTTATTTTCCCATCAGGCATATTAGAACATTGAACCGACAAACTGTTTTGTTCCTGCTAACTCATCTTAGGGGTACAGTCTATAACCGAGTATGAATTTAGCTTGGATGACACCTTAATTCCTACGATGTTCCTATCTTACGCTTTTTTCCTATTTTCCAAGTGAGGCCTAAAAAGTTTCCCATGTATTCCTCATATCCCTTCCCACATAATAGCTTTATATCGAATGAAATTCGATACCCTATCCCTAAACAAAACCCATTCATTCTATTTACTTTTGAAATTTTAAAAAGATTACATAGTTGGATTCCTAATGACTAGATCTATAAAATAAGGCAATTATTATCATATTTTACCTTCATTTAAATTAATATTTCAATCATTCATTTTCTTCTTCTAAAATTGAGTAAAATAATAGAAGTATGTATTGAACATTTAAGAAATTTAGTGAAAACTAAAATATGTGCCAAATGTATGCCAAGTAATTGAAACATGTCTAAAACTTAAGCACACTTTATTCTAGAATTGAATACAATAATTGAATATGTGTTCAACTTCTCCGGAATTGGGTGATATAACAAAAATATGTGTTCGGTTTCATTCGAGACAATGTAGTTTTTTTAAATTGATTTCAATATTAAGTGAAAATTTTGAAATATGTGTTAAATGTTTTCTCAAAATTGATTAAACATTTAGAATAAATTTCACAACTTCCACTTTTGGTGTCACATTTCGCAACTTTCATATTCCAATTTGGTTCAACTATTTTAAGAAAAGCTTTCATGTTCCACAAAATAGTTTTCAAATTATTCCAAAACAGGGATTTCATGTACTTCAAATATTTCCCCACAAAAGTTACCTCAACTATTTTAGAAAAGTTTGATTCAATGTTTTCAGAGTGACTTCATGTTTCACAAAAGTGTTTTCAATCATTTTAAAAACTGGATTTCAACTATTCCAAAGTTTTGATTACAATTACTAAAATAATTTAAACTTTATGAAATTGGTTTCAAATATGATTCAATATCTGTGAAATGTATGTATTTTTTTAAAATAGAGTGAAATAATTAAAATATGTTTTGAATGTATGAAATTGAGTAAAATAACTGTAATATGAGTTAACTGTTTTCTTAATATTGAGTGAAATAATTGAAAACCGAAATGAAACATAAAAAATAATTGAAATGAAAAGTTCTAATATAAATTAGGCCAAATCTATCAAATATCGATCTTTTTCAAAGGTCTTGTCGCAAGGAATTTAAATATATATAGAAGTATCACTAATTAGATTTATGGTTCAAAAGATATCAACCTTAAAAAATTGTTACTTTTTTGCCATGGCACCCCCGTCATATGTTGGCACCTTAGGTGTAAAAATTTTCGGGGAGAACTACTAGAATTTGGGACATCGACAACCAATTGGTATGCATATATATATATGTCAGTTTCTACATCAATAAAGCAAAGCATTTCGTGAAGAGCCCTATATTGATCACTTCTCTTTTTTACTTTCAACAAGAGACATTCAACACTTACAAAAGGGAGATAATAAACGTAGGATGATGATATTGAATGATTCTAACAAATGGCTACGAGAATGACATGAGTAAATATTGACACATTTTGAAAAAAAAAATGGTAGCAAAGGTTCCTCTACTATTGTATTAATCATAAAGTAACTACAAATTACTAACCTCAATGGTCCATCATTTTTTAGGGAAAATATTACATGTCATAAACAATTAACAAATCATTAGCCTCACCAGCCTACGCTTGCTCAGATCACTAAGTGTTTATCACTAAATCAGGATGTCCTATTTTAGAGTCCTCCAGACCTATAGATCACGAAGTGTAAGTTTTCCTTTGATTTTATTTTTAGCCAATGTTGGCTAGATACTACCAAAAACCTTATTGTTTCTATCTTTCCAAATTGCTCAGAAAGATCAAATAATTTTATTTTGTTCCAAACACATTAGTGATGATTTCTACATGTTAACTAGCGTACCGACCCATGCAATTGCGTGGCCTGATTTGCTACATAATTCTATATATTTGCATTAATGTTGTTTATTGTACCTTTTATATGTACTAATTAAATCTTCATTATTTGATCTAAATAGTTCTTTAAGACTTACATGATTTAATATCGATCATTCTTTATAACTAAGATTTTGTACTGATTTTATATAATTGTATTTGTGCTGTTGTTCATCGTAGCACTTTTTGTAAAATTCAAATATACATAATTACTGATGATTTATTTTCTAGGGTTATAATCTACATACATAGTTCTTTAGACTACTAAAATTTAATATGCACATTTCTTTATTTATAACTTAATAGTATTTAGTAGATGTTGGGGAACGCGGTAATTTCAAAAAAATTCCTATGATCACGCAAGATCTATCTAGGTGATGCATAGCAACGAGAGGGGAGAGTGTGTCCACGTACCCTCGTAGACCGAAAGCGGAAGCGTTTCAATAACGCGGTTGATGTAGTCGAACTTCTTCGTGATTCAACCGATCAAGTACCAAACATACGACACCTCTGCGTTCAGCACATGTTCACCTCGATGACGTCCCTCGTACTCTTGATCCAGTTGAGGATGAGGGTGAGTTCCGTCAGAACGATGGCTTGGTGACGGTGATGATGATGTTATCGACGCAGGGCTTCATCTAAGCACTACGATGGTATGATCGAGGTGTGTAACAGCGAAGGAGGGCACCGCACACGGTTAAGAGAAACTAGTGTGTCTTTGGGGTGCCCCCTGATAACCCACAAGTATAGGGGATCAATTGTAGCCTCTTTCGATAAGTAAGAGTGTCGAACCCAATGAGGAGCTAAAGGTAGAACAAATATTCTCTCAAGTTCTATCGACCACCGATACAACTCTACGCACGCTTGACGTTCGCTTTACCTAAAACAAGTATGAAACTAGAAGGATTTTGTAGGTGTGATAGGATAGGTTTGCAAGATAATAAAGAACACTTAAATCAAAGCTAGGGGCTGTTTAGATAAAGAAGTAATAAAGTAAATATAGCGAGTGTGGAAAAGTGGTGGTAGGAGTTATGAAATTTTCCCTAAGCAATTGACTACTTTACTAAACCGATAATCAATATTGCAATTTTATTTGAGGGAGAGGCATAAGCTAACATACTTTCTCTTCTTGGATCATATGCACTTATGATTGAAACTCCAGCAAGCATCCGCAACTACTAAAGATCATTAAGGTAAAACCCAATCATAACATTAAAGTATCAAGTCCCCTTTATCCCATACGCAAACAACCTACTTACTCGGTCTCAGTGCTTCACACTCACGCCACCCACCATAAGCAAATCATGAACATATTGCAAACCCTACAGCGGGGGTCCCTCACGCTTGCGCGACACGGGGAGCACCATAGGACAACACCAATAATACAACATGCAACTCAAACCAATCATAGCAATTCATCAATCACCGATAGGAAACGAAAATATACTCAGACATCATAGGATGGCAACACATCATTGAATAATAATATGAAGCATAAAGCACCATGTTCAAGTAGAGGGCACAGCGGGTTGCGGGAGAGTGGACCGCTGAATATAGATGGGGGAAGGTGATGGAGATGTTGGTGAGGATGGCAGAGGTGTTGGTGAAGATCGCGGTGATGATGATGGCCCCCGACGGTGTTCCGGCGCCACCGGAAGCAAGGGGGAGAGAGCCCCCCCCCTTCTTCTTATTCTTCCTTGACCTTCTCCCTAGATGGGAGAAGGGTTTCCCCTCTGGTCCTTGGCTCCCATGGCGTGGGAGGGGCGAGAGCCCCTCTGAGATTGGATTTGTCTCTCTCTGTTTCTGTGTTCCTAGATTCTACCCTAGCACCGTTTCTTTTATATCCGGAGATCCGTAACTCCGATTGGATTGAAACCTTCGCCCAGATATTTTTCCAAAAATTAGCTTTCTTGCGGCCAAAGTAGAGCATCAACCGCCTTACGAGGGGCCCACGAGGGTCAGGGAGCGCCCACTTAAAGTGGTGGCGTGGGCCACCCTCGTGGCTACCTCGGGCACCGTCTCGCGTTGATTCTTTCTCCCAAAAATCACAAATATTCCAAAATAATTCTCCGTCCGTTTTTATCCCGTTTGGACTCCGTTTGATATGGGGTTTCTGCGAAACATAAAACATGCAACAAACATGAACTGGCACTAGGCACTGGATCAATATGTTAGTCCCAAAAAATAGTATAAAAAGTTGCCAAAAGTATATGAAAGTTGAATAATATTGGCATGGAACAATAAAAAATTATAGATAATGACGAGACGTATCAGCATCCCAAGCTTAATTCCTGCTCGTCCTCGAGTAGGTAAATGATAAAAAAGATAATTTTTGATGTGGAATGCTACCTAGCATAATCTTGATCAAATATCTAATCATGGCATGAATATTAAGACACGAGTGATTCAAAGCAATAGTCTATCATTTAACATAAAAACAATAATACTTAGGGCATCCCAACAAACAATCATGTCTTTCAAAATATCAATGCTTCCAGAACGTTATCCGTACAAAATCATATAGTCTTGTATGCTCCCCTTTCTTAACACAAGGTACCCCTCATGCCTATCTCGGTGTGAGCCAAGCAATTGTTTCATACTTTAGTATTCTCAAACTTTTTCAACTTTCACGCAATACATGAGCGTGAGCCATGGATATAGAACTATGGGTGGAATAGAATATGATGGTGGAGGTTATGTGGAGAAGACAAAAAGGGAGAAAGTCTCACATCGACGCGGCTAATCAACGGACTATGGAGATGCCCATCAATTGATGTCAATGCGAGGAGTAGGGATTGCCATGCAACGGATGTACTAGAGCTATAAGTGTATGAAAGCTCAAACTGAAAACTAAGTGGGTGTGCATCCAACTTGCTTGCTCATGAAGACCTAGGGCATTTGAGGAAGCCCATCGTTGGAATATAAAAGCCAAGTTATATAATGAAAATTCCCACTAGTATATGAAAGTGATAACATAGGAGACTCTCTATATGAAGAACATGGTGCTACTCTGAAGCACAAGTGTGGCAAAAGGATGTTAACATTGCCCCTTTTTTTTGAATGGGCTTCTTTGGACCACTTTTTTTCATTTAGCCTTCTTTGGCCTCTCCTTTTTTTATGGGGCAATGCTCTATAATGATGATCATCAAACTTTATTTACTTACAACTCGATATTACAACTCGATACTGGAACAAAGATATGACTCTATATGAATGCTTCCGGCGGTGTACCGGGATGTGCAATGATCTAGCATAGCAATGACATCAAAAAACGGACAAGCCATGAAAACATCACGCTAGCTATATTACGATCATGCAAGGCAATATAACAATGAATGCTCAAGTCATGTATATGATGATGATGGAAGTTGCATGGCAATATATCTCGGAATGGCTATGGAAATGCCATGATAGGTAGGTATGGTGGCTGTTTTGAGGAAGATATAAGGAGGCTTATGTGTGATAGAGCGATCGTATCACGGGGTTTGGATGCACCGCCAAGTTTGCACCAACTCTTGAGGTGAGAAAGGGCAATGCACTGCATCAAGAGGCTAGCAATGATGGAAGGGTGAGAGTGCGTATAATCCATGGACTCAACATTAGTCATAAAGAACTCACATACTTATTGCAAAAATTTATTAGCCCTTGAAACAAAGTACTACACGCATACTCCTAGGGGGGAGGTTGGTAGGAGTTAACCATCGCGCACCCCCGACCTTCACGCAAAGATAAACAATCAAAATACAATCCGCGCCAATTTGGTTACATAGTTAGTAGACCATACGTGCATGCTTCGGGAATCACAAACCTTAACACCAACATCCTTACTAAACACAACCATCTACTAGTACCTCCCACATATTATCATCTCTACATCGCAAAACTATTGCAAGGAATCAAACATATCATATTCAGTGATCCACAAGTTTATGTAGGATTTTATGACTAACCATGTGAATGACCAATTCCTGTCATCTCTCTAAATAGATATAAGTGAAGCAAGAGAGTTTAATTCTTTCTACAAAATATATGCCCACGCTCTAACAAATATAAGTGAAGCAAAAGAGCATTCTACAAATGGCGGTTTTCTATGTGAAGAGAAACAGTCAATCCAAACTTCAAATGATATAAGTGAAGCACATGAAGCATTCTATAAAGCCATACTCAAAAGATTTAAGTGAAGTGCAATGAGAATTCTATAAATCAACCAACGACTATCTCATACCAGCATGGTGCATAAAAGAAAAGTGAAAACTAAATGCAAAAGACGCTCCAAGACTTGCACATATCGCATGAACGAAACGAATCCGAAAACATACCGATACTTGTTGAAGAAAGAGGGGATGCCTTCCGGGGCATCCCCAAGCTTAGACGCTTGAGTATCCTTGAATATTTACTTGGGGTGCCTCGGGCATCCCCAAGCTTGAGCTCTTGCCTCTCTTCCTTTTCCTCATATCGAGACCTCCTCGATCAAACACTTCATCCACACAAAACTTCAACAGAAAACTCGGTAAGATCCGTTAGTATAATAAAGCAAATCACTACTCTAAGTACTGTTGCAAACCAATTCATATTTTATTTTTGCATTGTTTCTAATGTAATATAACTTTTTCATGGCTTAATCCACTGATATAAATTGATAGATTCATCAAAACAAGTAAACTATGCATCAAAAACAGAATCTGTCAAAAACAGAACAGTCTGTAGAAATCTGAACATCCACAATAATTCTGGTACACCAAAAATTCTACAAACATTAGGAAAAAAATGTACAGAAAGACTGTGCAAAAATAATCAGAACCGTTTGACGTTCCAGTTAAAAATGTAAAATCACGCACTACAGCCAAAGTTTCTGTCCTGCACCATACAAACCAACAAGCATTGTAAACATCCTAAAGGCAAACCTTGGCACATTATTTTTATAATACAATGGAATTGTACAAGGGGATAATTATTTTTGATGAAAAGTTTCTGTAATCAAGATTCACAAAGTTTCCGTGAGCATGAACAAAGTTCAAGGAGCTCTCCCACTTCAACAATGCTTGTATTTCTTACTTTCACTTTCCTTTTTGAAAAGTTTTGGGTTCCCCTCTTTATTTTTTTGTTTTTAAACTATATGAAAGCACACAACAGAAATGAATGACTCTCTAAAACTTCCGGGTTGTCTCCCTGGCAGCGCTTTCTTTAAAGCCATTAAGCTAGGCATATAGTGCTCAAGTAGTGGATCCATCCGGATCCCAAGGTATATCAAAGCCAATTTTAACTAACAATGATTTGTAATTTAGTAGTAAGCACAAAGTAACATATATCATGCAACAAGGAAGTCTAACCCTCTTCCTGTGCATCGGCATGTCATAAAAGAACAATTCATGCACACATAGTAAAGGCCAATGCATAGTATAAACAGATTCTTGCAATTTTATCATATTGAAAACATAGAGAGGTGGAGATATAGTTCCTATCTCATAATAATTGCAAGTAGGAGCAGCAAGAACATGCATATTATATATATCAAAATCATCATGTGTAGTAGTAAAACGCAACCCATCAATATAATCCTTAATAAAAGCAAACTTCTCCGATATAGTGTAGTTTGGAGAATTCTAAAAGATAACATGACTATCATGCGTTGGTGCAATAGCAACAATTTCATGTTTAACATAAGGAACCATAGCAAGTTCATCTCCATAAGCATAATTTATATTGGCATCTTGGCCACAAGCATAGCAATCATCATCAAAAAGGGACATTTCAAGAGAATCAACGGGATCATAACAATCATCATAGCAATCATCCTTCGGTAAGCACGAAGGGAAATTAAACAATGTATGAGTTGAAGAGTTACTCTCATTATAAGGTGGGAACGGGTAGCTAATCCGCTCTTCCTCCTTTTGTTCTTCGCTCTCCTCATCATATTTTTCATCCAATGAGCTCATAGTTTCATCAATTCCTTCTTCCATAGACTCCTACAAAATATTATTCTCTTCTTGGACAGCGGAGGAGTCCTCAATATGTGGTTTAACATAGGCATTAGAAGCATAATTACCATAACAATATTTAAATATGGCAAAATTTTCAGATTTGTAGAGAGTAGCATCATTCTTTTCAATCAAAGAAGCAAATTCATAAGCACCCTTAAAAGCAACAAATTCTTCAATTTGTTGAACATCATAGTAATTATAAACACCCTTAGCATACGAAGATACGATTCCATTATCAATAAACTCACATTGGTAGGGAAGGTGTTTCTTAGGGTTTTCGTAACAACAAGTAACATCATATATTTCACATAAATTCCAAGCATAGCATTGCAAGCGTGGAATTTGATCCCATAATCGTTTCCCTTTTTCAGATATACAGTGTCGCACATAACAAGCATGCTCATCTAAAGATTTGCCCTCAACTAAGCTAGTTGGGGTTTCAGCACGAGCACAAAGGGATCGAAGATGATCCAAGTAAAAAGCTTCAGGAGTGTGATAGATTTTAAGTGGTTCTTCAACCATTGGTTCAATAGGTACAACTAATTTTTTTGGTATTTTGCGTTTCCTACCCATAACTAAAGATATAAAACAACTAAGAACAACAAATAAAAATTACTTAGTGATAAAGTAAACAAGCACACACGAGAATATTCGCCCCGTGCTATGACTCCCCGGCAACGGCGCCAGAAAAAGGTCTTGATAACCCACAAGTATAGGGGATCAATTGTAGCCTCTTTCAATAAGTAAGAGTGTCGAACCCAACGAGGAGCTAAAGGTAGAACAAATATTCTCTCAAGTTCTATCGACCACCGATACAACTATACGCATGCTTGACGTTCGCTTTACCGAAAACAAGTATGAAACTAGAAGGACTTTGTAGGTGTGATAGGATAGGTTTGCAAGATAATAAAGAACACGTAAATCAAAGATAGGGGCTGTTTAGATAAAGAAGTAATAAAGTAAATGTAGCGAGTGTGGAAAAGTGGTGGTAGGAGTTATGAAATTGTCCCTAAGCAATTGACTACTTTACTAAACCGATAATCACTATTACAATTTTATTTGAGGGAGAGGCATAAGCTAACATACTTTCTCTTCTTGGATCATATGCACTTATGATTGGAACTCTAGCAAGCATCCGCAACTACTAAAGATCATTAAGGTAAAACCCAACCATAGCATTAAAGTATCAAGTCCCCTTTATCCCATACGCAAACAACCTACTTACTCGGGTGCGTAGCTTCACACTCACGCCACCCACCATAAGCAAATCATGAACATATTGCAAACCCTACAGCGGGGGTCCCTCACGCTTGCGCGACACGGAGAGCACCATAGGACAGCACCAATAATAAAACATGCAACTCAAACCAATCATAACAATTCATCAATCACCGATAGGACAACGAGAATCTACTCAAACATCATAGGATGGAAACACATCATTGGATAATAATATGAAGCATAAAGCACCATGTTCAAGTAGAGGGTACAGCGGGTTGCGGGAGACTGGACAGCTGAATATAGATGGGGGAAGGTGATGGAGATGTTGGTGAAGATGCCGGAGGTGTTGGTGAAGATCACGGTGATGATGATGGCCCCTGGCGGCGTTCTGGCGCCACCGAAAGCAAGGGGGAGAGATCCCCCTTTCTTCTTCTTCTTCTTCTTCTTCCTTGACCTTCTCCCTAGATGTGAGAAGGGTTTCCCCTCTGGTCCTTGGCTCCCATGGCGTGGGAGGGGCGAGAGCCCCTCCGAGATTGGATTTGTCTCTCTATCTCTCTCTGTTTCCGCGTTCCCAGATTCTGCCCTGGCACCGTTTCTTTTATATCCGAAGATCCGTCACTCCGATTGGATTGAAACCTTCGCCCAGATATTTTTCCAAAAATTAGCTTTGTTGCGGCCAAAGTAGAGCATCAACCGCCTTACGAGGGCCCCACGAGGGTCAGGGGCGCACCCACTTAAAGTGATGGCATGGGCCACCCTCGTGGCCACCTCGGGCACCGTCTCGCATTGATTCTTCCTCCCAAAAATCACAAATATTCCAAAATAATTCTCCGTCCGTTCTTATCCCGTTTGGACTCCATTTGATATGGGGTTTCTGTGAAACATAAAACATGCAACAAAGAGGAACTGACACTAGGCACTGGATCAATATGTTAGTCCCAAAAAATAGTATAAACAGTTGCCAAAAGTATATGAAAGTTGAATAATGTTGGCATGGAACAATAAAAAATTATAGATACGACGAAGACGTATCACCCCTGCCCCCGTATATAAAGGAGGGAGGGAGAGAGGCCGCCCCCCTAGGGGCGCGCCAAGTGTATGGAGTCCTACTAGGACTTCCAAGTCCTAGTAGGAATCCTTTCCTTTGTAGGAGTAGGAGAGAAGGAAAGAGAGAGGGAGTAGGAAAGGGCAAGGGGGGGGGGGGGCGCCGCCCCCTTTCCCTAGTCCAATTCGGACCAATGGGGGGAGGGCGCCACCTCCCCTTGGCCTGCCTCCTCTATTTCCCATATGGCCCAATAAGGCCCATTACTTCTCCCGGTGAATTCCCGTAACTCCCTAGTACTCCGAAAAATACCCGAATCACTCGGAACCTTTCCGATGTCCAAATATAGCCTTCCAATATGTCGATCTTTACGTATCGACCATTTTGAGACTCCTCGTCACGTTCGTGATCTCATCCGGGACTCCGAACAAACTTCGGTCATCAAAACACATAACTTATAATACAAATCTTCATCGAACGTTAAGCGTGCGGACCCTACGGCTTCTAGAACTATGTAGACATGACTGAGACATATCTCCGGTCAATAACCAATAGCGGAACCTGGATGTTCATATTGGCTCCTACATATTCTTCGAAGATCTTTATCGGTCAAACCGGATAACAACATATGTTGTTCCCTTTGTCATCGGTATGTTACTTGCCCGAGATTCGATCGTTGGTATCCTCATACCTAGTTCAATCTCGTCCGGAAAGTCTCTTTACTCGTTCCATAATGCATCATCCCGCAACTAACTCATTAGTTACATTGCTTGCAAGGCTTATAGTGATGTGCATTACCGAGAGGGCCTAGAGATACCTCTCCGATACACGGAGTGACAAATCCTAATCTTGATCTATGCCAACCCAACAAACACCTTCAAAGACACCTGTAGAGCATCTTTATAATCACCCAGTTACGTTGTGATGTTTGATAGCACACAAGGTGTTCCTCCGGTATTCGGGAGTTGCATAATCTCATAGTCTGAGGAACATGTATAAGTCATGAAGAAAGCGGTAGCAATGAAACTGTAATGATCATAATGCTAAGCTAACAGATGGGTCATATCCATCACATCATTCTCCTAATGATGTGATCCCGTTCATCAACTGACAACACATGTCTATGGTTAGGAAACTTAACCATCTTTGATTAACGAGCTAGTCAAGTAGAGGCATACTAGGGACAATATGTTTTGTCTATGTATTCACACATGTACTAAGTTTCCGGTTAATGCAATTCTAGCATGAATAATAAAAATTTATCATGAAATAAGGAAATAAATAATAACTTTATTATTGAATCTAGGGCATATTTCCTCCAGTCTCCCACTTGCACTAGAGTCAATAATCTAGTTCACATTACCATGTGATTTAACACCAATAGTTCACATCTATATGTGATTAACATCCATAGTCCACATCGCCATGTGACCAACACCCAAAGGGTTTACTAGAATCAATAATCTAGTTTACATCGCTATGTGATTAACACCCAAAGAGTACTAAGGTGTGATCATGTTTTGCTCGTGAGAGAAGTTTAGTCAGCAGATGCATCACATTCAGAGGCGTATGTATTTTGCAAATATTCTATGTCTACAATGCTCTGCACGGAGCTACTCTAGCTAATTGCTCCCACTTTCAATATGTATCCAGATTGAGACTCAGAGTCATATGGATCGGTGTAAAAGCTTGGATCGACGTAACTCTTTACGACAAACTCTTTATCACCCCCATAACCGAGAAACATTTCCTTAGTCCTCACTAAGGATAATTTTGACCACTGTCCAGTGATATACTTCTAGATCACTATTGTACCCCTTTGCCAAACTCATGGCAAGGTACACAATAGGTTTGGTACACAACATAGCATGCTTTTATAGAACCTATGACTGAAGCATAGGGAATGACTTTCATTCTCTTTCTATCTTCTGCCGTGGTCGGGCTTTGAGTCTTACTCAATTTTACACCTTGTAATACAGACAAGAACTCCTTCTTTGACTGATCCATTTTGAACTCTTTCAAAAACTTGTCAAGGTATATACTCATTGAAAAATCTTATCAAGCATCTTGATCTATCTTTATAGATCTTGATGCCCAATATGTAAGCAGCTTCACCGAGGTCTTTCTTTGAAAAATTCTTATTCAAGTATCCCTTTATGCTATCCAGAAATTCTATATCATTCCCAATCAACAATATGTCATCCACATATAATATTAGAAATGCTACAGAGCTCCCACTCACTTTCTTGTAAATACATGCTTCTCCAAAAGTCTGTATAAAACCATATGCTTTGATCTCACTATCAAAGCGTTTATTCCAACTCCGAGAGGCTTGCACCAGTCCATAAATGGATTGCTGGAGTTTGCACACTTTGTTAGCACCCTTTGGGTCGACAAAACCTTCTGGTTTCATCATATACAACTCTTCTTCCAGAAATCCATTCAGGAATGCAGTTTTGACATCCATTTGCCAGATTTCATAAAATATGGCAACTGCTAACATGATTCGGACGGATTTAAGCATCGCTACAGTTGAGAAAATCTCATTGTAGTCAATACCTTGAACCTGTCGCCTTTTGTGACAAGTCAAGCTTTGTAGATAGTAACACTACTATCAGCATCCGTCTTCCTTTTTGAATATCCATTTATTTTCTATGGCTTGTCAATCATCGGGCAAATCCACCAAAGTCTACACTTTGTTCTCATACATGGATCCCATCTCAGATTTCATGGCCTCAAGCCATTTCGCGGAATCTGGGATCATCATCGCTTCCTCATAGTTCGTACGTTCATCATGGTCTAGTAACATGACTTCTAGAGCAGGATTACCGTACCATTCTGGTGCGGACCGTACTCTGGAAGACCTACGAGGTTCTGTAGTAACTTGATCTGAAGTTTCATGATCATCATCATTAACTTCCTCATAAATTGGTGTAGGAATCATTGGAATTGATTTATGTGATGAACTACTTTCCAATTCAGGAGAAGGTACAATTACCTCATCAAGCTCTACTTTCCTCCCACTCACTTCTTTCGAGAGAAACTCCTTCTCTAAAAAGGATCCATTCTTAGCAATGAATATCTTGCCTTCGGATCTGTGATAGAAGGTGTACCCAACAGTTTCCTTTTGGGTATTCTATGAAGACGCACTTCTCCCATTTGGGTTCGAGCTTATCAGGTTGAAACTTTTTCACATAAGCATCGCAACCCCAAACTTTAAGAAATGACAACTTTGGTTTCTTAACAAACCATAGTTCATAAGACGTTGTCTCAACGGATTTTGACGGTGCCCTATTTAAAGTGAATGCAACTGTCTCTAATGCATAACCCCAAAATGATAGTGGTAAATCGGTAAGAGACATCATAGATCGCACCATATCCAATAAAGTGCTGTTACGATGTTCGGACACACCATAACGCTATGGTGTTCTAGGTGGTGTGAGCTGTGAAATTATTCCACATTGTTTTAAATGAAGGCCAAACTCGCGACTCAAATATTCTCCTCCACGATCAGATCTTAGAAACTTTATTTTCTTCTTACGATGATTCTCCACTTCACTCTGAAATTCTTTGAACTTTTCTAATGTTTCAGACTTGTGTTTCATTAAGTAGATATACCTATATCTGCTCAAATCATCTGCCAAGGTCAGAAAATAATGATACCCGCCACGAGCATCAACACTCATCGGACCGCATACATCGGTATGTATTATTTCCAATAAGTTATTAGCCCGTTCCATTATTCTGGAGAACGGAGTTTTAGTCATCTTGCCCAAAAGGCACGGTTCGGAAGTATCAAATGATTCATAATAAAGTGATTCCAAAAGTCCATCTTTATGGAGTTTCTTCATGTGCTTTACACCGATATGACCCAAACGGCAGTGCCACGAATAAGTTGCACTATCATTATCAACTTTGCATCTTTTGGCATTAATATTATGAATATGTGTATTACTTTGATTGAGATTCAGTAAACCATCAACATTGGGTGTATGACCATAGAAGGTTTTATTCATGTAAAAAGAATAAAAATTATTCTCTGTCTTAAATGAATAACTGTATTGCAATAAACATGATCTAATCATATTCATGCTCAACGCAAACACCAAATAACATTTATTTAGGTTCAACACTAATCCCGAAAGTAGAAGGAGTGTGCGATGATGATCATATCAATCTTGGAACCACTTCCAATACAAATTGTCACTTCTCCCTCAACTAGTCTCTGTTTATTCTGTAACTCCTGTTTTGAGTTACTAATCTTAGCAACCAAACAAGTATCAAATACCCAGGGGCTACTATGAACACTAGTAAGGTACACATCAATAACCTGCATATCAAATATACCTTTGTTCACTTTGTCATCCTTCTTATCCACCAAATATTTGGGGTAACTCCGCTTCCAGTGACCACTTCCTTTGCAGTAGAAGCACTCAGGCTTAGGTCCAGCTATGGGCTTCTTCACGGGAGAGACAACTTGCTTGCCAATCTTCTTGAAGTTTCCTTACTTTCCCTTTTCCCTTTTTTGAAACTAGTGATCTTGTTTAGTCATCAACACTTGATGCTTTTTCTTGATTTCTACCTTCGTTGATTTCAGCATCACGAAGAGCCCAGGAATCATTTTCGTCATCCCCTGCATACAATAGTTCATCACAAAGTTCCAGTAACTTGGTGATTGTGACTAGAGAACTCTGTCAATCATTGTCTTATCTGGAAGATTAACTCCCATTTGATTCAAGCGATTGTAGTACCCAGACAATCTGAGCATATCCTCACTGCTTGAGCTATTCTCCTCCATCTTTTAGCTATAGAACTTGTTGGAGACTTCATATCTCTCAACTCGGGCATTTGCTGGAAATATTAACTTCAACTACTGAAACATATCATATATTCCATGATGTTCAAAATGTCTTTGAAGTCCTGATTTTAAACCGTAAAGCATGGTGCACTAAACTATCAAGTAGTCATCATATTGAGCTAACCAAACGTCCATAACATCTGCATCTGCTTCTGCAATAGGTCTGTCACCTAGCGGTGCATCAAGGACATAATTCTTCTGTGCAGCAATGAGGATAAACCTCAGATTACGGACCCAGTCCGCATCATTGCTACTATAATCTTTCAACATAGTTTTCTCTAGGAACATATAAAAACAAAGGGAAGCTATAACGCGAGCTATTGATCTACAACATAATTTGCAAAATACTATCAGGACTAAGTTCATGATAAATTAAAGTTTAATTAATCATATTACTTAAGAACTCCCACTTAGATAGACATCCCTCTAGTCATCTAAATGATCACATGATCCAAATCAACTAAACCATGTCCGATCATCACATGAGATGGAGTAGTTTTCAATGGTGAACATCGCTATGTTGATCATATCTACTATATGATTCACGTTCGACCTTTCCTCTAGTGTTTCGAGGCCATATCTGCATATGCTAGGCTCGTCAAGTTTAACCCGAGTGTTCTACGTGCAAAACTGGCTTGCACCCGTTGTATGTGAACGTAGAGCCTATCACACCTGATCATCGCGTGGTGTCTCAGCACAAAGAACTGTCGCAACGGTGCATACTCAGGGAGAACAATTATACCTTGAAATTTAGTAAGGGATCATGTTATAACGCTACCGCCGTACTAAGCAAAATAAGATGCATAAAAGATAAACATCACATGCAATCAAAATATGAGAGATGATATAGCCATCATCATCTTGTGCCTTTGATCTCCATCTCCAAAGTACCATCATGATCTCCATCTTCACCGGCATGACACCATGATCTCCATCATCTTTATCTCTATCAACGTGTCATCACATGGTCGTCTCGCCAACTATTGCTTTTGCAACTATTGCTATCGCATAGCGATAAAGTAAAGCAATTATATGGCGCTTGCATCTTATGCAATTAAGAGACAACCATAAGGCTCCTGCCAGTTGCTGATACCTCTAACAAAACATGATCATCTCATACAACAATTTATATATCATCACGTCTTGACCATATCACATCACAACATGCCTGCAAAACAAGTTATACGTCCTCTACTTTGTTGTTGCAAGTTTTACGTGGCTGCTACGGGCTTAGCAAGAACCGTTCTTACCTACGCATCAAAACCACAACGATTTTTCGTCAAGTGTGTTGTTTTAACCTTCAACAAGGACCGGGCATAGCCACACTCGATTCAACTGAAGCTGGAGAAACAGACACCCACTAGCCACCTGTGTGCAAAGCACGTCGGTAGAACCAGTCTCATGAACGCGGTCATGTAATGTCGGTCTGGGCCGCTTCATCCAACAATACCGCCGAATCAAAGTGTGACATGCTGGTAAGCAGTATGACTATTATCGCCCACAACTCTTTATGTTCTACTCATGCATATATCATCTACGCATAGACCTGGCTCGGATGCCACTGTTGGGGAACGCGGCAATTTCAAAAAAATTCCTACGATCACGCAAGATCTATCTAGGTCACGCATAGTAACGAGAGGGGAGAGTGTGTCCACGTACCCTTGTAGACCGAAAGCGGAAGCGTTTCAAGAACGTGGTTGATGTAGTCGAACTTCTTCGTGATTCAACCGATCAAGTACCGAACGTACGACACCTCCACGTCCAGCACACGTTCAACTCGATGAAGTCCCTCGTACTCTTGATCCATTTGAGGACGAGGGTGAGTTCCGTCAGCACGACAGCATGGCGACGGTGATGATGATGTTACCGGCGCAGGGCTTTGCCTAAGCACTACGATGGTATGATCGAGGTGTGTAACTGTGGAGGGGGGCACCGCACACGGTTAAGAGAAACTTGTGTGTCTTTGGGGTGCCCCCTGCCCCCGTATATAAAGGAGGGAGGGAGAGAGGCAGGCCCTCTAGGGGCGCGCCAAGTGTATGGAGTCCTAGTAGGAACCCTTTCCCTTTTAGGAGTAGGAGAGAAGGAAAGAGAGAGGGAGTAGGAAAGGGCAAGGGGGGCGCCGCCCCCTTCCCCTAGTCTAATTCGGACCCATGGGGGGGCACCCCCCCTTGGCCTTCCTCCTCTATTTCCCGTGTGGCCCAATAAGGCTCATTACTTCTCCCGGTTAATTCCTGTAACTCCCAGGTACTCCGAAAAATACCCGAATCACTCGGAACCTTTTCGATGTCCGAATATAGCCTTCCAATATATCGATCTTTACGTCTCGACCATTTTGAGACTCCTCGTCACGCCCGTGATCTCATCCGGGACTCTGAACAAACTTCAGTCATCAAAACACATAACTCATAATACAAATCGTCATCAAATGTTAAGCATGCGGACCCTACGGGTTCAAGAACTATGTAGACATGACTGAGACATATCTCCGGTCAATAACCAATAGCGGAACCTGGATGCTCATATTGGCTCCTACGTATTCTTCGAAGATCTTTATCGGTCAAACCGCATAACAACATACGTTGTTCCCTTTGTAATCGGTATGTTACTTGCCTGAGTTTCGATCGTCGGTATCCTCATACCTAGTTCAATCTCGTTACCGGCAAGTCTCTTTACTAATTCTGTAATGCATCATCCCGCAACTTACTCATTAGTTGATGTGCATTACCGAGAGGGCCCAGAGATACCTCTCCGATACACGGTGTGACAAATCCTAATCTTGATCTATGCCAACCCAACAAACACCTTCGGGGACACCTGTAGAGCATTTTTAAAATCACTCAGTTACGTTGTGACGTTTGATAGCACACAAGGTGTTCCTCCGGTATTCGGGAGTTGCATAATCTCATAGTCTGAGGAGCATGTTTAAGTCATGAAGAAAGCAGTAGCAATGAAACTGTAACGATCATAATGCTAAGCTAACGGATGGGTCATGTCCATCACATCATTCTCCTAATGATGTGATCCTGTTCATCAAATGACAACACATGTCTATGGTTAGGAAACTTAACCATCTTTGATTAACGAGCTAGTCAAGTAGAGGCATACTAGGGACAATATGTTTTGTCTATGTATTCACACATGTACTAAGTTTCCGGTTAATACAATTCTAGCATGAATAATAAACATTTATCATGAAATAAGGAAATAAATAATAACTTTATTATTGCCTCTAGGGCATATTTCCTTCAGTAGATTGCCATATTTTTCTTACTACATATGTTCTATATTGAATTCCTTATCTCTTGTGACTTATTATTTGATGAAACTTTGCATTATAATTTAATAAGCTATTTTAAAAGGTTAATTCTCATTGTTTTGATGATTTTCAATGGAAGATCGGGGAGTCTTTGCCCAACTCTTTTGCAAATAAAAAATTCTGTTAATTTATTAACTCTGTGATATTTTTTATTTATGCCTAAAACTCATTTATACTCTTTCCGCATCCCATATTAAAACCATTACACTTTCAAGGAGTTTGCAACTATTGTGTGCATAAAATCTTTTATTATTTACAATCCTAAATCCTATATATATTATGGTTTTCTTCCTTTTATATTGTTTACCGGCCATATGCAAAATAATATAGCCACGTAAGCATAAAATGGAGGCATGGTGAAGCAGTTTCTTAGGGTTGACTAATGCTTTATTAGGGAGGCCTTGGGTGTGAGTCAAAAATTAAAGTAATTATATAAGGATCTCATGACATCATATCTGGCATACATTGAAATGGACTTTCTATGTAATTAACTATACAATCATGTACTTATGAAGATGTGAAGCAACTTCTTAGGATTCCATAATGCTTTGTCTAGGAGGGAAGTGGGAATTAAAGTAATTGGTATGGATCTCATGACATAACAAACTATAGAAGTAAGCACAAGGAAAATAACATGCCCAAAGTATACCTTTAGCTTAGTAATGTAGTTCCTACACCAAACATTCTAGTAGCCTAGAAAATAACGTTATACAAGTGCAAGATTCTCTACAGTTTTCATATTTGATATCAAATAGATCAATATAATCATCTTATAATAGACCAAAAATCAGAAATGCCAAATGGAGGATGAGCTCCACGGAGGCGCTAATTTGAAAGCTTCGAAATTCAAACCTTTCAGTTTCATTTTTTCTTTTGAAAAGAATACACATATATCTAGAGACATAATGTACATATGTGTAAATTTTCATGCCGAAATACATTAAAATGAGAGCTACACAAATATGTAGCCTTATAGCATATATACAATTCATATTGAAAGTCCATAGTTTTTTTGTGCAGCTCACAATTCAAGATATTTCATCCTAAAAAATTTCACACATACACATTACATCCTTTTATACATGTGTATTTTTTCAGTTTTTTAAATGAAAAGTTTGAATTTTGAATTTTTCAAAATTAAGGCCTCCATGGAGCTCGGTCTCCAAAATGCCGTACTAAAAATTTAATATATCTACTATATTATAAACAAGTAAATGAACTCGTTTATATAGGCTAAATAACATGCTCCGCAGATTGCCTAGTAGGTCCCGATCATTACAGATGTGGAAGGTATCTTATGCAAGTTCGCATTAGAAATCGGCATCAACCAAAGAAAAAGAAAGCAAACTATGTTACATGCACTCAATTATATGATAGTATGTAGTATGGACATGTTTTAGTCCTCACAAATTATTTACGGAAAAAAAATCCTATGAGACCAGGTCTCATAGCCCATCACGTGAGACCCAATCCAAAAGATGACATGTGGCTAGCACCCATCTGAAAGCATTTTCTTCCCCAACTGAATCTCACCTTCTTCCTCGGAACGTTTGAAGAACACATGATGCAGCTTGATAAACTTACACAAGACGAGACGTACTGCCATCTAGTGTCTAGCCCTCTCCTACCTCATTGCCGGCCATAAAAAGGAGGAGGTCGGCTCACTATCCAAATATCCCCAGCCAAAGCCAATCAATCTGTTTATGAACTGTAAGAGGCTAAGCTTCGTATTTTATAATTAGCCATGGGTCGTTCCTTGTTCAATCAATCAACACATGAGTGAAGCTCGTATTAATGCTCATGGCATAGGAGTATGTAAAAGCTAGCACCGATTCCTTCATGCCGCGGTGATGTGGCAAATAGTACCGACCCTGATGATTGCCGGTAGCAAATTGGTGCGGCCATGGCCATGACCGTGTAGGGTGAAAGCAGAGCTAATGGAATCTTAGGCATTAGCCAACCCGACGTGGCCGCTGAGAATTAGCCGAGCTAATGGAGACGGCAGTGGCTCACAGGAAACTCGGCGGAGATGCGAAGTCGTGGAAGAAGTTGCTTTGAGATGGGTGCTAGCCATGTGGCATCTTCTGTATTGGGTCTCACGGGATGGGCTATGAGACCCGGTCTCATAGAATTTTCTTCCTTATATAGAAAACATGCATCAAAGTTGTGCACTTGATCCCAAGTCAAAACATATTGGTATGAATAAGTTCTAGCCGGTAGATGCATGTTTCATCGTGCTATATAGTAATAATAACCATAAAAACATAAGCAATACCCCCTCCAATTCATAATTCATACTAAAACCATAATAAAAAATACGGAGCAAAGGGAGTACAAAGTATAATGATGTGGTCGGCCACCACCGCTAGTTGCATTGTAAACGCCATCCGGGTATTGAGAAACAGTATAATGGAGCTAGCTACGAGCAACCACAGCAATTTGACGCTCTACACCGTACGATCACGCCGTCTGACGTCCAAGATCCGCTCAGGCTTCCGTAAACGGGTTGCTGCTTCGGAAATCTACCGAGGCGGCCTCTGGTTTATCGGGCCAAGTATGAACAGCCCGTTCTTCTTTTCTTGGGACAACGGCCCATTCTTCTTTGCTAAGCAGCCCACGCAGAAGCATCACTTCTGCTCCTGCAGCAGACTTTCAGCCGTCCAGCGCCGCCTCTGAGACGGCCTAGCCTGCGCTGGACGGACGGGGAACTCTATGCGCGTCCCCAACTCTGGCGGACGAAACTCCTATGGCATGCTCACCCTGTCCCCTCGCTAATTCAGTCAGGTCCCCTCTTCTTCCCTGCCTCTCCCTCTCCAACCGAACCCTAGCGAGAAAGCGGTCCCGTGACCAACGACGCAAGGGCGCACGGTCAGACGGCGGCGGGATGCTTTCACACCTTCGCATGTGCGCTAGAGTTAGCAAGATGATACGAGCGAGGAGTAGATGGGATTGATAGGGCTGTTCTGCTTTGTTGAGACTCAAGTACGATGCATGTTCGTTGGCAACATTGTGTTCAACAGCATCTCCCAATTTAGTCATGTTGTAAGTAATCAGGTGACCTTATCTATGATGCCTGCTTTCTGTGTTGATTGCAGTTCTCTGCAGGCATCTAATAAAGCATCTCGCTATTTCAATTTAGGTTTGTTATGTTTTCCCACATTAATCCGAACGTAGGCCAGGGAAAAAAATTCTAATCTCTTGGGCGTTTTGGGGCACCAAAATTGATTTATCTTCTAGGGCATTGGGCCAAATCTTTATTCATGCAGTGTTTTAGGAAGAGGCAAACAATGCAAAGAGGGAAATGCCTTATGCCACCCTGATAATAACCAAAAAAGAGCAAGTAAACTAAAGATTTTTGAGAACTGACATAGGATGACAACTGATCTAGCAGATTATTTCTATCAAGTTCAGAAATGTCTGTTAAAGAAAGAGGATTTGTTTCGCTATTATGTTATCTACATGGCCGCTTGTCAGTTTTTGTGTGGTACTGGATTTTCCTAATCTTCACTAGCTAATGTCTCATAATTATTCCGCACAAGAATTAGGTTAGCATCATTGTTAATAAACTATTATTATTATTATTGTTATCTATTTATTTATGAATAGGAAGCTCTGGAAGCTCCATATAGCAAGGCTTCGGATTGGTCTAAATGCACATATTCTGGTTCGACAAACGTGTTGCAAATTACCATGCAGCAGTGTAAGTTAATTTTTTGCTTAATGTACTAGGTATGTCGACTTTGTGAAGAAAATTACAATATTTCCTAGAGCAAAGTATTTCTATGATCTTTTTATGTGCGATTTAGCTATTTTTCATATTTTAGCACGTGGATATATAGATTTCATAACTTGATTCTTCACAAAAATCATTTCGATGGTGGTATACTGTCTCATGTATGTGAATACATCCTTTACTATCTAAACATGCGAGGTTCCCAATGAGTACTTCAGGTTTGTTCATCTTTGCGGAATTGCAACTTTGTTTCTTTGGCATCGCCGAAAGGCTGCCAATGTCAACCATACGGATTTGGTTATATGTTACAACTCCTAATTTCTTGAATATTTCTATCATTCTTTCCTTAAGATGGACGGGGCGTAGCAAAGCGCGCCTCTATGGTCTAGTAGAAACAATGAGCAGTAGCACGAGATACCTTGACGAGCATGCAACCATATTGTTTTGGCACGTATTGAACACCTTACAGTATTACAAAAAATGCACAGTATTTATTTTTAGTGTAGTGGCCGAGGCACATTTGTATTATGAAGATTACTGTGTCACCTTGATACACATAGTACTGTAGCGTGTTACATAGATATGAAGCATCTGACACCAAATCTCACCACATGACGAGAAACGTAACGTCACCATCACAAAGACGACATGAATCTATGCCGGAGCTCCGTCGACTATGTCCAGACAAATGAACTCGAGAAGGATCGGAGCCCGATAAACAAACTCGAAGAAAAAGCGCTGACATCATAGCATCACGCCGGTAAGGACTAAAAAACTCTAACCTAAACTAGTAATTGAAGTGGAGGCACAGAGATTCCCCTCTCCATTACCGGCTGCCAGGGCAGTAGGCAGAGGGGAGGCAAATCCATAGGCTCGCCCGTGAAATCTGAAAAAGAAAGTTTGCCCTAGCCGTATGGGTTTAGGGGGGAAATGAGAGGAAGCCTAAATGTACACTACACAGTATAACGATGTGGTCCGCCACACCCACCAGCTGCATCTAAACGAACGCCATCAACAATGAACAATAGCATGAGATACCAGTGTTGGAATAAATTCGATGTGTACAGTCGATCATCCAAGGACCAAGCAATCACACAAGCACGACACGGAGATTTGCTAAAGAGGTTCACCGATATAAATACATCTCCGGGCCTGACTACGGGCGCTCCTCCCCATGACATCATCACAATACCGCACAATGGCCATCCGGTCGCCGGCACACGCTATCGGCTCCCCGTGCGCGCGCATGTGCTATTATGTTGACATGTATTACTTCGTGTGTCTACCCTCATTATATATGAGAGGCATATGATACAAGTGTCCTACTAGCATACGATTCCATACCCTGTAAACACAATACAACTCAGAGTCTAACTCTAATCTATCTTGTACACAATATTCGACACAATTTTAATAACCCGGACGACATGCAACCATATTGTTCTGGTACGTATTCAACACCTATACAGTATCACAAGAATTGTGCAGTATTTATCTTTCCTGTAGTGGTCGAGGCACATTTGTATTATGCAAATTACTGTGTGTCCACCTCGACACAGAGAGTACCGTAGCGTGTTAGCTGGAGTGAACAGTGAGGAAGTTGAATTATGTGTGGCCAAACGTGTGGCCGAGCAGAGGTGGGGTCACCTTATCTTATCTCATGGAGCGGAGCCGAGCAGTGCACGTTGCTCGCTGCAGCCTGTAGCCTTCCCTGAACAGATCAGGGAACCGCACAGGAGCACAGCGAACCGCGCCGTTTGGAAAGTGAGCTCTGCTTCGGCGGGACGTGCAAGCAGCTGAACTAGACGACCATACATTTGCCTCACAGGTACGGGAAACACCGGCATTTGTACATATAAAAGATGGAAACAAGGTAATCAGATGGTGTAAATACAGTTACATACACAAGTAGCCAACCCGAGCTAGCTATTTTGCATAAAAATGAGCTTTCCTCTATCCCAAATTACTTGTCTTGAATTTATCTAAATACAGATGTATACTTGTCTTAAATTTGTCTAGATATAGATGTTTACTTCTCTTATATTTGTTTAGATACATATGTATTTGTCTAGATACATCTGTATCTAGACAAATTTAAAACAAGTAATTTGCAATGGATGTATGATATACTCCCTCTGTCCCATAATGTAAGACGTTTTTTAAAACTACACTAGTGTCGGAAAACGTCTTACATTATGGGTCGGAGGGAGTAGTATATAAATAAAGAATACACCAGAATTGTGTTACTTTGGTTAGAGCCATGTCATACATAATTCATTACGATCCCTAAAGAACGTAAACATAGTCTCTTTTTCTCTTTGAAAAAATACACCTAATCATGTATATTGCAAAAACTGAAAATGCTCGAAAAAAGAGTGACTAAATTATGTTGGATGTTGTGTCCTTTCTGTTTCAAGGTGGATGGCCAACCTCCAAGTTCAGCAAGCCTAGGGAGACTACAACCTCGATGTTTTTAAGTTTTACCTCAAAGAAATTCCTAAAGTCGACAAAGTCTAGGAGACCTAATATTTGTTTAGGAGTTAACAGAAACTCCTTCGTATATCAAAAATATTATACTTCACAAACTGAAGATAAAAGATACTCCCTCCGTCCCATAATGCAAGACGTTTTTTGACACTACACTAGTGCCAAAAAAACGTCTTACATTATGGACGGAGGGAGTAGTTAACTGAACAGGACACCCAAGTTTTTTACAAAGCATGAGGGGAACAATAATACTTCACAGACATCTGCCTTACTGAATGATATTTGAACAATCAAACTTTGTATCAATATTCACAATGTCCAAACATAAAGTGGAAAAATAATCATGCTAACCAAAAACTAGGAGGAGACAGACAATAGATATTTTACTCTTTAGAATAATCTAAAATGATGTTATTCATATGGTGTTTCATCTTCGATCATTATCTCCAGAACTTCGGAAGGAACTGATATCCTCCCAAGTCCCAATCGACCTAAGACAAAGACACCAACATCTGCTATAGGATCTTCTGGATCATCTGTTGCAAATTAAAATGTGATGGTTTATGGTTTATCAAAATTCAATTACAATGGCAGTAATCAACAATGAGACCACTGGGGGCCACTGTAGGTCTTACTAAGTATTACATGAAACATAAATTAGACTCACATAGCTGATAAACGCTAAATAAGCTAAGACACGTGCGATGTAGTTTCTTTTTCGAAAGACAATTTTTTTTACTTCATGCCTACATCACCATTACAAGTCCGCGAAATTACAAGTTGGCATAGGTAGGGCTCATGGACGGGCATGCTAGAGTATGATGATGAGGCCCATCACCTTGGGATTCATCACGTTCATTATGAACACGTGCACACGCGATCACCATCGACGATGATGGCGAAGAGGAAAAGCGACAACACAGATGGGTCATTAGGAGTGTGCGAGGATTTGCTTCTCCCGTCCCAACGCACAACCATATTTGTATACTTGTATTAAAAAAAATTGAGATTTGGACCGTCGAATCGATTTCCTTCCATGTTGAGACCAAGCAGGGAACCCAACCCGTCAAATCAGGTTGATCAGGATCAATCATATCCGAAAAGTGGACCATTCCTTGTAATGTTGATCGTACTCTTTGATTTGAGACGTCTTATTAGCTCGGCTCCAAAGAAAAACCAATGGGCCACACGCATAGTGATCTGTGCTAAAAACGACTTGACGTGTTGGTAGGAAGTTTTGTATCCATATGGCAGAAAATGCTAAACCTACGAAAAAGAATACGTAAGCTTACGAAACCTTCCAAACTGATCTAAATATCCCTTGATTTTCTGGAGGGTGGGCCCCTCACTCCACTAAACACCAATCTCATTCTTCCATGTTGTCTGGTACGTAAACTTAAGAGCAACTCTAGCAGACCCCGCATCCCGTTCCGATCCGGAAAATAACCGCCAAAATGCGGGTCGGGGCGAAAAAACCTGCCCGATCAGACCCCACATCCCGTCCCGGTCCGCAAAAAAATTAGGGGGCGCGGCAAAATCTCGGACCCAACCCGCGTATTCGCGGGTTTTTCCCTCGCCGTTGCGGTGCCCTGCATATAAGCGGAAGCGGTTGGTAGGGTGACATTTCAGCCCGCGCTTTCCCCCACCAACCACCTCCCCTCTCCCCCCTCGCGCCACCGCCACCCCGCCGCCCAAGATTCGGGCGAAAGCAGCCGGCAGGAGCTCGCTGAAAGGCCGCCGCACGCACGAGGCCTCTCCTCCCTGAAGGAAATATGCCCTAGAGGCAATAATAAAGTTATTATTTATTTCCTTATTTCATGATAAATGTTTATTATTCATGCTAGAATTGTATTAACCGGAAACATGATACATGTGTGAATACATAGACAAACATATAGTCACTAGTATGCCTCTACTTGACTAGCTCATTAATCAAAGATGGTTATGTTTCCTAACCATAGACATGTGTTGTTATTTGATTAATGGGATCACATCATTAGGAGAATGATGTGATTGACATGACCCATTCCGTTAGCCTAGCACTTGATCGTTTAGTATGTTGCTATTGCTTTCTTCATGACTTATACATGTTCCGTAACTATGAGATTATGCAACTCCGTTTACGGAGGAACACTTTGGTGCTACCAAACGTCACAACGTAACTGGGTGATTATAAAGGAGTACTACAGGTGTCTCCAAAGGTACATGTTGGGTTGGCGTATTTCGAGATTAGATTTTGTCACTCCGATTGTGGGAGAGGTATCTCTGAGCCCTCTCGGTAATGCACATCACTATAAGCCTTGCAAGCAATGTAGCTAATGAGTTAGTTGCGGAATGATGCATTACGTAACGAGTAAAGAGACTTGCCAAGAATCTAGATTGAACTAGGTATTGGATACCGACGATCGAATCTCGGCAAGTAACATACCGATGACAAAGGGAACAACGTATGTTGTTATGCGGTTTGACCGATAAAGATCTTCGTAGAATATGTAGGAGCCAATATGAGCATTCAGGTTCCGCTTATTGGTTATTGACCAAGAATAGTTCTAGGTCATGTCTACATAGTTCTCGAACCCGTAGGGTCCGTGACGCTTAAGGTTTCGATGACAGATATATTATGAGTTTATGATTTTTGATGTACCGAAGGAGTTCGGAGTCCCGGATGAGATCGGGGACATGACGAGGAGTCTCGAAATGGTCGAGACGTAAAGATCGATATATTGGACGACTATATTCGGAGTTCGGAAAGGTTCCGAATGATTCGGGTATTTTCGAGTACCGGAGGGTTACGGGAATTCGCCGGGAGTATATGGGCCTTATTGGGCCATACGGGAATAGAGGAGAGAGGCCAAAGGGAGGAGGCCCGCGCCCCCTCTGGTCCGAGGTGGACAAGGCGCAGCCCCTTTCCTTCTCCCTCTCCCCTCTTTCCCTTCTCCTACTCCAACAAGGGAGGTGGAATCCTACTAGGACTAGGGAGTCCTAGTAGGACTCCACACTTGGCGCGCCTCCTCCTAGGGCCGGCCTCCTCCCCCCTTGCTCCTTTATATACGGGGGCAGGGGCACCCCATGACACACAAGTTGATCTACGGATCGTTCCTTAGCCGTGTGCGGTGCCCCCCTCCACCATATTCCACTTCGGTCATATCGTCGCGGAGCTTAGGCGAAGCCCTGCGTCGGTGGAGCATCATCATCGTCACCATGCCGTCGTGCTGACAGAACTCATCCCCGACGCTTTGCTGGATCGGAGCCCGGGGATCGTCATCGAGCTGAACGTGTGCTGAACTCGGAGGTGCCGTGCGTTCGGTACTTGGATCGGTCGGATCGTGAAGACGCATTTACTACATCAACCGCGTTGTTATAACGCTTCCGCTTCACGGTCTACGAGTGCGTGGACATACACTCTCCCCTCTCGTTGCTATGCCATCACCATGATCTTGCGTGTGCGGAGGAATTTTTTTGAAATTACTACGGTCCCCAACAGTGGCATCTGAGCCTGGTTTTATGCGTTGATGTCATATGCACGAGTAGAACACAAGTGAGTTGTGGGCGATATAAGTCATACTGCTTACCAGCATGTCATACTTTGGTTCAGCGGTATTGTGAGATGACCCGGCCGGACCGACATTACGCGTACGCTTACGCGAGACTGGTTTCACCGCTTCGAGCACTCGTTGCTTAAAGGTGACCGGCAGGTGTCTGTTTCTCTCACTTTAGTTGAACCGAGTGTGGCTACGCCCGGTTCTTGCGAAGGTTAAAACAGCACCAACTTGACAAACTATCGTTGTGGTTTTGATGCGTAGGTAAGAACGGTTCTTGCTCAGCCCGTAGCAGCCACGTAAAACTTGCAACAACAAAGTAGAGGACGTCTAACTTGTTTTTGCAGGGCATGTTGTGATGTGATATGGTCAAGACGTGATGCTATATTTATTGTATGAGATGATCATGTTTTGTAACCGAAGTTATCGGCAACTGGCAGGAGCCATATGGTTGTCGCTTTATTGTATGAAATGCAAAAGCCATGTAATTGCTTTACTTTATCACTAAGCAGTAGCGATAGTTGTAGAAGCAATAGTTGGCGAGACGACAACGATGCTACGATGGAGATCAAGGTGTCGCGCCGGTGACAATGGTGATCATGACGGTGGTTCGGAGATGGAGATCACAAGCACAAGATGATGATGGCCATATCATATCACTTATATTGATTGCATGTGATGTTTATCCTTTATGCATCTTATCTTGCTTTGATTGACGGTAGCATTATAAGATGATCTCTCACTAAAATTATCAAGAAGTGTTCTCCACAGTATGCACCATTGCGAAAGTTCTTCGTCTTTGAGACACCACGTGATGATCGGGTGTGATAGGCTCTACGCTCAAATACAACGGGTGCAAAACAGTTGCGCACGCAGAATACTCAGGTTAAACTTGACGAGCCTAGCATATAACAGATATGGCCTCGGAACACGGAGACCGAAAGGTCGGCGTGAATCATATAGTAGATATGATCAACATATTGATGTTCATCGTTGAAACTACTCCATCTCACGTGACGATCGGACATGGTGTAGTTGATATGGATCACGTAATCACTTAGAAGATTAGAGGGATGTCTATCTATGTGGGAGTTCTTAAGTAATATGATTAATTGAACTTAAATTTATCATGAACTTAGTCCTGGTAGTATTTTGCATATTATGTCGTAGATCAATAGCTTGCGTTGTTGCTCTCATATGTTTATTTTGATATGTTCCTAGAGAAAATTGTGTTGAAAGATGTTAGTAGCTGTAACATCCCAAATTTCCTATTTGGAATGTTTTACAATTATAGCTAAGCATCCTATGCATCCTGTTTGAATTTGAATGTCATTTGGAGTTTCAGAGAATCTTGAGTTTGAATTTGAATTCAAACTTTGGCATGTGGGAAACATTTCAAAAACTAAACCTGATAAATACTTGATCAAAAGTATGAGAGGAGCAAACATGACACTCCAAAAATATCAGAGGAAACAATGCCAAAAGTTTTGGATTTCAAATCTGAATTTTATTTGAATTTGGAAAAAATGGATTTTTATAAAGTTTGGATTTTGCCTTTGGAAAAATGTTCAAATGAAAGGGAATATTCCCCTGATCATTTTGGTATATATATACCCTATATAAAATATTTATATATATTAAGTTATACCCTGTTTTTGTTTATTTAAAAAAATAAATTTTAAAAAAGATAAAACCCCTGGGCGCCAAATAGGCCACCCAGCCCAGCCAACAAGACTCCACCCGCTGGCCCAGCCCGGCCCACTGCCACCGGCCCGAGCCGAGCCGGCCCACCCCCGCACTAACCCCTGGCCTCGGCCACTGCTCGACCCCACCTCCTCTCTCTCTCTCATGGGGCCCACGCCCATCTTCTTCCCCGCCCCACGCCATTGCCGCCGCTGGATCGAGGATCGAAGGATCCGGGATCCCGATCTGATGCCGATCGCCCCCCGAAGCGAGGACGACCCCCTGGCTATAAAAGCCGCCGCCCCCGCACCCCATTCCCCCCCCCCCCCCGAGACCTCGCCGGACCCCCTCGCCCTCCCGTTCGAGCACGCCGGAGACCCGAGCTCCCTCCGCCGCCAAAGTCGCCGCCGTCGACGCCCTACCCCTCCCCGACCACCCCCGACCCCACCGAACTCCTCCCCGTGCTCCCCCGCATCCTCCCGACGACTTCCTCGAGCTCCCCGACGCCCGGAACCCCCGACGCACTCCCGCCGCCGCCGCCGCCGCCGCCGTCGCCGGACTCCGGTAAGCCACCGGAGAACTCCCTCCCCCGTCCGATCTCAAACGGACGGCCACGAGTTAGGGTTTTAGTTATTTAGCCGGCCCGTTTTTAGTTTTAACCCGCAGCCCGTTTAGACTATTTGATGCACAGGGCACAGTATAGGCCCATTAGGCCTTTTTCTTTTATTTTGATTTTCTGTTTTAGCAGGATAGTTTCTGTTTTGAAAAATTGATATCTTTTATTATGTTTAATATTTTTAGGTGATTCTTTTTTTGTTGGATTGAAAATTTTATGTGGTTTCTGTAGAATATATATTTAGCTATATTAAAATTAATTAAAAATGCTTTAATTTAGTTTTAGTCAGAATAGTAAATCTGCTATAACTTGAGTTAGAAAAATTATTTTTGCATGATTCTTTTTGTCCCAACTTTATTTTGACATTGCCAAACCATAGAAATTAACTTGGGTATTTTAGGATTAATAAATAATTAGTTTTAAGCAGAGTCTTATTAATCCTAATTAATTAGCTAGCTCCTGTTTTCCTATTAAATTAATTAGTAAATAAATTTATTTTTAACTTGTGATTGATTATTCTAGGATAGTTTCTGTCACTCTAGTAGATGAACTTTTATTTATAATTAATAAAATTTTTATTTTATTTTTCCTAATAGAAATTGGATTAGGCCTAAAATGAGTTTTATAATAGCTTTTTAATTATTTCTTTTTGCTCCTAGTTGCTTAGTGAATCCTTTTCTGTTAAGTGAACTTAAAACCATGATTAGGTTATGTTGAGTAAATTTTATTATATAAAAACTATTTTTGTTATTGTTTGAAGTAGGGAAACTTTGAGTGGTTTTTCTTTGAGTTTTCCTTTGGATTTGGTTTTGGTTGTTTTGTTGTCTTATGTTACTTTTGTTATGTTATTGTGTTAAGTGTTGTTATGCTTATTGTGTTCATTGTTTGTCTCGGTAGAGTTTCCGGAGTGCGGAGCTTGCTACTACGACTCTTTAGCTTACGAGGATCATCAGCAAGGCAAGTTTTGATCATGTTATTTCTATACCTATGATTTTGTGCATTAGTAATTGCCACCACCCCCACCATGCATGCAGTAGTGAAATCTTGAAGTCATTAAACTTGAGTAGTATCATGTGGTAGGATGAACCAATCCTTGTTACCATGACCCCGGAATAAGTAGTTTACTTTGCTATGCTCGTAGGCGGGTTTTGGGTTGAGTGAAATTCATAAGCAAGATGTGAGAGTCAATGATGATGACAACCCCATGAATTACAATGATCAAGATGGACTTCGGAAAATCACTACTTTGGGTGGAGGACGGTTGGCGGGCACCTGGAGAACCAGTGGTGGCCGGGATGCATGGAGAAGTGCCATGACATCTTGCGGAAAGCTTCACCCAGCCACGAAGAGAAGGATGGATGCCCCATGACCGGAAGCTTACATGCAGCCGCAAGCCATTTTGGGCTCTGGCTGGGTTGACCCTCGTAGTGACGCTGGCTGGACGGTCCTACGAGATGTAGACGAACGGGAGGATTGGATGGGTACCGGCAGTGGCCAGAATAACACTTTGTAAGACCCTGTTTCATTCGTCACGTCTTCAAACACCATGAAGTGCTAAGACTTTAAAGGATGGAATGATTATTGCTGGGAAAGTTCGCAACACTCTGCAGAGTTGAAAGATCTAATCGATTAAGCCGTGTCCCGATTCTGAGACACTTTGAGCCTCTGGACCTTGGAAGTATTCGGAATTCTCAACACTAAAACTAATGAATTAATTTGAGGGGTTTATGACTTAATAATTTGGGAACGAGATTTTGGTTGGCGGAACCATCTCAATAACTACCAACAATTTGTAGTAATTTGCAAATAAGTCCACTGTAGTAGGATAAAATTGGCTTTACGCAAAATGATGAAACTTAGAGCCCCACAGCCAAAATGCATATAGTGTAGTAACTTTATTATTGTTATTCTTCATGTCTTGCCAGCTTATTCCAAAAGCTGACCTACATGGCTGCAACGTCTTATGTTGCGTAGGTATATTCGATCAGAGGAGTGAGGCTACGCTCCGCTTGGCGATTGCCCTTTGGAGTCGGATGGACTCGCTTTACTTGACGCTTCCAGCATTAGTAGTTTATTTCTCATGAGTTGGCCTTGAGCGAATTTATTCCCTTGTAATAAAGACTCTATATGAGAATCGTGTAATAAAATTCAGGTGTGATTGAACTTTGATTACTTTATCGATGTAATCGTGAGTACCAGCATGATCTTGGGATGGTACAGAACCACGGAGACTTGACCGATTTTGGGTCAGGTCGCTCTGAAGATGGTATCGAGCACACTGACCGTGAGGATCGTAACCCCTAGGATCGGAAAGCCATTAGCAGAGACCATTTACTTTAAATCCTTTTCATTCCGTAATTCTCCCTGCTCAATTCGACTCTTCTCCTATTTTCAACATTCTAGATGGCCGTCGAGTTCACCCCAGTTTTGCTATCGGAGTTTTGCGGCCCGATGAGACGATGCCCTTGGCAGAAGCTGGTCCAGATGGTGAAGAAGCTGAAGATAGCTCTACCCTCGATCACCGGAAGCCCACTAATGCACTTCCGACGGACACCCGCTTCTGGATTGAGGTGCATATCCGTGGAGAACCTTCGGAGGACACACGGAGCCTATTGACTTTGAGTTCACCGAGTTCAACTGGATCATCGAAAGGGACGTGGCGATCTATCGAGCACTTGGACATCTCCGAGAGGAGTACAGGGCCGAGCTCGATCCCTCAGACCTCGCCATGGTTTCTCGCAGGGCAAGGAATGGAGATATCATCCGTACCGTCGAGGACGACTCCATTCTCTCTTATGTCCAGGACTTGGAGTGTCTTCTCAGGAAACGGGAGATTCAGACTCGCCGTAACTCGAAGACACACCGGAGGCTTTTGTTTCGTGAACTGGGCTGGAGGAGAAGGCACGCGCAGACTTCCTTGGCCATGAGGAAGAAATCACGGACTTCATGGAGAAAGTCGGCGACACGAAGATGAAGCTTGCTGCAATAGAGGAAAAGATGGACTTGGGAGAGGACCTTTATCCCAGCGGAGATGAAGGACCCCTCGTGAGCAACGATCAGGATTTTGAAGGGAGTACCACCGAAGGAAGCCACAAGAGGAGGCGCCACTGATGAGGACTTTTTAGTAGGCCTAGATGTTATCTTTTACATTTTAGTCGATCAGTTAGACCGATATTTTCCTTCGTTTAGTCATGAGCTTTTGTAATCGAGTTTGAACCATGTTTGAATGGAATGAATAAATGATTGGTGTGTTACATGATTGTGCATTCATATGGGTAGTGTTATTTCTCATAGACCCTTGTTCTATTCTAATTTTCTCATCCACTCCAAAAACACCAGATGCCTCCGAGACGTGACCTTTGGTTTCCGCGGAGCTCACCCAGCTGCTCCAACAGCAGAATGCACTTATGCAGCTCCTTATCCGTAATCGAACAACAACACCAACAATCCACCGCCACCACCTCGTGGGACAACTTGACCCGATTCACGAGGTTGAATCCGCCGGTGTTCTCTAGTAGCACCGAGCCGATTGTGGTGATGATTGGCTCCGTAAAATCGGAAGGAGCTAATCACCGTTGGATGCTGCGATCTTTGAGAAGGTGCGCTTTGCAGCGCATCAACTTGATGGACCTGCAGCTTCTTGGTGGGAGAACTACACCGCCACTTATCCCATTGGTGCCATCACATGGGATCAATTCCAGAGGCCTTCCGCACCGCTCATGTCTCACCGGAGCCATGAGTGCGAAGAAGCGTGAGTTCCGCAACTTACGCCAGGGAACCGTCTTGTGGCGCGATGCGTGGATGAATTCAGCAAGCTTGCTCGCTATGCCTCGATGATGTGGCCACCGATGCCGCAAAAGCGGAGAAGTTCCTTGAGGGACTCAATGATGAACTGGGCATGCAGCTTATGGTGGCCACCTTCGCCAACTACCGGGGACTGGTAGACAAGGCCATCATACTTGAAGGCAAGCGGCAGAGATCGAAGTCATAAGCGGAAGTACAGCCGGGAAGCACAACCCGGGAGCTCAGTGAAGCCCGTTATGCACCATACTCGGGAGGGCACACCCATCATAACCATGGAGGTCATAACCATGGAGGAAATGGGAACAACGGCAGCGGGACAACAAGTCAGGCCATGGCAATGGCAATGGAAATGGTAATGGCAACCAGCATCGTTACGCCCGGCTCCGAAGGATCTGAGCCACATCACATGCTTCAAGTGCCAGAAGACAGGGCACAATGCCACCGACTGCCCGGAGGCCAAGCAGAGGAATGGGAATGGCAATGGAGGCTCAGCGAAGAAGCCCAATCCGTTCCCTCGTGCTCGGGTGAACCACATCGACGTGGAGGACGTCTATGATCAGCAGACATCGTGGTTGGTAAGTTTTATTGAATTCACGTTCAGTTTTGGTTCTCTTTGATTACGGTGCAACGCATTCATTCATATCAAGGGTAGTTGTGGAAAAGTATGGGTTGCCCACTAGAACCCTTAGAAGCCCCCTTGGCGTCGATTCCAGGAGGAGAAATGATGGCAGGCGTAGGCTGTCATGCAACTCTCAACATCGGGAACCACAAATTTCCCGCAGACCTCATAGTGTTGGAAACCCAGACCTTGGATGTAATCCTAGGCATGGATTGGTTGTCAAAGTTTGAAGGGAACATAGGCTGCCCATAAGTCTATTCAGCTCACCACCCGGAGCGTAAGAGGATTAAGTATGTAGCCAGCACGCCGGATGAAGAATCGGTGCATTCCCTCACGGGAGTTGTTCAGGAGGAAGTGCCGATGAGTGCAAGACTTTCCCGATGTGTTTAGGAGGAATTACCAGAATGCCACCGGACAGGGGACATTGAGTTTCGATTGAGTTATTGCGGCACAGCCCCAATATCCAAGAGACCTTATCGGATGCCACCAAATGAGTTGAAAGAGATCAAGGATCAAATTAATGAGTTGTTGGAGAAAGGATATATTCGTCCAAGCTCATCACCTTGGGGAGCCCCAGTTCTTTTGGTAGAGAAGAAGGATGGAAGCTTGAGGATGGTTGTGGATTATCGTGCATTGAACGAGGTCACCATCAAGAACAAGTACCCTCTGCCGATGATTAACGATTTGTTTGATCAGCTAGTTGGAGCCAAGGTATTCTCTAAGATCGATCTTCGATCAGGGTATCATCAGTTGAAAATCCGTGAAAAGGATATACCCAAAACAGCATTCACTACCAGGTATGGTTTATATGAGTATACCGTCATGTCATTTGGATTGACTAATGCTCCTGCATACTTCATGAATTTGATGAACAAGGTGTTCATGAAATATCTGGATAAGTTTGTCGTGGTGTTCATCGATGATATACTGATATTCTCCAAGAGCGAGGAAGAGCATAAGGAACATTTGCGTCTAGTTCTGGAGAAACTTCGAGAACATCAGTTGTATGCCAAGTTCAGCAAATGTGAATTTTGGCTGAAGGAAGTTGGATTCCTCGGACATGTTATTTCAGGAGAAGGAATAGCGATTGACCCCGCCAAGGTTGAATCGATCCACCGATTGGCGATCGCCCACCTCGATCAAGGAGATCCGCAGTTTTCTCGGACTCGCAGGATATTATCGGAGGTTTATTGAGAACTTCTCGAAGATTGCCAAGCCCATGACTGAACTGTTGAAGAAGGAAGCCAAGTATGTTTGGACCGAGGAATGTGAAGCCAATTTTCAGGAATTGAAGAAACGGTTGGTCACAGCCCCAGTGTTGATATTGCCAGACATACACAAGGAATACCAGGTCTATTGTGACGCTTCTCGTCAAGGACTCGGGGGAGTATTGATGCAGGAAGGCAAGGTTGTAGCTTATGCCTCGGAACAGCTCTGGCCTCATGAGATGAATTATGCCACACATGATTTGGAGTTAGCAGTAGTAGTGCATGCACTCAAGACACGGAGACATTTCCTCGCCGGAAACCGTTGTGATGTTTACACAGATCACAAGAGCTTGAAGTATATTTTCACTTGAAGGAATTGAACCTCAGGCGGAGGAGATGGCTAGAGTTGATAAAGGACTATGACATGAGATTGCATTACCACCCGGTAAGGCTAATGTTGTAGCAGATCGTTGAGCCGTAAGAGTTATGTGAATACTCTTACAAGGAGGATTACCCAGGAGTTAGTCGATGACCTCAGAGATTTCCGACTGGAGATAGTTCCGAGAGGATTTGTTGCAACTCTGGAAGTACAGTCCACTTTGGCCGAAAGGATTCGTGAAGCCTAGAAGTCGGACAAGGAAATTGATGAGATAAAGCAAAAGATGGAGGAAGGAAAAGCTAAAGGATTCCGTAAGGATGAATACGGAACTATATGGTTTGAGGATCGTATTTATGTGCCCAATGATCCCGAGCTCAGGAAGCTAATTCTTCAGGAGGCTCATGATTCATCATGCTTTCGATTCACCCGGCAACACCAAGATGTACTGGATTTGAAGCAAAGTTTCGGTGGACAGGTATGAAGAAGGATATTGCCGATGCGTTGCCGTATGCGATGTTTGTCAACGTGTAAAGGCAGAACATCAGAAGCCAGCAAGGTTACTTCAACCTTTGCCGATTCCCGATTGGAAATGGGAGAAACTTGGAATGGACTTCATCACAGGATTACCCAGGACCCGTTCAGGTTATGATTACATGCGGGTAGTGGTTGATCGTTTGACCAAGGTAGCTCACTTCATTCCCGTGAAGACTACCTATACCAGTGCTAAGTTGGCCAAGATATACATGACCAGGATCGTATATGCGCATGGAGTTCCGAGGAAAATCGTGTCGGATAGAGGAACACAGTTTACCTCAAAGTTTTGGAAGCGATTGCATGAAACTTTGGAGTGCGAGGCTGGAATTCAAGACAGACTTTTCATCCGACAGATGGAATGACCGAGAGAGTCAATCAGATTACGGAGGACATGTTGAGAGCTTGATTGCTAGACTAAGGGTCTAGCAGGTATGATAATTAGCAGTACGCATAGTTCTCATACAACAACAGTTATCAATCCAGATTGAAGATGGCCCCTTACTAAGCTCTATACTGAAGGAGGTGCGAACACCATTCTTTGTGGGATAGTGTTGGAGATCGATCACTTTTCGGTTCCGATCTTATCAAGGATTCCGAAGAGAAAGTCAAGCTGATTCGAGACAGGCTCAAGATAGCACGCAGTTAAGACGGAAGAGTTATGCCGACGATGGCGCAAGGAGGTAACTTACGAAGTCGGAGACCGAGCATATCTTCGTGTGTCTCCACTTCGTGGAATCAAGAGGTTTGGAGTCAAGGGAAAGTTATCACCCCGATTCATTGGCCCCTACAAAATCCTCGAACGTCGTGGAGAAGTTGCTTACAAGTTGGAATTGCCGGAAGGATTGTCCGGAGTTCATGATGTCTTCCATGTTTCTCAGTTGAAGAAGTGTCATGCCGACATGGCCGATGTACCGTTGAGAGACACAGTGCCCCTAGAGGCCATACAGCTTGACAATGATCTGACCTACAAGGAGAAACCCGTCAGAATTCTTGAGACTGCAAGCGAGTCACCCAGCGACAAGGTCATCAAGTTTTGCAAGGTCAGTGGAGTCACCACACCGAGGAAGAAGCCACACAGGGCCAAGAAGACCTTCTTCGAGATCACCCGCACCTATTTGCTAGCCAACCCGAATCTCGAGGGCGAGATTCATCTTAAGCTGGGTAGGTTTGTAACATCCCAAATTTCCTATTTGGAATGTTTTACAATTATAGCTAAGCATCCTATGCATCCTGTTTGAATTTGAATGTCATTTGGAGTTTCAGAGAATCTTGAGTTTGAATTTGAATTCAAACTTTGGCATGTGGGAAACATTTCAAAAACTAAACCTGATAAATACTTGATCAAAAGTATGAGAGGAGCAAACATGACACTCCAAAAATATCAGAGGAAACAATGCCAAAAGTTTTGGATTTCAAATCTGAATTTTATTTGAATTTGGAAAAAATGGATTTTTATAAAGTTTGGATTTTGCCTTTGGAAAAATGTTCAAATGAAAGGGAATATTCCCCTGATCATTTTGGTATATATATACCCTATATAAAATATTTATATATATTAAGTTATACCCTGTTTTGTTTATTAAAAAAATAAATTTTAAAAAGATAAAACCCGGGCGCTTGACTAGGCCACCCCAAGCCTAGCTGCCGCACCCCCTGCCCGGCCGGCTGCCCACTGCCCGGGCCAGTGAGCCGAGCCGGCTCACCCCTCACGAACCCGTTGGCCTCGGCCACCCGCTCGACCCCCACCTCCTCTCTCTCTCTCGACTGGGGCCCACGCCCATCTTCTTCCCCGCCCCACGCCATTGCCGTTGGCATGGATCGCGGATCCCGGCGATCCGGGATCCCGATCCGATGCCGATCGCCCCAAGCGAGGACGACCAGCTATAAAAGCCGCGCCCACCCCATCCCCCGAGACCTCGCTGGACCCCTCGCCTCCTGTTCGAAAGCACCGGAGACCCGAGCTCCCTCCGCCGCCAAAGTCGCCGCCGTCGACGCCCTAGGCCCCCCCGACCACCCCCGACCCCACCGAACTCCTCCCCGTGCTCCCCCGCATCCTCCCGACGACTTCCTCGAGCTCCCCGACGCCCGGAACCCCCGACGCACTCCCGCCGCCGCCGCCGCCGTCGCTGGACTCCGGTAAGCCACCGGAGAACTCCCTCCCCCGTCCGATCTCAAACGGACGGCCACGATTAGAACCCCCGAAGGGGTATTCTTTTTTTTAAAGAACCGGTCGGTTCGTCCGGTTTATTAGTTAGGGTTTTAGTTATTTAGCCGGCCCGTTTTAGTTTTAACCCGCAGCCCGTTTAGACTATTTGACGCACAGGGCACAGTATAGGCCCATTAGGCCTTTTTCTTTTATTTTGATTTTTTGTTTTAGCAGAATAGTTTCTGTTTTGAAAAATTGATATCTTTTATTCTGTTAAATATTTTTAGGTGATTCTTTTTTTGTTGGATTGCAAATTTTATGTAGTTTCTGTAGAATATATATTTAGCTATGTTAAAATTAATTAAAAATGCTTTAATTTAGTTTTAGTCAGAATAGTAAATCTGCTATAACTTGAGTTAGAAAAATTATTTTTGCATGATTCTTTTGTCCCAACTTTATTTTGACATTTCCAAACCATAGAAATTAACTTGGGTATTTTAGGATTAATAAATAATTAGTTTTAAGCAGAGTCTTATTAATCCTAATTAATTAGCTAGCTCCTGTTTTCCTATTAAATTAATTAGTAAATAAATTTATTTTTAACTTGTGATTGATTATTCTAGGATAGTTTCTGTCACTCTAGTAGATGAACTTTTATTTATAATTAATAAAAGTTTTATTTTATTTTTCCTAATAGAAATTGGATTAGGCCTAAAATGAGTTTTATAATAGCTTTTTAATTATTTCTTTTTGCTCCTAGTTGCTTAGTGAATCCTTTTCTGTTAAGTGAACTTAAAACCATGATTAGGTTATGTTGAGTAAATTTTATTATATAAAAACTATTTTTGTTATTGTTTGAAGTAGGGAAACTTTGAGTGGTTTTTCTTTGAGTTTTCCTTTGGATTTGGTTTTGGTTGTTTTGTTGTCTTATGTTACTTTTGTTATGTTATTGTGTTAAGTGTTGTTATGCTTATTGTGTTCATTGTTTGTCTCGGTAGAGTTTCCGGAGTGCGAAGCTTGCTACTACGACTCTTTAGCTTACGAGGATCATCAGCAAGGCAAGTTTTGATCATGTTATTTCTATACCTATGATTTTGTGCATTAGTAATTGCCACCACCCCCACCATGCATGCAGTAGTGAAATCTTGAAGTCATTAAACTTGAGTAGTATCATGTGGTAGGATGAACCAATCCCCTTGTTACCATGACCCCGGGACGAAGTAGTTTACTTTGCTATGCTCGTAGACGGGTTTTGGGTTGAGTGAAATTCATAAGCAAGATGTGAGAGTCAATGATGATGACAACCCCATGAACTACAATGATCAAGATGGACTTCGGAAAATCACTACTGGGTGGAGGACGGTTGATGGGCACCTGGAGAACCAGTGGTGGCCGGGATGCATGGAGAAGTGCCATGACATCTTGCGAAAGCTTCACCCAGCCACGAAGAGAAGGATGGATGCCCCATGACGGAAGCTTACTGTGCAGCCGCAAGCCATTATGGGCTCTGGCTGGGTTGACCCTAGTAGTGACGCTGGCTGGACGGTACTACGAGATGTAGAAGAACGGTAGGATTGGATGGGTACGGCGGTGGCGGAAGAACTCTTTGGAAGACCCTGTTTCATGCCGTCCCGTCTTCAAACACCATGAAGTGCGAAGACTTTAAAGGAGGGAATGATTCTTGCGGGAAAGTGCGCAAACCTCTGCAGAGTTGAAAGATCTAATCGATTAGCCGTGTCCCGATTCTGAGACAATTTGAGCCTCTGGACCTTGGAAGTATTCGAATTCTCAACACTAAAACTAATGAATTAATTTGAGGGTTTATGACTTAATAATTTGGGAGCGAGATTTTGGTTGGCGGAACCATCTCAATAACTACCAACAATTTGTAGTAATTTGCAAATAAGTCCTTTGTAGTAGGATAAAATTGGCTTTACGCAAAATGATGAAACTTAGAGCCCCACAGCCAAAATGCATATAGTGTAGTAACTTTATTATTGTTATTCTTCATGTCTTGCGGCTTATTCCAAAAGCTGACCTACATGGCTGCAACGTCTTATGTTGCAAGAGGTATATTCGATCAGGAGTGAGGCTACGCTCGCCGCTTGGCGATTGCCCTTTGGAGTCGGATGGACTCGCTTTACTTGACGCTTCAAAGCATTAGTAGTTTATTTCTCATGATTTGGGCTTGATCCGAATTTATTCCCTTGTAATAAAGACTCTATATGAGAATCGTGTAATAAAATTCAGGTGTGATTGAACTTTGATTACTTTATCGATGTACTGTGAGTACCAGCATGATCTTGGGATGGTACAGACACAGAGACTTGACCGATTTTGGGTCAGGTCTCTACAGTAGCAATGATGCGGATTGGATCCGTGATCTGAGGTTTATCCTCATTGCTGCACAGAAGAATTATATCCTTAATGCACCGCTAGGTGACAGACCTATTGCAGGAGCAGATGCAGACGTTATGAACGTTTGGCTAGCTCAATATGATGACTACTTGATAGTTTAGTGCACCATACTTAACGGCTTAGAATCGAGACTTCAAAGACGTTTTGAACGTCATGGACCATATGAGATGTTCCAGGAATTGAAGTTAAATATTTCAAGCAAATACCCGAGTTGAGAGATATAAAGTCTCCAACAAGTTCTATAGCTAAAGTTGGAGGAGAATCGCTCAACTAGTGAGCATGTGCTCAGATTGTCTGGGTACTTCAATCGCTTGAATCAAGTGGGAGTTAATCTTCCAGATAAGATAGTGATTGACAGAATTCTCTAGTCACCATCACTAAGTTACTAGAACTTCGTGATGAACTATAGTATGCAAGGGATGACGAAAACGATTCCCGAGCTCTTCGTGATGTTGAAATCGACGAAGGTAGAAATCAAGAAAGAGCATCAAGTGTTGATGATTGACAAGACCACTTGTTTCAAGAAAAGGGCAAAGGGAAAGAAAGGGAAACTTCAAGTAGAATGGCAAACAAGTTGTCACTCCCGCGAAGAAGCCCAAAGCTGGACCAAGGCCTGAAACTAAGTGCTTCTCTGCAAAGCGAAATGGTCACTTTGGAAGCGGAAATGCCACGAATATTTGGTGGATAAGAAGGATGGCAAAGTGAACAAGAGTATATTTGATATACAGGTTATTGATGTGTGCCTTACTAGTGTTTATAGTAGCCCCGAGTATTTGATACTGCTCGGTTCCTAAGATTAGTAACTCGAAACAGGAGTTACATAATAAACAGAGACTAGTTGAAGGGGAAGTGACGATGAGTGTTGGAAGTAGTTCCAAGATTGATATGATCATCATCGCACACTCCCTATACTTTCGGGATTAGTGTTAAACCTAAATAAATGTTATTTGGTGTTTGCGTTGAACATGAATATGATTTGATCATGTTTATTGCAAAACGGTTATTCATTTAAAGTCAAAGAATAATTGTTGTTCTGTTTACATGAATAAAACCTTCAATGATCATACACCCAATGAAAATAGTTTTCAAAACGGTTATTCATTTAAAATCAGAGAATAATTGTTGTTCTGTTTAAATGAATAAAACCTTCAATGGTCATACACCCAATGAAAATGGTTTGTTGGATCTCGATCGTGTGATACACATATTCATAATATTGAAACCAAAAGATGTAAAGTTAATAATGATAGTGCAACTTATTTGTGGCACTGCGATTTTAGGTCATATTGGTGTAAAAGCGCATGAAGAAACTCCATCTTGATGGTCTTTTGGAATCACTTGATTATGAATCATTTGATGCTTGCGAACCGTGCCTTTTGGGCAAGATGACTAAAACTCCGTTCTCCGAAATAATGGAACGAGCTACTGACTTGTTGGTAATAATACATACCGATGTATGCGATCCAATGAGTGTTGATGCTCGTGGCAAGTATCATTATTTTCTGACCTTCACAGATGATTTGAGCAGATATGCGTATATCTTCTTGATGAAACATAAGTCTGAAATAGTTGAAAAATTTAAAGAATTTCAGAGTGAAGTAGAAAATCATCGTAACAAGAAAATAAATTTTCCGCGATCTGATCGTGGAGATGAATATTTGAGTTATGAGTTTGGTCTTCAATTAAAACAAAGTGGAATAGTTTCACAGCTCACGCCACCGGAACACCACAACGTTATGGTGTGTCCGAGCGTCAGAATAACCGTACTTTATTTTGATATGGTGCGATCAATGATGTCTCTTACCGATTTACCAATATCGCTTTTGGGGTTATGCATTAGAGACAGCTGCATTCACGTTTAATAGGGCACCATCTAAATCCATTGAGGCGACACCGTATGAACTATGGTTTAACGATAAACCTAAGCTGTCGTTTCTTAAAACTTTGGAGTTGTGATGCTTATGTGAAAAAGTTTTCACCGATAAGCTCGAACCCAAATCGGAGAAGTGCGTCTTCATAGAATACCCAAAGGTAACTATTGGGTACACCTTCTATCACAGATCCGAAGGCAAGTTTTTCGTTGCTAAGATGGATCCTTTCTAGAGAAGAAGTTTCTCTCGAAAGAAGTGAGTGGGAGGAAAGTAGAACTTGATGAGGTAATTGTACCTTCTCCCTTATTGGAAAGTAGTTCATCACAGAAATCAGTTCCAGTGATTCCTACACCAATTAGTGAGGAAGTTAATGATGATGATCAACTTCAGATCAAGTTGCTACCAAACCTCGTAGGTCTTTCAGATTAAGATCCGCACCAGAGTGGTACGGTAATCCTATTCTAGAAATCATGTTACTAGACCATGATAAACCTACGAACTATGAGGAAGCGATGATGAGCCCAGATTCCGCAAAATGGTTTGAGACCATGAAATATGAGATAGGATCCATGTTTGAGAACAAAGTATGGACTTTGATTGACTTGCTCGATGATCAGCAAGCCATGTTAAATAAATGGATCTTCAAGAGGAAGACGGACACTGATAGTAGTGTTACTATCTACAAAGCTCGACTTGTCACAAAAGGTTTTCGACAAGTTCAAGGTGTTGACTACAATGAGATTTTCTCAAGCTGTAGCGATGCTTAAGTCTGTCCGAATCATGTTAGCAATTGCCACATTTTATGAAATCTGGCAAATGGATGTCAAAACTACATTCTTTAATGAATTTATTAAAGAAGAGTTGTATATGATACAACCAGAAGGTTTTGTCAATCCTAAAGGAGCTAACAAAATGTGCAAGCTTCAGCGATCCATCTATGGACTGGTGCAAGCATCTCAGAGTTGGAATATATGCTTGATGATTTGATCAAAGCATATGGTTTTATCTGAGACTTTTGGAGAAGCCTGTATTTACAAGAAAGTGAGTGGGAACACTACAGCATTTCTGATAAGTATATGTGAATGACATATTGTTGATCGGAAATAATGTAGAATTATTCTGCAAAGCATAAAGGAGTATTTGAAAGGAGTTTTTCAAAGAAGGACCTTAGTAAAGCTACTTACATATTGAGCATCAAGATCTATTGAGATAGATCAAGACGCTTGATAAGTTTATCAATAAGTAAATACCTTGTCAAGATTTTGAAATAGTTCAAAATGGAACAGTCAAAGAAAAGTTCTTGTCTGTGTTGCAAAGGTGTAAAATTGAGTAAAGACTCAAATCCCGACCACGACAGAAAATAGAAAAGAGAATGAAAGTCATTCCCTATAACTCAGTCATAGGTTCTATAAAGTATGCTATGCTATGTACCAGACCTATTGTATACCTTGCTCTAAATTTGGGAAGGGAGTACAATAGTGATCTAGGAGTAGATCACTGGACATTGGTCAAGAACATCCTTAGTAAGGACTAAGGAAATATTTCTCGATTATGGAGGTGATAAAAGAGCCCGTCGTAAAGAGTTACATCGATGCAAGCTTTTTACACTGATCCGGATGACTCTAAAGTCTCGATCTGGATACATATTGAAAGTGGGAGCAATTAGCTAGAGTAGCTCCGTGCGAGCATTGTAGACATAGAATATTTGCAAAATACATACGGCTCTGAATGTGACAAACCCGTTGACTAAGCTTCTCTCACGAGCAAAACATGATCATACCTTAGTACTCTTTGGGTGTTAATCACATAGCCATGTGAACTAGATTATTGACTCTAGTAAACCCTTTGGGTGTTGGTCACATGACGATGTGAACTATGTGTGTTAATCACATACAGATGTGAATATTAGTGTTGAATCACATGATGATGTGAACTAGATTATTGACTCTAGTGCAAGTGGGAGACTGAAGGAAATATGCCCTACAGGCAATAATAAAGTTATTATTTATTTCCTTATTTCATGATAAATGTTTATTATTCATGCTAGAATTGTATTAACCGGAAACATGATACGTGTGTGAATACATAGACAAACATATAGTCACTAGTATGCCTCTACTTGACTAGCTCATTAATCAAAGATGGTTATGTTTCCTAACCATAGACATGTGTTGTTATTTGATTAATGGGATCACATCATTAGGAGAATGATGTGATTGACATGACCCATTCCGTTAGCCTAGCACTTGATCGTTTAGTATGTTGCTATTGCTTTCTTCATGACTTATACATGTTCCTATAACTATGAGATTATGCAACTCCGTTTACCGGAGGAACACTTTGGTGCTACCAAAGCGTCACAACGTAATCGGGTGATTATAAAGGAGTACTACAGGTGTCTCCAAAGGTACATGTTGGGTTGGCGTATTTCGAGATTAGGTTTTGTCACTCCGATTGTCGGAGAGGTATCTCTGGGCCCTCTCGGTAATGCACATCACTATAAGCCTTGCAAGCAATGTAGCTAATGAGTTAGTTGCGGAATGATGCATTACGTAACGAGTAAAGAGACTTGCCGATTTGAGATTGAACTAGGTATTGGATACCGACGATCGAATCTCGGGCAAGTAACATACCGATGACAAAGGGAACAACGTATGTTGTTATGCGGTTTGACCGATAAAGATCTTCGTAGAATATGTAGGAGCCAATATGAGCATCCAGGTTCCGCTATTGGTTATTGACCAAGAATAGTTCTAGGTCATGTCTACATAGTTCTCGAACCCGTAGGGTCCTCACGCTTAAGGTTTCGATGACAGTTATATTATGAGTTTATGAGTTTTGATGTACCGAAGGAGTTCGAGTCCCGGATGAGATCGGGGACATGACGAGGAGTCTCGAAATGGTCGAGACGTAAAGATCGATATATTGGACGACTATATTCGGAGTTCGGAAAGGTTCCGAGTGATTCGGGTATTTTTCGGAGTACCGGAGAGTTACAGGAATTCGCCGGGGAGTATATGGGCCTTATTGGGCCATACGGGAATAGAGGAGAGAGAGGCCAAAGGGAGGAGGCCTGCGCCCCCTCTGGTCCGAATTGGACAAGGCGCAGCCCTTTCCTTCTCCCTCTCCCTCTTTCCCTTCTCCTACTCCAACAAGGGAGGTGGAATCCTACTAGGACTAGGGAGTCCTAGTAGGACTCCACACTGGCGCGCCTCCTCCTAGGGCGGCCTCCTCCCCTTGCTCCTTTATATCTGAGGCGGGGGCACCCCATGACACACAAGTTGATCTACGGATCGTTCCTTAGCCGTGTGCGGTGCCCTCCACCATATTCCACTTGGTCATATCGTCGCGGAGCTTAGGCGAAGCCTGCGCCGGTGGAGCATCATCATCGTCCTGCGCCGTCATCTTGTGGAACTCATCCCCGACGCTTTGCTGGATCGGAGCCGGGGATCGTCATCGAGCTGAACGTGTGCCGAACTCGGAGGTGCCGTGCGTTCGGTACTTGGATCGGTCGGATCGTGAAGACGTCTGACTACATCAACCGCGTTGTTATAACGCTTCCGCTTACGGTCTACGAGGGTACGTGGACATACACTCTCCCCTCTCGTTGCTATGCCATCACCAGGATCTTGCGTGTGCGTAGGAAATTTTTTGAAATTACTACGTTCCCCAACAGTCCCCCCTCCCCCGCGCCGGCGGGCCGCTGGATCTGCGGATCTGCGTACCTTCATCGCGTGGCCGCCGGATTTGGCTTTGCCGGCCACCGGTGGCTGCGCCAAGCGATGGAGTGGTCCGGGAGCATCTCCCTCAGCCCCGACAAAGGGTGCATCACCGCATGCAGGAACGGGTTTGTCCTCCCGGTGTCGCCGACTATTTGCGGCCATGGATTCGTCCGACCGTCCTCCGGGCTCGGCGCTCGCGCAACGGCTCTGTGGCTCGCCGTTGCCGCTCATACAGTGCGACGACTGCACGCAGACAGTGCTGCGGCTTACTTCGGCCACACCGAAGCACCCCGGATGGGTGTTCTTCAAATGCGAAAACGACGGGGTACATGCACTTGTGGTAGCTTGTTTTGATAGCTCATTCTGTGGTTCAATTGCGGATGCTCATTCCGAAAATGGTCATTCTTTTGTGTAGGAAGATGGATACTCATTTTGGTTTTGGGAAGGCCAATACATTGATTTATTGATAGAAAGAAAGTTAATAGATGTTGACGCACTCCTTAACAGAATAGAAAACAATGATGCGGCTGCATGTTCAACTAGAGTGGAAGCAACATCTACTTCTTCCGAACCAAAGATAAAGAATGCAACATCAAGAATCCGCGAGTAAATTGCAAAAAACCACCACAATTGAGCACTCTAATTCAAAAACCCACCATATTTTATTTTGCAAAAAACATCCGGTATTGTACTGACAGTTTTCAGAAAGCACTGTCACTCGATTAGCACTGGTTGACACCAAAACTGACCAATTGGTCCCACTCGTCGGGCTGACGTGGCACCAAGTCCTCACACCGTTTGATCAGCCCGTTAACTGTTCACGGGGCCCATCTGTCAGCTGTAAGGAGGACCCTCGCCGTGCGTGCTTGCCGGTAGCAGCCCGTGCGTTCCGGCACTCACTCCGGCCACCGTAGCCCTTCTCAGCCAGCTCCTCGTCGGCTGCCCCAGTGAGCCCGCAGCAGCACGACCTGGTCCGTTCTCCAGCTGCCGAAGGGCATGCTCTCGTTCAAGTACCCTGTACCCACATCACGCCGCCACTGACATTGATCGTCACCGCGCGGCCGTCATCTGAGAATCGCCGCTGAAACTTGTCTGCTAGCTCCGCCGTGCCCATGGGAGCTCCCCTGCCAAAGGAATCGAGGAATGGTCGCCGGAGGTCGCGGCGTGGTGTTGCCGGTTCCCGTTGGATCTGGCACGCGAGGGACAGAGGTCCGGGGCCGCGGCCGCGCTGCTGCTCTTCACCAGAGTAGTGGGAGAGGAGGCGCGGCTGAGCTTGGAGTGCCGCGGGTTTTTGTGCCGCAGTACGGCGAGGAAGACCTAGGCCGACGACGACCTCGGGAGCGGCAACAGCAGAGCACAGCCGCGGAGTCGCCTGGTCTGCAACGGGTAGATCTCGCCAGCCGGGGCGGGAAAGACACCCATGGGTCGGGGACCGGTGGATCGCCGGCGGCCGCGAGTCAGGATAGCCGTGGGTCGGGTACCTGGTCGCGGCGGCGCAGGCCCTGAGCCCGGCGGCAATGAGGGCTATGGGAGGTCGGGGACACGTGGATCGCTGGCGACGGGGCCAGGGTGGCCTGGATGCCGGAGTAGGGATCTCGCCGGAGCACAGGCTCTCCTCGCTACCGTCCCTCGCTACCACAACCTGCTCTGTTCTTCTCTCCATTTTCTTGTATATTTAATTTTGTTTCAATGACACACCAACCCCACATGTCAGCTCGGTTAGACAATAAGACTAGTCACGACGAAGAGTAATATACACTAGTAACATACACATATCCCTAGACTATATTACTACCTCAATAGTGGGTAGTAACATAAGTGTAGTAACATGCAAAGCTTCATTTATTAGGTTATAGACTCATATTGCATTAGGACATGTGATGTTACAGTAACTAGCTACTCCCTCCTTTCCGGTTAGGCTTAATTCAAAAATCTCATCAACCAAGGTAGATGATGAGTGATGGAATACTTTTTGTAGTTTGCAAAAGCACCCAATTAATGCTCTTGTTTTCCTCAAAAAAGTATGTTTATCAATGCATTAATTGCAATGCATGCATGCATAAGTTACATGCATTGGTTAATTTTCTCTTAAGGCTGGTCATAGTGGGGAGTAACTTAGACTAGTGTCATGCATATGACACTAGCGTAAGTTACTACCTCCATAATGCAAAGTAACATAGTAGTAGTATCATAGATCGCTTCATTTATTATTTCATAGACTCATTTTGCCTCGGGAAGCGCTATGTTACAGTAACATATTATGTTACCACAAGCAACCCTTTCCTCATTAAATACTTACCACATAAGCAAAATTGTCTTGGGACATGTTAAGTTACTACCTAAGTTACTCCCACTATGGCTAGCCTAATACTTGCATGCAATGATTTAATGCACCTTGGAATCTGAACATGTGATGGGAAACAACCAAATTAAGCCTTATAAAATGGAAAAACTAAAATTTTGAGATAAGCCCTATAAACCGGAAAGGAGGGAGTAAGTTACTAGTACTACATCTCTCCTCATTAACTCATTGCCACATAAACAAATTTGCTGAGTTGGACTCGATGTTACTACCGAAGTTACTCCCACTGTGGCTAGTCTAACGTCTGTCTCTTTAGGGACGTCACCAGGTGTCATGTCAGCAAGATTGTGGGTTCCACCGGTCAGATTGAGCATCAATAGCTGTTTATTCATGATATTAGTGCTTTTTGAAAAGCTTTTAGTACAATATCGGATGTTTTTTGAAAAAAAACGAAAGGTGGTGGTTTTTTGAATTAGGGTCCCTAATTGTGGTGTTTTTTTGCAATTTACGCAGAATCCGCAGATCAACAATGAGTGCATGGAGAAGATATTGCTTCAACTAGTGGGAGCAGTTATGGAAGTTGAAAATCTTTTAAAATGCACACTTGTGATTCTTGTTTTCTTTGGTCTTGCTATTCTAGCAAAGATTTGGTGATGTTTTATGTATCCAATGTTGTTGAAAAAGCAAAAAGATGCATTATGTTGGATCAAATCAAAGTGCAAATTTAGGTTTTCCGGGCCAGGAGGAGCTGCGCCAGATCAGACCCCGCAAAGCCGACCTGTAAAAAAGCATATTCCATGGCTTTGCGGGGTCTGCATCCGCGGCCGTGCGTGCGGGCCCGCAAAGGCGTTTTTCCACGAACTGCAAACATGTTTTGCGGGCCGGACGGATGCGAGGTCTGCTAGAGTTGCTCTAAGTAGTTCCTTTACTAAGTGTAGCATTGCTGCCATATGGCTACTACTGCAACTGTTGGAGAGCAACCATGACTCCATGACAACACCGCACACAAGTATTCCCTCCGTTTTTAAATATAAGTCTTTTTAAAGATTCAACAACAGGCTACATACGGAGTAAAATGAGTTAATCTACACCTTAAAACTTGTATATATATATATATCCGTATGTAGTCCATAGTGAAATCTCTAAAAAAACTTATATTATGGAATGGAGGGAGTACATGTTTTTTTCACGGCGATGAAGCATGTCGAAAGAGCTATGCCAGGTTGTGTCTGAATGGAGAACCGTATGCCAACCATATATACTTTTTGAGCGTCTAGTCACCATCTAGCAAAATTTCTGATTCGGCATCAGTCAGATTTTCAATCTTCAGTATAGTATTGTATAAGACCGATCAGTTAGTGACGTAACGATCACAACAAGGAAGGAAAACGATCCGGCGGTCTACATCTCAAATTTCATTTCCTACAGAGAATCCGTCAGATAGAGAAAACACTGTGTTTTAGTGGTCAGCAGTGTCAGTGCTTTCCTAACTGGCGTGGGTTCTGGACCTATTTGACTCATTGTTTTTTTTAACACGCTAAGAGCTGTGACAGTGGCCACTTGCGAAAAACAACTTGTACACATTAACGGTTTTGCGGAAAAGACTCTTTCATGACCGCACGCGTCAACGAGCGATTCTCTCCGTGCAACTCCAATTAGTTTTCATAAGCGATGTATACCTCTTTTCAATTCTTATAATCAGAAACAGCACTCCGGTCGGAATTCGACCGCTCCAGCGCGCGCAACAGCCATCTCCCGGTTTTGCTACTACTCCCTCCGTTCCTAAATAATTGTCTTTCTAGAGATTTCAACAAGTGACTACATACGCAGCAAAATGAGTGAACCTACACACTAAAACATGTCTACATATATCCGTATGTTGTAATCCATTTGAGATGGCTAGAAAGACAATTATTTGGGAACGGAGGAAGTATAACTCAGCTACCTTTTTTTTTTCGAGAAAAGTATACTTTTCATCCCTCAACTTTCGGTGAAGTCTAGATTTAGTCCCTCAACTCCGAAACTGAACAACTTGCACCCTCAACTAACGAAACCGGACAAGATTCATCCCTGGTCTTGATTTTGACCGGTATTGGTGCTAACTGACCACGTTTTTGACCGGTGCTGACTCAAATTCGCTTAATTTTTTCATATCCGTGAACTTTTTGAAAGTCACATACTCTTTTCAAATCCACATAGTTTTTTCAAGTTCGCGCAATTTTTTCAAAAATAAACATACATTTTTCAAATCCGTGAACTATTTTGAAATTTGTGTACTTTTTTTCAAATCAGTCTATTTTTTCAAGTTCATGTAATTTTATCGAATCCAAGTATTTTTTTTCAAAACCATGAAGTGTTTTTGAAATTAGCGTACTTGTTTCAAATCCGCATAATTTGTAAAGTTCGTGTATTTTTTTTCAAATCGGTGTTCCTTTTTCAATCCATGAACTTTGTTTGAAATTCAGATACTTGTTTCAAATTGACATAATTTTTCAACTCCACAATTTTTTTTCTAATTTGGGTTAAAGAAATTCAAATCCTGCGTCGTTTAAGTTCACACAAAATTTTCAAAAGCAAAAAAGTACACAAATATGAATAAGTACGTCAATTTTAAAAATTACATGAATTTGAAAAAACACATGAACTTTAAAAAGTGCAGCGGATTTAAAAAAGTACGTGAACTTAGAAAAGAAATCTGTGGATTTGGAAAAAGTACACAAATTTTTAAAAAGTTCACGTATTTGAAAAAACTACCCGTATTTGAAAACACTAAGCGGAATTGGAAAAGTACGCCGAATTTGAGTCAGCACGGTCAAAACCGGGGTGGGACAGCACCAAAACCGGTCACAACCATGACCAGGGATGAATCTTGTCCGGTTTCAGTAGTTAAGGGTGCAAGTTGTCCGGTTTTGGAGTTGAGGGACCAAATCTAGACTTCACGAAGAATTGAGGGATGAAAAGTATACTTTTCTCTTTTTTTTTGAACACACTACAGCTCAGATTTTTGTTTCAGGTAAAAAAACCCTCATATATTAACTTAGAATGTTCGGAGGGATGATTACAGGGTCATGCGGGTGCCAATTGCCAAACCACGCGATCAATATCAAGAGAAATAGCATATCTAGCTAGCTTGTGAGCCTCGAAGTTACTCTTCCTACTTTCAAAACGAAAATTACAAGTGTCAAACTCATCCTTCCTTGCATGAATCTCCTTAATTATAGCTGCGGTTCTTCCTCCAGAGCCTTCTTCAATGTCTTTCACCACTTACTTGCAATCTGAAGAAATAAGAAGGCGGTGCTCGTCTAGGTCCAGAGCCAAAGTTAAAGCTTCCCTGATCTGTGATAGAGTAGACCATAGCAGATGCACCCAAGTACTCCCCCCTTTCATCCCTGCATACCCTTCACGGCCACTTGCGAAAGTGAGATCTAATAGAGATAGTATGATAAGATAAATATATTTTTGGTATTTTATAAGATAGATGCAAAGAGTAAAGATGCAAATAAAAGTATATTGGAAGCAAATATGATAAGAGATAGACCCGGGGGCCATAGGTTTCACTAGAGGCTTCTCTCAAAATAGCATAAGTATTACAGTGGGTGAACAAATTACTATCGAGCAATTGATAGAAAAGCGAATAATTATGAGATTATCTAGGCATGATCATGTATATAGGCATCACTTCCGCAACAAGTAAACCGACTCCTGCCTGTATCTAGTACTATTACTCCACACATCGACCGACTCCTGCCTGCATCTAGAGTATTAAGTTCATAAGAATAGAGTAACGCCTTAAGCAAGATGACATGATGTAGAGGGATAAACTCAAGCAATATGATATAAACCCCATCTTTTTATCCTCGATAGCAACAATACAATACGTGCTTTACAACCCTTTACATCCTGGGTAAGGACACATAAGATTGAACCCAAAGCTAAGCACTTCTCCCATGGCAAGAAAGATCAATCTAGTAGGCCAAACCAAACTGATAATTTGAAGAGACTTACAAAGATAACTCAATCATACATAAAAGAATTCAGAGGAGATTCAAATATTTCTCATAGATAAATTTGATCATAAACCCACAATTCATCGGATCTCGACAAAGACACCGCAAAAAGAGTTTACATCGAATAGATCTCCAAAAGAGAGGGGGAGAACATTGTATTGAGATCCAAAAAGAGAGAAGAAGCCATCTAGCTAATAACTATGGACCCGAAGGTCTGTGGTAAACTACTCACAACTCATCGGAGGGGCTATGGTGTTGATGTAGAAGCCCTTCGTGGTCGATTCGCCCTCCGTGAACATCGTGAAAGGCTCCAAGATGGGATCTCGCGGATCTGAGAAGGTTACGGCGGTGGAAATTGTGTTTCGTTGGCTCCCTGGATGTTTTTGGGGTACGTAGGCTTATATAGGAGGAAGAAGTACGTCGGTGGCCGCCCGAGGGGCCCACGAGACAAGGGGGCACACCCTACCCTCTCGTGGCCGCCTCGGCTGCTTCTTGACTTACACTCCAAGTCCTCTGGATCACGTTCGTTCCAAAAATCACGCTGCCGAAGGTTTCATTCCGTTTGGACTCCGTTTGATATTCCTTTTCTTCGAAATACTGAAATAGGCAAAAAAAAAAAAACAGCAATACGGGATGGGCCTCCGGTTAGTAGGAAAAAGTGATATAAATGTGTAAGATAAAGCCCATAAACATCCAAAAGGGGTAATATAATAGCATGGAACAATCAAAAATTATAGATACATTGGAGACGTATCACCACGCACCCCCCGACCAAGCCCTCATCATCAGAGGCAAGCCTACAGTGATGAGAAGCCGACAAGACCCACAAGCGGCGGGCCCTACCTGTCGGTCGAGAGCCCGGCAGCCGGCGGGACCAACCAGGCGGCGGGCCCCAGCAGCCGATGTAGAAGCCGACGACCATAGACACTGACGGTCCGGGCCTACACCCGGCCGGATTACCATTGTACCCCTGGGGGTAGGCCTATATAAACCCCCCGGGGCACCCATGCAAAGGGTTCAGCTCTTAGAGATTACACACACATATAGAGAGAGGGGTAGAGCTAGCCTTGCCCTTCTTCCTCCTCTAGTCGAACAGCTCAAGCAGCAAGCTTGTAGCTACTTGTCGATCTAGTGATCATGCGGAGACCCCGCAGAGCAAGATTAGGGGTGTTATTGAAGGAAATATGCCCTAGAGGCAATAATAAAGTTATTATTTATTTCCTGATATCATGATAAATGTTTATTATTCATGCTAGAATTGTATTACCCGGAAACATAATACATGTGTGAATACATAGACAAACATAGTGTCACTAGTATGCCTCTACTTGACTAGCTCGTGAATCAAAGATGGTTAAGTTTCCTAACCATAGACATGAGTTTTCATTTGATTAACGGGATCACATCATTAGGAGAATGATGTGATTGACTTGACCCATTCTGTTAGCCTAGCACTTGATCGTTTAGTATGTTGCTATTGCCTTCTTCATGACTTATACATGTTCCTATGACTATGAGATTATGTAACTCCCGCTTACCGGAGTAACACTTTGTGTGCTACCAAACGTCATAACATAACTGGGTGATTATAAAGGTGCTCTACAGGTGTCTCCAAAGGTACTTGTTGAGTTGACGTATTTCGAGATTAGGATTTGTCATTCCAATTGTCGGAGAGGTATCTCTGGGCCCTCTCGGTAATGCACATCACTATAAGCCTTGCAAGCAATGTAGCTAATGAGTTAGTTAAGGGATGATGCATTGCGTAACGAGTAAAGAGACTTGCCGATACTTGAGATTGAACTAGGTATTGAGATACAAGCGATCGAATCTCGGGCAAGTAACAGATGACAAAGGGAACAACGTATGTTGTTATGCGGTTTGACCGATAAAGATCTTCGTAGAATATGTAGGAGCCAATATGAGCATCCAGGTTCCGCTATTGTTTATTGACCAGAGACGTGTCTCGGTCATGTCTACATAGTTCTCGAACCCGTAGGGTCCGCACGGTTAAAGTTAGATGACAGTTATGTTATGAGTTTATGTGTTTTAATGTACCGAAGGTTGTTCGGAGTCCCGGATGTGATCACGGACATGACGAGGAGTCTCGAAATGGTCGAGACATGAGGATCGATATATTGGATGACTATATTTGGACACCGGAAAGGTTCCGGATGACATTGGGACAATACCGGAGCTCCGGGAGGTTATCGGAACCCCCCGGGAGGTATCTGGGCCTTAATGAGCTTTAGTGGGAAGGAGGGGAAAGGAGCAAGGGAGGGGGCACCCCCCAAGCCCAATACGAATTGGGAAGGGGGCCGGCCCCCCCTTTCCTTCCTCCCTCCTTCCTCTTCCTTCACTCTCCCTCTCCAAATAGGATAGTGAGGAGTCCTACTCTCGGTGGGAGTAGGACTCCCGCCCTTGGGCGCGCATCCTCCCATTGGTCGGCCCCCTCTTCCACTCCTTTATATACGGGGGAGGGGGCACCCCATAGACACAACAATTGATCATTGATCTTTTAGCCCTGTGCGGTGCCCCCCTCCACCATAGTCCCCCTCGATAATATCGTAGCGGTGCTTAGGCGAAGCCCTGCGACGGTAGAACATCGTCATCGTCCTGCGCCGTTGTCTTGTGGAACTCTCCCTCGACACTCGGCTGGATTGGAGTTCGAGGGACGTCATCGAGCTGAACGTGTGCAAGAACTCGGAGGTGTCGTGCTTTCGGTGCTTGATCGGTCGGGCCGTGAAGACGTACGACTACATCAACCGCGTTGTGCTAACGCACTACAAGAAATATGTCAACTAGTGACTATTTGTCAGTGACCCTGGAAGAATTGGTCATAGATCTATGACCATTTCAGACCAATTGGTCAAAAGCTGTTCGAGGGGCTCCTAACCCTAAACCATTGCGACCATTTTGGTCAGAAAGGTCGTAATTTCCTTACACGAAAAGGTCACAAAGCAAACAGTGCTAGTCCGCTGCCTTATTTCTAGTTGTTAATGACCAATATAGATCGTCATAGCCTTGTAGATTGTGGTGGGTTGTGATGACTAGGCTCCATCTCATCAGTTTTGCCAATGTGTCATGTCCATGTTGCGGTTTTTGCCCTAGGTTGTGAAGCAACCTATATTTCTATTATTTCCAAAAATCCCAAAAAAATCTCATAAATTCTTTGGGTCATATCTTCGTCAAATATGTAAAAACCTTCCTTGCCTAGTTCAAAAATAATTCAAAAATATTCATTTTCCTATTACGATCGAGCGGCACTTTGTGAAGGAAGTACCACTTTGGCATGTCCAAATGGTATCCATTTTCTACTGATGCTTTCCTATGCCCAAATAACCATCCTCCACCAAATGCCAGCTCAATCCATTCATTATTTTGAGCCCAGCTTCAACATTCGTATTTATGTCCGGTGTGGTAGTTTGTAAAGCAAGTACCACCTAGGCTCCCTCCTTTTGAGGTGAAAATTTGTGAAGACGGTCTTCTTAATGGCGATCATCATCAGCCAAAACTCACGCCCATTAGCCATGTGCGTTTCCCGTACCGCAAATCAAACACTTGGCTGCTAATTCATGTTTGAGCATCGATCGGTCTCCTCGTGAGAAGCTTAGGTTGTGATTTTCTTCCTAGCACCTACCTGGGGAGGTGCCCAACCCACTAGACATGCCTAGGCCGCCCAGAACACATGGCAAAGCCACGGTCACGCGGTGACCACTTGGCGAGCATCTTGAGCTTCTGGCGCTCTAGAGTTGGGGCCCTCGGCCACCGTCCAAACCTCGATGTCTCGCCATCAAACCATGTATTTCTGATTAAATAGATACTTATTTACCTAGAAATGATTTTGGAAAAAATAAATAGCAAACTATGAGGCAATTGCAGTTCAAATTTGACCCACTTCCAAGCCCAGAATTCCATGGAAATTTGTCTTTTTCACCAGAGGTGGATCAAAACTTTTCGAACCCAACATTTTGTCAATTGTGCATTATATATGGCCTAGTATTTTATAAAATTGATTTGGTCCATTTCTGCAACAATTATTTGGTAGTTCCTTCACAAAAAAACCTCCTTTTGGGCACTCGGAAAATAAAAAATTAAATTTCCGTGCAAAGAAAATGAAAACTTCCTTAGGAAACATTGTTTGGAATTCCAATATGCACCCTTGTGCACAATATGAGATCATTTTAACAAACTATGCCATGAATGTGGCCATAAGATTGATCATTTGGCTTGAAAGCCATGAATCTTCACGCATGATAGCTCATTCTTGAGAACACTTTTTTAAAATAATTACCGTATTACAAGTTTATTATTTTTCCTGGAAACTTGGTCACATATAATGACACAATGCGAAGGTTTTCCAATATTTTGATTTTTTGAATTTTTATGCCCGTTTCAAAATGCGATTGAAATGGCGGGCTTGACCGTTTCTAGCTAGTGGTTGAATCTTGGATTTTTTGGTGTTTATATGATTAAATAGATACTTATTTACCTAGAAATGATTTTTGGAAAAAATAAAGAGCAAACTATGAGGCAGCTGCAGTTCAAATTTGACCCGCTTCTAGCTGAATCAGCGGAAATTTGTCTTTTTCACGAGAGGTGGATCAAAATTTTTTGCACCCTACCATTTTGTCAATTGTGCATTAAATATGTCCTAGTATTTTAGAAAATTGATTTGGTCCAATTTTGCAACAATTATTTGGGAGGTCCTTCATAAAAAAACCTCCTTTAGGGCACTCGGAAAATGAAAAATGGGTTTTTCGTCCAAAGAAAATGAAAACTTCCTTAGGCAACATTGTTTGCCATTCCAATATGCACCCTTGTGCACAATATGAGATCATTTGAACAAACTATGCCACGAATATGGCCATAAGATTGATCATTTGGCTTGAAAGCCATGAATCTTCACAAATGATAGCTCATTTCTGAGAACACTTTTTTAAAATAATTTACGTATTACAAGTTTGTTATTTTTCCTGGGAACTTGGCCACATATAATGACACAATGCGAAGGTTTCCCAATGTTTTGATTTTTTTTGAAATTTTTATGCCCGTTTCAAAATGCGATCAAATAACTAGATACTTATGTACCTAGAAATGATTTTTGGAAAAAATAAATAGCAAACTATGAGGCAGCTGCAGTTCAAATTTGACCCGCTTCCAGCTGAATCGGCGGAAATTTGTCTTTTTAACGAGAGGTGGATCAAAACTTTCCGAACCCAACCATTTGGTCAATTGTGCATTAAATATGTCCTAGTATTTTATAAAAATTATTTGGTCCAATTTTGCAACAATTATTTGGGAGGTCCTTCACAAAAAAACCTCCTTTTGGGCACTCGGTAAATGATTAAAAATAGCTAGAAAGATCAGAAATGCATACAAATTGGTACTTATCCATAAAATGTGACTCTAGTGAAAATTTGTGTGGTGCTCTTTTGAAAAATATTTTTGATAGCTTCTTCACAAAATCCCTCTATCTTTAGTACTTGAAAACTATTTTAAACCATTGACTTTCCGAACCAATCAGAACACTTCCCACGGATTGATGACATGGCATCCATCCATCCATCCATCCATCTCTGCATCCCACATCGATCTACAGAAAAAAGAAAAAAAGAAAACAAAAAGATACCCCCACATAAGCCCAAACCCTAGCTCGAGATCGATCCCCGTCGCACCCTTCCTCCCATCTCTGCGCCCGCGCTCCTCCTCGATCCTCCTCACTCACCGCCCTGACCTCACCGCCCCCACCCGCTCCACAGCTCCGCAGCTCAAGTTGGGCGCCCCCACATCGCCGGATCCGCACCTCCTCACCCACCACAAGGCCGGATCCGCGCGCCTACCCCCATCGATCCGCGTCGCCCTCGCTGCTCCGACCATCCACAGCTCGAGCCCGACCGACGCGGCTCGGCTCAGCAGTCGGCGTCATCTCGTCTCGCTCCCTTCCCACTCAACCGCCTCGACCCCGCCCGCCCGATCGGATCCTGCCAGATCCGTGCCGTGACCATGGAGAACCTGATCTCGCTTCGTCGATAAGATGCAGCGCTTTGCCGCACGGCGCTCGGCGACCACGGCGAGGCGCCCTCCCACCCTCACGGGACTCGCTGCCGTCAATTGCCATCGTCGGAGGCCGGTGCGTGCCCGTCCGTTTTCTCCCCTCACGCCGGATCTGGCGCCCATGTCTGCTGTATCTACATAACCTTGCCGCCCAGCTTGGATGCCCGATTTGGCCGCCGTTTGGCCGCGGTGATGCGGTCTAGCTATGCTTGGATCTGCGGTTGTTGTAGGGGTTGGCAGCTAGATTTGGGCCGCTGTTGCTTGTTTGAATCTTCTGCTATATAGTTTGGTTGCACGTAGTTGCCTACATGACCAGTAATTGTGTAGTGCTAGGAAGCTAGGTACTATTAGGTACTACTACCACTTGGGATCAACTAGGGGGCATGTTGTTTCGCGTAATGAGGATCCTCCTAGTTTCAAGCAAGCGATTACATTTGGCGTCTGTTTTGTTTTTAAGCGCATTGATTTGTTTTGTTTGGTTTGATTCTGCAGGCATTATCACCCGTGCCGCTGGTTACGCAACTCCATAGGATTGATGGAGACAAGGAGTATCAGAGTTCATGCATGTCCTCAGGAAGAGATTCACCGATTTCGGTAATTCCTCTATTCTTTGTCTTATTTCCAAGTGCTATCTTGATGATGATATTAAGATTGATGCATGATTGAGGGCTCTCGTGATAATAGTGAACCATATTAGTATATATGGAATGTAATTTGAGTTCGTGAGGCTCATAAAAATTCCAATTTGATGTCGAGAACCTTTGTTATTCAAACTGTTGCTCTAAGTCGTAGTTTGTTATTTCCTGAAACATAACTGAAGCATTGCAATTGTTGGCAAAATTCTCTGTCAGGTGCTTCTTTTAATATCTTTAAATTTGTCTGTTAGAGATAGCAGTACCGATTGTACCCGTTAAACAAGCATATATTCTTCCTCAAATGTTTGTCTATCAGCTAGTATGATGGCATATTAACATCTTTCTTAGGGTGCTAGAGTCACATACTCTTGGGTTCCATGTTAAAACGAACTAATGGCTATATATCTTAGTAATATTAAACAAAGCTATATGGCTTATCTTTCACTGCTACCGCCCATCTCTCTCACCATCATATCGTGCAGGCGGTAGGCGGCCTCTGAGACTCATCTCTTTCCACTCTCTTGTTCTAGAAAGCGTGCGGCATGCGACAAGCATTTCGTTTCCCTGTCTAATTTTGGGAATTTTAGGCCTACCACTCTTCTACACTTAACCCATCCATTTATATAAATAGGCATATTAATTGGCACATGCATTTGGCGGAATATAGTAGTGTTTGTACTAACAGATTGAGCACAAACATTATTTGTTAAGAGGGCCTATGATTATATTTTGGCTGCCTTTTGCTCCTTCATTTTTGTGTGTTTGAAAATCAATACAACTGACATGCTTTACTTCTTTTACGTGCAGTGATTGCTAAAAATGACAGGGATGAGATCCACCGCCAAGAATGATGCATAGCTTAACTGCTGTCGTAGTCGATTTCCAACAGGGAATACCTTTCTAGACTCCAACCTTCACAGTTCTCGTTGATTCATCTTGCTAGCAACTGAGTAGCTTTTTTGCATACTTCTGTCAACAACTCAATGCCACCAAGTATGTGGGTTTTCTGGTACCTGGGCATCAGAGAAAACTGCTGTTAAGCTTCAAGGCTATAGAATGAAATTTCTTTGTGACCAAGTTGGTCAAAAATACTCCGATTTTGTTCTGTTAATTGATAAAACTATATCACATGAAGCTGCTAATTTGGATATTGATCTGTCAATGTTTGATTTTCTTCTGCAGGAGGAAGGACTTCTAGTACCAAAGAATGCAAGCAACACGCAACAGTTCCAGGATCATTGTAACATTTTTGATGCAATGGATGTACAACTTTCAACACCAACCGGGGAAAGAGATCAATTTGGATCAATGATAGCTGCCGATCTTGATAAACCCGGTATGTTTTGTTTGTCATCCCAAGCACGAGTTCTTGTTTCATATCATCAATGTTCTTGTTTCAGTTCTAAATATAAATGCAAATAGCTTGTGAATGTCAATCTCATGTATCGAGGTCCTGTTCTTGTAAACCTTATGTAAAGCTAAAATTCTTCTTTGTGCGGGGTGACTAGTGATGCAACACACCAAGCGATGTGAGCAACCAAGCAGCGGCAGGGGAGGGGCTCTCTTGAACAACGCATACGCCACTCATTGCTACTCTTATCCTTGATTCGATGGATGATCATTTATTAGTTTAGCTTGGTCATTGTTTGTTTAGCTCCTTGGTAGTCCCTCTGCTGCTTTGGTAGAAATAGAAATAGCACCATCTTTGTTCGGTCATGTAGTCCTCTTGTTCGTTTAGCTCCTATTCAGGCTGCCCTTTGTTGCTTCATTTCTATGCTAATTTAGTACATTGAATGTATGTTGATATGGCTGTTCGTTTAGTACATCATGTACTATCTACTTTGTGGCTGTGGCTGTTGAAAGAAATAAAATGGTTTGGATACATGTGTACATCTTGATATGTCAATTTGGAATAGCTGCCCTTGTGATGTCAAGCTTCTAAATGTATGTTGTGGAGGCCCAAAATAAATTGGATTGTAAAAGGGTTGAGGCCCAAAAAAAGAAATGAATTATAGAAGGCCACGTCCTAGAAAATAAAATGGGCCAGGCCCATGTAGCTAGCGAAAATTAACAAGAAAAAAATACATTAAAAAGGCCGAATTGTTGGGCTAGGCCCATGTAGAAAACTGAATTGGACCGGGCTGAATCTTATGCCACATCAGCTTGCCACGCTGGATGCCTACGTGGCACAGGGGCGTTGCTAGTGACCAAAACGCATACGGTAGGAATATTTTGGTAAATGGCGTCTCGACCTTCTCACGAGAGAAGGTCGCTATAGTCAGTGCGACCCCGACTTTTGACCTTATGTTTTTGGTCACAAAAAGGTCACAAATGAAAAACAATGACCTTTCAGTGACCAACAGTGAAGGTCACTAGTTGACATATTTCTTGTAGTGACGCTTCCCCTTTCGGTCTATGAGAGTACGTGGACAACACTCTCCCCTCTCGTTGCTATGCATCACAATAATCATGCGTGTGCGTAGGAATTTTTTTTGAAATTACTACGTTCCCCAACAGTGGCATCCGAGCCAGGTTTTATGCGTAGATGTTATATGCACGAGTAGAACACAAGTGAGTTGTGGGCGATACAAGTCATACTATTTACCAGCATGTCATACTTTGGTTCGGCGGTATTGTTGGATCAAGCGGCCTGGACCGACATTCTGTGCCACGCTTCTGCGAGACTGGTTCTACCGGCGTGCTTTGCACTGCAATTGGTGGCGGGTGTCAGTTTCTCCAACTTTAGTTGAACTGAGTGTGGCTACGCCCAGTCCTTGAGAAGGTTAAAATAGCACTAACTTGATGAACTATCGTTGTGGTTTTGATGCGTAGGTAAGAACGGTTCTTGCTAAGCCCATAGCAGCCACGTAAAACTTGCAACAACAAAGTAGAGGACGTCTAACTTGTTTTTGCAGGGCATGTTGTGATGTGATATGGTCAAGACGTGATGCTATATTTTATTGTATGAAATGATCATGTTTTGTAACCGAGTTATCGGCAACTGGTAGGAGCCATATGGTTTTTGCTTTATTGTATGCAATGCAATCACCCTGTAATTGATTTACTTTATCACTAAGCGGTAGCGATAGTCGTAGAAGCAATAGTTGGCGAGACGACAACGATGCTACGATGGAGATCAAGGTGTCGGCGCCGGTGGCGATGGTGATCATGGCTGATTGCCGGAGATGGAGATCACAAGAACAAGATGATGATGGCCATATCATATCACTTATATTGATTGCATGTGATGTTTATCTTCTATGCATCTTATCTTGCTTTGATTGACGGTAGCATTATAAGATGACCTCTCACTAAATTTCAAGATAAAAGTGTTCTCCCTGAGTATGCACCGTTGCCAAAGTTAGTCGTGCCCGGACACCCGCGTGATGATCGGGTGTGATAAGCTCTCGTCCATCTACAACGGGTGCAAGATAGTTTTGCACTGCATAAAATACTCGAGTTAAACTTGACAAGCCTAGCATATGCAGATATGGTTACGAACCTTTGAGACCGAAAGGTCGGCGTGAATCATATAGTAGATATGATCAACATAGTGATGTTCACCATTGAAAACTACTCCATTTCACGTGATGATCGGTTATGGTTTAGTTGATTTGGATCACGTGATCACTTAGATGATTAGAGGATGTCTATCTAAGTGGGAGTTCTTAAGTAATATGATTAATTGAACTTGAATTTATCATGAACTTAGTACACGATAGTATTTTTTCTTGTCTATGTTTGTTGTAGATAGATGGCCCGTCTTTGTTGTTCCGTTGAATTTTAATGCGTTCCTTGAGAAAGCAAAGTTGAAAGATGATGGTAGCAATTACGGAATTTGGGTCCGTAACGAGGATTATCCTCATTCTTTGCCTGAGAAGAATTATGTCTGGAAGCACCGCTAGGTGCCAAACTCTTCTTGAGGAGCAACACGGATGTTATGAGCGTCTGGCGAGCAAAGTTGATGACTACTCAATAGTTCGATTGTGTCATGCTTTACGGCTTAGAACCGGGACTTCAAAGGCGTTTTGAGCGTCTTGGAGCATATGAGATGTTCGGGAGTTGAAGTTAATATTTCAAGCAAATGCGGATTGAGAGATATGAAGTCTCCAATAAGTTCTCTGCTGCAAGATGGAGGAGAATAGTTACATTAGCGAGCATATACTCAAAATGTGCAGGTATAACAATCACTTGATTCAAGCGGGAGTTAATCTTCCGGATGATAAGCGTCATTGACATAATTCTTCAATCACGCCACCAAGCTACAAGAGCTTCGTGATGAACTATAATATGCAAGGGATGGATAAGACAATTCCGAGCTCTTCGCAATGCTAAAGGCTGCGGAGGTAGAAATCAAGAAGGAGCATCAAGTGTTGATGGTCAATAAGACCACCAGTTTCAAAAAAAGGGTAAAGGGAAGAAGGGGAACTTCAAGAAGAACAACAAACAAGTTGCTGCTCAAGAGAAGAAACCCAAGTGCGGACCTAAGCACGAGGCTGAGTGCTTCTCGCAAGCGGTTTGGTCATTAGGCGCATAAGCGCCCCAAGTATTTGGCGGATAAGAAGGATGGCAAGGTGAACAAAGGTATATGTGATATACTTGTTATTGATGTGTACCTTACGAGCTCATGATAGCTTTGGGTATTTGATGTTGGTTACATTGCTAATATTTGCAACTCGAAGCAGGGACTTCTGATTAAGCGGACAGCTGGCTAAGGGCGAGGTGACAATGCTGGCGTGGAAATGGTTCCAAAGTCGATGTGATCGCCGTCGACACGCTACCTCTACATCTACCTTCGGGATTAGTTTTAGACCTAAATAATTGTTATTTGGTGCGGCGTTGAGCATGAACATTATATCTGGATCTTGTTTGATGCGAGACGGTTATTCATTTAAATCTAAGAATAATGGTTGTTCTATTTATATGAGTAATATCTTTTATGGTCATGCACCCTTAAAGAGTGGTCTATTTTTGGTGAATATCGATAGTAGTGATACACATATTCATAATGTTGAAGCCAAAAGATGCAGAGTTGATAATGATAGTTCAACTTATTTGTGGCACTGCCGTTTAGGTCATATTGGTGTAAAGCGCATGAAGAAACTCCATACTGATGGACTTTTGGAATCACTTGATTATGAATCACTTGGTACTTGCGAACCATGCCTCATGGGCAAGATGACTAAAACGCCGTTCTCCGGAACTATGGAACGAGCAAATGATTTGTTGGAAATCATACATACTGATGTATGTTGTCCAATGAATGTTGAGGCTCGCGGCGGGTATCGTTATTTTCTCACCTTCACAGATGATTTGAGCAGATATGGGTATATCTACTTAATGAAACATAAGTCTGAAACATTTGAAAAGTTCAAAGAATTTCAGAGTGAAGTTGAAAATCATCATAACAAGAAAATAAAGTTTCTACGATCTGATCGTGGAGGAGAATATTGGAGTTACGAGTTTGGTTTACATTTGAAGCAATGCGGAATAGTTTCGCAACTCACGCCACCCGGAACACCACAGCGTAATGGTGTGTCCGAACGTCGTAATCATACTTTACTAGATATGGTGCGATCTATGATGTCTCTTACTGATTTACCGCTATAGTTTTGGGGTTATGCTTTAGAGACGGACGCATTCACATTAAATAGGGCACCATCAAAATCCGTTGAGACAATGCCTTATGAACTGTGGTTTGGCAAGAAACCAAAGTTGTCGTTCTTAAAGTTTGGGGCTGTGATGCTTATGTGAAAAAGCTTCAACCCGATAAGCTCGAACCCAAATCGGAGAAATGTGTCTTCATAGGATACCCAAAGGAAACTGTTGGGTACACCTTCTATCACAGATCCGAAGGCAAGACATTTGTTTCCAAGAATGTATCCTTTCTAGAGAAGGAGTTTCTCTCGAAAGAAGTGAGTGGGAGGAAAGTAGAACTTGATGAGGTAACTATACCTGCTCCTTTATTGGAAAATAGTTCATCACAGAAACCGGTTCCTGATAAGCTCGAACCCAAATCGGAGAAATGTGTCTTCATAGGATACCCAAAGGAAACTGTTGGGTACACCTTCTATCACAGATCCGAAGGCAAGACATTTGTTTCCAAGAATGTATCCTTTCTAGAGAAGGAGTTTCTCTCGAAAGAAGTGAGCGGGAGGAAAGTAGAACTTGATGAGGTAACTATACCTTCTCCTTTATTGGAAAATAGTTCATCACAGAAACCGGTTCCTGTGACGACTACACCAATAAGGGAGGAAGCTAATGATATTGATCATGAAACTTCAGATCAAGTTACTCTGAGAACCTCGTGGGTCAACGAGTAAGATCCACACCGGTGAATGCGGTAATCCTATTCTGGAGGTCATGTTACTTGACAATGGCGAACCTACGAACTATGAGGAAGCGATGATGAGCCCAGATTTCGCAAAATGGCTTGAGGCCATGAAATCTTAGATGGGTTCCATGTATGAGAACAAAGTGTGGACTTTGGTTGACTTGCCCGATGATCGGCAAGCCATCGAGAATAAATGGATCTTCAAGAAGAAGGCGGCTGATGGTAATATTCTGTCTACAAAGCTCGACTTGTTGCGAAAGGTTTTCGACAAGTTCAAGGGGTTGACTACGATAAGACTTTCTCACCCGTAGCGATGCTTAAGTCTGTCCGAATCATGTTAGCAATTGCCGCATTTTATGATTATGAAATTTGGCAAATGGATGTCAAAACTGCATTCCTGAATGGATTTCTGAAATAATAATTGTATATGATGCAACCAGAAGGTTTTGTCGATCCAAAGGATGCTAACAAAGTGTGCAAGCTCCAGCGATCCATTTATGGACTGGTGCAAACCTCTTGGAGTTGGAATAAATGCTTTGATAGTGTGATCAAAGCATATGGTTTTATACAGAATTTTGGAGAAGCATGTATTTACAAGAAAGTGAGTGGGAGCTCTGTAGCATTTCTGATAGTATATGTGGACGACATATTATTGATTGGAAATGATATAGAATTTCTGGATAGCATAAAAGGATACTTGAATAAAAGTTTTTCAATGAAAGACCTCGGTGAAGCTGCTTACATATTGGGCATCAAGATTTATAGAGATAGATCAAGACGCTTAATTGGACTTTCACAAAGTACATACCTTGATAAAGTTTTGAAAAAGGTAAAAATGGGTCAACCAAAGAAAGGGTTCTTGCCTGTAATACAAGGTGAGAAATTGAGTCAGACTCAATGCCCGACCACTTCAGAAGATAGAGATAAAATGAAAGAAGTTCCCTATGCTTCAGCCATAGGCTCTATCATGTATGCAATGTTGTGTACCAGACCTGATGTGTGCCTTGCTATGAGTTTAGCGAGGGAGGTACCAAAGTAATCCAGAGTGGATCCTTTGGACAGCGGTCAAGAACATCCTGAAATACCTGAAAAGGACTAAGGATATGTTTCTCGTTTATGGACGTGACAAAGAGCTAGTAGTAAATGGTTACGTCGATGCAAGCTTTAACACTGATCCGGACGATTCTAAATCGCAAACCGGATACGTGTTTATATTGAACGGTGGAGCTGTCAGTTGGTGCAGTTCTAAACAAAGCGTCATGGCGGGATCTACATGTGAAGCAGAGTACATAGCTGCTTCGGAAGCAACAAATGAAGGAGTCTGGATGAAGGAGTTCATATCCGATCTAGGTGTCATACCTAGTGCATCGGGTCCAATGAAAATCTTTTGTGACAATACTGGTGCAATTGCCTTGGCAAAGGAATCCAGATTTCACAAGAGAACCAAGCACATCAAGGGACGCTTCAATTCCATCCGGAACCAAGTCCAGGTGGGAGACATAGAGATTTGCAAGATACATACAGATCTGAATGTTGCAGACCCATTGACTAAGCCTCTTCCACGAGCAAAACATGATCAGCACCAAGGCTCCATGGGTGTTAGAATCATTACTGTGTAATCTAGATTATTGACTCTAGTGCAAGTGGGAGGCTGAAGGAAATATGCCCTAGAGGCAATAATAAAGTTATTAGTTATTTCACGATATCATGATAAATGTTTATTATTCATGCTAGAATTGTATTACCCGGAAACATAATACATGTGTGAATACATAGACAAACATAGTGTCACTAGTATGCCTCTACTTGACTAGCTCGTGAATCAAAGATGGTTAAGTTTCCTAACCATAGACATGAGTTGTCATTTGATTAACGATATCATATCATTAGGAGAATGATGTGATTGACTTGACCCATTCCATTAGCTTAGCACTTGATCATTTAGTATGTTGCTATTGCTTTCTTCATGACTTATACATGTTCATATGACTATGAGATTATGTAACTCCCGCTTACCGGAGGAACACTTTGTATGCTACCAAACGACACAACGTAACTGGGTGATTATAAAGGTGCTCTACAGGTGTCTCCAAAGGTACTTGTTGAGTTGACGTATTTCGAGACTAGGATTTGTCACTCTGATTGTCGGAGAGGTATCTCTGGGTCCTCTCGGTAATGCACTGTTGGAGAACGTAGTAATTTCAAAATTTTCCTACGATCACGCAAGACCATGGTGATGGCATAGCAACGAGAGGGAAGAGTGTCCGTCCACGTACCCTCGTAGACCGAAAGCGGAAGCGTTATAACAACGCGGTTGATGTAGTCGTGCGTCTTCACGATCCGACCGATCCAAGCACCGAGCGTCACGGCACCTCCGAGTTACGCACACGTTCAGCTCGATGGCGATCCCGGACTCGATCCAGCAAAGTGTCGGGGATGAGTTCTGTCGACCTGACGGCGTGGTGGCGATGATGATGCTCCACCGGCGCGGGGCTTCGCCTAAGCTCATGACGATATGACTTCTCCGGCGCAGGGCTTCGCCTAAGCTCATGACGATATGACGAAGTGGAATATGGTGGAGGGCACCGCACACGGCTAAGGAACGATCCGTAGATCAACTTGTGTGTCATGGGGTGCCCCCTGCCCCGTATATAAAGGAGCAAGGGGTGCGGCCGGCCCTAGAGGCGGCGCTGGAGGAGTCCTACTCCCACCGGGAGTAGGACTCCCCCTTCTCCTAGTTGGACTAGGACTTGAGGAAGGGAAAGAGGGAAGGGTGCGGCCCCTCCCTTAGTCCAATTCGGACCAGGCCATGGGGGCGCGGCCTGCCCTAGGCAGCCCCTCTCTCTTTCCCGCAGGGCCCAATAAGGTCCAATACTTCTCCCGGCGAATTCCCGTAACTCTCGGTACTCGAAAAATACCCGAATCATTGGAACCTTTCGAACTCCGAATATAGTCGTCCAATATATCGATCTTTACGTCTCGACCATTTCGAGACTCCTCGTCATGTCCCCGATCTCATCCGGGACTCCGAACTCCTTCGGTACATCAAAACTCATAAACTCATAATATAAGCTGTCATGAAACCTTAAGCGTGCGGACCCTACGGGTTCGAGAACTATGTAGACATGACCTAGAACTATTCTTGGTCAATAACCAATAGCGGAACCTGGATGCCCATATTGGTTCCTACATATTCTCTGAAGATCTTTATCGGTCAAACCGCATAACGACATCGTTGTTCCCTTTGTCATCGGTATGTTACTTACCCGAGATTCGATCGTCGGTATCCAATACCTAGTTTAATCTCGTTACGGTAAGTCTCTTTACTCGTTCCGTAATACATCATCTCACAACTAACTCATTACTTGTAATGCTTGCAAGGCTAAAGTGATGTGTATTACCGAGAAGGCCTAGAGATACCTCTCAGACAATCGGAGTGACAAAACCTAATCTCGAAATCGCCAACCCAACAAGTACCTTTGGAGACACCTGTAGTACTCCTTTATAATCACCCGATTACGTTGTGACGTTTGGTAGCACCAAAGTGTTCCTCCGGTAAGCAGGAGTTGCATAATCTCATAGTTACGGAACATGTATGGGTCATGAAGAAAGCATTAACATACTAAACGATCAAGTGTTAAGCTAACGGAATGGGTCATGTCAATCAGATCATTCAACTAATGATGTGACCTTGTTAATCAAATAAAAACTCCTTGTTCATGGTTAGGAAACATAACCATCTTTGATTAACAAGCTAGTCAAGTAGAGGCATACTAGTGACATCTTGTTTGTCTATATATTCACACATGTATTATGTTTCCGGTTAATACAATTCTAGCATGAATAATAAACATTTATCATGGTATAAGGAAATAAATAATAACTTTATTATTGCCTCTAGGGCATATTTCCTTCAGTCTCCCACTTGCACTAGAGTCAATAATCTAGTTCACATCATCATGTGATTCAACACTAATATTCACATCTGTATGTGATTAACACCCATCGTTCACATCGTCATGTGACCAACACCCAAAGGGTTTACTAGAGTCAATAATCTAGTTCACATCGCTATGTGATTAACACCCAAAGAGTACTAAGGTGTGATCATGTTTTGCTTGTGAGATAATTTTAGTCAACGGGTCTGTCACATTCAGAGCCGTAAGTATTTTGCCAATCTCTATGTCTATAATGCTCTGCACGGAGCTACTCTAGCTAATTGCTCCCACTTTCAATATGTATCTAGATCGTGATTTAGAGTCATCCAGATCGGTGTCAAAACTTGCATCGACGTAACCCTTTCTGACGAACCTTTTGTCACTTCCATAATCGAGAAACATATCCTTATTCTACTAAGGATAATTTTGACCGCTGTCCATTGATCTACTCCTAGATCACTATTGCACTCCCTTGCCAAGCATAGTGGTAGGGTATGCAATAGATCTGGTACACAGCATGACATACTTTATAGAACCTATGGATGATGCATAGGGAATGACTTTCATTCTCTTTCTATCTTCTGCCGTGGTCGGGTTTTGAGTCTTACTCAATCTCACACCTTGTAACACAGGCAAGAATTCTTTCTTTGGCTGTTCCATTTTGAACTACTTCAAAATCTTGACAAGGTATGTACTTATTGAAAAACTTATCAAGCGTCTTGATCTATCTCTATAGATCTTGATGCTCAATATGTAAGCAGCTTCATTGAGGTCCTTCTTTGAAAAACTCCTTTCAAATACTCCTTTATGCTTTGCAGAATAATTCTACATTATTTCCGATCAACAATATGTCATTCACATATACTTATCAGAAATGCTGTAGTGCTCCCACTCACTTTCTTGTAAATCTGAGGCTTCTCCAAAAGTCTGTATAAAACCATATGCTTTGATCACACTATCAAAGCGTTCATTCCAACTCCGAGATGCTTGCACCAGTCCATAGATGGATCATTTGGAGCTTGCACATTTTGTTAGCTCCTTTAGGATTGACAAAACCTTCTGGTTGCATCATATACAACTCTTCTTTAATAAATCCATTAAAGAATGTAGTTTTGACATCCATTTGCCAGATTTCATAAAATGTGGCAATTGCTAACATGATTCGGACAGACTTAAGAATCGCTACAGTTTGAGAAAATCTCATTGTAGTCAACACCTTGAACTTGTCGAAAAACTTTTTGTGACAAGTCGAGCTTTGTAGATAGTAACACTACTATCAATGTCCGTCTTCCTCTTGAAGATCCATTTATTTAACATGGCTTGCTGATCATCGAGCAAGTCAATCAAAGTCCATACTTTGTTCTCATACATGGATCCTATCTCAGATTTTATGGCCTCAAGCCATTTCGCTGAATCTGGGCTCATCATCGCTTCCTCATAGTTCTTAGGTTCATCATGGTCTAGTAACATGACTTCCGAACACGATTACCATACCACTACAGTGCGGATCTTACTCTGGAAGACCTACGAGGTTTGGTAGCAACTTGATCTGAAGTTTCATGATTATCATCATTAACTTCCTCACTAATTGGTGTAGGAATCACGGAACTGATTTACGTGATGAACTACTTTCCAATAAGGGAGAAGGTACAATTACCTTATCAAGTTCTACTTTCCTCCCACTCACTTCTTTCGAGAGAAACTTTTCTCTAGAAAGGATCCATCTTAACAACGAAAAACTTGCCTTCGGATCTGTGATAGAAGGTGTACCCAATAGTTACCTTTGGGTATTCTATGAAGGCGCACATCTCCGATTTGGGTTCGAGCTTATCGGTGAAAACTTTTTCACATAAGCATCACAACTCCAAACTTTGAAGAAAGCGACAGCTTAGGTTTCTTTGTTAAACCATAGTTCATACGGTGTCGCCTCAGCGGATTTAGATGGTGCCCTATTAAGCGTGAATGCAGCTGTCTCTAATGCATAACCCCAAAGCGATAGTGGTAAATCGGTAAGATACATCATAGATCGCACCATATCCAATAAAGTGCGTTCTGACGTTCGGACACACCATTATGTTGTGGTGTTCCATGTGGCGTGAGCTGTGAAACTATTCCACTTTGTTTTAATTGAAGACCAAACTTCGTAACTCAAATATTCATCTCCACGATCAGATCGCAGAAACTTTATTTTCTTGTTACGATGATTTTCTACTTCACTCTGAAATTCTTTGAATTTTTCAACTATTTCAGACTTATGTTTCATTAAGAAGATATACGCATATCTGCTCAAATCATCTGTGAAGGCCAGAAAATAATGATACTTGCCACGAGCATCAACACTCATTGGATCGCATACATCGGTATGTATTATTTCCAATAAGTCAGTAGCTTGTTCCATTGTTCCGGAGAACGGAGTTTTAGTCACCTTGCCAAAAAGGCACGGTTCGCAAGCATCAAATGATTCATAATCAAGTGATTCCAAAAATCCATCAGCATGGAGTTTCTTCATGCGCTTTACACCAATATGACCTAAACGGCGATTACCACAAATAAGTTGCACTATCATTATTAACTTTGCATTTTTGGTTTCAATATTATGAATATGTGTATCACTATGATCGAGATCCAATGAACCATTTTCATTGGGTGTGTAACCATATAAGGTTTTATTCATGTAAATGTAACAACAATTTATTCTCTTACTTAAATGAATAACCGTATTGCAATAAACATGATCAAATCATATTTATGCTCAACACCAAATAACACTTATTTAGGTTCCACACTAATCCCGAAAGTATCGGGAGTGTGCGATGATGATCATATCAATCTTGGAACTACTTCCAACACTCATCGTCACTTCCCCTTCAACTAGTTTCTGTTCATTACGCAACTCCGTTTCAAGTTACTACTCTTAGCAACTGAACCAGATTATCAAATACCGAGGGGTTGCTACGAACACTAGTAAAATACACATCAATAATCTGTATATCAAATATACCTTTGTTCACTTTGCCATCCTTCTTATCCGCCAAATACTTGGGGTAGTTCCGCTTCTAGTGACCAGTTCCATTGCAGCAAAAGCACTTAGTCTCGGGCTTAGGTCGGACTTAGTTTCTTCACTCGAGCAGCAACTTGCTTGCCGTTCTTCTTGAAGTTCCTCTTCTTCCCTTTGCCCTTTTCCTTGAGACTAGTGGTCTTGTCAATCATCAACACTTGATGCTCTTTCTTGATTTCTACCTTCGTCGATTTCAACATTACGAAGAGCTCGGGAATCGTTTTCGTCATCCCTTGCATACTATAGTTCATCACGAAGTTCTAGTAACTTAGTGATGGTGACTAGAGAATTCTGTCAATCACTATCTTATCTGGAAGATTAACTCCCACTTGATTCAAGCGATTGAAGTACCCGGACAATCGAGCACATGCTCACTAGTTGAGCGATTCTCCTCCATCTTTTAGCTTTAGAACTTTGTTGGAGACTTCATATCTCTCAACTCGGGTATTCTTTGGAAATATTAACTTCAACTCCTGGAACATCTCATATGGTCCATGATGTTCAAAACGTCTTTGAAGTCCCGATTCTAAGCCGTTTAAGCATGGTGCACTAAACTATCAAGTAGTCATCATATTGAGCTAGCCAAAGCGTTCATAACGTGCATCCGCTCCTGCAATAGGTCTGTCACCTAGCGGTGCATCAAGGACATAATTCTTCTGTGCAGCAATGAGGATAAACCTCAGATCACGGATCCAATCCGCATCATTGCTACTAACATCTTTCAACACAGTTTTCTCTAGGAACATAACATATGAAAGCAACAAACATAGGGAAGCAACAACGCGAGCTATTGATCTACAACATAATTTGCAAAATACTACCAGGACTAAGTTCATGATAAATTAAAGTTCAATTAATCATATTACTTAAGAACTCCCACTTAGGCAGACATCTCTCTAGTCATCTAAGTGATCACGTGATCCAAATCAACTAAACCATGTCCGATCATCACGTGAGATGGAGTAGTTTCAATGGTGAACATCACTATGTTGATCATATCTACTATATGATTCACGTTCGACCTTCGGTCTCCGTGTTCGAGGCCATATCTGTTATATGCTAGGCTCGTCAAGTTTAACCTGAGTATTCGGCGTGTAACTGTTTTGCACCCGTTGTATTTGAACGTAGAGCCTATCACACCCGATCATCACGTGGTGTCTCAAAGACGAAGAACTTTCATAGCGGTGCATACTCAGGGAGAACACTTCTTGATAATTTTAGTGAGAGATCATCTTATAGTGCTACCGTCAATCAAAGCAAGATAAGATGCATAAAGGATAAACATCACATGCAATCAATATAAGTGATATGATATGGTCATCATCATCTTGTGCTTGTGATCTCCATCGCCGAAGCACCGTCATGATCACCATCGTCACCGGCGCGACACCTTGATCTCCATCGTAGCATCATTGTCGTCTCGCCAACTATTGCTTCTACGACTATCGCTACTCCTTAGTGATAAAGTAAAGCAATTACATGGCGTTTGCATTTCATACAATAAAGCGACAACCATATGGCTCCTGCCGATTGCCGATAACTTCGGTTACAAAACATGATCATCTCATACAATAAAATATAGCATCACGTCTTGACCACATCACATCACAACATGCCTGCAAAAACAAGTTAGGCGTCCTCTACTTTGTTGTTGCAAGTTTTACGTGGCTGCTACGGGCTGAGCAAGAACCGTTCTTACCTACGCATCAAAACCACAGCGATACTTCGTCAAATAGACTCCGTTTAACCTTCTCAAGGACCGGGCGTATGCCTCGGTTCAACTAAAGTGAGAGACAGACACCCGCCGGTCACCTTTAAGCAACGAGTGCTCGGAGCGGTGAAACCAGTCTCGCGTAAGCGTCTGGCGTAATGTCGGTCCGGGCCGCTTCATCTCACAATACCGCTGAACCAAAGTATGACATGCTGGTAGGCAGTATGACTTGTATCGCCCACAACTCACTTGTGTTCTACTCGTGCATATGACATCAACGCATAAAACCTGGTTCGGATGCCACTGTTGGGGAACGTAGTAATTTCAAAATTTTCCTACGATCACGCAAGACCATGGTGATGGCATAGCAGCGAGAGGGAAGAGTGTCCGTCCACGTACCCTCGTGAACCCGAAAGCGGGCGTTATAACAACGCGGTTGATGTAGTCGTGCGTCTTCACGATCCGACCGATCCAAGCACCGAGCGTCGGCACCTCCGAGTTCTGCACACGTTCAGCTCGATGGCGACCCCGGACTCCGATCCAGCAAAGTGTCGGGGATGAGTTACATCGACGACGGCGGCGTGGTGGCGATGATGATGCTCCACCGGCGCAGGGCTTCGCCTAAGCTCGCATGACGATATGACTTCTCCGGCGAGGGCTTCGCCTAAGCTCATGACGATATGACCGAAGTGGAATATGGTGGAGGGCACCGCGACACGGCTAAGGAACGATCCGTAGATCAACTTGTGTGTCATGGGGTGCCCCCCTGCCCCGTATATAAAGGAGCAAGGGGTGCGGCCGGCCCTAGAGGCGGCGCTGGAGGAGTCCTACTCCCAGGAGTAGGACTCCCTTCTCCTAGTTGGACTAGGACTTGAGGAAGGGAAAGAGGGAAGGGTGCGGCCCCTCCCTTAGTCCAATTCGGACCAGGCCATGGGGGCGCGGCCTGCCCTAGGCAGCCCCTCTCTCTTTCCCGCAGGGCCCAATAAGGTCCAATACTTCTCCCGGCGAATTCCCGTAACTCTCCGGTACTCGAAAAATACCGAATCATTCGGAACCTTTCCGAACTCGAATATAGTCGTCCAATATATCGATCTTTACGTCTCGACCATTTCGAGACTCCTCGTCATGTCCCCGATCTCATCCGGGACTCCGAACTCCTTCGGTACATCAAAACTCATAAACTCATAATATAAGCATCGCCGAAACCTTAAGCGTGCGGACCCTACGGGTTCGAGAACTATGTAGACATGACCTAGAACTATTCTTGGTCAATAACCAATAAGCGGAACCTGGATGCCCATATTGGTTCCTACATATTCTACGAAGATCTTTATCGGTCAAACCGCATAACGACATACGTTGTTCCCTTTGTCATCGGTATGTTACTTACCCGAGATTCGATCGTCGGTATCCAATACCTAGTTTAATCTCGTTACGGTAAGTCTCTTTACTCGTTCCGTAATACATCATCTCACAACTAACTCATTAGTTGTAATGCTTGCAAGGCTTAAGTGATGTGTATTACCGAGAAGGCCTAGAGATACCTCTCCGACAATCGGAGTGACAAAACCTAATCTCGAAATACGCCAACCCAACAAGTACCTTTGGAGACACCTGTAGTACTCCTTTATAATCACCCGATTACGTTGTGACGTTTGGTAGCACCAAAGTGTTCCTCCGGTAAACGGAGTTGCATAATCTCATAGTTACGGAACATGTATGGGTCATGAAGAAAGCATTAACATACTAAGCGATCAAGTGTTAAGCTAACGGAATGGGTCATGTCAATCAGATCATTCAACTAATGATGTGACCTTGTTAATCAAATAACAACTCCTTGTTCATGGTTAGGAAACATAACCATCTTTGATTAACAAGCTAGTCAAGTAGAGGCATACGAGTGACATACTGTTTGTCTATATATTCACACATGTATTATGTTTCCGGTTAATACAATTCTAGCATGAATAATAAACATTTATCATGGTATAAGGAAATAAATAATAACTTTATTATTGCCTCTAGGGCATATTTCCTTCATGCACATCACTGTAAGCCTTTCAAGCAATGTAGCTATTGAGTTAGTTACGGGATGATGCATTGCGTAACGAGTAAAGAGACTTGCCGGTAACGAGATTGAACTAGGTATTTGTTGGGGATCGTTGCAGAAAATAAAAATCTTTCTACGCATCACCAAGATCTATCTATGGAGTTATCTAGCAACGAGAGAGAGAGAGAGAGAGAGAGAGAGAGAGAGAGAGAGAGAGGAGTGCATCTACATACCCTTGTAGATCGCGAGCGGAAGCGTTCAAGAGAACGGGGTTGATGGAGTCGTACTCGTCGTGATCCAAATCACCGATGATCCTAGCGCCGAACGGACGGCACCTCCGCGTTCAACACACATACGGAGTGGAGACGTCTCCCGCACCTTGATCCAGCAAGGAGGAGGGAGAGGTTGAGGAAGAGAGATCCAACAGCAGCACGACGGCGTGGTGGTGGTGGTGGAGAGGCAGTACTCCGGTAGGGCTTTACCAAGCTCTTAACGGAGGAGGAGAGGTGTTGGGGTGGGGAAGGGCTGTGCCTTGGATGTGGTGTGCAGCCCTCCCCTCACCCCTCTATTTATAGGGGAAGGGGGAAGGGGGGCCGGCCCCCTCTAGATGAGATCTAGAGGTGGGGGGGGGGGGCAAGGGGAGGGGCTTGCCCCCCAAGCAAGGGGGCGCCCCTCTAGGGTTCCCCCCAAACCCTAGGCGCATGGGCCCAAGGGGGGTGCGCCCAGCCCTCTAGGGGCTGGTTCCCTGCCCACTACGGCCCATGAAGCCCTCCGAGAGAGGTGGCCCCTCTCGGTGGACCCCTGGAACCCCTCCGGTGGCCCCGGTACAATACCGATATGCCCCCGAACTTTTCCGATGACTGTATGACAACTTCCCACATATAAATCTTCACCTCCGGACCATTCCAGAACTCCTCGTGACGTCCGGTATCTCATCCGGGACTCCGAACAACATTCGGGAATCACTTACAAGTCCTCCAAATAACCCTAGCGTCACCGAACCTTAAGTGTGTAGACCCTACAGGTTCGGGAATCATGCAGACATTACCGAGACAGCTCTCCGGCCAATAACAAATAGCAGGATCTGGATACCCATGTTGGCTCCCACATGTTCCACGATGATCTCATTGAATGAACCACGATGTCGAGGATTCAAGTAATCCCGTATACAATTCCCTTTGTCAATCGGTACGTTCCTTGCCCGAGATTCGATCGTCGGTATCGCAATACCTCGTTCAATCTCGTTACTGGCAAGTCACTTTACTCGTACCGTAATGCATGATCCCGTGACCAACCACTTGGTCACATTGAGCTCATTATGATGATGCATTACCGAGTGGGCCCAGAGATACCTCTCCGTCATACGGAGTGACAAATCCCAGTCTCGATCCGTGTCAACCCAACAGACACTTTCGGAGATACCTGTAGTATACCTTTATAGCCACCCAGTTACGTTGTGACGTTTGGTACACACAAAGCACTCCTACGTTAGCCGGGAGTTACACGATCTCAAGATCTAAGGAAATGATACTTGACATTAGAAAAGCTCTAGCAAACGAACTACACGATCTTGTGCTATGCTTGGGATTGGGTCTTGTCCATCACATCATTCTCCCAATGATGTGATCCCGTTATCAACGACATCCAATGTCCATGGTCAGGAAACCGTAACCATCCATTGATCAATGAGCTAGTCAACTAGAGGCTCACTAGGGACATGTTGTGGTCTATGTATTTACACATGTATTACGATTTCCGGGTAACACAATTATAGCATGAACAATAGACAATTATCATGAACAAGGAAATATAGTAATAATCATTTTATTATTGCCTCTAGGGCATATTTCCAACAGTCTCCCACTGGCAGTAGAGTCAATAATCCAGTTACATTGTGATGAATCGAACACCCATAGAGTTCTGGTGTTGATCATGTTTTGCTCGCAGAAGAGGTTTAGTCAACGGATCTGCGACATTTAGATCCGTATGCACTTTGCAAATATCTATGTCTCCATCTTGAACATTTTCATGAATGGAGTTGAAGCGACGCTTGATATGCCTGGTCTTCTTGTGAAACCTGGGCTCCTTGGCAAGGGCAATGGCTCCAGTGTTCTCACAGAAGAGAGTCATCGGCCCCGACGCATTGGGAATAACTCCTAGGTCGGCAATGAACTCCTTCATCCAGATTGCTTCATGTGCTGCCTCCGAGGCTGCCATGTATTCCACCTCACATATAGATCCCGCCACGACGCTTTGCTTGCAACTGTACCAGCTTACTTCCCCACCATTCAAAATATACATGTATCCGGTTTGTGACTTAGAGTCATCCAGATCTGTGTCGAAGCTAGCGTCGACGTAACCCTTTACGACGAGCTCTTCATCACCTCCATAAACGAGAAACATATCCTTAGTCCTTTTCAGGCACTTCAGGATATTCTTGACCGCTGTCCAGTGTTCCATGCCGGGATTACTTTGGTATCTTCCTACCAAACTTACGGCAAGGTTTACATCAGGTCTGGTACACAGCATGGCATACATAATAGACCCTATGGCCGAGGCATAGGGGATGACACTCATCTTTTCTCTATCTTCTGCCGTGGTCGGGCATTGAGCCGAGCTCAATTCCACACCTTGCAACACAGGAAAGGACCCCTTCTTGGACTGATCCATATTGAACTTCTTCAATATCTTATCAAGGTATGTGCTTTGTTAAAGACCTATGAGGCTTCTCGATCTATCTCTATAGATCTTGATGCCTAATATGTAAGCAGCTTCTCCAAGGTCCTTCATTGAATAACACTTATTCAAGTAGGCCTTAATGCTGTCCAAAAGTTCTATATCATTTCCCATCAAAAGTATGTCATCTACATATAATATGAGAAATGCCTGAGCTCCCACTCACTTTCTTGTAAACGCAGGCTTCTCCATAAGTCTGCATAAACCCAAACGCTTTGATCATTTAATCAAAGCGAATGTTCCAACTCCGAGATGCTTGCACCAGTCCATAGATGGAGCGCTGGAGCTTGCATACCTTGTTAGAATTCTTAGGATCGACAAAACCTTCCGGCTGCATCATATACAATTCTTCCTTAAGGAAGCTGTTAAGGAATGCCATTTTGACGTCCATTTGCCATATTTCATAATCGTAGAATTCGACAATTGCTAACATGATTCGAACGGACTTTAGTTTCGCTACGGGTGAGAAGGTCTCATCGTAGTCAACTCCTTGAACTTGTCGATAACCCTTAGCGACAAGTCGAGCTTTATAGATGGTAACATTACCATCCGCGTCCGTCTTCTTCTTAAAGATCCATTTATTTTCTATCGCTCGCCGATCATCAGGCAAGTCTATCAAAGTCCATACTTTGTTTTGATACATGGATCCTATCTCGGATTGCATGGCTTCTAGCCATTTGTTGGAATCTGGGCCCGCCATCGCTTCTTCATAGTTCAAAGGTCCAGCGTTGTCTAACAACATGATTTCCAAGACAGGGTTGCCATACCATTCTGGTGTGGAACGTGTGCTTGTGGACCTTCGAAGTTCAATAGCAACTTGATCCGAAGTACCTTGATCATCATCATTAACTTCCTCTATGGTCGGTGCAGGCACCACAGGAACATCTTCCTGAGCTGCGCTACTTTCCGGTTCAAGAGGCAGTACTTCATCGAGTTCTACTTTCCTCCCACTTATTTCTTTCGAGAGAAACTCTTTCTCCAGAAAGGACCCGTTCTTGGCAACAAAGATCTTGCCTTCGGATCTGAGGTAGAAGGTGTACCCAATGGTTTCCTTCGGGTATCCTATGAAGACGCATTTTTCCGACTTGGGTTCAAGCTTTTCAGGTTGAAGTTTCTTGACATAAGCATCGCATCCCCAAACTTTTAGAAACGACAGCTTAGATTTCTTCCCAAACCATAATTCATACGGTGTCGTCTCAATGGATTTAGACAGTGCCCTATTTAAAGTGAATGTAGCTGTCTCTAGAGCGTATCCCCAAAATGATAGCGGTAAATCGGTGAGTGACATCATAGATCACACCATATCCAATAGAGTGCGATTACTGACGTTCGGACACACCGTTCTGTTGAGGTGTTCCAGCGGCGTGAGTTGTCAAACGATTCCACATTTCCTTAAGTGTGTACCAAATTCGTGACTTAAATATTCTCCCCCACGATCTGATCGTAAGAACTTTATCTTTCGGTCACGTTGATTCTCTACCTCATTCTGAAATTCCTTGAAATTTTCAAAGGTCTCAGACTTGTGTTTCATCAAGTAGACATATCCATATCTACTTAAGTCATCAGTGAGTGTGAGAACATAATGATAGCCTCATGAGCCTCAACGCTCATTGGACCGCACACATCAATATGTATGATATCCAATAAGTTGGTTGCTCGCTCCATTGTTCAGGAGAACGGAGTCTTGGTCATTTTTCCCATCAGGCATGGTTCGCATGTGTCAAATGATTCGTAATCAAGAAAATCCAAAAGTCCATCAGCATGGAGCTTCTTCATGCGTTTGACACCAATGTGACCAAGGCAACGGTGCCACAAGTATGTGGGACTATCGTTATCAACCTTACATCTTTTGGTATCCACACTATGTATATGTGTAGCATCACGTTCGAGATTCATTAAGAATAAACCATTAACCAGCGGGGCATGACCATAAAACATATCTCTCATATAAATAGAACAACCATTATTCTCAGATTTAAATGAGTAGCCATCTCGCATTAAGCGAGATCCAGATACAATGTTCATGCTCAAAGCTAGCACTAAATAACAATTATAGAGGTTTAAAACTAATCCCGTAGGTAAATGTAGAGGTAGCGTGCCGACGGCGATAAGATCGACCTTGGAACCATTCCCGTAGCCAAGATCGTCACCTCGTCCTTCACCGATCTCCACTTATTTCGCAGCTCTGTTTCCAAGTTACAAATATGAGCAACCGTGACCGGTATCAAATACCCAGGAGCTACTATGAGTACTAGTAAGGTACACATCAATTACATGAATATCACATATACCTTTGGTCTTGCCGGCCTTCTTATCCGCTAAGTACTTGGGGCAGTTCTGCTTCCAGTGACCATTTCCCTCGCAATAAAAGCACTCAGTCTCCGGTTTGGGTCCATGCTTTGGCTTCTGTCCGGCAACTGGCTTATCGGGCGCGGCAACTCCCTTGTCGTCCTTCTTGAAGTTCTTCTTACCCTTGCCTTTCTTGAAACTAGTGGTTTTATTGACCATCAACACTTGATGTTCCTTTTTGATCTCCACCTCCGCTGATTTCAGCACTGAAAATACCTCAGGAATGGTTTTCACCATCCACTGCATATTGTAGTTCATCACAAAGCTCTTGTAGCTAGGTGGGAGCGACTGGAGGATTCTGTCAATGACCGCGTCATCCGGGAGATTAAATCCCAGCTGAGACAAGCGGTTGTGCAACCCAGACATTTTGAGTATGTGCTCATTGTGAGAACCATTCTCCTCCATCTTACAAGCTGTAGAACTTGTCGAGAGGCGTCATATCTCTCGACCGGGCATGAGCTTGGAAAACCTTTTTCAGCTCTTGGAACATCTCCTATGCTCTGTGCTGCTCAAAACGCTTTTGGAGCCCTGGTTCTAAGCTGTAAAGCATGCCGCACTGAACCAGGGAGTAATCATCACTACGCGACTGCCAGGCGTTCATAACGTCTTGAGTTGCTGGGAAAATGGGTGCTTCACCTAGCGGTGCCTCTAGGACAAATGCTTTCTTGGCAGCTATGAGGATGATCCTCAAGTTCCGGACCCAGTCCGTATAGTTGCTGCCATCGTCTTTCAGCTTGGTTTTCTCTAGGAATGCGTTGAAGTTGAGGACAACATTAGCATGAGCCATTTGATCTACAAGACATATTACAAAGATTTTAGACTAAGTTCATGATAATTAAGTTCATCTAATCAAATTTTATAATGAACTTCCACTCAGATAGACATCCCTCTAGTCATCTAAGTGATACATGATCCGAGTCAACTAGGCCGTGTCCGATCATCACGTGAGACGGACTAGTCATCATCGGTGAACATCTTCATGTTGATCGTGTCTTATATACGACTCATGTTCGACCTTTCAGTCTCTTGTGTTCCGAGGCCATGTCTGTACATGCTAGGCTCGTCAAGTCAACCTAAGTGTTTTGCATGTGTAAATCTGGCTTACACCCGTTGTATGTGAACGTTAGAATCTATCACACCCGATCATCACGTGGTGCTTCGAGACAACGAACTTTCGCAATGGCGCACACTTAGGGGGAACACTTTCTTGAAATTATTATGAGGGATCATCTTATTTACTACCGTCGTTCTAAGCAAATAAGATGCAAAAACATGATAAACATCACATGCAATCAAATAGTGACATGATATGGCCAATATCATTTTGCTCCTTTTGATCTCCATCTTCGGGGCGCCATGATCATCATGGTCACCGGCATGACACCATGATCTCCATCATCGTGTCTTCATGAAGTTGTCACGCCAACGATTACTTCTACTACTATGGCTAACAGTTTAGCAATAAAGTAAAGTAATTACATGGCGTTATTCAATGACACGTAGGTCATACAAAAATAAAGACAACTCATATGGCTCCTGCCGGTTGTCATAGTCATCGACATGCAAGTCGTGATTCCTATTACAAGAACATGATCAATCTCATACATCACATATATTTCATTCATCACATCCTTAGGCCATATCACATCACAAGGCATAAGCTGCAAAAACAAGTTAGACGTCCTCTAATTGTTGTTGCATGTTTTTACGGGGCTGCAATAGGATTCTAGCAAGAACGTTTCTTACCTACGCCAAAACCACAATGTGATATGCCAATCTCTATTTACCCTTCATAAGGACCCTTTTCATCGAATCCGATCCGACTAAAGTGGAGAGACAGACACCCGCTAGCCACCTTATGCAACTAGTGCATGTCAGTCGGTGGAACCTGTCTCACGTAAGGTCGGTCCGGGCCGCTTCATCCCAAGATGCCGCCGAAACAAGATAAGACTAGTAGTGGCAAGAAAATTGACAACATCTACGCCCATAACAAAATTGTGTTCTACTCGTGCATAGAAACTACGCATAAACCTAGCTCTGATACCACTGTTGGGGATCATTGCAGAAAATAAAAAAATTTCTATGCATCACCAAGATCAACCTATGGAGTCATCTAGCAACGAGAGAGAGGAGTGCATCTACATACCCTTGTAGATCGCGAGCGGAAGCGTTCAAGAGAACGAGGTTGATGGAGTCGTACTCGTCGTGATCCAAATCACCGATGATCCTATCGCCGAACGGACGGCACCTCCGCGTTCAACACACGTACGGAGTGGAGACGTCTCTCGCACCTTGATCCAGCAAGGAGGAGGGAGAGGTTGAGGAAGAGAGCTCCAACAGCAGCACGACGGCGTGGTGGTGGTGGAGAGGCAGTACTCCGGCAGGGCTTCGCCAAGCTCTTAACGGAGGAGGAGAGGTGTTGGGGAGGAGGGGCTGCGCCTTGGATGTGGTGTGCAGCCCTCCCTCACCCCTCTATTTATAGGGGAAGGGGAAGGGGCCGGCCCCTCTAGATGAGATCTAGAGGGGGGGCGGCGGCCAAGGGGAGGGGCTTGCCCCCCAAGCAAGGGGGGCGCCCCCTCTAGGCTTCCCCCCAAACCCTAGGCGCATGGGCCCAAGGGGGGGTGCGCCTAGCCCTCCAGGGGTTGGTTCCCTGCCCACTGCGGCCCATGAAGCCCTCCGAGAGAGGTGGCCCCTCCCGGTGGACCCCCGGAACCCCTCCGGTGGCCCCGGTACAATACCGATATGCCCCTGAACTTTTCCGATGACCGTATGACAACTTCCCACATATAAATCTTCACCTCCGGACCATTCCGGAACTCCTCGTGACGTCCGAGATCTCATACGGGACTCCGAACAACATTCGGTAATCAATTACAAGTCTTCCTAATAACCCTAGCGTCACCGAACCTTAAGGGTGTGTTTGGTTGCAGTCATGAGATGGAATGTCACGGGTCGGACCCGTCCCTAGGCCTCGTTCTAGTGTTTGGTACACACCTGGAACGGTAACCAACTGGTTCCCAGGAACCGAATATCCCTCTGAGATGCGGAATGCGCTCGTACCTCCGAATTGAGCGAACCACACGGAACCGGTCGTTCTCCACGCACTCCCGCAACCCTATCGCCTCTCCCTTTCTAGACACGAGCGGCCGCAGGTAGCAACAGGCGGCTCTAGAGGGAGGCGAGCAGCGGCGGGCAACGAGACGACAGCTCTGGATGGAGGCGATAGGCGGCGGGCATCGAGACGACAGCGCTGTATGGAGGTGAGCGGCGGCGGGGCATCGAGAGACGGGGGTGCTTTATGAAGGTGAGCGGCGGTGGGCATCGATAGACAGCCACGCGCTGGAATCAAGAGACGGCGGCGCTGGATGGAGGCGAGCGGCTGCGTACGTCCGTACCAGAGATGTACACGCAGCTCCTGTGCGGCCTCGTGCACCGGGAGGCGGCCATGGTGGATGGAGGAGAGCGGCGAGCGGCGGCGCCACGCATACCAGACAAGTACGCGCAGCTGTGCGGCCTCGTGCACCGTGTGGAAGTGCTCCGTACTCAGGGTTCTCTACGCATGGGCCTGTACTGGCGGCGATGGAGCTCCCCATACGCGTGTGCTTCCTTCTCAACCTTTGTCTTGTTGAGATCAACCGTATTTAGTTGACTAAAATCCAATTCAGTTTGTGCACGCTCTTGTTTGATTCAGCATAATCTCGATCATATGTGTGTGACAATTCATTCAACTGTTTTGATTGACTGAATTCCAGTTCAGTGTTTATCATTAAAAACAATCTTTTAGCGGTATTTGATTGATGTGTTTGTTGTGAATTTTTTTCTCGCTTCTATATATATGGCTTGTTTGTGTTGATGTCAAAGTTCACTATATATGTACGTAATCACAAGCAAACAAGGGGAGAGATAAACAAATCCATTCCATTCCACCAAACCAAACCAAACACCAAGATGTAACCATTTCATTCCTTAAAATTGACAATATCAAACACAAGAATGGAACCGACCCATTCTAGTGGAATGGAACCATGATATTCCATTCCACTTCGTTCCCAAACCAAACACACCCTAAGTGTGTAGACCCTACGGGTTCGGGAATCACGCAGACATAACCGAGACAGCTCTCCAGCCAATAACCAACAGCGGGATCTAGATACCCATGTTGGCTCCCACATGTTCCACGATGATCTCATCGAATGAACCACGATGTCGAGGATTCAAGTAATCCCGTATACAATTCCCTTTGTCAATCAGTACGTCACTTGCCCGAAATTCGATCGTCGGTATCCCAATACCTCGTTCAATCCCGTTACCGGCAAGTCACTTTACTCGTACCGTAATGCATGATCCCGTGACCAACCACTTGGTCACATTGAGCTCATTATGATGATGCATTACCGAGTGGGCCCAGAGATACCTCTCCGTCATACGGAGTGACAAATCCCAGTCTCGATCCGTGTCAACCCAACAGACACTTTCGGAGATACCTGTAGTATACCTTTATAGCCACCCAGTTACGTTGTGACGTTTGGTACACCCAAAGCACTTCTATGGTATCCGGGAGTTACATGATCTCATGATCTAAGGAAATGATACTTGACATTAGAAAAGCTCTAGCAAACGAACTACACGATCTTGTGCTATGCTTGGGATTGGGTCTTGTCCATCACATCATTCTCCCAATGATGTGATCCCGTTATCAACGACATCCAATGTCCATGGTCACGAAACCGTAACCATTCATTGATCAACGAGCTAGTCAACTAGAGGCTCACTAGGGACATGTTGTGGTCTATGTACTCACACACGTATTACGATTTCCGGATAACACAATTATAGAATGAACAATAGACAATTATCATGAACAAGAAAATATAATAATAATCATTTTATTATTGCCTCTAGGGCATATTTCCAACAGTATTGAGATACCGACAATCGAATCTCGGGCAAGTAACATACCGATGACAAAAGGAACAACATATGTTGTTATGCGGTTTGACTAATAAAGATCTTCGTAGAATATGTAGGAGCCAATATAAGCATCCAGGTTCCGCTATTGGTTATTGACCGGAGACGTGTCTTGGTCATGTCTACATAGTTCTCGAACCCGTAGGGTCCGCACGCTTAAAGTTAGATGACAGTTATATTATGAGTTTATGTGTTTTGATGTACCAAAGGTTGTTCAAAGTCCCGGATGTGATCACGGACATGACGAGGAGTCTTGAAATGGTCGAGACATGAAGATTAATTTATTGGACGACTATATTTGGACACCGGAAAGGTTCCGGATGAGATTGGGACAATACCGGAGCTCCGGGAGGTTATCGGAACCCCCCGGGAGGTATATGGGCCTTAATGGGCTTTAGTGAAAAGGAGCAAGGGAGGAGGCGCCCCCCCCCCCCAGGCCCAATCCGAATTGGGAAGGGGGCCGGCCCCCCCTTTCCTTCCTCCATCCTTCCTCTTCCTTCCCTCTCCCTCTCCAAATAGGAAAGGGAGGAGTCCTACTCCCGGTGGGGGTAGGACTCCCCCCTTGGGCGCGCCTCCTCCCCTTGGCCGGCCCCCTTCTCCACTCCTTTATATACGGGGGAGGGGACACCCCATAGACACAACAATTGATCATTGATCTCTTAGCCGTGTGCGGTGCCCCCTCCACTATAGTCCTCCTCGATAATATTGTAGCGGTGCTTAGGCGAAGCCCTGCGACCTTAGAACATCATCATTGTCACCACGCCTTCGTGCTGACGGAACTCTCACTCGACACTCGGCTGGATCGGAGTTCGAGGGATGTAATCAAGCTGAACGTGTGCAAGAACTCGGAGGTGCCGTGCTTTCGGTGCTTGATCGGTCGGGCCGTGAAGATGTACAACTACATCAACCGCGTTGTGCCAATGCTTCCGCTTTCGGTCTACGAGGGTACGTGGACAACACTCTCCCCTCTTATTGCTATGCATCACCATGATCTTGCGTGTGCGTTGGATTATTTTTTGAAATTACTACGTTCCCCAACAGTTATCTCCTAGGAGAGCCCCGAACCTGGGTAAGATGCGTCGGCGTGCATGTTTATGCCTTATCCCATTTCCAGGCACCGGTGATGTCGTACTAGCTCCCACTATGGTTAGCCATCCTTTGTCATATGTCGCACCAACCACCCAACAAGTTTGTTTCCAGACAAGTTGTTAGAGCATGTCTAAAGATATTATCTTAGCAGAGCCATATAGGATAATTGTTGAGGTGAAAAAAAGGAGAAAACTAAGAAAATACTTTGTTTTTCCTTAATTATTAAGATAGGAACTCTTAGCAACTAACTCATCACATTGTTATGAACTAGACATAAAATTAAGAGACCACACATTGTACATCATTTTCTTTGTCGTCTCTAAATTACGTGGTGTGATTAAAATAAAATTGTCTTATCAATCATTGTACATGCTTTACGCTTCAAGCAAGGAGTGGCAAGTCCACACTTTTATTGATTTATTACTTGACCAAGTCCATACTTTTGGCATATTATTACATCCGTTACTGCCGACGGACGCCCAGTGTTGCTCACACGGCGATGCTGTTGGGAATCCCGCCGACGTGGGGTACCGTAGGATCGGCCCTCGGCGCGAGCAGCGTGTAGGGGACCTCCACGGGCCCATTCCGGTTCCGCAGCGCGCCGTCGGCGTTCCTCTTCTTGACGGCCTCCGCGACGGCTTCCAGCTTGGCATTGAACTCGAGCAGCGCCTTGGCCGCGCGCTGCTCGCTCGTCCACCGCTCCGTGTCCGGCCGCTGTCCCATGAGCGGCTCCCCCGGCTTCACCGGCGGGCTCATGGTGAGCGCCATGAGGCCGAACGCCTCGTTCTTCGGGGTGATGCGGCCGAGGAACTCGGCCTCGGTCACCGCCGCACCGGCGTCGGACGGCATCTCCCCGGAGGTGACGGTGGGGCGGTTGGGGACGAAGCCGTTGTACGCGTACTGCCCGAAGCTGACGGCGGAGTGGTAAGCCGATCCGAGCCAGATGATGGTGGCGCAGGTCTCCACGAGGTCGTCGACGCAGTCCATCGCCGGCCACCACGGCGCGTCTCGCAGGTCGCCGTGGCCCACATTGCGCACCTCGCTCCACCACGCCTGCAGCTCGCTGTCGCCCGCGACGGCGCCGTCGCCGTCGGCGTAGTATATCGCGCAGTAGTCGGTGACCCATTCCTTGATCGCCGTCCAGATCTCCAGCCCGTCCACCGCGTACGGGTAGTCCTTTATCAGCAGCTCCAGCTCCTCAGACTTCTTCGGATCGCCTCTCGCCACACCTCTGCGTATATACAAATGCAAAATATTTCAGATTCGAAAGCTGTGCGTGCATTGTAGGGTTAACTTTATCAGCATTTTAGTTGGTAGGTACGTCTTGATGGGTTCGTTGGGGAAAAGGAGCTGGGTGACCCATTTCCAGATCGCCGTCAAGATGTTGAGCTCGTCGTTTCTCGGCAGCTCCAGCTCCTCCTTCTTCGGAGCTCTTCTCACCATTCCACTGCGTAGTACGTACAAACAATAATACTAGACCTATAAAGACTCTACAAACGTTTAACTTTTCTAACTAATACTAATTCTCTTCCCCCTTAATCTAACTTGGCTGGTCTCCTCCATCCCCATTTTACCAATCATACTCCTCCACATCAGTTTGCATGTAAGAAAATTAAGTAGGAGTAACATTTTGTAGATGTAGCACTACTCACGTACAAATGCATCAATTAGCCATTCCAAATTCTGAAAGGAGTATGTGTGCCATTTGATTGTACTCCGTAGAATTTAATTAATACATAGGTCAGTTGCATTTTACTCACCGCTTGATGAGTTCGTTGGGGAAAGCGAGCTCGGTGAAGTTAAATGAAGCGTATGCCTTGGAGGACATCTCCATGCCATACTTGCCGGTGAAGAAGTTGACCTCGTGCATGTTGCGGTAGAAGGCACCGCCCTGGCGCTCGTCGCCGGAGCCGATGACGATGTGTCGTGCCGTGGAATTTGTGTCCAAGGTGTTGCGGAAGTGCGGCTTGAGGAGCCTGTGGATCGGGTGCAGCACGCTCAGCTGCCGGTTCGCCGCGATCACCACGGGCTCCATAGTCGCGTGCGTCCGCAGCCTACATATAACACACGAACCAGTCAACGTGACATGAGTACATGCTATGATTCTCATCACACTAATTAACATTGTAAGGGTAGCGGCGTACCAGTGAAGGACGTAGTTGTTCTTGCAGGCGTCGTTGGAGGCGGCGTGGGCTTTGGCGAGGTCCCATGCCGTGAAGGTGTCGGAGGCAGCGGCGCCGGCCTTGAGTTCGTCGGGCGGAGTGTACACCGTGCTGGTGGCGCCGAGGCGCTCATCCTTGGGGTGCGGCGAGCTAAGCTCGATCGCCAGCGGCTTGAGTGTGGAGTCGTCTTGCAAGAAGAAGAGCGTCCTCGTGGCGTACGACTTCCTCTGTGAGATCTCGCCCTTCTCCTCGTCGCCTGGCAGCTCGTTGATGCGCTTCAGGTATGGCATCACCCAGTCATGGTGATCCACAACATACAACCTGTCCTTTTCTATAGCCTGCGCAATTCATGTAGTGGTCCGAGGGGCACATTTATTTACATTTTTGTGTTCGAACAAGATAGTAACGGTTTTGCTATTTCTTCTCAGTTTAGAAATTCTTACTCATAATTTGAATGATTTCACAGTTGCTATTGGACCATATTAGGAACATATTTTATCCAAACACTTTTACTTTCTTATTTTGCTTGTTCTGTGAACATGTGTGTGTGTGTCTATAATATGAACATATAGGAGTATTTCGTTTATAAACTTGGTCAATTTTTTTATAATTTTTGACTTTGAAGAAATTTTACATGCGTTGTAATTTGACAAGGAACAAAAATGAAGTGCGTACCTGCGCCACAGTCATGTTTCCCAAGTTCTTCTCAATGTGCTCTTTGGTTATCTTGCTGTCTTGGTCACCATAGAGGGCCCGGTCAAGCTTGCTCGTGAGTGGGAGTTCGGTGACGAGCTCGATGGACAGTGGGTTTGTCCCTGCGAGTGTTTGCCTGGCAAACTCTTCATCCGTCCGCCAAGCTGTTCGATTCGCTATATATGTACACCAAAAATAGGTTTGATGAGTTCAGCTTCCGTGGAATCACACATACATACTTGAAGTTGATAAGTTGATCGAGAGGCCGGTTTTTCGGAAGAAGGAAAGAGCTTGCGGTACCTGAGATGACCTGGGGGACGGGGAATGCGATGGGCTTGGCGTTGGTGTCGAAGAGGCCGTGGACATCCGCCAAGGAACCGAAGTGGCCCTCGAGCTTGGGAAGGCCGGGCGCCTTGGCGACGGCGCCGGTCCGCTCGTCGCACGGGATGTAGATCCCTTCCTCCAGTGACGCCCTCGTCTCGCTGGCGGGGTCTGCGTTGCTCGGAGGCCGGCTGGTCCTGGTCCGGCGAGGGTAAGGGTACTCTTCGGACCCTCCCAGCACCGGGCGCGCCAGGTCCTTGCGCAGGTCGGGGTTTCCCAGGTCGTTGTAGAGCGCGTAGTCGTACACGCGGTCCCATTTCTGCAGCGGTGCGTCGGCCGGCGCGCCCTCGCCCCGGAGCAGGCGGAGCTCGTCTTCCCTGTCCTTGAGCAGCGCCGGCGGCGTCTTCTCCTTCACGTACGCCTGCACCAAAATAACCAAACGTACGTTGTAGCTTATATATGCAAGTTCTGCAAGAAAACAGTTCATGGCAGCTGTGTGTTAGTGCACGCACGTCGTTGGTGAAGAAGAGGCGGTATGGGTGCTTCCCGACGGGATAGACCCACCCGTTGCACACGAAGTGGACGGCCGGCGAGCTCAGGCTCAGCAGCTTCAGGTACACGGGGAAGTCGGACTGATTTGTCACCAGCACTGCGCCGGGCGCGCCCAGGGCCTCGTCCCACAGCAGCTCCACGTCGAGCTCTGTCTCCCCGCTCGATATGACGGCATCCAGCGCCGCCGCCTCCCCTCTCACGCCGCTCCCATCTTTCCCTGTACATGTTACTCACGATGGCATAAGTGCATAACGTGCGGCTGACCATCTGGTTAATAAGCTACAAACATATGTAGTACGTACCGGCGACGGTGGCGCTGACGAGCTGGAGGGACAGCCTGAGCGGGCTGCTGGGCGAGTCGGAGCTCTGCAGCAGCAGCTTGCCTTGGACACGAGCGCTAGTGGCGGTGGACGTGGTCTGCACGTCGGAGCCGGCCACTGCACGCGTGGCCGTGGTGGCGCCATGGCTTGGGCTGGTGCTCGGGTGCAAGATTTTGAGCTGCGAGCGAGCCGCGGAGGGGACGAGCATTGGACGTGGTCCGTCCCGGCGCTCCAGCGCCCCGGCAGGACGGAGCATCGTCGCGGTCCATCCCGGCGCCCCAGGGCCCGTGGCGGACGGAGCATGCGGGCCGCGGGCACACGGAAGTGGGCTGTGATGGATCTGCATCGGCATCGAGCCGTTCAGTTCAGGCGAGACCTGACAGTGTGCTTGGTGTTGTTGGGTGGGTGGCAGTGTGACTCGGGAGACGCACACATATATATACTCGGCAGAATAACGAAAATCCTACACTTACGGGATTCTTGCACGGACTGATTTTACGGGCTCCTTCCTCGCCAACCAACACCCCTGATTTTAGCTAGTGGGACCTCTCCTCCCTAATCTTCTCCAACCGCAACTCTCCACTGGAGTCTGTAACTAAAATCCCGCGAGAATATGTCCGTAAGTCTAGCATCTCTCGCAGAATAATTGGACGGACGCTGGCGCTGTAAATGTTAGGCTAGGGGATGTGTGAGTCCACGTTACACCATAGCTTCAAGATTCGTGCAGAATGCAACACCTAGAACTTCCCATTTTGTTGACGCAGCTGTTCTGATCCCGAGCCCATTTTGATGAATAGTAAAATCAAAAAAAAAATTCAAAAAATTCTGAATTCTTTCGTGCCAAAACATTGTCAAGTGTTTTGATTGCTTGCAAATTTCATCACCAGATGACATTCATGGAAAACGTGGCAAAAAAAAAAGAATTGATGCTCCAAAATTTTCAATGTTTGGCGCAAAAAAAAAAATCAAGTTTGTCCCTTTTTTTTCACTTTACTGTTCACCCGAACTCACATGAGCTTGGGATCACAACAACACTTATGCATTGGATACAAAAACAAATACTGAAGAAGGTGGTCGCCCCCCCAAGGCTTGATATTTTTCTCACATTGTCTCTCTCTTGCGCGCGTGCTCAGAAAAAGTCTCCCCCCTCCCCCCTCTCAAATTGTGAAATATTTTTTAAAAAAATTGATCTCTTTACTGAGCACTAGGGCTGGACCAAAAGCTCGTAGCTCGGTTCTTAATGAACAGAGCCAATCACTGATTTCATCTCGTTAAGCTTAAAGATCTTAAAGTGCGAGCTAACGAGTTTCATGAGTAGCTCGTTAAGCTCATTAATACATCACAACGTATAATCTTATCCTACGTGACAACATTTTTAGCACATCTACCGATCTATTCAAACCAGTCAATCCAACCTAGCCGATAGGTGGCAAAAAAGTAGTGCACTTCCTCTTGCCATCACCATCTTTCTTCGTAAAAATCCCGCCTACACTCTCATCCTGTAGACCGTAACACATCACAATTTGTTACAACCGCTCGTAAGCGCCCACGACCTTAACGAGATGTAAGCGAACAGAGTCGAGCAGGGTTTTCTGCCCGTTAAGATTAATGATCTTTAACGAGCACGAGCTTAACGAGCCGAGCCTTAATGAGCCGAACAGCTCGTTAATTCACGCCTACCGAGCATTAAATTTGGAGGCAGTAACCACCAACTGATTTGCATATACAGATGCCAATTCTCACAATCTAATTATTTAATTAATATGACAAGTCTTTTGCCAAAAAAATTCAAATTTTTTTATGTCAATTTATACATAAATGATGCGAAAAAATGGGTCAAGAACACTTTGTCCATCTCCTTTCCTTTTTTCCAACAAGAGAACATGTCGATCCTTGTACAAGGGAGATTATAAACGCGAGGTATATAGTTGATATTGATATATTGTTTTTAAAACTGAAACAGAAAAAGGTACCTATGGACTATGGTGATACATTAATCATAAAAGAATTATAGATCACTAGCCTCACAGGCCCCATCGTTGGCTGAGATTGCAAAGTGTTTCTCGTTAATTAAGATGTTCTATTTTACGGTCCTTTTAGACTGCTAGGTTTAGGGTGACTAAACAGAAAGTTGACGCCATGTCATGGCGTTAATGCCCCTCCTCGTGCTCTAGCGCAAACCTGTAACATGTGGCCCTTTGAGTAATGCATCTAGGTGGGGATGCTCTCCCCCTGTTGATTGTTCAAAAATATTTTCTAAATGCTAACTAGCATAGTGACCCACTTAATTGTGTGGCTAGATTTCTTACCTTTTCATATTCACATTGGTATTTGTTCATTGTAGCATTTATATCCATGAATTAAATTTTCATCGATTTGATCTATGCAGTTCTTAAAGATTTACCTAGCTTAATATCGACCTTACATTAGTAGTATAAAATATAACTTAGATTTGCTATTGATTTTTATAAATTGTATTAATTTGTGTTCATTCTAGCACTTCTATGTACATGTTAAACCCACATAATCTTCAATGATTCATTTCCTAGATTTAATCTAGAGATCTCTTTAATCTACATTGTTTCTAGATTTCCTAAGATGTTATATTAATCATAGAATTACATATCACTAGTCTAGTGGCCCTATCGTTGGCTCAAATTACAAAGTATTTATCAGTGAATTAAGATCTATTTTACAGTCTTAACTTTTGGACCCTACATAAAAATAAGAGCAAGTATGTATTTAATTTTTCTTTTCAACAAACCCAATACTGGTTAGTTACTATCAAAAAGTTTCCAACCTTTCCAAATTCCAGGAAGATAACAGAATGACTTTAGTAAAAAGTGGCAAGAATGATACTTATTGTTTATTAGGTAAGAAATAGTGATCATAGTCTAAATGCTAGCTAGCATAAGGACCCATTTAATTGTGTAGTTAGATTTGTTATGGCTTCTATACCGGCATTGGTGTTTGTTCATTGTAGTAGCTTTTTCATCGATTTGATGTACACAATTATTTATTATTTACATGGTTTAATCTTCATTGTACTTACAATTTAAAACATAGATCGCTTACAACATTGAACCACGCTTGAGTTTGTACATATATGACCATCTTCACTTACTACATATGCGCAACTTACAGTGAACTGCTCTTGACTTTGCACGTATTAATGACAAATTTAGGCACCTATCGAAAAAATGAAGTAACTTCTTAGGATTGGCTAGTGCTTTGTTTAGTGAGGGTTGGGGTGAGAAGGGGGAAATTAAAGTAATTGGATATGGTCCTAGTGACATTGCTTGATGTAGTGATATTGTTCACGGCATACTCTTGAGTTTGGACGCAATTAACTATTAAGCACACAAAAAAACATGAAGCGAAGAAGCAAGTTCAAAGTAGACTTTCAACTTAATAATGTAGTCCATACACCAAGCTTTCTAATAGCGTAGAAAGTAAATCATATGGATCTAGTGGCATCGCTTATGACACCCTCTTAACTTAGTCAACTACAGAAATAAGCACCCCCAAAAAACCGTGAAGCAAACCAACAAGTTCAAAGTATACCTTTAGCTTAATAATAATGCAGCTCGTACACCATGCTCATAATAGCCTGGAAAATAAATTATATGAATCTAATTACATCGCTCACGACATACTCTTGACTTTGTACATAATTAACAAAGAATTAATCACACATGGAAAACATGAAGCAAAGCAACATATTCAATGTAATATTTTTAGCTTATATGCAATCCATGCAAGATTCTCTATGGTTTTAAAATATGTAATATCAAATAAATTCAATACAAGATCTCACAATAGGAAAAAATAATATATTTCTATTTTTAAAATAATATCTAAAAAAGCACTACCTTCGTCCACACATGCTAAATAGTTATGATGGCCAAGATTTAAATCTAGGCATGAAATGTGGAAGGTAACTTATGCATGCTCGCACAAGAATAGGCATCAACCGAGTCAATACAAAGAACTATATGTTTCTAAAGGAACCTATTTTAGCATTGCAATACACACAAAAAGGGCAAGCATAGCCCAACGCTCAGCCCCTTAGTGGGCTGATGTGCCCTCTCCCCTTGGCTCATAAGGCCCCCCAAAGCTTGCCGGGGCCTCCGAAACCCCTTTCGGACACGCTGGTCATCACCTGGTACCCCCGGAACAATTCCGGACTCAAATACCCTTCGTCCAATATACCGATCTTCACCTCCGGACCATTCCGGATCTCCTCGTCATGTCCGGGATATCATCCGGGACTCCGAACAACCTTCGGTAACCACATACTATTTCCCATAACAACTCTAGCGTCACCTAACCTTAAGTGTGTAGACCCTACGGGTTCGGGAACCATGCAGACATGACCGAGAAGTTCTCCGATCAATAACCAACAGCGGGATCTGGATACCCATGTTGGCTCCCACATGTTCCACGATGATCTCATCGTATGAACCACGATGTCAAGGATTCAAGCAATCCCGTATGCAATTCCCTTTGTCTAGCGTTATTGTACTTGCCCGAGATTCGATCGTCGGTATGCCGATACCTTGTTCAATCTCGTTACCGGCAAGTCTCTTTACTCATTCCGTAACACATCATCCCGTGATCAACCTGAAGGAAATATGCCCTAGAGGCAATAATAAAGTTATTATTTATTTCCTTATATCATGATAAATGTTTATTATTCATGCTAGAATTGTATTAACCGGAAACATAATACATGTGTGAATACATAGACAAACAGATAGTCACTAGTATGCCTCTACTAGACTAGCTCATTAATCAAAGATGGTTGTGTTTCCTAACCATAGACATGTGTTGTCATTTGATTAATGGGATCACCTCATTAGGAGAATGATGTGATTGACATGACCCATTCCGTTAGCTTAGCACTTGATCGTTTAGTATATTGCTATTGCTTTCTTCATGACTTATACATGTTCTTGTAACTATGAGATTATGCAACTCCGTTTACGGAGGAACACTTTGGGTACTACCAAGCGTCACAACGTAATCGGGTGATTATAAAGGAGTACTACAGGTGTCTCCAAAGGTACTTGTTGGGTTGGCGTATTTGAGATTAGGTTTTGTCACTCCGATTGTCGGAGAGGTATCTCTGGGCCTTCTCGGTAATACACATCACATAAAGCCTTGCAAGCATTACAACTAATGAGTTAGTTCTGAGATGATGTATTACAGAACGAGTAAAGAGACTTACCAATAACGAGATTGAACTAGGTATTGGATACCGACGATTGAATCTCGGGTAAGTAACATACCGATGACAAAGGGAACAACGTATATCGTTATGCGGTTTGACCGATAAAGATCTTCGTAGAATATGTAGGAACCAATATGGGCATCCAGGTTCCGCTATTGGTTATTGACCGAGAATGGTTCTAGGTCATGTCTACATAGTTCTCGAACCCGTAGGGTCCGCACGCTTAACGCTTCGATGGCGGTTCATTATGAGTTTATAAGTTTTGATGTACGAAGGTTGTTGAGTCCGGATGTGATCACGGACATGACGAGGAGTCTCGAAATGGTCGAGACATAAAGATTGATATATTGGAAGCCTATGTTTGGACTTGGAAAGGTTCCGGATGAAAACAGGAAGTTCTGGGAACACCGGGGTTACCGGAACCCCGGGGTCAATGGGCCTTGATGGGCCATAGGGAGAAGAGGAAGGGCGGCCAGGGCAGGCGCGCCCTCCCCTCTATTCCGAATAGGACAAGGAGAGGGGCGCCTCTTCTCTCTCTTCCCTCCCCAATCCTATTCCAACTAGGAAGGGGGAGTCCTACTCCGGTGGGAGTAGGACTCCTCCAGCGCCGCCTTGGGCTGGCCGCACCCTTGCTCCTTTATATCTGAGGGCAGGGCACCCCATGACACACAAGTTGATCTACGGATCGTTCCTTAGCCGTGTGCGGTGCCCCCTCCACCATATTCCACTTCGGTCATATCGTCGCGGAGCTTAAGCGAAGCCTGCGCCGGAGAAGTCATATCGTCATGGAGCTTATGCGAAGCCCTGCGTCGATGGAGCATCATCATCGTCCACGCCGTCGTCTTGTGGAACTCATCCTCGACGCTTTGCTGGATCGGAGCCCGGGATCGTCATCGAGCTGAGCGTGTGCGTAACTCGGAGGTGCCGTACGTTCGGTGCTTGGATCGGTCGGATCGTGAAGACGCATTTACTACATCAACCGCGTTGTTATAACGCTTCCGCTTTCGGTCACGAGGTACATGGACAGACACTCTCCTCTCGTTGCTATGCCATCACCATGGTCCCGTGTGTACGTAGGAATTTTTTGAAATTACTACGTTCCCCAACATGGCATCCGAGCCTGGTTTTATGCGTTGATGTCATATGCACGAGTAGAACACAAGTGAGTTGTGGGCGATATAAGTCATACTGCTTACCGGCATGTCATACTTTGGTTCGGCGGTATTGTGAGATGAAGCGGCCGGACCGACATTACGCCAGACGCTTACGCGAGACTGGTTTCACCGCTTGAGCACTAGTTGCTTAAAGGTGACCGGCGGGTGTCGATTTCTCTCACTTTAGTTGAACCGAGTGTGGCTACGCCCGGTCCTTGCGAAGGTTAAAACAGCACCAACTTGACAAACTATCGTTGTGGTTTTGATGCGTAGGTAAGAACGGTTCTTGCTCAGCCCGTAGCAGCCACGTAAAACTTGCAACAACAAAGTAGAGGACGTCTAACTTGTTTTTGCAGGGCATGTTGTGATGTGATGTGGTCAAGACGTGATGCTATATTTTATTGTATGAGATGATCATGTTTTGTAACCGAAGTTATCGGCAATCGGGCAGGAGCCATATGGTTGTCGGTTTATTGTATGAAATGCAAAAGCCATGTAATTGCTTTACTTTATCACTAAGCGATAGCGATAGTCGTAGAAGCAATAGTTGGCGAGGCGACAATGATGCTACGATGGAGATCAAGGTGTCGGCGCCGGTGACGATGGTGATCATGACGGTGCTTGGCGATGGAGATCACAAGCACAAGATGATGATGACCATATCATATCACTTATATTGATTGCATGTGATGTTTATCCTTTATGCATCTTATCTTGCTTTGATTGACGGTAGCATTATAAGATGATCTCTCACTAAAATTATCAAGAAGTGTTCTCCTGAGTATGCACCGTTGCGAAAGTTCTTCGTCTTTGAGACACCACGTGATGATCGGGTGTGATAGGCTCTACGTTCAAATACAACGGGTGCAAAACAGTTGCGCATTGAGAATACTCGAGTTAAACTTGACGAGCCTAGCATATAACAGATATGGCCTCGGAACACGGAGACCGAAAGGTCGAACGTGAATCATATAGTAGATATGATCAACATAGTGATGTTCACCATTGAAACTACTCCATCTCACGTGATGATCGGACATGGTTTAGTTAATTTGGATCACGTAATCACTTAGATGACTAGAGAGATGTCTGTCTAAGTGGGAGTTTTTAATATGATTAAATTGAACTTAAATTTATCATGAACTTAGTACCTGATAGTATTTTGCTTGTCTATGTTTACTGTAGATAGATGGCTCGTCTTTGTTGTTCCGTTGAATTTTAATGCGTTCCTTGAGAAAGCAAAGTTGAAAGATGATGGTAGCAATTACGGACTGGGTCCGTAACTTGAGGATTATCCTCATTGCTGCACGGAAGAATTACGTCCTGGAAGCTTTTGGGTGCCGAACTGCTGCGAGAACAACGCTTGAAGTTGTGAGCGTCTGGCGAGCAAAGCTGATGACTACTCGATAGTTCGATGTGCCATGCTTTACGGCTTAGAACCGGGTCTTCAACGACGTTTTGAACGTCATGGAGCATATGAGATGTTCCAGGAGTTGAAGTTAATATTTCAAGCAAATGCCGGATTGAGAGATATGAAGTGTCCAATAAGTTCTATAGCTGCAAGATGGAGGAGAATAGTTACATCGGTGAACATATACTCAAAATGTCCAGGGTATAATAATCACTTGATTCAACTGGGAGTTACTCTTAGGATGATAGTGTCATTGATGAATTCTCCAATCAACGCCACCAAGCTACAAGAGCTTCGTGATGAACTATAATATGCAAGGGATGACCAAAACAATTCCCGAGCTCTTCGCAATGCTAAAAGTCAGCGGAGGTAGAAATCAAGAAAGAGCATCAAGTGTTGGTGGTCAACAAGACCACTAGTTTCAAGAAAAGGGCAAAGGAAAGAAGAAGGGAACTTCAAAAAGAACAGCAAGAAAGTTGCTGCTCAAGAGAAGAAACCCAAGTCCGGACCTAAGCCTGAAATCGAGTGTTTTTACTGCCAAGCAAACTGGACACTTCGGAAGCGGAACTGCCCCAAGTATTTGGCGGATAAGAAGGATGGCAAGGTGATCAAAGGTATATGTGATATACATGTTATTTGTACCTTACTAATACTGCATGATAGTACAGGTATTTGATAATCGGGTTCTGTTGCTAATATTTGCAACTCGAAACAGGAACTACGGATTAAGCGAAGATTGGCTAAGGACGAGGTGACGATGCGCGTGGGAAATGGTTCCAAAGTCGATGTGATCGCGGTCGGCATGCTACCTCTAGATCGGGATTAGTTTTAGACCTAAATAATTGTTATTTGGTGCCAGCGTTGAGCATGAACATTATATCTGGATCTTGTTTGATGCGAGACGGTTATTCATTTAAGACAGAGAATAATGGTTGTTCTATTTATATGAATAATATCTTTTATGGTCATGCACCATTGAAGAGTGGTCTATTTTTATTGAATCTCGATAGTAGTAATACACATATTCATAGAGTTGAAACCAAAAAATGCAGAGTTGATAATGATAATGCAACTTATTTGTGGCACTGCCGTTTGGGTCATATCGGTTTAAAACGCATGAAGAAACTCCATACTGACGGGCTTCTGGAATCACTTGATTATGAATCATTTGGTACTTGCGAACCATGCCTCATGGGCAAGATGACTAAAACGCCGTTCTCCGGAACTATGGAGCGAGCAACTGATTTGTTGGAAATCATACATACTGATGTTTGTGGTCCAATGAATGTTGAGGCACGTGGCGGGTATCGTTATTTTCTCACCTTCACAGATGATTTGAGCAGATATGGGTATATCTACTTAATGAAACACAAATCTGAAACATTTGAAAAGTTCAAAGAATTTCAGAGTGAAGTGGAAAATCATCGTAACAAGAAAATAAAGTTTCTACGATCTGATCGTGGAGGAGAATATTTGAGTTACGAGTTTGATTTACATTTGAAACAATGTGGAATAGTTTCGCAACTCACGCCACCCGGAACACCACAGAGAAATGGTGTGTCCGAACGTCGTAATCGTACTTTACTTGATATGGTGCGATCTATGATGTCTCTTACTGATTTACCGCTATCGTTTTGGGGATATGCTTTAGACGGCGCGTTCACGTTAAATAGGGCACCATCTAAATCCGTTGAGGCGACACCGTATGAACTGTGGTTTGGCAAGAAACCAAAGTTGTCGTTTCTTAAAGTTTGGGGCTGCGATGCTTATGTGAAGAAACTTCAACCAGATAAGCTCGAACCCAAATCGGAGAAATGTGTCTTCATAGGATACCCAAAGAAGACTGTTGGGTACACCTTCTATCACAGATCTGAAGGCAAGATTTTCGTTGCTAAATTCGGATCCTTTCTAGAGAAGGAGTTTCTCTCGAAAGAAGTGAGTGGGAGGAAAGTAGAACTTGATGAGATAATCAGATCTGCTCCCTTATTGGAAAGTAGTTCATCACAAGAAAGCGGTTCTGTGACAACTACACCAATTGGTGAGGAAACTAATGATGTTGATCATGAAACTTCAGATCAAGTTGCTCTTGAACTTCAGAGGTCAACCAGAATAAAATACGCACCAGAGTGGTACGGTAATCCTATTCTGGAAGTCACGTTACTTGACCATGGCGAACCTACAAACTATGAAGAAGCGATGGTGAGCCTAGATTCCGCGAAATGGCTGGAAGCCATGAAATCTGAGATGGGATCCATGTATGAGAACAAAGTATGGACTTTGGTTGACTTGCCCGATGATCGGCAAGCCATTGAGAAAAAATGGATCTTTAAGAAGAAGACCACTGATGGTAATATAATCGTCTACAAAGCTCGACTTGTTGCAAAAGGTTTTCGACAAGTTCAAGGGGTTGACTATGATGAGACTTTCTCACCCGTGGCGATGCTTAAGTCTGTAGAATCATGTTAGCAATTGCCGCATTTTATGATTATGAAATTTGGCAAATGGATGTAAAAACTGCATTCTTGAATGGATTTCTAGAAGAAGAGTTGTATATGATGCAACCAGAAGGTTTTGTTAATCCAAAAGGTGCTAACAAATTGTGCAAGCTCCAGCGATCAATTTATGGTGCAGTGCAAGCCTCTCGGAGTTGGAATAAACGCTTTGATAGTGTGATCAAAGCATATGGTTTTATCTGAGACTTTTGGAGAAGCTTTGTATTTACAAGAAAGTGAGTGGGAGCTCAGTAGCATTTACGATATTATATGTGGACGACATATTATTGATTGGAAATGATATAGAATTTCTGGATAGCATAAAAGGATACTTGAATAAAAGTTTTTCAATGAAAGACCTCGGTGAAGCTGCTTACATATTGGGCATCAAGATCTATAGAGATAGATCAAGACGCTTAATTGGACTTTCACAAAGCACATACCTTGATAAAGTTTTGAAGAAGTTCAAAATGGATCGAGGCAAAGAAAGGTTTTTACCTGTATTACAAGGTGTAAGATTGAGTCGGACTCAATGCCCGACCACAATGAAGATAGAGAGAAAATGAAAGATGTCCCTATGCTTCAGCCATAGGCTCTATCATGTATGCAATCTTGTGTACGGACTGACGTATGCTTAGCTGTAAGCTTGGCAGGAAGGTACCAAAGTAATCCAGAGTGGATCATCTGGACAGCGGTCAAGAACATCTGAAATACACGAAAAGGACTAAGGATATGTTTCTCGTATATGGAGGTGACAAAGAGCTAGTCGTAAATGGTTACGTCGATGCAAGCTTTGACACCGATCCGGACGATTCTAAATCGCAAACCGGATACGTGTTTTTATTAAACGGTGGAGTCGGTTGGTGCAGTTCTAAACAAAGCGTCGTGGCGGAATCTACATGTGAAGCGGAGTACATAGCTGCTTGAAGCAGCAAATGAAGGAGTCTGGATGAAAGAGTTCATTTCCGATCTAGGTGTCATACCTAGTGCATCGGGACCAATGAAGATCTTCTTTGACAATACTGGTGCAATTGCCTTGGCAAAGGAATCCAGATTTCACAAGAGGACCAAGCATATCAAGAGACGCTTCAACTCCATTTGGGACCAAGTCCAAGTGGGAGACATAGAGATTTGCAAAATACATACGGATCTGAATGTTGCAGACCCGTTGACTAAGCCTCTTCCACGAGCAAAACATGATCAGCACCAAGACTCCATGGGTGTTAGAATCATTCTTGTGTAATCTAGATTATTGACTCTAGTGCAAGTGGGAGGCTGAAGGAAATATGCCCTAGAGGCAATAATAAAGTTATTATTTATTTCCTTATATCATGATAAATGTTTATTATTCATGCTAGAATTGTATTAACCGGAAACATAATACATGTGTGAATACATAGACAAGCAGATAGTCACTAGTATGCCTCTACTAGACTAGCTCATTAATCAAAGATGGTTGTGTTTCCTAACCATAGACATGTGTTGTCATTTGATTAATGGGATCACCTCATTAGGAGAATGATGTGATTGACATGACCCATTCCGTTAGCTTAGCACTTGATCGTTTAGTATATTGCTATTGCTTTCTTCATGACTTATACATGTTCCTGTAACTATGAGATTATGCAACTCCGTTTACGGAGGAACACTTTGGGTACTACCAAACGTCACAACGTAATCTGGGTGATTATAAAGGAGTACTACAGGTGTCTCCAAAGGTACTTGTTGGGTTGGCGTATTTCGAGATTAGGTTTTGTCACTCCGATTGTCGGAGAGGTATCTCTGGGCCTTCTCGGTAATACACATCACATAAAGCCTTGCAAGCATTACAACTAATGAGTTAGTTGTGAGATGATGTATTACAGAACGAGTAAAGAGACTTACCAGTAACGAGATTGAACTAGGTATTGGATACCGACGATCGAATCTCGGGTAAGTAACATACCGATGACAAAGGGAACAACGATATATCGTTATGCGGTTTGACCGATAAAGATCTTCGTAGAATATGTAGGAACCAATATGGGCATCCAGGTTCCGCTATTGGTTATTGACCGAGAATGGTTCTAGGTCATGTCTACATAGTTCTCGAACCCGTAGGGTCCGCACGCTTAACGCTTCGATGGCGGTTCATTATGAGTTTATAAGTTTTGATGTACCGAAGGTTGTTCGAGTCCCAGATGTGATCACGGACATGACGAGGAGTCTCGAAATGGTCGAGACATAAAGATTGATATATTGGAAGCCTATGTTTGGACTTGGAAGGTTCCGGATGAAAACAGGAAGTTAGGAACACCGGGGTTACGGAACCCCGGGGTCAATGGGCCTTGATGGGCCATAGGGAGAAGAGGAAGGGCCAGCCAGGGCAGGCCGCCCCCTCCCTCTAGTCCGAATAGGACAAGGAGAGGGGGGCGGCGCCTCTCTCTTCCCTCCCCAATCCTATTCCAACTAGGAAAGGGGAGTCCTACTCCGGTGGGAGTAGGACTCCTCCAGCGCCCTTGGGATGGCCGCACCCTTGCTCCTTTATATCTGAGGCGGGGCACCCCATGACACACAAGTTGATCTACGGATCGTTCCTTAGCCATGTGCGGTGCCCCCCTCCACCATATTCCAGTTCGGTCATATCGTCGCGGAGCTTAGGCGAAGCCCTGCGCCGGAAAAGTCATATCGTCGCGGAGCTTAGGCGAACCCCTGCGTCGGTGGAGCATCATCATCGTCACCACGCCGTCGTGCTGACGGAACTCATCCCCGACGCTTTGCTGGATCGGAGCCCGGGGATCGTCATCGAGCTGAACGTGTGCAGAACTCGGAGGTGCCGTACGTTCGGTGCTTGGATCGGTCGGATCGTGAAGACGTACGACTACATCAACCACGTTGTTATAACGCTTCCGCTTTCGGTCTACGAGTGCGTGGGCAGACACTCTCCCCTCTCGTTGCTATGCCATCACCATGGTCCTGTGTGTACGTAGGAAATTTTTGGAAATTACTACGTTCCCCAACACAACCCCTTGGTCACATTGTGCTCATGATGATGGTGTCCTACCGAGTGGGCCCAGAGATACCTCTCCGTCACACGGAGTGACAAATCCCAGTCTCGATTCGTGCCAACCCAACAGACACTTTCGGAGATACCCATAGTGCACCTTTATAGCCACCCGATTCACGTTGTGACGTTTGGTACACCCAAAGCATTCCTACGGTATCCGGAGTTGCACAATCTCATGGTCTAAGGAAATGATACTTAACATTAGAAAAGCTTTAGCATACGAACTACACGATCTTTGTGCTAGGCTTAGGATTGGGTCTTGTCCATCACATCATTCTCCTAATGATGTGATCCCGTTATCAACGACACCCAATGTCCATGGTCAAGAAACTGTAACCATCCATTGATCAACGAGCTAGTCAACTAGAGGCTTACTAGGGACATGGTGTTGTCTATGTACCCACACATGTATCTGAGTTTCCTATCAATACAATTATAGCATGGATAATAAACGATTATCATGAACAAGGAAATATAATAATAATAACTAATTTATTATTGCCTCTAGGGCATATTTCCAACAGTCTCCCACTTGCACTAGAGTCAATAATCTAGTTCACATCGCCATGTGATTAACACTCACAGGTCACATCGCCATGTGACTAACATCCAAAGAGTTTACTAGTGTCACTAAACTAGTTCACATCATCATGTGATTAAGACTCAATGAGTTCTGGGGTTTGATCATGTTCTGCTTGTGAGAGAGGTTTTAGTCAATGGGTCTGCAAAATTCAGATCTGTATGTACTTCGCAAATCTCTAGGTCATATTGTAAATGTTGCTTCCATGCTCCACTTGGAGCTATTCCAAATGGTTGCTCCACTATACGTATCCGGTTTGCTACTCAGAGTCATTCGGATAGGTGTTAAAGCTTGCATCAACGCAACTCTTTATTTCAAACTCTTTATCACCTCCATAACCGAGAAACATGTCCTTATTACTCCAAGGACAATTTTGACCGCTATCTGGTGATCCACTCCTTGATCACCTTTGTACCCTCTTGCCAGACATGTGGCAAGGCACACATCAGGTGCGGTACACAGCATAGCACAATATGGAGCCTACGTCTAAGCATAGGGGACGACCTTCGTCCTTTCTCTCTATTCTGCTGTGGTCGAGCTTTAAGTCTTAACTTCATACCTTACAACTCAGGCAAGAACTCCTTCTTTGACTGATCCATCTTGAACACCTTCAAGATCATGTCAAGGTATGTGCTCATTTGAAAGTACCATTAAGCGTTTTAATCTATCCTTATAGATCTTGATGCTCAATGTTCAAGCAGCTTAATCCAGGTTTTCCTTGAAAAACTCCTTTCAGACAACCCTATATGCTTTCCAGAAATTCTACATCATTTCTGATCAACAATATGTCAACAACATATAATCATCAGAAATTCTATAGTGCTCCCACTCACTTCTTTGGAAATACAAGTTTCTCATAAACTTTGTATAAACCCAAAATCTTTGATCATCTCATCAAAGCGTACATTCCAACTCCGAGATGCTTACTCCGGTCCTTAGAAGGATTCTTTGGAGCTTTGCATACTTGTTAGCGTCTTTCAGATTGTCAAAACCTTCTAGTTGTATCACATACAACCTTTCCTCAAGAAAATTGTCGAGGAAACAATGTTTTTTGACATCCTATCTGCAAGATTTCATAAATGATGCAAAGAATCGCTAATCCAATTCCAACAGACTCTTAGCATCGCTACGAGTGAGAAAGCCTCACCGTAGTCAACTCCTTGAACTTGTCGGAAATCATCTTAACGACAAGTCAAGCTTTCTTAATGGTGATACATACCATCATTGTCCGTCTTCCTTCTAAAATCCATCTGTACCCAATAGCCTTACGAACATCAAGTAGTTCTTCCAAAGTCTACACTTTGTTTTCATACATGGATCCTCTCTCGGATTTTATGGCCTCGAGCCATTTGCCGGAATCCAGGCCCACCATCGCTTCTCCATAGCTCATAGGTTCATTGTTATCTAGCAACATGACCTCCAAGACAGGAGTACGTACCACTCTGAAGTAGTACGCATCCTTGTCGACCTACGAGGTTTGTTAGTGACTTGATCCGAAGTTTCATGATCACTATCATAAGCTTCTACTTCAATTGGTGTAGGCGCCATAGGAACAACTTCCTGTGCCCTGCTACACACTAGTTGAAGTGAAGGTTCAATAACCTCATCAAGTCTCCACCATCCTCCCACTCAACTTTCCGAGACAAACTTTTCCTCGAGAAAGGACCCGATTCAAGAAACAATCCCTATTGCTTTCGGATCTGAATTAGGAGGTATACCCAACTGTTTTGGGTGACAAATGAAGATGCATTTTATCCACTTTGGGTTCGAGCTTATCAACCTGAAACTTTTTCACATAAGAGTCGCAGCCCCAAACTTTTTAAGAAACGACAACTTAGGTTTCTCCAAACCATAGTTCAAACGGTGTCGTCTCAACGGAATTACGTGGTGCCCTATTAAAGTGATTTCGGTTGTCTCTAATGCCTAACCCATGAACGATAGTGGTAATTCGATAAGGGTCATCATGGTACGCACCATATCCAATAGGGCGCAACTATGATGTTCGGACACTATGGTGTTCCAGGCGGTATTAATTGTGAAACAATTTCCACAATGTCTTAATTCCGTGCCAAAGCTCGTAACTCAGATATCCATCTCTATGATCATATCACAGACGTTTTATCCTCCTGTCACGAAGATCTTCAACTTCACTCTGAAATTACTTTAACCTTTCAATAATTCAGACTTGTCTTTCATCAAGTAAATATACTCAACATCTACTCAAATCATCTGTGAAGTAAGAACATAATGATATTCACTGCATGCCTCAGCACTCATTGGACTGCACACATCAAAATGTGTTACTTCCAACAAGTTGCTATCTTGTTCCATCTTCTGAAAGCGAGGCTTTTCGGTCATCTTGCCCATGTGGTATGATTTGCATATCTCAAGTGATTCAAAATCAAGTGAGTCCAAACGATCCATCTGCATGGAGTTTCTTCATGCGTATACACCAATAGACATGGTTCGCATGTCTCAAACTTTTCAAAACGAGTGAGTCCAAAGATCCATCAACATGGAGCTTCTTCATGCGTTTACACCAATATGACTTACATGGCAGGTGTCACAAGTAAGTGGTACTATCATTACTATCTTATATCTTTTGGCATGAAAATGTGTATCACTACGATCAAGATTCAATAAACCATTCCTTTTAGGTGCAAGACCATTGAAGGTATTATTCAAATAAACAGAGTAACCATTATTCTCCTTAAATGAATAACCGTATTGCGATAGACATAATCCAATCATGTCTATGCTCAACGCAAACACCAAATAACAATTATTTAGGTTTCACACGAATCTTGATGGTAGAGGGAGCGTGCGATGCTTGATCACATCAACCTTGGAAACACTTCCAACACATATCGTCAACTCACCTAGTCTCCGTTTATTTCGTAGCTTTTATTTCGAGTTACTAACACTTAGCAACCGAACCGGTATCTAATACCCTGGTGCTACTAGGAGTACTAGTAAAGTACACATTAACATAATGTATATCCAATATACTTCTATCGACCTTGCCAGCCTTCTCATCTACCAAGTATCTAGGGTAGTTCTGCTTCAGTGTCTGTTCCCTCATTACAGAAGCACTTAGTCTCGGGTTTGGGTTCAACCTTGGGTTTCTTCACTAGAGCAGCAGCTGATTTGCCGTTTCATGAAGTATCCCTTCTTGCCCTTGCCCTTCTTGAAACTAGTGGTTTCACCAACCATCAACAATTTGATGCTCCTTCTTGATTTCTACTTTCGCGGTGTCAAACATCGCGAATATCTCAAGGATCATCATATCTATCCCTGATATGTTACAGTTCATCATGAAGCTCTAGCAGCTTGGTGGCAATGACTTTGGAGAAACATCACTATCTCATCTGGAAGATCAACTCCCACTCGATTCAAGTGATTGTTGTACTCAGACAATCTGAGCAGAAGCTCAAAGATTGAGCTTTTCTCCCTTAGTTTGCAGGCTAAGAAAATCGTCGGAGGTCTTATACCTCTTGATGTGGGCACGAGCCTCAAATCCCAATTTCAGCCCTCAAAACATCTCATATGTTCCGCGACGTTTCGAAATCGTCTTTGGTGCCTCAACTCTAAACCGTTTAACTGAACTATCACGTAGTTATCAAAACGTGTATGTCAGATGTTCGCAACATCCACAGATCTGACGCTCGAGGTTCAAAGACATCGAGCGGTGCATTAAGGACATAAGCCCCCTACGAAGCAACGAGGACAATCCTCAGTTTATGGACCTAGTCCGCATAATCGCTACTATCAAATTTCAACTAAATTTTTCTCTAGGAACATATTTAAAACAGTAGAACTAAAGCGCGAGCTTACGACATAATTTGCAAAGACCTTTTGACTATGTTCAGGATAATTAATTTCATCTTATGAACTCCCACTCAGATGGACATCCCTCTAGTCATCTAAGTGATTACATGATCCGAGTCAACTAGGCCGTGTCCGATCATCACGTGAGACGGACTAGTCATCATCGGTGAACATCTTCATGTTGATCGTATCTACCATACGACTCATGCTCGACCTTTCGGTCTCTTGTGTTCCGAGGCCATGTCTGTACATGCTAGGCTCGTCAAGTCAACCTAAGTGTTTCGCGTGTGTAAATTTGGCTTACACCCATTGTATGTGAACGTTAGAATCTATCACACCCGATCATCATGTGGTGCTTCGAAACAACGAACCTTCGCAATGGTGCCTGATTAGGGGAACACTTCCTTGAAATTTTAATGAGGGATCATCTTATTTACTACCGTCGTTCTAAGCAAATAAGATGTATAATCATGATAAACATCACATGCAATCAAATAGTGACATGATATGGCCAATATCATTTTGCTCCTTTTGATCTCCATCTTCGGGGCTCCATGATCATCATCATCACCGGCATGCCACCATGATCTCCATCATCATGATCTCCATCATCGTGTCTCCATGAAGTTGTCTCGCCAACTATTACATCTACTACTATGGCTACCGGTTAGCAATAAAGTAAAGTAATTACATGGTGTTGTTCAATGACACGCAGGTCATACAATAAATAAAGACAACTCCTATAGCTCCTGCCGGTTGTCATACTCATCGACATGCAAGTCGTGATTCCTATTACAAGAACATGATCAATCTCATACATCACATATCATTCATCACATTCTTTTGGCCATATCACATCACATAGCATACCCTGCAAAAACAAGTTAGACGTCCTCTAATTGTTGTTTGCATGTGTTTACGTGGCTGCTATGGGTTTCTAGCAAGAACATTTCTTACCTACGCAAAAACCACAACGTGATATGCCAATTGCTATTTACCCTTCATAAGGACCCTTCTCATCGAATCCGATCCGACTAAAGTGGGAGAGACTGGCATCCGCTAGCCACCTTATGCAACAAGTGCATGTCAGTCGGTGGAACCTGTCTCATGTAAGTGTACGTGTAAGGTCGGTCCGGGCCGCTTCATCCCACAATATCGTCGAAACAAGATTGGACTAGTAACGGTAAGCATATTGAACAAAATCAACGCCCACAACAACTTGTGTTCTACTCGTGCATAGAATCTACGCAATAGACCTAGCTCATGATGCCACTGTTGGGGAACGTAGCAGAAATTAAAAAATTTCTACGCATCACCAAGATCAATCTATGGAGTAATCTGGCAACGAGGGGAAGGGGAGTGCATCTACATACCCTTGTAGATCGCTAAGCGGAAGCGTTACAAGAACACGGATGAAGGAGTCGTACTCGTAGTGATTCAGATCGCTGTTGATTCCGATCTAAGCACCGAACAACGGTGCCTCCGCGTTCAACACACGTACAGCCCGGGGACGTCTCCTCCTTCTTGATCCAGCAAGGGGAGATGAGAAGTTGAGGGAGGACTCTGATAGCACGACGACATGGTGGTGATGGAGCTCGTGGTTCTCCGGCAGGGCTTCGCCAAGCACTACGGAGGAGGAGGAGGTGTTGGAGGAGGGAGAGGGCTGCGCCAGGGAGAAGGGTGCGGCTGCCCTCTTCTCTCTCACTATATATAGAGGGAAGGGAGGAGGGGGAGGCGCCCTAGGGTTCCCTAGGGGAGGGGCGGCGGCCATAGGGGAAACCCTAGATGGGTTTTGGCGCCCCACCCCTAGGAAACTTGCCCCCAAGCCGGGAGGGTGGCGCCCCACCTCTCCAGGTTACGTGAGATGGGGTGGGAGGCGCTCAGCCTTAGTGGGCTGATGTGCCCTCTCCCTTGGCCCATAAGGCCCCCAAAGCTTGCCGGGCCTCCAAATCCCTTTCGGACACGCTGGTCATCACCGGTACCCCAGAACAATTCCGGACTCCAATACCCTCGTCCAATATACCGATCTTCACCTCCGGACCATTCCGAGCTCCTCGTCATGTCCGGGATCTCATCCGGACTCGAACAACCTTCGGTAACCACATACTATTTCCCATAACAACTCTAGCGTCACCGAACCTTAAGTGTGTATACCCTACGGGTTCGGGAACCATGCAGACATGACCGAGACGTTCTCCGGTCAATAACCAACAGCGGGATCTGGATACCCATGTTGGCTCCCACATGTTCCATGATGATCTCATCGGATGAACCACGATGTCAAGGATTCAAGCAATCCCGTATGCAATTCCCTTTGTCTAGCGGTATTGTACTTGCCCGGGATTCGATCGTCGGTATGCCGATACCTTGTTCAATCTCGTTACCGGCAAGTCTCTTTACTCGTTCCGTAACACATCATCCTGTGATCAACCCCTTGGTCACATTGTGCACATTATGATGATGTCCTACCGAGTGGGCCTAGAGATACCTCTCCGTCACACGGAGTGACAAAATCCCAGTCTCGATTCGTGCCAACCCAACAGACACTTTCGGAGATACCCATAGTGCACCTTTATAGCCACCCGATTACGTTGTGACGTTTGGTACACCCAAAGCATTCCTACGGTATCCGGAGTTGCACAATCTCATGGTCTAAGGAAATGATACTTAACATTAGAAAAGCTTTAGCATACGAACTACACGATCTTTGTGCTAGGCTTAGGATTGTCGTGGTCCATCACATCATTCTCCTAATGATGTGATCCAACGACATCCAATGTCCATGGTCAGGAAACCGTAACCATCTATTGATCAACGAGCTAGTCAACTAGAGGCTTACTAGGGACATGGTGTTGTCTATGTACCCACACATGTATCTGAGTTTCCTATCAATACAATTATAGCATGGATAATAAACAAGGAAATATAATAATAATAACTAATTTATTATTGCCTCTAGGGCATATTTCCAACAGACGTAACATCCATGGTCAACCCAACCAAGAGATCACTTATAGATGAAACTATTTCCAAGTTACATCTGTTCACATCGGAAAAAAGTTATATTTGTTCAATAAAATCACTTATTTCATATGTATACCTATTTATAAAATAAGTTATTCCAAACGGTATCCTTTGGCGTATATAATCAATTTCAGTTTATCTACTTCTAAGTTGCCTAAAAATAATATTCTGGTCAGTCGATTTCGCATGAAGGAAGAAGCTGATGAGGGAAGGAAGGAGCAGTCGCCGACTCCCGGAGAAACCCATTGGGTATATCTTAGGGTGGAAGGGGACCCATGTGTCTATTTTAGGTGGCAGACTCGCCGACTATCTATCTTAGGGGTGTGTGGGGGAAGGGGTGCAAGTTCACCAGAAAATTATGTTCATCGTCTGAGTTAGGGGGATGGTCGGGGGCGGCGACAGCGCAGTGGTGGACGGTGGTTGAGGGGAGGCCAGGGCGGTGAGGCTGGCGCGGGAGCGCCGCTAGCCGCGGGCGGTGGCAACAGGCGGTTAGGCCGGTGATAGATGGCGGCTCGGGGTAGAAGATGAACGTGGAAAATGGTTGAGAGGTAGAAGAAGTCATGTACACAGTTGGATTTGCATCTAAAGGCTTAAAATGATTCAACATGCCCTAAATTCTTTTTCAGTCACCTGGTCTTTAGCCTCTCCCTATCAATCCATAACCATTTTTACCGTCTTGAAAACAATTACTTTTTAGGTGTAAAAACCTTCTTGTCCTTGTTATTTGAGCGAGCATTATGTAGCACAAAACTCAATGAGTCGAAATATGGCACATAGGCGGTGCCACATAGGTGTACACAAGGAAGCTAGGTGCTTAGGGAAACTCCGTCACGCCAGCGCAAATGCATGCAGGTATTTGTTCGTTTTTATCTATTTAGGTCGGCCAAAAGGGCGGCGCCCATGCACGTCTGCGTTTGCGTCCGTAGTGCACCCAATCGGCCGGCGGCCAAATATGCATAATTTTTGCATGCATACATCTAAAAAACAACATTGCACATAGTTTTTTATTACAACCATATAAATCGCATAATACCACAATTATAAACAGTTCACAAGCAAATAAAAATCTCAAAGTTTACAAACCAGATGAAATTTAAATTGTCACAAATACATCGAAAGAAAAAGAACTGATACATCTGTTGGTTACCGAGGTGAGTCCATGTATGTTCAACCATATCATTTTGGAGTTGCATTTGAGTTTCCCAATCAGCATTTCATGATGAACTTGGGCGAACTATACAAACGCTGCAGTTCCATGCTCAGGTACAACATTTTCACCCTTCAATTAAAACCCTTGGTCGAAGATTTCCTTCTCACGCTCATCCTCTATGAACATACTGTGCATGATCACACAAGCAGTGATCACCTCCCACAACTTCCTTGTGCTTCAAGTTATAGCAGGATACCGAACAATGGTCCATCGAGATTTAAGCACACCAAAAGCACACTCCACATCCTTTCTAGCACTCTTTTGTGATTGATCAAACATAGCCCTTTTCTCTCCTACCGGATTAAGAATTGTCTTCACAAGAGTTGACCACTGAGGATAGATACCATCAGCTAGGTTAGGTAGTATCCCTTGTTGTAGTAATGCTCATTGATCTAAGTTGACCTTTGGGCAGTTGCCTTCTACAAGCCTTCCGAACACCGGAGAGAGATGCAGCACGTTGATGTCATTATGAGAACCAGCCATGCCGAAAAACTAGTGCCAAATCCAGAGATATTGGGAAGCCACAACAGCGTGGACGTGGGGGAAAAGTGCGGATGCGGGAAGGGGGGAGGGGCGGCCTGGTAAGCGCCCAAGCGGTCGAAAGTTGAAGGCGGCGGCGAGGGTGACGCGGCTGGACCTGTCGACTATGGAGGGGGAGGGGAGAATCGGCGGTGTGCCACCGAAGGATGAGCCCGTGGGAGGACAAGGGCGGGCGTCGCGTGCATCCGCGCGGTGTCTGCGCCGACGCAAATCCAGCCTAAATTTGGGCGGGCGGGAGGATGAAAAACGGAAGGATGCCCATTTGCGTCAGCGCGTTGGGCCACGATTTTTTTCGTTTCGATGCAAACAGACGCGCGTAGATAAAATGCGTCGGCACGTTGGAGTTGTCCTTTGAATTAAGTAATAGTTTCTTTTGGGAGGACCCACGTGAAAAGGGAAGAAATTAAAGTAACTGGATATGGATCTCGTGAGATCGCTCGTGGCGTACACTGAACTGCTCTTGATTTTGTACGTAATTAACGATAGAGTTAAGCACGCGAGAAAAACATGAAGCAACTTCTTAGGATCGACTAATGCTTTCTTTAGCGTGGGTACGAGTGACGGGGGGTGGGGGGTGTTACAATGACTGGGTGTTACAATTAACTATTAAGCCCACCAAAAAACCTGAACTGGAGAAGCAAATTTAAGATATAATTGTAGCTTAATAATGTAGTTCGTACATCAAGCTATATAATAACCTAAAAAATATGTCATGTGGATATAGTGACACCGCTCATGGCATACTCTTATTTTGTTTGTAATTAACTACAGAAATAAGCACCGAGTAAAAAATGAAGCGAAGCAACTAGTCAAAGTATACCTTTAGCTCAATAATGCAGTTCACACACCAAACTTTATCATAGTCTAACAGAACCATATGGATGTAGGCCCTGTTTGGTTCATAAGTCCTAGCACTTTTTCTAGTCCCAACTAAAAAGTCCCTATTCCCTAAAAAGTCCCTCCATGTTTGTTTCCAGGGACTAAAAAGTCCCTAGTCCTTCCCTAGAGGTTATTAAATGACCATGTTATCCCTAATATACAAAAAAATAACAACTGAACAACACCATGGGGCGGCGGGGCAATGGGTGCAGGGAGGGGCATTGTTGGAGAAGTCCTAAAAAATTCTAAAAAAGACTCTTCTTGAGAGTCTTCTTCACTTAGGCCCAAAAAGCAAATTTTAGTCCCTAGTAGTCCCTCCTGTTTGATTAAAAAGTCTCTAAGAGGGACTTTTTTGAGTCGCTACACTAAAAAGTCCCTGGAAACAAACACCCACGTAGTTACATCGCTCATGACATACTCTTTACTTTGTACGAAATTAACTACAAAAATAAGCACCTAGGAAAAACGTGGATCAAAACAACAAGTAAAAGTATACCTTTAGCTCAATAATGCAGTTCGCAGACCTAGCTTTATCATAGTCTAACAAAAATTATATGGATGTAGTTACATCGCTTACGACATGCTCTTGACTTTGTACGAAATTAACTACAGAAATAAGCACCAAGGAAAAACGTGAATCAAAGCAACAAGTCAAAGTATACCATTAGCCTACTTGCAGTTTGTACACCAAACCTTATAATAGTCTAACAAAATATATGGATCTAGTTACATCGCTCACGATATACTCTTGACTTTGTATGCCATTAACTATATACTTTACTACACATGAAAAACTTAAATGAAACCAACAAGTTCAAAGTGATATATTTAGCTTAATAATGAAGTTTGTGTGAGATTCTGTACATTTGAATTAGGTCATATCAAACATAATCAACTTATATTAGGCCAAAAATAATATATTAAAATAAGAGGTAAAGAAAGCACAACCTTTGCCCACACACGCTAAATAAAGTGCTCAACTGATTGCATAGTAGGTCCTAATTGTGAAGGTCAAGATTTAAAACCGGATGTGAAACATTGAAGGTAAGTTGTGCATGCTCACAATAGCATCCACATTAATCGAGTGAGTCTGAAACACAAAAAATATTCTATAAATAAATGGATTTTAGCACTACAAATAAGACCACCCACACCCCATCCATTCCAATCAAGAAGTTATTCTTACTTGATTTGACAAAAATGCTTGAGCACATACCATCCATGGCCAACCCATCGATGATATCACTTCTAGACAAAACTATTTCCAAGTTATATTTGTTCAAGAAAATCACTCATATCATATGCATAATTTTTAGATAAATCACTTACTTCCAAATTTTATCTTTAGGAGTATATTATCAATGGATAACAATATTTGTATGATCTTTAAGGAATCATCTTTTAAGTCTTATAAAACCATCTTGTGCTTATTATTCGAGTAAGGAGGATGTAACACGAAATTTGATAACTGCTCGGGTCTAGCTCAACTAGTTAAAATATGACATACTTAGGGTATTACCTTTGAAATAAAAATTAAATTTATATTATCATTTTACATAAATATATGTCCAATTTAATGTATGTGACACAGATTTAAATACGAATTTTGGACGAGAACTAACATTGCCAATTTTGCTCTCATGCAAAAACATCATATGAAAACCTCAATAAATAATTAGAAATGAAATGTATGTCATTATTATTATTATTATTATTTCATGGATGAATTATGCATCTTTTTTTGTATATGATGTTTGAAATACAAATAAAAGGGAAATAACAATTGTAAGTAGCTCATTCAGAATATGCTATATATAAATAAACTAATTGGTGGATAAAAGGACACCGACTTTCTATGTACAAAATTTGAATATTATTTCAATTTTTACACTATGGAATATATAGCGATAAAGGAGAGAGACCAACGTAACATGTCTCAAATATACGTGCATGTGTGGCCTCCGTCGACATCCACGGTAATAACAAGAAGTGGCTGGAAAGTGGTAAATTGAGAAGGCCAAAGAGTATATGCATGTGTACATATCAAGAAGATGGCACACATGTCATCGGTAAGAATAACCGATCTATACATGGTATTCTTTTTTTTAGTTCTACATATACATGGTAATGTGGTATATTAGTGAGCGAGCATATCATAGGAGTCAACGGACACGGTATTGTGGCGGCAATGATAAAGTTGGAGTCACAAATCATGTCAAGTATATATGATAAACCATTTTTTTGTGCTTAAGGATGCAAATTGATACAAGCAACACATGCAGAATCAGAATAATACCAGCTAAAGAAGTTAAGTGCTACAAAATGATTACAAAGTTCCACCGAGTATGCAACGATGAATAGACTAAGTTAGATAGACAAGGGACAACACAAATCAGGGTAAGGTGAGCATGTGTGAAGAATTTAGGTTTATGAAGAGGACACAATTTTTAAATCGATCTAATTGTTGGTTGGAAAAATCTTTAGAAGATATTTAAAATCATTGTAATGAGATGATCATGCTTTTGTTTCTAACTGCCTACCTACAATGATGAATCATGCACAAATTGAGAGCAACGTGTGCACTCAAACTTTTATGATTACCACACAAAATTAGTTCAACTATTCAAGTAAAAAAATTATAAATGTAGTCTTCAGAGAATATTTTATGTTGTACTCCCTCTGATCCATTTCAGTGCTAGATATATTTGTTTGAGCAGCGAGTAATATGTGCTGGAATTTTTGTCTATTTGGGCCTAGCCCAATAGCAGTTTCAGAAATTCGTAATAAATCCTATAGGCCCATGCAGCCCATTCGTGCAAAGCAAGAGGTGGAACTAAAGTTTAGTCCCACATTGCTAGTTTAGAGGGAGTTGGACCTCTTTATAATGGAGGCTCCTTCCCCACTTGTATGAGCATAAGAACAAGAGGGACATCCATGGCGCTCCTCCTCCGCCGCCTTGCGCCCATGAATTGCGGGAATGAGCCGAGCCGATGTCTAAATTTTTGCCACGCACTACGAGGATACTTACTGTCACTTGGAAGCTTAAAAGTTTTTGCGATAGTTGAGTTTGAATGCGAACGGTGCAGCCCTTCGGCTGCTGGCTGTTCGCTTCGTCTTCGTCTCTCTGTTTCACCTTCCGTCGCTGCCCTCTCGCCTCCTTCTCTTGCGCCTATAAAAGGGAGGTCGCTCCTCTTAGAAAGACGCACCAGAACTTCTCCTTCCTCTCGCCACTGGTTTCAATCTCTGAGCTGCTGCTGTCTTCCTCATCCCGGCTTGCGGCGTGCACCATGAAGTCGGGACGATGAAACCTCGAAACCGCACCTCTTCGAGTCCTGTACGGGAGAAGGGTGATAAGGTTTTTGGGGAGCGCTCTGCGCGACTACTGACATAAGCGATCTATCCCAATTTCGGCAAGAGCCTGCAGAAACAGTACACCATTACTGGGCCAGATTCCTCCTGGTCATGAACAGGATAAAGGACTGCCGCGAGGAGGATGCGATTTCATTCTTCTGCAATAATTGCACGGACAACGGAATCCTCAACGCCATAAGTCGCCGTGAAATTACACGCTTCGCTGACTTGGCGTCCATAGTACGAAAGTACTGTGCGATGGAAAGCGCCTGGAAAACCGAAATAAAATTTTGGGACAATCCGGCCCTGAATACAACCCCAGTCCGAAATAAAAGGGTGCATTATCGCCAGGCACCTGGGTTAAACACCAAAAAGCAAAAACCCTCTATAGGGCATGGAACCGTACTGGAGGGATGGCTCAATGGACCCTGTAAAATTCATAGTACAGAGGGCGCCACACCAACTCATAGCCTTAGAGCATGTTGGATACTCCGGCAGGTGGCCAGAAGTGGCGAAGAGCTTCTAACTCCAGAATCCACAGAGCACCAGCCCAGGGATACCAGTACGGTATTAACAGTGTTCGAGACTTTCGCATCAAATAATATGCGGAAACGAACACTCCGCAGCCTTACCGAAGTCTACCAAGTAGCAACAATAAACCCATGGAGTGACATGGCTATTACCTTTAATGCCAGTGACGAACCTAAATTCTGAAAAGCCCGAGCACCAGCCGCATTGGTCCTCAGCCCAATAGTGGACGGATTTTGCCTTACCAAGGTACTCATGGACGGTGGCAGCGGACTGAACCTCATTTACGAGGAAACCCTTCGAAAAATGGAAATAGACTGGAGCCGCATTGAGCGAAGCAGCACAACCTTTAGAGGAATAATCCCCAGTCGGGAAGCGTCTTTGTACAGGAAAAATCACCTTGGATGTGGTGTTCGGCACGCCGGACAATTACAGGTCCGAGGAGGTCAAGTTCCAAGTGGCCCCGTTCAGCAGCGGATATCACGCTTTATTAGGGCAAGAGGCATTCACAATTTTCAAGCTATACCCCATTACGGGTACATGAAGCTCAAAATGCCCGGGCCCAACGGTATCATCACTCTTGCTAGTGACCCGGACATAGCACTCCGCGCCGAAAATAATACAGCCGCACTGGCCCTTGAGGCACTATCCGAAGCCCTAGCGGCCGGGGAAATGACTGCGCTGCGCTCCACGGTGAACACGGACGATGCGATACTCGATAAAAGATCCAAGTCCACCTCCTTTAAATCGACGGACGAAATAGTCAAATTCCAAGTCCATCCAACGAACCCTACAAAAATGGCCTCCATCGGGGCACAATTAAACCCTGATGTAGATGCCGCACTACGAGAATTCCTACGCGAAAATTGGGACATTTTTGCCTGGCACCCTTCAGACATGCCAGGAATCCCACGCCGGCTGGCCGAGCATAGCCTAAACATCCTAAAAGGATTCAAGCCAGTCAAGCAGGCCCTTCGGCGTTTCTCCGAACCTAAGAGACAAGCCATGGGAGAGGAGCTAGCCAAACTACTAGAGGCCGGATTCATCAGAGATATAAAACATCCGGACTGGCTAGCAAACCTGGTGATGGTACCAAAGAAGGAAAAATCATGGCGCCTATGCGTCGATTTCAAGGACCTCAACAAGGCTTGCCCAAAGGATCCCTTCCCCCTCCCCCGCATCGATCAAATTATCGACGCTACCGCAGGACACGATTCATTGTGTTTCCTCGACGCATACTCCGGCTACCATCAAATTAAGATGGAAGAGCCAGATCAAGCCGCAACGGCATTCATCACCCCATACGGCCCATTCTGCTTCAACACAATGCCCTTCGGGCTCAAAAACCCCGGCGCAACATATCAGCGCATGATTCAGACATGTCTGGCAAACCAGATCGGCAAAACAGTGGAGGCATACGTAGATGGCGTGTTCGTCAAAACCAAGCATGTCGAAACTCTAGTAGACGACTTGAGGCTCACATTCGACAACCTCCGAACATATGACATCGAGCTTAACCCGGAAAAATGCGTTTTCGGCGTACCAGCCGGAAAGCTCTTGGGCTTCATTGTATCCGGTAGAGGAATTGAAGCAAACCCAGCCAAGATCCGAGCTCTGTCACAATTGGATATCCCAAAGGACCTCAAGCAAATACAAAAATTGACTGGATGCGTGGCGGCTCTAAGCCGCTTTATCTCAACTTGGGAGAAAAGGCATTAACCCTTTATCGCCTCCTCGCACGAACACTTTGAATGGGCGGATACATACGGCCGGACTCGAAGAAATAAAAGCCATATTAGCAACAAACCCGGTCCTGGCCGCGCCTAACATGGGCGAACCAATGCTATTATACATCGCGGCAACTCATCAAGTTGTAAGCGCAGTGCTCGTCGTCGAATGAGAAATGGACGGACACAATTTCCCCCTTCAAAAGCCAGTTTACTACGTGTCCACTGTCCTCAGTCCATGCAAGTCACAGTACCCGCATTATCAAAAGATAGCGTACGCGGTATTTATGGCATCTCGGAAGCTGCGACACTACTTTCAAGAGTGTTCGATAACAGTAGCCTCTGAAGTACCTCTTAACGATATTATAAACAACCGCGACGCGACGCGCCGGATTGCCAAATGGGCCATTGAGCTCCTCCGTTCGACATAACCTATAAGCCATGGTGAGCTATTAAGTTGCAAGTTTTGGCCGACTTCGGCCGAATGGACTGAAGCGAACTCCTAAAGAGTACGACACATATTCCAAGCTGGATCATGCACTTGACAGCTCCAAAATGTTGGCGGTGCACGGGCTGGCATCGTTACAGCGTCCCCAATAGGAGATACAGTTCAATACATACTCGAGATAATGTATACGGACTCCAACAACGCGGCGAATCTGAGGCCCTTCTACATGGTCTCCGGATGGCAGCCTAGAGGTGCGAGGATTGAACCTCGCGATATCCCAAATAAATGGAGACTTTGATGCCAAGGATCCGAAAATGGCAGCTTATCATAGCGCCATCCTAAAATGTCGGTTTCACCATATAGCTCGGGAAAACAATCAGCAGGGAGACGTCTTGGCACGCATTGGCACAAAGCGCGATGGCGTCCCCCCCCCCCCCCCCCCCCCAATTTCCTCTTGGAGAGGTTGTTCAAGACATCCATATTATGGGAAGGGGAGTCCGGAAATAACAGCCCGGACCCAACCGCACTGCCCGACACCGAACATTTCTGACACAACGGGAGGCTCTGCCAACGAAGTAACATCTTCAGCCCACGTAATAATGGCAGTCATTGCCCCGTGGACAGAACCATTCCTAGCCTACCTAACCAGGCAGGAACTTCCCGAGGACCTAAAGCGAGGCACGCGCTGCATAGTGCGACGGTCTAAAGCCTACAAGGTCCATGAGGGAGAGCTTTATAAGAAAAGCGCTACCGGAGTCCTTCTGTCGGTGTCAAAACCGGCGGATCTCGGGTAGGGGGTCCCGAACTGTGCGTCTAGGCGGATGGTAATAGGAGACAAGGGACACGATGTTTCACCCAGGTTCGGGCCCTCTTGATGGAGGTAAAACCCTACGTCCTGCTTGATTGATATTGATATTGTGGATGTTTACAAGAGTGGATCTACCACGAGATCAAGGAGGCTAAACCCTAGAAGCTAGCCTATGGTATGATTGTAAGGGTTGTTGTGATTGTAGTCCTACGGACTAAAGCCATCCGGTTGATATAGACACCGGAGAGGGCTAGGGTTACATAGAGTCGGTTACAATGGTAGGAGATCTACATATCTGTATCGCCAAGCTTGCCTTCCACGCCAAGGAAAGTCCCATCCGGACATGGGGAGAAGTCTTCAATCTTGTATCTTCATAGTCTTGGAGTCCGGTCGATGATGATAGTCCGGCAAATGATAGTTTGGCTGATGATGGTAGTCGGCTATCCGGACACCCCTAATCCAGGACTCCCTCGGTAGCCCTGAACCAGGCTTCAATGACGATAAGTCCGGTAGCGTATATTGCTTGGCATTGCAAGGCGGGTTCCTCCTCCAAATGATAGAAGATTGTGAACACCAGGATAGTGTCCGGCTCTGCAAAATAAATTCCACATTCCACCGTAGAGAGAATAATAATGTATACACAAGTTCAATCTGCTGACTTTTTTGTGGCATGACGTCACACCACTACGAAGCCATTACTCGAATTGTTTTTTACTTTACCACCTCAGCGCATTTAGCGAAGCGGTTTCCTTGGCACGTCTTGTCGAGCAGAGATCGTGTTTCCCCTTAATCCGGGATTCTCATCAATACGGATGGGTAACCCAACCGCGCCATTGATGGTGCGCTTGGGAGATAAGCGAGTTTTACCGGGCGGTGGGGGACGCGTAAGACTTCGCCCGCCCATATAAGGGATAAGGATTCATCTTCTCACCTCGCCTTCTTCCTCCTTTGCTTATCCATCTCCACTTTTCGAGATCCAGCGCCCAAGTTCGCGCATCTCGTCTCAACCTTCTCCGACCATGTTCGGAGCGGGAGGTAAATGGTTGGCCTCCACCGTTAAGGAGGAGCAAATCGCCAAACTGCGCAGCGTCGGATATCTCTCCGGCGACATCGCGCATCGGCTGCCTGACGAGGGGCAGCTCATCCCCACCCCTGTGCCCCATGAGTGGGTTGTCTTTCTTCCCCACTTCCTCCGCGGACTGGGCTTTCCACTTCACCCCTTTGTCAGGGGGCTCATGTTGTATTACTGCCTGGATTTCCTTGATCTGGCGCGAACTTCATCCTCAACATCTCGGCGTTTATCGTGTGTGAGGCCTTCCTCTGCATCCAGCCCCACTTGACTTGGCTCAAGACCTTCAATGTCAAGCGAAGGTAGTGAAGGGCACTCAGCGGAGTGCGGGCGCCATGTTGGGCAAGATGCCCAATGTCCTTTGGTTTGAAGGGGCCTTCGTGGAATCCGTCAAGGGGTGGCAATCGGGATGGTTCTACATCACCGAGCCGCGTGACCCTAAATGGGCGGCGGCCCCCGAGTTTAGATCTGGTATCCCCACGCAGCTCACCTCCTGGAAAGAGAAGGGCTTGCTGTGGGGTAGTTTGAAGGAGCTGACGGGACTCCAAGCCTGTATCAAGAAGCTGGTGAAGAAGCTCAGGCTGGTTAACGTGGTCCAAGTCATGCTCGTCCGCTGGGTTCTCCCATGCCAAGAGCGGGCATTCAATCTATGGGAGTTCGATCCGGAACAACACCAGACGCTGAATAAGCTCTTCGACACAACGCATTTAAGGCGCTGGAAGGTGTTGTTCAAGGGCGCTGAAGCCCCGCATCCGCATGAAGATCGCGGATTTACATTTCGCTGGCGCCGAACCCGACGAGGTAAGTGATTCTACCCCTTTACGGGACACTTGTTTTACATAGTTTGACTCTATGCGGTTTTTAATTTCCCCTTTTCGTTTGATAGGACTGGATGAGGAAGGCGGAGCAGATTACATGTCCGGCTCCTATGCCGAAACCAGTGGGCCTTTCGTCTAGAGAGGCTCTTTGGTTCGGCACCGTGGTCTTGGGAGAAGAAGAAAACCAAGAAGGAGGCCACGGGTGCCCGAAAGAGTGCCCGTTTTCAGGTGTCCGGCGACTCGGCGGACTCCTCCCGAAAATGAGGAGGAGGAAGAGGACTCTCTCCGGAGGAGGGAGAGAGGAAGAGGAAGGCTTCCCCAAGAGGGGAGGCGAAGGGTCCAAGAGGGAAGGACTATTCCCGGACAGCTCCGCCAACATCAACGTTGGCGAGGAAGAATGGCCTTCAAGGGCCAGGCCTCCGGCGAGATCGTAAGTATCCAGTTCCTAAATGATTTATAATTTCTTTTACATGTCACATAGTGTCATTCTAATGCCGCATGCTGCCTGTAGTCCGGCCAGTGATGATCTCCCCGCTTCATCGAGCGGGTCGTTGGCTCCGTCGGATGTAGATTCCATCCCGACCGCCTCCACCCCTCGTGACGCCGAGTACGCCGAGGTGGGATCCCAAGAAGGGACCCATCGGGGGAGGCTCCGGAGGCGCCACAAGGCGTCCTCCCGGACTTTGCGCCGGACTCCACAACAAAACCCATGATGGTTCGAAGTCCGGCGGCCCCTTGAATGAAGGGCAAGACCGTGACGCCGGCGGCTTCCGTCCAACCGAGGCGCCGAGCAATTTGTTGGAGGCGCTGCAGGCGCTTCCATCGAGGAAGAACACCGCACTATTATGAGTGCGGTGATCCAGTAGGTGAAGCTCGCCAAGAGCGGGTTGACCGAAGCCTGAAGTAGCCTTCTATCAGGCTTCGAGGTAAGAAGTTAAAAATATGCAATGTAATACCGCATAGACAGTAGCCCACGATGCTTGGTTCGGTGTTGGAAAGAAAAGCGGATGAGGATCTAAAAAAGAAGATATCTGTGAGGTTGCTAAAAAATTATGTCAATATGGGTTGCGGGCTGCGCTGACCTCTGCCCGACCATTGCGGAGGTTGGTGCTTTGAAGCAGAGGCTCGGCGGTCCGAGCAAGAGCTCGGCCACGCCAGAAGCAGCTCGGGACAAAGAAGGTGAGTAACACCACTTTGAACTTGTACCTTCTGAGAAAAGGATTTAAGTTGCAACAAAAATAACAAGGATAACATGGGTGCTGCAGGGGCCATGAGCAGGTGGCGACCTGAAGGAGGCCGTGTCCGCGACGAACACAATCGACCACGGAACAGGCAGAGCGAGAAAGCAGAGGAGGCGCGGGTGGCGGTGGTTCAGCAAGAGCTCCAGGCTCTCATGGAAAAGCATGAGAGTTTGGAGCGTGACTCAAAGACTCGAGAGTCCGAGCTTGCCTCGGCTCTCGAAAGTGCCAAAACCACCCATAAGTCCCTTCAGGAGATTGAGTTGATGAGGAAGATAGCGGCGGGTAAGGCATTTTTCATGCAAAGCATGTGAACGTAAATTACGTGTTACTTACCCGAATTCGGAGCTCTCCAGGGGCGTTTGCAGATCTGCCTCGCATGGCGTGTACGATGCCAGCCGTATTCTACCGAGCCGAGGAGGGAGCTCAGCGGAGAAGGTCTTACGGTCTCGATATCTTTGAGACCGGCCATCTGATGCCCCCTAGCGACCAGGTGAAGCGGCTGGTCGAGCTTCCTAAGGTGGCCGAGCAGGCCATGAAGGGCCTCATAGTCCGGTGTGGCACGGAGAGGCCATGCAGGGAGCTACCGCCGGCCTCGTGCGACGGCTGGTGGATGCGTGCCCTGGGTGGAGGTTATCAAGCGCTCCGCTTTGTATTGAAGGTGCTCGTCGGGCCCTTGCCAGCGCAAAGGTGCATTGGGGCAAGCTGGATGCGGAGAAGCTAATCAGCAGCCAGCGCCGCCCGGTGGCAAGGAACATCGTGCGCCCGAAATGTACTATAAGGCTGTCTGAAGGGTGCGCAAGATTGCGGATGAGTGCCCCGTGGATGTAATTTTGAGTAAATTCGCAATGTGTTATCCTCGTATGCTGAAAACTTTGTTCATATCGCTAAGCAATGCTTGTTAATTTAAAATATTACCTTACATGCGGCCGTTTATTAACTACGAGAGATGGCAAGTCGTCGGCTTCAGCCCCCATACCCACGAGTCTTTGGGGTGTTCGGGATAAACATGAGTGCTCTAGTTCCCATTTTGGGTCCATCGAGGAGGCGCTCAACACAACGAACCAGTGCAACCGGACTTATAGTGCTTGAACACTCTCACTTAGCCATAGAATTCTATAATTTTAAATTTGGTGAAGCCCCTAGTATTCGGAGGACCAATTGGGGCGCTATCCATGCCTTCGTCGGACATAATCCGAACTTCGCTCGAGCGGCGTAGGTCTTTAAGGACCCGAAAGGACCTCTCGAACAGCGACCAGTCTCTCGCCTTATCATGACGATCAGTTTTAGCTTTCTCCATCGAGGCGTTAACCCGGCTCAGCAAGGCGTAATCGCGATGGTTCTCCCAGTGCTACCTTAGCCGATAGAGCGGAACATAAGGTGCCAAACATGGGAGCCGGGCAAACCCAACTATTGACCCAAGACATGATTCGGAGCCGATTCATATAATGCTATAAGTTCGGGGTGCCGCACTTGTGAAAGTGTGCGGACTTTATCACACCATAATGCGGAGAACTTAAGCCCCTGGTGTATTTGTCCGTACCAGGGTGTACGGATGCAACATGTCGTAAATGAACATATATATATATATATATATATATATATATATAAGGTAATGCAATTATGGGCAAGAAGTGCTGCATTTTATTCAAGAAGATATGCTATGAGTGCGGAATGATACAAATAGTGCGGAAAGCAAGGGATTGGACGAATTAAAGGCGTCTCCCTCCAGGGGTAGGCCGCGGAATGTTTGTATTTAACAAATTTAATGCTCGTGATGGAGACCACCTGAGTGTTCGTCGCGACCTTTGTCCTTCCCTGGTTGTTGCATCATGAGTTCGGCAGGGTCGCCGCCGGACATAGTTCTGTATGAAAAAGAGAAAAATAAAAGGAAAAAAAGAGCGACACACTTGGGAGCCCCTGGTGGGGTCGAACCGCACTCTGGGTCTGTTGTGGTTGTGCCTCTCCCCCTATGCCCATGGTATCTCCAAGGCGTAATTATGTATGCGGAGAGTTTGTCTTACAATTTTTCGAGGGCTGGGGTTGAGGCCGCATTGCTACGCATGCTCGGAACGTGCCAGGTGGTCTTGGTTGATGTTGCTCCGGGCGCGTTTGGTCGTGTCCGGTCGTTTAACGGCCGGACTCGAGAATTGCCTTAAAAGGCTGCTCTGTACTTCTGCCGCGAGAGCAGCTGTATGTTCCTCCGTTCGGAGGGAGCGCCCGTGTTTCCATTGACCGTGATGACTCCACGAGGGCTGGCATCTTGAGCTTAAGGTATGCATAATGCGGCACTGCGTTGAATTTTGCAAGCAGCGGTTCGTCCGAAAGCAGAGCATGATAGCCGCCACGGAACGGGACTATGTCGAAGATTAACTCCTCGCCGGAAATTATCCGGGATCCGAAGACCACTTCGAAGTAACCGATCCTGTACAATTGGCCTCGACGCCTGGTATGACACCTTTGAAGGTTGTCTTTGTAGGTTTAATCCTTGAAGGGTCTATGCCCATCTTGCGCACTGTATCCTGATAAAGCAGGTTCAGGCTACTGTCACCGTCCATCAGGACTCTTGTGAGGTGAAATCCATCGACGATTGGGTCTAAAACCAATGCGGTGAATCCGCCATGGCGGATACTGGTCGGATGGTCTCTTCGATCGAAAGTGATCGGGCAAGAGGACCATGGGTTGAATTTTGGGGCGAATGGCTCCATCGTGTATACGTCCCTTAGTGCACGCTTCCGCTCCCTCTTGGGAATATGCGTTGCGTATATCATGTTTACCGTCCAGAACTTGAGGGGGAATCCTTTTGTCCTCTGTTGTTCGGCTGCCGAGTCTCTTCCTCGTCATCATTGTGGAGCCTTGTCACTGTTTTCGGCGATTAATTTGCCTGCTTGCTTGAATACCCAACAATCTCTGTTGGTGTGGTTAGCTGGCTTTTCGGGGGTTCCATGTAGTTGACAGGAGCGGTCGAGTATTCGGTCCAAATTGGACGGGCCCGGAGTGGTTCTTTTGAATGGCTTCTTCCGTTGACCGGGTTTGGAGCCTCGGAATCCGGCGTTGACTGCCGTATCCTCATTGCTCGCCGTTAATGCGGCGTTTGTTTTTGTTTCGACGCAACCTGCCATTGCGGTCCTTGGTATCCGGACTGCCAGCATTTTTGCTGAGGTTGTTGCTGCGAGCTAGCCAGCTATCCTCTCCCGCACAGAAGCGGGTCATGAGTGATGTGAGGGCTGCCATGGATTTCGGCTTCTCCTGTCCTAGGTGCCGGGCCAGCCACTCATCGCGGATGTTATGTTTGAAGGCAGCGAGTGCCTCTACATCCGGACAGTTGACGATTTGATTTTTCTTTGTTAAGAACCGTGTCCAGAATTGCCTGGCCGATTCGTCTGGCTGCTGGATAATGTGGCTTAGGTCATCTGCGTCCGGTGGTCGGACGACGCGTGCCTGAAGTTGTCGAGGAATGCGGCTTCCGTGTCTTCCCAACATCCAATTGACTCTGCGGGCAAGCTGTTAAGCCAATGCCGAGCTTGTCCTTTAAGCTTGAGCGGGAGATATTTGATGGCGTGAAGATCGTCGCCGCGGGCCATGTGTATATGGAGAAGATAATCCTCAATCCAAACCGCGGGGTCTGTTGTGCCATCGTAGGATTCGATATTAACGGGTTTAAACCCTTCAGGGATTTGATGATCCATTACTTCATCAGTGAAGCATAGTGGGTGTGCGGCGCCTCTGTATTGAGCAATATCGCGACGTAGCTCGAGAGAGCGTTGTCTGCTGTGTTCGGCCCGGCGAGTAGTTAATGTCCGGTAGCGACCAGTATTCGTCGGGTCTTGGGGCGCCCACGTGATCCATAGATAGATCTGGATTGTCTTGCCTTGTCCTCCAATATATCTATAAGTCCGCACGTTCCCCGTGGCTTCATGCTTTTGAGCGATGCCGGGTACGGTTTTGGTGGAGGGCTTGCACGCCTCTGTCGCGGCCACGAGGTGGCGGTCTGCCAGACAGCGCTGGTGATGTAGGTTTGCATGCCTCCTCCTCTAATCGGGGAGCAACTTGCGTTTTGGGTAACTTTTGGAGGCGTTCGAGTTCATACTCTTCGCCGCGAGGACCTCGGTCCATCTGTCGGCCACAGGTCTTGATCAGCTTGAAGCAGTTCTGCTTTTCTTTAGGCTGTTTGCCGTGGCCATTAGCCTGCGTCTGAAACGCTCTTGTTCGACGGGATCCTCGAGCACGATGAATTAAATGTCCGCCGAGGCTTGCCTGCCTCTCGGAGGAGGTAAGTAATTGTCATCCTCGACCTCTTCGTGCCGCGCCTCTCGTGAGGGCTCGCCTGCCTCCTCCTGCTACTGGATCGTCTTTGGAGGGAGTTGTCTTCGGCACTTTACGGGGTGTTATTATCTCCTGTGCGGAATCTCCATTCTTGCCGTGATGGCGGGATTTAGAGTGGCGCCGCGACGTCGGGCGCTTGGCTGTTTCTTTAAGGAATCGGCCTCCGCTTCTTCGCCGTCCCCATCTTTTGGGGTGTCCACCATGTATATGTCATATGACGAGGTGGTCTTCCGGTGTCCTGTAGGCACTTTGGTTCTTAGTAGTCTCCCATCGTCGTCCATACCGTCGATGTCTTCGGAGTCGTAGTCGAGTAAGTCGGTTAAATCGTCGACGGTGGCTACGAAGTGGGTGGTGGGTGGGCTCTGAATTTCTTCGTCGTCCGCGTCCCAACCGTCCTGGCCGTAGTTTGGCTAGAGCTCTCCGGATAGCGAGAGACACTTCAGTGAATTTATGATATCGCCGAAGGGCGAGTGCTGAAAGATGTCCGCAGCGGTGAATTCCATGATCGGCGCCCAATCGGATTCGACTGGCAGGGGCGCAGGAGGTTCGGAGTCCGGCAGAGAGTCCGGCACCTCGGAGTCATGAGCTTTATGCGAGACAAGGTAAGTATTCGGCTCCATCGCCGTAGAAGTTGCAGCTCCCGAGGCAGTGTCCAGCCATTCGTCCTCGATCCGAGCGATCGGCTCCAAACTATGGGTCGGAGCGGATTCGTGTGCGGCCTTCAAGGCGCTGTCCGGTGGCAGAGCTAGGTCATGCCCATCGTGACAGCGCGGCACGCTCGGCTGTGGCTCAGATCCATCGAGGATCAAGTCCCCGCGGAAATCGGCCGTGAAGTTTAGGCTTCAAACCTGACTCGACGGCCAGGGCGAAGCTTCGATCTGCTCCAGATGGCCAAGTGAGTTGGCCCGCATGCGAAGCCGCCCGAATCTGAAGATCTGTCCGGAGAGAAAAGTCTCACCCAGACTGCGTCGTTGTTGATTGAAGATGCCATCAAGCCTATCGGTGGCGACGAGAGGAACTCTCAATGAAAGCACCAATGTCGGTGTCAAAACCGACGGATCTCGGTAGGGGGTCCCGAACTGTGCGTCTAGGCGGATGGTAACAGGAGACAAGGGACACGATGTTTTACCTGTGTTCGGGCCCTCTTGATGGAGGTAAAACCCTACGTCCTGCTCGATTGATATTGATATTGTGGATGTTTACAAGAGTGGATCTACCACGAGATCAAGGAGGCTAAACCCTAGAAGTTAGCCTATGGTATGATTGTAAGGGTTGTTGTGATTGTAGTCCCTCTGGACTAAAGCCATCCGGTTTATATAGACACCGGAGAGGGCTAGGGTTACATAGAGTCGGTTACAATGGTAGGAGATCTACATATCCGTATCGCCAAGCTTGCCTTCCACGCCAAGGAAAGTCCCATCCGGACACGGGGAGAAGTCTTCAATCTTGTATCTTCATAGTCTTGGAGTCCGGTCGATGATGATAGTCCGACAAATGATAGTTCGGCTGATGATGGTAGTCCGGCTATCTGGACACCCACTAATCCAGGACTCCCTCAAGCACCACCGGAGTCCTTCAAAGGTGTATCTCCGAAGAGGAAGGGCGGAATCTTCTGGCTGAAATTCATGCCGGTCTCGGCAGGCACCACGCCGCAGCCCGGGCCCTTGTAAGCAAGGCCTTCCGTATAGGATTTTATTGGCCGACGGCCCGGGCAGATGCTCAGGACTTAGTCCAATGATGCGTCGGTTGCCAGCTCTTTGCTAACCAAAGCCATATGCCACCCACCGTCCTCCAAACTATACCCATCACCTAGCCCTTTGCGGTCTGGGGGCTTGACATGGTTGGACCCCTTAAAGGAGGAACCCACAAGAAAAAATACCTACTGGTCATGGTGGATAAATTCACCAAATGGATAGAGGCCAAGCCTGTTAAGGCGGCGAATCCGGACCGGTGATAGACTTCATATCGGGGTCTTACTGCTACGGCGTCCCTCGCAGCATCATCACCGATAACGGCACGAACTTTACGACCGACGAGGTCAAACTATGGTGCAAAAACATGGGCATCAAGCTCGACTATGCTTCAGACTATCACCCACAAACTAACGGTCAGGTCGAGCGAGCAAATGGTCTAATCATGAGCGGCATCAAACCCAGATTGGTGCGTTCCCTCAAGGAATCCAACACGCACTGGGTAGAGGAGCTCGACTCTGTACTCTGGGGGCTGCGGACCACGCTGAATCGCACCACCGGATACACACCATTCTTTATGGTATACGGCGCATAGGCGGTTCTGCCCTGCGACATAATTCATGACTCACCTCGCGTGCGCATGTACTAAGAAAGAGAAGCCGAACTCGATCGGCAGGACATCTTGGACGCCTTGGAGGAGGAGCGTGACGTGGCAAAAGCCCGCTCCGCATTCTATCAACAGCAGGCTTGAAGATATCAAAGCAGAGAAGTACGAGCCAAAACTTACAATGTTGGTGAGTTATTTCTACGCCTTCCGGACAAGAAAAAGGACAAACTCAATCCCAAATGGGAAGGTCCCTTTATTATTGACCAAGTCCTGACTGGTGGAGCGTACCGTCTGCGAGATGCATCGGATAACCGACACGAGCCGAACCCATGGAACGCAGCCCGTCTCCAAAGATTCTACGCCTAGCGCCGAACTCTGCGTTCATCTCCTTCCTCTATCTATTTTTTACACATTAGCTGTCTTATATTTCTCTCCTTCTCCCTCCCTTTCCCTTACAGCCTTAAGGGCTCGTTTGCGCCTTGTTCGCACACAACTGACGCGCTATCCGCGCTCATTATACACAGGGGCTTCTTTAATGAAGCTTATTTATACGGGCTTCATGCCCAACACATGTGTCACACTTCCGCATGTACCTTTTATTCACCATTATATGCATCGATATGACTTAAGTTTTGGCCAAGCTGGGTTGCTGGCTCTCGTGCTTACCCCTACGTTCCCGATTGTTCGGCTAGGCGGTAAAGGAGCACCTCTGCGATTATTCTTGCCGAATTGGCGGATGTGTACCTCATACTGGGTGAAGCCGAAAGCTAGTATTCGTAAGGGAATATTCGGTCGGTGAACTAAAGATGATTTCTCACTTGTTTATTTATCTGCCCCCAGATGCTTTTCTGCTTTTTTCGCAGTCCGGACACGCACTTTAGGGCATGCCTCGAGGAAAGGAACCCTAACGGAACTATTCTCCACGGAAGATGTTTCTTACTAACCATGTAATATAACATAACTAGTTGGGCACTTGTCTGTTCAAGCACTAATGACCCCTACGCCTGGTCTCCATGCATGCCCCGGTTCTTACATAACCGAGAGGGTATTCGGACACACTGCGGACTATCGGGTCCCGAGGTTGAAGCGAAAAGGTCCGCCATGACAAACGATCTACAATCTGGCTAGAAGGCATTTTACATGTCATCTTAAATTACATAGTCAATTTGACTGGGCATATTCCTCTTCAATACCATCCAACATGCTGTCTAGTTTACTGATCCTGTTGGGAATATTTGGCGGCCAACTCTACTTGGCCGTACACTAAGCTCACAGGGATCTCCTTCCCATCGGCCCCCACAGGTCCGACCTCGGCCATGTGGTTCGGGTCAACCTTCGTGTACCGCGTCTTCACCATGGCCCAGGCCTCCCTGGCGCCTTGACGGCAGGCCGATATCTTCCATAATCGGAAGTGCCGCCGTGCTCCCTTAAGCCTCTCTACAAGCTCTCCAAGGCCTTCGGGCATGGAGACAGATGGCCACAGGGCTTGGGCGACGCCTTTCATCACCTGCCGAACTCGTTAAATGCGGTTGTAAGACTTCGGGAAGAAGGTCACCCAGAACCGGGCATTTCCTCCGCATGACGACTGTGGAGCATACCTACAGACATAACTCTGTTAGTCGACTTCCTCGCCGAACTCTTTTTCAAAGTTCGTTTAAGCACTTACTAAACATGCCGCGCCGAAGCCGCCGATTCTCCTTCACGGAGTCCGACAGCTGAGCACGAACACCCTTTAGTTCCTCGCCCAGCTGGGTGTTGGCATCTTGGAGATTATTCTTCTCCTGCCTCACCTTCGTATGCATGCTCTCGCCGGCCTTTAACCGGCACAAGATTTGTTGCTTGTCCGGATCTACTCCAGCGCCATCTGCAATGTTATTGTCAGATTTGCACACATGCCGCACTTCGCAACATACTTATCTTTTGAAGCATATATTACCAGAGGGGGTCTCTTTGGCCTCCCCTGCCGCGGCTAGTGCGGCCTCAAGTTGGGCTTTACACTCTTCCAGCTCCTGGGACAGTTGGGTATTCTTTTCGGTAAGATCCTGCATAACACATGATCCTTAAATCAGTTATTCTAACTGTTTCAAGTCTCGGGGGCTACTGACATATATAACCATCAAATTTTCTTACCCGTATGTTTTTCACATACTGCTCCGTGGCTCTAGCTAGACCATTTTGAGCGGCACGGAGGTACGCATCTCCCGAATTGAAGGCGTCCAATGCCTCTTGGGAGAAACAAGCGTTGCGAAGAACTGTCCGGCGGCGCATGTGATTCATGGCACTCTCCACCTCGGAATTGGTGGCGGACAGGCTGTCCGCATCCTCTGTCGGAGGAGCGTCCGACGCACGCCTCGTGTTCGCCTCTGCTTCTGGACCTGGCTTTGGAGCCTGGCTGGTGGAGGCACGATTGGGAATCTCTCCGGATATAGTCCGGGGAGCCCTCTTTTCCCTAAAAAAGGAGAGCGCGGGCGTTAGTATGCATCGTAAGAATAATACCTTGGAATAAGGCAGCGCGCCTTACTGCTGCGCCGGTCCCTCGACCCAGACTGCGTGTCTCTTTAGCCTACCCGCCCTCGCGGTCCCTTGTTGGCTAGTCGCCGCAGGATCGGCATTCCGCCTCGAGATCCTCCCCTGCGAAACGCCGTTGGTATACGGTGATCAAAAATAAGCACGGATGGATCATCTTCAAAGTATTAGGACTTCGGTCTCGATTACTTGTGAGGCAGGGAGCAGTCCAGGATAATCGGCTGTAATAGACAAAGGCATTGTCGACGCTCAGTTGGTAAAATACCCCATCGATCAGCTCCACGGATATGTCCGGATCCTCTTGGGAGGCCGGATCGAGGGACCGTTCTGGATCCTCGGGTTGTGGAGGAGGGCTGTTTATATCCTTACGGCCCGACGCAATTCCTGCGTCGAAATCACAAGATAAGGTACTTGACTATGGGAATATGGAGCGGATGGGCAAAAGAAGTGTCCGCTACCCAGCTTGGAGGATTGTACATAGAAAATCCGCCTGAGAATTGACGGAGGAATTCCTCCTCTTCTCCCTTGTACAATGCAGACAAGATCTTCATCAGAGCGGCAACCGATCCCGGCCCCTTACGGCCGCAGCGGTGGCATCATCCTCCCCGTTGAAATCCCACATGGGGTGGCCTCTATAGTGAGCGGCTGCACCCCCTGCATAATGCATGTGGCCATGACCTCGATCATGGTCAGTCCGAATGAGCTAACAGCCTTATCCGGCTCATCGGATAAAGAACGTCTGTCATTTTCCTTCCGAGGGCTCCGTGGACGCCACCGAGGCGCTTCTTCAAGGGAGCATTATCAAACTCGGGAGGCCGATCCAACAGGATCCGTGAGGACATCTTCTATATAAAACCATTCTGAAGGCCAGTCTTCGGACGCCTTCTTTGGGGTTCCCGATAGATATCCGGTCCCGGCGATGCGCCATACTTCGGCTCCGCCCACTTGATATATTGACCCTTATGAGAACGGGGCACAAGGCAGAACAACTTTATCCACAGCACGAAATGAGCCTCGATGCCCAAAAACAGCTCGCAAAGGGCTACGAAGCCCGCACTATGCAATATGGAGGCAGGCATAAGGTTGTGCAGCTGGAGGCCGTAGAACTCCAGGAGCCCCCGGAGAAACGGATGAATTGGAAATCCGAGCCCTCTTATCAAATAAGGGACAAGGCATACCCGCTCTCCTTTGGAGGGATTGGGGACGCTCTCCGCTTGCTCTCCACCATTATAGGTGGCAAGCCTGGCTCGAACTGTGACCATGTAGGCTAGGGGGAGAAACCCCTTGGCTTGGAGTGTCACTAGCTCATTTGTCAAGGGATTTGAGCATCTCTCCCAATCTCCAGGCTGAGGGCTGGGAGGGTGAGAGGAGGAGCTGCGTCGACTGGCCATGATGGAATGGATCTCTGTCGGATGCGCTTTGATGAATGCTCGCGAAGGGAAGATGGTGTGATTTGGATCTAAATCCTCGTATCTTTAAAAGGCAGCTCATTTACACAGCTAGGGGGGTAAATGTAAAAACACCCTGGCTTTTCGCATTAAATCGACACGTGGAAGATGGCCATTATTAGGCGTGGAAGCCAAGGAGCGCAATATTCATGAGAAGCGGACACTATTCAACAGTACACGGAATTTGGAGAAGAACCCGCCTTTGCAATGCCGAAGACAATCTGCGCGCGGACTCATCGTCATTGAAGCCTGGTTCGGGGCTCTTGAGGGAGTCCTGGATTAGGGGGTGTCTGGATAGCCGGACTATAACCTTCGGCTGGAGTCCTGGACTATGAAGATACAAGATTGAAGACTTCGTCCCGTGTCCGGATGGGACTTTCCTTGGCATGGAAGGCAAGCTTGGCGATACGGATATGTAGATCTCCTCCCATTGTAACCGACTCTGTGTAACCCTAGCCCTCTCCGGTGTCTATATAAACCAGAGGGTTTTAGTCCGTAGGACGAACAACAATCATACCATAGGCTAGCTTCTAGGGTTTAGCCTCTCTGATCTCGTGGTAGATCTACTCTTGTACTACCCATGTCATCTATATTAATCAAGCAGGAGTAGGGTTTTACCTCCATCGAGAGGGCCCGAACCTGGGTAACAACATCGTGTCCCTTGTCTCCTGTTACCATCCGCCTAGACGCACAGTTCGGGACCCCCTGCCCGAGATCCGCCGGTTTTGACACCGACAGGGGGAGTGTATCTTCATACCTTTGAAGATCGCTAAGCGGAAGCGTTTATCAACGCGGTTGATGAAGTCGTATGTCTTCACGATCCGACCGATCCAAGTACCGAACGCACGGCACCTCCGAGTTCTGCACACGTTCTGCTCGATGACGTCCTCGCCTTCTCGATCCAGCAAGACGGGCGAAGTAGTAGATGATTTCCGGCAGCACGACAGCGTGGTGACGGTGTTGGTGAAGAACAATCTCCGCAGGGCTTCGCCTAAGAGCTACGGAAACTATGACGGAGGATAAACAAGAGGGGACGGGGTTGCCGGCACACGGCTTGGTGTTTCTTGATGTGTCTTGGGTGCTAGACCTACCCCTCTATTTATATGTTGAGCCCTGGGGTCGAAACTTGGAGTAAAAGCCTCCTCAAAGTCGGTTTCACCCGAAAGGCAAGAGTCCTTCTCGGACTCAGGGCTAGACGCCAGGGGTTCGGCGTCTACCCCTAAACGCCAGTGGTTCTGGCGTCCTAGCCTCGTCTCTGCAAAACTTCCTTTTGCATTTTCCAAAAGCCTCGTGGGCTTTCCCCTTTGGCCCAAATAACGTGTTCTCGTACCCAAACATTTCGGGAAACATCCGGAACCCCTTCCGGTGAATTCCGGAACCCTTCTGGAGACCAAACACTATTATCCCATATATTAAACTTTATCTCCGGACCATTCCGGAGTTCCTCGTCATATCTGTGATCTCATCCAAAACTCCGAACAACATTCAATAACCAACATACATAACTCATAGTACTATATCGTCAACGAACTTTAAGCGTGCGGACCCTACGACTACTTCCCCGACAACGACTACTTCCCTGACATCGACAACCTCCTCGACAACATGGAGGACACCGACCCCAAGTCCAGTGCCTCTGCTCCGGCTGCTGTCCAGTACGTGTTCTTGTTTTTCCTGTTAGAGGTTCTGCCACAGTTCCTTGGTCTAGTGTTTGCCCTACACATGTTAGGATCTACCTCATATACGCATCTTGATCTACTGCCTGCTCGAGAGATGATCGGTCCTAGCTCATATATGCAGATGTTATTTACCTTCACTTTGTCAAAACGCATGACTTGTTTTATCACTGCTATACTAGTCATGCTTTATCTAGTATTTCTGTTAATAAAATCATTCGGTAAATTGCTCATATTTCCAACAATCCAAAAACCTTATTATAGGCAATTTACCCCGAGTGGTTTTGCTGCTTCCATGAGACCTCCTATGTTTTAGGGTATCCACTATAAGAGGTGGCGCGTGAGAGCAGTCTTATGGTTTCAGACCATGAGCTGTTGTGACGCCACTCTTGGCAAAACTGAAGGAGAGCAAGATGCCCAACAGGCACAAGCTTTTCAGAAAATGGAAACTCTGTTTAAGGCTGCTCTCTTGAGTGTTCTTGGTGAGAACATAGTTGATGCTTATGCGTCAATTGACAATGGGAAAGATATGTGGGGCCTTTTCGAGGCCAAGTTTGGGGTCTCGGATGCCAACCGAGCTGTACATCATGGAGCAATTCTATGATTACAGGATGACCAAGAGCGCTCCGTGGTTGAGCAGGCTCATGAGATACTGATCATTTGCTAGAGAACTTGAGCACTTCAATTGCATGCTACCAGACAAGTTTGTGGCGGGGGTATCATCACTAAGCTTCCTCCTTCATGGAGGAACTTTGCTACTCATCAAGCATAAGAGACAGGAGTTTTCCATTCCGGATCTCATTGGTACTCTTGATGTGGAAGAAAAGGCGAGAGCAAAGGACACACGTGCTCGAGGTATTGAGGGAGGATCTAGTCCAATCTGGTATAGAAGAAAAACTTCTAGTCCCACAAGTTCAAGAACAAGGGCAAGCTTGATGGTAAAGCAAAGTTTGATGGGAAGAACAAGGCTGTGCAGCACACGAACTTCAAGAAGAAGAATGACAAGAAGAAAGGTGTTTGTCATGTGTGTGGAGATCCTGATCATTGGGCTCCTAGTTGCCCCAATCGCTATGACAAGCGTCATCCTAGGAAAGGCAGCAAGACCACTAATGTTGTCATTGGAGACACTGACGTGAAGGATGCTGGGTATGGTATATTTCCCACTATTCTTTCAGTATGTCATTCTCCTGATTGGTTGATTGACACGGGTGCTAATGTGCATGTATGCAGTGATATTTCCATGTTTTCGTCTTATCCGACCGCAGGGACTTCAACCGTGCTAATGGGCAATGGTTCAAGTGCTTCTGTTCGTGGTGTTGGCACAGTCGATCTGAAGTTTACTTCGGGGAAGATCGTGCGGCTGAAGAACGTGCATTATGTCCCCTCCGTCAGTAAAAATCTTGTTAGCGGATCTCTTCTGTGTAGAGATGGCTACAAGCTTGTCTTTGAGTCGAATAAATTTGTAATATCCAAGTATGGAACCTTTGTCGGTAAAGGCTATGAGTCAGGAGGCCTGTTTCGTTTATCCTTGTCAGACGTTTGCAATAAAGTTGTTAATCATATTTGCAACAATAGTGAATCAAATGTGTGGCATTCATGTCTTTGTCATGTTAACTTTGGTTGCATGTCGCGACTAGCAAAGTTGAACTTAATCCCTAGTTTCACCACTGTCAAGGGATCTAAGTGTCAAGTGTGCGTGCAAGCTAAGCAACCTCGTGAAGTCTCACGTGACCATGAGACGAGAAATCTTGCACCACTAGAACTTATACATTCAGATCTATGTGAAATGAATGGTGTTTTGACAAAAGTTGGAAAGAAATATTTCATGACGTTAATTGACGACTCCACTAGATACTGTCGTGTGTATCATCTGAAATCTAAGGATGAGGCTTTGAACTTTTTCAAGATCTATAAAGCTGAAGTGGAAAACCAACTTGATCGAAAAATCAAGAGGCTTAGGTCCGACCGTGGTGGAGAGTATTTTTCCAATGAATTTGATGATTTTATGCGGAACATGGTATAATCCATGAGAGGACGCCTCCCTACTCACCTCAGTCAAATGGGGTGGCCGAAAGAAAGAACCGTACTCTAACTGATTTGGTTAACGCCATGTCGACACATCGGGTCTCTCCAAGGCATGGTGGGGGAGGCGATATTGACAGCATGTCATGTCCTAAATCAAGTCCCCAAAAAGAACAAAGAGATAACTCCATTCGAGGAATGGGAGAAGAAAAGGTTAAAACTCTCTTATCTACGAACATGGGGTTGTTTGGCGAAAGTCAATGTTCCAATTCCAAAGAAGCGGAAGCTTGGACCAAAGACCGTGGATTGTGTTTTCCTGGGATATGCTTTTCATAGCATTGGCTATAGAGTCTTGGTGGTAAAATCTGAGGTACCGACATGCATGTTTGCGATCATGGAGTCGAATGATGCGACTTTCTTTGAAGATATCTTTCCCATGAAGGATATGGCTACCTCATCTAATCAGGAGATGCCTAGTTCATCGAATCGGGGAACCGATTACGATTACGAACCTGCCATTTCGATGGAACACTTTGATAGTCCCGTGGAGGAGAACAATGAAGGTCCTACTAGGAGAAAGAGATAGAGGACTACAAAGTCTTTTGGTGATGATTTTCTTGTGTATCTCATAGATGACACTCCCAGTTCTATTTCAGAGGCCTATGCATCTGAAGATGCTGACTACTGGAAGGAAGCAGTTCGTAGCGAGATGGATTCCATCTTGGCGAATGAAACTTGGGAGATAACTGATCGTCCTTATGGGTGCCAACCTATAGGATGCAAATGGGTATTCAAGAAGAAGCTTAGGCCTTATGGTACTATTGAAAAGTTCAAGGCTCGGCTCGTGGCTAAGGGTTATACCCAAAAGGAAGGCGAAGACTTCTTTGATACTTACTCACCTGGCTCATTGACCACTATTCGAAGTTCTACTTTCACTAGCTGCCTCACATGGTCTTCTCGTTCATCAAATGGATGTTAAGACTGCTTTCCTAAATGGAGAGTTGGATGAGGAAATTTATATGGAACAACCAGATGGGTTTGTAATAGATGGCAAGGAAGGAAAAGTGTGCAAGTTGTCAAGTCTTTGTATGGACTCAAGCAAGCACCCAAACAGTGGCATGAGAAGTTCGAAAGAACTTTAACAGCTGCAGGCTTTGTTGTGAACGAAGCTGACAAATGTGTGTACTATCGCCATGGAGGGGGCGAGGGAGTTAAGCTTTGCTTGTATATTGATGACATACTGATTTTTGGAACAGATCTGAATGTTATTAAGGAGGTCAAGGATTTCCTATCTCGCTGTTTTGAGATGAAGGATTTAGGAGTGGCTGATGTCATTCTGAACATCAAGTTGTTGAGAGACGATGATGGTGGGATTACATTGCTTCAATCTCACTATGTGGAAAAGATCTTGAGTCGCTTTGGCTACAAAGGATCGCAAGCCCTCTTCAACACCATATGATGCTAGTGTGTTGCTTCGAAAGAATCGAAGAATTGCTAGAGATCGATTGAAGTATTCTCAGATTATTGGCTCGCTTATGTACTTAGCCAGTGCTAAAAGACCTGACATCTCTTTTGCTGTTAGCAAACTGATTCGGTTTGTCTCAAAACCAGGAGATGTGCATTGGAAATCTCTAGAATGAGTTTTGCGTTATTTGAAAGGCACTGCGAATTATGGAATTCACTGCACCGGGCACCCAAAGGTGCTTGAAGGGTATAGTGACTCAAACTGGATCTCAGATGCTGATGAGATAAAGGCCACAAGCGGATATGTATTCACTCATGGAGGTGGCGCTATTTCTTGGAAGTCTTGCAAGCAGACCATCTTAACGAGGTCAACAATGGAAGCAGAACTCACATCACTAGATACAACTACGATCGAAGCAGATTGGCTTCGTTGGCTCTTGAATGACTTGCCAGTAGTTGAGAAACCTGTACCGGGTATCCTTATGAACTGTGACAATCAAACTGTGATCACTAAAGTGAGCAGCTCAAAGGATAACATGAAGTCATCAAGACAAGTTCAGAGAAGGTTAACGTCTGTCAGAAAAATGAAAAACTCCGGAGTTATTGCATTGGATTATATCCAAACGTCTAAGAATCTGGCAGATCCTTTTACTAAGGGTCTATCACGTAATGTGATAGATAATGCATCGAGGGAGATGGATATGAGACCCACAATATGAGTTGTTCACAGTGGTAATCTATTCTTTGTGATCGGAGATCCCGTGAATTAGATGTGGAAGACAAGCTGTTGGTCAACTGGGAGGAGAGTACCCTTCGTTAAAATACCACTCCATGAAGATGCAATACTCTCCTAATCTGCATGGCAGGTTGATGTATATCTTAATGTGTTCTAAGTGGCTCTTTGAAGCAGAGATGTTGTCCTGCAGAACATCTTTTGAAGAACGCACCTATATGAGTCTGATTGTTAAACGTCGCAATCTATGAGAGTAGGGTTCTCTCTAGTAAACTCATGAAGGTCTCGGAGTATGACGCATAAGCTCCACCCGCGGGGAAGACCCACGGTAGCCACGTATCGGTCAAGGCTTTATGTGAAGCTAGATTCGCAGAAAACTTGCAGTTCAAGGCCTAGTCCACTGTTCAAGTTGCTTACTAGTGTAGCATAGGGTACTAGGTGGAAGTTCAACTTAACAGTCTCCACTGCATTACCGGTATATAAAACCGTTTTTTTGGAACCAAAGGCAAATTTTGTGTGCCTCTTGGATCTGGTGGGGGATTGCTGGAATTTTGTCTATTTGGGCCTAGCCCAATAGCAGTTTCAGAAATTCCTAATAAATCCTAGAGGCCCACGCAGCCCATTCGTGCAAGGCTAGAGGTGGAACTAAAGTTTAGTCCCACATTGCTAGTTTAGAGGGAGTTGGACCTCTTTATAATGGAGGCTCCTTCCCCACTTGTATGAGCATAAGAACAAGAGGGACATCCACGCGTGCTCCTCCTCCGCCGCCTGCCTCGCCACGCCGCGCCGCGGGTTGCGGGAATGAGCCGAGTCGATGTCTAAATTCTTGCCACACACTAAGGTATACGAAAGGTCACACAAAAGCTGAAAAGTTTTTGCGATAGTGGAGTTTGAATGCGAGGGAGGTAGCTCCTCTCAGAGAGACGCACCAGAACTTCTCCTTCCTCTTGCCACTGGTTCCAATCTCTGAGCTGCTGCTGTCTTCCTCATCCCGGCTTGCGGCGTGCACCGCGAGTCGGGACAGTAGGCCTCCGAAACCGCACCTCTTCGAGTCCTGTACGGGAGAAGGGTGATAAGGTTTTTGGGGAGCGCTCTGCGCGACTACTGACTTCGTCGTCACGGACGCCCCGGACTCCGATGACTACTTCCCCGACGTCGACAACCTCCTCGACAACATGGAGGACACCGACCCCAAGTCCAGTGCCTTTTCTCCGGCTGCTGTCCAGTACGTGTTCTTGTTTTTCCTGTTAGAGGTTCTGCCACAGTTCCTTGGTCTAGTGCTTGCCCTACACATGTTAGGATCTACCTCATATACGCATCTTGATCTACTGTCTGCTCGAGAGATGATCAGTTCTAGCTCATATATGCAGATGTAATTTAACTTCACTTTGTCAAAACGCATGACTTGTTTTATCACTGCTATACTAGTCATGATTTATCTAGTATTTCTGTTAATAAAATCATTCGGTAAATTTCTCATATTTCCAACAATCCAAAAACCTTATTATAGGCAATTTACCCCGAGTGGTTTTGCTGCTTCCATGAGACCTCCTATGTTTGAGGGTATCCACTATAAGAGGTGGCGCGTGAGAGCAGTCTTATGGTTTCAGACCATGAGTTGTTATGACGCCACTCTTGGCAAAGCTGAAGGAGAGCTAGATGCCCAATAGGCACAAGCTTTTCAGAAAATGGAAACTCTGTTTAAGGCTGCTCTCTTGAGTGTTCTTGGTGAGAACATAGTTGATGCTTATGCGTCAATTGACAATGGAAAAGATATGTGGGGCCTTTTCGAGGGCAAGTTTGGGGTCTCGGATGCCGGCTTGAGCTTTACATCATGGAGCAATTCTATGATTACAGGATGGTGAAGAGCGCCTGTGGTTGAGCAGGCTCATGAGATATGATCATTTGCTAGAGAACTTGAGCACTTCAATTGCATGCTACCGGACAAGTTTGTTGCCGGGGGTATCATCACTAAGCTTCCTCCTTCATGGAGGAACTTTGCTACCTTACTGAAGCATAAGAGACAGGAGTTTTCCGTTCCGGATCTCATTGGTACTCTGGATGTGGAAGAAAAGGCGAGAGCAAAGGACACACGTGCTCGAGGTATTGAGGAGGATCTAGTGCCAATCTAGTACGTAAGAAAAACTTCCAGTCCACAAGTTCAAGAACAAGGGCAAGCTTGATGGTAAAGCAAAGTTTGATGGGAAGAACAAGGCAGCAAAGACACGAACTTCAAGAAGAAGAATGACAAGAAGAAAGGTGTTTGTCATGTGTGTGGAGATCCCGATCATTGGGCTCCTAGTTGCCCCAATCGCTATGACAAGCGTCATCACAGGAAAGGCGGCAAGACCGCTAATGTTTTCATTGGAGACACCGACATGAAGGATCTTTGGGTATGGTATATTTCCACTATTCTTCGGTATGTCATTCTCCTGATTGGTTGATTGACACGGTGCTAATGTGCATGTATGCGGTGATATTTCCATGTTTTCGTCTTATCAGATCATGAGGGACTTCAACCTTGCTGATGGGCAACGGTTCAAGTGCTTCGCTCGTGGTGTTGGCACGGTCGATCTGAAGTTTACTTCGGGAAGATCGTGCGGCTGAAGAACGTGCATTATGTCCCTCCGTCACTAAAAATCTTGTTAGCGGATCTCTTACGTGTAGAGATGGCTACAAGCTTGTCTTTGAGTCGAATAAATTTGTAATATCCAAGTATGGAACCTTTGTCGGTAAAGGCTATGAGTCGGGAGGCCTGTTTCGTTTATCCTTGTCGACGTTTGCAATAAAGTTGTTAATCATATTTGCAACAATAGTGAATCAAATGTGTGGCATTCACGTCTTTGTCATGTTAACTTTGGTTGCATGTCGCGACTAGCGAAGTTGAACTTAATCCCTAGTTTCACCACTGTCAAGGGATCTAAGTGTCAAGTGTGCGTGCAAGCTAAGCAACCTCGTAAGTCTCACGTGACTGCGGAGACGAGAAATCTTGCACCACTAGAACTTATACATTCAGATCTATTTGAAATGAATGGTGTTTTGACAAAAGTTGGAAAGAAATATTTCATGACGTTAATTGACGACTCCACTAGATACTGCCGTGTGTATCTTCTGAAATCTAAGGATGAGGCTTTGAACTTTTTCAAGATCTATAAAGCTGAAGTGGAAAACCAACTTGATAGAAAAATCAAGAGGCTTACGTCCGACCGTGGTGGAGAGTATTTTTCCAATGAATTTGATGCTTTTTGTGCGGAACATGGTATAATCCATGAGAGGACGCCTCCCAACTCACCTCAGTCAAATGGGGTGGCTGAATGAAAGAACCGTACTCTAACTAATTTGGTTAACGCCATGTTAGACACATCGGGTCTCTCCAAGGCATGGTGGGGGGAGGCGATATTGACAGCATGTCATGTCCTAAATCGAGTCCCCACAAAGAACAAAGAGATAACTCCATTCGAGGAATGGGAGAAGAAAAGGTTAAAACTCGCTTATCTGCGAACATGGGGTTGTTTGGCGAAAGTCAATGTTCCAATTCCAAAGAAGCGGAAGCTTGGACCAAAGACTGTGGATTGTGTTTTCCTGGGATATGCTTTTCATAGCATTGGCTATAGATTCTTGGTTGAAAAATTTGAGGTACCTGGCATGCATGTCGGTACGATCATGGAGTCGAATGATGCGAGTTTCTTTGAAGATATCTTTCCCATGAAGGATATGGCTACCTCATCTAATCAGGAGATGCCTAGTTCATCGAATCAGGAACCAGTTACAATTACCGAACCTGCCATTTTGATGGAACACTTTGAAAGTCCTGTGGAGGAGAACAATGAAGTTCCTACTAGGAGCAAGAGACAGAGGACTGCAAAGTCTTTTGGTGATGATTTTCTTGTGTATCTCATAGATGACACTCCCAGTTCTATTTCAGAGGCCTATGCATATGAAGATGCTGACTACTGGAAGGAAGCAGTTCGTAGCGAGATGGATTCCATCTTGGCGAATGAAACTTGGGAGATAACTGATTGTCCTTATGGGTGCAAACCTATAGGATGCAAATGGGTATTCAAGAATAAGCATAGGCCTGATGGTACTATTGAAAAGTACAAGGCTCGGCTCGTGGCTAAGGGTTATACCCAAAAGGAAGGCGAAGACTTCTTTGATACTTACTCACCTGTGGCTCGACTGATAACTATTCGAGTTCTACTTTCACTAGCTGCCTCACATGGTCTTCTCGTTCATCAAATGGATGTTAAGACTGCTTTCCTAAATGGAGAGTTGGATGAGGAAATTTATATGGAACAACCAGATGGGTTTGTAATAGATGGTCAGGAAGGAAAAGTGTGCAAGTTGCTGAAGTCTTTGTATGGACTCAAGCAAGCACCCAAACAGTGGCATGAGAAGTTCGAAAGAACTTTAACAGCTGCAGGCTTTGTTGTGTGAACGGTGACAAATGTGTGTACTATCGCCATGGTGGGGGTGAGGGAGTTATGCTTTGCTTGTATGTTGATGACATACTTATTTTCGGAACAAATCTGAATGTTATTAAGGAGGTCAAGGATTTCCTATCTCGCTGTTTTGAGATGAAGGATTTAGGAGTTGCTGATGTCATTCTGAACATCAAGTTATTGAGAGACGATGATGGTGGGATTACATTGCTTCAATCTCACTATGTGGAAAAGATCTTGAGTCGCTTTGGCTACATGGATCGCAAGCCCTCTCCAACACCATATGATGGTAGTGTGTTGCTTCGAAAGAATCGAAGAATTGCTAGAGATCAATTGAAGTATTCTCAGATTATTGGCTCGCTTATGTACTTAGCCAGTGCTACAAGACCTGATATCTCTTTTGCTGTTAGCAAACTGAGTCGGTTTGTCTCAAAACATGGAGATGTGCATTGGAAAGCTCTAGAAATAGTTTTGCGTTATTTGAAAGGCACTGCGAATTATGGAATTCACTACACCGGGCACCCAAAGGTGCTTGAAGGGTATAGTTACTCAAACTGGATCTCAGATGCTGATGAGATAAAGGCCACGAGCGGATATGTATTCACTCATGGAGGTGGCGTTGTTTCTTGGAAGTCTTGCAAGCAGACCATCTTAACGAGGTCAACAATGGAAGCAGAACTCACAGCACTAGATACAACTACGATCGAAGCAGATTGGCTTCGTTGGCTCTTGAATGACTTGCCGGTAGTTGAGAGACCTGTACCGGGTATCCTTATGAACTGTGACAATCATACTGTGATCACTAAAGTGAGCAGCTCAAAGGATTACATGAAGTCATCAAGACAAGTTCAGAGAAGGTTAAAGTCTGTCAGAAAAATGAAAAACTCCGGAGTTATTGCATTCCATTATATCCAAACGTCTAAGAATCTGGCAGATCCTTTTACTAAGGGTCTATCACGTAATGTGATAGATAATGCATCGAGGGAGATGGATATGAGACCCACAATATGAGTTGTTCACAGTGGTAACCTATTCTTTGTGATCGGAGATCCCGTGAATTAGATATGGAAGACAAGCTGTTGGTCAACTGGGAGGAGAGTACCCTTACTGTTAAAATACCACTCCATGAAGATTCAATACTCTCCTAATCTGCATGGCAGGTTGATGTATATCTTAATGTGTTCTAAGTGGCTCTTTGAAGCAGAGATGTTGTCCTGCAGAACATCTTTTGAAGAACGCACCTATATGAGTCTGATTGTTAAACGTCGCAATATATGAGAGTAGGGTTCTCTCTAGTAAACTCATGAAAGGTCTCGGAGTATGACGCATAAGCTCCACTCATGGGAAGACCCACGGTAGCCACGTATCGGTCAAGGGTTTATGTGAAGCTAGATTCGCAGAAAACTTGCAGTTTAAGGCCCAGTCCACTGTTCAAGTTGCTTACTAGTGTAGCATAGGGTACTAGGTGGAAGTTCAACTTAACAGTCTCCACTGCAGTACCGGTATATAAAACAGTTTTTTTAACCAAAGGCAAGTTTTGTGTGCCTCTTGGATCTGGTGGGGGATTGCTGGAATTTTTGTCTATTTGGGCCTAGCCCAATAGCAGTTTCAGAAATTCCTAATAAATCCTAGAGGCCCACGCAGCCCATTCGTGCAAGGCAAGAGGTGGAACTAAAGTTTAGTCCCACATTGCTAGTTTAGAGGAGTTGGACCTCTTTATAATGGAGGCTCCTTCCCACTTGTATGAGCATAAGAACAAGAGGACATCCACGCGCCTCCTCCTCCGCCGCCGCTTCGCCACGCCGGCCGTGGGTTATGGGAATGAGCCGAGCCGATGTCTAAATTTTTGCCACGCACTACGGGTATACGAAAGGTCACACGGAAGCTGAAAAGTTTTTGCGATAGTGGAGTTTGAATGCGAGGGAGGTCGCTCCTCTCAGAGAGACGTACCAGAACTTCTCCTTCCTCTTGCCACTGGTTCCAATCTCTGAGCTGATGTTGTCTTCCTCATCCCGGCTTGCGGCGTGCACCGCGAGTCGGGACAGTAGGCCTCCGAAACAACACCTCTTCGAGTCCTGTACGGGAGAAGGGTGATAAGGTTTTTGGGGAGTGCTCACGCGACCATCGACTTCGTGCCACACGGACGCCCGGACTCGACGACTACTTCCCGACGTCGACAACCTCCTCGACAACATGGAGGACACCGACCCCAAGTCCAAAGGCCTCTGCTCCGGCTGCTGTCCAGTACGTGTTCTTGTTTTTCCTGTTAGAGGTTCTGCCACAGTTCCTTGGTCTAGTGTTTGCCCTACACATGTTAGGATCTACCTCATATACGCATCTTGATCTACTGTCTGCTCGAGAGATGATCGGTTCTAGCTCATATATGCAGATGTTATTTACCTTCACTTTGTCAAAACGCATGACTTATTTTATCACTGCTATACTAGTCATGCTTTATCTAGTATTTCTGATAATAAAATCATTCGGTAAATTGCTCATATTTCCAACAATATGGTTCGGAGGAAGTACTACAATTCATAATTTTGTCTAAGTATATTCGTATTAAAACATAGTTGTGAAAAAGTATCTAAGATGACACATGCTGTATTGGTACGGAAAATGTCTTAGCAGAGTATGCGCATTTCACCGTACTAGTTGCCATGAAGAAACATTACCAATACTACAGCGAATAATGATGTGGCGGGCCACACCCATGTGTTGCATTTGTAGTTGCATCTGACGCCATCCACATCAGCAATGGACAGCCGCACCGGATTCTCGTACGATCATGCATGCGGCCACATCATTTTGGCACGTATTCAACACCTATATATGGTATAGTATTACATTTCTCTTGTGCAATGACTGAGACAGAACTGGATTATGCGGAATCGTGACCTCCACACGCACGTTACCGTGGCCCGTTAACAGTGACAGGGTTGTATCATGCGGGGGTGTATTGCGTGTGGCTAGGCGTGTGGCTTAGCAGAGGTTAGGGATGCCGTGTGGGGGCACCTCATCTCCAGCGAGGAGCCGAGGCACCGCACGATTGCCGCGTCACGTGCATGTTTATGCCATCGGTTGATTGGCAGCTCGTGAAACGTGCATCGCGTGTAGTAGGCCCACGACCACGAGTGACTGCTTGCTGAACGTCTGTGATGCGCATGCGCGGTGGGCACGGACAGCCGCGATGTTTGGAAAGTGAACTGCTCTCCTTCGGCGAGATGTGCAAAATATCGACCATTCGACCTAAATTTGCCAAAACTAAATAAAATAAAGGCCAAGACTCTACACTTGAGAGAGAGAGAGAGAGAGAGAGAGAGAGAGAGAGAACACCAATTTGTGAGGAAAGACTTGTGTGAGATCTGTGAGATTTATGAGATCGATTTTTTTTTTGAAAAAAATACATGTTCAAACGTTCTCAAAAAAGTTGTAGAAACACATCAATGTTTGATGTAGAACCTCAAAAAGTTTCAGCTCCTAATTCAACTTACATTAATAGAAACAAAAAAGAAAAAAATCAGAGTGAATAGTGGCAAAGTACTATTCACCCAAGACTGCTACTATTCACATTCGAAATTTGTCTTTTTGAATCTCTAAATGACTTTGAATTTTGAGCTGATTTTTTGGGAGTTGTAGACATACCCACATGAATGTTGTCAAATAATTTCAATTTTTTTTGAATGTCTAAATATGATTTTTTTTTTGGTTGATGTCATGATCTCACCTAAAAGTGAGATCTCATACAAGTTTCCAAACATTACAAAAGCTTTGAGCCCCTTTGAAAGAAATGCATATATATGTGAAGTTTTAGTCCAAGGTTCGTGCATTTTGATGAGCCCACACAAATTGAATTACATAATCTTATCCAGACTGCAAATCAAACCAAAGTGAAAACAACACTATTGGCACATTTCTCCCACAGCTAGAGTGCACAACCTATTTTACCATGTATGAGGCAAGGATTATTTAACAGACAGTGGTGCAAATAAAGAGAAAATAGACACATTTGATGGGAGGTTAGTTGAATAATGATGATATTTCAACCGGAAGTGAAAATAGTGCATTCAATGCTAGATGATTGTTGAACCCAAGATCACGAAACACATATGTTTCTAGGAAATAACTACTAATGAGCAATGCATCAATTCAAGAGCAAACCCTCACAGATATTTTGTTATCCTAGGATTTTCTACTTAGTGCATTCATTATTACCTTTTCTATTTACTTACACGGTTACACCTTAAATAGACAACAATACATTCTAGAAACCTCAAAAGGCTTCAGAGCTCGCTGCCATGATATCTAGTGGCATTAAAATATACATGAACACATATATATATTTACAATACATTTGAGTGGAAAAATATAATCTACAAAATACATTAAAAAAATTATTCATTACAATGTATAATAATTTTTTAAGCAACAATTTTTAAGAGGTGATCACTTGAAATGGAAACAAGTAACACCATTCCAATATATGCCTCAAATTTGGTGCAAGAAAAATGTCCACGGTCGGTGTTAAAAGTTACATAATGAAACCTATTATATATTAATATTTGGGTGCATTACAATAAGGTTAATTTGCTTTAACTATATTAGAAAACTTCATTGCAAAAAAGGATCAATATAAACTAAATTGGTTATGATCATATGCCAAGATAGTGGATTATGATTGTGAGGAAAGAAGGTTAAAAGTTTAGTGCAAATGTATGTTAGTGGACAACTGGATGCGGCATGTATCAGGCGAGTCAACGTCGTCAACACCGGGCTCATGTATGGGAGGTGTCTTGGGTCAGATGATGGTTGAAGGCATGTGATAGGGCTTGCTCAATAGCCGAAGGATGTATCAAACATGTATCAAACAACCGAAGGACAAATCAACTTCATTGTAATCAAACATGTATCATCTCTCAATATCAATGAAGTTAATTATTCGTTTGTATTTTTTCTTGTATTAATAATTCCATTAATAAATATCCTTTCTTATTTATTTAATTGTTCTAATTTAATTCCATTTCACTATTTGAATTGTACTTTATGCAAACAAGTCATTGAGTAACATATGACATGATTTGTGATCCAAATATGGAAAATAATGAGCAAAAGTCCCAACTTTACCACACTTGGCAAGGGACTTAGAAATGTTTTAAATTACCCGGATTTTGGATGCATGAATGCAATGCACATTGAAATAAGAAATTTCTGCTCTAGGGTAAACTATGGGTTGTCATAAGGGACCCATGTATGGGGGAAAATACAAATGAATCCATCGGCTTAGAGAAGAGATACATGTTGCTAAACAATGAAAAAAAATAGTAATGGCTTTGATCCAAATGACACATTAATGATTAGATATGTACAAGGTGGGTGTCTAAGTTATCCTTCTTGAAATCCTAGAAATTTGTTTGTGTTCACATGCCTCTACTTGATACGTGATAGTAGGGGCATTAAAACCTTAGAGGGATTGGGCTTTCGTGATACGTGATATGGTCGATGTAGGAGACACAAGTTGGTGCCACATGATCAACTGATGTGCACAAGGCACGCCGGACATTACGAGTAGGGTCAAGATTCGAAAGTGGGTGCCCCCCCCCTCCGAGTTGATTTATGTGACATACAAGTGGGAGACTGAACTCTGGTGAGGAAGGGGTGGTGACGGTGACGCGCGTTCGCCTCGCTTTAGTGCTTGTAGTCTTCGCTATGCTGTCTACTGACATGGATATAACTTATGTTATTCCTGTGTTCTTTGTATTGCCATGGCTTGATGAATAGATCGAAAGTTTCCTCGCATATAAAATACAATGAAAATGATGGCAAACCAGCATCATGGTTGGTGGAGGCTTCAGGCGAAGAACACTTTATTTTCCTCTACTCTTTCAATGAGAAGACAAGTCACCCCGTATAAAAGGAACATAATAAATAGAGGATAAAAAAGATGATATTGAGTGATTAGAAGAGTGTGAGTAAATATTCACACATTTTTTCAATTTGAAACTTAGAAGAGGTCCGTTATATTGATCTTAGCCTCACCGCCCCCGTCCCTAGTTCAAATTAAAAAGTGTTTATCGATAAAATTAATATGTTCTATTTTATAGTCCTTTTGGACCGAGAGCTTCACAAGACGGGCACTTAACAACACGCACTCAAACCTGGTGCCCTCGCGTCGCCTCCCCTCCTCAGATGGCTTGAGGCAAACCCTAGCTCCATCGCTATCTCTTCCTCCCCTGCTCTCTCACCTCGCCACCACCCAATGTGCCCGTTGGCAAAGCTAGTGCAAGGTCCATGGATGATGGCGGCTAGGCACTTGGTCAATTGATCAGTTGGCAGGATGAAGTGAGGTCGCCTGATCTGGGGTACTAAAGTGGGCATTTCTCAGAGGCATGAGGAAAAGCAGCAGCGTGGTTGGTGGAGGCTTCGGGCGCCTCGCGGTAGGTCAGGTGGAAAGTGGCACATGTGTCGTTCCCCTTTGCTGGATCTCCCCATATCCACCCACTGCCTTTATCATGGTGGCGATGTACCCCGATCTCCTATAGGAGTGGCAATCCTTCAGTGTTTGTGCGCGGCGACATGATGTGATGTGCATGTGGCGGCGTGAGACTGTGATGATGACTATGAATTAATGGTGTCGTTTCGAGGCTCGTCAGTGAGGTGTCATTCAGACCCATACCCTATATATCCTCCTCATTCCTACATAACAATAGGAGTAATTCTTATTTAATTTTATTTTCAATTAACCTAATGGTGGCTGGTTACTATTGAAAAGCATATTATCCCAATCCTCCCAAATTTACCAAGAAGATGAGAGAATGACTTTAGTAAATATTGGCATGGATGATACTTGTTGTTTTGTTACTTAGACCTTAGTGACGATTCTAAATACTAACTAGCATAGTGACCATTTAATTGTCTGGCTATATTTATTACGACTTCTATATTGTCATTGGTGTTTGTTCATTGCAGCTCTCATATCTATGAATCAAATTTTCATCAATTTGATATACACGGTCCTTTACGATTTGCAAGACTTAAGCCTCACCATACTTATAAGTTATAACTTAGACTTTCTACTGACCATTATATAATGGTGTCACTGTTTGTTCACTGTAGCATTTCTACGTACAAATTAAATCCACATAATCCTTGACGATTCATTTCCGGATTTAATCTACATAGTTTTTAGACAAGCAAGACCTTTCTTAATTTGCAACTTACTGGTAAATTACTAGTAGATTGCCATCTTCAATTAGTACATATGTGCTACATATATTGAATATCATCCATTGTTGCCTGTGCCTTATTATTTGATGGAACTTTCCATTATTTACTTAACTCTTGGATATCTTTTTTCCTTATGCATGATAATTATTTCTACTCTTTTATGTATCCTAGACTCAAATTGTTACACCATAATCAGAAGTGAGAGAGTACGTATGGACTTCAAGGTATCTACATATTCTTTTCCGACCAAACCCGGGGCCATTAATTATATATGTAAGCTATGCTGTTTTTCTTCTGGACTGCGGTTCCTTTTGTATATTCACTATTCTTTTCCATTTATTGCCAAAATAAATCTTATCTTAGGACTTATTTCCTTAATTAAACTTCAATTGTTATTTATAACTTGTTATTAGAGCAAGTTCTAATCCTCTGTTATAACTTCATAACGATCACAAAATTTCTACTACTTTAATAATATAATATAATAATGGATAGATACATGTGAATGGAGTAGTTAAGATAAACTTTATGAATGTCAGAGTGGGCATCAGCATATTCTTATCGGGTAGGGAGTTCAACGGGTGGTGAAATCAGGTAGAGCCTCATAGCCTCATAGGCGTATACAATGTAGCATGCTGCTTAGGGTTGATTAATGATTTCCTTTAGAATGACCCAAGTGAAAAGGGGAGAAATTAAAGTAACAGGATATGGATCTCATGACATCGCCCGCAGCATACACTTAACTGCTCTTGACTTTGTATGTAATTAACGATAGAGTTAAGCATGAAATGAAAACATGAAGCAGCTTCTTAGGATGGACTAATGCTTTATTTAGCGAGGGCCCAGGTGAGGGGGGAGGGGGTTTACAATAATTGGATATGGATCTAGTGACATAGCTCAGATCTAGTGACGTCGTTTAGACTCTTGACTTTTGTACATGGTTAACCATAGAATTAACTATTAAGCACACAGGAAAACCGTGAAGTACAGAAAAAAGTTAAAGGTATACTTGTATCTAAATAATGTGGTTCGTACACCAAGTTAACTAACGAATAAATCATCTAGTGGCATCGCTCCACGTCGTACTCTTAACTCGATATGTATGTGATTAATTAAATAGATAAGCACCCAGGAAAAACGTGAAGCAAACTAACAAGCCAAAGTATACCTTTAGCTTAATAATGCAGTTCGCAGAGCAAGCCTTGTCATAGTCTAATAAAAAATCATATGGATTTAATTACATCGTTCAAGACATAACCTTGACTTTGTATGTAATTAACTACAGGAATAAGAACCCAGGAAAAACGTGAAGCAAATCAACAAGTCAAAGTTTATATTTAGCTTAATATTTTAGTCCGTACACCAAGCCTTATAATAGTCTAATAAAAATCATATGGATCTAGTTACATCATTCATGACATACTGTTGACTTCATACACAATTAACTATTGAATTAAGTACGGTAAAAAAACTTAAATCAAACCAACAGGTTCAAAGTAATACTTTTAGCATAATAATGGAGTTTGTGCAAGATTCCCTACAATTTCAATATGTAATATCAAACAAATTCAATATAATCATTTTATAAAAGGCCGAAAATAATATATTTATTATGTTGTTAAAATTAGAGGTAAAAAACACTACCTTCGTCCACACCGAGGCTAAATAATTTGCTTAGTTGATTGCATAGTAAGTCCTAATTATGATGGTCAAGATTTAGAAACTCGACATCAAATGTGGAAGGTAACTTATGCATGCTCACATTAGCATTGGCATCAACCGAGTCAATCTGAATGACAATTTTTTATGTAAAGAAACATATTTTAACAGTGCAAATAAGACCATACATACTCGTCTACTCTACAAAGAAGTTACACTTAATTGGTTTGACAAAAATATTTAAAGACATAACATCCATGACTAACCCACCTGAGAGATCACTTATAGGTTATATATGTTCAATAAAATCAATTATCTCATATGCATAACTTCTAAAAAAATCATTTATTTCCAAATTGTATCTTTACGTGTATATTATCAATTGAAACTATTTGTATCATTAAAGTAACAAATTTTGAAGTGTGATAAAACCATCTGGTGATTATTATTCAAGTGAGGAGGATAATCACAAAATGATAATCATGCTTGGGTCTAACCCAATTATCCTTAAAATAAGAAGTAATTTTAGTTTTTTATTATAAAGAAACAGATGTCCAATTTAATTAATGTGACATTGATTTACATATGAATTTTGGAATGAGAGCTAACAATACCAGGCTTCACGAAAAAACACCACATGAAAACCTCAATACATAATTACAAACGAAATGTATGACACTATTATTATTATTATTATTATTATTATTATTATTATTATTATTATTATTATTATTATTATTGTTATTGTTATTGTTATTATTATTATTGTTGTTATTGTTGTTATTACGCAGATGAACAATGCATCTCCCTTTGTATATGACATTCGAAATACCAATAAAATGGGAAGTAACAAATGTGCTCCATATAAAAAACGTAGATAGTCCATAAATAGTTATGCTAAGAAGATTCTGTGTATAAAAAAAACTAGTTGGTGCATAGAAGGACACCTACTTTCTATGTAATTTTTTTAAATATTATTTTAGATTTGGAAACTATGCAATATATAACGACAGAGGAAAGAGGCCAACCTAACATACGTAAACAATATTGACATGCATGTGTGGCCTCTGTCGATATACATGGTAATAAGAAGTGGCCCGGCTTCGATAAAGGAGGGGAGATGACAGCATCGTGCCTTCATCTCGCTCCAGTGTTTGTATTCATCGCTAGGTGGTCTACGGACATGGATGTAATTTCTATTGCTTCTTGTGTTATTTGTACTGGCATGATAATTCAGGAATAGATCGGAAGTTTTTCCGCAAAAAAGTTGTCGAGAAAGTGGTAAACTGAGAAGACCAAAGAGTATATGCAAGTATATACATATCAAGAAGATGGCATACATGCTATCGGTTCACACTCGAGCTACATTTGGCCACATAATTAGGTTAGTAGAGGGTACTCCCGAAACAAACCCAGCGAGGCCCCCACATCTTCTGTTTGGGCAGCACAGGAGGCTCTTCCACCACCAGTGCAAAGGTCTCCTCCCCGCCCGTCCTCTTCCTGCCGCTGCCGATGGACATCGCCGGGGCGAAGCCCCGTGCGGCGGACGGCTTGATGGGCTGCGGCGGCCATCACGGGTGTGCCTCCTATTCGCAGATCCGGACGTGCCTCTGCGCGACTGCCGGCTTTCGACGGCCTTGCAGAGGGCGGTGGCGTGTGGGCTTGGAGCCGACATAGTGCTCCAGTCGGGAGGCGCCATGTTAATCTTGCGGTTGTGTCCAACGGTGTGCTCCATCATCGGTGTTTGTCCTAGTGGTGACCACTCAGGCCTGTGGCGGCGGACTTGCTGCAGATTGCGGATGCCACAGAAAGATCTTCATGAGGGTACCTCTCTCCAGGTCCGATGGTTGACTTCGGCGGGGAGATGCAAACTATGGATGACGACTTGACCCAAAGGGATGGTTGTGAAGTGGCGGTGGTTGCGCATCGTGTATAGTTGCTGGAATGACGGAAAAATGGTGGCGACAACACCTAAGTGACGTCGATATTTGGTGCTACTCGAGCACCCAGCCTCGAGCTCCGGGTTGAAAGCCTAGGTCTGACCTGCATTGGTTATACATGGCAATGACGATGTTTTTACATCATTACTTTTTTGAAGGCATTGTTCGGACATACTCCGACTAATTCTTCTAGGTGAAAACCTAGTTTCTGACGTTGAATGATTGAATGCGGTGATGGCGACATTTGTGTGGCGTTTCCTTCTTGAAGGCGTTGCTGTTGAAGATCCTAGTTGTCCGTGTGGTGTCATGAAGTAGTTAATGCGGATATGGTCATTGTTGTAGTTTGCTCTTCGCGAATTAGTTCTTTTTTCTTTTCTCCTCGCCTATAAATATCTTTGATCTTATATGACTTTGCTCTTTGTCGGCGTGTTTTTGTGTGAGTGCGTTGGTGTTGGTTATGTACATTCTACCTATGCAGAGACCGGATGCATACTTACTGTGTTTGTATTCTATTGATGCTTTATTTTGAGCGCAAAAATTCATCATTTGTCAAAAAAAAATGCCATCGGTTAGAACAACTGACGGATCCATGGTAAATATGATATGGGTATGACCGAGCATATCATACGAGAACATGATGTTGTGGTGGCAACAATAAAGGTTGGAATCACAAATCATGTCAAGTATAGAATTAACCATTTTAGTTGTGCTTAAGAATGCAACCGACACAAACAACATGTGTAGAATCAGAATATATAAATAGTTAAATACAACCTAAAGTAGTAAGTGCTAGAAAATGATTACATAATTTCTCCAGAATATGCGACGATGAATAAACGACGTTAGATGACAAGGGACAATATAAATTAGTGTAAGGTAAGCATGTGTGAAGAATTTAGATATATGAATTGCAATCTGTATTTTTAATTTATTAAAGTTGCTAATGATGAGGCGGGTGTATGTAGAGAACCTAAGTTTTAAGTCATCAAATAGTTGGCTGAAAAATCTCCAGTAGATATTTAAAATCATTGTAACGACGTGATCATGCTTTTGTTTCTAACTAACAAGCGATGATGAATCATGCATAGATAGAGAAAATGCGGCACTGCAACTTTTCTACTACCATTGTTCTAAAAAATGGTTTTCTGCCATTAGCAATTAACACAGAAAATTATTTCAATTTGTCAGGTAAAATTTATATAGTTTTAGTCCTCCGAATTTATAATTTTGTCCAGGTATGTTCATATAGAAAACACTCACCAAAGTTGTGCAGACCAAGTCACATATATGGCATGAATAAAAATCTAGCCGAGCATCCTAGTTGCCGTGGAAAAAAAGGAACACAAAATATTCTCGTACGATCACCAGTTGCATTAATCAACTATTTAAGGTACCGTTTAACGCCATCCACATCAGCAATTGGCAGTGCCACAACATATTCTCGTACGATCATGCGGCCACATTATTTTGGCACGCATTCAACACCTGTATATAGTCCGTGTATATAGTACTATTATGACAGCTGTGCAGTTTTGGTTTCGTGTGAAGTGGCTGAGACCTCATTGGATTATGCGGAATCGTGACCTCCACACGCAGAATAATGTAACGGTGACAGAGTTGTATCATGCGGGCGTGAATCGCGTGTGGCATGGCAGAGGATAGGGACACCGGGCGGGAACGCCTTATCTCCAGCGCGGCAGCGCGGAGCCGAGGCACCGCATGTTCCATCGCCACGTGCGTGTGTATGCCATCTGTTGGCAGCTCGTGAAACGTCCATCGCGTGTAGTAGGCCCACGACCACGAGTGACGCTGAAAGTGCTACCGCACCTTACACAATTACACTACCGTGATACGGTAACCAGGGCCGTTAGATCTGTGATTCAACCGAGAGTGTCGCTCGATGTCTTGTACTCCAAATAGATCATCTACTCGAGGCTCAAGCAATCCATCAACTATTTCACCAACCCCTCTCTATCTCTACTGACATGGTAGCAGCCTAACTGATCCAACCCTAGCGGTCGCCCGCCGCTAACGTCGCCGCCCTCGGGGTGGCCAGCCTCTATGACCGCATCCGGGGCCACGCCGCCGTATCTAGGGTTCGTCCGCCGATCGCATTGATCGGCTGCCCTAGAGAGTCTTTTTTTCGATCAATTGATCCGGATTTTTCTCTCTCGCCGGTCGTTTGATTGGTGTTCTTTTTTAATTTTCGGATCTATAAATGGATTTTCGTCGCTCGCCGCCGTCCGTGGTCTACAAGGCGCATACACTCTATCGACATCTTCGTCATCTCGATTGGATCTGAATCGGGCCTCTCGTTCTCGCCCGCGACTCCGCGTCGATCCACACCGCGTGCCGCGTGCGTGGCCGTGCCTGATGCATGTTGCATGCACGGTGGCTGCTTGTGCATGCTGCGTCCCGTGGTGGTGGAGGCTGCTACCTGCTAGTGCGTTTGCGCGCATCGAGCGCACCTTCTTTGCACCGCTGGGTGTCCCTGCTCGGTTGCACGCTGCTGGTATGTCCGGTCATCTAACGTATGTCGTCCGGTCTGATCGGCCGCACGTCGGTGCCTTCGTTAGCTTTCTCCACGAGTAACAGCGCATCCCTCCACCGACTTTGAGCAACACGCTGCCGCTACGTTGTTCCTTTAGACCGCAGCGTCGCCGTTATATGGTTTTTTTCCCGCTGCTGCACTGATCCACGCACTGCTACTGTGTCGCCTCTTTGGGTTATTGTGCCGTGATCCACTGCTGTCCGGAGGCCGTCCGCTTCCGGCCGTCCTCGTGGCTGCACCAACCCTCGTGTTGCCGTTGTGTGGCCTCATCAAGTCGTAGCGAAGGTGGCACGCGGTCTCTGCCATCACCCCGTGGTTCTTTCCGTGGCTGTACCGTGCTGCGCTGCTGCTGCATCGCCCCTTCGGGCCATAGTGCTGCGGCCCACGTTCCACTGCCGCTCCGAGGCCGTCCATTTCAGGACGTCCCCGTAGCTGCACCGACCCTCGCGTTGCCGCCGCGTCTCCCCATCGACTATAGCGACTGTGGCACACGGCCCCTGCCGCCGCCCTGAGGTCTTCCCCGCCGTAACCCCGACCCGCGCACTGCCGCTGCGTTGCCCCTTCGGGCGGTGGATACCGCGGCACACGGTCCACTTCGGCGTCCATGTGCGCCGACTTCGGTCTGGTATGCGCCGCGCCATCTTCCTAGACGCGGGAACGCCACCGTCCGCGCCGGTCTTCGTCACGCTGTCGGGTTCTTCCTCGCCAACTTCAAGCACCGTCGTCGCGCTCCTAGCCGCCGCCGCTCTTCTTCCCGGTCCGCGGTGACTATCTTGACACTGGCCACCTTGACTCAACATCGACCATGTGACGCCCCAAGACCGGAGCTTCAGTTGCCTTCCAGGGTTTCCGAGTTTTGTCGTGTGATTTGTTTTGTCTGTGCATTCATCATGTCATCTCTTGCATTGCATCATCTCATCATGCCTTCATATCATTAATTTTAAAACTCAACTAAATAAAATCGTATGGATCTTCGGTCCATTTAAATCGAGGGAAGGTTGACTTCTCTTTATAACATATCCTCCAAATATTTAGGAAGCTATATTAAACCATTCCATAACACATTTGCGCGGTTCTTCAAATTTCCTTTTTATCCAACTCAACTTCTTTTCTTCCTTTGGTGCCTTTTAAGTAAAATTGAGTTGCAATTTTACTTTATCCACAAATGTTCCAAATCAGCCCATAAATCACATCTACCGTGTAGGGCCATCTCTTATAATTTCAACCCATTTGGAGTTCATTCAAATGGGTTTCGAAATTCAAACATGTCGAGTTAAATTCAACATGTGTGGATTTTACCTTCTCTAAAAATCCTCGGGTCATTTTTGTTAAATTCCTCATATTTTTATGAGTCCAGAAAAATTGTCCTCGTTCCCAAATTCTTTCCCTAACCCTCTCTTTCTTTTTGTCTCTCTTTATTTGTTTTCTGCTAAGAAAATATAAGAGAGGGAGAGAGAGTGCCTAGCCGGCCTCTTAGGCCCAGCTCTAACCAGCCAGCCCAAAGCCTAGCTGGCCCAAGGCCCACCTAAACCCTTCCTAACCCTAGCCCCGAAGGCCAGCCCAGCCTCTCTCCCTCGACTCCCTCCAGCGCCGTCGCGCCGCCCGCATCCCATCTCCTTCCTCTCGCTCGAACCCCCCTCCTCTCGGTCCCTTTTCCCCTTCGTTCTCCTCCTGGCGCCGCCACTCACAAGGAGAGAGGAGCAGAGCCCCACTCCTCCCGATCCACCACGTCGGCGACCCCTCCGACCGCCTTGCCGCCTTCCCCGCATCCCTTCTCCACCCGAGCTGCTCCTCCTCACCTCGTCTCCCTCGTCGTGGCTGCCCACGAGGCTCCTGCCGCCGGCGCCTCTTCTGGCCGGATCCGCCGCCATCTCTCCCTCCTGCCGCCTCGTCCCGTCCCTGGCCCCTCCTCGAGCGCTTCCTCCACCGCAACCATGCCCTGTCGCCTCCGGTCGCTGCGACCAGAGCGCCGCCATCCTCTGCTGCCTCGGCGGACCTCCGTCCTCCGCCTTCTCCCTCCCGCAGATCCTCCTGCTGCTGTTTTGCCACACCACCACGCTACCCGAGCCTCCTCCGCTTGAGCTCCACCTCCTGGTACCCCGATGGCACTTGCTGCCATCTCTGCTGCTCGTTGCCGTTGCCGCTTTGCTTGCCTTGGGACCCGTGTAGCCTCCCCATGTACTGCGATCGCCGCTGCTCACGAAGATCAAAACCGAGGCATGTGTGCTCCACTGCTAGTTTCGTGGACGACGAGTACCTCTACGATGACCCTAGATGTCTACGAGCTGTGTATCACTACAGGCGGTGTGTTTTTGTCAAGTCCGACTACGGCGTGCACGACTGCATTCGTTGTGGATTTCGTCAAGTACCCCTTCGGATATGCCAAGGTCGACTACGCTCGGCGATGTGACAAGTACCTCTACCGACGACCCCGGACATCTACGAATACGTGTACCACTACCGTCGCCGTGTACCACTACGCCCAAGTTCCACTACAAGATGTACCACTACCATCTCCGAAGACCCGTGTACCACGAGCGGCAAGTTCAACTACGAAACGCGTACGACTACTTCCACGACGTCCGTGAAACACTACTTCCACTACCGTCGCGAGAACGACTACCTTCCCCTACGACCCGTGACCGACTACTTCCCTCGACGATTTTGAACCGCCCCGAAACGCACGCTTCGAAGGTATAACCGCCGAGAACGACCGCCGTGAACGAATGCATATGTTGTATGAGATGCTCGAGTTTGCACCGTGTCCGAAATTGTCGCTCGCTTGTTGCCCCTCTTTTGCCATTCTACCGTCCCGTGGGAACCCGGAATCCGGGATCACCCCACCATCTTGCATGACACGCTCACGCCCACTTCTTTTGCACCGGTATCTCAATCGAGTTATCGGAACCGGAATGTTGCCGTGGCACCATTTCCGTTGTCGTTGCCGTGGCACCCTTTTTTCGTTTCCGCCACGACGACAAATGCTTCATATCATGCTCATGTTAACGTTTTCATAAAAACTGCATAAAACTTGTATATGTCATCCGCATCATGATAACAACATTTAAATGTTTATAATTGTTGTTTGCATTAATTTGCTTAATTGCCATGCTAAAATGATTTATTTCATAACTAAATAACCGTAGCTCGGATTTAAATAATTTATATATGTAAATGGGGTAGGAAAATGCCTAGTTTAACATGGTAGCATTACTTTGCATATTTAACAACATTAAAACTGTGTTTAGGGCAGAACAGTAGCAAATTCGAAATATGCATATGGGGTTTTACCGGAATTGTTGTTTGTTGTTCCGGCCTCATTTAAATTTGCCTAAATAGTTAGTTTACTTATGCCTCACCTCTTGCCATGTTTAACAACATTTAATATTGTTGAGTACCTAACCGGGAGTGAACTAAATAATTGATGTGGTGTTTTGTCAACATGCAACTCGTTGCATATTGAGCTCCACTTAATTTGTAGTGTTGTTTGTTGCACTTTGCCATGCCATGCTATTTAAACCGGACATGCATCATACTCGCTTGTGCATCATGCCATGTTCATGTGATGGTTGTTTTACTATGTTGTTTGCTTCTTTCCGGTTTGCTTCCCTCGTTAGCTTCGGTTCCGTTCCGGAGTTGTGAGGATTCGTTCGACTACGTCTGTTTGTCTTCTTCATGGACTCGTTCTTCTTCCTTGCGGGATTTCAGGCAAGATGACCATACCCTCGAAATCACTTCTATCTTTGCTTGCTAGTTGCTCGCTCTTTTGCTATGCCTATGCTACGATGCCTACCACTTGCTATATCATGCCTCCCATGTTGCCATGTCAAACCTCTAACCATCCTTTCCTAGCAAACCGTTGTTTGGCTATGTTACCGCTTTGCTCAGCCCCTCTTATAGCGTTGTTAGTTGCTGGTGAAGATGAAGTTTGTTCCTTGTTGGAACATGGAGATGTTGTTCCTTGTTGGAACATGTTTACTTGTTGGGATATCACAATATATCTTATTTAATTAATGCATCTATATATTTGGTAAAGGGTGGAAGGCTCGGCCTTATGCCTGGTGTTTTGTTCCACTCTTGCCGCCCCTAGTTTCCGTCATACCGGTGTTATGTTCCCGGATTTTTGCGTTCCTTACACGGTTGGGTGATTTATGGGACCCCCTTGACAGTTCGCTTTGAATAAGACTCCTCCAGCAAGGCCCAACATTGGTTTTACCATTTGCCACCTAAGCCTTTTTCCCTTGGGTTCTGCAGACTCAAGGTTCATCTTTATTTTAACCCCCGGGCCAGTGCTCCTTCGAGTGTTGGTCCAAACCGTCAGCCGCCGGTGTACCAGGCAACTCGGGTTCGCCTATCGGAAGTTTGGACAATCCGGTGTGCCACGAGACCGAGATATGTGCAGCTCCTATCAGGATTTGTCGGCACATCCGGCGGCTTTGCTGGTCTTGTTTTATTCTTGTCCGAAATGTCTTGTAGTCCGGGATTCCGAGATCGATCGGGTCTTCGGTAGAAGGAATATCCTTCGTTGACAGTGAGAGCTTATAATGGGCTAAGTTGGGACACCCCTGCAGGGTATTATCTTTCGAAAGCCGTGCCCGCGGTTATGAGGCAGATGGGAATTTGTTAATGTCCGGTTGTAGAAAACCCGAAGTTGATCTTATTTAAAATACATCAACCGCGTGTGTAACCGTGATGGTCTCTTCTCGGCGGAGTCCGGGAAGTGAACACGGTGTTGGAGTTATGTTTGACGTAAGTAGTTTCAGGATCACTTCTTGATCATAGTTGTTCGACCGTGCTTTTGCCTTCTCTTCTCGCTCTCATTTGCGTATGTTAGACACCAGATATGCTAGTCGCTTGCTGCAGCTCCACCTCACTACCCTGTCCTCCCTTTAAGCTTAAATAGTCTTGATCTCGCGGGTGTGAGATTGCTGAGTCCCTGTGACTCACATATACTTCCAAAACCAGTTTGCAGGTGCCGATGAAACCGTGCAGGTGACGCACCCGAGCTCAAGGAGGAGCTCGATGAAGATCTTGCTCTTTGTGTTGTTCCGTTTCAGTTGATCAAGAGTGGAGGCCTGTTGGGTCGATCGGGGATCTGTGTAGCTTTTGGGGTAGTCTTCTTTTATTTTGGTTCCGTAGTCGGACCTTGATTGTATCTGTATGATGTAATGTTTTACTCATGTATTGTGTGAAGTGGCGATTGTAAGCCAACTATGTAGCTCTTTCCCTTATGTATTACATGGGTTATGTGAAGATTACCTCACTTGCGACATTGCTTTCAATGCGGTTATGCCTCTAAGTCGTGCTTCGACACGTGGGAGATATAGCCGCATCGAGGCGTTACAAGTTGGTAATCGAGCCTTCGACTTAGGAGCCACCGCTTGATTGTTTCTTTGGCGTTGTTGAGTCTAGAACGGAAAATGTTTTGAGTCTTAGGATTTTATATATCGGAGAGTAGGATTCTTTTTACTCCTCAGTCCCTTCGTCGCTCTGGTGAGGCATCCTGACGTAGATGTTTTGACTTTTCTCTCCTCAAATTTCACTAAATTTTTTTTAGGATCACGCGGGTATCTTGGAATCGTTCCGATGGTTTTGTGACGAGAACATTGTTCTTGGTGCCTCCTGACATTTAGGGGTTGTGGCAGTATCCCGGGGAGTTGAGCTCCGAGGTGTTGTCGTCACAATTTTATCGTTGCTTGATTCTGGAATACCTGAGTTTTGCCGACATCGAAAATCTCTTTTGTGCAGTTGTTGGTGAGATAACCTCGATAACCCAGTACTGGGGCGAGTTCGAGAGTATTGCCATGACTCGTATAACGGATGCTTTTTCGAAGGTCGAGGTAAACGATTTCCGAAGGTTTCTTGGTTATGTGTTGAAGGATGGATACAATTTGGATCTAGGTATTGTTAGTTTGGGTGATATATTTTGTGTCCCCTGTATCCCCAACACCAGATTGCATAACCAGAAAGTTTCGGGAGTTTATAAGTGGGAATTCAAGTAGCTCCTAGAATATCTTTCTGACAGATGCTTGATATGGGATTGGGTAAATCTCTATCATATGTATTTGTTCCGGCTTATTCCGCAAGACAAATCCTTTGTTTTTGTTTTGTTTTTGTGGTATTCGAGTTGCTTCAATGTCAAGTGTTGATTCCATACCTTTCCTAAATGGTGTTCTCATATTGCTATGTGAATACTAATCCTTCTTGATCATCGAGGTCGTCATGTTAATTTTTTTTCCCAACCGGCGTGCTTCTCTTCAAGTGAATCCGATCATTCCAACATTCGTAAGATCAATTCTAAGCTTTTTCTCAACGGTGTTCGTTTCATCCGACCCAAGTTGCCTTTGTTTTCCCGCCCTCCCACCCTTTTTCTTCAAGGACTCAGATTTCTTAATCAAGCATCCATTTTACTGCTGTGAAGTTTCTTCATTCTTTTCCTTTAATGTTTTATCCGGTGATTTCTCATGAAGACGCTAAGGAAGTTTCAACCTTATCATTGTTCCATTCTAATTTTCTTCTCCGGTGGATTTAAATCAAGTTTTCAGTGTTGATCGTATTCTTTTCATCGTTTCAAATGCTTTCTCATGTCGGTGCATCTCTTAATCATCCACTTCTCGCTATTCATTTGTTCTGGAGTGTTGAAGATATCTCAGAAGATTCGCATTTCCATTCCCAATCCTTTCAAGCTATCTGGAGATAATTATCTCATTCAAGCCATTTAATTCAACCGGCGCAATCTCTCTTTAAATCGTTAAACGGTGTTTCTTTTGAGTGGGCCCTAACCCACAGGTCTTTTCCCAGGATCTTACCTAACTCTTCTAATTTTCAGGAGCTATTCCCAAATTCATTGCAAAGTTTGACGTAAGAATGAGTTATCATCAGTCAAAGATCTTTCTCCAAGATCGCTTTCAAATTCTTTTTCATTGTGGGCTCAACATCTTTGCTTTTCATTCTCCCGGAGTATCTCTGTAATTTTGGTGGTGTTTCTCGTCGTCAGTTGAAGACCGAAGAAGAGTTTCTCTTTAATCTTGCTCCATTCTCTTCAAGATTCATGGTTCTAGCTTCGTGCCATCCTCATAATTGTTTTAGATTGTGAGAATTCTTTTCACCCATCCGGAGCAATTCAGGAGTCTTTTCAGTTTGATTCTTCGGAGCCCATCATCTCAGAATTATTCATTCCAGCTTTCAGCTCTCGTTCTCCAAATCTTACCGGTGCATCATTCAAGTATTCACTAATCAGTTCATGATCTCTCCGTTCTCATGTATCTAAATCCCCTCAAATATCTTCATTCGTTTTCCAATTCTTCCTGGTGAATTGTGCCTTCGCTACGTTCATTCTCAATTCTTACGGTGGTTCGTTCAAGATTTCACTTCCTTTGTTATCATATCAATTTATTCGTTGTTTCAATCCTACCGGTGGTTCGTTGAAGACCTTCCCAAGTTTGCTCCATATCTATCTTAATCCTTTCTACGAGAATAAGTAGTATGCCAAATCCATTGTCATCAATTTAATTGGTGAAGGATGAGCATAATGTAATTCTTATTCTTGTTTCATCGAGTAAATTCAATTCCTTATTCCGGAGGTTCATCAAAATTCTTGATTTCATTTGTTCATCTTTCTTATCCGAAGCTCCAAGTTTTCTGTATTATCTCATCGCGAAGCTTCATCTTATCACTGCATGGTTTTACCTGGTGTTTTCAACTTCTCTTTTCTTTTTATCATCCTTTTATTACCGGAGTTCTTCATGGAGGCTCTACATGATGGTTTGTCAAGGATTCCTTTCATTCTTCAATTGTTCATCAAGATTTCTCTCGGAGTTAAGATCCGTCAAGCCATACTCAAAAATAAACATGGTGCTCAACACATGTTTTGTTTTGAGGAGTTCAAATATTCTTCTTCTTGCATTCCGAAGTGCAATTCTTTCTACCTTATCTCTTGAGATGGTGTTATGTCATTCTTGACAATTTCCCTTCGTGTTTCTTGATTCACAAGTTGTCAGGAATAAGATATTTAAATCCATCATTTCTCTTCGTTCACGAGATCTTTTCAACCCAACAATTTATTCGTTGGTGTTATCTTGGTTTAGATTTCACCTAAAGCCTTTCCGAAGGAATGTTGCTATTTGTGGTGCTTATCAATGATCCAAGTTTTCCTCCTATCCTCTCAATGAAAGAAGTTTTCATCTCCGTGTTGCTCTCAATCCAATCAATTGTTTCCGTTGGTGGCAGAAGCTCACCTCATAATGTTGAGATGTTTCCATAAGTCCACTACAAGGTTATTCTTTTCGTTGTTGGTTTTCCAACAACTCCGTTCTATCCTTCTTTTAAGGGTGCTTTCCAAACTCATTTGTGGTAGAAGTTGTCATTTTTCTTCTCCATTCCTTTATTCCTATGATCTATCTTCTATTATTTCTTCCAGAGGCATTGTGATGTTGCTCTCTTCGACCCATCTTCTTGTTTTGTCAAGACCATGTCCTTTTTCTTGCATTATCCATTTAACCGGAGTGTTGTGTCTTCTCTTCAAGTTCTTTTCATCTTATCAAGTTTTCCTTCTTCTTTTAGTCGGAGTGCTGCCCAAATTTTATCAATCTTATTCCTTGTCTATCTAGTTTTAACCGGAGTGGTTTCAGTATCTATCTTATCACTAAACCTCTTGGTTCTCGTCGTATCCCTTGTTCCTCTTTTCTAACAGAGTGTTTTCAACTTTCTTCATCTTCGTTGTTTTCTTTCTTTCATTTTGTTCAACCTCTCAAGGTTCTTTGGTTTCACTCGTTTGTCAGAGAAACAACTTAGTTTTACCTCTTTCTTCTTCCGTTTTCTCTCCGGTGCCATCCCAGATCTCGGGACGAGATCCTCTCGTAGTGGTGGAGTGTTGTGACGCCCCAAGACCGGAGCTTCAGTTGCCTTCCAGGGTTTCCGAGTTTTGTCGTGTGATTTGTTTTGTTTGTGCATTCATCATGTCATCTCTTGCATTGCATCATCTCATCATGCCATCATATCATTAATTTTTAAAACTCAACTAAATAAAATCGTATGGATCTTCGGTCCATTTAAATCGAGGGAAGGTTGACTTCTCTTTATAACATATCCTCCAAATATTTAGGGAGCTATATTAAACCATTCCATAACACATTTGCGCGGTTCTTCAAATTTCCTTTTTATCCAACTCAACTTCTTTTCTTCCTTTGGTGCCTTTTAAGTAAAATTGAGTTGCAATTTTACTTTATCCACAAATGTTCCAAATCAGCCCATAAATCACATCTACTGTGTAGGGCCATCTCTTATAATTTCAACCCATTTGGAGTTCATGCAAATGGGTTTCGAAATTCAAACATGTCGAGTTAAATTCAACATGTGTGGATTTTACCTTCTCTAAAAATCCTCGGGCCATTTTTGTTAAATTCCTCATATTTTTATGAGTCCAGAAAAATTGTCCTCGTTCCCAAATTCTTTCCCTAACCCTCTCTTTCTTTTTGTCTCTCTTTATTTGTTTTCTGCTAAGAAAATATAAGAGAGGGAGAGAGAGTGCCTAGCCGGCCTCTTAGGCCCAGCTCTAACCAGCCGGCCCAAAGCCTAGCTGGCCCAAGGCCCACCTAAACCCTTCCTAACCCTAGCCCCGAAGGCCAGCCCAGCCTCTCTCCCTCGACTCCCTCCAGCGCCGTCGCGCCGCCCGCATCCCATCTCCTTCCTCTCGCTCGAACCCCCCTCCTCTCGGTCCCTTTTCCCCTTCGTTCTCCTCCTGGCGCCGCCACTCACAAGGAGAGAGAGGAGCAGAGCCCCGCTCCTCCCGATCCACCACGTCGGCGACCCCTCCGACCGCCTTGCCGCCTTCCCCGCATCCCTTCTCCACCCGAGCTGCTCCTCCTCACCTCGTCTCCCTCGTCGTGGCTGCCCACGAGGCTCCTGCCGCCGGCGCCTCTTCCTGGCCGGATCCGCCGCCATCTCTCCCTCCTGCCGCCTCGTCCCGTCCCCGCGGCCCCTCCTTGAGCACTTCCTCCACCCCGCAACCATGCCCCGTCGCCCTCCGGTCGCTGCGACCAGGAGCGCCGCCATCCCTCTGCTGCCTCGGCGGACCTCCGTCCTCCGCCTTCTCCCTCCCCGCAGATCCTCCTGCTGCTGTTTTGCCACACCACCATGCTACCCCGAGCCTCCTCCGCTTGAGCTCCACCTCCTGGTACCCCCGATGGCACTGCTGCCATCTCTGCTGCTTCGTTGCCGTTGCCCGCCTGCTTGCCTTGGGACCCGGTGTAGCCTCCCCATGTACCTGCAGTCGCCGCTGCTCCTGAAGATCAAAACCCGAGGCATGTGTGCTCCACTGCTAGTTTCGTGGACGACGAGTACCTCTACGATGACCCTAGATGTCTACGAGCTGTGTATCACTACAGGCGGTGTGTTTTTTGTCAAGTCCGACTACGACGTGCACGACTGCATTCGTTGTGGATTTCGTCAAGTACCCCTTCGGATATGCCAAGGTCGACTACGCTCGGCGATGTGACAAGTACCTCTACCGACGACCCCGGACATCTACGAATACGTGTACCACTACCGTCGCCGTGTACCACTACGCCCAAGTTCCACTACAAGATGTACCACTACCATCTCCGAAGACCCGTGTACCACGAGCGGCAAGTTCAACTTCTGAAACGCCAGACGACTACTTCCACGACGTCCGTGAAACACTACTTCCACTACCGTCGCGAGAACGACTACCTTCCCCTACGACCCGTGACCGACTACTTCCCTCGACGATTTTGAACCGCCCCGAAACGCACGCTTCGAAGGTATAACCGCCGAGAACGACCGCCGTGAACGAATGCATATGTTGTATGAGATGCTCGAGTTTGCACCGTGTCCGAAATTGTCGCTCGCTTGTTGCCCCTCTTTTGCCATTCTACCGTCCCGTGGGAACCCGGAATCCGGGATCACCCCACCTTCTTGCATGACACGCTCACGCCCACTTCTTTTGCACCGGTATCTCAATCGAGTTATCGGAACCGGAATGTTGCCGTGGCACCATTTCCGTTGTCGTTGCCGTGGCACCCTTTTTTCGTTTCCGCCACGACGACAAATGCTTCATATCATGCTCATGTTAACATTTTCATAAAAACTGCATAAAACTTGTATATGTCATCCGCATCATGATAACAACATTTAAATGTTTATAATTGTTGTTTGCATTAATTTGCTTAATTGCCATGCTAAAATGATTTATTTCATAACTAAATAACCGTAGCTCGGATTTAAATAATTTATATATGTAAATGGGGTAGGAAAATGCCTAGTTTAACATGGTAGCATTACTTTGCATGTTTAACAACATTAAAACTGTGTTTAGGGCAGAACAGTAGCAAATTCGAAATATGCATATGGGGTTTTACCGGAATTGTTGTTTGTTGTTCAGGCCTCATTTAAATTTGCCTAAATAGTTAGTTTACTTATGCCTCACCTCTTGCCATGTTTAACAACATTTAATATTGTTGAGTACCTAACCGGGAGTGAACTAAATAATTGATGTGGTGTTTTGTCAATATGCAACTCGTTGCATATTGAGCTCCACTTAATTTGTAGTGTTGTTTGTTGCACTTTGCCATGCCATGCTATTTAAACCGGACATGCATCATACTCGCTTGTGCATCATGCCATGTTCATGTGATGGTTGTTTTACTATGTTGTTTGCTTCTTTCCGGGTTGCTTCCCTCGTTAGCTTCGGTTCCGTTCCGGAGTTGTGAGGATTCGTTCGACTACGTCTGTTTGTCTTCTTCATGGACTCGTTCTTCTTCCTTGCGGGATTTCAGGCAAGATGACCATACCCTCGAAATCACTTCTATCTTTGCTTGCTAGTTGCTCGCTCTTTTGCTATGCCTATGCTACGATGCCTACCACTTGCTATATCATGCCTCCCATGTTGCCATGTCAAACCTCTAACCATCCTTTCCTAGCAAACCGTTGTTTGGCTATGTTACCGCTTTGCTCAGCCCCTCTTATAGCGTTGTTAGTTGCAGGTGAAGATGAAGTTTGTTCCTTGTTGGAACATGGAGATGTTGTTCCTTGTTGGAACATGTTTACTTGTTGGGATATCACAATATATCTTATTTAATTAATGCATCTATATATTTGGTAAAGGGTGGAAGGCTCGGCCTTATGCCTGGTGTTTTGTTCCACTCTTGCCGCCCCTAGTTTCCGTCATACCGGTGTTATGTTCCCGGATTTTTGCGTTCCTTACGCGGTTGGGTGATTTATGGGACCCCTTGACAGTTCGCTTTGAATAAGACTCCTCCAAAGAAGGCCCAACATTGGTTTTACCATTTGCCACCTAAGCCTTTTTCCCTTGGGTTCTGCAGACTCAAGGGTCATCTTTATTTTAACCCCCGGGCCAGTGCTCCTTCGAGTGTTGGTCCAAACCGTCAGCCGCCGGTGGCCACCAGGGGCAACTCTGGGTTCGCCTATCGGAAGTTTGGACAATCCGGTGTGCCCTGAGACCGAGATATGTGCAGCTCCTATCAGGATTTGTCGGCACATCCGGGCGGCTTTGCTGGTCTTGTTTTATTGCTGTCGAAATGTCTTGTAGTCCGGGATTCCGAGACTGATCGGGTCTTCCCGGTAGAAGGAATATCCTTCGTTTACCTTTAGAGCTTATAATGGGCTAAGTTGGTACACCCTGCAGGGTATTATCTTTCAAAGCCGTGCCCGGTTATGAGGCAGATGGGAATTTGTTAATGTCCGGTTGTAGAAAACCCGAAGTTGATCTTATTTAAAATACATCAACGGCGTGTGTAACCGTGATGGTCTCTTCTCGTGGAGTCCGGGAAGTGAACACGGTGTTGGAGTTATGTTTGACGTAAGTAGTTTCAGGATCACTTCTTGATCATAGTTGTTCGACCGTGCTTTTGCCTTCTCTTCTCGCTCTCATTTGCGTATGTTAGACACCAGATATGCTAGTCGCTTGTTGCAGCTCCACCTCACTACCCTGTCCTACCTTTAAGCTTAAATAGTCTTGATCTCGCGGGTGTGAGATTGCTGAGTCCCCGTGACTCACAGATACTTCCAAAACCAGTTTGCAGGTGCCGATGAAACCGTGCAGGTGACGCACCCGAGCTCAAGGAGGAGCTCGGTGAAGATCTTGCTCTTTGTGTTGTTTCGTTTCAGTTGATCAGTAGTGGAGCCCAGTTGGGACGATCGGGGATCTGTGTAGCTTTTGGGGTAGTCTTCTTTTATTTTGGTTCCGTAGTCGGACCTTGATTGTATCTGTATGATGTAATGTTTTACTCATGTATTGTGTGAAGTGGCGATTGTAAGCCAACTATGTAGCTCATTACCTTATGTATTACATGGGTAATGTGAAGATTACCTCACTTGCGACATTGCTTTCAATGCGGTTATGCCTCTAAGTCGTGCTTCGACACGTGGGAGATATAGCCGCATCGAGGGCGTTACAGACCATGGTTACACGACCCTACGCTCTCGGCTACCTCGACATCGGCACAAAAGGCTACCTCCTTGCTTGAGCAGCCTCGTCGTCTTTAACTCCAGCCACACCTTCCACGATGCATCGACCGTTACGACTGTGGGGGAGTGTTCATCGGCTTACCTTTGGATTCTTCTCTCTGTGTCGCTGCCGTTGTAACTACGGGGGGATGTTGAGTATCATGATTATTAGGAAGTGTAGGATACACTAGGATTTGTTCCTACCATGTCTTGTACTCCAAGTAGATCATGTACTCCTATATATACGCCTACGAGGCACAATTAATCAATCAACTATTCCACCAATCCCTCTCTATCACTTCTAACATTATGGAACCATTCCGTTAGTTCGTTAGATAAATATTTTTCTAACACATTTCGTTCTTGCAATTGTAATGACTTACCTAAGGTTTGATTTCATTTTCGGCTCCTATGGTTAACCCTGTTTGTTCAACCAGGTTTTTTATACGAAACTTAGAGCGTAATATTTCCATTCTTCATTTTGAAACTTACTATCACTGCTACCATGCATATTTTATTTTATTCATGGGCACACCCAAGACCCAACTAGGGGCCCTAATTAGCCAACATTTGTTTTCGCTTGCGGAATCTGAAGCATGTCTTATCTTCTTTCAGGTTACTCTCTTGCTCTCATCTTCTTCCTTTCTACTACGATCCTGTAGATCTACTTTCTTTCAGCTCCTACTGAACGTTTCTACAAACGGTTGCCGCAAGTCTGACGTCCTCGAGTATCGACTGGTATTACGCTAGTTTCACTGGTTCTTTCCATGTCGCTCCAATTTGTGGCAGCCAAGAAAACCCCAATGGAGGTCGATGCAGTTCATGCAGTAGAGGTAAATTATAACATACAGATCTTTAATTTCATGCAAATCACGAGTCCAATATTACCGCCGACTAAATTGGTTGTTCATTAATTTCTAGTGCCCTATCTGTAATGACCGTAGGGGATTGTGCGGCCATTATTACGCTCTTAGGAATAAGTTCCTGTCCTTGTTTTTTCTACAAAGAAAGAACGACAAGTTTCTAATTGTAGTTCAAATATGCTTCGTGTCTTTTTTCCTCAATTTTACTGCACACGGCTAACCATACTGCTGAACAACATCTTTATTAAATTTCTATTCACTGGACAAGACGTTCACCGAGGAAAATATATTTCAACATTCTCTTCCTCATAATTACTGAATTTTCATCCTTAGGCAAACACACATTTCCATTCATAACATTATGTAATTTTGCAAAATGGTACATCAGCGTATTCTGATACATTGATTCTGTTTTGCATACCATTTATGTACTATCAATCGCCCAATTTCTAAATGAAGTGTACACATCCTTCTCTCAAATAATGTTTTTTATTATATTCTCACTTAAATTCAATAGGTTTTTCTAATGAATATAATCTTTATATTCCATTTTAGTAACATTTTTTCTTTTGGTTAATGTTTCCTAGGAAATCCCCTGCTTTGCAAGAAAAGATTTCTTAAAAAGGATTGGTATAGCAAAATCCGCTTTCACTCAAGTCACAGCTCCGCTTCAGACAAAAGAAGGGTCCATTTTTGTTGTTAATGTGAGCAACGAACAAGACACAACTTATTTTCTGGTAGGTATTGGAAACAATTCTTTGAATTGTACCAACTCTGGTGGGTAAAGAAATGAGGGAGAGATAGATGGGATCTAGGCCAGCACGATGGCGTGGTGGTGGAGGAATTTTTGCAGGGCTTCGCCAAGCAACTACGGAGGAGGAAGTGGAGGGAGAGAGAGGAGACGGCGGCCAGATGGATGGGTGGGTGCGCCCAGCCCCTTCCCTCCCTTTATATAGGGGGTGAGGGGGTGCGGCCAGCCCTGTCCCCCGTTCCAAGCCAAGGGGTGGTGCCCCCCCCCCCCCCCAACAAGCCTAGGGGGTGCCCCCCCTTTTTAGGGTTTCCACCCTTAGCCACACGGGCCCTTGGTGTGTGGCGTCTGGCCCATGTAGGGATAGTGCGCCCCCTCCCTTAAGGGTCCATGTGGCCCCTCTGGGGCAGGTGCGCCGTTGGAACCAGCACTAATGGTCACATTAGTGCCGGTTCAGTTACAAACCGGGACTATTGCGCTTCACATTAGGCCATTTTTCTACTAATGAACCCTAACCCCCAATCTTTCTACTCAATAAGCAAATATTCCTACTACACGCCATGCATATCACTATATTATCAAAGTTAACCAAGCCATTCACAATAACATAAGGGAGAAAACATGAACTAGGGTTCCACCAACATGTAAAAAATGCAACCAAAATAACAAGATTTAACCCAAAAAAAATGGGTGATTTGAAGGAGATTACCACAAGCAACAAAGTGATGGAGAGATCCACCTAAGGGAAGCACCTTTTAGAGAGGATTTGAGGGGGGAGCTTGAGGGGTGAGAGAGAGTTGGGGGGGCAGCAAATCTTCTTCAAGCTCGGGCTGGATTGGGGAAAGTGTGTGGGGTGAGACCCACACACTCTTCCGATGGGGTTATCCAGTTACCAGGGCCAGACGCCAGGGTCCTTGGCGTCTGGCCCCTTTGCCACGTCAGCAGGTCAACGGGCAGGCGGGCAGTGCGGGCCAGGGGCCAGACGCCAGGGTTCCTGGCGTCTGCTTCGCAACCCAAACGTCAGGGATGTTGGCGTCACCCAAAGATGTCAGAATTAATTTTTTTTAAACCGAGGTTAAATCGAGATTTTCTTTGCCACATAGGTCAGAACAGTAATTTTGTCCTTCCCTTTCTATGCTTGCTGCTTTTGTCAAACTTTTAGAACAGCGTTTCGATGATAAGCATCCTGTGTGTCCCTCCCGCGGCAGGGTCCTGGTCCTGCCGAAACTGTAGACCCTGGCGGGGACGTGGGTTTGGTGGCCGGCCCTGTACTCTGGGCGAGCCCTGGCTGCTAGCGTGCTACCCTGCCACTGCCAGGAGCAACGCGTGACATACATGTGACTAGGAGAGCACCACGCATGGTGATGTTTCTGGTGATGTTGATCGCCGATTCAAATACCCCGAAGCCTGTCTCGACACCTACAACGCGTAGACCCTGGGCTACGTGCCTAGAGACCTTGGTGAAAACAGGTGCGTGCGAGTACCATGGTCGGCAACGACGCTAACCTATACTGGCCATGGTGCGAAAAATCGTCGAGTAAGGTTTTCCAGACCGGCAAATCCAGGACCATGCTCGCTACGGCACCCTAGCTTAGTTGTACCGATCCCTGAGTGTCGAGCAAGAGGAACAGCTCAGGCAGAGGCCGGATTCGACATGGAATTACGGATGAGTTCTCTTCTGCGAGTGGTAGTCATTTGGTTGCACTTGAGCCACGCCTAACTGACTTGGGCCTTGGCGCTTTGATGTTTGGCTGAGACGATGTCACTTGATGTCGCATTTATCTTGTCCCAATCCCCAAACTCTAGTGTCTTTTTTGTTTTTTGTTTTTTGGGTTTCAACTCGGTTTTACTTATTAACCGCGGGCATTAGGTTTTTGGTCCGGATTTTCTTATAAATTAGGTCATCTCTCTTCTTCTTGATGAAATGTAGGACCGCCTGCCCTCGTGACGAGGTTTTTCAGAATGAAAAAAAAGTAGTGAGGGCATCTTCAACGCAGTGCCGCAAAACCGACTCACTATCCGTCCATAGATGCGTCTGACTTGACCACAAACACGGATATGGGAGCTGGAAGCATCTGTGTGCAATTGAAACGTAAATTGAACGAACAGGGCAAATTTGATGCAAACCGAATGATTTTTACGCAAACAAGACCTAAATTCATGCAAACTTCGATATACTACAGTTAAACTAGACAAGTTCAAATAAAACAAATAAAAACTACGCGAGCTACCATATGGTAACCTCGTAGGGGCGGCTCCTCCTTGACGGGGTGGAGAGACGGCGAGGGAGGTGCCGGACTGCGATCGCGGAGCGTCCGCTCGAGGAGGAGCTTCAGGTGTCGCTGGTACTCATGGTCCATCGTGGCGGCTGCTCCTGCTCCTCCTCGTCGCTAAGGGAGAGAGCATGATTTCCTCCTTAGTTGACGGGGCGGTGGAGGAAGACCCGTGAGATTGTGGGCGACGACGACATTATCCGGGGTGGGGTGGTAGCCGGGTCCACCCAAGCATGGAAAGTAGGACCTTTAGAGAAAACTACTTTAGGTTTAATTTGTTACAAATGCTAGTGGAACTTCATGTTCTAGTATCTTATTTATGCCTCAAATGTTCATTGAAAAGGTCATACACTGAAAAGTATATATCAGATTTTTACGTCTAAAAAATTTTACCCACAGGGCCTAACATTGTAAAGCTAATCAACATACTATTTCTCCTTCATTTTGTAAATAAAATATGTGCAATTTTAAAAAGTATTCACGCATCATAAAACATGTTCGTGTAATTTAAAAAAAAAAGGTCATGTAATTTTAAAATTGTTCACCCTTTCAAAATTGATTATGTTATTTAGAAATTGTTCGCACATTTTATAAGAAGCACCTTGCAAATTTTAAAGTGTTCTCGAATTTTTCAAAAATGTTGGTGTAATTCGCGCGTTAGACGACATAATGCGCGGGCTGTTTGAGGGTGGTGCTGCTGTTGCAAGTCTGTAACGGCAGCTATTTTTCGTTTCGGAGTAGGTGCAGGCTTTCTTGCGGGGACAAAATTACTGTTATGACCTCTCTGGCTAACAAAATCCCGATTCGACCTTGTTTACAAAAAAATTTCGTTTCTGACCTTTTTAGGAGACGCCAACATCCCTGGCGTCTGGGTTGCGAAGCAGACGCCACGGATCCTGGCGTCTGGCCCCTGGCCCGCACTGCCCGCCTGCCCGTTGACCTGCTGACGTGGCAAAGGGGCCAGACGCCAAGGACCCTGGCGTCTGGCCCCGGTAACTGGATAACCCCACGGGAGAGTGTGTGGGACCCATCCCACACACTTTTCCCAATCCACAACCCGAGCTTGAAGAAGACTTGGAGCTCTCATACTCTCTCCCACCCCTCAAGCTCCCCCTCAAATCCTCTCCAAAAGGTGCATCCCTTAGGTGGATCTTTCCATCACTTTGCTGCTCTTGGTAATCTCCCCCAAATCATCCAATTATTTTTTGTTAAATCTTGTTATTTTGGTTGCATTTTATACATGTTGGTGGAACCCTAGTTCATGTTTTCTCCCCCATATGTTAGTGTGAATGGCTTGGTTAACTTTGATAATATAGTGCTAGGCATGGTGTGTAGTAGGAATATATGTTTGTTGAGTAGAAAGATTGGGGGTTAGGGTTAGTTAGTGATTAGGGTTAACTTTGCTTAGTGTGTGTTAATTAGTGATACTTTTGTGGACATGACCAATAATTTAGTGTTGATATGATTTGGATATAATAAGATGTATTTGGATAAACACCAATTCTCATTTAAGTCTTAAATGCATTCATGTTATTTTTAGATGGAGAGACTTGTTAATGTTCATTACATTGACAAGGAGGCATTCTTGAGTAACAATGCCGACACGGGTGAGGAACCATTGGTTTTTGATACAAGCCCTAGCTATGAGGATGTTGTTGCAAAAGTGAGACAAGTTTTGAAGTGGATGGACACCAATGTTGATGTTAAGTTAATAGGAAGGTATGATGTTGGAGTTGGAGCCAAATCTCGCTTGAAAAGTATGCCTATCACCTCGGATTTGCATTGGGATGTATACAAGGAAAAAGTATCCCTATCGGAAGACAAGTCACTTGAATTGTTTGTCACCAAGGTTGAATCTCCTCGGTTTACCTTTGATTTGAACCGGCATGTCTCTTCCCGAATGGATGACATGAGCGAGAGGACAATGGTGCCACTTGTTGAGCATAGGGTTGTGGTTGATGCCCCCAATGTTTATCCCCCACCACATCCCGCAGTACCATCTATTAAAGCAAATGAGGTTGAGTTGTATGCCCCCAATGCTTCTAGCCAACCACCAACTAGCCAAGCAAATGAAGTTGAGGTGATTGGTAGTGACGGAGTAATTCAAGAGGATGAAGATGCTTATGATGACGACGAAGAGCAAGAGGAAGGGTTTCATGGTAATGATGTTGGTGACTTGGATGCGTACATAGCATAAAAGGACATGGATCGTGACTTGCCTTTTAGGTGTCAATATGCGTATGACTCGGATGACGAGGGTCCAGTTGAACAGTTGGACGAGGATGGATTCACAAAGGACGAGAACCAAATCCACTTTGAGCTGACGAGCTTACAAAAAAGAACTCACTTGTTTAAAGATCTCAGCCTTGCCCATAAAGCTGTTGTTGACGGTGGAATGAGAATGACGGCGATTGAGCCAAGACCATGCCCAGATCCAGGAGAACCAAGGGTGGAGAATGAGGACGAGAATGCTTATTTGAAGAAAGGAGTGAAGTTTCTGAGCTTGCCTATGCTGAAGTTTTGGTTGGCTGACTATGCGATTCGAAACCATAGGCCATTTTATGTTGAGCACTCCGACATGAAGTTGCGTTACACCGTGGTGTGTGAGCAAGAAGGATGCCCATGGAAGGTTCGTGCAAGAAAGCTTAAAGAAACCGAAGAATGGGTGTTAAAAATTTGTGTTGCCACTCATAGATGCAAACCTCCATCTAAACGACTTAGAAAGACACACCGTCAACTCACATCTGAGTATCTCGGATACAAATGGATGAAAGACATAGGCTTTGATCCCACTGTGAAAGTGAGGTTTCTCATGCGGACGGTGAAAAAACAATTTGGTTATGAAGTCAAGTATGGGAAGGCATGGAAGGCAAAGGCAAATGCTATTAGGATGTTGTATGGTGGTTACGAAGAAGCATACAACCAGCTCCCAAGGTTGTTGGCCGCCATTGCACATAGGAACCCGGGCATGTTTCATGTGGTCGAGGATCACGAGGGAGTGTTCCACCGTGCCTTCTGGAGTTATGGACAATGTGTGGAGGCGTTTCAGCATTGTCGTCCGGTCTTGTCTATAGATGGCACGTTCTTGACCGGTAGATACAAGGGCACACTAATGGTAGCAATGGCGCACTCATCAAACGACAATGTGTTGCCGTGTGCATTTGCTTTGGTGCCTTCCGAGCACCAAGACAACTGGGAGTGGTTCATGGGTCATGTTAGGCATAACGTGATTGGGGCTAGGGAGGTATGCATCATATCGGACCGGCATCATGGCATACTCAAGGCAATGGACATTGTTATTCCAGGATTTCCAAAACTTCACCACAGATGGTGCATGAGGCATTTCGTGGCCAACTTTTACCGGGCATGTAAGAGCAAGGAGCTCAGCAAAGACCTTACCCATGTATGTGTGGCCTTCACCACCCAAGGTTTCGATGCTCGGTACAACAAACTCTTTGCAGCGGTGAACGAAGGGGGAAAAGACTTCTTAACTAGGAATTTAAGCGAGAAGCACAAGTGAGCGCAGCGCTCATGACGATGGTGGTTGGCGATATGGCGACATGACGAGCAATCTGGTAGAATGTTTCAACAATGTGTTGAAGGGTGCTCGTGCATTGCGGTGACTGCAATAGTGGAGTACACCTTCTTCAAGCTTAATGAGTACTTTCGGAGGCATTACGAAGAGGCGCAAAATGGATAGGTGAAAAAAAGGATTATCCGGAAAAGGTTGATGAATGGTTGCAGTTACAAGCAAGCAAGTCTTCACGGCAACAAGTTATCATATTCGATAGAATTGAAATGATCAATCAATTTGATGAGCCAGGTGGCACAACACGAGAAGGTAGACAATATGGTGGTGCTGCATTTGAGGTGAAACTGAAGACTCGGTGGTGCCAGTGCGAGAGGCCTAGTAAGTATCATTGGCCATGCTCGCATTTGATAACGGCGGCGAAGGCGAGAAACATACATGTTTGTGATGGAAAAACCGTGCGGATGCAAGAGTTCCATCTGGAAGCTACTAGGTTGACATGGGCGCCAAGATTTCGCCCTTTCTTGGACCAATCACAGTGGCCTGAGTACCATGGCCCTCATATTATGCCAGACCCTCTTCTGAAGGTGGAGACGAAGGGTAGAAGGAGAACTAAGAGGTTCAGGGGTGATATGGATGACCTGGCTGGATACACTGGCATGAAACAATTTGGTAGCGGTCATTTCATGGAGGCTCCTGACACTACCGCTTCTTGAACTTCTGCAATAAGACAAAATATGCTATGATATGAGATGCACATAAATAATCCGCGAAAAAAAACTTTTATAATATATTGATCACACCTCCATCGTGCTCCTAAGAGTCCTCTCAGATAATGCACCACCGTGTGGATGACTCGATGCAACATTGGCATCGTTGGCCTTACGAAGCAACTCTACGCCCGCAATTCATGAACACACCAAACTTATGTATTTGAAAGAAGACAACATGATGCAAGTATGTTAGAATAGGTCAAACTGACTACCATTTCATCATGCATCGGTGCATAGTCAACGTGAGCCCCTCTGGTGTCTCTCACAGCCGTGTTGAAGGTTTGATAACCTTGTGCAGTCTCCGGGTCTTCAGACACCAACTCCGACCACTCCTCATGAGTCCAACCAGGCTTGACTTTAACCGAGTAACGATCCGCATACCACACTTGATACTTACGATATCTTTGACTGATTGTGAGGTCTATTCTCTGATTGCACTAACGTGTCTCTTTGATTCCAAATTTCTATCCACGCACGGTGTTTGTTTGCCCAATCCGATATATCCTGATTGTTCCTTCGATCGAACCTACAAATGATGCACGGGACAAAGCATTAGCAAACATTGACTTATTCAATGCTCTACTACATACTCAAGGCATGCTTGCTTACCGATGCAGAGATAGCATTTCCTCCTTGCTCTCCTCAATTGGAATACCTTGTCTTCTTCCAAATTGTCTTGCCACACGGTCTACAAAGTGCCACTCGACTGCGAAGAAGCATATCATTGGGCACCTCGCCCGCCAAAGATGGCTATCACGCGTGCACATCTCATTAAGATCAAAGTCACGATCTTCCACATAAGGCAACCAATATACCTGCAAAACAAAGAGATACATTGTTAGCTACATAAGTTTCATTCTTGACTAAATTTTATCTCATCGAACTTCTCAAAACCTGCTCAGCAGTCAAGGTGTCCAGCTCGTTCATATAGCACTTGTATCGCACATGCGAGCTTCCTGTGTAGACTGTCACTTGTTCCCGATAGTAAGCAATCGTAGGGCGCCGATATGGATCATCATCATGCAACCCGTCATGATTACCCCGTGGGTTTGCCATGAGGGGGTTCTTGAAATCGGGCCGTCCAACCGGGATCCGCTCCCACATCCACACGGATAGACTCCAAACAAACCCAGACAATGAGGATGTATCTCCCTTCCTCCGACACGCCAAGTCAAGCTGCAATCAAACAAACATGTTAGATATGGAGGCGCATGACAAATGCAAGATAAATGGTTGCAAATATCCCTTACCTGACGATACAAATATGCTAGTGCGGCTGAACCGCAGCTATACTGGGTATCCCAGTTATTGAGTAGCTCCAAGAACATCGGCTGAGTTCCCGGTTGCATCTGACTTGGTTAGTACATACCAAAGATAGGCCCGCGCGTACTGCTGCACAACCACGTCATTGGCACCCTGAGGGCACGGATTGGTGTCTCCTCTGACTAGTTTTAGCCAAGAATGCCTCACTCTCGCGGTATCGGCCTTGCCTTCTTGAGGGTCGTCGGGCTGAACACCAATTAAAATGCCTGTCCGTTCTCGCCAATTAACGACGCTGACACGACCAGTAACAGCTTGTCCGTCGATAGGAAGGCCGCTTATCATAGCCATGTCCTCTAGGGTCATCGTCAGCTCCCCACATGGAAGGTGGAACGAGTGAGTCTCCGGCCTCCAACGATCCACAAGTGCGGTCAACGCCGCGTGGTTCACCGGCGGAGCGCGTAAGCAAACTGCAACACGAATGGGAGAAGACCCAATCTCCGAATATAAGGCTCGTACCGCGGGTCGTAAGTAAAGTCATCAGCGGAATGACCTCTCATGCGCATAGCAACTACAAGCTGCAAATAAAGTGATGTTTTGATCAATACAAGAACACAAATGAGAAATAAAGAAATTTGACAAGTCTTGCTTCTTACCTTTCCATTCTCAATGGCACGAGCACGATGCTCCTTATCCCACTCATCGATTAATCCGGCATACCAAGGTCCATCATCATCCGCCATCCTACAAAACAAATCACAAACATCTATGAATACATGAACAATATAAAACAATACAATTTTCTTCTCCAAGTTATGCCATATGAACAAACCATTCTTCTCAAACATAACCACATCATTTTCTTCTTCTTCATATGCACACATAATTCTTCTCAAACATACGAACATCATCTCAATCAAATAAATTTGTCAAATAATATGGTGTCACATATGCAAATACATATCATCTAGAGTACCAAATTTCACCATATCTTTTGCAAATATAGTATGCCAACAATAGGATTATCTACACATACACACATCATCTATCAAACCAAATTATCAAACAAGTCTATTTTACATACAAAAATCATGTATTCATCACCCCTCTTAGTTCAAAAAAAACCTATGGACAACATATACACAAAACGGAATTGATTTTGCCTACATGTTCAACTAGACATCATCTACTGCCTACCAAATCATCTATCAACTAAAAACAATTTCCTAAAACAAAGAAACCATCTACTCATCTAACATCACCTAGTGTTGAATAATGCATCCAACAAGAGAGGGGAAAACAAAAACAAATTGGAGGGAATGGGGGAGAATACCTCAAAGAAGCTTGGGGGGTCAGATCTACGAGTTTGAGCGGTTAATGGAGTAGATCAAGGGGGGGGGGGGGTGGTGGGAGGGAGAGAAGGGGCGACGAACAACCCTCTGTTCTTGAACCAGCGCCAGAGAAGTTGAGATGGGGATGGGTGGGCGCCCCGCGCCGTTATCCACTTACCGGGGCCAGACGCCAGGGTCCCTGACATCTGGCCCCTTTGCCACGTCAGCAGGTCAACGTGCACGCGGGCAGTGCGGGCCAGGGGCCAGACGCCAGGGATGTTGGCGTCTCCTAAAAAGGTCAAAAACGAAATTTTTTTGTAAACGAGGTCAAATCGGCATTTTATTAGCCAGAGAGGTCATAACAGTAATTTTGTCCTCTTGCGGGGCCATGTAGTACGTAGAGCATGTGGCGATTAATGAGGTGCTAGTGCCCAGTGGTAGAATCTCCGTGCGCGACCTGTTGTGATTTGGTGTTGGGCAAAGCAAGGCTATCTGAGGAGTAGGCATGCAGCTAGCGACAGCTAGGGCCATCCCATCTGTGGTTTGCATGCTCTTGTCCCCTCAGCTTTTTCCTTCCCTCCCTCGGCTGCGAATTTGTGACAATTCTGTGTTTCGCGCGCCGTGACGATTGTGGACACAACGGCGAGCATGCACCTACCCTACTACACCGCCAATCCAATCCAATCCAATCCAATCCAAAACGGTGCCGGGCTGGCTCGCTGGCTGGGCGACGGTGCGGACCGTCGATGATGCCATGGCATCGTCATTTTGACGAGACGGCGATGGCATATGTGACATTTGATCGCGAGGAACTGGTGTCGCTTTTTGTTTTTCCAACTATAAAACAGGTTATTGCTAGTAATCGAATTGATTCAAATGTTCACCAGCGGTTGATGTGGCTTGCAAGTTTCACACATGCTATCATTCTTGTACTACACATAAAAATAATAATAGTAAAATGATTTAAAGAAGACGACAAATTGTACTAGTATTACTCGGTAAATTTTTTTTTTAGGAAAGGCCATCATAGCTAGTATTATTAGTACTCAAATCACTACTACATCATCCGTTAGGAAATTAACGATAAGGTCTAGTGGTGACTCAAACCAAACCGAGGCCTGGTATTCATTCAGCTAGCACATGCGGACTATCTTTGACTCCCTATTACAATAATCAACACATGCCTTCCCAAACTCACATAACTCGTGATGACAATCATCTAGGCAGTGGCAAAGCTTGCTCCAAAAAGCTGGGCGGGCTGGGTTGGCCTGGCTATAAATGACTGTTACTAGCTGGCTTGGTGGGCTGGATGGTCTAGCTATAGATGTGAGGTGGAGGTCCAGAGCTGGGCGGGCCATGGCCCATTCGGCCTTGCTTAAGCTCCGTCAGTGCATCTAGGGGCTGCCGTCATAGAATATCCTTCATCCAGATTAAGAAGTTGAACCACTGTGGTATTGCCTATTTGAACTAAAAGCTTGTTGCATCCCATCCGAGTAGCAAGCTTCAACCTTTCATACAAAGTTGCAGGCTTGGCTGAAACGACGTCAGGAACATGCAATAACTTTGTGGTTGCTGCTGCTAAGAAAGCCCTTGCATGATCATGAATCGCCGCGCCACAAGATCCTCAAAAATCTGTATCTGAAAAGGAAGCATCGAGGTTGATGATTGTCTCTCCGACTAGGGCTTTCCTCCACTGATATGGGTGAGGGGTGGACGAGGCGCACCGTCCGCACGAACAAAGTTCAGTGCCAACGCCTGAATTGTTGGGCCCATTCTCAACGGAGAAAGAACAGACTCTGATCAGACTATGCATCGCCTTTGCCATCATAGATACCAACAGGTGTTCTCCACGATCTCTGAAAATTGTACCGGTTCCATGTATGGTCTTTGGACTGTTGGGTCATATAGGAGGTATTCAATAATAGTAGCACCCAATTTGTCGATCTTAACAGCCCATCGATAGACGTCCTCATACCAAGAACTTCCTAGATCGATCTTGCCCTCTCGCACTTGAACAACGAATGCGCAATATCTTCTGCTCCATTTTTACATATCGGACACAGGGATGTAGTACCAATATGGCATTTCGTGCATAATCTTCACCAACCAAACCTCGCAGCCGGCAAGGCGGGGAGGAAGAGAAAAATTCTACCGTTGCAAAAACCGATGGATAGACAAAGAGAACTTCCGCAACCACTTCGATTGGGGCGGAGAACAAAACCCTAGCCACCGGGCCAAGAGAGCCGAAACAATCACGTCTGCTTTCACTAGCAACTCATCAGGAGGCAAGGCAGGTCTCACGAAGACATGCTCGTGGAGAAAGAGAGGACAAGACGCTGGCGTTGTGGTTAGGCCACAACAGTTGGCCGACGCTCAGCCCTAGATCGCACAAGTAATTAGCGACTTAAAATATGGACACCAGAAGGGCCCGACGCACACAATCCTATCCTATTAGAGCACGTCATTGCATGCACTTTGGACAGTTGTTGTAGCACCATAAGGAGCACCTCCCTTTCTACTTTCTCCGTCTCGGTGTATAGGGCATGCGCTTAGTTCTAGGTCATCGATTTGACTAACCAAACATGCGTTATATTTCACCAAAAGAATATCATTGGATTCTTGAACAGGTAGTGGTGGCGGGATGAACAGGGGTGCGTGGAAGGAGCCCCCTGCTGTGGACAAGCAAGGGCGTGCTCCAGCCCATCCCAACAGGTGTCCTCCTCGAGCCTGCTCACTTCAAGCGCGTGCTGCAGGGCCTCCATGAGGGCGGCTTGGTACTCCGCTCCGCCTCCTCATCCTCCGACAATACCTGCGCCGGGGGGGGGGGGGGGGCCACGTGTTGGTCGATGTGGATGCAGCGGCGTCGGTCTTCCTTAGCATAAATTAGCGCTCCTAGTTGGGGGAGTCTGGCGCGTAGGCATGCATGGCGCGCTGCTCCGGCGTAAGGAGCTCGTTCCACCGGAAAACTTCCTCCGCGTGTGCCGGCGCGGACCGCATCGCTGCCGGGATGGGGATGCGCTGGGGGTCCAGATGCCAACCTTGTGGTAGGTTCACATTCGGGTATTACGGGGGCTGGCGATACTCTCGGTGCCACCGCGCCAAGTGGTCTGGGATGTGCAGCCGCTCTCGCTCCCGCGGTGGCGTGCCACGTCTAGCCGGCAGCCGTGGAGGAGGGAGACCGCGGGAAGAGCTCGCGCCGGCGCTGGACCTCCCCTTCCCCCTCTGCTTCCCGTTGAAGAAGCCCATGGCTTTGCTAGAGTTTCGGACTGGTTGGCTGGCTAGGGCTTTGTGATCGCCGGCGTGGGAGCAAAGATGGTCAGATATGGATGAAAAGTGGATGAGGCCGGCCCCGCCGCACACGTCCCATTAATAAGGATGGCCACGCGGCCCTTTCATACACTGCCAGGCAGGCCCTGGGTAGGTGGCCGCGTTAATTATGACCAGGTGATGCAGTGGCGTAGCTAGTGGGTAGTACGGGTGGCACAACCAGAATTCTGAGAATGTTTTCTTTATCATGTCATATTTTACAGATTGTGTGCACCCTTCATTTGTCAAAAATTGTAAGACACTTGGATTAAGTAGATTATCTCAGAGTGTGCACACCCTTCATTATATTCTTGGCTGCACCACGGCCACGGGGGACACCGAAGGGACGCACTTGGCCTAAAATGCGTCGTCACGGACATGAAACAGACACATTTTGGGTTTGATTCGTCATGTTTGGCCGACGTTTCTGTCCGCCGTGATCCAGAGAGCCATAAGCGTCCGCCCGGTAAGAGTTGCTCTTAGGTTTTAATTAATTTTCGTTTTGGGAGTGAGAGAGATGCCTGGAAGCTTCGAGCGACCGCTAGATCGTGGAGGGAGAAGCACGCACGGGAGGACGAAATTTGAAACGAGACCCAAATTTCTTCGGAGGCAAGATAAGAATCTTGAGTCTGACACGTGCACTACTCGTCCGCAGAGAGGGAGAGAGCGCGGGGGCGCACACGCCGTCCTGCCCACACCCCCACCATCTCCCCTCCCTCCCTACCCAACCATTCCTATCCTAGCCCCCAAACCCCTCCCTCCCTCCTCCCACCAACTTCCGGAGACACTAGCGCAAAACCCAGGCCACAGCCATGGCAGCGATGCGTACCTCTTCTCCTCTTCCGCTGACCCCTGCCGGGCCGTGCTCCTGCCGTCGGCCACCCCACGTCCCCACCTCGGGCTCCGGCGCGGCGGCCGCCTCCTCTCCTCTGTGGCGTCAAAGGACAAGGTCTCGGGCCTCGTCCTCTCCTTGGCAGCGTCGGAGGGCGGCAAGGTCCCGGCCGCCTCCTCTCCTTCAGCGGCGTCGGAGGGCGGCAAGGTCCCCAGCCGCCTCCTCTCCCCAGCGGCGTCGGAGGGCGGCAAGGTCCCGGCCGCCTCCACTCCTTCAGCGTCGCCGGAGGGCGCCAAGGTCCCGGCCGCCTCCTCTCGCCAGCGTCGGCGGAGGATGCCAAGGTCCCCGGCCGCCTCCTCTCCTTCGCCCGCGTCGGAGGACAGCAAAATCGTCGCGCTTCGAGGTGCGGGCGCCGCGCTGCTGGGGCCTCTGTCCTGCCCGTCAACGCCACCGGCGGCTCGCGGAATCACGCTTCGTCGACTTTCGCGTGCCGGCGGGCGCCATGAATCTCATCTCGTCCAAAGGCGATGGGCCAGCGTCAGCGGAGGCGGCGTCGTCGCGGTCGCGATACTGAGGCGCCAAGGGCCTCTGCTGCGCCAACACCACCAACCAAGACGGCTCGCGGCGTGATCAGCCTCGTTGCGCTCGGCGGGGCCGGAGGAGCACCATGGATCTCCTCCCATGCAAAGGCGATGGGCGTCGGCGAGAGCAACCTCGTCGCGGTCGCCGTGCGGGCGCTTCTGGTGAGGGGTTCCTCAAGCCAACACAACCAAGGGCTCGCATGAGGCGGCCTCTTGGCGCTGGCGTTGCCGGTGGCCCGCGGCGGTGCAACCTTCTCGAGCCAACAACAAGAGACATCGCGTGGGGCGTCTTTGGCACTTTTCAAGCTGCCGTGGCGGCTAGGGCCTCCCACTCTGGGACTTCGCGGTCTATGCCTCACGGCCAGGGCCGTCGGCATAAACCCCATAACCGTCTGCATAGATCTATCTTGGCGGCTGCCGTCAACATATCCCGTCGGTGTAGATCACGTCGGCGTACTCTGTCGGACCGTCGGCATAATAATGCCGTCGGCATAGGTAACTATGCCGACGGTCTGGCGCGACCGTCGGCATAGTTTAGCCGTCGGCGTAGTTTTCCGTCTGACGGCAGACGGCGCCGTCAAAACTTCTTTGGCGGCTCGAGGCGACGTGGCGAAGATATGCCTCGGCAAAGCCGTCGGCATAGATTTATATCTATGCCGACGGCCTTGCCGTGAGGCATAGCCTCGCCACGTGTCGCCTCTGGTGGTCTGGCGTATCTATGCCGGCTTTCTTTGTAGGCATAGTTTTTTATTTTTTATTTTCCCTGTTTTCTCTTTTCCAATTCATTTGACAACATTTCAAAAGCAGAATAATATGAAATATGATAGTTCATCAACATCATTTAAACATAGTCAAGTTCATCATCTAAAGATCATCACCGGCGAAAGTCCACGAACATAAGAATAGTGCAAGACATGAAACATCATAAAAGTTGAAACATGAAAGACATGGCACAACGGCCGCATACATAGAATCATCATCGACATCAAGCACCACCGAGTCCACCTCCGCCAAAACCACCACCACCACCGAGTCCACCTCCGCCAAGTCCACCTCCGCCAAAACCACCACCAAGTCCACCTCCACCAAAACCGCCACCGCCAAGTCCTCCTCCGCCAAAACCGCCACCGCGACCACCATCACTCTGCCAGATCGGAGTGACTGGGGTCGACGGAGCAGGAGTCGAGCCACCGGTCCTATAGCACATGTGCCCACGTTGTGTAAAAAACTCATGATTTTATCGCGCTCCAAGTATTTAATAATATTCACGCTGCATCGTTACCGCAGAACGTCTACTACCGTTTCATTGCCGTCGTGAGGCCACAACGAGAGGCAGCGTGCCGCCTCTTCGGACATGCCACAACACCACCCCGCATGTATGAGGGGCCGGTCTGACGCTCGGTGGCATTACTACCCCGGGGCCCCGTCGGCTAACCTGTAGCGTTTGACCACGGGATCTAGCCCTTTGACTTTGCAGACGGGCTTTGACGATGGACCTCTCCACCCGGTTGTGTCGGGTCGGCCCGGAAGGGACACCGGGAAGCAACATCCGGGCCAAACCCACAGCTACATCCACTCCGTGTAGACCCGGACGCGTCCGTTTCCCCTTCCAGTGCTGGCGGCGCGCCGTCCGTGGGGGCACGCCGAGGAGCGTGCCGCCTCTTCGGACATGCCACAACACCACCCGCATGTATGAGGGGCCCGATGACGCCTCCGGTGGCATAACTACCCCAGGGGCCCCGTCTGCCTAACCTCGAGCGGTTGACCACGAGATCTAGCCTTTTGACTTCCCAGACGGGCTTTGACCGGTGGACCTCTCCACCCGGTTGTGTTAGGTCGGCCAGAGGGACACCGGGAGCAACATCCGGGCCAAAACCACAGCTACATCCACTCCGTGTAGACCCGGCGTCCGTTTCCCCCTCCGGTCTTGCGTGTGGCCTTGTCCATGAGGGGCACACCGCGGATGTGAGGGGTCACTCTGGAGGCAGGTGTCGAGCGTTTGCAAGCGCCACAAAACACATCGGCATAGCTGTTTTTGATTTTAATAAAATATAAGGATATATATTTAAAAGAACATGACCGCACATTATTAACGTGATTGAAAAAATACAAACTATATATATATATATATATATATATATATATATATATTCATAATATATCAAAAAAATACAAACTACATATATATTCATATGTCTGTTTATATTTAACATGCTACATGTTAGTTGATATAATAATACATAAAAAAGCATTAAAAAATATGTACGGAAAAAATATAACTATGCCGACGGCCTAGCCGTCGGCATAGGCTCTGCATGGTGCGGCCTGGATCGATGACGTGGCCTGTGGACCTATGCCGATGGCCCCCCGTTTCGGCCGTCAGCATAGCTCTGACACCGTTAGCCAGGGGGTGGCCGGGCCCCACAGGTATGCCGACGGCCTTTGTAAGCCGACGGCAGCTGTCGGCGTATATGTAGCTAGGCCGACGGCCTTTCTATGCCGACGGGTGCCGTCGGCTTATCTCTGCGTAACCCGACGGCCTTTTTACGCCGACGGCCAGAACCTGGCTGTCGGCATATCTCCGAAGAAGCCGACGGGGGCCGTCGGCATTGTTTTGGCCGTCGGGGTATGGCCCTGTTCCGGTAGTGTCCTCCCCGCCAACAAGACCACCTCGCGCGGCTTCGGGCTCGTCGCTTTTCAGCGGAGCCGGGGCGGGTAGGCGGCGACGCTCACTGGGGCGCTGATGCGGCGGGGGTGGTCGGGATCAGGCTCGTCCCGCACCACCAAGACCTCGGCGGCAGCAGCGTCGTCGCGCTCGCTGTGCCGGATGGCGCTACGGGCGGTTGGGGTTTCCTTCAGGCCAACGCCACCAACTGCTCGCGTGGGGACGCCTTCATGTCCTTCCCGTTGCCGGCGGAGGGCGCCACGGCGGACGATGTCAAGGCGTTCTATCGTCAGGTACGTATCTCGCGCTACTTGTCTGTTCTCCGTTGCCTGCTGTAGCCTGTGTCCATGGCCGTCGACAAGGGGGGCCAAAGTGCCCCCAAATCGTAGTTATATACGTATATGCCTGTTCGATATCTGCTGAATCGGAATCGCGTCGTGACATGCCCTGTCGCATCGCGCCATGTTTCGCGTGGAGTAATCAAGCCGAGGCGTCGCGCGGCCCTAATCCAGCAATTTGCCTTACGCCGCCACACTACCACATCGCCGTAGAGCATTTTTCTCCCGTTCAATGTGCGCCTTCGTTTGCCGCCCAAGTCCGAGTCTTTTTTAGATATTGTGTCTGCTTCTTGTTGTTGATACATGCACCGCTGTTGCTAACTTTATGATTTCTACTATGCTCCTATCAATACGCCCTGTTAATAATTGAATTACTTGTCTTGTTCATACCACAATTATAAACATAAACAGCAAGGTGTGCCTGATTTTTGGTTCCAGAATTATTTCCCCGGTGAGCTACTAGTAGTAATATTTTAGTTACGATATCAGGCCATCAGGGAAGATCGGTAGGACAGTCCTGACTTCGTGCAGATCGATATGTACTGTAGCTCATCTAGTTGTCGGCAATGCGGAACTTCTAATTTTGTTCTCGCATGTTTAATTGTCATGACGGCATTCATTGATCTACCATGTATTTGTTCTCAAATCATCGATCAAGCATATTGAATATTGAAGAATATATAATTAAATGAAATTATAATCTTGTTGCAGTATTAGCTTTACGAAATTTCTAAAATTTTGGGCCTAATTTTGTGTTCCGTTCACGGGCCCCAAATGTCTGGAGACGGCCCGTGTCAATGCATGCCCTCTCTGATTATTGTAGGAATACCTTGCAGATGTGTGTGTATCTTGTGCTACTTGTCCGTTGCCTGTTGTAACCTGTTCAATGCATGCATGCCTTCTTCTTTGATTGTAGGAATTCACCAAGGGTGTTGACAAGATCGGAAGCATCAATAGCTACGCTTGCTTCGGACACCCCGAGATCCTGGAAGTTGCGGCAGAAGCCGCCGAGAGATGCATTCATGTTGTTGAGCGTTTTCTCCCCATGGTAGTCACTGAGTTGGCCGGCTACCCTTCAGCATATCCGCTCATTGAGTCTGCTACAGCCGATAGTCTTCGCCTTGTAGAAGATTGCCGATTTGTGATTGCCGAGTGTAGGGAGGGGTATGTCCGGGAGCGCCCACTACTTATGCTCTTTACCACTTCGCGATGCCGTCTGTCGGGTTGATCCTTGATATGGACTTGGGCGGAGTCCCCGACACCCCGAAGCCCTTCATCACCATCACCCCGTCCCCGACAGAAGCGGAGAAGGTGGCCTACTTCAAGGGTGTGGCGGAGGAGTTCGAGAAGTTGACCCGCATCGTTGAGTCGCGCTTGGAAGAATGGATCAGTTCCGTGAAGTCAAGTGGGTGGTACGAGTGGAGTGTGATCTCCTCGTACGACGACGGGTAGAGGTTGCCTTAGACTGTCCTTCTACATCCAGTTATGTAAGGAATTTTTCATGATCAATGTGTATGGAGAGCTGGGATGCGGATCCTGGGGGAGGTTCCTTGTGTGTTTTCATGAAATGATCTGGTGACGTGCAAGTCTATTATTTGCGGCCGGAAGATTAATTACCAGGCTTAATTAGTGATTTATAGTAGTGTGCTGCACCCCGCTACAAGCACAATAGCCCATCGGCTCAGGGCAATCGTGGCCTGGAGTTAGTTTCTTGCAAGACCATACGTACAGTCCAGGCCGTATACAATCAATCGGAAAACCTAATCGATCCCTGCTCTCTGCGCCTCACTTCCTGCTGCTGCCGCCGCCGCGCATCATCATCCATGGGCGAAAGGAGATCAGACCAGCAACACTGCAGGCCAGGATATAGCTAGTACTAGCCGCCCCTGCGCTCCCACCGGCTGTTATCCCATGCTGGTGCGCTACTAGCCTATCTTTGCATCAAGATCTCTTGGGCCGATCACTGTAAGTATTATATAAATGGTCGCATCTCGTGTCTACAATCTCCAGCGTATACTATCTACTGTAGTAACCAATTTTTTTTTTTGATGAATTGATAAATCTCACCAACATATGAAACAACTTGTTATTAATTTATAAATTTAATGTGTTTTTCTTTGAATTTCATTATGGCTCAAATTTTTTTGGAGCGGAGACGCACGGGCGTCCGGCTTTAAATTAATAAAGTCACAAGGCAACATCCACACAAGATTTTAAACGTTACAAACCAATAAAACATAAGTTCCTCGGGTTCGACGTCCCGGCAAAGGTTAAGCAACAAGCAGTTTTAAGGATCACAAAAGTTGAACAAAGCATAAAGCTCAATGCAAAAGACTCAAGCTGGCCGTCCTCCTTGTCACGACTTCACCATGCACAATTTGATCTGCTCCATAATCTCGGTCATGCGGTTCTCATCACGCGTCTTCCCCAACGGCGCCCAAGCCTGTAAAAAAAAATGTGGCATTTGAAGATAATATCAGCTGGGTGGGCAGGGAACTTGTGCTCTATCGTGATTTTGTTCCGCACCGACCAAAGCGACCATAGCAGCGCCCCTACGCAACGCCAAACTACCCTTGCATTGGTACCCCTCTGTGCCGAAAGCAAGGTCAACATGTCATCGCGAGACTGAGGGTTCCAATTCTGCTTGAAGGCGTCCCTAACCGCACGCCACGCAAATCTAGTAAGACAACAACTGAAGAACACATGGTTTGCGTTTTCCCCTAAACCGCAAACGGCACATGTTCCGTCCGCCGGCTCGTTTCGTTTGGCCATGTTATCCGAGGTTGGAAGGCGGTTGCGGAACATTTGCCACATAAAAATCTTGATCTTTAGGGGGATGCCGACCTTCCATAGCCCCCTAGCCATGTCTAGCGTGTTGCCCTCAGTTAACTTATCGTATAGAGATTTAATCGAGAACTTCCGGGAGGAGGTAAGCTTCCATACAATTGAGTCATTCTCTAGGCTAAGGTTCCGCCCATCAAGGTCGGCCACCAGCGCGGCCCAGCTAGCAGCCTTTCCTGGCTCTAGTTCCCAAAAGAAGGTGATCGCTGGAGGGTGAACTCTCAAGGCGTCGGCCACCAGAATGTTAGTGTCCGTGGCAAGTTGGTATAGCTCCGGATGGGTTTGCCACAACGGTGCTTGACCCCACCAACATTGAAGACAAAACCGCGTGGACATGCCATTGTTAACACAGAACTGGGCTCCAACTGGGAAGGCCGGTCTCACCGCTTGGATCCCATTCCAAAACGCCGAGCCATTGGTTTTGGCCTTGAAAAGATTTCCATCCGGAAAATATTTCGCCCGGAGGATATCAGCCCAGAGTCCCGACTCATTTAGGGCGAGGCGTCACCACCACTTGGTGAGCAAGGCAACATTCATGAGCTTAGAATTCGTAATGCCCAAGCCTCTGAACTTTTTTGGTCTGCACACGGCAGCCGATTTCACCAAGTGGTATTTGCCCTTGGTCCCGGTTCCTTACCAAAAGAACCGAGTTCGCAGGGTATCAAGCTTAGCGTGGACACCATCCGCGAGGAGGAACATCCCCATTGTGAATAGCGGGAGCAAGGACATACTCGAATTGGTCAGGATCAACCTAGCTACCGAAGACATAAACCTACCTCTCCACGGGCTCACTCGGTTGGCCACTTTGCCATAGAGTGGCTCCCATTCAGCAATGGTAAGTTTCTTGTGCGAGATCGGAAGGCCAAGGTAATTGATCGGGAAGCTCCCAAGCCTACAATTAAGCAAATTGGCAATTCACATGCTATCTTGATCAGCCATCCCAATGGTGATCACTTCGCTCTTTAGGAAATTCATCTTAAGCCCCGACAAGATCTCAAAAGCGAGAAACAGTAACTTGATCGAGGCGATACTATGGTCGTCGGGTTCGAAAAGTAACATCGTGTCGTCCGCGTATTGTAGGTGAGTAACACCGCCTGGAATAAGGTGGGAAGCAAGCCCTTTAATGTGTCCCGCACCTCTGGCTTTGTTGATCATAGCCGCAAGAGCATTCGCAACAAAATTAAAAATCAGTGGCGAGCTCGGGTCTCCCTGCTGAAGGCCACGTTTGTTGTGGAAAAATTTGCCCATTGTACCATTGATGGTTACCGCCGTGTGCCCACTACACACGAGGTGCATGATGCGGTGCACAAAGCCCACCTCAAAGCCCTTTTTGAGGAGGACCTCTCTCACAAACTCCTAGTTCACAAGGTCATAGGCTTTCTCGAAATCTAACTTGAGAAGCATTCCCTGTGCCTTGGTACGTTTTAGCTCGTGGACAATTTCTTGTAGCGCAATGGGTCTTTCTAGGATGTTACGGTGTTTAAGGAAACCGGTCTGGATAGAGCTAATCACGCGTCGTGCCACAGGAGCGAAGCACGAGGCATAGGCTCTCGCACAGATTTCGAAAGGGACGTTGATCAAAGTGATCTGTCTAAAGAGCTTGATGTTATCGGTCCCTTTCACTTTAGGGATCAAACAAATAGCCCCTAGTTAAGGCGCGACAAATCTACCATACCCAAAGCGAAGCCGTTAACAATCTCATAGAAAAGGTGCCTGTGCTTAAGGCACGACAAAAACTTCTTGAAAAACTCTACCGGCCACCCGTCCGGCCCGAGCGCCGTGTCTGTTTTCATGTCGGCCAAGGCTTTGTAGATCTCTTCCGGCAGGAATGAGAGAGCGAGCTCTTCGTTCTCCTCCTGCGACACCCGCTCTGTTGGGTCCCACAAATCCTCCCGTAGGCAAAGAGTTTTTTCCTCAGCCGTCCCCAAAAGGCCAATGAAAAACTAGTAAATGTGGGCAACAATTTGCTCTTGGGTTAAAAGGAGACCACCATCTGATTAAAGGCGCAAAATAGTACACTTTCGTTTCCTTCCATTAGCATAAGCGTGGAAGTAACTAGTGTTTGCGTCGCCTTTAGTAACCCACTTGACTCCGCCTCTACGTCGCCAATACTCTTCCTCCGCTCATAAGATTGCGATGACTTGGTTTTCTAGGGTATATCTATGAGCCCATTCTCCCTCCTAGAAGGGGCGACGGTCTGCCTCCGCATCCAGTGATGCAATTTCATCGACAATACTAGTGCGTTTCCGTTTGGATTCACTGTCGTGGTTGGCAGCCCACCCTCGCAGGAACGCCCAGAGCTTGCCTGCCGCCGCGTTCCAGCACTCTGCCGGCCGTGTTGCGGCCCAAGTTGGGCGTGGATCGTCAACCAACGGTCTACAACCATTTGAGCAAACCCCTCGAACTCGAACCACGCTGTTTCGAAATAGAATCTGGGGCTACGTCTGATGTAATCCTTCCCTGAGGAGAAAATCAACGGAACATGATCCGAACCAATTCGCGTTTCAGTGACAAGCGTGCACGGGGCGAAAAGCACCTCCCACTCGAGTGTGAAGAAAACCTGGTCAAGCACGCTCTGCACCGGCTACGTCTGCTTGTTAGTCCAAGTGAACCTGGCCCCGGTCCTAGCAGCCTCACGCAATGCCGCCATCGCAATGGCATTATTGAACAAGGACACCCTAGTCCAGTCAATGTTAGCATTGTTCTTGTCCGCCCCCGAGCGGATCAAGTTAAAATCTCCCCCTACCATCAACGGCATGTCGATAGCCCGTTTGGCCCCGACCAAATTGGTAAGTTCGAGCAGGAACACCGCCGATCGGGAGTGATCCGCAGGACCATAGACGCACACTACAACCCACGACAGACCCGAGGCTCGGTGTTTAATGGTAGCCGCGAGAGAAAATACACCAACCACCCAGTTCATTACATCACATACGTCACGATTACAACCCATCAATATACCGCCCGAGTGACCCATAGAGGGCACCCAATGCCAATCGAAACGCTGCAGAGGATCGTACGCAAGTAGTTCTCTGGTTATGGCTCAAAAATGAAGAGGGAAACAACAAGGATAACTCCTTTTTAGTACAAGCCAATTGATTCAAGGACCAAGAATTACCAATTTGTTCACCAGTATATGGTGGTTGCATCAATAAATTCATCTCATCGATATTGTTACATTATATCCCTAACAAATACTCCCTCCGTTCCTGAATATTTGTCCTTTTAGAGATTTCAAATGGACTACCACATACGGACGTATATAGACATATTTTAGAGTGTAGATCCACTCATTTTGCTCCGTATGTAGTCACTTGTTAAAATCTCTAGAAAGACAAATATTTAGGAACAGAGGGAGTATAATAATGGAACTTTAGCTATTTTTATCGCCAGATATATTGCCATATGGCTTGACATCTGAGTGGCATTTTAGCTATTTTTACCGCCAGATATATTGGCATACATATGAGTGACACTATAGTCAACTCAGACATATGAGGATTTTCCCGCCCCCCTCATGATCAAATCCTGGCTCCGCCCCTGTATATGTCCGCGGACGCATTGCCCTCATATCTCGGTCTCGATATTTACATATCTCAAATTCGGACTCTCAAGTCAATGCAAGTTGATTAAACACGTCAATATCGCACATAAACAACAAATGTTCACTAGTAGAGGAACGCCAATAGTCCCGGTTGGGAAGGTCCTTTAGTCTCGAGTCACCAACCGGGACTAATAAATCGGGACTAAAGGCCCCACCCTTTAGTCCGGGTTAGCCATGACCTGGGACTAAATCCCTTCCACGTGGCCGGCAGCGCGCGTCGGGGGACTAAATGTTTAGGGGTTTAGGGTTTTTAGGGTTTTAGTGTTTATGGTTTATATTTCCTTTTAATTTTGTGTTTTCCATTTAATTCTTTTTCTTTTCTAACGTATTTTACGCTACTACATACTGTACACGTCATGCATATATAATAGAATTCCTTGTACGACCAATCATAGATCGTTAAATTTCTCGTACGACCACACACACACACACATTTTGGTATATACTATTTCTCCTACAATTTGCTGATCATTACATGCAGGCATTAGGTGAAATAGTATTCTCTGTTGGAATCTATGACCCGCTCAAGCAAAAATCCCGCAATTTCTTCTTGAATTGCTCGTATGCGGTCCTTTGGTAGGAGCTTATCCCGCATCTCCGTCATCTTTAAATGAGATCAATATAGGAATATATTAGTTGTGTGTGTATATATTAGATCATGATATAAAAATTGTGAATAGTGTTCTGGAAACGTACCCAACGTTGTCTTACAGATGTGCTTCTTTCGGATGTCATAAAGCAAATGTTATCGCAAATGTAATATGCACATAAATTATTCCTCGGTGCCTACCTCATGCACTTTACAAGAATAGAATTCAATCAGATAATAATCAAACATGATAATGGTATTGAAACTAGAATTAAAGAGATCTTGTGGACGTAGCTAGTACTACTTAAATACCTTGGTCCGTCGCTAGCTAAACTTTGGTCTCCATTCACCGACAATCTCTTGGATGAACTTATTCCAAATCCTGCCCGGCAAAGAAAATGAATAAAGAGTTATTAATTACTTGATGTCAGGAAATGAACTAAAGAGGCCGACATAGTGCGATAATGATTGAAATCACCTGTCGAGCATCCTATACAGGCTGGAGTATTCTTTAGATTCTTTAACTAGTGAGTCCAGTACTTGAACAGTTCCCTCATCAACTCTAATGATTAGTAGGATCCAGTGGAAACTGTGCACACGTTTGTATATGCAGGCATGCATAATTCATCAACTACAGTTAACATCGAGTAAGCAAAATAGAATTTGTAGTACAAGATAGTAACACTCACTTGAAGTTGTAAGTAAATAGTATTTCTGGTTTGGTATTTAGTTCCTTCAAAAACATTAGCAAGTTTTTCCCCGTGTCATCCGGATGGTCTTGTAACATTTTTTCATTAACGGTATTTGGGTAAATGAACCCAATGCCATAGACTCAATCTCTTTTCCATTCAAAAATATTCATTCTACATAATATACCACAAAAAATAATATAATAAGGATAATTACAGGCAATGAACGAGCTGAGCTAGAGAATTAAATTACAGAAAAAAATCACTTACAGACAATAGCAAGTGACGATAGATTTGTCGAGTGTGTCTTGAGAAAAAATTCCGACCACTCAATCCACACATCGCTTCCATGGAAGTAATGCTCTGGCCTGACGTCGGTTACCGACTGATCGGTACTCACCTTGAGCGCGAAGTCGATTGCACTGCCTGTTCTCCCAGCCGGGGAACAGTTTTCCCGTTTTTATTACTATCTGTAAGGCTCGACTGCTTATTTTTGTGTGCATGGAATGACTTGCTAATAGAGCGTTCATAGTCGGATCATCTTGTCTCAGGTGCCGGTTTAGCAAGATCCAGAAAGTGTTGTACGACTTTCTCAGAGATTTTCTCCTTGGCGGCGGGGCAGTTTTAGTGCAAAGTGGGCCTTCACTTTGGCAGCCACGATCGCCCTGTTTTCCTCAGTCATCTCGTAAGCCAACTTCTTTTTGGTAGGAGGCTCGGGTTTCTTCTTTGGTGCTCTCTTCCGCTTTGTCGTCGGCTTACTTGGCAGATCTTGAAATTGCGTGCTCGCGGCGGACTCCGTCTCGGGGTGGGGTGGAGTCGGTTGACGCAGCGGACTTGGAGGAGGAGTCGGTGGCCTTGGCGCCGAGTTTTGAAAGACGATGCATTCCTTTCTCCATACAATGAGACCATGTTTGGCTTCTCCCAGTGTCTGCTCCCCCTGACCTTCAGGAAAGTCAAGCTCTAGTGACTCAGATCCCGATAGAACTTCATCCACCCCAACACGAGCATAGCCAGCTGGAATCGGATTGTCATGGGTGGTTGCTTCAGGTGTATTCGGTAAAGCAAAGCCGTCTGCCACCTTCATGGATATGTTCTTCAGTTTCATTTGTAGCTCACAACTTGTTGTCCCAATGATATCATACGCGGGATAGCGAGCCAACAGTGCATCATCGGCCGGGACCCCCATGGAACCCACACTGCTTTTCGGCATAGATGGGGCAGTACTATCAAATGCTGGATCTGCTTGCTGCTGCCGCTGAGACGCCCTTTCTTGGCTAAGTGTGTCGATCTGCTCATGTTGCCGGATGAAAGCGCGTTCCAACTCCGCGTGCTTTGATTCTACCTGTTGAAGCTGGTTTGCATCCTGCTTCTTTTTGTCTTCTTCCTGCTTCTTCTTTCTCGCACGACTTTTGTAAGTGACGGGTGGCGCTCCACTCTGCAAACCCCTCAACCCATGGAACAACGCCTTTGCCTCGTGTTCATCCTGGGTGTTCAGGATTCTTGAGGGCGCGTGTAAGCTCGTCGTTCTCACTCTCAGGCTGGAACGCTCCCGTTCGAGTCTCTTCTATTGCTACAAGTAAAGTGTCTGAGGCTTCTTTAAGACTTGCATGTTCAATAATCTCCCCTGCCTTTGGGTCCAACTCCCCCCATGCGCATAAAACCAAGTCCTGCACCTGTCGGTCCAGGCCATTGTTTTTGGAGTGACCCCTGCAACAATCATCTTGGCCTCAAATTCTTCCCATTTAGGCAGGCCAGCCTTGTAGCCACCTGGCCCAGAACATGGTGGTGCTTTTTTTGTCAGCATTTATCTTATTTATTCTCAACCATTCCTGAGCTACTTTTGATTCCTTGAACTGCACAAATAAGTCCCACTAATCTTTTACCTTCTCCAGTGGTTCAGTGAATTCCGGAGTCTTCTTTTCTGTGTTGACGTAGTCGGCCCATAATCTTTTCTTCCAACTCTAGAATTGTGTGGCCATCTTCTTAAGAGCACACTTCTTGACTTTCTCCCGTTCGCAATCTGTGAAACCCTCGGGTAGGGTGAAATGTGACATGAGTGTATCAAAAAGCGGATCTGTTGCTCTTTCGTCAACATAAGTAACTCCTCGATCTTCCTTTGGCTGATTCCATTCTTTGACGGTGATCGGGATTTGGTCCCTAACAATAACTCCGCATTGACGTATAAATTTGTCCGCATTCTTTTTAGGAGCAATCGGTTTGCCATCTGCTTTGATTTCATCGATGTTGTACTTTATGCCAATGGGCAACCTTTTGGCCGGGCCTCTTTTCCTTGTAGAAGACTTGCTCGATCCGGAGGGCTAACTAAAAGAAGAAAGATTTGTTAATATATATACACAAATAAATTAATACATGTAATGATCACCAGAGGCGCGCCTTATATATATACCTCGCCGGATTTTGTTAATCGAAGAACATTTCCTTCGCCATCATTGTTTGTGTGCCCTTCATCTGTTGGTTCTTCCTCAATTCCCTCACCGGAATCGTTCGGATATTGTGAGCTGTCATCTGTAGGTTCGAATAATGTTCCTCTAGATCATGGTCATCTCTGCCGCTACCGTCCATAGCTTAACTAATCTGGAAGAAAGATAAAGAAATTTAGTATTCAAATTAGAATGCATCCAATAAGCAAATACTGAATCATATATAGTAGTCAGCCGCAAAAGAGGTTCGATCTCGAGGCGAGGGATGTCGAGGAGGATTAATTTTTTAAGCAACATCATCATATATATAATATCACTAATACATCTCGAATAATACAGTAATGCATCATCGAATATTATCACTAGTACATCTCGAATTTTATCATATAACATCACTAATACAACTCAAATATTATCGAATAATCCAGTTGACTCGCGGTTCCTGAGGCGTGGGCGGTGGACACCCAAAGAGAAGGAACCATCACAGGATCATAGCTCGAGTGAGATCCCTGAGGATACTGCCAGGTAATGGAGAACCTGACGTGCAACGCAACAATGTAGCGACGGACGTGCTCGTCCTCCTCCCTGACACAACAACGTACAACCTCCGCGGGGGCCGACTGCCCCCGCACCAATAGTGGCCCATGCAACCGCCACCAAAGAAGCTCCGGGTCGACGACGGGAGCCTGATTCCTCACCGATCTTCGCGCCCCAGAAGGTAGCAGCTCCGAGTGCCAACCCGACGGAGCCCAGTCCTGGACATGGTGCCTCTTGCTACCTCTTGAGCACTGCATTGGTTTTCCCTTGAAGAGGAAAGGGTGATGCTGCAAAGTAGCGTAAGTATTTCTCTCATTTTTTGAGAACCAAGGTATCAATCCAGGAGGAGGCTACGCACGAGTCCCTCGCACCTACAGAAACAAATAAATCCTCGCAACCAACGCGATAAGGGGTTGTCAATCCCTACATGGTCGCTTACGAGAGTGAGATCTGATAGATATGATAAGATAATATTTTTGGTATTTTTATGATAAAGATGCAAAGTAAAGAAAGTAAAATAAAAGGCAACAGAAATAGCTTGTTGAAGGGAGATTAATATGATGGAAAATAGACCCGGGGGGCCATAGGTTTCACTAGTGGCTTCTCTCAAGAGCATAAGTATTTATGGTGGGTGAATAAATTACTGTTTTGAAATTGACAGAATTGAGCATAGTTATGAGAATATCTAGGTATGATCATGTATATGGGCATCACGTCCGAGACAAGTAGACCGACTCCTGCCTGCATCTACTACTATTACTCCACACATCGACCGCTATCCAGCATGCATCTAGAGTATTAAGTTCATAAGAATAGAGTAACGCTTTAAGCAAGATGACATGATGCAGAGGGATAAACTCATGCAATATGATATAAACCCCATCTTGTTATCCTTGATGGCAACAATACAATACGTGCCTTGCTGCCCCTCATCCTTTGGGAAAGGACACCGCAAGATTGAACCCAAAGCTAAGCACTTCTCTAATTGCAAGAAAGATCAATCTAGTAGGCCAAACCAAACTGATAATTCGAAGAGACTTGCAAAGATAACCAATCATACATAAAAGAATTCAGAAGATTCAAATATTGTTCATAGATAAACTTGATCATAAACCCACAATTCATCGGTCTCAACAAACACACCGCAAAAGAAGATTACATCGAATAGATCTCCACAAGAGAGGGAAGAACATTGTATTGAGATCCAAAAAAGAGAGAGGAAGCCATCTAGCTAATAACTATGGACCCGAAGGTCTGAGGTAAACTACTCACACTTCATCGGAGAGGCTATGTGTTGATGTAGAAGCCCTCCGTGATCGATGCCCCCTTCGGCGGAGGTCCGGAAAAGGCCCCAAGATGGGATCTCACGGGTACAGAAGCTTGCGGCGGTGGAATTAGGTTTTTTGCTTCGTATCTGGTAGTTTGGGGGTACGTAGGTATATATAGGAGGAAGGAGTACGTCAGTGGAGCAACATGGGGCCCACGAGGGTGGAGGGCGCGCCCAGGGGGGTAGGCGCGCCCCCTACCTCGTGGCTTCATGGTAGCTTTCTTCACGTAGGGTCCAAGTCCTCTGGATCATGTTCGTTCCGAAAATCACGTTCCCGAAAGATTCATTCCATTTGGACTCCGTTTGATATTCTTTTTCTGCGAAACTCCGAAATAGGCAAAAAAAAAAAACAGCAATTCTGGGCTGGGCCTCCGGTTAATAGGTTAGTCCCAAAGCTAATATAAAAGTTTATAATAAAGCCCAATAAGATACATGACAAAGTCACCTCTCAAGCAGGTTGTCGTTGCTGAGTTGACGACGAGGATGCGGGCACGGCATCGTCGACATCGAGAACAAATTCTATGCAAATTTAACATTTTCTAAATGCCTGATTATGATTTTTGTAATTCTTGTTCACTTGATTTTGCAAATACATGACAAAGTTTTGCAAATACAACATTAAAATATTTTGCAAATACAACATTAAAATATTTTGCAAATACAACATTAATTAAGATATTAACATTAAAATACATGACAAACTTTAGCAAATACAACATTAAGATATTAACATTTTCCAAATAAGATATTAACATGTTTTTGATCAATATTTTTAAGATATTAACATTTTCCAAATAAGATATTAACATTAAAATACATGATAAATATTAGGTAAATGTGTGTGTGTGTGTGTGTGTTTGCGCCGGCGACGGCGGCGGCTTCGATTCGAGGGAGGAAAGGGGGGAGAGGGAGGAGAGGGGTTCACAGCGGGCGAGGTTGAGGCGACGGCGATGACGACGGCGACAGTGAGGTCTTGGGAGGAGAGGGGCCGACGAGGTTGAGGCCACGGCGACGACGAGGGCGAGGTGACGACGAGGTTGAATACGGGCAGCCCGGCGACGTCTCTCTTTGGATTTGATTACGGTGGAGAAGGAAAACACGAAGTGTCCAGTTATATAGACATGACCTTTAGTCCCGGTTGAATCCATGACCCGAGACTGAAGGACTTTTAGTCCCGGTGCATGGCTGGAACCGGGACTAAAGGTCAAACTTCTGGTCCCGGTTGCAGCCATGGGCCGGGACTAAGGGGTTGTTTTTGGCGGCCCAAATTCAGCGCGGGAGGAGGACCTTTAGTCTCGGTTCGTGGTGGCAACCGGGACTAAAGTTCTTTTTCCAGTTTTTTATTTTGTTTCTATTTACAGCCAAATATTTAGAGTATTTGAGTGAATATTTTTTCTTTAGGTCACAAAAATTATAAAATTTCTATTAGTGCCGGTATATAGTTTTCAAATTTGAATAGTTTGAATTTGAATTCTTTGAAATTTGTGTGAATCACTAGTTTGTGAATAACTTTACTTTAAATTCTTGAGTGATTCTTTGTCGTACTATTTAATATTAGTGTGTTTTATCAGTATGTTCAAATTGGTAATTTGAATAGTTCAAAAATGAAATCCCTTTGTAGTAGAAGAGTTTTCCTCCAAAACCCTGATACTTTGAATGTCCAGTTTGTACACGAAGTGCACCCAGTTTTTGTCGTAACCCTCTCAACTTTTTAGCACATGCTATGTGGGTGAAATTATCATACCATGACAAGTTTCAATCTTTCAGAGTTCATTTGTAGTGCTTTTCAATTTCAGGGTCATTTAGCTCTCAAAAATCATTAAATGCATGAAAAATAGCAAATGAAGTCAGAAAGGTTGAAAATTGATGATGTGGCTTTGAATGATGCATATTGAACGCACAAAAAGTCTGGAGTTAAAGTAAGTTATCAAAATGAAATCGCTTTGTAATAGATGAGTTTTCATCCGAAACCTTGATACTTCGAAAGAGATTGTCTAGTTCGTACACGAAGTCAGAAAAGGGTTGGAAATCATTAAATCCAGAGACAATGTCTCAAATATTTGATGACTTGAGTTTTAATAGTGACAGGCACATCAAAACATCCCATGAAGTAAATCAGAAGAGAGTTTAAACAGATTTCACCAGCAGCAATCTACCAGCCAGGATCATGAAGGAAGACAAACCCACAAGTTTCTTTTGCAGTCTTGTGACTAAAGGAAAACATTGCTTTGTAGGCTTATGAAGACCCAAAGGTGCTCCAAGATATTGGATGGGGAAGGTTTCCTTTTTACATTGAAATGTGTTTATCAAAATCTCTACTTTCTCTTCTGGCACATTAATGGGAATGAGGCTTGATTTATTGTAGTTTACTTTAAGACCACTAGCATCTGCAAAAGTATTAAGAAGAGCTTTGAGTCAGTGAAGTTGTTTGCATCTGCTTGAAGAAGAACCAGAGTGTCATCTGCATACTGGACTATAGGAAAGTCAGGACAAGAATCACTACAAAAAAAGACACTTCCGTGATGTTACGTGTTTGTCACAAGAGGTCACGTTTTACATCATGCATGTACATCCATGACAAATTTATGACAGAATCAAGATAGTCATACATGTGCTTTCGTAGAAGTGTTTCATGACATTACCAAAATTATCATCATGGAAGCGTCCACTTCCATGACAATAAATCACACGTCATAGAAGTGCTTTCGTCAAGGGTGACCGACACATGGCATCCACCGTTACGGGACGCCGTTAAGCTATCAGGTCTGATTTTGGATCCGATAACCCGTTAATAGCCCAGACCAATGGGAATTTTCCACGTGTAAAATTCTCATTGGCCGGAGGAAACACGTGTCGGCTCAACGTTCGGACAGATGTCATCCACTCATTGGACAGGAGCCGCCTATGATACGTCGACACGTGGCATGGCCCAACAGAGGCCCATTCCGGTGAAAAGGCCGGGCCTGTTAAAATAAGCGGGCCGGCCCATTAGCGGCCTACTTGAGTCAGGCCCATTTACAAGTACAGCCCATACAAGTTACATAGAATCGGCCCATCAAAGGCCCATTCTAGATTCGACAATTTCCAGCCCATCGTCAGTTTAAGCCCATTAACTGCCCACTACTTTTTTGGGCCCAATTGCGGCCCAAGCTTCTTTCGGCCTATTAGGAGTCCATCGTCACTTCCAGCCCGTTAACGGCCCGGAACGTCTTTCGGCCTTTTCTCGGCCCATTCTGCAGTTGGGCCAATTCTAGCTCGCTGTGACTTTAGGCCTGTCCTCGGCCCATTCGGTAAATGGGCCAACTCTTAGCCTGTTTTGTCTCTCGGCCTGTTAAGGGCCCGCACTACAGTTGGGCCTTTGACTTTAGGTCCATTAGGGCCCATGTTCCTCAGGGCATCATTTCAGCCCAACGTGACTTTCGGCCTGTTAAAAGCCTAGTTTGCAAATTGGGCCTTGAGGGAGTCCTGGATTAGGGGGTGTCCGGATAGCCGGACTACCATCATCAGCCGAACTATCATTTGCCGAACTATCATCATCGACCGGACTCCAAGACTATGAAGATACAAGATTGAAGACTTCCCACCTGTCCGGATGGGACTTTCCTTGGCGTGGAAGGCAAGCTTGGCGATACGGATATGTAGATATCCTACCATTGTAACCGACTTTATGTAACCCTAGCCCTCTCCGGTGTCTATATAAACCCGGATGGTCTGTAGTCCGTAGGACAACAACAACAACAACCCTTACAATCATACCATAGGCTAGCTTCTAGGGTTTAGCCTCCTTGATCTCGTGGTAGATCCACTCTTGTAAACATCCACAATATCAATATCAATCAAGCAGGACGTAGGGTTTTACCTCCATCAAGAGGGCCCGAACCTGGGTAAACATCGTGTCCCTCGACTACGACTCCGAAGACATCGACGGCATGGACGACGATGCCGGAGACTACCAAGAACCAGCGCCTACAGGACACTGGAAAACCACCTCGTCATACGACATTTACATGGTGGACACCCCAAAAGATGGGGACGGCGAAGAAGCAGCGGAGGCTGATTCCTTAAAGAAACAGCCCAAGCGCCCGGCGTCGTGGCGCCGCTCTAAATCCCGCCACAGCAAGAATGGAGATTCCGCAGGAGATAATAACACCCAGAAAGTGTCGAAGACAACTCCCTCCAAAGACGATCCAAATAACGGCAGGAGGCAGAAGCAAGCCCTCGGAGAGAGGGCGGCATTTAAGAGGTCGAGGATGACAACCAATTACCTCCCTCCGGAGACGAGGCAAGCCTCGGCGACGGCGAATTTGTCGTGCCTGAGGATCCCGTCGAGCAAGAGCGTTTTAGACGCAGGCTAATGGCCACGGCAAACAGCCTAAAGAAAAAGCAACAACAGCTTCAAGCTGATCAAGACCCTCTTGGCCGACGGATGGACCGAGGTCCTCGCGGCGAAGAGTCTGAACTCGAGCGCCCCTCAAAAGTTACCCAAAACGCAAGTTGCTCCCCAGATTAGAGGAGGCAGCATCACCAGCGCACAATACGGCAGACCGACCACCTCGTGGCCGCGATAGAGAGGCGTGTAAACCCTCCACCAAAACCGTACCCCGGCATCGCTCTAAAAGCAAGAAGCCGCGGGGGAACGCGCCGGACTTGCGAGATATATTGGAGGACAAGGCAAGACAATCCAGATCTATCTATGGATCACGTGGACGCCCCACGACCCACGCATTTAATACCGCCGACCGATACAACTTCTCCGGCCGGGCCGAACACAGCGGACAACGCGCTCTCTCGAGCTACGTCGCGATATTGCTCAATACAGAGGCGCCGCACACCCACTATGCTTCACTGACGAAGTAATGGATCATCAAATCCCTGAAGGGTTCAAACCCGTTAATATCGAATCCTACGATGGCACAACAGACCCCGCGGTCTGGATTGAGGATTATCTTCTCCATATACACATGGCCCGCGGCGACGATCTTCACGCCATCAAATATCTCCCGCTCAAGCTTAAAGGACCAGCTCGGCATTGGCTTAACAGCCTGCCCGCAGAGTCAATTGGATCTTTGGGAAGACACGGAAGCCGCATTCCTCGACAACTTCAGAACGCGTGTATGCGACCACGAGCCTTGAGATGACCTAAGCCACATAATCCAGCAGCCGGACGAATCGGCGGGCAATTACGGACACGGTTCCTAACAAAGAAAAAACAAATCGTCGATTGTCCGGATGCGAGGCACTCACGCCTTCAAACATAACATCATGACGAGTGGCTGGCCCGGCACCTAGGGGCGGAGAAGCCGAAATCTATGGCAGCCCTCACATCCCTCATGACCCGCTTACATGCGGGAGAGGATAGCTGGCTCGCTCGCAGCAACAACCTCAAAGCAAAACGCTGGCAGTCCGGATATCAAGGACCGCAATGGCAGGTTGCGTCGAAACAAAAACAAACGCCGCATTAACGGCGACAGCAATGAGGATACGGCAGTTAACGCCGGATTCCGAGGCTCCAAACCCGGTCAACGGAAGAAGCCATTCAAAAGAACCACTCCAGGCCCGTCCAATCTGGACCGAATACTCGACCGCTCTTGCCAGATACATGGAACCCCCGAAAAGCCAGCTAATCATACCAACAGAGATTGTCGGGTATTCAAGCAGGCAGGCAAATTAATTAATCGCCAAACAGTGACAAGGGGCTACATAGCGATGGCGAGGAAGAGACCCGGCCGCGAACAACGAGAGGACAAAAGGATTCCCCCTCAAGTTCGGACGGTAAACATGATATACGCGCGCATATTCCCAAGAGGGAGCGGAAGCGTGCACTAAGGGACGTATATGCGAGGGAGCCAGTCGCCCCAAAATTTAACCCATGGTCCTCTTGCCCGATCACTTTCGATCGAAGAGACCATCCGACCAGTATCCGCCATGGCGGATTCGCGCGATGGTTTTAGACCCAATCGTTGATGGATTTCACCTCACGAGAGTCACGATGGGCCGGCGGCGTGCTGAACCTGCTTTATCGGGATACGGTCGCCAAGATGGGCATAGACCCTTCAAGGATTAAACCTACAACGCAGCGACCTTCAAAGGCGTCATACCAGGTGTCGAGGCCAATTGTACAGGCTCGATTACTGCTGGAAGTGGTCTTGGATCCCGGATAATTTCCGGCGAGGAGTTAATCTTGACATAGTCTCGTTCGCGGCGGCTATCACGCCCTGCTTTCAGACGAACAGCGTTTGCAAAGTTCAACGCGGTGCCGCATTATGCCTACCTTAAGCTCAAGATGCCAGGCCCTCGTGGAGTCATCACGGTCAATGGAAACAGGAACGCTCCCTCCGAGCGGAGGAACATACAGCGCTCTCGCGGCGTCTGAGCAGCAGCCTTTTGAGGCAATTCTCGAGTCCGGCCGTTAAGCGACCGGACATGACCAAACGCGCCGGAGCAACATCAACCAAGACCACAGCGCACGCCTGCCGCAGCGTAGCAATGCGGCCCCAACACCAGCCCTCGCAAAAGCGCAAGACAAACTCTCCGCGTACATAATTACGCATACGGAGATACCATGGGCATAGGGGAAGGGCACCACCACAACAGACCCAGTGCGGTTCGACCACACCGGGGCTCCCAAGTGTGTCGCTCCTTAACTTTTTATTTTCTCTTTTTATACAGAACTCAGTCCGTGGCGAACCGGCCGAACTCATGATGCAACAGCGGGGAAGGACTACGGCGCGATGAACACTCGGGTGGTCTCCATCACGAGCATTAAATTTGTTAAAATACAACATTCCGCGGCCTACCCACGGAGACGCCTTTAATTCGTCCAATCCCTTGCTTTCCGCACTATTTGTATCATTCTGCACTGATAGCATATCTTCTCGAATAAAATGCAGCACTTTTTGCCTTTAATTGCATTACTTTATATATATGTGTTCATTTATGACATGTTGCACCCGTGCATCTTGGTACGGCCAAACACACCAGGGGCTTATGTCCTCCGCTTTATGGTGTGATAAAGTCCGCACACTTTCACAAGTGCGGCACCCCTAACTTATAACATTATATGAATCGGCTCCGAATCATGTCTTGGGTCAATAGTTGGGTTTGCCCGGCTCCCATGTTTGGCACCTTACGTTCCCGTTCTATCGGCTAAGGTAGCACTGGGAGAACCACTGTGATTACGCCCCGGTTGAGCCGGGTTAACGCCTCAGTGGAGAAAGCTAAAACTGACTGGCATGATAAGGCGTGAGACTGGTTGCTGTTCGAGAGGTCCTTTCGGGTCCTTAAAGACCTACGCCGCTTCGAGCGAAGTTCCGGATTATGTCCGACGAAGGCGTGGATAGCGCCCCAATTCGGTCTTCCGAATACTAGGGGCTTCGCCGAAATTTAAAATTATAGAATTCTATGGCTAAGTGAGAGTGTTCAAGCACTATAAGTCCGGTTGCCTGGTTCGTTGTGTTGAGCACCTCCCTAGATGGACCCAAAAATGGGAACAAGAGTGCTCAAGTTTATCCTGAACACCCCAGCACTCGTGGCATGGGGGTTGAAGCCGACGACTTGCCATCTCTCAGATTTAATAAATGGCCGCACAGAAGGTAATATTTTAAATTAAACAAGCGTTGCTTAGCGCATATGAACAAAGTTTTCAGCGCACAGGATAACACATTGCGAATTCACTCAACAATTACATCCCTGGGGCACTCATCCGCAATCTTGCAGGCACCCTTCAGGACAGCCTTATAGTAAAGTTCGGGCGTACGATGCTCCTCGGCCTTGGCGGTTTTGGCACTTTCGAGAGCCGAGGCAAGCTCGGACTCCCGAGTCTTTGAGTCACGCTCCAAACTCTCATGCTTTTCCATGAGAGCCTGGAGCTCTTGCTGAACCACCGCCACCCTCGCCTCTTGCTTTTCTCGCTCTGCCCGTTCCGTGGCCGCATATGCGTTGACGCGGACACGGCCTCCTTGAGGCCGCCACCTCGTTCGTGGCCCTGCAGTACTCCATGTTATCCTTGTTATTTTTGTCGCAACCTAAATCCTTTTCTGTAAGGTACAAATTCAAAGTGGTGTTACTCACCTTCTTTATCTTGGAGCTGCTTCCTGGCGCGGCCGAGCTCTTGCCCGGACCGCTCAAGCTCCTGCTTCAACGCACCGACCTCCGCAGTCAGTGCGGCAGAGGTCAGCAGCGTAGCCTGCAACCCATATTGACATAATTTTTTAGCAACCCTGCGTTTATCTTTTTTAGGATCCTCAGTCCGGCTTTTCTTTCCGAACACCGAACCGAGCATCAGGGGCTACTGTCTATGCGGTATTATAATGCATATTTTAACTTCTTACCTCAAAGCACGATAGAAGGCTATTGCGAGCTTCGGTCAGCCCGCCTTTGGCGAAGCTGCACCTTTGAATCACCGCACTCATAATAGTGCGGTGTTCTTCTCGATGGAAGCGCTTCTGCAGCGCCTCCAACAAATTGCGGCGCCTCCGGTTGGGCGGAAGCCGCGGCGTCACCAGTCTTGCCCTTCGATCGAAGGGGCCGCTGCCGGACTCCGGAACCACTGCGGGTTACATTGTGGAGTCCGGCGAAGTCGAGGGCGCCTTGTGGCGCCCGAGCCTCCCCTGGTGGGTCCTTCGGGGATCCCACCCGGCGTCTTCGGCGTCGCGAGGGTGGAGGCGGTCGGGATGGAGTCTACATCCGGCAAAGCCAACGACCGCTTCGATGAAGCGGGGAGATCATCACTGGCCGGACTACAGGTAGTATGCGGCGTTAGAATGACACTATGTGACGCAGCAAGAGAAATTATAAATCATTCAGGAATCCGGATACTTACGATCTCGCGGAGGCCTTGCCCTTGAAGGCCATTCTTCCCCGCCAACGTTGATGTTGGCAGAGCTGTCCGGGGGAATAGTCCTTCCCCTCTTGGACCCTCCGGCCTCCCCAGTTGGGGAAGCCTTCCTCTTCCTCTCTCCCTCCTCTGGGAGAGAGTCCTCTTCCTCCTCCTCATTTTCAGGGGAGGAGTCCGCCCCGGAGTTGTCGGACACCTGAAAACGGGCACTCTTTCGAGCACCCGTGGCCTCCTTCTTGGCCTTCTTCTCCGGCACCACGTGCGGTGCCGGAACCAGCAACCTCGCTAGACGAGCGTCTACTGGATTTTCTGGCATAGGAGCCGGACAGGTAATCTGCTCCGCCTTCTTCATCCAGTCCTGTCAAAGGAAAAGGGGGAATTAAAACCCGCATAGAGTCAAACTATGAAAAACAAGTGTCCCGTAAAGGGGTAGAATCACTTACCTCGTCAGCCTGGCGCTGCGAGTGAAATCCGCGATCTTCCGTCGCGGATGCGGGGGCTTCGGCGCCCTTGAACAGCACCTTCCAGGCGCCTTCGTACGTTGTGTCGAAGAGCTTGTTCAGCGCCTGGTGCTGTTCCGGATCGAACTCCCATAGATTGAATGCCCGCTCTTGGCATGGGAGAATCATGGCGACGAGCATGACTTGGACCACGTTAACCAGCTGAGCTTCTTCACATGCTTCTTGATACAGGTCCGGAGTCCCGTCGGCTCCTTCAAACTGCCCCAGCAAGCCCTTCTCTTTCCGGAGGTGAGCTGCGTGGGGATACCAGAATCTAAACTCGGGGGCCGCCGCCCATTTAGGGTCAGCGGCTCGGTGATGTAGAACCACCCGATTGCCACCCCTTGACGGATTCCACGAAGGCCCTTGAACCAAAGGGCGTTGGGCATCTTGCCCAACATGGCGCCTCCGCACTCCGCTTGAATGCCCTTTACTACCTTCGCTTGACATTGAAGGTCTTGAGCCTGGCGAAGTGGGGCTGGATCTGAAGGAAGGCCTCACACCTGACGATAAACGCCGAGATGTTGAGGATGAAGTTCGGCGCCAGATCATGGAAATCCAGGCCGTAGTAGAACATGAGCCCCGGACAAAGGGGTGAAGTGGAAAGCCCGATCCAGCGGAGGAAGTGGGAAAGAAAGACAACCCTCTCATGGGGCACAGGGGTGGGGATGAGCTGCCCCTCGTCGGGCAGGCCGGTCTTGTGATGTCATTGGAGAGGTATCCGGCGTCAGCGCGGTTTAGCGATTTGCTCCTCCTTAACGGTGGAGGCCAACCATTTACCTCCCGCTCCGGACATGGTCGGAGAAGGTTGAGACGAGATGCGCGAACTTGGGCGCTGGAGCTCGAAAGTCTTGGAGATGGATAAGCAAAGGAGGAAGAAGGCGTGGGTGAGAAGGTGAATCCTTATCCCTTATATGGTAGGCGAAATCTCACGCGTCCCCACCGGCCTGGTAAAACTCGCTTATCTCCCAAGCGTCACCATCAATGACGCAGTTGGGTTACCCACGCCCGTATTGATGAGAATCCCGGATTAAGGGGAAACACGATCTCTGCTTTGACAAGACGTGCCAAGGAAACCGCTTCGCTAAATGCGTTGAGGTGGTAAAGTAAAAAACAATTCGAGTAATGGCTTGGTAGTGGTGTGACGTCGCGCCACGGAAAACGTCAGCAGATTGAACTTGTGTATATATTATTATTCTCTCTACGGTGGAATGTGGAATTTATTTTGCGAGCGGACACTATCTGGTGTTCCCAATCTTATATCATTTCGAGGAGGAACCCGCCTTGCAATGCCAAGCAATATACACGCCGGACTTATCGTCATTGAAGCCTGGTTCAGGGGCTACTGAGGGAGTCCTGGATTAGGGGGTGTCCGGATAGCCGGACTACCGTCATCACCGAACTATCATTTGCGGACTACCATCATCGACCGGACTCCAAGACTATGAAGATACAAGATTGAAGACTTCCCCCCGTGTCCGGATGGGACTTTCCTTGGCGTGGAAGGCAAGCTTGGCGATACGGATATGTAGATCTCCTACCATTGTAACCGACTTTATGTAACCCTAGCCCTCTCCGGTGTCTATATAAACCGGATGGCTGTAGTCCGTAGGACAACAACCACAACAACCCTTACAATCATACCATAGGCTAGCTTCTAGGGTTTAGCCTCCTTGATCTCGTGGTAGATCCACTCTTGTAAACATCCACAATATCAATATCAATCAAGCGGGGCGTAGAGTTTTACCTCCATCGGGAGGGCCCGAACTGGGTAAACATCGTGTCCCTTGTCTCATGTTACCATCCTCCTAGACGCTTGATTCGGGACCCCTATCTGAGATCCGCCGGTTTTGACACCGACAGGCCTCCTCTGGCCCATAACAATTTCGGCCTCTTACTGGCCCGTAAAGTAAAAGGGTCGGAACAAAATTGACATTTATTTGGGCCTGCTAAAGGCCCGCAGGCCATTTCCATTTATACGGCCCTATTGAGCTTTAGGCCTGTTGACTGCCTACTAAGAGCCGTTGTTACGGTGGGCCCATTTGGGATCCACTTAATATTATTTTGACCAGCCCAATTAAGGCCCGCTTTGACTGCACATGTTTGTTCGTTTGTATGGCGTCCAGGAAATGTTTGGGCGTGTTGGCCCCCATTTCAACGATATAGCATATTCAAGAATTATCCTACTCTATACTATCGCCTCTAAAAAACATACACTATACAATAAAAGCATAGAAACGTAGAATAATCCTACACTATACAATAAAGAAATTACAGCCGAATATACCTTTGTGCATTATAGTTCGGCACCAGTGATTATAAAGCGTACACAAACAACAAATTACATACACTGGACAAATAAAGCTCATACATCATGGACACCCATCAACAGAACTTACCATTTGAACTATAATCTCTTCAGAAAAAAGCATTGATCGGATTCAGATAGCACAAATTTCAGTCTGTAAAATCTCCAATTCCTTCGTGGTTACCTCAGTGTCTTGTTTCATTTTTTTGACTCCTGCATCTAATACCTGCATGTCCGGTCTCAACTTGTTGATTGTACGTTGAGAATCATGTACGCGTTGTCTTGCCACCTCTAGTTTATGCTCGAGAACATCAACACATTCCAATTCCAATCCATAATCATTCGTTAACGGCCATGCCACACTGCTCGGAGATTTTGTGTTGATGTCACTTCATCCTGAAATGTTTCTGTAAGTACACGTGACTAGGGCAAAAATATAGTTACAACAGTGAAGCGAGCATGACGGACAATTTTGTACATGGCAAAACAGGACTAACAATAATGTTACACGTCATGAAGCATAAGCAGGTGATATTTTAAAAATTATAAAAAAGTTAGTCTGTGCAGCCTTCCAATCAGCAATATGTCATCCACATATAATATTAGAAATGCTACAGAGCTCCCACTCACTTTCTTGTAAATACATGCTTCCCCAAAAGTCTTTATAAAACCATATGCTTTGATCACACTATCAAAACGTTTATTCCAACTCCGAGATGCTTGCACCAGTCCATGCATACATAAATCTCTCTTAGCTCACCAGAGGAGCATGATGTTGGGGCCAAATCCAAAACACAGATAAGTTACAAATTTAGACAGCACGTTGCGTATAAGTAAGCAAGCAGCTGGCCATTCTATAGCTCACCTAAAGTCTTAGGGAGCATAATGAACAACAGAGGGATTCATACAAACCTACTATCGCAAGCAAAACTATGCAATCATTAGCCTAGTATAAACTAGATTGTGAGCCTCATGCTAGTTGGTTAATAGACTTCAAAGCTTCAGGCACACTTCGCCAGAGTAATTAAATGGTAAGGCCTTTAATTATGCCAACTAATAGTTATACAAGTACCCAACATCAGGCATCATTGTTTGGGAATCTCATTAACCGAGGACAAATAAAGCAATTGAAAAGAGCAAATTAACTATGCCTGAAACAAACAAGGAATTTAACTGTTGAGTTGGATACAGTGACTTGCCTTAACTGGTTGAACAGGCTCAGCGCAGCTCCTACTTCTCTTGCAAGGCTCCTTCCTAACATCTTGTACATGGAAATCCTCAATCTTATCTTCATTGCACCCTGATACGTCTCCAACGTATCTATAATTTTTGATTGCTCCATGCTATATTATCTACTGTTTTGGACTATATTGGGCTTTATATTCCACTTTTATATTATTTTTTGGACTAACCTATTAACCGGAGGCCCAGCCCAGAATTGCTGTTTTTTTAACTATTTCAGTGTTTCGAAGAAACAGAATATCAAACAGAGTCCAAACAGAATAATCCTTTCTGGAACGTGATTTTCTTCCCGAATATGACCCAGGAGACTTGGATCCTACGCCAAGGAAGCTTCGAGGTGGGCACGAGGTAGGGGGGCGCGCCCTACACCCCCAGGTGCGCCCCCACCCTCGTGGGCCCACCGAAGCTCCACCGACGTACTTCTTCCTCCTATATATACCCACGTACCCCCAAACGATCAGAACAAGAGCCAAAAACCTAATTCCACCGCCGCAACTTTCTGTATCCACGAGATCCCATCTTGGGGCATGTTCCGAAGCTCCGCCGGAGAGGGCCGTCATCAAGGAGGGCTTCTACATCATCATATCCTCTCCGATGAAGTGTGAGTAGTTTACCTCAGACCTTCGGGTCCATAGTTATTAGCTAGATGGCTTCTTCTTTCTTTTTGGATCTCAATACAATGTTCTCCCCCTCTCTTGTGGAGATCTATTCGATGTAATCTTCTTCTTTTTGCGGTGTGTTTGTTGAGACCGATGAATTGTGGGTTTGTGATCAAGTCTATCTATGAATAATATTTGAATCTTTTCTGAATTCTTTTATGTATGATTGGTTATCTTTGCAAGTCTCTTCGAATTATCCGTTTGGTTTGGCTAACTAGGTTGGTAGTTCTTGCCATGGGAGAAGTGCTTAGCTTTGGGTTCGATCTTGCGGTGTCCTTTCCCAAAGGATGTGAAGGGCAGCAAGGCACGTATTGTATCGTTGCCATCAAGGATAACAAGATGGGGTTTATTTCATATTGCATGAATTTATCTCTCTACATCATGTCATCTTGCTTAAAGCGTTACTCTGTTTTTAACTTAATACTCTAGATGCATGCTGGATAGCGGGCAATGAGTGGAGTAATAGTAGTAGATGCAGAATCGTTTCGATCTACTTGTCACGGACATGATGCCTATATACATGATCTTGCCTAGATATTCTCATAACTATGCTCAATTGTGTCAATTGCTCAACAGTAATTTGTTCACCCACCGTAGAATACGTATGTTCTTGAGAGAAGCCACTAGTGAAACCTATGGCCCCCGGGTCTATTCTCATCATATCAATCTCTATCACTTTAATTTTGCTTTTCTTTTTTACTTTGCCTTTTACTTTTCACTTTGCATCTCTATATCAAAAATACCAAAAATACTATCTATCAGATCTCACTCTCGTAAGTGACCGTGAAGGGACTGACAACCCCTAATCGCGTTGGTTGCGAGTAGCTATCGTTTTGTGCAGGTACGAGGGACATGAGCGTGGCCTCCTACTGGATTGATACCTTGGTTCTCAAAAACTGAGGGAAATACTTACGCTACTCTGCTGCATCATCCTCTCCTCTTCGGGGAAAACCAACGCAAGCTCAAGAGGTAGCAAGAAGAATTTCTGGCGCCGTCGCCAGGGAGTCTACGCAAAAAGTCAACATACCAAGTACCAATCACAATCCCTATCTCTCGCATTACATTAGTTTCCATTTGCCTCTCGTTTTCCTCTCCCCCACTTCACCCTTGCCGTTTTATTCGCCCTCTCTTTCTCATCCTCCTTCTCCTTCTCCTTCTCCTATTCCGTTTGCCTTTTTCTCGCTTGCCTTTTGTTTGCTTGTGTGTTGGATTGCTTGTTTGTCGCGATGGCTCAAGATACTACCAAATTGTGTGACTTCACCAATACCAACAATAACGATTTCCTTAGCACTCCGATTGCTCCTCTTGCCAATACTGAATCTTGTGAAATCAATACTGCTTTGTTGAATCTTGTTATGAAAGATTAATTCGCCGGCCTTCCTAGTGAAGATGCCGCTACTCATCTGAATAGCTTCGTTGATTTATGTGATATGCAAAAGAAAAAAGATGTTGATAATGATGTCGTTAAATTGAAGCTATTTCCTTTTTCGCTTAGAGATCGTGCTAAAGCTTGGTTTTCGTCTTTGCCTAAAAATAGTATTGATTCTTGGAACAAGTGCAAAGATGCTTTTATCTCTAAGTATTTTCCTCCCGCTAAGATCATCTCTCTTAGAAACGATATTATGAATTTTAAGCAACTTGATCATGAACATGTTGCACAAGTTTGGGAGAGAATGAAATTAATGATACGTAATTGCCCTACTCATGGTTTGAATTTGTGGATGATTATACAAAAAATTTATGCGGATTGAATTTTGCTTCTAGAAATCTTTTAGATTCGCAGCGGAGGCACTTTTATGGAAATCACTTTAGGAGAGGCTACTAAACTCCTAGATAATATTATGGTAAATTATTCTCGATGGCATCTTGAAAGATCTTCTAATAAAAAGTGCATGCGATAGAAGAAATCAATGTTTTGAGTGGAAAGATGGATGAACTTATGAAATTATTTGCTACTAAGAGTGTTTCTTCTGATCCTAATGATATGCCTTTGTCTACTTTGATTGAGAATAACAATGAATCTATGGATGTGAATTTTGTTGGTAGGAATAATTTTGGTAACAACGCTTATAGAGGGAATTTTAATCCTAGGCCATATCCTAGTAATCCTTCTAACAATTATGGGAATTCCTAGAACAACTCTTATGGAAATTATAATAAGATGCCCTCTGAATTTGAGAATAGTGTTAAAGAGTTTATGAATTCACAAAAGAATTTTAATGCCTTGCTTGAAGAGAAATTGCTTAAAGTTGATGATTTGGCTAGGAACGTTGATAGAATTTCTCTTGAAGTTGATTCTTTAAAGCTTAGATCTATTCCTCCTAAGCATGATATCAATGAGTCTCTCAAAGCTATGAGAATTTCCATTGATGAGTGCAAGGAAAGAACCGCTAGGATGCGTGCTTCCAAAGATGCCTTTATTAAAGCGTGTTCTTCCAATTCCTATGAAAATCAAGATGAAGATCTAAAAGTTATTGATGTGTCCCCTATCAAATCTTTGTTTTGCAATATGAATCTTGATGAAACTTAATATGATCTTCCTTTACCTAGAAGGCGTTCTAAAAATTCAGAGTATTTAGATCTTTATGATGAAATTGATGAAAGTGGGATTGAAAGAAATAAAAATCCAGATGTTGCTAAACCCACTATCTTGGGTTTCAAGGAATTTAATTATGAAAGTTGCTCTTTGATTGATTGTATTTCCTTGTTGCAATCCGTGCTAAATTCTCCACATGCTTATAGTCAAAAGAAAGCCTTCACCAAACATATTGTTGATGCCTTGATGCAATCTTATGAAGAAAAACTTGAGTTGAAAGTTTCTATCCCTAGAAAACTCTAAGATGAGTGGGAACCAACTATTAAAATTAAAATTAAAGATCATGAGTTTTATGCTTTGTGTGATTTGGGTGCTAGTGTCTCCACTATCCCCAAAACTTTGTGTGATTTGCTAGATTTCCGCGATCTTGATGATTGCTCTTTAAACCTACATCTCGCGGATTCTACTATTAGGAAACCTATGGGAAGGATTAATGATGTTATTATTGTTGCAAATAGGAATTATGTGCCCGTAGATTTCATTATTCTTGATATAGATTGCAATCCTTCTTGCCCTATTATTCTTGGTAGACCTTTCCTTAGAACGGTCAAAATGCGATTATTGATATGAAGGAAGGGAATATTAGATTCCAATTTCCATTAAAAAAGGGCATGGAACACTTTCCAAGAAAGAAAATAAAATTTCCATATGAAACTATCATGAGAGCCACTTATGGATTGCCTTCCAAAGATGGCAATACCTAGATCTATCCTCGCTTTTATGCCTAGCTAGGGGCGTTAAACGATAGCGCTTGTTCGGAGGCAACCCAATTTTATTTTTAGTTTTTTTGTGTTTTTCTTCTGTTAGGGAATAAATAACACATCTACCTTATGTTTGGATGTGGTTTTGTGTTTTAATTAGTGTTTGTGCCAAGTTAGACCTATTGGATCTTCTTGGATGATAGTTATTTGATCTTGCTGTAATTTCCAGAAACTTTGTGGTCAGTGCCCGAATTATTAAAAATCATCAGAACGTGATAAAATACTGATTCAGGTTGCTTCTGATCAATAAACAAATTGTCTAGGTCTTCCAATTTTGGTAGAATGTTTTGGGTTCCAGAAGTTTGCGTTAGTTACAGATTACTACGGACTGTTCTCTTTTTGACAGATTCTGTTTTTCATGTGTTGTTTGCTTATTTTGATGAATCTATGGTTAGTAAAATAGATTATAATCCATAGATAAGTTGGAATACAGTAGGTTTAACACCAATATAAATAAAGTATTAGTTCATTAAAGTACTTGAAGTGGTCTTTTCTTTTCTTTCTCTAACGGAGCTCACGAGATTTCTATTGAGTTTTGTGTTGTGAAGTTTTCAAGTTTTGGGTGAATTCTTTTGATGGATTATGAACAAGGAGTGGCAAGAGCCTAAGCTTGGGGATGCCCATGGCACCCTCAAGATAATCCAAGGACACCAAAAACTCAAAGCTTGGGGATGCCCCGGAAGGCATCCCCTCTTTTAAATCCACTTCCATCGGTAATTTACTTGGAGCTATATTTTATTCACCAACATGATATGTGTTTTGCTTGGAGTGTCTTGTATTATTTGTGTCTTTGTTTGTTAGTGTGCCACAATCATCCTTGCTGTACACACCTTTTGAGAGAGCCATACATTAATTGGAATTTGATAGAATACTCTATGTGCTTCACTTATATCTTTTGAGCTAAGTAGTTTTGCTCTATGTGCTTCACTTATATCTTTTGAGCGTTATAATTTTGCTCTATGTGCTTCACTTAGATCTTTTAGAGCATGGTGGTGGTTTGTTTTAAAGAAACTATTGATCTCTCATGCTTCACTTAAATTATTTTGAGAGTCTTAATAGCATGGTAATATGCCTAATAATAACATGCTTGGTATTCAAGATTTGTGAAACTTTCTTTTGAGTGCGTTGAATACTAAGAAAAGTTGGATGCTTGATAATTGTTTTGAGATATGGAGGTAGTAATATTAAAGTCATGCTAGTAGAGTAATTGTGAATTTGAGAAGTGCTTGAGTTAAAGTTTGCGAGTCCCGTAGCATGCACGTATGGTAAACGTTATGCAACAAATTTGAAACATGAGGTCTTATTTGATTGTCCTCCTTATGAGTGGCGGTCGGGGACGAGCGATTGTCTTTTCCTTCCAATCTATCCCCCTAGGAGCATGCGCGTAATACTTTGGTTTTTGATGGCTTGTAGATTTTTGCAATAAGTATATGAGTTCTTTATGACTAATGTTGAGTCCATGGATTATACGCACTCTCATCCTTCCATCATTGCTAGCCTCCTCGGTACCGTGCATTGCCCTTTCTCACATTGTGAGTTGGTGCAAACTTCGCCGGTGCATCCAAACCCCGTGATATATACGCTCTTCCTCAAAACAGCCACCATACCTACCTATTATGGCATTTCCATAGCCATTCCGAGATATATTGCCATACAACTTTCCACCATCCAGTTTATCATGACACATTCATCATTGTCATATTGCTTAGCATGATCATGTAGTTGACATAGTATTTGTGGCAAAGCCACCATTCATAATTCTTTCATACTTGTCACTCTTGATTCATTGCATATCGATTACATCACGGAGGCATTCATATAGAGTCATACTTTGTTCTAGTATTGAGTTGTAATCATTGAGTTGTAAATAAATAGAAGTGTGATGATCATCATTCAATAGAGCATTGTCCCAAAAAAAAGAGAAAGGCCAAAGAAAAAAAAGAAGGCCCAAACAAAAAATAAAAATAAAAAGGGGCAATGCTACTATCCTTTTTTCCACACTTGTGCTTCAAAGTAGCACCATGATATAGCGAGTCTCATATATTGTGGTTCAAAGTAGCACCATGTTCTTCATATATAGATTCTCATATGTTGTCACTTTCATATACTAGTGGGAATTTTTCATTATAGAACTTGGCTTGTATATTCCAACGATGGGCCTCCTCAAGTGCCCTAGGTCTTCGTGAGCAAGCAAGTTGGATGCACACCCACTTAGTTTCTTTTGTTGAGCTTTCATACATTTATAGCTCTAAGTGCATCTGTTGCATGGCAATCCCTACTCCTTACATTAACATCAATCGATGGGCATCTCCATAGCCCATTGATTAGCCTCGTTGATGTGAGACTTTCTCCTTTTTTGTCTTCTCCACATAACCCCCATCATTATATTCTATTCCACCCATAGTGCTATATCCGTGGCTCACGCTCATGTATTGCGTGAAAGTTTATGAGTTTGAAATTATTAAGGTATGAAACAATTGCTTGGCTTGTCATCGGGGTTGTGCATGATGAGAGCATTCTTGTGTGACGAAAATGGAGCGTGACTAAACTATATGATTTTGTAGGGATGAACTTTCTTTGGCCATGTTACTTTGAGAAAACATAATTGCTTTGTTGGTTTGCTTGAAGTATTATTATTCTTTGTGTCAATATGAACTTTTGTCTTGAATCTTTCTAATCTGAATATACATACCACAATTAAGAAATTTTGCATTGAAATTATGCCAAGTAGCACTCCGCATCAAAAATTCTCTTTTTATCATTTACCTACTCGAGGACGAGCAGGAATTAAGCTTGGGGATGCCTGATACGTCTCCAACGTATCTATAATTTTTGATTGCTCCATGCTATATTATCTATTGTTTTGTACTATATTGGGCTTTATTTTCCACTTCTATATTATTTTTGGGACTAACCTATTAACCGGAGGCCCAGCCCAGAATTGCTGTTTTTTTGCCTATTTTAGTTTTTCGAAGAAACGGAATATCAAACGGAGTCCAAACAGAATAATCCTTCCTGGAACGTGATTTTCTTCCCGAATATGACCCAGGAGACTTGGACCCTACACCAAGGAAGCTTCGAGGTGGGCACGAGGTAGGGGGGCGCGCCCTACACCCCCAGGCGCGCCCCCCACCCTCATGGGCCCATCGAAGCTCCACCGACGTACTTCTTCCTCCTATATATACCCACATGCCCCTAAATGATCAGAACAGGAGCCAAAAACCTAATTCCACCGCCGCAACTTTCTGTATCCACGAGATCCCATCTTGGGGCCGGTTCCGGAGCTCCGCCGGAGAGGGCCGTCATCACGGAGGGCTTCTACATCATCATAGCCTCTCCGATGAAGTGTGAGTAGTTTACCTCAGACCTTCGGGTCCATAGTTATTAGCTAGATGACTTCTTCTCTCTTTTGGATCTCAATACAATGTTCTCCCCTCTCTTGTGGAGATCTATTCGATGTAATCTTCTTCTTTTTTGCGGTGTGTTTGTTGAGACCGATGAATTGTGGGTTTATGATCAAGTCTATCTATGAATAATATTTGAATCTTTTCTGAATTCTTTTATGTATGATTGGTTATCTTTGCAAGTCTCTTCGAATTATCCGTTTGGTTTGGCTAACTAGATTGGTAGTTCTCGCCATGGGAGAAGTGCTTAGCTTTGGGTTCGATCTTGCGGTGTCCTTTCCCAAAGGATGTAGAAGGCAGCAAAGGCACGATTGTATCGTTGCCATCGAGGATAACAAGATGGGGTTTATTTCATATTGCATGAATTTATCTCTCTACATCATGTCATCTTGCTTAAAGCGTTACTCTGTTTTTAACTTAATACTCTAGATGCATGCTGGATAGCGGTTGATGAGTGGAGTAATAGTAGTAGATGCAGAATCATTTCGATCTACTTGTCACGGATGTGATGCCTATATACATGATCATGCCAAGATATTCTCATAACTATGCTCAATTCTGTCAATTGCTCAACAGAATTTGTTCACCCAATCAGAGAATACTTATGTTCTTGAGAGAAGCCACTAGTGAAACCTATGGCCCCCGGGTCTATTCTCATCATATCAATCTCTATCACTTTAATTTTGCTTTGCTTTTTTACTTTGCCTTTTACTTTTCACTTTGCATCTCTATATCAAAAATACCAAAAATACTATCTATCAGATCTCACTCTCGTAAGTGACCGTGAAGGGATTGACAACCCCTAATCGCGTTGGTTGCGAATAGCTATCATTTTGTGCAGGTACGAGGGACTTGAGCGTGGCCTCCTACTGGATTGATACCTTGGTTCTCAAAACTGAGGGAAATACTTACGCTACTCTGCTGCATCATCCTCTCCTCTTCGGGGAAAACCAACGCAAGCTCAAGAGGTAGCACACCCCCTCACTAGTAGAAAAAGGGGCTTTCGTCCAGGGCAGTTTAGCCCATTAGTCCCGGTTCAATCCAGAACCGGGACCAATGGAGCTATTTGCCCCGGTTCGTGAGCCCAGGGGGGGCCGGGCCACGTGGGCCATTGGTCCTGTTCGTCCGGACCTTTTGGTCCCGGTTGGTGGGACGAACCGGGACCAGTGGTCCTGGCTCCTAGCCCACCACTATTGGTCCCGGTTCGTGGCATGAATCGGGACCAATGGCTTTCTTTAGTCCCGGCTCATGCCACGAACCGGGACCAATAGTGCTGCCTATATATACCCCTCGCTCGCGAGCAGAGCACTCCATTGCTCTGGTTTTCTCTTGCCGGCGAGGGGGGGCATTGTGGTGCTCTAGCTCACCTCCTATGCACAAGAGGTGTTCGATGAAATGCCCGAGCCACACTACTTAAGCTTTCTCCTCTCCATGCTCGGCCTGCAACCTCCATTTTCCTCAATATTTGTCTAGGTTTAGCGGTCCGCACGCCTGGCCCCCTGCCTTTCACCGCCACGATCACCCACGCCGATCTCATCGCCAGACCACCGTGGTGAGCCTCTTATTCTTATCTTCTTTACGAAAGGAAAAAATATTCTTACTTGTATTATTTTCTTACTTTTATTATTGCATCTTATATAGTGCGATGGTTTTGGTATCCGCGTCGGCCCTCGTCCTGTCTATGATTCGGATGTGGTATATATTATCTTTTCATAACTATTGGTTCGTTTATTGTTTATGAAAATTATGCCGACCAACGTGACATAGATTTTATTTATCTAGGAGGTTGTTGAACCGGAAATTCCAACCGACCCTATTGTCGAGAGGTTAAATTTAGTTGAAGAAGAAAACAATTTCTTGAAGGAAAAATAAAAAAACTTGAGGAGGAGAAGATGATATTGGAGTTGCATGTTGCGGATGTCGCCGATGATCACAAGATCAAGATGGATGCAATGCGCTTGAAGATGAGAAAGATTAGAAAATATGCCATTCATACCGAGGCTTGGTATCATTATGCCGTTGGATCAGTTGTTACCTTGGTTGCGATTATGATCGTATTTGTTTTCACATTGAAATGTTTTACATAGTTTCAATGTATGGTTTAATTAATTTAGATGCTCTGCAGAGCTTTATGTTGTTAGATGAGAACTATGTATGTACTTTGGTTTTATGTGATGATGAACTTCTATTAATTTGGTCACTTAATTATCTATTCATGATGTTCGTAATGATTTTTGACACACTTAATTATATATAATGCACGCAGATAAACCGCAATGGATGTACGGTGGCAGACACACCTCCGAGTACATTAAGGGCGTGCATGCTTTTCTCGAAGTGGCTGAGGCAAACAAGCAGAATGGTTTTATGTGTTGTCCATGCCCTATATGTGGGAATACAAAGTCTTACTCGACCGGAAAATCCTTCACACCCACCGCTTTACAAGGGTTTCATGCCACACTATAATGTTTGGACGAGGCACGGAGAAATAGGGGTTATGATGGAAGACGGTGAGGAAGAAGAGTACGATGACAACTATGTGCCCCCTGAATACGGTGATGCTCTGAACATCAAGATGCACTGACGATGTGCACGATGGTGCTGCAACGGCGAAGCTGCTGAAGATCAAGAGGAACCAGACGATGTGCCCCATGATGATGATCTCCGCCGGGTCATTGTCGATGCAAGGACACAATGCGAAAGTCAAAAGGAGAAGCTGAAGTTCGATCGCATGTTAGAGGATCACAAAAAAGGTTGTACCCCAATTGCGAAGATGGCAACACAAAGCTCGGACCGTACTCGAATTGCTGCGATGGAAGGCAGAGAATCTTGTGCACGATAAAGGATTTGAGAAGCTACTGAAAATAATGAAGAAGAAGCTTCCAAAGGATAACGAATTGCCCGACAAGACATACACAGCAAAGAAGGTCGTATGCCCTCTAGGATTGGAGGTGGAGAAGATACATGCATGCCCTAATGACTGCATCCTCTACAGTGGTGCCTACAAGGATCTGAACGCATGCCCGGTATGCGGTGCATTCTTGTATAAGATCGACGAGATGACCTCGGTGATGTTGACGGCGAGCCTCCCGGAAGAGGGTTCCTGCGAAGGTGATGTGGTATGCTCCTATAATACCACGGTTGAAACGTCTGTTCGTAAACGGAGAGCATGCCAAGTTGATGCGATGGCATGTTGAGGACCGTAAGAAATACGGAAGTTGAGAGCACCCGTGATGGGTCGCATGATGGAGAAAAATCGAGAGAAAGTATCGGGATGAGTTTGCAAAGGACCCAAGGAACGTATGGTTTGCTTTAAGCGCGGATGGCATTAATCCTTTCGGGAGCAGAGCAGCAATCACAAAGACCTGCCCGTGACTCTATGTATGTATAACCTTCCTCCTTGGATGTGCATGAAGCGGAAGTTCATTATGATGCAGTTCTCATCCAAGGCCCTAAGCAACCCGGCAACGACATTGATGTGTACCTAAGGCCATTAGTTGAAGAACTTTTACAGCTGTGGAATGGAAACGGTGTACGACGTGGGATGAGCACAAAAAGGAGGAATTTGACCTAAAGGCGTTGCTGTTCGTGACCATCAACGATTGGCCCGCTCTCAAGAACCTTCGTGACGGACAAACAAGGGATACCACGCATGCACGCACTGTTTACTTGACACCGATAGTATATACCTGGGAAGCTGTAGGAAGAATGTGTACCTAGGCCATCGTCGATTTCTTCCGACCAACCATCAATGTCGAAAGAATGGCAAGCATTTCAAAGGCGAGGCAGATCACCGGAAGAAGCCCGCCATGCGTACCGGTGATCACGTACTTGCTATGGTCAATGATTTACACGTAGTCTTTGGAAAGGGTCCCGACGGACTAGCTGTTCCGAATGACGCTGAGAATCACGTACCCATGTGGAAGAAGAAATCTATATTTTGGGACCTACCCTACTGGAAAGACCTAGATGTCCGCTCTTCGATCGACGTGATGCACGTGACGAAGAACCTTTGCGTGAACCTGCTAGGCTTCTTGGGCGTATGGGAAGACAAAAGATACACACGAGGCACGAGAGGACCTGCAACGCTTGCACGAAAAAAGAGGGCATGCCTCCGAAGCCAGTATGAAGGTCCCGCTAGCTACGCTCTTACGAAAGAAGAGAAAGAAATATTCTTTCAATGCTCGCCAAGATGAAGGTCCCGACCGGCTTCTCGTCGAATATAAAGGGAATAATAAATATGCGGAGAAAAAGTTCCGAACCTAAAGTCTCATGATTGCCACGTGATTATGACGCAACTGCTTTCGGTTGCATTGAGGGGGCTTCTACCGAAAAACGTCCGATTAGCCATTGTGAAGCTATGTGCATTCCTCAATGCAATATCTCATAAGGTGATCGATCCAGAAATCGTACCAACGCTAAGGAGTGATGTGGCGCAATGTCTTGTCAGTTTCGAGCTGGTGTTCCCACCATCCTTCTTCAATATCATGACGCACGTCCTAGTTCATCTAGTCGACGAGATTGTCATTCTGGGCCCCGTATTTCTACGCAATATGTACCCCTTTGAGAGGTTCATGGGAGTCCTAAAGAAATATGTTCAGAATCGTGCTAGGCTAGAAGGAAGCATCTCCATGGGCCATCAAGCGAGAGGATGTCATCGGGTTTTGTGTTGACTTCATTCCTGGCCTTAATAAGATAGGTCTCCCTAAATCGCGGTATGAGGGGAGACTGATCGAAAAGGCACGCTTGGAAGAGACTCAATAATATGCAGGACGGATATTCTTGGTCTCAAGCACACTACACAGTTCTGAGAACTCTACCTTGGTGACCCGTATGTCGATGAACACAAGAACAGTCTGCGCTCCAAACACCGGAGGCAAAGGCGACGACTGGATTACATGTGAACACATCAGGACTTTCAGCAGTTGGTTGGAAACACGTCTCAGAGGTGACAAAGACCTTTGTTTGTGATGAGTTGTACTTGTTGTCCAGGGGACCATCTTCGATTGTAATGATTTGGAAAGGATACGAGATAAATGGGAATACATTTTACACGATTGACCAAGATGAAAAGAGCACCAACCAAAACAGCGGTGTCCGCTTTGATGCAGCAAGAACCGACAAGGGAAATGACACATATTATGGTTACATAGTAGACATATGGGAACTTGACTACGGAGTAGATTTTAAGGTCCCTTTGTTTAAGTGCAAGTGGGTCAATCTGTCAGAGGCGGGTACAGGTAGACCTACGATGACGGAATGACAACAGTGGATCTGAAAAATCTTGGGTACATCGACGAACCGTTCGTCCTAGCCAATAATGTGGCACAGGTTATCTATGTGAAGGACATGTCTACGGACCGAGGAAAAGAAAAGATAAGGAAGCGAATACATCATACAATGAGCCAAAGCGCCACATAGTTCTTTTCGGGAAAAAGGGACATCCAGGAGTGGAGGGCAAGATGGACATGTCTCAAGAGTATGAAAAGTTTCATGAAATTCCCTTCAAAGTCAAGGCTGACCCAAGCATCCCGATAAGCGATGAAGATTATCCATGGTTACTGGCGCAATAAGCAAGCGACACAAGCGAAGAAAAAGTGAAGACTTTCTCCGCAACTATTATGATGATACCATGCCAACTTTGTAACACACAGTATGATACCATTGTCCGCTTTTGTTCATGAACATGCTATGCCAACTTTTTCAGAGTTCATTTGAAAACTATGAATTTGAAAACCTCGCCAACGAAGGGCGCTCACACCGGTTTATAAGCCCGTCCCTCTACGCCTTGTTGAGCTCACAAACTTGTGATTCACACAAATTTCAAAGAATTCAAATTTTATAAAACTAATGGCACAAACAGAAAGTTTATGATTGTTGTAAAACAAATGGCACTAACAGAAAGTTTATAATTTTGCTGACCTGAAAGCAAAAAGAATTAAAAAATAAAGGAAAAAACCAAAAGAAAATAAATAATGCAGAAAACAAAACAAAAAAACTTGAAAAAAAATAATAGCAACAATAAGCATTTTGTTGTAAGTAGAAACAAAATAAAATAAATAAAGCAACAAAGAAAACAAAAAAGTGTTTTCAATTTTAGAACTAATGGCACAAACAGAAAAGTTTATATTTTTCTAAAACTAAAAGCACTAACAGAAAGTTTATAATTTTGCTGACCTAAAAGCAAAAAGAATTAAAAATAAAGAAAAAAACAAAAGAAAATAAATAATGCAGAAAACAAAAAAAACTTGAAAAAATGAAAATAGCAACAATAAGTATTTTGTTGTAAGTAGAAACAAAATAAAATAAATAAAGCAACAAAGAAAACAAAAAAGTGTTTTCAAATTTTAAAACTAATGGCACTAATAGAAAGTTTATATTTTTCTAAAACTAAAAGCAAAAAGAAATAAAATATAAAGCAAAAAAGTGCCACCCATCGGGCCCCCACGGCCTGAATACGACTAGAAACCCTATGGGCTGTGATTCAGGCCCATGAAGGCCCAAAGAGGCCCACAGGCAGAGATGGCAGAGTTAGGCCCGAAAGCCTGCTTTAGAGAGGAGCTCGAGAGGGGAGCCACACTGCACCTTATAAACTGGTGCGGCTCCCTCTCAACTAGCGAGGTGGGACTAAACATTTGGCTGGGCAGCACATGGCCTTTGGTACGGTTGGTGGCACCAACCGGGACTAAAGGGGCATTAGTCCCGGTTGGTGCCACGACAGGACTAATGCCCTCTTTAGTCCCGGTTGGTGCCACCAACCGACCAAACGCCGCTTCCGCCCTTTGGGCTGCTGAAATTTGGCCTTTGGTCCGGTTGGTAGCACCAACGGGACTAAAAGTGCATTAGTCCAGTTGGAGCCACGACCCGGGACTAATGCTCTTGCTATATAAGAAAACACTTGGGAAATTTCAGATTCATCGCGCATTTGCCCTCGATCGCCTCTAACCTCCCCGACGCCGCGAGCTGCCCGACGCCGCCGCCGCCGTCGCCGCCGCCCGTCGTCACCACCATCGCCGTCGCCGCGCCGTTATCGCCGCCGTCGTCACCATCGCCGTCGCCGCGCCCGTCGTCGCCGCCGCTTGCGTCGCCGTTGCCGCGCACCGCATTCGCTTAACGCCCGTCGCCCTGCCTCGTCGTCGCCGTCCAGCCCCGTCGCCCTCGCCGTCGCCGCCCCTGCCTCCGCGACATCGCCATCGTCCAACGCGTCCCCGACCTCGCCGTCGCCTCCTCGCGTCAGCCCCTGCCCTGCCCCGTGCGCGCCACCTCTGCATCAGCCGGCCCGACGCCCGTTGCAGCCGACGCCGCCCACAGTGAGCCCCCGCGCACCTGCCCTGCCCCCCTGCCGCCGCCGCCATGATGTTTTTTTGTTCATAGATGTGATGCTTTTTTCATAAATGTTCATGTATATATATTGATGTATGGATATATGTATGATGCTTTTTTGCATATGTGTTGATCTAATGTTTTTTTTTCTGCATATATATATGATGTTTTTTTGTTCATAGATGATCATATGAATTGTTTTTATTCATAGATATGATCATATATATGATGTATGCATGGATCGATGTGGATGGAATATGATGTTTTTTTGTTCATAGAATATGATGTTTTTTTTATTCACAGATTTTATTTTGTTCATGAGAGAGGCGGGACGTCGAGGAAGTTGTACTGTTTAGAGTTAGGGTCCGAGGAAGAAGGAAAATAAGGAAAAATAATAAAAGAGGAAGAAGGAAGAAGGAGAAGAAGAAGGAGAAGAAGAGAGAAAAAATAAGAAGAGGAAGTAGAAGAAAAGGAGAAGAAGAAGGAATAGAGGAGAAGAAGAAAAAATTCTATTTTTCTTCTTCTTCTCTATTCCTTCTTCTTCTCTCTCTTTTTTCTTCTATTTTTCTTCTTCTTTCTTCTTCTTCTCTTTTTTCTTCTTCTCATTTCTTCTTCTTCTTCTTCTTCTTCTTCTTCTTCTTCTTCTTCTTCTTCTTCTTCTTCTTCTTCTTCTTCTTCTTCTTCTTCTTCTTCTTCTTCTTCTTCTTCTTCTTTTTATCGGGAACGAGGGTGTCGAGGATCGGCTGAGGGTCGACGGTCGGGAACTAGCTAGGCTAGAGGGTCGCGAGGGTCACAGAGGGGTCGAGGGTCGTCGAGGCCGGTCGAGGGTCAATGTTTTGAGGGTCGAGGGTTGTCGAGGCCGGTCGAGGTTTCGAGGCACAAGGGTTTGAGGGTTCGAGGGTTCTAGGGTCGAGGGTTCGAGGGTTCTAGGGTTCGAAGGTCGAGGGTCATCGAGGGGCCGAGGGTTCGAGGGTCGAGGGGTCGAGGGTTCGAGGGTCGAAGGTTCGAGGGTTCTAGGGTCGAGGGTCCAGGGTCGAGGATTCGAGGGTTCTAGGGTCGATGGTTCGAGTGTTCAAGGGTCGTCGAGGGGCCGAGGATTCGAGGGTCGAGGGTCGTCGGGGGGTCGAGGATCACCGAAGGGTCTAGAGGTTTCCTATTGTCAAAGTATTGAAGAAACCCATGGCTTCATCATTAGCCGGAAGTAACCGGGGCATTTTAATTAGGTTAGTGTAGAGGAAAAAGTAAAATAAGGAAAAGGAAGAAAAGAGGAAGAAGGAAGCAGACGAAGAAAACGAATGAGAGTAACAAGAAGAAAAAAAAAAGAGGAGAAGAAGAAAAGAATAGAGGAGAAGAAGTTTTTTTCTATTTTTTCTTCTTCTCCTCTATTCTTTTCTTCTTCTCCTCTTTTTTTTTCTTCTTTTTCCTCTCATTCTTTTTCTTCTTCTTCTTCCTTCTTCCTTCTTCCTCTTTTCTTACTTTTCCTTATTTTCCTTTCTCGAGGGATAAGAAGAAAAAGAAGAGGAGAAGAAGAAAGAAAGGACTGGAGGAGAAAGAAGAAACTTTGACACGAGGGGGTACCGATACCCCTCCCGATAACATTATTTTCCCATGTATATGTATGTTGCGCCGTTGTCGATATAACGAGGGTGTCGAGGATCGCCGAGGGGTCGAGGGTCGGGAACTAGGGTAGAGGGTCGAGGTCGTTAAGGGGTCAAGGGTCGAAGGTTTGTGGTCGAGGTTCCTATAGTGTCAAAGTATTGAAGAAATCCATGGCTTCATCATTAGCGGAAGTAACCATGGCATGATGGTACGAAGTCCTCCAAAGTTGTTACGGAATGGAGTCCCAGATAGGATAATTTGCCTTTTGCTGAACTTTGTACCAAAAAGCGAATTATCCTATCTCGGGACTCTGCTCCAAAACAACTTTGGAGAGCTTACCATCATGCACCATTTCGCCTAATGATGAAGACATGGTTTTGTCAATCCTTTGACACTAGGCAACCTCCCGACCCCTCAGCGATCTTGACCCCTTGACCCTCGACCGCTCGGCGATCCACGACCCTCTACCCTATCATGGGCGTCGATGCCCACGTCACTTGTGGGACATAGATGTACTTGTTCAACGCCGACCCCTCCCGATAGCTTCAACACGTGGGGGGTCTATTACGCACCCTCCTAGCTTGAAGCGTTCTCGAGGCCACCCCTAACCCTTGAAGCGTTGTCGAGGCCACCCCAAACCCTAGAGAAGCAGCGTCGAGGCCACTAATATGATTCCTTATTGTGATTAGCTAGCTAGTTCTACGTTGGCACTAATATATCCATATCTGTCATGTTTGAATAATAATTGCCATGTTGTAAATATTTGTAGAAACTATGGACACCCCCCGAGACGAAGCACAAGAAGCGTTGTTGAAGGACATAATCGCACACGGAAGTGATGCCGTCTCCTCGATGATGTTTCTCAACGACAACGATGGTCTGGAAGGAGAGGGTGAAGAAGCAGCTGGCTATGATTTACATGGCTCCGATGACCCAATGCCGATGCAAGAAGGAGAGGGTGAAGAAGTAGACCGTGAGGACGGCTCCGGTGATCACCAAACCGAGTCCAGCCGGTATATATATTAGTTAAGCCTGTCGACTAGCTCTCGTCTTTGTTTTGGTATATATGTACACATATTAATTAACTCTCGTCTTTGTTCTTTTTCTAGCCCTCCGAATCGAGCACAACCCGGTAAAGAGACGAGGCCCAAGAAAAAGTTGAGCTCGGATGAAAAGTTTGAGACCATACAAATCACAAGGCTGACGGCCAACCGATTGAACCCTACCGGACAAAGAAGGCATTTGTTGCTTTCGGTCATGGGGGTTACGGTTAGGGACAAGATCCCGATCAGCATCCACCAATGGTATAAGACTAAGAACTAATACCATGAGGTGTCTTGTGTCAATGATATGCAGATAAATGATCTTTGGACTGAGCTGAAGTCAAATTTTACCCTACCGCTAGAGGATGATCCGGAGAAGCCAGTAATAGAGCCATTAATCAAGTCTTTTGCTCTTAAGAAGATAGCAGAACTACTCAGGAATTGGAAGAAAGAACTCAATACGTATGTCGAAAAAAATGAGACACCAGAATTCACGGGCAAATATGAGAAGATCGAGAGATGGTGGCCCGCATTTGTGGCCTACAAGACATCGGAAAAGAGTAAAAGATGTCAGCGACAAACAAGAGAAATGCTTAAGAAGAAGCTTCACCATCGCACGGGTCGTGGCTACCTCATAGCCCGGCCTAAGTGGGCCAAGGCTGAGAATGATGTGCTTGATAAAGGGATCGAACCGAGACAATGAACTGGCCAGACCGTTGCGGACTTGGTTCTTCGGGCCGGCGGATCCTTGGACCCTATAACGGGAAGTGCATTTGGCAGACGAACAATTGGACATACCAGTCAAGAGGCTTCAGCATTATATCGAAGCAGCGCAGCAAGGGAAGTTCGTTCCAGACAGGGAGAAGGACGAGCTCACAATGGCCCTCGGAAATCCTGAGCACCCTGGACGGACACGAGGCACGCCAGGCTCCGTTTCGTGGAAGGCTGGATTTCCGGATGCAGGGGGTTACAAAACCCATGAGAGGAGGAAGAAAATGGAGCAGAGCCTAATGCAGGCGCTGCACGAAAGGGTAATGGTGCTAGAGGAACGAGAAGAGGAACGAGAAGCAGCAGATCACAACAAACGACCTGCCGAAGCTTCCCCCGAAGCTACCCCGCCATCTAAGCGGAGAAGCAGCGTGGCTTCCACCGAGCTGCTTGCCAGCAGCAGCATGCCTTGACGGCTCGCCGGTATCCGTGGATGCTATCACGGATGCTGAAAATTGCCACCTTATGGCGCAATGGAGCAATTTGAAGGTCAAGGCGGCTGTTGGCTCTGTTTATCCTACTAAACCCGACTCAACTTTTCACCGCCGCCGATTCCGGAAGGATATGCTAAGGTGATGGTCGATGAAATAACGGAGGATTTGAGGACCTCCGGCTTGACCACCCTACCGGTGAAGGGAGGTATCGGCTGGGTTACTGCTCAAGACTCCATGCCTATGGCGGAAGGATCTCATCAACCTTCTGAACTGACACCTCCGCCTCCTCCTCCTCCTCCGGCGAGTCAGGGCACTCCGCCTCCTCCACCGCCTCCTCCTCCGGCGAGTGACGATTAGGGCACTCGGCTGGCTCCTTCTCAGGCGCGTGGCGGCACTCCGTCTCCTTCTCCGCCTGCACCGGCGCGTCCGGGCAGCCAGCCTCCTCCTTCTCCGCCTCGTCAGCAAGGGCGGAAGAGACCCGCCGCCGCTCCGGCTGCTCCGCGCGTCGTAGTCCTTCTCCTCCGCCTCGTAAGCAAGGAAAGAAGACATCCGCTCCGTCTGCTTTGCGGCGTCTAGCGGTACAGCCAAAGGCGGGAGGAGATCTGATTCGGTCCTTCTCTGAAGACTCGGAGAAGTTACCGTCTGAGAGGAGCGAGGAGGAAAGCGAAGATCGCGCAGATCAAGTGGTTGACTGGTTTCAAGGGTTGAAAGCAAAGATACATCCACCTCCGGAGGAGAAGGTAGATCCGGTCAAAGCGGCGCACTCTGGCTGCCCCGACAAAACCACCCAAGTCTCCGCGAAAGGCAACTATGAGCGCATTATTGGAAAGGCATTTGCGAAGCGGAGAGATCGGGAAGTATTGTCGGTGATCAAAGGATGAAAGAACGACGAGCTGGGAAACAAATTGCCCAGCTCGGCGAACAAGCAAGCAATCGTGCCCCCGCTCAAGGTGCCTGCTAAGCGACATCGTCGATCCGAGGATGGTGCCGGTTATGGCAATCCTGAAGATTACGTGTCTGACGATGTACAATTTGATTTCTTGGAGGTGCAGATACAAAGATACGAGTACGGGAAGCCTCTCGTCAAAGATGAAAGCTCTCTAACAATGATGATGCGAAGATTGCATGATTGGTACATGAAAACCTGCAAAGAGTCTGACGGGAGGAATACTTTGTATGTGAGAGTTAAAAGGAGCATGACCTCCTTGGAATTGAACTGTTGCCTATTCCATTTGAGGAGTTCTATCAGTTTTTCAATCAATTGGCCCTCGATAAAGCAACGGTCACCTGCTATCGTCTGTAAGTAGTACTACTTCTGTCATTAAGTATCTCTATATAACTCAGCTCTTTCATTGCATGTATTTATAAATATCCTCACTATATTATGCAGATTGAAGATCGCAAAAATGAAGAAAAAACAAGTGGGTGATATTGGGTTCATTAACACATATCTCATAGATGCAAATGAGGTTAAATATCGTGTCACCAAAACCGAGGCCAACTTGCTACGATCGTTGGAAATAAATGAACACAAAAATACAATACTCTTTCCTTCCAACTACACGTGAGTGTTACTGTCTTGTGGCATATTCGGTTTCCCTTATTTAGTCTAGGTTATAGGAATGTAATATTGATGAGTTATGCATGCGTGCGCAGGTTCCACTATATTCTCCTAGAGATTAAGCTTGAGCAGGGAGTAGTAACTATCTTAGACTCGAGACGAAAAGATCCCAAGGAGTATGCGGAAATGACTGAAATGCTCGAGAAGTAAGTTAAATCGATCATTATCCACCATATCAGCAACTTTGTTCATTTCTGATATCAAGTAATTGTTTTCTTTGTATGGCAGGGCTTGGGGAAAATTCACCAAAAATCTCCGGGACTACCGAAGAAGCTGCAATTTAGACACCGAAAGTAAGTACTATATCGTAGCATATTCCACGCGCATCTCCTAGTGATTCAAGCGCTAGTTTCATCAATACCATTTAGCATGTGCTTGCTAATTATCAGTTTGATTGACCTCTGTTTCTTGTAAAGTGGTTGTGGCAGGAACAAGGGAATGATTTCTGTGGATACTACGTTTGCGAGTCCATCCGCCACACGACCTGTGAGAGGGGCTACTCCGCAAACAATATTAAGTGCGTAAATAAAAATATTCACAATTTTATTTTATTACCATCATTTGTGTTGAGTTTCATTCATTCATATATATATATATATATATATATATATATATATATATATATATATGTATGTATTGACCCCTTTCTTAAAATTAGATGTTTGGAAGCGGGATGAACTCCTAGCACCAGATCGCATGCGAGCAATTCAAGAGGAATTGGCGGCATTCTTTCTTGACCATGTGATCGCTGAAGACGGGAATACTATGTGGACCACGCGTCCGTATTGTAAAAGATAATTATTGTATATATGTAGCGGTAGTGTCGGATAGATATACGAGAACTTGTTGTTCGACCAATCTCTCGGAGAAGGAGAGGTGGTCGATATCACTTCTCTCTGTATGCATATATGTTCATGACGATCTTACATTTTGCTTAATTACTAGCTAGCTAGCATGTCTAGTTAGTCCTCTCTATCACGTATGTATAGTACGTAGCGTCGACCAAGCACGGACAAAAGAAAGGACACTTTTCTCTATTAATTAGCTAGCTATAGCACAATATATGAAACACCTAAATTAACCCCCAAAACCCCCAAACCCCCCTTTGAAAAAAAAAACCAGAGCCAAAGAAATCTTGTGGCGTGGATGCCTATTGGTCCCGGTTGGTGCCACCAACCGGGACCAAAGGCCCTCCCGCTGGGCTCGTGGACAGGCCACGTGGAGGTTTGATCTGTCCCGGTTCTGGATAGAACCGGGACTAAAGGGCGAGGGTATTAGTACCGACCCTTTAGTCCCGGTTCATGAACCGGGACTAAAGGCCCTCACCAACCGGGACTATAGGCCCTTTTTCTACTAGTGCCTCTACAAGGTGACACAAACTAGTTACTCGTCTTCTTGGAAGGTAAATATGCATACTTTCCAATCTGTGAACAACACAAAAGGATGAGATTATAACAAAACAATATCACATAATGAAACATGCCACATCTCTTGCACTTGAGCATTTACTATGTCTGCACTATGTAAAAACTAGGCATACCTTCGAACTAGATCTCTAGGTACTCTTAGAGAGCCTACTTTAGTGTACAACCAAACCTTTATGTCACCTATGAGTTAGACAAGGCCCCACTACAGTAACCCTTAGCGTTTAAATTGTTGACAAGCTCTGTTAGAGTGTTAGGTCAAGAATAGCAAGTAATCAAAGAAAACAGTCCTAGTATGGCTGGCTGATGCAAACAACAATTGAACAGATGTGTGAGAAAATCTTACATATCAAGAAAAGAAGCAAAGAAGGAGGCTTAAAGACCACCACTTGACTGACCAGATTTAAGGGACTTTTAAACATCATGTGCAACGTATGAACTAACATAAACCATTGCATATTCCAGATTCTACAATGGAATGCACATGTATTAGCCATGTATAATGATGCCTAAATCTACACTATAGCAGGCAGGAGTGATTCATCATTGCATGCACAATTGAATTGCAGGTTAAGGGCCAGTTCGATTCCGCCTTTTCAGGGCTTATTGTCAAAATAAGCCATAAAAGATGTAAAGAAGTCATTTTTGAGTTATGGGCTTGGGCTTAAGTTATTTCGCTTTGGAGGGGGGTGTTTCGGGTAGAAGCTCACTAAAAATTGAAGGGAAGGGAAATAGTGAAATGACTCTGTTGTCTGCCTATATTACACTCAAAATGCAACTGCTCACGCCCACCTCACACCTGACCCTCAAGTAAAAACAAACACGCAAGCGTTCATTGCCCTGCCCACTTGCATCTCCTTTCCCCTTTCCCTCTACCTCGATCCCTTGCCTGCAGCCCTAGGGTTCCTCCAGCGAGCTGTTGCCTCTGGTCCCATCTGGCCTGGTCCTCGACGATGCTCGGTCCAGCTAGGCTACATGGCCGGCAGGTAGGGGCAAATCTCCCTGGCTGCTCCTCCCTCTGGTGCCGCCCCTCATTCTCATGGTCACCAGCAGCTGCTCCACTGTGGTCTGTCCAACGCACTACTCTGGCGGGCGCCGCACAACTATGGCTAATGACACTGCAGCAGAAGTGTAGCAACCCGACCTCAGACGGTCAAGTCTCTGTGCTTAAGTGTCATCCCTGGAACGGTATGCTGACACACACAATACTCGAGGATTTATAACAGAGGTAAATCACATGTATAACGTAACATAAATACTATTACCTCAATCCAAATAGCGGAAGTAACAACAAGGTTGTGGATTCCCATCAAACACCAAGGGCAAAGTTGAGTGTAGAAATCATAACCCTAACGTATCACTTACTCGTCGTAAGAAATCCTGCAACATGAGACGTTGCAGCCACAAAGGGTCAGTACATTGAATGTACTGGCAAATTCACACCATAGGGTAATGATGAATAAAGGCTATCACTACATGCATATTTGGCTGGTGGAAAAGCTCTATGGTTATAATGTTTTTGCGAAAAGCCAATTTTTTCGTACATCAAAGGAATATATTTTATTTAACTAGAATGTTTGTTGAAAACATTGAGAAGGTTCCTCCAACTCAATCCCAAAATAATAATTATTAACACAATCAAATTCATTAAATAGAGTGTTGAGATCAACATGATAATCCAAGTACCAGATACTCAAGATGTGCATAACTGGGGACACGACTAATCATGATTAGTTTGTACACTCTACAGAGGTTTGCGCACTTTTCCCCCACAATACTCGATCTCCTCCGTTGGATTTCTCGCACTACATGGTGTTTGAGAAACGGATGACCGAGACACAGTCTTTCAGAAGCATTAACTCTAACCCTGGGTAGACAGTACCAACCTACACCCCCTACATCTGCTAGCCTACCACTGGAAGAGGTCATGCAACATACTCAACTATGCTAGAGCCCATAATAGCTTGTGGCTGCACACGGAAGTTTCTAGCATGAATAATCCTATGATCCCTTTGAGCCTCGGTGGCATTCCATAGGGTGATCACACGGGTCCTCCGGGATCCCCTTGGGCAAGCACTGGGTTCTCCAGGTGCCCGGGCAAACTACTGGGTGCTCCAGGGTGCCCCAACCAATCAACCCAGATGTGTATTAAAGTAGCCACCTTAAGTTAACCCTTAATGATAACTCTCACATCTGTCATGGATACACTCAACCAATCCACGTCTACGAGCATAGCAGAGCAGTATAAGCATAACATAGAAGTAACTCCCAAGGTTTGAATGCAGGACAATAGGTTCCTACCTCATCAACTACTTCCCAATACCCACATGTTATCAATCCTACTCATGCAATGTTTGAGGGTTGAAACTAATGCATAAAAATTGGGTATGAAAGGGATATGATCAAAGTGTGAACTTGCCTGTATTGATGATGAAGATGATCCGCACTTAACTCCTAATGGTCCTACTCATCACACTCCGGTGAATCTATCGTAAGCAAGCAACAGTAACCACACATAAGCAATCACTCAAAAGATCAGAAAGAACGAAGAAAACAATTCGGAGAACTTCAAAACCAACCAAATAACTCTTGCAACAGAAAAAAATTCTAACAGTACCAAAATTAAGTGAGTTTGGCCTTATCAGAAAGTTTAGGTCAAGAGCTTTGATTTGCAAAAAGAATCAACTCAAACGGAGTTATAAAACTCAAGTTACGATCAAACGAAATTTAAATACAAAAATCTGTTTTAATTCAAATTTTAAAACTTTCAAAAATATGTTTAAGTTGTTTTACTGGATAGAGGGGATCAAGACGAAGAAGTGGGCGTTGGTTTCGTTGGATTTGGATAAACGAGTAAAAATTAATGATCGATTTAAGACTAGGGACTAATCTAAAAAATAACACTACGCATAGGTCCCTGGCAGAAAATAAAAAGAAAAAGGGAAAAAATATATCGAGCGAACGCTCGCTACAGAAGCTAATCTAGCGTATCTGTTCACAAATAAAACCTAAACAAGCGAGTGTTCCTTAAATAGCCAAAATGAGAAAAAAAACATGAACAAATCAAGATCGTCGGATCTCGATCCGACGGCGGGGATCGGGGCTAGGGTTTACACAATCTCAGGCGAGACAGGCTGGCGACTCTGGTGAGCCTTGTGATGCATGCGTGGCGGGCGCTTAGGCGTCGGCGCTTAGCGCGGCGCAGGGGCAAGACGGGCGGCTGCGTGAAGCGGCTCGGCGAAGGCGGACTGACAGTGCAAGGCTTGATGGCGGCGGCTCTGCGCGTGGAGGCGAGTGGTGGGGCTGAGGAGGTGGAGGGCGGCGGGGCGTCGGGGTCGGCCTTATAAAGGCAGGGGCGGAGTGCCTTGGGCAAGGGGCAGAGGAGCCCGGCCTCGGTGCGGCGGCGAAGTCGTGGCGGCTCGGGACTCCGTCCCAGGCTCGGGGACGAGCGAGGCGAGCGCCGTGGGCTAGGCCGTGGCCTGGCCTGGGAGCTGGGTCGGGCCAGTTCGGTGGAGGGAAGTTTTTTTTAACACACGTAAAAGAAAAATAATACAAGCAAAATAAATAAATTTTTTATATAGGCATATAATACATCAAAATTTTCAGAAAAGGATTTTCTACGACGTGAACATTATTCTAGCTCCAAATAAAATCCACAAAAAATCAAATAAAGCAAAGAGTGCTACTGCTATAATAAAATCCAATAAAAATCATTTTGAAAATACCAAAATTAATTCAAATTTATTTCTCTCCAATTTTCTATTGTAGGGAATCATTTTACCCTAATTTCCATGTATTTTATTTTTGGAGAAAAATAATTTGAATAAAACCCAGATAACTCCAAATTGAAAATAATTTCCAAAAGGACTTTAAATTTGATCCTTTTAACTTCCAACTCATATTTCATATGTTTTGAAGAATTCATTTTATCTTCTCTCATGAAAATCATTGAGTTGCTTGAAGTTTCTGAATTTGAAACATTTCCCAATGAAATTCAAATATTTTCAAAAACTCTTTTCATTTATTTAAATGGAAGAAGTCATGTCATCTTCTCTCTAGGGTTTTGCATTTGAAAAGAATTTGAATTCACGGAGATCATAAATGCAAAATGAAAGTTTGGGAAAGTCCTTTTATTCCCTCTCATTTAACTTTCAAAAAGTTTCGAAATCCACTCAATTTCGCTCATCACAATCAAGCAACAATCAAATTTATATATTTAATATAACATTCCAAAATTTAGAATTTTGGGATGTTAAAAACCTACCACCCTTAAAATGAATCTCGTCCTCGAGATTCGGAGAGGCCAGAAAGAAATAGGTTAGGTTTGGGGTCTTCTCAAAATCCATCGATCATCACAGGGGGTCTGGGGTGCTACCACCCTTAGAAGCATCGTTACGGTCCCATCAATACTCATATACTCCATCCTTATTCTTGACAGTGCCGGTCTTCTCAGATTCTCAGGAAATTCCTTCTCCGGGCTCTTCTGGTAGTGGCATAACCTTTACCGCAATTCCTTCTGTCCATTCATCTTGGTAAGGTTCTTCTGACTAGTTCCTCTTAGCTGACGGGTCTGGCGCCAATACTAACGGCTATCGATATCTCATGGTGGTCATCAATTTATGGTTTCTCCTGCAGGAAATGGGTCTGGGTTGAACCTCACCGTATAACCTACGATTGGCAGCAGCTGCCTTGTACAAGGGAAAATTGCTATACCATTCTAAGGTTCAAACAAGGTTTAATATCGTCATCTCTCTACTATAGGCAAGTCACTCAGATTTACCATCCCATATAGCAAGGCGAATAATAAGAGTAAGTCGGTATGGTGATCAATCCATCCCGCACCCAAATCATTACCTGGTATATGGTTTAGGGAATCTCGCAATCTAACACTCGGTCATCCTCACAAGCATTGCAGAAGTTTCTCTTGTCGACGAACTAAGTACGGATAATCCATTGATTTTGCAAGCCAAACAAACAACTATCGTTCCTTCACAACTCTCATGTTTTCGTAAACTCCTATAAGATCGTCTGTCGATAAAACCGTAACTTCTTCCAGGGTTTTTTTCCTTCAGCAAGAGTGTGCTTCCTTCTTGGTAGGTCCTGGGGCCTGTGGGTTATGGCCCATCTCATCACTTGTAAACCTTGAACTCATCATCGGGGCAACTGATCATTATTCCAACATCCAGCTTCCTAGCATACTTAAAATCCATCCAATTGTACTGTCTCCCTTCCTTCTATTTGTACCAAACTCAGACGTGATTACTCTGACTCATCATAGAGTTACAATTGCTCCTTATTACCAACATTATACCTCCTTTATATCCAATAGTGCTTCATCTCTTCATACTCTTGGGGTATCCCACATATTGAGACAAAACTTGTACTTATTTTGTCTGAAGTCCACTCCGTGGAATATCCTTATCTTTTCCAGGGGTCAAAGGTCCTCACAGGGTACTACCACCCTTGAAATGCACAAATTCTTTCATAGACCATATTTCTCATATCCTCGAAAATGGTAAAAATCTTTCTTCATAGAGTAACAAATCATAAAATCCAAATCAGTACCAATGATGCTAACTTTATTGATTCTCAAATTACTACAATCTCCTGCATTTCCATTACATGCCTCAACTCAACACCTCGATATGAAAGAAATGTTCCCACTACTACTGCTATATTTCTTTTGTTGAAACCTCAACTATTTAGCACAAGCGTCCTTCTCTTTGGGACAATCCCTGGCAAGGTGCCCTGCTTCATTACAGCAGAAATATATTACTTATGACAAGTCTCGTGGTTTCCTTATGAATACATAGCCTCCTTGGGTCCTTGGCTTCCTTTTTGGGCAACTGCTGAAGTAGTGCCCTGACTCCTTGCACCTGAAACAAGTGATATGACTCAGGTCCTTCCTGGTATCCAATCTACTTCTCTTCCTGGACTTTTTCATTCCGATCAGGGCTTGTACTTCCACTGGGTCATACTCCACTTCCTCTGTCGGGAATTCTACTAGATCCCCATTCATACAATTCTGAGAGATGTGTCCTTCTTCTCCACATGAATAGCATGACTTGGTGCAAGGTTTAATTAGGTCTTCTTTGGGTGTGTCCTCCACCTCTTCCTTCATCACATGTTCTTCTAAAATTTCCATGAGGGCTCCTTTCATTGCTTCTTTCTTCTGTTGTACGGTTCTTTGTACCATGGGGTAAATGTGACACTGAGTAGGGTAGTGGGTAGTCCCTTCACACAAGAAACAAGTAATCTTCCTAGTTGGGCATTCTTCAACTGGGTGACTTTCTTCACAATGAGGGAATTCATCCTTGTGTTCTTTATGGTTGTGTCCTATTTCTCCACAAATCTTGCATGCACAAGGTTTCTTCATACCATTTCCATAAAGCTTCAATTTTTGGGACACAAGACGAGACTTTAGCAAGGTCAACTTAAATTTATTCCAAGTGGTTACTCTTTGCCATCCATTGATGGTTTGGTACATCCTCCACCAAGTAGCAGCACCTCTTTCAAAGCACTGAAGAGCATGCTGGGTCATATCCTTTCCGGCTATAGTGTTATTCTCCATATGATCTTCCATGTTCTAAATCCATCGGTCCGTCTCCAATTGGTTTATCGTTCCGAGAAAACAAGAGTTCATCTCCATTCATCCTCTATTGGGTCCATGGGTTTGGGGTGAGATAAGAGAGATAGAGAGGGATGCACACAATACAAACAATAGTTTTGAAAAGACATATTTTTTTGTGACTGTCGGAAAAACATCAAACAAATGACAGCTCACAAACGTCGCACCTAACGTAGGTATATAACAGGGGTTTGGTCTTCTAAAGGTCAATAAATCTTCTCCAAACTCTTCAAGTCTTGTTCATGTCTCCGATGGCTTCTTCTGATCGTGCTTGTCCTTCTCAAATCCTTTTTACCAGCTCATCTCTGTTATCGCATAGTCTCTCGTGTCATCCTTGAATATTCTGGAGTTGCATTCCACACTTCTGGGTTTCAACATCCTTGACATGAACCACGGTCCTACTGTCCTTCAATTCCTGACGAATCTCCGATATCTCGAGCTTTTGCTCCTGCAGCTTGGCTACTTTCAGCTTCTGGTTCCTGAGTTCTTCACGAATTGCCTCCGTGTCAAATATGACTTCCTAAAGGTCCATCTAAAATTCTTCATGTAATACTCCAGATCCTGGCGATACACCAGCTAAGGTTAAAACTGCATCCTTTGCTGACAGATGCTCCATCAGCCTTCTTCCATCCAATCCTTCCGAAGAAATGCATGCTTAACTCAGCACGGTATAGCATAAGCGGGCGATAATACCATGGCTAGCCGTGTCTATGCCCATGTTACTGCCATGAGCTTTCATTCCATAATTGATCTCTCCTGCCTTAGGGTTTTCTTGACAAAAACTTTGAGTTCTAATGCTCCATGTTCCAGTATTTCTATGATACACCTTGATCTTGGGTATTGTTAGCTTCCATAGTATGCCAAGTTCCATAAGGGTAGCCTTCCTAGGTCATACAAATCTGGGAATTCTACAGAGCCTTCAGATTCTCCTAGTCTTCGGAGTCTTCAACCGTTGTAGTTTTTCCAATTACACGGTAAAATCTTCTTCATTCCAAAGCGGTCTTAGCTGTTCGATATCTTGTACTTATTGGAGTGGTCTCATCAGTCGAATCTTCATGGTCAAAAGGGAAAGGGGGTATGATCTCACTAAAGGGAATATTTGAATAAGCTCAGAAAAGAAGAGAGGAAAAAGATTCTTTTTGAAAATGGAGTTGTAGCTATGGGCTTGCCAGTTTCTAGGGGTCACGTCCTACAGTCAACATGTGCTCTGATACCATCTTGTAGCGACCTGACCTCAGACGGTCAAGTCTCTGTGCTTAAGTGTCATCCCTGGATCGGTATGCTGACACACACAATACTCGAGGATTTATAACAGAGGTAAATCACATGTATAAAGTAACATAAATACTATTACCTCAATCCAAATAGCGTAAGTAACAACAAGGTTGTGGATTCCCATCAACACCAAGGGCAAAGTTGAGTGTAGAAATCGTAACCCTAACGTATCACTTACTCGTCGTAAGAAATCCTGCAACATGAGACGTTGCAGCCACAAAGGGTCAATACATTGAATGTTCTGGCAAATTCACACCATAGGGTAATTATGAATAAAGGCTATCACTACATGCATATTTGGCTGGTGGAAAATCTCTATGGTTATAATGTTTTTGCAAAAAGCCAATTTTTCCCTATATCAAAGGAATATATTTTATTTAACTACAAAGTTTGTTGAAAACATTGAGAAGGTTCCTCCAACTCAATCCCAAAATAATAATCATTAACCCAATCAAATTCATTAAATAGAGTGTTGAGATCAACATGATAATCCAAGTACCAGATACTCAAGATGTCTATAACCGGGGACACGGCTAATCATGATTAGTTTGTACACTTGCAGAGGTTTGCGCACTTTTCCCCACAAGCCTCGATCTCCTACGTTGGATTTCTCGCACTACATGGTGTTTGAGAAACGGATGACCGAGACACAGTCTTTCAGAAGCATTAACTCTAACCCTGGGTAGAAAGTACCAACCTACATGTCTACGAGCATAACAGAGCAGTATAAGCATAACGTAGAAGTAAATCCCAAGGTTTGAATGCAGGACAATAGGTTCCTACCTCATAAACTACTTCCCAATACCCGCATGTTATCAATCCTACTCATGCAATGTTTGAGGGTTGAAACTAATGCATAAAAACTGGGTATGAAAGGGATATGATCAAAGTGTGAACTTGCCTGTATTGATGATGAAGATGATTCGCACTTAACTCCTGATGGTTCTACTCGTCGCACTCCGGTCAATCTATTGTAAGCAAGCAATAGTAACCACACATAAGCAATCACTCAAAAGATCAGAAAGAATGAAGAAAACAATCCAGAAAACTTCAAAACCAAGCAAATAACTCTTGCAACAGAAAAAGTTCTAATAGTACCAAAATTAAGTGAATTTGGCCTTATTAGAAAGTTTAGGTCAAGAGCTTCGATTTGCAAAAAGAATCAACTCAAACGGAGTTATAAAACTCGAGTTACGATCAAACGAAGTTTAAATACAAATCTGTTTGAATTCAAATTTTAAAACTTTCAAAAATATGTTTAAGTTGTTTTACTGGATAGAGGGGATCAATACGAAGAAGTGGGCATTTGTTTCGTTGGATTTGGATAAAGGAGTAAAAAGTAGTGATCGATTTAAGACTAGGGACTAATCTGTAAAAATAACACTATGCATAGGTCCCTCGTAGAAAATAAAAAGAAAAAGGAATAAAAATCTATCGAGCGAACGCTCGCTACAGAAGCTAATCTAGCAAATCTGTTCACAAATAAAACCTAAACGAACGAGCGCTCGTTAAATAGCCGAAACGAGAAAAAAAATGAACAAATCGAGATCGTCGGATCTTGATCCGACGGTGGGGATCGGGGTTAGGGTTTAACCAAACTCCGGCGAGACGGAGCGGCGGCGCGGCGGCTCCAGCGAGGGACGGGCGGTGGCTGTGGGCGGGCGTCAGAAGAACAAGACGGGCGGCAAGGCTGAAGCGCGAGGGCGGCAAGCGGCAAGGTAAGGCGCTGGCGGCGGCGGCTCACAGGTGGAGGCGAAAGCGCGGGGCTGGGGAAGTGAGGGCGGCGGGCGTCGGGTCGGCCTTATAAAGGCAGGGGCGGAGTGCATTGGGCAAGGGGCAGAGGAGCCCGGCCTCAGCACGGACGCCGAGGTCGGCGCGGCGGCGAAGTCGTGGCGGCTCGGGACTCCGTCCCGGGCTCGGGGACGAGCGAAGCAAGCGCCGTGGGCTGGGCCGTGGCCTGGCCTCGGAGCTGGGCCGGCCCAGTTCGGCGGAGGGAAGTTTTTTTTAACACAGGCGAAAGAAAAATAATACAAGCAAAATAAATAAAAAATTTATATAGGCATATAATATATCAAAATTTTCAAAAAAAATATTTTCTACGACGTGAACATTATTATAGCTCCAAATAAAATCCACAAAAATTCAAATAAAGCAAAGACTACTACTGCAATAATAAAATCCAACAAAAATCATTTTAAAAATACCAAAATTAAATCAAATTTATTTATCTCCAATTTTCTATTGTAGGGAATCATTTAACCCTAATTTCCATATTTGTTATTTTTGGAGAAAAATAATTTGAATAAAACCCAGATAACTCCAAATTGAAAATAATTTCCAAAAGGACTTTAAATTTGATCCTTTTAACTTCCAACTCATATTTCATATGTTTTGAAGAAGTCATTTTATCTTCTCTCATGAAAATCATTGAGTTGCTTGAAGTTTCTGAATTTGAAACATTTCCCAATGAAATTCAAATATTTTCAAAAACCCTTTTCATTTATTTGAATGGAAGAAGTCATGTCATCTTCTCTCTAGGGTTTTTCATTTGAAAAGAATTTGAATTCACGGAGATCATAAATGCAAAATGAAAGTTTGGGAAATTCCTTTTATTCCCTCTCATTTAACTTTCAAAAAGTTTCGAATTCCACTCAATTTCACTCATCACAATCAAGCAACAATCAAATCTATGTATTTAATATAACATTTCAAAATTTAGAATTTTGGGATGTTACAAGAAGGCACCTTATTCCCCCTCCCCTCCTCCCAGGCCGTGGCCTTGAGGTGCTGTTGAAGGATGAGCTCATCCAACAAGGTGAGGATCTCCTCTGATTTTTTTGCCAAATTTTCATTCTAATCCACTATACGATGAATTGCTATGAGCTGCTTCACTGCCGCTTATATGATGCATTGCTATGAGCTGCTCCTCGCTGCTGCTATATGATGAATTGCTATGAGCTGTCATTGCTATATGATGAATTGCTATGAGTTGCTGCTGCCGCTATATGATGAGTTGCTATAAGCTGCTCCGCTGCTGCTATATGATGAATTGCTATGAGCTGCTCCTCGCTGCTATATGATGAATTGCTATGAGCTGCTCCTGCTGCTTCTATATGATGAATTGCTATGAGTTGCTGCTGGTATATGATGAATTGCACACTGTTGCTGCTACTGCTGTATGATGAGTTGCTATGAGCTGCTGCTACTATATGATGCTTTCAGGTGGTGCTGCTATATGATAATAACCAGCCACTTGGAGCATCGAATTTCAATAAATAGTTGTTCTTCATTTAATGTGGGTCATGCGTTCTTCGTTTAAATTAGGCAATGGGATCTCTATGGAAGACATTGACCAAAGTAGATTGTGCCAAGTAGATGGTATCTTTGTATTTGCATTTTGAACAAATAGTGATGGTGTGTTTTCCTATCATATTAATTACTGACCGGGTTCAATTTGTGATGTTTGTAAGTCAAATTATTTTTCATATGGGCAGCAAAATGAAAAAATATAATGCAATCTAGACTTTTCACCGATCATACCAAAGATAAGTCAAAAGGAAGGCAATGAAAAGAACTGGTTGGCTTATTACCTGGAGCTTATATTCACAGGTGCTTATTTTCTTAGCATAACTCGTAATAACTGTCCCTAAGAAACTTGGCCAATAGAACTGACATACAAATAACATGTCACGGTGGTTGCAATGGAGGAGTGGCCTACCATAGCAAACTGTATAGGCTCACCGCTGCCTCTCCTTTTTTTGCGATGTTCCATGAAATTGCCACATACATCTTGTACTTTTTCATTGTGTAACCCTATCTGCAAGTTGACACGGCTAATTTCAGACATCTCTACATGATAATACATTGCATATCCCGTATGCATATTTAAACCACCTATTAATGATTGTGTGCGTAGTATAAACTAGCCATGACTCTGCAGTGTTTGGACTAGCAGACACTCTAAGGGAGCCTCGTAGTACATCGGAATTCCTACATGCCACCTATGATTTTGTGTAATGTCTTGCCTCTGTTCCTAAATATATGTCTTTGTAGAGATTCCAAAGATGGACCACATACAGATGTATATAGATGCATTTTCGAGTGTAGATTCACTCATTTTGCTCCGTATGTAGCCTATAGTGGAATCTCTAGAAATACTTATATTTAGGAACGGAGGTACGAGGTAGTATCATGTATGACATCTACATATCTAATTTAGCAGCCAGTAGTAGAAATCATTGTCTGCACAAAGGGATTACTGGTCAAAAATCCTAGCAAAGCACGCTGGCAGGCACAGAACAATACAAGAGAGAGAGACGCACTTACAAGATCATAGCAATGCCTCAGTCCAGGATCTTGGTTGGCCAAGCTGTTAGATCCAGAAGAAACATCGTCCTTGTAGTTTTTGCATAAAGGTAACAGCGACCTGTTAGTATATTTGAAGTACATCGGCAGGTGATGCTGGACGGGTTTAAAGGTGACAAGTACCTAGGCCGTGGCATGTGGTTGGCATCTTGCCAGACGATGGGAATCAGGTTAGAAACGTCAAGGGTGATGACGCTGCGCTGGCTGTCGGGGTCTGGTAAGGAGATCTAGAACCGTCGAGTAGGGTGTTTGTGGAGCGGTTCCGGTAGGGTGGACTAAGGTGTGGGCGAAGCGGATCTGTGGCCGTGGACGAGGGCATCGGTGAAGCTGCTTCGGTGGTTGGGTTGAGGATGGTGTCGACGATGCGGATCTGCGGCGGTGGACGGGGCGTCAGAAGTTGCTCCAGTAGGTTGGATGAGGGTGCGACGAAGCGGATCTGTGGCCGTGGACTTGTGAGTTGGCAAAGCGGCCCCGAGAGGGTTGAGAATGGTATAGGAGAAGCTACTCCGGTAGGGTTGACGATGGTGTCGGCAAAGCGGCTCCACTAGGGTTGAGCAAGGTGTCGGCGAAGAGGATTAAAGGTCGTCGGTGGGGCGGCTCCGGGGTGTGTGGATGAAAGCGTCTCCGATGGGGAGTACGAATGAGCCGCTGCAGTTGCGCTGCGGTTGAAGAGAGTACCGGTGAAGCAGATCCGGCGCCGTGGACAAGGCCCGCACTGAATGGGCTGTGGTACAGTGGTGGATGAGCAGTCTACTTGTTTCTAGTGGACGTGGGAGGGGTAGATGCGGCCGTAGAAGCAGATCCGGCGAGGTGGACGCCGCTGGCAGTGAATGGGCTCTGGTACGCCGGTGGATGAGCAGTCTAGGGTTTCGAGAGGGGAGGGGTAGAAAGGCTGATGAAGTACGGACGGCGTGATGTAAGATGCTCTGGTGATGTGGAGTTAGTCGTTTTTGCGGGAGGGGTAGAGGAAATGGGAGTGCCGTGTGGTGGGGGGAACCGGAAGTTACCAAAGCAGCCTCGACCTATTATGTAGATGAGGGCGGTATTGTTACTGTTGTTCTCCGTGCACCAAGGACAAAAGGGGAATTTCGCATGCTAAAGACTAGGAGGCGGAAATTTTAGAAGCAGGCGGGAGATTTTGCCGCCCGCGGGATTGTCCGTATCCAGTTCCAACTAATTTTGGACCGTGCTAGCGGGAAGATCATGCGAGACTGTGTACACGGGGCACGCGTCAGCAGTTAATAACTGGTGTGAAGTCCACCTCAGAAAAAAGACAATAAATCGGGATGATGCGCCGATAACTTGGACGTTCACACGGGCGCGGCCAATCGTACGGGTGTAGAGGCGCGTTCACAAAAAAGGGATCAAACGCTCAGCCTATGTATTTCTCGTGTAAATAGATAATTTAGTGCCATTGGTTATTTACTTTAAACATAATGCATTGACGTGTTAGTGTAGAGGTGCACAAAAAGAAATGGATATTGTAGTCCCACAAAAGGAATGGATATTGTAGTCCGCTACTTAAAAGTGTTACCTCATATGATTACATAGCCTCCATTTCATAAATTACGCATCTGCTGAATTCATATATGAATATTACATATATTACTTAATAATAGAACCTTAAATCATCCAAGACTAATGAATTTGAATGCAAGAGTAACAATGGTGCATGTACATGATAGCTACATTGGTTGTTTGAAGAAACATCACTGTAGCTTTGGCATGCACAATTGACAAGGTTCATTTAGATAGAAAAAAATGTGATATGTGAGTGTCCAATCTTTAGAGAGTTGAATCGATATTGTACCTTTGGCCACGATACGAAGTAGATATTGATTTATATTCAAGCGATGCACGTCCACGGTCGCTAGATAGTGATACGTGAATGAATTGTGCAATCTCTCTCACACGCATACATATCTCATTTACCCATGGGCATCGGAATCACACACGCGCACTTCGTGTATTTCTCTCCCTCTGTCAAGGTTAGAATTCGTCTTTCTACCCCGTCCTACAAGTCTCTCACACAGAAACACACACGCTCTCTCACGTAACATGCCCACCCCTTTAATTCCGCCCACCGACATCCACTAATGTCTCAAAGGATAATTATGTCTCTCACACATAAGCCTAAGGTTAACTTGAGTTCCGGAACCATATGAATACATACAATGGGATTCCAGTAGAGCACCTTTTGTTTTGAGATCTCGCTCTCTCCCTCTCTCTCTCTCTCTCTCTCTCTCTATCTCTCTCTCTCTCACACACACACACACGCACGTAGACATTGTTTATCGCTTCATTTTTTCCGGCACTTGCATGCACACCGTTTTGTTTATCTCTGTGATGCTTTAAGTATGCCTCGCACACATCCCATCCGCCTATCCCTTAATATAGATATGGGTCACACAAACTCCTTCTCCCTACTAGCAAGATGCCCATGCGTTGCACGGAACACCAAGATGCATTTATATGATTAGTTATCTTGTGGGAGAAAAAGATGAACGAGGGAATGCCTTATTTGCAAATGTGGAGAGGGGTGTGGGTATCTTTTTGCCATAGTTTCCTTCCTATCAGTCAGATATAAATCGGATGGCCTATATTGCAGGATGGCAGGAACACCATCATCACCAACTCTATTTTTATAAGAGTAGAGATATGTAAGTGTCACTGCCCCCCCCACCCACCCACCCACACACACACACTTCCCGACACCGAAGGAGTAGGGCGACACCTCAATCTTGATACTAATCTATCGACTAGCTTCTCTCTCAAACACACACACACACACACACACACACACACACACACACACACACACACACACACACAACCCGACACCGAAGGAGTAGGTGGCACCTCGATCTTGATAGTAATCTATCTACTCCTCTTTCAAACACACACAGATACACACAACACAACACACACACACACACACACAAACACACACTCGCTAGTTGTGCCTCTGTGCCTACCACGCACACTCTCGATACGTCTTTCTCTCCCTCCCCTTCCCCACCCCCCAACCCCAACAATGACAGCAGAAGGGTGACAACTCGATCTGATCTTAATCTATCAATCGGTTTCTCTCTCAAACATTGTGTCTCTGTGCCTCGCTCAAACACACGACATACGTCTTTTTCTCCATAGCCCCCTCGATATGTAGACTTCTCGTGCGCGCACAGCTGTAGTGACAGTGACGCTTAACCCAATGTGCCTTGTTTTCACCGGCCTCATGTGATAGTTTTCACCCTGTTTTTTGTTAATTAAAAAGACAACCTTTTCTTTCTTACTACTAGTGAATCTGAAACCATTCGGGGCACACATATAATATATCACTTCAACCCAATAATCGCAGTAACTATTTTAAAAGAAACTAGCTAGATGCTCGTGCGTTGCACGGAACATGAAGATGCATTTGTATGAGTAGTTTATCTTGTGAGAGCTAGCAAGATGCCCATGCATTGCACGGAACATCAAGATGCATTTATATGAGTAGTTTATCTTGTGAGAGAAAAGGATGAATGAGGGAAGACCTTATTTGCAAATGTGGAGAGGGGTATGGGTATCTTTTTGCAAAATTGCCATAGTTTCCTTCCTATCCGTCAGATATAAATTGGACGGCCTATATTGCAGGATGACAGGCACACCATTATCACCAACTCTGTTTTTTATCTCTAACTCCTATAAAAGACTCAATTGGTGAGGATGGTGTGTCTGCCATCCGTCATTTCTGACCATCAGATCTGCATCTAACGACTATGATGTAAGTCGTGGCATTTCTGCAACAAGACCCCACTTCTCTGCTCCAATTTGCAGAAACCCCTTAGTATCTTGAAACCAACGACATCCCTCCCCACCTCATCAAAACAGCCACAAGGAATATATTTTGAGTGAAACCTAATACGAGTATATTTTTAGTGATATATACACCAAACTAGAGTGTTTTTCTTTCAAGTTTGTGAACATGTATTATTCTATTTTGGATCCGTTGCAACGCACGGGCACATTGCTAGTAAGAGTAGAGAAAAGGATGAATGAGGGAAGGCCTTATTTGCAAACGTGGAGAGGGGTGTGGGTATCTTTTTGCAAAATTGCGATAGTTTCCTTCCTATCCGTTAGATATAAATCTGACAGCCTATATTGCAGGATGGCACGCACACCATCATCACTAACTCTGTTTTCTACTCCATCCATTCCTAAATATTTATATTTTTAGAGATTTCAACAAGTGACTACATACGGTGCAAAATGAGTGAATCTACACTCTAAAATATGTCTACATAAACATCCGTATGTGGTACTCCATTTGAAATCTGAAAAAGACAAATATTTAGGAACGGATGGAGTATAAGAGTAGACATGGAGATATATCTCCACATGGTCTACAATAAAAATGTGCTGGACTAGTTAGCGTCGGATGCTCGCAACGCGATGACCTGAGTTCGAATTATGTCTTTAACTTTAGATTTTTATATTATATATTACTTATTTAATATATACTTCTTTCGCTACTATACCTATTAATCGAACCCACATAGTACTTAGAATACAAGATTAAGGATGGACTTGCTTCTTTTTAACTTTTTGTACGAAGATGTAGCCACCATGCAAGTCACATGTACACTGTACATGCAATTAACTTTTTATAGAGGGAGAATCATACATGCAATTTATAGGGCGGACGGGAGGAGCTCGGCCAGTGTTGCGTTTAATTCCGGCCCGCTCATGAACGGACGTGTGGCCGGAGTAGGTTTCTCGGTTTGCGTGCGTTTTTAACGGAGCGGTTTGATGGAGTCGAGGAGGCGTGTTCAGCCAGGCATGCAGCGGGCGGCGCAAAGATTATTCGACGGACAAAGAAGCGGCGCAGTTCCCGATACGGGCTTTAATGCGCATTTAGGAGGGGTAGCGGTTCCTAAATGTTGAACGGCCAATGATGCATCCTCCTTCAATTAGCATCGTGCATGCATTAGGGAAGTAATGGGAGGAGGACCGGGAAAAGAGGCTGCACGATGTGAATGCAACGCAGTTTGCACTCATATAAAGGCGCCCCTCCATTCCAATGCATCTACCACATCATACACACGTAAGCATTTGCCTAAGCACCTACACTAAGCGCAAAAGTGCTCACTCTAGACCCATGGCGGCGATGCGCGCGAGCGGCAAGCAGCTGTGCCAGATGGTCCACGACGCCGGCCTGCGGTATGGCGCCGAGGATCGTCTCCAGACGGTGTTCGCTGCCGGCTAGTGGATGGCCGCCGTCGACGCCAACTACGACTCTCAGTTGAACCAGATGATCATTGCAACCACCAACAAGTTCACCATCCTCAAGAAGCTCGGGGACAACATCGGCCAGATTCTCCAGCCCACGCGCCTGGCTCCTCATTGCTCGCCACCCTAATCAGCCTCCATGGCCGGAACCTCTTTCAAGCTAATCGGTGGCCCTGCGATCGCTCACGATGCCACGAAGAGTGTCCACCTGGAGGTCGGGCTCGCCGTGAGGCGCCTCGCCCTGCAAGAATTCGTCGACCTACACATCCACATGTACGAGCAAATCATGTACATAGGTATCTACAAGGCCATTGAGGACGCTACGATGTTGGCCTTCCTCAACCGGCTGGAAGCCTTGGATGCCTTTGCTGAGAAGCACCTTGACCTCGCCACAAAAGCTGCCACTCCTTAGCCGCCGGTCGGTGGCCCGGCGCACTGAGTTGAGGAGGAGGAGGTTGTACGTTGATGGATGCATCTTTCTTCTTGCCTCCTGTAACCACCACTGCGATCGCATTATCATGGCCTTAATTCTTATTGTGCTATTGCATTCTCGTTCCAGTCAATACCGACATGTGCGATCCCTTTGCTTAATATATGCATCACTGTAACTATTACTCCATCCTTCAATTTATAAGCTGTTCTTACCTTTTCCATCAACTTCGTGCAACGCACGGGCATCTTGCTAGAAACACTAGAACATGTCGGACCGCATGTGACCAAACCGACGATGCGCCACTAGTAGAAAACGGGCCTAATGTTCAGCTCATTAGTCCCGGTTTGTATTTGAACCGGCACTAATGTGACCATTAGTGCTGGCTCCAACGGCTAGGCGGGCGACGCTCATTAGTACCGGTTCGTGGCGAACCTTTAGTACCGGTTCGTCCCCATTTAACCGCATTAAAGAGGTGGTGGCCTTTAGTACGGGTTGGTGGCTCCAACCGGTACAAAAGACCCCCCCCCCCTTTAGTACGGGTTCGTGCCACCAACCGGTACTAAAGGGGTGCGCTGCCACCCGCCGTGCACAGTGTTTAGTCCCACGTCGCTAGTTGAGAGGAGCTCACACTGATTTATAAGCCCCGCCGCGGCTACCGTGTCGAGCTCCTCTCTAAGCAGGCCTTTGTGGGCCTATTGCAAGTCTTCTGCCCTATGGGGCCTACTGGGCCATACGGGTCTGCATCCTGGACCAACTAGAGGTTGGGTTTCTAGTCATATGCCGGCCGTGCCGGCCCAGTAGGTGGGCTGTTTTTCTTTATTTCAAAAAAAAATCCTTTAGTACCGGTTGGTATTACCAACCGGTACTAAAGGGCTCCCCTCCCCCAGTGCTGGCTCGTGCCACGTGGTGGCCCTTTAACGGTGGTTCGTGCAGAACCGGTACTAAAGGGGGGGGGGGGCTTTAGTCCTCACCCTTTAGTGTCGGTTACAGAACCGACACTAAAGGGCCTTACAAACCGGTGCGATAGCCCGGTTCTGCACTAGTGCGCCAACCTAGCTACTACGTACCCTGCTTATCTGGCGGAAATAGCCCCGCCCTAAAGTTTCCAATCGTTATTTCTATCTATCGATCGTGCCAAGGAGCAGAACCAAATGTTACAATTTATACATTTTTATCTACTCCTACACCTATAAAAGACTCAGTTGGTGATGGTGGTGTGTCTGCCATCCGTCAAGCTTCGACCATTAGATCTCGCATCTAATGGCTGTGAGGTAAGTTGTGGCATTTTTGCAACAATAGCCCACTTCTCTGCTCCAATTTGCAGAAAACCCCTTATTATCTTGAAAGCAACCACATCCCTCCCTCACCTCATCAAAACAGCCTGAGAAATATATTTTGAGTGAAAAGTAATATGTTAGGATTATATCAAAACAAGAGTGATTTCTTTCAAGTTCGTGAACAAGTACTACTATTCTACTACTTTGGATCTATCGCAACACACAGGCACGTTGCGAGTAAAAGGAAAAGGCCTGCCACGTTTGCGTCGCACCCCCACACGCCCGGGAATCTGGAGTATTCCACGACCCGTCTGGCATGCCACATAGCTAGGGAAGGCGTCTTGCCTAGCATTTTCACTTTCATGTGGGACCGCCGTTGAGCAAACCGACCATTGGCAAACTGCACCCCGCCCGCCGCCGGGTTGTAAAACAGAAACGAGGGGAAGATCTAGCTGTATCACGGAAGCCAAGAAATTTGGTGTCTGATGGGGCTTGCTGATAGAGTGTTATTTATTCATAACTAGCAAGATGCCCATGCATTGCACGGAAAATCAAGATGCATTTGTATGAGTAGTTTATGTTGTGGGAGAAAAAGATGAACAGGAGAAGGCCTTATTTGCAAATGTGGAAAGGGGTGTGGGCATCTTTTTGCAAAATTGCCATAGTTTCCTTCGTATCCGTCAGATATAAATCGGACAGCCTATATTACAGGATGGCAGGCACACCATCATCACCAACTTTGTTTTTTATAAGAGTATAGATATAGATATAGACATGGATATAGATATAGATATAGATATAGATATAGATATAGAGAGTAGAGATTACTACTCCTCCGCTCCCAAATATAAGTCTTTTTAGATATTTCCACAAGTGACTAGATACAAAGCAAAATGAGTTAACCTACACTCTAATATATTTCTACATACATCCATATCTTGCAGTCCATTTGAAATGTCTAAAAATACTTACATTTAGGAACGGAGGGAGTAGTTGGTTACCAAATCTCATGCGTGCAATGCACGTGTAGCTTACTAGTTGGTTACCAAATCTCATCCCGGTTTGGCACGAGCTCGTACTCCGGGAGCACCACAAGGCCTGCCGCAGGAGTTACATTTCCCTCTCGGGGCCCACGAGACCGAGGTTCAGTGGCTTAGTGCACCGGCCTATGAGTCAATGACATGCAAACCTTAAATGCGCCCAGCCCACATGTCATTCTCATGGTGGTGGCGTGGTCCGCGACTCACTCGTTCGAGATGAACCGGCCGGTGGTGGCGTGGCCGTGGCGAGGCTGCCACAGCTGGGCGTCAAGACGTTATGAGGCGTAGATGGCCACACCGGCGAGTAGTGGCTGTAGTACAGAAGTACTCCAACTGAGGATTGATGCCCGGGACGAAATGTGTCACAACCGCTAGATAAAAATTCGATGGTGCGGGAGTACGGACCGGAGCAGGCAAACCGCGTCCAATCGGGTGTGGCTGTGGTAGAAAGTTGATGGTCGCCATAGTTCAGCTAGCCTGCATGTCATGCACACAAAGGCAGAGGAGCGGTGGGGCCGAGAGGGATGAGGCGACGCCGTGGGACGCCGTGCCCTCGGGTTGGAGCGGGCCGTGGGAATCGCGTGTGGGTGTGGCAGTGGTAGAAACAAGAAACGTGATGGTCGCCGTGGTTCAACTTCCATGGACAAGCTATCATGTCTGCTGACACATGCATTGCATACCGCTCACTGCAAGGAGCAGTAGTAGAGAAAACTGGTTCCAAAGATACCATTTTCCCGATAAAATTCTCGAGATATCATTAGTTTTTACACATGGGATTACTCCTGCAAGGGTCAATCACAACAGGTGTTTTGTAAAAAAATGCATCTTGATGTTCCCTGCAATGCACGGGCATCTTGCTAGTTATAGAAGAAGGCCACACGGGCATCTTGCCGCAGGGTGTGCCACCGACCCAAACTCAATTTTTTGTAGACGATTAGTGAACCAGATGCCGTGCCACGCTACAAAATGTTAAAAAGAAAATAGCTCCAAATTTTTTAAAACCTATTATCTTCAAACTATCAAAACAGCCTGAGGAATATATTTTGAGTGAAGCATGATTTACTTTTACTGATATATGTATATCAAAACTAGAGTGTTTATATTTCAAGCCCGTGAACAAGTATTATTCTACTACTTTGGATCCATTGCAACGCACGGGCCAGCACATTGGTAGTAGTAGTCTCTATCTCTATCTCAACTCTACTCTTATAAAAAACAGAGTTGTTGATGATGGTGTGCCTGCCATCCTGCAGTATAGGCCGTATGATTTTTATCTGACGGATAGGAAGGAAACTATGGCAATTTTGCAAAAAGGTACCCACACCCCTCTTATACTAACAAGATGCTTGTGCGTTGCACGGAACATCAAGATCTTGTGGGAGAAAAGGATGAACAAAGGAAGGCCTTATCTGCAAATGTGGAGAGGAGTGTGGGTAAACTGTCATAGTTTCCTTCCTATCCGTTAGATATAGATCGGACGGCCCATATTGCAGGATGCCACGCACACCATCATCACCAACTCTGCTTTTTTATAGGCCGTCCGATTTATATCTGATGGATAGGAAGAAAAATGTGGCAATTTTGCAAAAAGAAACCTACACCCCTCTCCACATTTGCAAATAAGGCCTTCCCTCGTTCATTCTTTTCTCTCACAATATAAACTACTCATACAAATGCATCTTGATGTTCTGTGCAACCCACGAGGATGTTTCCTTGGGGGTCTCTCCAGCGCGGCGTGGCCATAGTTTCAAGTTGACGCCCCTTGAGATGCCGACGTTGAGGGGCACTCGGATTTTGTCCGATGAGCAGGTAAGATGAGTTTGATCATGTAGTAAATGCATTCTAAAGACTACTTCCGTGTCCATTTCCTAATTGTCCCCCTGCCCATTGTTTCACAGGTTAGGCTCGGTGCGAGTGGAGATTGGCTTGCATATGTACGGGAGGGTACCAACATCAATTTGCACAACATTTACAACGGTGACACTGTTCTCAGAGAACCTTTGTCCAACATTGGGATCAGCCATGCAACGGGCCACCGCCTGAATTGGTATGATGGAACCACGGTGAGATTGAAGAAGATAGCACGAACCTTGCACATGGCGGTCAAAGGTGGGCGGTGCTGTCTGCGGCCGATTTGTTGCCGTACGAGTATGAAGACGTTGTGCTCCTTTCTAACCGCATCTTCGCGATGACAAACCAGGGGACTTGTTTCATATGGGACACATCCAACAGTATACTCCCTCTCTCCCAGTTTATTTGTTTTGAATTTTTTCGTTTTATAAGTTTCAAATTCAAATTTAGAGCTCCCCATCACATGTTGAGATTACAATGTCCATTAAATTGTTGTGTGCATGTATAGTAAAGAAACAAATCTCAAGTTTGCCACGAGTTCATGTAGTGGTAGCACCACAAGGCCTGGCGCGGGAGTTACATTTACCTCTCGGGGCCCTCCTGGCCTGATCTTCAAAGGTTTTATGACACCTGCCTTTGAGCCAATAACATGTGTACCCGATAGGTGGCTGGTCCACATGTAATGCTCCTGAAGGCAGAGGGGTAGTGGGGCCGAGAGGTGTGAGCCGCAGGTCAGGGGATGTGTGGTGTCATGGGTTCGAGCGGTGTCATGGGAATCGCGTGTGGCTGTGGTAGAAACTTGATGCTCGCTGCATTTCAGTTGGCCCACATGTCATGCACAAAAAGGCAGAGGGGCGGTGCGGCCAAGAGGGGGGAGGCGCACGTCGGGGGACGTGGTGCCGTGGGTTGGAGCGGCGTTGTGGGAATCGCGAGTGGCAGTGGATGAAACGTGATGGTCGCCGTAGTTGAACTTCCATGGACAAGTTGTCATGTCTACGGACACATGCATTGCATACAGATCACTGGAAGGAGTAGTAGAGAAAGCTAGGCGGATAAATAGTTCCTTATAGTCAAGGGGACCCACGCTACTACTTGTTCCAAAGACATGCACACCATCGAAATAGTCCATCTATATCAATATACATAGAGAGGGAATATTTTTTTACAAGAGAGGAAATAGTTCATCCATCCATAATGCCCTGCTGCTGGTGCAACATTCTTCTTCTTCTTCTTCTTCTTCTTCTTCTTCTTCTTCTTCTTCTCATTTTCTGTGGGAGACGGCTTCGCAACAAGCTCTCCGAACCTTGCAGCTATCTCGAAACTCACACGGGCATCAAGGTCAGCATCTATTATTCGTCAGACGTCAAGGGATAATTCTCCCATCCGCATTTACCTTAATGCCGGCCTCGTCACCCTTCTGAATATTTGTTCCGAGCACAAAATTTTCTAAGTCGAATAGGGATGGTGTCGGTTTATCACAATCTTCTACAGGAATTTTTATTTTGGTTTGTAGGTCAGCGATGCTTTTCAAATCAAGGTTGTATGGCTCCAACTTATGTTTGTCCCCTGCGATGGCTGCCCCACAGAAGTATATGTCCTCCTGAGACAAGAAATCATGAAGCTCACCTGGTATGGAGGGTGCGTGTGTCATGTGGTACACCAAACATCATCTTCGAGGCACAGCTGAAGGACGGCGGCGCGTTGGATCTTCCCAGTGGCACACTCCATGTACTCTGTGTCGAGACCGATGACCTTCATCTCCACCTTTTGGAGGGAGTTGGATACATTGTTGATCCACTTCTGAACAACCCTTGGGTGGTCGGTGACTGTGGCAACTATGCTCAACGAGCCTTCTATGAGGACATGTTGGACGCTAAAAAGCTGCATCTCGATCTCTTTGGCCATTTGGACCCGCTGGACTGGAGGGCTATGGTTTGGAGAATTAGGATTAGATGGCTAGTCTAACTAAAGAAGACGATTATTTATAAGGGCTTCAGAATTACTCCAGGAGGATGTGAAGAGGTTAAAACAATGTGAATGCAGTGTGGTTTGAATGCAAGTGAAGATCAAGGAGTAGTGAAGAAGCCGAGGAAAATCGGTTCCTGATGGAGAAGTAAATGGGAGAAGTGGCCTGCAGGCAGTTGATTAGATGGCTAGGTAGACTAAACGAAAAGGTAGACTAAGGAGTGGGGCCTGTCCCTGTACGTGACCATCCTTCCAGTGCTACATGATGTGGTTATCCTCAAAAAAGAAAAGTCCTTCTTCGCGCTTCCGCATGCACGAGAATTTGGTTCTGCTCGCAATATGGATGATACCTGGAGGATGAAGTGAACCCAGAGGCATGCTAGCACGGGAGTACTACTCATGTTCCTACTACTCCTACTACTAGTAGTAGTACAACTGTGGTACACTTGATGGTCAAAATACTATAATTCATCTGGTCCTCATAGTGAAGTGACAGACTCTGTGCCCGAGGTGACACCAGTCCAGGCGGCGTGTCCGGGTTACCAAAGTCAGCCTCACCTTGTGCATCAAGGCAACACCGCCACCGCCGCTTATATAGCATGCCTCGCCTGCCTCCCTCTCCCCTAGCACCACTCCATCTCCATCTCCGCCTCACGGAGATCCCGAGGTCACTCTTCATCATCTCATCGTGCCTCTGTACCCTCGCCGCCTCCCCTCAAGACCACTATTCCCTCGCTAGCCGCTCCAGCACCGAAAGCCTTCTCCCCCGTAAATCAAGCCCCCCAAAACCCCACTTTCCAAACTCCACCATGGCCGAACGCAAACTGCACAACATCCATATGAGCCGCGATTGGAGCAATCTCCCCAGTGACGTCCTCGACCTCTGTTGTTCATGTATGGATATGTTGAGCGCCCTGCGGCTGGCTGCATGCTCGAGGGGCATGCACACGGCCATCGTCGAAGCGAGGCCTAAGCTTTTGAAGACACCCTACTTGTTGTTATCTGGTCTTGCGAGATTTGCTCACCATGATGCAGAGGCGTACATGATGCCCCTCAACTTCAACTGACGCCCATTAGCCAAACTTCTTTGCGTATGTAGTGGGTCGTCAGACATCATTTCTCAACTTCGATCCGATCACCATCACCTGAAACCTCTTGCCGGTATGTAATGGGTCGGCATGAACTCCCACTGGATGGCTGTCGTCAGAGAAGACAGGGAAAAGTTGGTGCAAAGAGTGCAGTTAACCCCATAACGGCTGTCACCCCACCCCACTGCCGTCTGCTCTTCTTTGCCGCTCGCTGTTTCGGATGGCGGACGGTATTAATCTCTTTGCCGTCTGCTTTAAGAAGCGGACGGCAAAGAAGGCCTTTGTTGAACGTGTTCGGGACGGATGCTTTGTCGTCCCGGGCCGACGGCAAAGGAGTTTGCCATCCGGGATTCGTAGCTTTGTTGCCCGCCATGGCGGACGGCAAAGAAGCTGATTCCAGTAGTGATAATCATATTCATGCTCAACGCAAACACCAAATAACATTTATTTAGGTTCAACACTAATCCTGAAGGTAGAGTGAGTGTGCGATGGTGATTATATCAACCTTGGAATCATTTTCAACACACATCGTCACCTCGCTTAACTAGTCTCGCAACTCCTGTTTCAAGTGAGTAATCTTAGCAACTAAACCGTATCAAATACCTGTGGGGTTAGTTCGAACACTAGTAAAATACACATCAATAACATGTATATCAAATATAACTTTGTTCACTTTTCCATCCTTCTTATCCGCCAAATATTTGGGGCAGTTCCACTTCGAGTGACCATTTCCTTTCCAGTAGAAGCACTTGATACGTCTCCAACGTATCTATAATTTATGAAGTATACATGCTATTATATTATATGTTTTGGATGTTTATGGGCCTTACTAAACACTTTTATATTATTTTTGGGACTAACCTATTAACCGGAGGCCCAACCCAAATTGTTGTTTTCTTGCCTATTTCAGTGTTTCAAAGAAAAGGAATATCAAACGGAGTCCAAAAGGAATGAAACCTTCGGGAGAGTTATTTTTGGAACCTAAGCAATCCAGGAGACTTGGAGTAGACGTCAGGGAAGCTTCAAGGTGGCCACGAGGCAGGGAGGCGCCGCCCCTCGGGCGCGCCCTCACCTCGTGGCTCCCCGACCGACTTCTTTCGCCTATATATGTCCATATACCCTAAAAACATTGGGGAACACAATAGATCGGGAGTTCCGCCGCCGCAAGCCTCTCAGAGCCACCAAAACCAATCGACCTCAGATCGGCACCCTCCTGAGGGGGGGATCCTCACCGTGGCCATCTTCATCATCCCGCGCCTCTCCTTGACGAGGAGGGAGTAGTTCACCGGGATGAGGGTATGTACCAAAGAGCTATGTGTTTGATCTCTCTCTCTCTCTCTCTCTCTCGTGTTCTTGATTCGCACGATCTTGATGTATCGCGAGCTTTGCTATTATAGTTGGATCTTATGATGTTTCTCCCCTCTACTCTCTTTGTACCGGATTGGGTTTTCCTTTGAAGTTATCTTATCGGATTGAGTCTTTAAGGATTTGAGAACAATTGATGTATGTCTTGCATGTGCTTATCTGTGGGTGACAATGGGATATCACGTGATCTACTTGATGTATGTTTTGGTGATCAACTTATGGGTTCAAAGGACCTTGTGAACTTATGCATATGGGTTGGCACACATTTTCGCCTTAACTCTCCGGTAGAAACTTTGGGGCACTCTTTGAAGTACTTTGTGTTGGTTTGAATAGATGAATCTGAGATTGTGTGATGCATATCGATAATCATACCCACGGATACTTGAGGTGACATTGGAGTATCTAGGTGACATTAGGGTTTTGGTTGATTTGTGTCTTAAGGTGTTATTCTAGTACGAACTCTATGATAGATTGAACGGAAAGAATAGCTTTGTGTTAGTTTACTACGGACTCTTGAATAGATCGATCAGAAAGAATAACTTTGAGGTGGTTTCGCATCTACAATAATCTCTTCGCTTTGTTTTCCACTGTTAGTGACTTTGGAGTGACTCTTTGTTGCATGTTGAGGGATAGTTATATGATCCAATTATGTTATTATTGTTGAGAGAACTTGCACTAGTGAATGTATGAACCCTAGGCCTTGTTTCGAAGCATTGCAATACCGTTTACGCTCACTTTTATCATTAGTTACCTTGCTATTTTTATATTTTCAGATTACAAATACCCATATCTACCATCCATATTGCACTTGTATCACCATCTCTTCACCGAACTAGTGCACCTATACAATTTACCATTGTATTGGGTGTGTTGGGGACACAATAGAATCTTTGTTATTTGGTTGCAGGTTGCTTGAGAGAGACCACCTTTAACCCGCGCCTCCCACGGATTGATAAACCTTAGGTCATCCACTTGAGGGAGATTTGCTACTGTCCTACAAACCTCTCGTGACTTGGAGGCACAACAACGTATACAAGAAGAAGGTTATGAGTAGACATCAAGCTCTTTTTCCGCACCGCTGTCGGGAGGTGAGTGCTTGAAGGTATATCTTTAGATCTTGCAATCTAATCTTTTTGTTTCTTGTTTTATCACTAGTTTAGTTTATAAAAGAAAACTAAAATTGGAATTGAGTTTGCCTCATACGCTTCATCTTTTAATATCTTTCGTGAGAATGATGGAAAGGAAAATTGTGCTCAAGTGCTAGAAGAAGAAGTCTATAAAATGTTTGGCACTAAATCTTTGAATGATGAGCATGATTGCAATGTTGTTAGTATGAACTCTTTGAATATCCATGTACTAATGATGATTGCACTAGTCATGATGAAAATGTCTCTTATAAGCATGCCAATTTTTGTGGAGTGCATAGAGTTTGCAAGCACACACCAAATAGGGAAGATAGATTTTGCAAGAGGCATAAGTATTTAGAAACCAAATGGTTGCAAGAAAGGCTAGATGTTTGTGCTGAAAATTTAAAATATCTTTGCGACACTTGTGAACTTTGCAATGAACATGGTCATTTAAATCTCCAATGCAAAAATTTTCATGATCGTATCGTGTCCAAAAATTGTGATGATTTGATTTCCCTGGCACATCATAATGAACTTAGTTTGCTTTTGGGTTATGAAGAAATGAGACATAAAACTAAGCATATTCCAGAATATAACCTTGAGAAATTCCTCGATATTGATCTAGAAGAAATTTATATGTATTGTGCGGTGAATTGCATTGAAAATCCTTATATTGCCAATTACATAAAGAAAAGAAAACAAATAGAAGATGAAGATAATACTAATGAAAGGGAAAATACTTCCCAAAATCCTCCTATTATTTCTTATGATGAATCAGGTAACGAGGAGGAGCTTCCTATTCAACCAATCTCATCAATAAGGAGCTCAAAAAAGAGGGTTAAACCCACACATGATGTGAAGAAGAAAAAGAAAAGACGGAGAAGCAAAGGTAGAAAGGTATCCCTCCCAAATGATGTTGCTCCTATTACTCCTTGTGATGATGATAATTGCTATACTATTGGTGCTATCCATACTATTAATGATGAGAGTGATTATGCTTATGATATGAAAAGGCCCAAGCTTGGGGATGCTATGTTTGATGAGAATGACATGTTTGAGAATATATTTGATGCAATTAATGTTTGTCCCAAGCTTGGGGATGCTATGTTTAATGAATATGCTATTTTTAACCCCCCAAGTTTTGATATGCAAATTTGTTATGATGATAGCATGCCTCCTACTTATGATGATGATATTGATGAAAGTGGGTTTGGAAGAGTGTCAACTTTAGGAAGTAATGATCCCACTATTTTGGAGGATGTTGAATATTATTGTGATAATTATGAAAGTGGATTTTGGAGAGGTCATGACTTTATTTAGTAATGATTCCACTTATCTTGGAAGAGGTTTCAATCGATTATGATGAGAACAAAGTTGCTACTTATGATGATTATTGTGATGACACTTATGCTATAAAAAGTAGTGATGATTATATTTATAAAACTTGTCATTATTATGATTACCCTTTTCTGAACATTACTCTTTTAATGTGGAAACAATTTATAGTATTCGGGTTTCTTATGATACTCCCACTATTCTGAAAGAGAAGAATTTTGCTTATGTGGAGAGTAGTAAATTTTCTATGGTTGTAGATCATGAAAAGAATGCTTTAGGTGCTGGTTATATTGTTGAATTCATTCATGATGCTACTGTAAATTATTATGAGGGAGGAATATATGCCTGTAGGAATTGCAATAATATCAAGTTTCCTCTCTATGTGCTTAAAGTTTTGAAGTTATGCTTGTTTTGCCTTCCTATGCTTGTTGATTATTGTTCCCATAAGTTGTTTGCTCATAAAATCCCTATGCATAGGAAGTGGGTTACACTTAAGTGTGATAGTCATATTCTTCATGATGCTCTCTTTATGTTTCAATTCTTATCCTTTATGTGAGCATCATTGAAATCATCATGCCTAGCTCGGGGCGTTAAACGTTAGCGCTTGTTGGGAGGTAACCCAATTTTATTTTTGTTCCTTGCTTTTTGCTCCTATTTAGCAATAAATAATATATCTATCCTCTGGTTAGATGTGGTTTTATGTTTTAGTTAGTGTTTGTGCCAAGTAGAACCTTTGGGAAGACTTGGGTGAAGTCTTTATGATCTTGCTGTAAAAAACAGAAACTTTAGCTACCACTTAGATGTGCTGCCATTTTTTACTGGAGAGTGCTTTTAGGTTGATTATTTTTGCAGATGATTAATAGACAAATTCCTCAGGTCCAACAGTTTATTTCAGAATTTGTGGAGTTCCAGAAGTATACGTTTGATACAGATTACTACAGACTGTTCTGTTTTTGACAGATTCTGTTTTCATTGTGTTGTTTGCTTATTTTGATGAATCTATGAGTAGTATCGGAAGGTATGAACCATAGAGAAGTTGAAATACAGTATATATTACACCAATATTAATTTAGAATGAGTTCACAACAGTACCTAAGTGGTGGTTTTATTTTCTTATACTAATGGAGCTTACGAGTTTTTTGTTGAGTTTTGTGTTGTGAAGTTTTCAAGTTTTGGGTAAAGATTCGATGGACTATGGAATAAGGAGTGGCAAGAGCCTAAGATTGGGGATGCCCAAGGCACACCAAGGCAATATTCAAGGACAACCAAGAGTTTAAGCTTGGGGATGCCCCGAAGGCATCCTCTTTCGCCTTCGCTCATCGGGTAACTTTACTTGGAGCTATATTTTTATTCATCACATGATATGTGTTTTTCTTGGAGCATCAATTTATTTTGTTAGGATTTTCTTTCTTTTATTTAGAACAATGTTTTGCATCTTTTATTTCAATAAAAGTGGCATTGATAGCCTTTACTATGCTTATTTTACAAGTCTACATGTTGCTGTTTGAAAACAGAAAGTATACCGCTGTTGAAAAAATTCCCTAGAAAAGTCAGAATGTGATAAAATGTTGAGACCTTTTGCATAATAATCTATGATAAATTTACTACAGTGGGAATTTTCTTTCATAATGTTTGGAGTTAGGGAAGTATGATGAATCTTGCATTCTTTACAGACTGTATTGTTTTGGCAGATTGCTGTTATTTTTGCATTGTTTGCATGTGTTTGCTTGTTTAACGATTCTATTTGAGGATAGGAGTATTAAATATGCAGAGGCATTTAGTATGCAATGTTGAATAATAATTTTAGTGATTTTTATAGTAGAAAATGATAAGGTTTTTGCATTGGTTTATACTAACTTATCTCACGAAGTTCTTGTTGAGTTTGGTGTGGATGAAGCTTTCGAGATTTAGAAAACCGTGATATGAGAGGAATTAAGGGACAGAAAATTCAATCTTGGGGATGCCCAAGGCACCCCAAGAGAATATATCAAGAAGTCTCAAGCGTCTAAGCTTGGGGATGCCCCGGTTGGCATCCCACCTTTCTTCTTCAACAACTATCGGTTAGTTTCGGTTGATCCTAAGTTTTTGCTTCTTCACATGATGTTTGCTATTATTAGAATTTCATTTTATTTTGTTTTGCTTGCTGTTTGAATAAAATATCAAGATCTGAAATTATTAAATGGGAGATTCTTCACATAGCTAAATAATTATTTAACTACTCATTGATCTTCACTTATATATTTTTGGAGTAGTTTGTCATTTACTCGCAGGATTCACTTATATCCTATGAGTAAATGGTTGAATGAATTGAATATAATAAATCTGAAATTATATATGTTTCATATGCTTATCCCATGGGGAGTAATGACTTCACATATAAGAAGTAGAGGTGGTAAATTTATTGAACGTTAGCAAACATTGTATTGGTCACTTGGACAATTCATGAAAGAATATTGAGGGAAGAGAGATTTCACATATAAATATACTATCTTAGACATGTTTTGGAATTGTGAGCACTCATTAAAATATGACATGCTAAAAGGTTGATGTTGGACAAGGAAGACAACGTAATGGGTTATGTCTTCTTATATCCGAAATAAAGTATATTGTCATGGATCATCCAACATGCTGAGCTTGCCGTTCCCCCTCATGCTAGCCAAATTCTTTGTACCAAGTAGAGATACTACTTCTGCTTCCAAACATCCCTTAAACCAATATTGCCATGAGAGTCCACCATACCTACCTATGGATTGAGTAAGATCCTTCAAATAAGTTGTCATCGGTGCATGCAATAAAAATTGCTCCCTAAATATGTATGATCTATTAGTGTGGAGAAAATAAGCTTTATACGATCTTGTGATGTGGAAGAAATAAAAGCGACGTACTGCATAATAAAGGTCCCTATCACAAGTGGCAATATAAAGTGACGTTCTTTCGCCTTAAGATTTTGTGCATCCAACTATAAAAGCGCATGACAACCTCTCGCTTCCTCTCAAGGGCCTATCTTTTATTCTTGTCTTATAGCTTATGCAAGAGTCGTGGTGATCTTCACCTTTCCTTTTTACATTTTATCCTTTCGCAAGCACATTGTGTTGGAAAGATCCTGATATATATATCCAATTGGATGTAAGGCATCATGAACTATTATTGTTGACATTACCCTTGAGGTAAAAGGTTGGGAGGCGAATCTATAAGCCCCTATCTTTCTTTGTGTCTGATTAAAACTTTGAACTCATAAATATCGCGTGAGTGTTAGCAATTGTGAAAGACTAAATGATAGTTGAGTATGTGAAGTTTGCTGAATCTAAGCTCTGACATAGACTCTTCCTGAAAATAAGATGAATTGTAATTGTTTGATGACTAATAACATGGTTTGTTAGTTTTCAAGAAAGTTTATGATCTATACTTTAACATGTGAATAGTTTGTTACTTGATCATAAAAAGTTTTATGAGATGAGCTACTGTTATGACATATACATGATGATGCTAGAAAAGGTGATTGAAATTATTATTGATCAAACTTGTGCACCTGCTAGCATTCAACACTTCATAAATTATCTCTTTTATCATTTACCTACTCGAGGACGCAGCAGGAATTAAGCTTAGGGGATGCTGATACGTCTCCAACGTATCTATAACTTATGAAGTATTCATGCTATTATATTATCTGTTTTGGATGTTTATGGGCCTTACTAAACACTTTTATATTATTTTTGGGACTAACCTATTAACCGGAGGCTTAGCCCAAATTGTTGTTTTCTTGCCTATTTCAATGTTTCAAAGAAAAGGAATATCAAATGGAGTCCAAACGGAACGAAAACTTCGGGAGAGTTATTTTTGGAACGGAAGCAATCAGGGAGACTTGGAGTAGACGTCAGGGAAGCTTCGAGGTGGCCACGAGGTGGAGGCGCTGCGTGCCTGGTGCGCCTCACTCGTGGGCCCCTCGTGGCTCCCCTGACCGACTTCTTTCGCCTATATATGTCCATATACCCTAAAAACATCAGGGAACACAATAGATCGGGAGTTCCGCCGCCACAAGCCTCTGTAGCCACCAAAAACCAATCGGGACCCTGTTTCAAGCACTCGCCGAGGGGGGATCCTCACCGTGGCCATCTTCATCATCCCGGCGCCTCCAAGACGAGAGGAGGGAGTAGTTCACCCTTGGGGCCAAGGGTATGTACCAGTAGCTATGTGTTTGATCTCTCTCTTTCCTGTTCTTGATTCGGCACGATCTTGATGTATCGCGAGCTTTGCTATTATAGTTGGATCTTATGATGTTTCTCCCCCTCTACTCTCTTGTAACGGATTGAGTTTTCCCTTTGAAGTTATCTTATCGGATTGAGTCTTTAAGGATTTGAGAATATTTGATGTATGTCTTGCATGTGCTTATCTGTGGTGACAATGGGATATCACATGATCTACTTGATGTATGTTTTGGTGATCAACTTATGGGTTCAAAGGACCTTGTGAACTTATGCATAGAGGTTGGCACACGCTTTCGCCTTGACTCTCCCGTGAGAAACTTTGGGGCACTCTTTGAAGTACTTTGTGTTTGTTTGAATAGATGAATCTGAGATTGTGTGATGCATATCGTATAATAATACTCACGGATACTTGAGGTGACATTGGAGTATCTAGGTGACATTAGGGTTTTGGCTGATTTGTGTCTTAAGGTGTTATTCTAGTACGAACTCTATGATAGATTGAACGGAAAGAATAGCTTCGTGGTTATTTTACTACGGACTCTTGAATAGATCGATCGTAAAGAATAACTTTGAGGTGGTTTCGCATCTTACAATAATCTCTTCGCTTGTTCTCCGCTATTAGTGACTTTGGAGTGACTCTTTATTGCATGTTGAGGGATAGTTATATGATCCAATTATGTTATTATTGTTGAGAGAACTTGCACTAGTGAAAGTATGAACCCTAGGCCTTGTTTCCTCAAGCATTGCAATACCGCTTACGCTCACTTTTATCATTAGTTACCTTGCTGTTTTTATATTTTCAGATTGTAAATACCCATATCTACCATCCATATTGCACTTGTATCACCATCTCTTCATTAACTAGTGCACTTATACAATTTACCATTGTATTGGGTGTGTTGGGGACACAAGAGACTCTTTGTTATTTGGTTGCCGGGTTGCTTGAGAGAGATCACCTTTAACCTACGCCTCCCACGGATTGATAAATCTTAGGCCATCCACTTGAGGGAAATTTGCTACTGTCCTACAAACCTCTGCACTTGGAGGCCCAACAACGTCTACAAGAAGAAGGTTATGAGTAGACATCAAAGACTCGCCTGTGCTTGGGTCCAGCTTTGGGCTTCTTCTTGAAGTTCTTCTTGAAGTTCCCTTTCTTTCCCTTGCTATTTTTCTTGAAACTAGTGGTCTTGTTAACCATCAACACTTGATGCTCTTTCTTGATTTCTACTTTTGCCAATTTCAAAGATCACAAAGAGCTCAGTGAATCATTTTTGTTATCCCTTGCATATTATAGTTCATCACGAAGTTCTAGTAGCTTGGTGATAGTGACTAGAGAACTCGCCAATCACTATCTTATCTCAAGATTAAGTCCCACTTGATTCAAGTGATTGTAGTACCTGACATTCTGAGCACATGCTCACTGGCTGAGCTATTCTCCTCCATCTTCTAGGCGCCTCTGCAGCCTGGGTTGTGCCTAGCGGATTACTTGGTCCTCCTTCGAGCGTGTTAAAAAGGTTCAGTGCCTCATACTGCAAAGGCATGCGGGTTTGGTGTCTCCTTCGAAGAACAACATTGGACGTTGCTCGATCTGCACTTAAGTGAAAAGCCTCCGCCTTTATACGCTGTGGAGCTCGTGACTCGCCTCCAATCGAGTCCGCTCCATCGCCATCCCGACATTCTCTCGCCTTTAAGATTATCCCGGTCTTTGGCTATCTCTATCTCGCACCTTTGCAACCTCTCGTGATTATGCTCTACTTGATTCACCATAGTAACCTCTGCTAATAAGGTCGCCAAAGTGCCCAAGAGATCTCGATAAAACCTCGAGCCGGCGGCCTCGAGCCGCCAAAGACCGCCGCCGCAGCCACCGAACTAGACATCATAGCTGCGGTTGTTGATTTAATTGACAACCGCCCCGTACAGCCATAAAAACAGGAGCCTCAGACGGCAACTCATAGGGGTCTGGAATACTGTCGCCATTGGGATAGCCCCAAGCCCGCTGTCTTGAAGCTGGTAAACAAATTACTGTCGGGCAATTGATAGAAAAGCAAATAATTATGACGATATACAAGGCAATGGTTATGCATATAGGCATCATGTCCAAGATTAGTAGACCGACTCCTGCCTCGATCTACTACTATTACTCCACACATCGACCACTATCCAGCATGCATCTAGAGTATTAAGTTCATAAAAGAATGGAGTAATGCTTTAAGCAAGATGACGTGATGTAGACAAGATAAACTCACGTATGAATAAACCCCATCTTGTTACCCTTTTTTTTGGCAACTTTACTCCTGTGGATAAGAGGTGTTAATCCATCTCATATTATTCCGCTTGTGAAACCTCTCGTTAATGATGATATGAATGTGGATCTCTGCAAACCTTTCTCCGAGAAAGAGATTAGTGATGTTTTTTCAATTGGTCCGTTAAAATCGACTACTTGTGATAGTATTGGGATTTTAACAGTGAAGGGTGATGTAGTATAGTAGGAGATACTATTTTCCTCGCTTAAGAACCAAGGTTTATTGAACCAAAGGGAGACACCGCACAAACAAGATTAGAGGTACCTGCACACACACAAAGGAATCGCTTGTAGGCAAGTGAAGGCAAGAGGGTTGTCAATCCCTTGTTCTCGCCACTTGCAAGGATTAAATTTGATAGTGGTAGATAGATAAATTAAAGTAAAAACAAAATGAATAGGAAATAAAACAATGAAGAATTTTTAGGTTTTAGTAAATATGTAAGATGGACCTAGGGCCATAGGTTCACTAGAGACATCTCTATCATAAGCATAACAACGGTGGGTAGACAAATTACTGTTGGGCAATTGATAGGATATCACATAGTTATGATGATTCTTCATGGCGTGATTAATATATAGAAATTACGTCCGTGAAAAGTAGACCGTTAAACTTAATGACGCCTACTACTATTACTCCATCCCAAGACCGCTATCCATCATGCATCTCACAGTATTAAGTTCATGATAAATAGAGTAATGCTTTAAGCAAGAGGACCTAATATAGAAAAAATCAAGTAATATTGTTCTAGCCCCATCATTTTATCCTTAGTAGCAAAAATGCAAACAAATGCCCCGCAACTCATCCAACACGTAGTAAGTACATCACAAGATTAAACCTACTACCAAACATCTCTCCCACTGAATATAAATTGTTCTAATTGGCCAAAAGTGATTGATAGATCAAAAGCTTTCAATGAATAATCTGATCATAAAGCCACAATTCATCGGATACCAACAAACACACCGCGAGAATTACATCAAATAGATCTCCAAAGAGATCATTGTATTGAAGATCAGAGAGAGATAGAGAGAGATAGAGAGAGAGTGAGAGAGAGAGAGCCATCTAGCTACTGCTATGGACCCGTAGGTCCTGTGGGAACTACTGACACATCATCATGGAGGCAACAAGGTCGATTAATATTGCCTCCCCAATGGTTCCCCCTCCGGTAGAGTACCCAAAAGGCCTCTAGATGGGACCGCGGAAGAACACATGCTTGCGGCAGTGATAAATTTGTTTCGGATCTCGCTTAGTTTTTTTGGATTTTAGAGATTTTATAGGCCAGAGATTAGGTCAAACGAAGCCACGTGGTCCCCACAAGTGCTAATGGCACGCCACCCTTAGGGGCGCGCTCCTTGAGCTCGTCACTCCCTCGCGAGTCTTCTAGTCTCTCCCCAAAACTTCTTGGGTCTTTTCTGGTCCAGACAAAGTCAGCTTAAAGTTTCATTGTGTTTGGACTTGCTTGGTATGGTTTTTCCGTGAAATGTAAAATAGGCAAAAAAACAGGAACTGCCACTGGGTGCTAAGTTAATAGGCCAGTCCACAAAATAATATGAAATAACTTATAAATCACACAAGATCAATAATATAATAGCATGAAACAATCAAAAACTATAGATACGTTAGAGACATATCAAATGCCCTAGGTCCGGATGGTTTTCCTGCTAGATTTTTTTTCCAGAATTGGGGTTTAATTAAGGAGGATATTATAAGGGCGTGTTCAACAGTTTTTTATCTCAGGAATTATGCTCAAGGGAATCAATGATACTACCATTCTCCTTATTCCTAAAGTGAAGAATCCCTAGTCCATCAAAGATTTCAGACGGATCAGCCTTTGTAATATCAACTATAAAATTATCTCAAGTGCCTTGTGAATAGATTGAGAGCTCTCCTGGATGGTATGATTTCTCCCACTCAGCGTGCTCAGGAAGGTTAATTTCTGATAATGCACTCATTGCTTTTGAATGTATTCCTTCATTGAGTACGCTAAAATATCAGCATGGAGATATTTTTGCATGCAAGTTGGACCTAGCAAAGGCGTATGATCAAGTGCATTGAAATTTTCAAAAGTAGGCTTGGGGCATTTGGTTTTGGCGCCAACTTGGGTTAATTGGATTATGACTTGTGTTACATCAGCTTAATTTTGCAGTACAATTTAATGGTCAGTTGCTGGAATATTTTTATCCTTCTCGTGGACTTAGGCAAGGGGATCCATTATCTCCATATTTTATCCTTTTTGTGGTTGAGGCTCTTTCATTGTTGTTAAAGGATGCATGCGATAAAGGAGCTCTTCAAGATTTTCATTTGAACAGACAAGCTCCAGGTATTTCTTACCTATTGTTCACAGATGATAGCCTTCTGTTTTTCAAGGGCCCATCGATCAAGCCTTAGCCACTAAAAAATATTCCCTGGGTTTATGAGGAGGGAACTGGTAAGCTTCTCGAGCCCTGGTAAGTGTTCAATTATGTTTGGCAAAAGTTCAGTATGGAAGATCAAGTTGCCACTATGGTTATTCTAAAATTACCACTGGGTTTTGAGGATAAGTGCCTTTGGGCTACCGTGCCACAGGGTAGAATGAAGATTGGTAAATTTCAGTCACCAAAGATAAGGCTTTAAAAAGATCGCTTAATGGATTGAAAAGTATATATCCTTCTAGCGGGCAAAAGAAATACAAATCATGGCAGTGTTATAAGTGCTCCCCATGTATGCCATGGGAATTTTAAATTTCCAGCCTCACTTTGTGAGGATTGTGAGGAGCTATATCAACTTATAAGGCATTTTTGGAGGGGTGATGAAGAAGATAGGAGGAAAACCCATCGGTTGGCATGGGACAAACTAACAAGACCAAAAAGTAAGGGCGCATGGGGTTCCATGATCTAAGGTTATTTAATCAAGAGCTTTTAGCAAAATAGGCTTCACGGTTATTTGTGTACTCAGACTCTTTATGTGCTAAGGTGATGAATGAAAAGTTTTACCCCCATGGTCACATTTTGGATATTGTCTTCCCAAGAGTCCACGTTGGTGAATTGGCAAGGTATTATGCATGGTCTAGAAGTACTTAAAAAATTTCATTTGGAGAGTGTTCGATGGTAAAAGTATAAATATATGGAGAGATAACTGACTACATGAAATTTGGGCTTAGAAATTTCTGCCAAAAAGAATCAATCTAGACTGAATTGGGTGTGTGAATTATTCATAAGTGGGACAAGAAGATGGGATGAAAATTTGATTAGGCACTTGTTCTATCCCCATGATGCCGAGGAGATTTTAAATTTGCGAATTCGGTCTGTGGGAGAGGGTGATTTTATTATGGTCGCTATGAGAAAATGGTTCGCCTGCTGGAGTTGTCGTGCCTCCCCACCCAATTCAATTTATGGCGATCAAGCCATGAGGCAACCAACGACAATCCTTAGGATTTACACGGATTAAAGAGGGAATACGAAGGCCAGAAGGATAGAAATCACAATCTTATACCAACTATGATGACCGAACATAGTATCAGATCATCACCAGTAGATAATTAGTAGAGAGAGAGAGAAGACCTGGGAAGGGGGAAGAACATGAGAAACATAGAAGAGCGAAGAACTCAGATTTCATTTCATTTTTTTCTACCCACACATGTCTCACACACCTCGTACTTTATGCTTCAGCACAATTACATGCCTCAATTATTGGCCTAGTGTTTCACAACCAAACATGCCAAGACTCTCTGTTATGTCTCCTTCCTGACACATAGCGCCATCTTGTTCAGTAGAAGAGATGTAGTGCTGATACCGCATCGATCATGCCGGTAGAGCATTAACCGAGACAACTTGGCCACCTTTTATAGGAAGACCTAGTGGCCATCCATATAGGGCAGGGCCCGATCTCCGAACTTTGCACACCGCCAAGTCAGGACCGAACCAGAGGCCAACTCACGAGCAGGCACCACGTAAATGAAGAACCCTTCATGACCTAAGATCATCTCTAACCGATCCCCTAAAAGGCATTATAGGAGTAAAAGATCAATTTTTCTCCTCTAAACCTAGCTGGTCCCTTTATCTCAAGTAGAGGAGTAGATTTTTACCCAAGGGCCGCCCGACTCTCAAACATACTCAGCCGCCACACGTGGAGTAAAACTTTTGCCCTCCACCCCTGCGGCCTGCACCTCCTCGCCTACAGTAGCTTTCGATGTGCTTCAAAAGCGCTTTGGCATTATTTGGGACCCTTTCGAGTATTGGAACCCCAAGGACCTATGGCAAATAATAACATGTTACATCATCTCGCATAACATGATAATTGAAGATGAGAGAGACATGCCAGTTAACTTTCGGTACATCTTCAATGGGGATCCTGTTGAGCCGGAGCACGATGCAAACAAGACACAAAGATTCCTCGCAACGCAGCATAACATTGAGAACCCAGCATCAGTGACTACTCCATAGCACTTCATAGTTACGCTTTTATCATGCTCTTTACTTCATTCGAACCCTTCCGTGTGAATGATTTTGAATAATTTGGTTTGTAAACTTTGAATTTGTAATATTCCTGAACTATGTGAACCTTAATTATTATGTTATGATTTAATATGTGTAAATATGGAGGTGAAATATAGTACGGAAACTAAAACTAGAAATACTTGGCCTTTTTAGGGAGTTAAGTTTGGGAGATCGGCTACTTTTTGGATTGACCGTGTGGGATGTACATATGAAGGAAAACGTATTTTTTGAATCGATTGTGTGGAATGTACATACGAATCTAAAAACGCTTTGTCTCGGACTGACTATGGATCCGCTTTTATGTAGCTGAGCAAATACAAGGAGTTATACAAAGAATAAGAGTATATATAGGGCCTAAATTATAAGAGATTGGTAAAAGATGCTCTAAGGAGCACAACAAATGCAACAGCACCACCAAGCCTCAACAAATCCACTAGATATAGAACAGGCCTCAATTAATTGGAACTACAGTACAACCCCTCGATGAACCCGTTTTTTCTAGCTAGCAATGGCACTGCCCCCAATGGTAGTCCCTGCGCCAGACATGAGTGTGCGGCTCACCGTCAAGATGAACAAACACTAGAGGTATAGCCACCACCTTCAACACCAATCACGAGGGCTTGCCAAATGACCTCGTGCAGTAGAGAGGGGGCGAAGGAAGGTAGTACTAGCAAACCCTTAAGCTTTGTTTGTTTGTTTCAGCTTCAACGGGCTTCGAAACGGCCGAGGATTCACTTTGCCACTGAAGTACACCATCACACGCTTAAGGAAAATACACTCAAATATGGGCGAATCTGATTGGAGCTTGCCATATAAGCTGATTTGAGATGGCTATATTGTTTCAGATTCTACTTTTTCAAGCTAAATCTATTTCCTAAAGGGCTTTAGCAGGCTTTGAGAAGACGTGCAAGAGATCCAAGTGTCTACTACTTCCTCCGTTTCCTAAATATAAGTATTTCTAGAGATTTCAAAAGGACTACATACGTAGCAAAATGGGTGAATCTACACTCTAAAATATGTCTATATACATTCGTATGTAGTCCCTATTAAAATCTCTAGAAAAACTTAATTATGCCCCTCCATTACTAAATATAAGTCTTTTAGAGATTCCAATACAAACTACATACAGATGTATATAGATATATTTTAGAATGTACATTCACTCATTTTGTTCGTGATGTAGTCCATAGTGTAATCTCTAAAAAGACTTATATTTAGGAACGGAGGGAGTTGTATGCATTCGCCATCAAAGGTGGCCATAGCATTACGATATTAATATCACAATCTGACAAAGAACTTGAGATGAGTTTCAATCTACGTTAATGAGAACCAACTTCTTTGCTACATGATTGACTTTGAGTCACTTTTAATTACACAACCAATTTTTCCCTTGGTTGGGACTTGGTAGCGTGCACTTCAAGGGCAACATGGGTAGACTAGGCAGTATATACTTCACTTTCACATCCCTGAAGCGCTGGTGTTTATTTGTTTGGCTCCCATCATGAATCATCTGGCGCCTTGGGCGCACCTGTTGCACGTGACGAGTAGCAACTGACGATGGATGGTTCACTTGTTCTTACTTAAACTGTGGTGAAAAAGAAACAACTGACGATGCATATATATTCACCTGGTAGGTGGTGGCCTAGTGCCATTTTGCGTGTGGCAGTCATCTTCAGAACACACGTTTTTGTACGCGCCACTGCAAGATGCAGCGTGGGCGCCAGAATCTGCATGATTCAAACATTAGGGGCATCAAGCATCAGAAATATGGACGAGACTTGCCTGCTCCCTTCTCATGCTCCCATTATTTAGCGCCAGAATCTGCATGATTCAAACATTACGGGGAGGTGATTAGATTAGAAAAGAAAAGGAAAAGGACAGCCATAGGATGAAGTGGGGAGCACGGATGGATTTTAATGAAAGCGCAGTCGATCCCGTAAATATGAGGCTAAGATCAAAAGAGAATATTATCATCCTACATACCTTGTATAAATCAAGAAGCCCGCTACCAGCGCCGAGGTGAGCATATCTTTCAAATTGTTCATTTCACCTGATACTCAAGGTGAGCTCTATCTATACCGGACTCATCTATCTTGTAATCCGAACAAGTATCTTTACTCCTGATAAGCGCTAGGGTATCTTGGACCAGTATGTGGCTTATCGATGCCATACCTTGAAGTGCACCAAGAAAGGAAAAAATAGTTTCCATTCTAACCTTCTTATGGTGGCTGTCCTCAGCCGTGCTAACAAAGACGCTCACATACGTCCGCATAATCTATTGTAGGAATGGGGTTAGTATGTACTCCTATAGCATTATAATTTTAAATGTAATTTGAGAAAAAAAGGTAGAGACTTGCCTGCTTTGTTGTATGCACAGAAATCTCCTCCATACCATGTCTTAAAAGTGCACAATCCTGGAATTATCTCAGAAGATAAATTAAATGGTATACTTATGAAGGGGACAATAGACATCAAAAATGAGTGCAAGGTAGGTGTGGTTGTGTTCTGGGGGTGAAATGTGCTTACCACCACCTTGGAAGCCAATACTGCAGCATGGTGAGCCTTCGAGCAAAGAGTCCATGACAATGATGTTGTTCCTGGATGCTGCAACTCCAGCCAAAATGAACTTAGAGAAAACAAATGGAAACCATGTTTAACTACATAGTGAGTACTCCTCCGCAAAAAAATATATGAGTGTTTAGATCACTAAAGTAGTGATCTAAATGCTCTTATATTTCTTTACAGAGGGAGTAATTTTCTTCTGTGTTTAGCTTTTTCTCCATTGGATGAAACAAGAATTTAATTGTCAACACTAGTAATTCCAACATAAAATATACTAATAGTCATTATTATCAAGCTTTTGAGCTTTTGCTTCCAATGCTAAATTACTTCTATGTGCTAAAAAGGTAAAACAATTCGGTGCTTCTTACAATTTACACAACATATATTAGGAACAAGACTTACCAAAATGCTCTTATATAGAAGATCTCATCACGAACCTTGTCCCAGTACTCACTAAGTATGTCAATTTCTTCACGAAATGGCATGTCCTTTAAGAAACAATAGAACAAATAAAGGCGCCGTGGAAAAATGTTGGATTATATAAGCTTACGATGTTTTCTATGGATGTTTTATTACAGGAGGTTTTCTTTATGAATTTTCATTGCATTGTTACTTTTTCCAAGGTGCGACTCATATGTTGATTACCTTATACTTCATGATGCTAGAAGCCTAGAACAATAGTGAAGAATCTGTATCTTTACTATATATCCTTTCGCCGTCCTTCGTCCGACCCCCACCACTCTTTTCTCGGTTCTTTCTCTCCTTTGTCCGACCCCCACCCCCACCACTCTTTTTCTTGGTTCTTTCTCATGTACGCCACCACAAGCAAACGTAGAAAAACAGGAGACAAACCTCCCTCCACGCACGCAAACCGGCAGCGCAAAAAACCCACCAGAAACCTATCTCCCATGAAACAAATCAGAACCCAAATTGTCAAGCACATCCACCGCCTTCCGTAACTCCTGATAGTCGGCATACCCCATCCCCGTCCGTGCCACATCCCCCATCGCTCACACCACCTTCCCCATCCGTCGAGCCGTACCACGCAGGCAAGAAGAGTTCTGCGCGTGTGAGGTAGTGCGCGGCGTCGGCCATGGTGGTACTGGTGGTGGCCAGCATGCTTGCCGGGTCAAAGTGGACAGGGCTTCAATGTGGGGCTGGCGTAGACAGTGAGGAGCAAGGGAACAGAGGCGGGTGTGTCGGAGAAGATGTCAGTGTCCCTCCCATGATCATTCCCCATCCTCATCCACCACTGGCTGCCACCGCCGCCACTGCTGACGCTTTTCTCCGAGGATCTCCATCCACGGTTCGCTCCTTTTAACCTTCCCTTTCTGTTAAAATTTGTGCCAAGCCGATCAAAACACTGGCTGCGAACTCATCGATCTTTATTCTTGGTAGCAGACGCGCATGGGCACTCATTTCCGTGCAGATCAAGCGCTGGCTGTCAGGCGTTGTTGTCTATTTAACTATACATTACTACTGACGTGGCACAATCTGTCGGCAATGAAGCAGCAGATGCAACCGCAAGTGTGTCTGGCAGAGTTATTCCTGTTTCTGTAACAAGCAGAGATACTGCTAAGCTCTACCTACATTTCCGCAGTCGATCTACTAGCCAAAGGTCCACGACAGAACTGTACTACATTAGATATTCAGACTGGCAGACAACGTATGCAACATCGTTTTCTAGTAGTACTATGAAAAGGTCCATGACAGAAGATAAACTTTCAGATGTACATGGTATAACCTCACTTCTGATGGGACATACGCTCTAATTGATGTTCCTTCAGGAGAGGTTCAAGATTACATTCAAGGCACAGAGAACGCAGCCATAGTGACACTTAATGATGTGAAACAACTGCCAGCCTTGCAAGAGAGGGAGCAGTCAAAGGATATCATCTATCTTATTTAGTTTGTTAGTGTTTTGTCTGTACGATGTGGTATGTTCTGAACATGGCCTTCGTGACATGAGCAATGGCTTTGTAATTTGCTTATTGTTTTTAGTAGATCTTTATATGTTCCAGTTAATAATCCAACACAAACTATAGCTGACATAATGTCCACTCATGTTGTTCGATCGGCAGTAGTATGGAATTCAGAAATGATCTGGTTATCCTTGTGCATGGTAACTTTTTAGCCTAATGGTAGTGCTGATTTCAATTAGAGATTGCAAAGTTCTAACATATGTTGAACAAAACTGTTTCTATATAATATCCAAAATCTTCTCAATGAGATTGAACTATGTGCTTGAATGGTATGCAAGCTATTGGTGCCATGCTCTATGAGTCCATGTTATACTTCCATGCTCTGTTCAAAACTTTTCAATTTTATTTTGGTTCATCATGATTTAAGGTAACAACTTTGTATACTCAAAACTTCTTCGATATTGTTTTCTCTGGGGAACAGATAACCATCTAGGTTTGTTCAAAGATTGAGTATATGCATCAATGTCTTTGAATCGACTCATCCAGTTCTCATGTCTATGCCATCCAAATGTCGTGTTGAGGGTGAGACTGCCATGATGGTCGTAGGCAGGGGCAACCTGAAGCTGCGCAAGTGAAGCCGATGTATTGGAATGTGGTCCAACGAATGTGTTCAACTTTTCATTGCATCATATTCATTTATCCGTGCCTTCATTAGGTTGCAGTATGTCTAAGTTTGTTGTTCCGCAGTTCAACTTTCTTACATTGCATCATATTCATTTATCCGTGCCTTCATTAGGGTTGCAGTATGTCTAAGTTTGTTGTTCCGTGGCAATGCACGGACAGTTACCTATGGCAAAATTAAAGGCCTAAAACTACATTGTGTGTCTGTTAAGGATGGTCTAATTACACGTGCTTCTAGGGAAAGAAGTCATCTAAAAATAGTTAGGCCCCATTTGGAATGCATGAACTCAAAATGTGCACACGGGGAAACCGAAGAAATTGAAATGCCATGTATCCTAGTACATTCTTACCAAAACAATGGTACATTATGTTATCATAAGCTTATTACAATAATGAAAATAAATGCAAGAGAATAATACTGACCGGTGGCCCCTTGGCAATTTTGATGCTTTCATCCCATATTTTCTGCTGTTCCGGAGTCTGAAATCGAAATTATATAGCAACAAATAAAGAACCCGAGGAGTACACTAGTACACAGAAAAGGCGGATTCCATCCCCTGTGTCTTTCGCAGAGCGGGGAAGTGAGGGAGAGCTGGATGTTACCAACCATTTACTTGCGCATGAGCTCCTCCGGGTCCGGGCCGACGGGCTCACCCGCAGCGCCCCTGTGAGCGCGGATCCCGTGGTTGCTCTTCAGCAGAGTGCTGCTCCGGTCCGGCGGAGCGCGGCTGATCTTGAGCGTACTGCTGCCTTGGTCCAGCGGCAGGATAATACCGCGAGCGCAAGGCTGAAATCTGTCTAAGTTGGAGGAAGCAAGCGCGGTTATGATGAAGGGGCATGGCCGGAGGGCGGCCATCGCCACCGATCTGTTGCCTGGCGGTGGCTCGGAGGAGGCGGCTGCCTGGGGACGGGGGACAGGAGGAGCAAGGACAATTTTATTTTATTTTTAGTTTTGGTAGAGAGCCTCGATTAATAAATACCGTAATAATACTGTAGAAAAGGAAAAGGAGTTGTGATTTCACGACTAGGGAAAAAACAAACTGAGTATCCAAAAATTGGTCCAGCTTCTGGTGCTGGTCATGAGTATTCGTGACGAGGGCGATATGCAACAGTATAACGCTTGCATCATTTTTAGTTTTTTTTTTCTTGTATGCGTATCATATCTATGTTACTCCTACTTATTATAGAAAAATCTCCTCTCCTAAAGCATAACTTTCTTTCAAAATCTATATCTATATCTATATCTATATCTACTAGAAGAACGCCCGTGCGTTGTAACGGAGCCACATTAACTTTAAAAGTTCAATATCAATTATGTTAATATTACATTGAATATTTTCATACATATTAAGTGACATCGACGACCTTTTTTACCATCAAATTCTCACACACACACACACCCTCTCCCTCCCTCTTCCTCACTCTTCTCCCCTCTCCTCACTCGGGAGGTGGTACGAAAATAAACCCAAACGGAGACTACCAACTGAGCCATTAGGAGTAGAGATCATTTAGTTGATAAGAATAAATAGAAAACGGTGTTAAAAAGGAGAAACAGATTAGAATACATTGAAAACCAAAAGGACGATGTAAAAGGGATTCGCTTTGCCTCCCTGGCCTTGCCACCGAATCCCGGCCGGGTCCAGCCCAAGCTGTCGCTCTTCTCCTCGTTTCGAGCCGCTGTCACACAGAGACGGGCTCCCGCCTCGACCACCTCCGGGCATCAAGGGGAATGGATAAGGGTGACGCCTGCCTTCCCTACCCCATGGACTCACCTCCTTGACGCCTCTCCCAAATCCATTTCTCCTCCTCGCCGCCGATCCTGGCCGATCCGACGGTCGACGCCACGGCCACCATGACCGACCCCGCCCACATGGCTACCGCCTCCTCAAGGGCTAGGATCTTGTCGAGGAGCTCAATGCCTTCGCATTACTTGGCTCGCGCCTAACGAGATCAAGTCCAGCACTTCTCATCGACGACGCCGCTGCCGCCTTTCCTCAACCTTGGGCCACCGCGACATTGCTATTCGATCCGCGCCACCGAAGCTCCCATGTCTTCCCCTTTAGGGCGCCATTGACACCGCCATGATCTCCTCTTGCCTTTCCCTTTGTCTCCCTTTCGCTTGCTCGTTAGGTATTTCGCCGTGGCCGAGAACCGCCATTCCGCCATGGCTATTGCAGGTAGCCACCGAGCTCCTCGATTGACCCCATGGCACATGCCCGCCCTATGCACACCCATGCCCGAGCTCGCCGCTTTTCTTCATACCATGGGGCCACTCCTCTCCATGCCCACTTGCATATACCGCTGGCTTGTCGCTACTTCCGCTGCCGTCAAGGCCGCAGTGTAAGTGCATCTAGTGCCACCCCTAGTTGGTTTTGGAGTATTGACGACAAAGTTGGTTGATGGACTAATGCGTTTGTGAGAATTGCAGGATAACGCAGTAGTGTCCTCATTGATTCGGGTTTACCTACCGGAGATGACCCCTAAAAATGTATGAAGACATTGAAGACAATGGTGGTATGAGAAGATATTCATATTGAAGACTATGACATGAGAAGACATCATGTGAAGACAACGGAGCCCAAGACCTGTGTGGTTTCGCTGCTTCCTTTCATCTTTGTTGAGTCATAGGAACCACCGTGCATCGTTAAGGGGGTCCAAGTGAACTAAGTCGAGTGATCAAGTGATGCTCAACCTGAAATCCTATGTCTTCGAGCGAAGACAATGAGAGCAAATCTTATCCAGAGCTGGATGAGTCAGCTTTGCTAGCCCAAGTAAAGTTGTCGCTACAGTGTTTGAAATCCTGACCGCTGGAACACGTGTCGGCTTTCTTAGTGACCCAGGGTCATTTTGGACAAATCAGGTCGGGTTGCCTAGTGGCTATAAATAGCCCGCCTCTACACCATAAATTGGTGGCTGCTCAGAGTTTGTGCACGGCTTTTGTCGCTTGAGAGCAACCCACCTCAAGCATTTGAGAGAGAGAAATCCTTACGAGGACAAAGCCCAAACACCCAGAGCCAAAGAGTGTTAGGCATCATCAAGTCTTTCTCGTCTCAGGTGACTGAAGACTTATTACACTTGAGGACTGTGGAATCCTCCAAATTGTTAGGGCGCCAAGCGCTCGAAAGCATCCAAGAGTCATTGTGCATTGCCGGTGAACTAAGTTTAGGAAGGTTTGAAGTCTCCTTGAAGACTTACCAGAGTGATTGGGCGAGGACTGTGTCCTTAGCTCAAGGGGAATAAGGTGAAGACACGGTCTTCCTCGAAAGTTAAATCTCAGCCTCCCTAACCAGACGCATAGCTTGTCACAAAGAATCGAACTGGTCCAACAAACTCGTGGTCTTCAACAAGCAACCGGTTCTATCCTTCCAACCTTACTTAAGTTTGTCTTCATGAAGTCATTGCTTATCTCAGATATCTGTTTGACTTCATTGCTTGACTACTATTGTTGATTGGCTTCACACTATCTTCCATCTTGATCCTTACTCCCTAACTCGCTATTAGTCCCAGACTTTCATATCATTACATACTTGACTATGGCTTGTTTAGGGTAGTTTATCTTCCGCTGCATATCAATTAGGTTGTTTCTGTTGTTTGTCTTTGAAACTTCCAAGTTTTGAAGACTTTCATAAAAATCGCCTATTCACCCCCCCTCTAGTCGATACTAGCACTTTCAATTGGTATCAGAGCTAGGTACTCCCTTGTTCTGTGTGATTCGGTTTAACCACCGGAGTTTCAGTTATGTCGATCGCAGGGATAATCAAGGCCTCCCTCGCTTGCCCCTGCGGTTCGATGGAACTGAATATCCCTATCGGAAGAATAAGATGCGATGCATCTTGAAGCCATTGATGTCGACTCTCGGTATGTCGTCAAGAATGGCGCTCCCAAAATCGGTGAAGGTGTCACCCCATCGATGTCAAGAAGTTCATTCAATCGACTCTACCGCAAAGAACATCATCTCGTGGTCATCCGACCAAAGGACAGTATGGCCGTGTAAGTGCTTCCGAAACGCCGGGTTAGTCTGGGACTGGCTATCCAAGGTCAACGAAGGCGTCTCAACCCAGAGAGATCAAAGAATCAGTGTTCTTCGCAACCTCTTCAACCGCTTCAAGAGAAACGACAATGAGAATGTCCAGCTCACGTTTGATCACCTCACTGATATCACAAATGAACTTCAAGCTCTTGGCGCAACTGAGATCACCAAGCATGAAATCGTCAAGACACTGCTGAGATCCCTTGACAGCCTTTTGACACCCTTTGCCCTCATGATACAAGAACGCCCCGACTTCAAGACACTCGATCCGTCTGATATACTTGAGAGGCTCAACACACATGAGTTCCAAATTTTCTCGAGAAAAGAGATATCTATGGTCCCAACTATGGTCAACTCGCTACTCAAGGCAAAAGTGGTTTCCTCATCTGAAGAAGAATCTGACTGCGGTTCTGATGATCCTGAAGACATTGGAAAGGAACTTGCCATGCTGGTGAAGAAGTTTCAGAGGTTCACCAAGAAAAGGGGCGTCAGAAAGTCTTCACGATCCAGCTCCAAGAATGATGAAGCTTCCACTCATGACCACAAGAAGAGAACCTGCCACAAGTACAAGAAAACTGGTCACTACATATCTGAGTGTCCACAGTGGGACAATGAGAAGAAGAAGAAGAAGAAGAAGAAGAGCAAGGAATATGATTCTGATGATAAGAAGAAGAAGAAATCCTCAAAGTCTTCTAAGTCTTCTTCCAAGTCTTCATCATACAAGAAGAGCTCATCTGGCAAGGCTCGTGCTTTTGTTGGCAAGGAAATAGATTCAGAGGAGGAGTCAGCTTCCGAGGAGGCGAAGTGGAATCTAGAGAGGAGTCTCGACTCGGCGCTGTAAGTCCGGCTCTAGCCACGTACCCTATGTTGCCAAGTCCATATTCAACATCAAGACAATGACTTCCACACCAACGCCAAGCTAATGACAAAGACGCATCCTTCTCCCACCTATCGCTTCATGGCACGCGTGCTAAGGTAAAATCACGCTGATGCTTACTTTCAAACTTCGAGTGAAGATGACTCTGATTGTGAATCCAAACCCAGCTACAAAACACTTGCTAAAATTGCAACTGAACAACAAAAGGCTATGGAACATACTCAAAAACTGTTAGACAAAAGCGATGACCTGTTGGACGCTAAAATGACACGCTCACGCCCTTAGTTGATGACATAAAAATCTTCATGCTAAGTATCAAGAACTTGAAGGTCGCCATGAATCACTCTCAACTACTTATGAAAGGCTCTCCTATGATTATCTTCAACGGAAACAAGAGCTTGAGAAATTGAGAGCGGCTCATGAAGATCTTCAAAAGTGAATGAACTACTTCATGCTCATCAGATCTGTTTCGCCAGATGTATTTGAACCACCATGTTTAAAATGCATTGAGCGTGATAATGCTACATCCGCGGTCGAATGTTCCACTATCGTCATTGTTTCATTGTCTTCACCGTCAAGTGGTTACTAACCCCTCTCATGGAGGATACCACCGTGCTGTCGATGAAAATGCTATGTTGAAGACATTGCTTGAAACAGGGATGTACAAAGTTTGAAAGGACATCGACACTGCGATGTCCTCAAAAGCAGATTGTGAACCAAACCCTAGGAAAGAGGGTGTTGGGTTCGAGAGGAAAATGAATGCCGATGGTACCATCGAAGCCCGAGAAGTATCCCAAAACCACATGGGTTGTCGCAAAGGAACCTTCAAGAGATCCATCTACCCTATCCGGCTTTACCTGTGCTAATCCTATTATCATTGATGAATCCTTTGATGCAAACTATAAGCTGTTCAAAATCAGAATGGTGAAGTGTTTGCCGTGTATATTGGTACTAATCGCAGGAATGGTCCACTCTATGAAGAAGATCCGGTACCTAAGCGGTATATTGAGAATCTTCCTGTGAATGTCGTCATAAAAACCACCAAGGAAGAAGACAAACCCCAGATCCATAGCTTCATGTGGCCCAAAGGCTTCATACAGATACAAGACTCACATGAGTCACCCTAACGCCAATGTTTTGCAGGGAAATCATACACAGACTTATGAATATGAGCGTGTATCTTCGAACCGCTATGTTCATAGGACTAAGAACTTTTCTGCTTATTCATATGAGTATCATTCATCTCCTACAAGGCTATTTGCTAGGGCTCCAAAGCCGAAATTCTCAGATGCTGCACTTAGACTCATTGCTTCTAAGCCACCCCTGAAAATGTGGGTGGTAAAGAAGAACTAACTCTCTTTTGCAGAATGTGGTCTCCAGCCAGCAATCAATGGCGTCCAATACTATTGCTGGGGACCTAAAAACTGGTTGAGGACGCACGTTAAAATATCACTCTATATGCTTCACATCTGAATTTCTTATCAGTCATACTATGTTCTAACCGTGTTATAAGCTGTGACTGTCCCTATATGTATCAAATGCATATGCTTCACAACACTTGTGTGAAGCCTATCCTCCTAATCGCATCAGTAGGGTACATCACCAAAAGCTTCAGAGTGGATTATGGACATTGGATGCACAAATCATATGAATGGTGATCAAGTCTTCTCATGGACTCAACTCTTACGCCCATCCGACAAGAGTCACATCACATTTGGCTTTATTAATCGGGTAAAAGCAAAGTATTGGGTCTAGGTAGAGTTGCAATCTCAAAGGATCAACACATGGATAAAGTGATGCTTGTTGAATCCTTTGGTTTCAACTTAATGTCTGCCTCAATGCTTTGTGACTTGAACATGATTGTGATATTTGGCAAATATCGCTACCTTGTACTAATGGAATCGACAAATCTCTAGTCTTTGAAGGGTATCAAAAGATGATCTATACATGGTAGATTTCAAAGCAGGTCCACAGCCTGTCAGATGTCTTCTCACAAAAGCTTCGTATCGCTGGCTCGCATCAAGATCGACATGCCGCATGAGGAACTTACACTCACTCGCCAAGAAGAAGTATGTCATAGGCATCAAGATGTCAAGTTCAAGAAGGATCATCCGGTGGTGCCCGTGAAGCTGGAAAGATGACAAGGGCAAAGCACCCTTCAAGACAATCACGACAACATCTCAACCCTTCGAAGCTGTTACACATGGACTTATTCAACTCTACCACTACTCCACCTCACAACAACCGCCTGCCTCTATGGCTTCGCCATTGTTGATGACTACTCAAGATACACATGGGTTCACATAATTCGCATAAGATCAAGTGCAAGATGTCTTCAGCGCTTTGCAAATCGAAAGCAATGAACAACTATGGTGTGAAGATCAAGCACATCGGCGACAATGGCAATCAATTCAAGAACACCGGACTTGATTTGTATCTCGGATACAATGGGAATCACTCATGAGTTCTCTCGCCCATACACACCTCAAAGCAAAATGGCATCGTTGAGCGCAAAAAAAGAACCCTCATTGAGATGGCTCAACAATGCTAGATGAATACAAGACACCAAGAAAGTTCTCGCTCAAGCCATTGATAATCGCATGTCACATCATCAATCGTGTACATTCATAAGCTTCGAACAAAACATCATATGAGCTACTTATCGCAAGAAGCCAAACGTCACTTACTTCGTAGTATTTGAGCAAGATGTCGGATCAAGGATCCCCATCACAAGTCAAAATTTGCACCCAAGGCTCACGAAGGCTTCATGCTTATTATGGAAAGGATTCACACTCCTACGTAGTCTTCAACCTTTATCTCTACAAAATCGCTGAAACTGTGGATGAAATTTGATGAAACCAATGGTTCACAGAGAGAGATTCTCGCCAAGCACACCGGATGAAGCTCCTTCAAACGCAGGCAATCAAGCTGATGGGAACCGTGAAATCATGCCCTTCAAGCACAACTCAAGAGGAACTTATCATCTCTCGCACTAAATCAACTCAAGACAATGCTTAGACCAAAGACATTCCTCCCAATGATGACAATGATCACCAGAGCAACATCTTCGGCCTGCTTCATCCTCGTGTTGCAAAATGAAGTTCAAATAGAGAAGATTATTGACAGCATCAATGCACCGGTCCGCCACTCGATCAAGAGCAACACAACTAGCAAACTTCAGGGCACTTTTCATTTGTGTCAATATCGTAACCCAAGAAAGTTGTCAAGCTTTTATGGAACCTGAATGGATTCAAGCAATGCAAGAAGAACTTCAATCAGCTCAAGCTGAATAATGTTTGGGAACTTGTCGTTTAACCGGATCCTCACAAGCACAACATTATTGGAACAAAATGGATATATCAACAAGCAAGATGAGCATGGTCAAGTCGTCAGAAACAAAGCTCGTCTTGTTGCTCAAGGTTACACTCAAGTTGAAGGAATTGACTTCGATGAAACATTTGCTCCTGTTGCTAGGCTTGAAGCTATTCGAATCGCTAGCCTATGCAAATCATCACAATATCTTGCTATATCAAATGGATGTAAAGAGTGCATTTTCTCAATGGCAAGATTGAAGAAGAAGTATATGTCGCACAACCACCGGGCTTTGAAGATCCAAAACATCCCGACATGGTATACAGCTAAACAAGGCAATCAGATGGCCTCAAACAAGCCCCTCGTGTTCGGTATGATACAAATCAAAGACTTCAAGAGCAAAGGTTTCAAAGTCGGATCTCTCGATCCCACTCTCTTCACGTAAGACATATGATGGTGAACTGCTTGTGTGCCAAATATATGTGGATGATATAATCTTCTACCGCACCAACCGTAAGTATAGTGATGAGTTTGGGTACATGATGCAAGAGCAATATCAAATATCCATGATGGGTGAGTCAAGTTCTTCCTTGGTCTTCAAATTCGTCAAGAGAGGAATGGCATCTTTATATCTCAAGAGAAATACCTCAAAGACTGTCTGAAGAAGTTTGGAATGGAAGACTGCAAAGGCTACACGACGCCAATGCCAGCCAAACACCATCTTGGTCCCGACGACAATGGTAAAGAGTTCGATCAAAAGGTATACCACTCCATGATTGGTTCTTTGCTTTATTTATGTGCATCTAGGCCAGATATTATGCTTAGTGTTTGCATGTGTGCTCGATTCCAAGCGGCACCAAAGGAATCGCATCACTTAGCTGTGAAGTGAATTCTTCGATATTTGGCTTACACCCCAACACTCGGATTATGGTATCCCAAGGGCTCAAGATTTGATTTGGTTGGATTCTCGGATGCTGATTATGCTGGTGACAAGGTGGATCGCAAGTCTACATCTGGCACATGTCATTTTCTTGGTCGATCACTTGTCTGTTGGTCTTCAAGGAAGCAGAACTGTGTATCACTCTCAACCGTCAATCTTAATACATTGTCATTGGATCCTCATAGTGCTCAATTTCTATGGATGAAGCAAACTCTCAAGGATTATGGCATCGACCTAAATCAAGTACCTCTTCTTCGCGACAACGAGAGTGCCATCAAAATAGCCAACAATCCAGTCCAACACTCAAGACAAAGCACATTGAAATTCGCCATCACTTTCTCGTAGATCATGTTATGAAGAAAGATATCGATATCATTCACGCCAACATCAAGAGCAAATCGCGTATATCTTCACAAAGCCCTTGGATGAGAAAAGGTTTTATGTTACGGCGTGAGCTAAATATCTTAGAATCCTCTAATGTCCTCGTGATCAGCACACATCCTAACACTTATGCGTGTTGATGACTTAGATGTGCAACACACAAAGTAATGTATATCTTCAATCAATGAAGATTTACACTCTGAGAGTGAATACATTAACATGGAATTTGACTTCGGAGCGCCACGATAATTGTGCGCCGTGTCTGGGTCTAATACTTCCTATACGGTGGGTAACGCCACCACCGACCTTTCTTGTTTGAAGTGTTTCACTCAAGGCGTTATATTGCAATGACTTCGCACTTGGTTTGTCTTTAGTTTCAATTTGTCTTCATGACTTTCTGCACTATGATGATTTGATTGCTTTCGATATATATATATATATATATATATATATATATATATATATATATATATACACACACACACACACTAGTATTCTGTCCTCTACGGCATTCACTTATAGCTGTGTCTTCAAGATTGGATCTTTTTGAACTAAGTGAATGTGATCGGACCCTAACATCTCTATGCTTACTATCTCAAATCTATCTGTCCAAATCATATGCATTCTTTTGAAACTGTCGAATGTCTTCTCTCTCAAGGCCCTTGTCGCAGAAGGCAAAGAGACAAACATTAAATCTGTTTTAAATGGATTATCTTTTATCGTTGAAATCCGGAGAAGCCGAACAACTTCTCCGACATGCCCGGCGGGCATGGGAACGTGGGACAACCCTAAGTGTGTTGCATGCTTGCCAATGCGTTCTTCGGATATGAACCGGCCAGGCACCAAACAGAATTGGCGCTTATGTCTCTCATCTACTTATAAATACTTGTCCCCCGGGTAAAGAAATACTTCTTCCACCTCTCCACCTCCGTTAAAACCCTAGCGCCACCGCTTAGCTCATGACGATTTATCGCCGGGCGATGAAGCGCTTAGCTTCCGCAACTTCTCCGACGCTGCCCTCACGCCGGGCGCGGACATCGCCCTTCCGCCGTCAGGCCTGTAGGTGTCCTCCATCGCCAAGTTAGGCACGTGGGCTGAACTGCTCGGTTTCCTATTCCTCCATCTAGCAGTTCTTCGTGCAGTAATTATAACTCTATTTTTACCACCTTTTGATCTTCAAGATTCATCCTGCTTACCAAAAGTAGTTTCGTCTATTCAAAGCTAGATCTATTCCGTCTGCATCTCATACTGCTTAGTCGATTCACTTAGATTTCTTCTAGTTTGATTCCTCACTTGTACTTATTCACGGATTGGTACAAATCTGGAACCAACTCACCTATATAAGTGAATGTCTTCGCAACATTAGGTCAATGTCTTCAAACTGATTTATCTTCAAAATCTTCTGAGAATGCATATGACCTCTTCCCCTTCCCTCGCATCTCTAATGCTGTCACAGGTACATGTCCGTGGGAGAATCCCTTGGTTCTCATAGTCTGCATTCGCTTGCGTATCACTTACAACATCATATAAATTCTCCGAAGCGGTTCCTCGCTTGACCAAAGAAGCGTAAAACTCTGAAGCCTTTGAACGTATTGAAGCCATTCAGCTTGAAGTTCATGGCTACAGAGAAATCAGCAAGGAAGGGTGGCAGACAGCGCAGAGAAGGAACATCCAAAGATCTACCCGAAGACTTAGCCGAACTATACAAGACAGACCCTGAAGAGTCTTATCATCAGCGCAAGACACGAATCCAATGGATTCGGCGCTATTGGGCTGAAGAATGGTTCAAGTACAAGTTTGTGACCAAGCAATATGCAGAGAAGAATGCTATCAAAAGTCCTTGGGGCGATATTCTCTATCGAGGACTTCAACCCAAGAACAGAGCTGAAGCTATTGATCAAGGCTTCTATCCTTGCATGGTCCGTGGACCTCAGCCTGAGAATGCAGATCCCACATCATTACTCCGTGTCGGATGATGCCTCTTCAAGCTTAACTCTCCAAAGACGCAAAGGCTTCGCCAAAGAAAACAAGAAGACATTGGGATTAGACTTCAATCCTGGTCCTCTCGCTTCCTCGTGGCCGACGGCTCTCGAGATGCGTAATCCAAATCTCATTGGCCCCTTCGCCAACCTTGACGGCCTCATCACCTACATCATGGTTCAAGGTGCCGAGTAGATCATTCCGACAATGATGTCGACTCGATGAAGCCCTCGCTCCTCCCTCCAAAGCCACGTATAAAAGAAGTTAAAGGCTTCAACCTCACCAAGACTCCTCCAAGACTTCTCGTGAAGCCACTCACATCGCACCTCCTCGGCCAGCAGTAATCTGAAGATTTTTCCTGTTCCAAGAGAACGAACAAGAAGAAGCAACTTGTTAGGCCATCCGATCAAAGAGGTTTGACTCCTCGCCGCAATTCTGCGTGAAGAACCCATTGATCTATCAAGCGATGAAGATCTTAAGCTAATGATGCCCTTGAGCAAATGATCAAGAGCAAGGAAGAAGCTGAAATCTTCAAAGAACTTGCCTCTCTTTGATGTGGCCATCATTCGCAATTTCATTGATGAGTGGTTCGACACCCCAACGTCACCTTTGAAGACCCATAGCTTCCAATTGGTCTCAAGTCGCCTTCAATGGCACCATTGCTTCGAAGCTAGCCCTTGCTCAACAAGACAGTTGAGCTTCCAAGAACAAGATTGACTTTGAGAAGGCTTAATTTAAGAAGCATGTGGCCAAGCTTAAGTGTTCAAGACGTCCGCAACTTCAAGGTCATGCCGAATGAGCTCAAAGAAGCTTTTTCAAGAAACGCCTAAGAAGCCTGTGGCTCACGAGAACGCATGAAGCTTTTGGTCGATAAGTGTGCTTGCCTACAATGAGGCCGAGAAGCGAAGTCACTTGACCGTTCCGGCATTGACCCTGTGGATGGCTGCAAAGAAGAAGAAGAACAAGCGCCTACCGATCAGCCCGAACCTTCAAGTCAAGAAGCCCTCGATTATCTTCCCAAGCAAAGATGACTGGCTCAAGCCAAAGGTCCCCAAAACCGCTTGTAATGTAAGAAGACGAGGGCTGCAGAGGGTCAAGCCGTAAAGAGAAAGAATATCAAGCTCTCGATGCCGCCTCTCCTCAAGAAGAAGCGTAAGACTAAGAATACTAGGGCTGCTTCCTACGAGCCCTTAGTCGTTGAACCTATTTCCGTGGTTCGCCGTGTCAAGACATCAAGAACGTAAGAATGGTTGTTCTTGAGCCTGCTACCACAGAGGCTCATGAGGTTGAAGATATTCCAGAAATGAACCTAACGCTGTCAAGACATTGGTCAAGATGACAATGTAAATGATGATGAAGTTCTTCCTCATATTGAACATCACTTGGTATCATCGCCTGCTCTGCATTTAACAGCTTAACTTCATCAGCATTGGTCGCCCATTGACGCCAATTGCTCAGATGCATCGTGGACCGATCACCCACAACAACAACAAGACTCCCCAAGACTTCAACAACAACAACAAGCTACACCCCCAAAGGCAAGAAGAGGATGAAGACTTCAGTGCTCGGCCAACTCCATCTTCCTAACTTGAAGCCAGCTCTTCGCAGGCTTCGCAGAGGGACAAAGGCTCAAGTCCTCTCTCACGAGCTGCTCTCAAGGAGACGTGTAACGCTCACCTGTTGCACGCCAAGTATTTTTCCAACTAGCCCAACAGTGAACGCCTCCGCTGCCCCAAGCATTACATGTCATTGAAGACATTCCGGCTGCATCAGCCAAAGAAAATCAAGAAGAAGTACGTGTCCTTACTCCCCCAGCAGTTGAAGAAGAAGCAGTTCCAGATGTGAACGTGCATGTGCCTCAATTCCCTCCTGTTCACCAAGAGGAGGTTGAAAATATTGAGGCTGCCACCATCAACGCCCAATACAGCCAAAGGATGTAGTCATGATGATGCTAATGTGGAGCCTGCATCAACCAGTGTGCTCAAGCAAATGTGGCCACCGAACCTGAAACCAATGAGGATGCTGCCCTCAAGCTTCGCATGAGAATGCCGCACTCAAGACAATGAGGAGGCTGCACAAGGCAAATATGACAACTGCTCCCTGGCACTCCGTCAGGCAGCCCGATGCCTCCAATGTTGCTCCCTCGGGCCTGCTCCGCCCAAGGCCTTCACACACTGAGCAAGTATATAAATATGAAGTCAGCTTCCATCATCACCCATGGTCTGCTCTGTGCTCTCCATCATAGAACGAACAATTGAATGATTATGTTGAGGTATAGGCCCTGCAAGCTAAAGCTCCAAGGTTACAGTATTTCTGCATCGC